>CM030362.1:26125335-27491832 GCA_017893485.1 Hemerocallis citrina | reverse complement strand
TTGGGGATTAGCTCGTTGGGCGATGCGGAGAGGATTTTCTACTTCTCGCCCAGGCCTCATAAGAAGGTGATTCACAGCCATCCGGACTCCATCAAAGAGTGGAAAGAGAAGTATGTTATAGTCCGGAGCGAGAAGACTTGGGGTATTCCCACCGCTTGTAACTTTTTCAAGCCGAACCATAAGCCTCCGAAGCGCAGCGAGCTGACGGAGAAAGAGTGGGCGAAGGTGGAGAAGATCGTCGGGGGGCATAGTATAGGGTGGCCTCGAGTGATGGAGATGCATCTGGCTCGAGCCGGACTGAGCCCAGCCGACCCTAGTATGTTTTTGTTCTGAATTTTTGTATCTTTCAGCCTTCGTGTTAACGTTAGCTTCTCTTCTTCTATTTTTGCAGAGATGACGGCCAAGCAGCTCGACGACAGGTGGGCCTTGTTGGAGGTTGCCGCCCAGAGGAGAGCGGAGAGGGAGAAGAAGGCGAAGCAGGATGCGGCGGCGGCTGCTCAGGGCACGAGGTCCAGCAAGGGACCGACCTCGGAGGCCGTGGAGTCGTCCCCGAAGAGGTCCAAGAAGCACCACCACACGCCGAGAGCGTCTAGGGAGGCGGGGGGAAGCTCGGGCAGCAAGAAAACCTCTGAGGTCCCGGAGCAGAGGCTTCCCCCAACTCGGCCCACAGCCGCGCAGATGGTGGGACAACAGGGACTTCGGCCGCATGCTCCTGATTGGTCGGTTGTCGCAGGGGACTCCCTGCTTAAGGTCCGGTGTTCATTGAGGTGGTCAGGAACATTGCCACCGAGCGAGACCGCATGGCGTTAGCGGTGCAGACGTCTGAGATGGCCTTCATGCGGTCGTCTCAGACACAGATCTCAGTAAGTGTTTGTGATCTTGTATTAAGTTTAGATTCTAGGATTTTTTCTAACCTTTCCTTCCTCGAACAGGCGATGCTTCACGGGCAGCACTTTCAGAAGTGCTTGGAGAAGGAGGTCCTCATCGAGAGGAGGAACGCGAAGAAGTATCTCCGCAAATTAAACAAGGCGACAGACGAGCTAAAGGAGGCTCGGAGCATGGAGGCCGTCCACGAGGCCCAGCTGGTCTCGATGGTCGAGCACCATAAGGCGGACGTGGAGCGCCTCAATGAGAAGGCTCGGGTGGAGGCTGAGAAGGCGAAGAAGGTCATGGCGGAGGCGGAGATCACGATGGAGGATGCCCTGATCCTGGCGCAGGAAGAGGCCTATGACAGGGCCAAGGAGCATTTCCGGCTGATCTATCCGGACAAGAGGGTCGACCACCTCCAGTACAACTGGCAGCTGGAGCATCTGCCGACACCGGTGGCGAGGAGATGGGGGGCGACCCAGCTGACGAAGAAGTGCCACCCCCCCCCCCCCCCTCAAGCATAGTTTAGGTTTTTCTTTTTTACTTCTGTATATGCCTCGCGCAGACTGGCCACCGCATTTTGTAGCACAATTTTTGAAACTAATGAAAGATAATTTTTGGCCGATGCTCCATGACTTGCTTTTTTAGTCTTTTTTTGTGACTTGTTGTTTCTCTTGTCTTTTTGATAGACTCACGAGGTCTTGGGTGCCGACCCTATTTCGGCCGAGGCCTTCTGGGTCCAAGCGGGGTCGGAGGCCATGGAGGCGGCTCTGGCTCGCCAACGAAAACAGGCTAGGGACCGAGCGGCCGCTGTGAATTATTTCTTGAACAAGTCTAGGGAGCTCGACTTGGAGGTCGCTCGTCTAAGGAAATCCATAGCTGTCACGCCCCGTTTCCCAAAAATATGGAATACGAGCGCGTGACGAAGCCCAGCGAATGATTTTAACATCATCCATAAGCTGTAGGATCGACTCAGCATCACAACAAGAATATCACGAATATATATACAACCAAGCATGCATGAATAATTTATTAAGCAACAGAAAATAATTGAAAACAAATAATAATGTTCACATAGTTTTCAAGTCTGGATCAAATGTAAAACTCGGGAACATAGCCCGTTACAAGTCTTAAGTAGCAAGAATAAATAATTTCAGAAAAACATTCAATCTAAACAAGTCCTGCCTCCACTTGAAAGCTAAAATTTCTGCTCACCAATCCCAGCAGGTAGCTCGTCTCCAAAGTCTGCTTAATAAATATAAAAAGGAAAAAAATAGGGAAAAACAAGAGAGAATGCCCTTAGTGCAAGTTAGGGCCACAAATAGTAAAAACGAGTACAAGTAATGGGGAACAAGAATTGGAATCAAGAATGTAACAGGGATACAACAAGTAATGGAAAAAAAACCAAGAACTAGCTAGCAAGAGGGACAATCCTAGTAATCAGACTGGATAACAAATGCTAATGGTAAAGTAAGTGACAAGTGAACCTGTAGGGGTATCTAACATCAAGTGACAGGCATCTAGTACAAGTGTCAGGTGTCAAGTCTCAAGTCTAGTGTCAAGTTGTCAGGTCTCAAGTAACAAGTTGTCGAGTATCAGGTAACAAGTTGTCAAGTTTAAGTTTCATGTTTCAAGTCTCATGTATCATGTTTCATATATCATATCATCAAGTATCAAGTAACAAGTATCATGTTCAAGTCTTGTAGTTTTTACTATCTAGGTAGCACTTTATGCATCCATCTTTTTACTACATGGTTGCTACAGACAATGCAATTTCGTTTAGACCTAGTAATGGAGTCTATAGGGCGGTGTACTCAGGTATCAAGTATCAAGCAGGCACGGTTCATGAATACGAAAATAAATAACAGGTTCACGAAGCAAGTTCGTGAATACTAACAGGTTCATGACCCACACAGTGGATTCATGAATACAACAGGTTCATGAGTTAAGTAACTGACTCCATGAATACATCAAGTGCAACAGGTTCATGAACCGAGTACTGGAAAGCATGGGCCCCCTTCCGAGTACACTTACCTATATTGTCCACTACTATGGTCTTTCCCTTAAATCCCGGCTTGTTACTTTTATTAATTCTTATCAAGCAAGCATGCAGGTGTGTGAAACAAGGTGCGAGAAAGTTGTGGGAACATGTGTCCAGCGAATTACATAGTTAATGTGTTCAGGCAGAATTTATGAATTGAAGTTTAAACATGTGAAACAGGGTCGAAATATCGTTAATTAATTTTAAGAAAAATTGGGGATATCCTATAGGGTGTCCAGCAACCGTATATAAAATTTCAAGTCAAACGCTTGTTGTTAACATAGTTAAATTAATTCGCAAAGTAAAGGTGTGCAGCAGTTTTGCAAATCTGCGTTTACCGACACAGATGCAGTAAAACTGCAATAACTCCTAGACCGAAAATCAGAATTCGAAAATTCCGGAGGCTATCGACATCTAGACATCTGGAGCTACATTTACGGTTCAGGGCTCGGAATCAGATTCTGATGTTAAAGGGATCAAAACAGTATAACAAGATTCAGGACAGCAACATGTGGGAACATCTTATGAGTATAGGTTACATGAAAATTGGTTATTAGGTGTCTAGGTTAATGTGTGATATAAATACAGGAAAATAGTTATCAAAACAGCAAGTAATAATTGTTTTTCAAGCCAAAATGGTTGCACGATCATCAAGTACAAAATATAACATATGTCTACACATCTAGGGCTCCTTAATTCCATGTGTCCATATGTTCAGGGGATAAAATGAGTCCAAGTAATTATAATATAACACAATGAAATTATTGTGACTCTTAAGATTATGAAATTGAGGAGGTTTAATATTTGATCAACAACGATAGTCAAGGAGGAGTCACAATTTTTAACTATTTGCAGTATTTTCAAGGGATGCTTGTACTAGAACAAAAATGTGTACAAGAGGATTACTTGCCTTAATTGACGACGATTAGATCTGCTTGTTGAAGAAAATTGGATCAAAAAATTCCCGGGCGAAGTCTTCCAAAAGCACGTGTGAAGCACGTGCGAAAATCCAACATTAGAGCGAATTTCCCCACACCGGATCGGCCGAACAGCAAACGGCGAGACGGAATTCGCTGCGCCCAGAACACGAAACACCGGATCCGTCCAATCAGAACTCTCCCGCGCAGCGGTTCAAGCCAGAACACGGGACAGCGGATCAGATCTGCTGTGGGCGAAACACAAAATGGCGATCAGGGGGCACGAATCTTTGCGCGATCCTACGGTCGAGATCAAATCCCGCCTTAATCCTCCTTTCTTCTCCTTCGTTCTCTTCTTCGACGAATCAGCGAGCGAGAGAGAGGGAAGGTGCGATGGCGGGGTTCTTTGACGGTGATGAGGCGACGGCGTAATAGCGACGACGGCGGCGCGACTGGTCGGGAAGCGACTGGTGGCGCGACAACGGCGATGCCCTGTTTTTTTGGGTTCGAACAGGGGAGGAGTCAGAGGATGGGGATTGGGTTCGGGGTGTTGGCAGTGGATGGAGGTCGAGGAGGATGAGGGGGAGATGAGGCAATGGAGGGTGAGAGGATGGCGAGGCGATGGGGTGGATGTCGAGAGCTCGGGAAATGGCGGAGTTGGGTTCGGAGTGCAATGATGGTGGTGGTCGCAGAAGATTGGTGTTGTGGGGGTGATGTTGACGAGGAGACGGCAGTGAGGATGAGGCCAGGGATGGTCGAAGAGGTGGGCGGAATTGGGTTCTGGGCGTGCTCGCGAAAAGAGCGGACGAAGAAGAAAGAGAGAGCGGCGGGGGATTGATTTGGGTTTACACAGTAATGAGGGTTAGGGTTAGGGTTAGGGTTTATATAGTATGGGTTTTGGGTTATAGGGTATTAGGGTATCCGAATTGAATAGGATCCAACTGGAGAATTGGTCAAATTGTATTAAAATGGGAAATAAAGAGATGAATGACATCGAACAGCTCATTCTTCATGAAGAACGACACAAGGAGCACACACAATTGAATTAGATGGAAGGACCAAAAATTGAGTCGAGACAAAATAATGATTTTATTCAAATGAAAACAAGATACAGGATCTCAAATAGATAAAAGGGTATAATGGGGCAAAATACAGTATAAAAATACAAATACGGGGAAATAGGAGTTACAATAGCTGACCGGGACTGGTGGGTAATCGAGACGAACTGGTTGATCTCGGATGCCTCGAGTGGGCGGTCGGCTTCGGAGTCCTTCCTTCGTGAGGCCGTAGTTGAGAAAGAGTTAGAGATCCGCAGGTTGAAGCTGGTGCTAGGCGCCGGTTTGATCGAGGAGGCGAGCAATTCGGTATTAGGACCATCTCCGACCTTTATATTGGAGAGGGCCCAGCCTGATGATGCGGGAAGCTCGGTGGCGGGGGAGCCTTCCCCGGTTGAGCAGGCCGAGCGTGAGAGGGAACCCGAAGGAAGCGCCGAATTTGAGTTTTAAGCCGAGTGTAAGTGATTTGTATGCTTTTCATTGTAGTTGTGCCGCCGTTACCTGCGCGCGATGAGTAATAATAAAAAGAACTCCCGACTTCTTTAACCTTGACAATTTCATTGAGTGAGAATTGTTGCCGGGCTCGGTCTTGCAGGGGGGTCGCTGCTGAGGTGGAAGACCATGCGGTTACTTTGAGCAGGCAGCGCATGAGCAGTAGCATTTCGCCTCTCGATAATCATCAATGGCGACATTACGCCTTCCGATAAGCATTAATGGCAACGTTTCGCCTTCCGTCGTTTGGGATTTCCAGACGCAATAACTGCGCTTCTCAGGGGGCTATACAACGCCCCTCCGCTCCTTGTTGGTGGTCAGGAATTGATATTGGCTGATCTGCCATTCGATTTGAGTGCCTGCCGAAGGCGGGTGCCCCAAAATTAAAACTTTGGTCTGAGGGCTCCGGATTGGTGGCGCACCAATCACCCTCGAACAATTTAGGGTTTTGGCCTTGAGGGCCGTAAGACCCCAAGTTGTTCGTTGGTGAATGGTGGGCCGATCAATTGATTCGGAGGCTCGGAGGATTGGAGAGAGCCTTTAGTCGGTGGCTGCCTTGCCGCCCTCGAACAATTCGGGGTTTTGGCTTTTGAAAACTGCAAACCCCGAGTTGCCCGTGGGTGAGAGGAGGGTCAAACAACGACTCGAAGCTCGGGGCGTTTGCCGAAGGTGGGCGTCCTAAACCTTAATGAAAACTTTGCTGAAGTGGTCGTGGCGGAAGGTCGCCGCCGAGCATATCGGTCGAGTGGCTTTGAAGAAAGCCACGGCCTTGCTCGGGGTCGACGACGAGCCCCCACACTTGTTCTTAAGAAGACGGTACGGGTGTAGCTGGCGGTTGCCGCCGTGCGCATAGGTTGATGGACTTGAAGAAGCCCAAACCATGCTAGGGGCAGATGCCGAGCCCCCACATCGGGGAGAAGCCGGTAATGGGCGTAGCTGAACGTAGTCGCCGAGCGTATCGGTCGAGTGGCTTTGAAGAAAGTCACGGCCTTGCTCGGGATCGACGACGAGCCACCACACTTGTTCTCAGGAAGACGGTACGGGTGTAGCTGGCGGTTACCACCGTGCGCATAGGTTGATGGGCTTGAAGAAGTCCAAACCATGCTAGGGGCAGATGCCGAGCCCCCACACCGAAGAGAAAGCCGGTAATGGGCGTAGCTGAACATAGTCGCCGAGCGTATCGGTCGAGTGGCTTTGAAGAAAGCCACGGCCTTGCTCGGGGTCGACAACGAGCCCCCACACTTGTTCTCAGGAAGGCAGTACGGGTGTAGCCGAGCGCCGAGCCGTAAGCCTATAAGGGAAGCTTTTCTGGCTTGCAGTGCTATCCGAGCGCCGAGCCATAAGCTTGTAAGGAAAGCTTTTCAGGCTCACGGTACTATCCGAGTGCCGAGCCATAAGCTTGTAACGGAAGCTTTTCAGGCTCGCGGTGCTATCCGAGTGCCGAGCCGTAAGCTTGTAAGGAAAACTTTTTAGGCTCACGGCGCTATCCGAGCGCCGAGCCGTAAGCTTGTAAGGGAAGCTTTTCAGGCTCGCAGTGCTATCCGAGCGCCGAGCTGTAAGCTTGTAAGGGAAGCTTTTCAAGCTCGCGGTACTATCCGAGTGCCGAGCCGTAAGCTTGTAAGGGAAGCTTTTCAGGCTCGCAGTGCTATCCGAGCGCCGAGCCCGAAACATGTTTTTAATGAGAACCAATACGAAGCCAAAACTTGTTTTAAGAAAGCTGGCACAATTACAACATATTTGATCATTACAAAAAACAAGGCACGACGTGCGGATTACACCCTTCAAAATTTACATGGGCTGTAGAGGCTAACCCTCCCCTTCTAGGAATTTGATGAGGTGCTCTGCGTTCTAGGGCCTCTTGACAGCCCTGCCCTCTGGGTTGGTTAGGCGGTACGTCCCTGGGCACACGACCCCCGATACCTTGTATGGGCCCTCCCAGTTTGGAACCAGTTTCCTCTTTTGGCCGGGGTTGGATACCGCCAGCTTTCGGAGGACGAGATCTCCGAGCTTGATGTCGGTGGGACGCACCTTTTTGTTGTAGAACCTTTCGATCCTCTGTTGGTAGATGTTCCTTCTAATGGCAGACTTCTCCCTGGCCTCGTTTATGAGGTCCAGGTCGGCTCGTAGCTGTGTAGAGTTGCTTGCTTCATCGAAGGCCATGATCCGGGGTGAAAGGATCCCGATCTCCAGGGGAATGATGGCCTCCGTGCCGTATATCAGATTGAATGGTGACTCTCCCATGGGGATTCTCTTTGTGGTTCGGTGGGCCCGGAGAACGCTCGGAAGCTTATCGACCCATAACCCCTTGGAAGAGTTATCGAGTCGCTTTTTGAGACCGTCAAGGATTTGGCGGTTCGCGTTCTCGGCCTGACCATTTGACTGCGGGTGGCATACTGAAGAAAAATGCTGCCGGATCCCGAGATCTTCGCAGAACCTTCGGAAATGTTTACCCGCGAACTGAGTCCCATTGTCAGTAATGAGCACCTGTGGGATCCCGAACCGGCAGACGATGTGCTTCTAGAAAAACTGTTGGGTCTGCTGCTCAGTGATCGTGGCTAACGGCTCGGCCTCAATCCACTTCGTGAAGTGATCGATTACCACTATGAGAAACTTTCGTTGGCCCGTTGCCTTTAGAAATGGGCTTACCAGATCCATCCTCCACATTGCAAAGGGGGTCGGACTGGCCATGGAACGGAGGTTTGCTTTCGGAGCCCTTTTCACGGGGGAGAACCGTTGACAGGGGCCACACTTCTTCACCAGGACGAGGGCATCTTGCAACATCGTGGGCCAGTAGTACCCGTGGTTCAAAGCCTTTCGCGCAAGCGAGCGGCTTCCCATATGGCACCCGCCGATTCCCTCATGTAGCTTCTTGAGAGCGTACTTTGCTTCATCGGGGGTTAGGCAGCAGAGGTAGGGTCTTCCGTCCGTTGTTGTGTATGACCTTTTGAAGAGAGTCGCGTTGATCACGGCGAACCTTTTCGAACAGACCCTGACCCACCTCGCTTCGGCTCGGTCTTCGGAGAGCTCTCCCTTGATTAGAAATTTCTTGATAAGAGTGGTCCAGTCGGCAGGAAGAGCTCCGTCTTCAATGCAGAGAGTCTCGGGGAAGTCTGTACTCGGCTTTAGGAGAACTTCGATCAGGACGGTGCGATCGAGGCCTTCGAAGGAAGAGGAAGCCAACTTCGACAGAGCGTCGGCCTGGGTGTTCTACTCCCTGGGGATCCTTAAGACCGCCGACTCGTCGAAGGACGTCAATAGCCATTGGACCACGGCTAGGTACTTGATCATCCGATCGTCACGGGCCTCGTACTCTCCGGTAATCTGGTTGACCACGAGCTGAGAGTCACTGAAGGCCCTGATCTGTCTGGCACCAGCCTGATGCGCCAGGGTGAGCCCGGCGATCATGGCCTCGTACTCAGCCTCGTTGTTAGAGGCTGGAAAGTTGAGGCGGAGGCAATATTGAAGGAGGAAACCGTCGGGACCCCGCAGAATGATGTCCGCACCACTCCCCACTTCGCAGGAGGAACCATCGACGTAAACTTCCCACGTCTGGTCGGTCTCCTTACTTTCGGGTTGCTCGGAGATGGTGCATTCTGTGATGACCTCGGCGAGGGTCTGCCCTTTGATGGCCGTCCTTGGCTGATAGCCGATGTCGTATTGACTGAGCTCGATCGACCATTTGACTAGTCGTCCATAGCTCTCGGGCTTATAGAGCACGGCCTTTAGAGGCTGGTCCGTGAGCACCTGGACTGAATGTGCCTGAAAATAGGGACAGTGCTTCCGCGCGGCCATTACCAAGGCATATGCTATCTTCTCCATTCTAGAGTATCTGCTCTCGGCGGCGAGGAGAACCTTGCTCACATAGTACAGAGGCTTTTGGACTCCTTCCTCTTCTCGAACGAGGACGACGCTGAGCACACTCTCCGAAGCCGAAAGGTAAAGCCAGAGGGGCTCACCTGGTTCGGGCTTACTGAGGAGAGGAGGGTTGGCGAGGTACTCCTTCAATTGGGCGAACGCCTCTTGCTGCTGTGTACCCCACTCAAATCCTCTGGTTCCGTGCAGTGCCTTGAAGAATGGGAGGGACTTCTCTCCTGACTTGAAGAGGAAACGGCCGATGGCCGCCAGTCTTCCCGTTAGCCTCTGGACTTCTTTGATGTTTCTGGAAGGGGCCATGTCTATTATGGCCTGGATTTTTTTGGGGTTCGCCTCGATACTGCGCTGGCTGACGATGAACCCAAGGAATTTTGCCGAGGAGACGCCGAATGCACATTTCGCCGGATTGAGTCTCATGTTGTGGGTCCAAAGGACTCCAAAAGCCTCTTCCAGGTCGGCGACGTGATCCTGTCCCTGCTGGCTCTTGACGAGCATGTCGTCGACGTACACCTCCATGTTACGCCCAATTTGATCCTTGAAGACTCGGTTAACGAGCCTCTGATAAGTAGCACCGGTGTTCTTCAGTCCGAAGGGCATAACCCAGTAGCAGTAAAGACCTTGGTCCGTGACGAAAGACGTCTTGGCAATATCGGGAGAGAACATTCGGATCTGGTTATAGCCTGAGAAGGCGTCCATGAAAGAAAGGAGCTCGTGACCCGATGTAGCGTCGATCAGAGCGTCGATGCTGGGGAGAGGGAACGGATCTTTGGGGCACGCCTTATTGAGGTCTGTGAAGTCTATATAGATCCTCCAGCTCCCGCTCGCCTTTTTGACCATCACGACGTTCGCCAGCCACTCAGGATATCTGACATCCTGTATGAAACGGGCGGACAAGAGCTTGTCCACCTCCGCTTTCACCGCCCGTTGCCTCTCCGGGGCGAACTTACGTCGCTTTTGGATGATCGGCTTCGAGCTGGGGATCACGCTGAGTTTGTGCTTTATGAGGTCCTCAGAGATACCGGGCATATCGGAGGGCTTCCAAGCAAAGAGGTCGACATTGCGGCGAATGCAGTCGATCAAGGCAGATTTGAGGTTGGGAGCGAGGGAGCAGCTCACACGGAAACACCTTGATGCGTCCCCTGTCTCGAACGAGACATCTTCTAATTCGTCTGCCAGCTCTGGTTTTGGCTGGGTTCTCTCGGGCTGTAGCTCGACGGCATCAGGGGGAACACGCCACCCCCGATCGCCGTCATATAGCACGAACGTGCAGCTTCTTGGTTCCCTTGGACAACCCCGACACCGGTCTTGGTAGGGAATTTTAGCTTTTGGTGGTAGGCTGAGGGAACCGCCTGGAGGGAGCAGAGCCCGGGACGGCCGAGGATGGCATTGTAGGCTACCTTGACGTTTACAACCATGAAGTCCATCGACTCGGTTCGCTTGTGGGGGGTCGTACCGGCTGTGACGTCTAAAGTGACGATCCCCTCTATTGGCACCGGGACGCCGAAGAATCCGTGCAATGTGTACCCGGCTGGCTTTAGCTTATCCCTGGAGAGCTTCAAGTTCTCGAATGCCTCCAGGAAGAGGATGTTTACCGAGCTATCGTTGTCCATGAGGATGCGACGGGAAGTTCGTCATGCTGAGGCTGATGACGAGCGCATCGCAGTGTGGGAGCCGAACTCCCTCCAGGTCTTCCCCAGAGAAGGAGACAGGGAGTTGCTGGACCTGGGGGGAGAGGGGGCCCTGGATGGCATTGACCCCTCGGACGAATGCCTTGCAGGAAGTATTGGACTCCCCTCCCATGGGCCCTCAATGGACGCAATGCAAGATAGCTTGACCCTCAGGTTCTTCAGGCTCGAGGTCCCGCTCGGGACACTGTCTGGGTGCTCGAGGAGGAGGGGAAAGCCTTCTGTTCCTCGCATCCCTCTGATCCCGAGCATCTTCCCGTTTGAACTCCCAGAGGTACCCTCGTTGGATGAGGGCCTCGATCTCGTCCTTCAGGGCGCGGCAATGGTCAGTGTCGTGCCCGTTGTCCCGGTAGAAGCGGCAGTAGAACCGCTGATCCCTCTTCTTGTTGTTGTTGGTCGGTCGGGGAGGAAATTGCACGAGATCCCTGTCTTCGATTGCTAAGAGGATGGTTGATACGTTCTGCATCAGCGGAGTGTATCTCTCGAAGCGGGGAACCGGAGGGACCCTTTTTGTGACGCCCCTGTCTCTTGGGACCTCCTTCGCTGGCTCAGCATCGTCGGCCATGCGTTTCCCCTTTCCGGGAACTTCTTTGGAGTCCTCTGGATTCAGGGCCTCTTCAGCCCGGATGTATTTTTCGACCCAATTGAGGAAGTCGAGAAAATCTATCGCAGGATTCTTTGCCAGGGAGGCCTTCAGCTGACCGTGTCGGACGTTGTGCCGGAATGCTGCAGAAGTGACCCCTGGATCGAGGGAGGAGAACGACCTCGCCTCAGTTGTGAACCTGCGAACGAATAACCGGAGCGACTCCCCTTCCTTCTGCCGGAGGCCCAGTAGGGACGCACTCGTCCTTTCAGCCTTTCGGCTAGTCACGAAGTGGGCGAGGAAGTTGCCCTCCAGTTGGTCGAAGGAGTAGATGGAGCCAAGGGTAAGCTTAGAGAATCATTCCCGAGCCGGACCCCAGAGGGTAGCGGGGAAGGCGCGGCATAGGAGGGGATCCGAAGTGCTGTGAATCACCCTCACCGTCATAAGTCTCGAATTGAGGTGGGCGGAAATTTCGGGGTATTTTCGTCTGCAAGATGGCGGTGGAGAAAGGATGTTGGGTAGGCCTGTGGCCCTGGGCCGGCCTCGGGCCGCCGTCGCGGAAGTGGTCGAGGCGGTCCTCCATTTCTTGGAGGCGCTTCAAGACGTCATCGTCATACTCCGGCGGGACCGTCGGGCCGAGGGACGCGCTGGCCTCGGCATCCGTACGCGAGTGAGAGTGGCGGTCCGTCTTGTCGACGGGGGTCCCACGGATAGCCTCCATGATTTCTTTCCGGAAGTCCTGGAACTCCTGGTGGGCGACCAGAGCTCGCTCAGCTCAGTTTTGGTGGGCCAGCGGCCGCCGGCCGATGCGGCTGAGTGCCGGCCCCCGCCCTTGGGACGGAGGTATAGGATGGTTCGGGGCCGAGTTGGAAGCGGCCCCTCCCCTAGCCCGGCTTGCCTGTCGACTCTGGATGACCCCTCATAGGTCGGGTAGAACTGGACGGGTTGGTGTCCATGGCTGATCCCCGGATTGTTGGATCCATGAGCATCGGCGGGGACGTCCTGAGGAGGGATGTCCTGGCGACGCGCAGAGGTGACAGCTCTCCTGGCCTCAGGCGCCATGTGAGCTTGGGTTGACAGGGTACTGTTGACAGCTGAGCTCGGACCGGCGTCTGCACTAATCTAGGTTCCCACAGACGGTGCCAACCTGATGCGGTTTGTTTTTGGGGGGTGTGGATGCACCAGGTGTGAGTTCTTCTCGATTTGTATTGGTGGAGGAAGCCTTGGTGCGGACGGTGGCACCGAACCTCAGCCAGGGGGAACGGTTCGGGAGTAGACGTGAGTGAGGCGGAGATTGGATGCTCGGCTCTGATCTGGAGGCTCGGATCCGGAGTCTCGTGTACCTACACGGTCTAGGAACACCGGGGTTGGTTCCGGTGGCAGACCCTCCGACGATCTAGTCAGCTACTGAAAGAGAGTAACAGTAACTAGAATTTGAGAGGAAAAAGATGGATTACCTTGGGAAGGGGTGGAGGGTCTGGTATTTATAGGAGAAGCCAACCGGCTAGACCCGTTTGGGGCCGGGTCTGGACCCGGTTGCCCGTGGGCCTGACGTGATGGAAGCCCAGGCGGTGTAGGGCTAACGTGGCACGGGCCCGGGGTGGTTTAGGGCTGACGTGGCGGAGACCTGGGTGGTTTCCCATCTGACGTGGCAGCGCTCTTTGAGGGGATCCTGTGGCCCAGGAGGGGCCACGTCATCTGACCCATATCACTTCTCACTTTGGAGAGTTAGTAATAATCTTCCTGTGGACGTCTGGAAATCTGTTCCATGTAACTTGGCGAGGAAATTTTGAGTCATGAATACAGGACAAATTAATTTTTTTTAAAGAAAAATAATAAAAAAACTCCCCCCCCCCCCCCCCAAAAAAAAAAAAAAAAAAAAAAAAAAAAAAAAAAAAAAAAAAAAAAAAAATTTTGCCCCTCTTAAAGAAAATTTCTGGCTCCAAAACGACCTCCACTTCAATGGGAAAGGTTTAAGATAATGCACAAGCTCAAATTCAAAGTTCTCAACTAAGAAGGAAAATAAGCTGAAATTTGTATGCTTTTCCGATCAACATGATCAAGAACTGGAAATGGAAATCCAAGATAGTTTGCTACCCTTCTCATAAATAAGAGAAGTTGAAATACTTGCGAGTTACATACACATTTTGAGGGGCAAATATAGACACTAGAGACCAAACCCCAAGAACCAAAAAAAAGGATCCAGTATATTATACTCATCCCTAGTATTTCTGTCCACCATTGATCTTAGGATGCAGATAATCTGACTCCCCTTTTGATCTTAAAGCTTAGAAGCAGAAATGCCTACAACATGAACCATCACGTTAGCGAAACCTAGAAAGTAAGAGACATCATCCACTCTAAAGTATACAAATATATACCGAGTTGTTTTGCATTGACAATGCTTGGACAAGCAGCAGGTGGTGGGGAATTCTCATTCAAGAAAGGGTCTACCCGGTTCGGATCAGACCATAATGGGTATCCTTTGATCTTACCCTGTTTTATACAAAATATTACCTTCTTACTTTAATTTATGAAACAGATACAATTCCTAAGGTTTAAAAGAGATTACGGACATACCAAGACATTTAAAGCAGCCAGTGTAGCCATTCCTTCACGCGTCCACTGCAACCATGGTATAAGATTTGATTACAATTTGTCAAAAAGAAAAGAAACACAAGAGGATTACGTAGGACGTAATATGGATGGTAAATGGTAAACCCAAATTCTGATCCACATCACTGTGTTTGGTAAAACTCCAATTTGAGATTCCCGCAAATTGAAGGTCATATAATTGAAATCAGATCAATAAAGATAAATATGTTTTTCATCCACGACTATGAAATTTTATAGATATTGACACATTCCTGAAAGAAATGCAGAGTATCGGATCAAACACAAGTAGAATTCCTGAGTCATACTCCAAAGTTTCTTACCGAAACGAACTGCTAACTTTTCAAATTGAATTAAATCAATTACTAACCTTGGAAGCAGATGCAATGTGTGGGACAACGACAGCATTTTTCAGCTCAGCGAGTCCTGGCTTCATGAACGGTTCATCCTGTCGAGAAATGTGGATCAGATCCTCTTTCAATATAGTTCTATCAATATCATCTTTCCATCAATATCGTCTCCATAAAAGGATTTGATTACCTCAAACACATCAAGACCAACACGGAACATGGGATTGACTTTCAAATGCTCTACTAGAGCAGCTTCATCAATGACTGGTCCTCTGCTTGCATTTACAAGGATTGCTTCCTGCAACAGTAAACAATTGATTTGTAATTCTAGTTATCAATGTAATGACCAACGTTAAAGGTTTCAGTTATATCCAACAGTAGAAAACCTTTTTCATAATGGCTAGGCTATCCTTGTTGATCAAATGGTATGTAGTTTTGTCCAAAATTGGGTGAAGACTTATCTGCAAGCATCACTGAATCTTCAGATAATTTTACAGTTGTAATCTTAAAATCATGTATTGCTATTGTATATATCGTGTGAGTTCATTCCGAAATACTTGATTACTTTGGTAATTTACTTCGGAATTCAAGTGCGAGGAAAAATAGAAACCTTTAAAGTAATAGAAATTGTATGCATATGGTTGCTTATGTATAGTATAGTATTATAACATGATAAATAATGGTTGATTAAGATATCTTTTAGGGAATCAATGTCTAACCACATCAGCCTCTCTGAGGACCTCATGCATTGTAGCAGCTCTTTTCCATGTAACAGGCTGTTCACCATTAGCCTTCAGAAACTGGCCATACGCTGCAAGATATAGAAAAGATCATTTTAAGGTTAAGCCGGACACACAGAAATATTGATGAGAGCAAAAGAATGGCAGGGAATAAAAGAAAAGAAAAGAAAAGAGGAGAGAAGAATAGATTGTTGGACAACATGCCTGTGACAAACTTTTCAAGTCTGGTAGATTGATACAGATCATAGTAGATGAGGTTCATCTTGAAGCCCTCAATCTGTAAGGGGAAAAAAAACAGGAAGGGATAACGTTGCTGCATTTACAATTGAAGTCTGAAACTCTTCTGGCCTAATAAATTCAAGGTGTATGGTCATTGATGTTGTACTTATCAGTTGACACTAGCTTTCTTCTGGACAGCCATTAAAACAATTCAACATATTTCTTGATCCTTATACTATCTATACTACTATTAAAAAGTAAGAGCTTAGAGTCCCTTTTTTCTTGGAAACTTATGCCAAATTGGAATGACAAAATAAAATAATATAACTTTTAACTATATGTTTTTTTAGGGGAAGAGAACTTTTAACAATATAACATATAATCAGACTAAAGGATGGTCATTTTTTGTATTTCATATCTCAGCCCATCTTATTGCTCTCTCTTCAGGTGAAAAATCTGCTCTCTATAATTGTCATAAGCTCATATTGTAACAAACTATATTGTCATATAATCTGCTCTCTTCCACCTGTGTATCTCATCTTCGTTAGGCTTCCTTCTAAATTTCTAATCATATTGTAACAAACTATAATTCAAC
Source organism: Hemerocallis citrina (assembly GCA_017893485.1). Lineage (NCBI taxonomy): Eukaryota > Viridiplantae > Streptophyta > Magnoliopsida > Asparagales > Asphodelaceae > Hemerocallis > Hemerocallis citrina. Next base: position 27,475,802 of record CM030362.1, on the reverse strand, counting down.
ATTTTTTTCTTCTTAACTTCTGGAAACCATCCATACTCTCTCTTATACCAATATATATTGCTAGTGAATATTACTAAATGAATCAGTTTTAAATATTATATTAACAAACTCTGCCCAACTGAAGTTTCTCTTTTGGTCATGTTAAAATTAAGTTGTATACATTCATCAACTTGTCATATACTCGTAGATTTAAAAGCATTCCTATGCTGATGTAAGAAAACACTGCTATTAGGTGTATGATTAACAGTTTTTTTATATGAAAGACTATATGTCGGTTTTTACTATTGTTCTTTATTCTTCTTGTCATGTAAACATGGTGTATATGCAGTATGCAATGGAATGAAATTTATTGTCATATTTTACAAAGAAAAGGGATAGAGAAATCGATTTTCTAGCATCGCTGCAGACAACAAAAACAACAACAATCTAAATGAATCTATTTTTTGATAGAATAACCTACCATCATCCTAGCATATGCAGAACCGATACGGCCAGCTCCAATCACTCCAACAGTTTGCCCCTTAAGCAAATTCCCCACAAACCTATTAACCACACTCAATTATTCAGTAATCAAAACCAGTTTAGCCTCATAAAACATTAAGACCGATTGTTTCAAGGACATACAAATTTGGGAGCCATCCATCATATAACCCTGCTCTCATGAACTGATCAGCTTCGACTATTCGTCTAGCTGCTGCCAGAGAGAGCGAAGCAGCCAACTCCGCCGTGGTTTCAGTAAGAACTCCCTAAACCACATAGTATTAAAAGTTGTAATTGTTATAAAATGACTGCAATCAATATTCAAGATCAAGAACTACGAACAACTCCTTAAGAACTCACTGGGGTGTTTCCAACTGACACTCCATACTTAGTTGCAGCATTCACATCGACGTTGTTATAACCCACTGCCATGTTACTGAAGGCAGTCCCACCAGCTCTCGTGAGTGCTGAGAAGAGCACCTCCCCCCAGTCTTCTGTCAACTGCACAATTCTTTCAGAACCAAATATGAATCGTAATAGATAAATGAGAAGGTCATACAAAACTTCAGAACTTACCTGACCAATTACTCCATCACATTTGTTACCGATGAGTGCAAGGATGTCATCAACAGATAGTATAGTTTTCTTCTCAGTGCATATCTACATATAGCAAAAAGAAGTTCAAGTTGCATGAAAATAAATTAATGTTAAAAAAAAAAAATGAGTTCGGTTGATTGCTTGCTTGCCTCGACACGGCAATCATGATCAGTTAAGAGCTTGATCCAGTGAGTTCCAGGCATCGGCTTGGTGCTGATAACTCTGTACTTGCCACTGGGGTTCCATACTTCAATTGAAATTGGCTTGGCCATGAAGAAGAGAGGGAGGGAACTGAAGCTAAATTGCAGCAGAAAAGAGAGGGTAAAGTGCGAAGACAGTCTAGTATTTGTATATATGTTTGTTGGTAGTAGCTTTGTTGTTTTCCTAGTTTCAAATGAAGGGATAAAAGAGGGGGGGGGGGGGGGGGGGGGAATTAAAAGAAAAGAGAGGTAATGAGTTTGCATTAGAGGATAAAGGAAGCAGCAGATTTCTGTCATTTGGACCTCTCATTCACCATGAGGTGAGGAGAGCAAGTGCAGGATAAGGAGTCACATCTCAGCAAGTGAAAATGTTAGCAGCTAGGACAATAATTCTGGGAGTCTAAAAGTTGAAGGGAAATTTGAACCACCGGCATCAAGAGGAAAATACATAAGGCTGGAAAACTCGCACCAGCCCGCAACTCGGGTTGCATCGAAATGGGTTGCATGGGAACGTAGTTGTAACGACCGAAATTGTTAGCATACGGTCTGATTTGACCTGCAATTGTATAAATCCCAAGTTGCAGCTGACACAAAGAAAATTTTGAACCGGTTGTCGCGGTTAGCATTGGTATAAATATCAGAAACCCGGATCTGGCATTGGACCGGAACCAACCTGGCCTATCCGGATCCGGATCCTAAAAGGAGACCCGTTGTACTTTCAGGTCAGGGTCCGGGTCCACTCAAAAGAGACCCAACCCGGATCCGAACCCATTAAAAAACCCCAAAAAATCAACATAAAAATAAATATTCTATCCTCAATCCTCCCCTCCTTCCTCAATTCTAAATCTTCCTCTTCCAAACTTAAAACTCATGTATTTTTCTTCTCCTTTATTCTAAATTCTCCGCGCGCCGCCTCCGCTCCTACCCGAACGGGTAGAAATATTTTAATAGGACCCGGACCTAGAACCGGACTCAGTCCAATTTTTGGACCCGTAGGGGACCGGGACCGGGTCCGGGTAGTGAAGGATCCGACCCGATACCAATGCTAGTTGCAGTGCATGCACTTGCAAAAAACTGAGCATGTGCATTTGTACTAAGAGTAATGCTTTAGCCACTACCAATTTCACTACCATTTCCTTCACTACCTTAGATGGCATACTCCTATTGGAGAGTTCCCCCACCTACTCTATCATCCCCTACCTATTGGAGTGTGCCACCTAAGATAGTGAAGAAAAATGTAGTGAAATTGGTAGTGGCTGTAGCATTACTCTTTGTACTAAACCAGGAGAAGGAGACTCCTACTTATAGGAGAAAATTTTCCTTTACACACACGGTATCATGTTCATTAGATACTGGAACAACTATCTCCTACTTATTTTCTCAAAAAAAAAACTATCTCCTACTTACTTTCCACAACCAGCCAGATCACAATATTTGTAAATTTATTCAGATGTGCAATCGCCTAATTCGTAAGTTTAACACGAATTACAGGAGAAAATTTCACATTTTTAACAACAAAATTTTAAGAAAAAATTGGTGAACCATTCGCGCAAAGCATAATTCTTGACAGCCTGGTCACTTTAGGATCATTATGCACCTACCAATAACATCTATATTTACTTTTCCTGCATGTAATAAAAACCATTTGCTAAATATAAACATCAATCAACCAATTTCTGCTGAAGTGATGCAAAATACACTCTGAACAGATACAAAAAAATGAGCCAAGCCATACCCCCTTTAAAAATTACAATGTTTGTGAACAGATACAAACCTATATACATGCTTTTCCCCACATCTGGACGTAGAAGAAAAATTGTTGACATTTTTCACCCCCTCTATCTCCCAATAGCAGACCTAAATTACTGGCAAAAGGCAGAATCTAGCCATCACACCCAGTAATTTGCATCCAAATCGTTGCAAACCCAATCCATGAGTTAATCACACTCTCTAACAAGTCAAACGGTTCTGATTTGGTAATTCACTCCAAATTGTAGGAAGGGTTGTTGTACTGACATCAAGTTGTACTTTCTCGGGAGGCTTATGGCATGATCAATTCAAAATTAAAAAAAAAAGAGAGAAATAAAATAAAAAATCTGTACATGCTTCCAACCTTTTTGTGAACCCTGGCCAAATTTTATGATGTAACAGACCTCCACGATCCGGAATGTTTAAAGGCCTTGATCAACCTCTTGTGCAATGTGATATATAAGAACCTGAAAACCATCAGCATTAATGGAGAAAAACAGTTAAAAACTTGCAAATTTTTTTTTAATAAAAATAATAATAATAATAACAATAAAATTCTGGAAACTCAAAATCTCCAAAAATAGAAATAAAGGAACAATCTGGTTATTTTTAAATTCATGTACATAAACTGGAACTATTTCAGCTACAATAGCCGGTCTATGATACAAAGTACTGAAATAGTGGTGAACTTATGACTCCGACCGAACGGAATGGCCTTAGCAGCAAATATAGTTTGGTTTTAACATTAGGTTGAAGAAAGCACCAGCTTAAGTACCATTACACTAAGGAAGTACCATTACACTAAGGAAATTGCAGTAACCAAATTCTCTGATATTGCAAAAGGAATAAAATGCAGAAAATAAAGCTTCTAACTTGATGTTGAACGTCGGTCTATATCTTGAAAAGGTCAGCTCAGACAAGCAGATTATGGAACCACTGACCTATTTTAGACTGCAAAAATTACGTAGACTTCTCAAACCTTGATTTTTTTCAAGTATATAAATAAGCCACAAATCAATTTGAGTATCTTGTGGAGAGCTGAAAGATATGTGGATAAAATAAATTTACAAGAGAAGGAATCTGGGTAAGGAGCCCATCCCATCAGAGTTTCTATTTGTCAAGCTGTGATCCAAGCGGGTTCAAGTGCTTGAAGTGCGTATCGGAAAGGCCTCGTGACCGCTTGGATCTTCTTTCCAGTCTCAATTGCAACCTAGTCGAAAACATTAAGGCATTTCAGAGCCTAACTTGTGCCCTCTATCGAGCTATGAAGGTCGCCAAAAAATAACTCAATGCTAGAAGAGATATACTAGATATATTATAGAATTAATGCCATCGTTGAATCTTTCATAGTGACTCAGCTCTACCTTCTTTTTCTCCTTAAATAGTTGAGAATGAAGAACTCCAAATCTTTTCATGTTCATATAGATAAAATGGCATTTGACTCAGATAAAATATGTCGCTGAGACTATCAGATCAAACAAATCCACACACAAAAGATAACCTAGGTACAGTTGCGAGGGCATGCACCACAGTTCTTATTGGATTATAAAACCTTCGATAATTGATTTTGCAGAAACTAAAACTTTTTATAATACAATAAAAAACAAATTTAATGCAAGAAAAACAAAATAAAGAGATCAGCTGAAGTCTAACCTGGTATAATGAATGAGCTTCTCAACAGAACACGAGTGATTATATTTCAATGATGCAAGGTTATCACATGAACCAGCTAGAGCGAAACACCAGTGCTGTTCTGTGTTTTTTCCCATCCATCGCATGTACAAGACCTGGTTGTAAGCTCAGTTTCTTACCAAAACTGAAATTAAGAAAGCCTTCCAACTGAAGCTGATTGGAATGGCGTTCAATCTTTCCACCTGTTCTTAGTCCCCATCCTAGTTCATCTTCTGGGATATCGGAAAAGGAGACACCCCACTGCAACAAATTGGCACTTGTTTTTTGCAATTCAACCCAACCACTAAGGTTGGTAGTTTCAAGCTCCGACTCTAACATCACAGCAATTGATTCTGAAGAGATGCCATCCACTTTTCTATTTGAGTCAGACGAAGATGCTCGCCCCTTCACATCAGTGCTTCTTCGTCGTTTCAAGTGGCCTACTGGTATAGCAAGTTGGCCAAATTTGGAAAGACAGGAGAGAGGCCTAGATTTTTGCCATAGGAATGAAAATGTAAATCTTTCTTCTTCAAATGGTTGATAAGAAACTTGCCCATAGGTGCTTAGGCTTCTGCTACCAGCAGCATTAGGCGGCATATCCATTTCGGAAACTAACTCGGCTAAAGAAGCTGAAACATTAGATCCTTTAAACATGACTCCAGCACTGCAATTATGACATTGACTGAACAGAGAGGGAACGAATGAAGAGATTTTACCCAGGCACCGTCCCTGTCAAAAACTGCAAACTGATAGCTTTATAAAGAAAATGTGATTTTAAATCTATACTATTATAAGTACTAACTGAGAACATATTCCTTAGATTCCGGCTAACCCTTTTGCCCACACCCAAACATATTATAAACTCAAAAAGTTAAAAACATTATTAAAAAAAATTAAAATGTATAAAGTATAACATAAATATTCCAGCTATACTTAAAAAGGTATATTTTTTTTTAAAAAAAACACTAATTTGTTGCATGCGTCATTTACTAGTTTCTTTTTTCAAATAGCAGTAGCTTGACTTAAACAAAATAAAGACATGTATAAGTATTACCTTTCCAAAGTTTGAAACAACCCCATAGTCATTGCATTGAGCCCCTAAGGGGGTTGCAATCACAGACAACCAATCATTAATACCTGCCAAATACGTTAACTTCTCCAGTGCCAAAGGATTCCCATGGATATTACCATTATTTGTCAGACTATTTTGCCCAGCAGAAAACTCAGCTACTAGCTGATCTTTTTGCCTGAGAGCTGTCTTAAAAATAAACCTTAAATCAATGCCGGTTTTGATTCCAGCAATGTCCAAAGCAGTACAAGCTAACTGATCATCATTCTCAACAAAGAATGAAGCCCCAACCACTTCAACTATTCCCTTCATATGGGTGCTGGGTTCTTGGAATGGACCTCCTTTACTAGTTTTATACAAAGAAAGAACGCGTTCAGTTTTGTCCACACGATCTCTTAGTTTCATCAGGTCAGAAAAAGCTTCTCGTTGCAAACGCTTCAGTATCTCAATCTGCAAAGGAAAAGGGAAAAGTAAGGGAACAATTAATAAGTTAACGTTAAATATGGTTGAAGTAACTGTTAATATGTATAGTGAAACAAGATGGTAATTGCCATCAACAATTTCAAGAAGAACAAAATTGTTAACGTAAGCTAGCTGCAGCAATTGTATCAAACTGAAACATGTATCATTAGAATTAAGCACGGTTTCAAAACTCCGATCAGAATTGGGTATGAGCTGCCAATCGTGATATCGGACATATCGAAGTCTCAATAGGCAAATTTTCAATCAGACTAAGACAATGCATCTTTGCATCGGCTCAGATTTGATGCCATGAAATTAAGTACCCAACATGTACTTTTAACACAAGTTAAACATCATGTTAAATTAGGGCTTTCAAATAGACCCCCCACGATATTTAATTTAAGATGTGTTCCTTAAATTATACATACCCCATCCAAATGTTAAAATTGTTTTGGACCCCCATCCTACTCGCAAACATTAGTCCGTTAAAGTTGTCTTGGACCCCCCATCCTGCTCAATCACAGACATTAGCGACTGTTTAAAGCAGACAGTGGACCAAATTACCAGTAACAGTATGCTCTTTGCTTTTAAATTCTTGTTAAAAGAAGGCTTTTAGCCTATAAAGCATGGATACGGATACATGTATCCGGTATGGTACGTATCTGATACGCGGATACGCCGATTCCATAAAAACTAGGATGCGGGTACGTTAGGATACACTAAATTAAAATAATTTAAAATAATAATATTATATCTATATATATAGTAAACTAAAATATTCAATTCAATCCAAACATAGAATATATTCAATTCAATGCGGGTAGGGTGGTAACGTAAACTGGGTCCGAACATGATGGAGATGGATTGGGCTTGAGCTGAAAAAAAATGAAAATAGCCCCTGCGTATCCAAAACGTGTCCTAGCATATCCAAAATGTAGCCAGCCTTTTTTTTTCTTTTTTCATTTAAATGTTGGGAAACGTATCCAAGATATATATGATGGGTATCCGACATGTATCTGGTGGTATCCGACGTGTATCCCACCGGCTACGTCCTAGAAACGCTAGTACGCACCCCTGGAAGAGTATCCGTACTTCATAGCTTTCAGCCAACTATTCTCTGGCTAAAATTGGGAGGGGAAAAAAACCTACATACTTGTTATTTCGAACATTAAAAGTTTCATGTATGTATAATTTATTCTTTACTCTTTTCACTAAACTCATTGGGAGTAAAGGTGAGGGAAATGGAGGATGAATGTCATATATTGGCAAAAAGGAGGAACACGATGGAACGTTGGGGATTGCCCAAGATGATGCTCAGAGTGGATTAGCAATCAGAGTGACTACTGTGCAGTTCAGGTTGAAAGGATGGAATCTATTAATGAAGAGGACAGACAACAGGGGAAATTTTGACCATGTCAAGTAAATTACTAAGAGCATAATATCCCATGAACATACATACTCTAGAATTGAACAGAGAAACTTAAACATTGAGCATAAAAACATAAAAATGCTGAGAAAATGGGGGCATGCAAAATTAATAAACTACTCCCCTTCCTCTCCCACCCAATGTTCGAGATAAAAATCAGCTAACACGTCGCAAATGTTCCATCATCTTTCTCTGAGTCTACCTCTATTTCAACACCAAACAATGGGGAAAATAAAGATAATGATAATTATAGATGGAGATGGAGTCTAATTACCCAAACTGTGATTGACCAATCCAGATACGATTGAGAATAATGAAACAAATTTTCTAAAGAAAAAAACAAAAACAAAAAGAAGTTAAATTTGATTAGTGTTTAAACGATTACTGTAAGCTAGCTGCAGCAATTGCATCAAACAGATACATGTATCTTTACTTCTTTGGGGTTAAGTTTGGTTTCAAAACTCCATATTGGTAGCAGGTATGGGCTGCCTGATATCGGACAGATCGGGCGTATCATTAGGCAAATTCTCAATCCGACTCGGTATTGGGATTGGGGCGCCAACAAACGCCTCTGGTCGCAGCGGAACTAATTAGAGCAATGAGGAAGTCGAAGAGATGAGACGAATCAATTGAGCAAGCAAGTAGTTCCACCAATCCAAACACAAACACAACGAGGATTTATCCTGATTAGCTTTTGCTTAATTCGAAAAAAATATAGGTAATTCTGATATTCAACTATAAGAGATTACAAGGAGTTACTGATTCACTAAATACAAGGAATTAAACTGACCCACCAAGAACTATCTCTCTCAAGCCTCTCTTTGCAATGGAGAAAACAATCTATGAAGTACTCCTCATATTGGAGGAGTTTACAATATATATAGAAGAATAGAGAAACCTAGGTCTAATCTTGATTCTCAGTCGTCCGATATAACCTTAAAAAAAAGTAACTGAATAGGAGTCGTACAATCTAACTTGGAGTTGAAGATTGGACTGAAACGACCTAACAAATTGAGGCCCAAAACGAACACAGTGCCGCGGTCAGTCGACCGTCCAACAAGACCGGTCGACCGTTCGCCTCTCCGCCAAACACAGTGCAACTGCAGTCGAGTGTGCGGTCGGGGATGCGGTCGACCGCAACTTGAGACAGTCGACCGCAACTATGCATGCACTATTGCTGCTCTGTTTTCTTCTACTCTCTTTGATGCTTCGACCTCCATGTTTCATCTTACCTTCTTCTAATCCGAACCACAAGTATTCAAAACACATTCCTAACAAACTCCACCTTGGATTGCATACGAGTGCTCACATAATGTGTTATTCATCTCCAAACTCTAATGAACTCCACTTGCAAAAAAACTTAGAACAATAGTTTCTTCTTCTAATTGAACTGATCTCTACCCAATCTCACCTGATCCAGTGTCGCCCCTCAAAGGCACACCTCTGTAGATGTACTCACGAAATTGCCAAACACCGCACAAACTCCACCTACCCTTAGGCTTTCTCCACATCTCGACGATATTCGAACGTCGTGGTCTCGTCTCGATGATTTTAGTTGCGGCAAACTAGCTGAGCTTGCAGGAATAACGGAAAAAAAATAACAACCCCTGTGCAGGATTTTCGGATTCTCCAAAACTTGTAGAGATTGTATTGGCTTGGCCCAACCACTCTCATACCTCTAATCACTTCATGACGACCTTGAAAAACAGATAGAACTTCACCTCGAGTTGTGTACCTACAACCCCGTGCATCCAGAGTTCCCAAGAAAATCAGATTCCGTTTCAATAGAGGAACATGCAAAACATCCCTTAAAGTGAACAAATTTAGACCTGACATCTTCAACTCAACTGTCTCATCACCTACTACTTCACAAATCTTCCCAGTTCCCGTTGTCACACAACGCCCTGTAGTAGACTTATAAGTAGAAAACAACTCCCTCTCGGAAAAAATATGAGAACTCCCTGAGTCAAGAAATTAACTAGAATCCAATTCTAAAGTTTGAAACAAGACACAAATCACCTGAATCAAAGGCACTAACCACATTAGCGGTTGAACTACCGTTCTTTGCACTCTCCTGATTCTGCAACTTCCAACAATCTTTCTTGATATGCCCTGGCCTCTTGCAATAACGGCAACGGATCGAATCCTTTTGCAAAGCACTTTGTCTTTCCCCCGAAGGATTTTCCACTGCTAGACAACTTGTAGGAATAGACGGTGATTTCTGAGTCTCCTTCCTACGTTGATTTTCCTTCAATGCTTTGATTACACCATCTACCGAAATACTCTCCTTGGCAGATCTACCGTGTAGCATGGTAGTTATCAAAAGCTCATACGAATCCGACAATGAATATGTCAGGTTGAAAACTTTATCTTCCTCACACAACCGCATTAATCGCCTTAAGTTCAGAAAATATCTTATTGAACTCAGTAATGTGATCTTGGAGATCAGCATCTTCCTTCATAGATAAACGGAACAACTTCCTCTTCCAATGCATCCGATCTAATAACGACGAACCATAATAGTCAGCTATGAGTTTTTCCCACAAACTTGCCGCGTCAGTTTCTTTCAGAAATCTGGACTTGACCTCGTCCGCCAAGGATAGTCGAATCAGACTTATGGCTCTTTCACGAATATCTTCCCAAACATCCTCCTTCACGTCGGATGGCCTTTCTTTCTTCTTAACGTCTAACTGCAAATGTTCTTGAACAAGGACATCATACATGTCAACCTTTCAAAAATTAAAATTGATCTTTCCATCGAACTGCTTGATCTTCAGAAGACTGTGACCTGTCATCTTAACCAAGGGACTCGGCAACCTGAAGCTCTGATACCAGTTGTTGGGATTGGACCATTAACAAATGCCTCTGGTCGCAACGGAACTAATTAGAGCAATGAGAAAATCGAAGAGATGAGACAAATCAATTGAGCAAGCAAGTAGATCCACCAATCCAAACACAAACACAACGAGAATTTATCCTGATTAGCTTTTGCTTAATCCGGGAAAAATATAGGAAGATCTGATATTCAACTAGAAGAGATTACAAGGAGCTACTAATTCACTCAATACAAGAAATTAAACTCACCCACCAATGACTATCTCTCTCGAGCCACTCTTTACAATGAAGAAAATAATCTATGAAGTACTCTACTCTCATATTGGAGGAGTTTACAATATATATAGAAGAATAGAGAGAAACATAGGTCTAATCTTGATTCTCAGTCATCCAATATAACCTGAAAAAGAAAAAACTGAATAGGAGTCGTACGATCTAACTTGGAGTTGAAGATTGGACTGAAACAACCTAACGAATCGAGGTCCAAAACAAACACAGCGCCGCGGTCGGTTGACCATCCAACAAGACCGGTCGATCGTCCACCTCTCGGCCAAACCCAGTGCAACTGCAATCGGGTATGCGGTCAGGGGTGCGGTCGACCGCAACTATACCTGCACTATTGCTGCTCTATTTTCTTCTACTCTCTTCGACACTTCAACCTCCGTACTTCATCTTACCTTCTTCTAATCTGAACCACGAGTATTCAAGACACATTCCTAGCACTCGGACTATGCATCTCCCTATGAGATTTGATACCATGGAATTAAGTAACATGTACTTTTAACATAAACTAACCATCGTGTTAAACTGAGGTTTTCAAATAGCCCCCTTATGAAAATAAAATGCCTTCCTTAAATTTTTAAATACCCCATCAAAATGTTTAAGTTGTCATGGACACCAATCCCACTTGGAGATATTAGTCTGTTAAGTGGTCTTGGACTTCCAACTCACAAACATTAGTCTGTTAAAGTTGTCTTGGACCCCCCATCCTACTTGATCACAAACATCATCATTGATTAAAGCAGGCAGTGGACCAAATTACCAGTCTGCTCTTCACTATTAAAATTTTAAAAACAGAAGGTCGCAGCCCACGTCTCTCTTGCTATAGGTTAAAAACCCTACATCTAACACTTGTTATTTCAAATATTAAAATGTTCATGTATTTAATCATTTATTATTTACTCTTTTCACTAAACTCTTTACAAGCAAAGGCAAGGAAAATGGAAAACGAAGGTAAAATATTGACCAAAAGGAGGAAGGAATACGATGGAATGTTGGGGATTGCCTATGATGATGTTAAAGGAGGACTAGCAATCGGCGTGACTACTTGGATTGAAGGATCAGAACCTATTTATGAATAAAAAGGGGAATATGGGGGAATTTGACCATGTCAAGTAAATTACTGTATCAAGATAATAATATCCCCTGAACATATTCTACAACTGAACAAAGCAACTTAAACACTGAGCATAAAAACATATAAATGTTAGGAAAATGCAGAATCAATAACCACATTCAATGTTCGAGTTAAAAATTAGCTAGCACTGTCACAAAGGTTCATCATCTTTCCATGAGACGAGTCTTCCTCTATTTCAACACCAAATGACGATGCGATAGAAAAGATAATGATAACTATAAGAGATGGAGGTCGGATTACCCAAACTATTGAATTTGAATTAGTCACATTTAGAGTCATTTATCATTACATAATTGGGGAAAATAAATTCTAAATTATAGACAATCAAAATTCCTTTTAAAGAAATGGCCGCATAAACCCTAAATCCCCAATTCCAAAAAATGGTATAATAAAATGACAGAGAGAGAGAGAGAGAGAGAGAGAGGATTACTGAATCGTGATTGGAAGAGATGGAGCACTTTCGGATGGCGCCATTGACGAAGCGCACGCCGGATTTCGCGAAGCCTTTGATTCTGTCGATTAACGATGTAATCGGCTCCATCTTAAGAGGAAGTAGAAGAGAGGCGTTGATGAATGATCAGAAAATGAAGACGACAAAAAAGGACGGAGCTTTCTGGAATTGTGATGCGAGGAATTTTCAATTTTGAAGTCTAGGGTTTGGTGGAAGCGGGGCGGGGGGATAAAGGCACGGGCCCATCGCACTCTTTTCTTTTGCTCTTTTTTTAGTTATCTTTTTCTTTTTGGGAATGTTTTGTCTCCATCCTTCATCAGCTCATCTGACCTTTTACATTTTTTTTCTATCTCTATCATCCAAAATGTTTTCACTATCACCATTTTGTTACATGTAAACTGTACACATGCATTTAAAAAAAGCATCTATATAATAAAACACAACTATCAAGCGGCTCTTCTTCAATCTCAAAAAAATCAAAGGTCCAGATTTAACATCACAAAACATATTTTTTTTCCAAAAAGTTTCCTCCCAAAACTCAAATTCAAATTCCCTATCCAAAACAACTCCTTTATTTATTTAATTATTTCTCTCTCTCTCTCTCTCTTTCTCTCTCCTATTCAAAAAATTATGAAAATAAAAAATTTTGAAATTTAAAAAAATTTAAAAACTAAAAATTTAAAAACTTTTAAAATAATTCAAAAAAAATCAAAAACTTATAAAAAAAATTATTTTAAAAAAATTTGAAATTTTTACAAAAATTAATTTTAAAAATTTTAAATTTTAAAAAATTTAAAAATTTTAAAACTTCAAAAACTTTAAAAATAAATAAATCAAAAAATCAAAAACTTATAAAAATATATATATATATAATTTTTTTGTAAAAAAATTATTAAAAATTGTAAAAAAAAATAAATATAAATATGTTTGCTATTTCAATTAATTTTTTAAGCGATGGTTGAGCTTAAAGGTAGATATATTGCTTCCTCATATAATATATTTGCTTCTTTAATTAATTTGTTGGACATCCAAAACTATTTTATATTTATAAAAAAAAGGTGCACTGTTTTGAAGACGTGTCGTAGGCACGTGTCAACGGGCAAACCTAGTCATCTTATATTTTTGAGAAACATTATCTATATAATAAAACACAAAGAAAGCTATCAAGTGGCTCTCCTTTAATCCCCAAAAAATCAAAGAGCCGGATCTAACCTCACAAAACACACCCCCCCCCAAAAAAAACTCAAATTCAAATCCCCCCACCAAAAACAACTCATTTATTTATTTAATTATTTCTCTCTCTCTCTCTTTTTCTCCTATTCCAAAAAATAAGAAAATAAAAAAATAAAAAACTTTAAAACTAAATAAATAATAAAAAAAATTAAACTTTAAAAATAATTCAAAAAATCAAAAACTTAAAAATTTTGAAAATTTAAAAACTTTAAAAATAATTTGAAAAATCAATAACTTATAAAAAATTATAAAAAAACTATTTTAAAAATCGTAAATTTTAAAAAAATTTAAACTTTTTATAAAAAATTAAAAAAAACTTTAAAAAAAATAAAAATTTTAAAATTTTTAAAGTTTAAAAAAAATAAATTAAAAAACTTTAAAATACAAATTTGAAAATTTGAAAATTTTGAAAAATTGAAAATCTCAAAGCAAATCCAAATCCAATGTCGAACTCCAATCAAGAGGCGTCGCCGATATCTGATCCGCTGCTAATTCCGTATCGGTGACTCTCCTCCACCAATTCGAGCGCGAATATCAAGCGACTCCGTATCGGCGACTCCCTTCCACCGAATCGAGAGCCTCTATATGCGATGTGACGACTCTAATTTCATCTTATTAACCGAATTCTCATTTTAATTTTTAGTTTTGTGTGTGCAGGGGATTACTTTGTTTTTTGCTGACTCGAATTTTGTGTGTGCGTGGGATCTAAGTTCGGAGAGGTATGATTATTTTATTTTTGGGTTTAAAATTTTTAATTTGGCGATTTATTTGATGAGTTTTTTATTGGTTTTCATTTAAAGTGTACGCAAGTGAGAGATGAATTATTTGGTGGCCTCAATTTGGGCTTTCAAACCATAGCGCAAGACAGGTAAGCTGACCAACAATCTAAAATAACTTGGCAAATATGCAATATTAATTTCTTTACTACATGAGAAAATACTATCGTGAAGTGTTCCCTTCACTGGTTATTAGAAACCATGGATAACATAACATATAAGAACTTTTAGTGTATGTTTGGATATATAGGATTGGGATGACTGGAGTTTAACAGTAAAGGGTGCAAACTTTCCACTCAAGAAAGACAGGTAAAGTAAATTTGTTATTTATCCATTTTGATTTTTTTTTATAAAGCTGCAATGGGGAGACAAAGTTGAGGTAAAAGAAATGATTAGCTTGGTTTAGAGTTTTGAGAACTTCATGTATTTAATTTTGGTTGAAATAATAATAAGAGGTATTTCAATTGCAAACTGAGTCTCAGACAAACAAATATTTAGATTATTGGTATTGTAGATACCTTCACACTTGCACTTGCGTTACCATTGTATTTAGACATACTCATAATGGTTATGGGATTAGAGTAAACTCTATAAAACCTATATGATAATGTCGTTGCATAACTATTACAAGTATCTAAAAGTGATGCTGAAGTTAAAAAAAACTGTATGCAGTGTTTCTAACAAACTATATGCATTCCATGTAAGTTCAAGCTAATGATCAAGAAGGCGATGGTTGAGCTTAACGGTAGATATACTGTTTCCTCATATAATATGTTTGTTACTTCAATTAATTTAGCCGGACCTCCAAAACTATTTTATATAATCAAATCTGATGCACCGTTCCGCAGACGTGCCGTAGGCACATGTCAACAGGCAAACCTAGTATTTTAACAAAAAACAAAACATTTATTTCAAAGTTTACTGCGCTCGTATTACCTTCCCATATTCAACAAGATGAAGAAGCAGAGGCGGGGACAAGAACAAGAAGGAAAACAATTTTTAAAAAAAACGAAGCAATGTCCATTTAAATGGGAATGTCATACTATTGTCATCGTCCACCCTTCCAATTTCCCTACTATATCCAACTAAACTCCGTGAACATATTCGAGGTTGAGGTGAATGGATGATGTGGCTTGGAAGAATTGGCGACCCAGTCTGCCTTGCAGCAATCAACAAGGATCGTGAAAATTCATCCAAAAAAAGAGAAGGGGAAAGAGAAAACTCACATAAGAGTTGCTAATAACATTAATTCTTACGAAATCGTCATGTGTCTTTTATTCTTTTGTTCTCTTCATCACGTTTCTCTTCACTAACAATATTTCAAATGCGGGCTTTGTAACTTTACTACCTCCCCCATCTTGTTCACAGGTAACCATAGAATTCTCTTTCATACTCTCAACCATCCTCAATTCTACCCTGGCAACATTCAACTAATAGTGAAAAAACCTTGATGACATTGTAGAAAGAACCCTTTGATGCCCTACATCGTACCTTTCTTCTTGGAATTACAAGAAACATGACACAACCTCCGCTGCATCATCACGGGTCTCAACTAGGGTGTTGCCATGGCTATTCATGAGGGTGTTGAAGAGGAGGGAAGGACAAAGGACACTAGTGTGATGAAGCAAGTTGAAGCTAATGGATGACTTGGAGGAGTGATTGATGTGTAAGCTCATTGAGATAGGGGTGGATGTCGGGTGCTTGGCAAAGAACGTGGAGAGGACAGGTTGATGAGTGTCTTGAGGTTGAGATATACTATATTACTTGGGCGAGTCTACTCGACAAGCACCTTGAGTGCTACATGACATCCATATAGCCTTGGTTGCTCATGGTGACTAGGATGTATCAGATGATGGTCATAAGAAAACACCCTGCCATGATGTGGTTTGAGTCGATATACCACTTTAGATTCTCCTCCTACTTTTGATCTGCACACTAACATTTGCGGTGTGGAAAAGCCACCATGGTGACCTCTCACATGTCGTGTTTGACCTGTCATTCGTGACACAAATATTCTTACATACTGTTGGGTTTATGTCTTTTATACAATTTTCGATGAGAAGAAAAAACGGATGAGGCAAGAAGATGTTCGAAACGACGTTTGGATGAAGAAGAAAAGAGCAACAGCAGCTAGACAATCAATTGCCAAAATAGCAGTTGACTATTAGGCAGTTCAATTGACTGCCTTTGTGGCAGTCATGTAGTACCCCGTATTTTAAAAAATATTATTTGAGATTAGAAAGTGAATTAAAATGATTTTTTTGTAATTTAATAACTATCTCATCTTTTTTACACGTGCAAAACACGTGCAAATGTTGACTTGGGAAGTTCAAAATCAAAAATTATTTTTGGAACACTCATTATTTATTATTTGAGATTATTTGGGATTTTTCTAGATTTTTCTAAAAATTATTGGACTTATTTGCAATTTTTACAAAAAGGACTTTTGTGCAAAATTAACAAATGGGATGAAAACTCCAGATTTCCAGATTTCTGGGCTGAATATAATCTCTAGTTAAAATCAGGAGTAAAGATTTTACCTCTAGTTTCTACACATTTGACTTATTTCACAAGTCTTGGTAAAAGAGAATCTTTTTGCAAAATTGCTATTTGAAGGGATGAAAATGCAAAATTAGTTTTACGGGTTTCTCTACAGAGCCGGCTGATGCTGGAGGGGATCTTTTCAATTTTGAACTTGATTAAAACTGGTTTTTACTAATTTTCAATAAAAGGGCCTAATTATAAAAAGTAACATTTTAAAAAGGAGTATTTTGCAAATGTTTTCTCAAACCCTAGAATCTTAAATCCCGGACTATATAAGGTTTGTGCAGTCGTCATTCGTTGCACAATACGGGAGATTTATTATTTTTTATTATTTTGGAGTTCTAAAGAAAGATCTTGGATTTCTTGCTAGGAAGAGCTTTTCTTATTATTTCTTTCATCTTCGTTCAATTCCTTCAACAAGGTGAGTGATATAATTTATTTTATTTTATTCTTGGAATGTTGTATGTGGTATTTCATCTACTAGAAAGCATGTTAGGGTTTGAGTATGAATATGTACATAGTGGATTGGATGGATTGATGAATTAAAATTTGATCTTTTATGAACCCTAATTATCTATGGATAGATTTGCATGTGGATGATGTGATATTTTTATTATTATTGAGTTTGGATGAACACAACTTGATTATAGTAATGTTAGATTTGTTTGTGTTCATTAAGAGATCATGTCTTGAGAATTGGATTTGGGATAAATTGGATTGAGTTTGATGTAATACAACTAAATTGGGGATTTTGCGATTTGTGAAAGAGTTTACTTGAATTGGATTTCTCAAATACTAAGATTTAAATCTGAATATGTTATTATTTCTAATTGATAGATTTGCAAAGTTTTATTTGGTGCACGAACATGCACAAACGTTTTACATAAGTATCGTATTTCATTATTATTGAAGAAAATCAACAATTTGCTATTTTTGTTAATTCAAGTGATTTTGATTTGTTTTATTGACACTTATATATCCTACAAGTCGTATTTGATCATATCAGAAATATGCTTTTTGCATAATTCATTTTTATTAAGTGTTGTCGCTGAAATCGGTGTGGGGGCAAACAGATAGATTTATAGATTCTTGGGATGTTGAATAGTCAAACCTGAAACCTTTCTGCCGGAGTTTGACCGTGATCTTCCGCCGTTGACCTGCAAAAGTGCGAAACACCGAGGTTGATCCCGGCGACGCACCCTCCGACGCTCAAGTCAGTAACCAGAAAGATTATGAATAAGCTTTTATTGGCAAAAGATTGATCACCTGTTAACAGTGGGAGATGGGGGGTATTTATAGCCGCCTTAGGGACCAGTTTCGGGATAAGATCAAATCCCTAATTCCCAGTGAAGGGATAGGAGCAATCAGGGTCGTTGATTAAGTATAATCATAAACCCTAATTCTATCCAGCTGGACTGGGTTTCTTGCGGGTTGGAACCCGCACCCAGTTGAGATAGACCCGTTCTTGGGTTATTGGGCATTCGGAAAAAGGACCCAATACCCATTTCAGACCCGTTTGTAGGTAAAATTACCATTTTACCCCTGATCTTTAAGATTCGTGCATGATTTGGATGGTTCCGATTTAACCCCATTTTTAGCCATATCACGGACCCCCCACTCCCGAAGGCTGAGTTTGATCAGCCTTTGAGGAGTAGTTTTACTGTTTTAATGGCTTGCGGAGTTGTATCGGAGTCCAAATGAGGGGTATCGGATCTTTGTATGAGGTATTATGGTGATTTTCAAAGTTAGTTGCACGCTCTAGGTTGTTCTTGAGCTCTCGTGTATTTTTGGTGATTTTTCTTAATTTTTATCTATTTTTCGGACCATTTATTTAATTTTGCGAAGCGGTGATTTATTGTTCGGGGATCTTAATTAATTATTCTAAGTAATAATTATTTACATGGGGGCTCAAAAATATTTCCCCGAATTTATAATTATTTTTTAGAATTTTTAATTAATTTTTCTGAATTTTTAATCATTTTCCACAATTTTTAAATAAATAATTCGATTTTAATAAATAAAAAATTAATTTTTATTCCGATTTATGACGTGGCATGATCTGGGCCTTCCATCAGCTAGCAGTATGAATTTCTAGGAGATCGGACGGTCGGAGTGGCTCGGTGGCGTTTTTCTCCGCTTGCGGTAGCTCGGCCAGATCTCCTCGGTAGCTCGGTAGCTTGGCGCGTTACGAGCTGCCGAGCTACGTGGCTGGATATGGAACGTCCATCATGGCACGAATCACGAGGATAGGGGTTCAGATCACGAGAAAATGCTATCTTGTCGTTTTGTGGGCGTGGCGTGATCTGAGCCGCGCATCATGTTCTGGTGCGACTTTTGAAACGATCTGACGGTTAAGGTAGTTCGGCAGTCGTTTTTCTTCAAATGTGATGGTCGGTGCATCGGTAGCTCATCCATAGCTGCTCGGCAGCTCGGCTTTAGCTCCATGGTAGCTCGGGAGCTTGGCATCGGTGGCTCAGGAGCTCGGGACGAGCCGTTGGGCCACGTGGCTAGATCTGGAGCGTCCATCATGGTGCGGATCTCGAGGATAGGGGTTCAGATCACGAGAAAATTCTATCTTGTCGTTTTGTGGGCGTGACGTGGTCTAAGCCGCTCGGCGGCATTTTTCTCCGAATGTGGAGGTCGGTGCCCCGGTAGCTCGGCAGCGTGCCTCGGTGGCTCGGCTCATTACTTGTCGTTGAGCTACGTGGCTGAATCTGGGGCGTCCATCCTGGCGCGAATCACGAGGTTAGTGGTTCAGATCACGAGAAAACGCTGTCTTGTCGTTTTGTGGGCGTGGTGTGATCTGAGCCGCTCATCATGTTTCGACACGAATTTTGAGACAATCTGACAGTTGGAGTTGTTCGGCGGCATTTTTCTCCAAATGTGGAGGTCGGTGCCCCGGTAGCTCGGTAGAGTGCCTCGGTGGCTCGACTCCTTATGAATTATCGAGCTGTGTGGCCAAGACCGAACCGTCGGATCGTTGCTTCTTTTTATTCTGTCGTTTAGCCTTCCTTAATGGGCCTCCAAGCGTTATAAAAAGCCCAACAGTTGCCTCTTTAGCTATAAGTTCTCACCCCCCCCCCCCACTTCTTTTCTCATTCTTTCACTTTTCACTCTTAAAACTTACATTTGCTCTCGAGCTGCTCTGCTAGCGGAGATTTGAGCTCAAGGGCGGTTGTGCTAGCTGTTGCGAATGCTAGGCAATTTCCGGCGAAGTTTTCCGACCGTAAATGTCACATCAAAGGTCAGTATATTTAACTTCGTATATATATACTACGAGATTTCACGAGTGTCCTCGGGTAGTGAGGCTTCTTCTTCGGGGGGTCAGAGCGGCGAGCAGTCAGTTCGAGAGGGAAGGGGAGAAGTTGTGAGTAGGCGAAAGGGGAAGGAGATAGTTGGGTCATCGACAGCCGAGGTGAAAGTGGCTCGGTCTTCGGTTGTTGAGACTGTGGTGGAGACGATGAAAGGAGCAGGTGAGTTGGGTCAGCTTCCAACCGCGATATCCGGCCACGGAGGGATAAGGAAATACTCTGGCGAGCTGCTGACCAAAGCTATCTACGGTCGTTCGGAAACCTACGAGGAGAATGATCCGAGGGAGATTACCGAGATGGACGATATCCCTTCGGTCCTTACCGAGCGAGATCTACTTCGGACTCGGAAGGGCTTCGCCATTCCCCCGGAGTACACCATGATTCTCCCCGGTCCCGGGGTATGAGCGTGCACAGCCTTCATGACAGATACTTGCATCTTCGCCTACGACACGTTGAATGCCGGACTGCATTTTCCTCTGCATCCCTTCGTGACCGAAGTTCTCTGGTGGTATGGACTGAGCCCTATTCAGTTCATGCCGAACACGTGGCGACATGTGCTCGGATTTCTGCTCCAATGCTGAACAGCAAAGGTGGAACCGTAGCTCGTCATCCTCCGGAGTTTGTATTGGATCAACAGGATGAGCAAGACTGAGCCCCATTACTATCTGTCGCCTCGAAAAGGCGTCAAGCTGATAGAGAACCTCGACTCGATAAAGTCGTGGAAGGGCAAGTTCTTTCTGATCAAGGGCCCTTCGGCGTGGGACTTCCCGACCTGGTGGAAGGAAGGCATGCCGAAGTATGCAAAGGTCGAGCCGGTGTTGACCCCGGCCGAGGCAGAGGTGGCAGCGAAGCTGGTCGGACTTCCAATGTTGAGTTGGAGGGATATGACTGAGGAGGTGCTTCACGGGTCGGGCCTTAGTCCGATCGACCCGAGTACGCTCCGGACATTTCTTTTCCCTTGTTTACTCTCTGCTATGTGTCGCATTTTTCTAACTTTGTTTTCTTTCTCTGACAGAGGCACCGAGCATGGACTTCAAGGGGATGATGGCCAAACGAAACAAGGCCACCGAGGCCAAGAAGAGGAAGAGGACAAGCGCGGGTCCCCCGTCTGGCCGACCTACCAAGGCTCCTTCGGTCGTGGTCGGGACCGTCGTCCCCACTTCTCCTCGGCCTTTGTCCTGGCTGCTTGTGTTGTTCAGCCGACCCCTTCTGCACTTTCGGGCGAGGGCTTCTCCGTCTCGGTGGCACTGGCGCTCGAGGCCCCGCCCCTGACCGAGCAGGCAGAGGTCATACTGACCGAGGCCCACAAGAAGTTGTTCGTCCCCGATTTTAGGGTGATGAACCATGACGGCTTCTTGAGAGACTCGGCGATGAGTATGCAGGCTCTTCGCCATCTCCCGACCCCGAAGGACCGAGCCGCTCTGAAGGCGGGGACGACGGGCGACAATGCCCTGGAAGTGGCTCGGTCGCTTATGTCGGTAAGTTCTCTCAGTTGTTTTTGATATTCTCTTGAAAATTTTCTAAGTTTTTAGTTCGTCTTTTGTTGTGTTTTAACTGCTTCTTTTTTGCAGGCCACATGCCACTTCATCCACTTTCTCGAGCAGTATGCCGAGCAAGAGAGGGAGTTGAAGACCGCTTGCGATAAGGACGAAGTGGAAAGGGCGAGGGCCATGAAGCAGTTCGAGGTGGAGCAGCACCGTTCGGACGCTTTGGCGGGCCAGGTCACCGATCTAGAGGCGGCTCTGTCCCAAGCGAGGGAGCAGCTCGCTTCGGAGATCGCCAAAGCAGCCGAGGAGAGGGCCGAAGCGACGAGGGCCTTGGAGGCAGTGAAGCGGCAAAAGGTTGAGGCCGTGGAGGCAGCGAGGGTGGAGATTGAGGCCGAGGCTAAGAAGCATATGGCGGCCAACATGCAGCAATCTTACGCCATCGCGCTCGAGCACGTCGAGGCTCAGGTCCCGGCTTCGATAGGTCAGGGTACAGACTGTGGGGTCCGGTCACCGAGGAGGACCTTGAAGCTGAGGAAGAAGCCGAAGGAGAGGAAGGGGACGAGCAACAAGGTGACGATGCTCCTGCTGACCCCGAGACCGTGGTGGTGGAAGGAGGTGACGAGGTCGTGGCCGACCCCCGAGCCGGAGCGGCAGAAGACGAAGAGCCGTCTACCGAGGTGCCCGTCACCGTGCTACCGCTCAAGGTGGCCCCTTGATCTTTTTGCTTTTGTATATTTTTTGTTCTTCATGTATTGCCTTGTAGCGGACTGGCCACCGCTTTTTTGGTATAAATGAAATTTTCGTTTTTGGCAACTCTTGCTAAGTGTTGGGGTCTGTTTTGATGTGAAATCTTTCTGAAAATAATTTCGTCTTGAAATTTGACTAATTGTTGAGCAGCACTTCTTTTGACGACTTGCCAAGTGTTAGCATTTTTCGCTTTGAAGTTTAGCTGTGTTGCACGAGCTTAGTGTCGATATATTTTTTCAGGAGGCACCGCACAACGAGGCTGCAGCTGAGGCTGCTTGTCTCCGAGCTGACTTGAAAGCGACGAAGTTGGCCCTCTCTCGCAGTAGAGAGTATTTTCTCAAGAGCGAGTTGGATCAAGAGCAACTCAAGCTAAAGTTGTCGAAGTGTCTCTCCGAGCTGAAGCAACCAAAGAAACAAGCTCGAGAAGCTCCTCCCGAAGGAGAGGCGGAGTTGCTTCGGAAGGTGCTATCTGATGTCTTAGTGGAGAAAGGTGAACTGTTAGCTGAGATCCAACACTTGCAGATAGTAGAAGAAGAGCTTTTGGCGGAGGAAGAAGAATTAACTGCGGCAGTGGGCAAGTTGATGGCCGGGCACGACGAATTGACGACGAAGGTTGACGAGTTGAGGAGGATTACGGTCGACAAGAGTATCGAAATTACTCATCTCCGTCGAGTTATAGCCGACAGCTCTGGTGCCGCAGGCTCCGCTCGGCTTCCTCGTTTTAAAATAGCCGTGAAGGACGGCTCTCTGAAGGACCGAATCGTCGAGATCGAGGAGGAAGTTGCTCGACTCAAATCTCAACCTGAACGAATTAACGTCAGAAGTACGTCGTGTACTCGTGAAGCGAGCGAGAGAAAAATCTCGTTTTACGAGCTTACGACTCGCTCGTTTGCCGTTAGGCAGAGCTCCGTTGACGCTCAAAGTGGTGTGGCTGCTTCGTCGAGCGGCACATCGGTTGAGGCCACGGTCAGGGGCCGTGCTGAAGAGGCGTCTCAGTTTGCTGGTCTAGAGACGAGCTCCGAGGTTAGGCGCCGCCGTCCCCGGGTGTCTCTAAACTGAAACGTCCCTGTCCCGAAGAAGCGTTGAACAAGTTGTTATAATTATGGCTCTTCGGGTTTTGTAATTCAGTGTAGAGTAGATTAGTTGGTCTTGTAATATGAGTTTCTCCGAACTTTAAACTTTTATAGAAGTGAAAGCTTGTTTTACTCCTTTGCGTTTATGTGTTGGCATGTTTTGTTGGTACTTGTTATTTGTTTGGTACCTACTAGTGACTTGCTTAAGAGCAAGGAGTAGAAGCGGAACCGAGGCATGCTTTGAGCGCCGCACTCTTTACCAGAAGAGATTCCAACGATTGTGGGAGCAATTCCGAATGGCGAACCACTTCTAGCTCGCTTAAGAGCGAGCTTGCGAAGCGGAATCGAGCAAAGTTTTGGACTCCGAACACGTCATTTGAGTAAGTTTCAATGGTTGTGGGAGCAATTCCGAATGGCGAACCACTTCTAACTCACTTAAGAGCGAGCTTGCGAAGCGGAATCGAGCCAAGTTTTGGACTCCGAATGCGTCGTTTGAGTGAGTTTCAACGGTTGTGGGAGCAATTCCGAATGGCGAACCACTTCTACCTTGCTTACGAGCGAGCTTGCGAAGCGGAATCGAGCCATATTTTGGACTCCGAACGCGTCGTTTGAGTAAGTTTCAACGGTTGTGGGAGCAATTCCGAATGGCGAACCACTTCTACCTCCCTGAAGAGCGAGCTTGCGAAGCATAATCGAGCCAAGTTTTGGACTCCGAACGTGTCGTTTGAGTAAGTTTCAACGGTTGTGGGAGCAATTCCGAATGGCGAACCACTTCTAGCTCGCTTAAGAGCGAGCTTGCAAAGCGGAATCGAGCTAAGTTTTGGACTCCGAACGCGTCATTTGAGTAAGAGCAATTAAAGGCATTAAACAGAGAGAAAAGTAATCACAAGAGAATTATCAGGGGAAAGAAGCTCTTTACTAATATCTGCTAATCAGCTGCTTCTAAGTTGCAAGCCGTCATTACAATGAGAAAATAAAGAAGCAAGTACAAAATAAAAAGATAGGAATGGCTTGACATTTGAAGGTACTCGGAGAGGCGTTCAGGCGCTCTCTTGGTACTTCAGTAAATGGTCGGCATTCCAAGTTCTTGGTATCTCTCTTCCTTCAAGGTCTTCAAGACGATACGCTCCGGGACGGACTACTTTGAAAACTTTGTATGGTCCTTCCCAATTCGGAGCTAGCTTACTCTTTTAGTTGTGGAATGAGATAGCTAGCTTTCTGAGGACTAAGCCCCCCTCCTTGAGATCTGTGGGACAGACTCTTTTGTTGTAGGCCTACTCGATTCTTCTCCGATAATTTTGCTGGCGAATTGAAGCTCTTTCACGGAGCTCATCAATCAGGTCCAAATTTGCTCGGAGTGTAACACCCCGAATTTCAAATAAGGATAAATTCGAGATTTCACAGGATCTTTACTTCACTTCGTACAATTTTACAAGGAATTTAAAACTTTTCATTCGCAATACATCAGAGTTCATTTACACTTGGTTTTTACACAGCGGAAGGATGAAATTTACAATAAAACATTTACAACATCTTTAAAATAAAACAGCATCAGCATATCCACTTTATAGCTCCATGAATGGTCCTTTACCTGCATGTCAATCTGTGGGCACGTCAGTTATTTACAACTGACGAAATGTTATACACGGCTATCCTCTCTATGCCGGGAATAGTATAACGATCTCATACTTTAACAAATCACAAAAAGATTGAATGAACAAATAAAGTGTCAAAAGTGATTATTCTAAATATAAGTGTATGTCATGCCTTAATGCCTAATGCACACAATTCTACACTAGGATGACACTAATGCACACTTGTTCGGATTCTATGCATCCCATACTACATAGGTCCGAGGGCAAGTGCCTACGTTCTTCACAATACAGGGCTCGATCTCTCGCCATGAAAACTACCCGGTAGCAAAACAAAGTTCAGACTATTCCACGAATGTGAATCCCAGCCTTGGAGTCCACCGCCAGCTGTTATAACAGATTCCACATCGTACGAACCGTCCCGTATGTGACCCTTTAGCCCAGTATATATATATATACATTGGAGACGGTAAACACAAAAATCCATCCGTCCGACTACTCAAGATCCCGGAGTCCACCGCTGACCCGTCCTCATAGTCCCGGACTAAAATATAATAATCCGTCTCCCACAGGGCAACCTCAGTCCACCAACTGGGTCTATAGTCTTGGAGTCCACCAACAACTATATAAAGCACCCCACTTATGTTTCCCTAAGTTTACTACATCTTCACTTATGTGCCTAAATTTTCCTAAGTTCAAGACATGAATGTACTATCATTTCTAGAATCAGTTTTACTTCCTACCGGACTTGGTCACAAAATACGAGATCGCCCCACGGCAATATCTCAAAATCATATCAATTCTTTCTTTCATTTTTGCCGGTAACCGAAGTCTTACTAATTCTTAATCATAATCTTTCATGTACAAGAAAAACATGGGTACACATACCCTTCAATAATCATGTCTTAACTTAGATATTCTTATCTTTCATCTTAATCACAAAATAATCAAGTCTTTTCACTATTCATGATCTATTCATTTATTCATCAACTTTATAAGCATAAATAATTCATTTCAAGCAAATAATTTCATCGCATGAACCAATTCAAGCTCTCACATTTTCTCAATTCACATAAAATATTCTTAAACCAAAACGATTGCACAATCTCTTCAATGAAAATTTAACTCACAAATCATGATTGGACAAGAGAGACTAATTTTACAAAATTATTTTCCGTGCCCCATCAGTCACAACCCGAACATTGACTGTTACGGAGATTGAAGAGACTTAAATGTAGTTTGGCTATACAATTAGTGCATATAATTATTCTTTGATTATGTTATGTAGGCTAATAAAACAACTAGGTCTATAGCCCGTAAAAGATTATCTATATACAATGTCATGTATATAGATAATGCTCATCAAATATGTACAAGCGTAATTTAATAAATATATTGGTAGGTCTATATACTGTAAAAACAATATTGACATTCACACTATTCTTTGCTTGATTATCTATCCTGTCATGTATGATAAGCATATTGGTAGGTCTATATACTGTTAAAAACAATATTGGCATTCATAAATTAGAAAACACTATTCTTTGCTTGATTATCTATCCTGTCATGTATGATAAGCATATTGGTAGGTCTATATACTGTTAAAAACAATATTGTTATTCATAAATTTAATAACAATATTTCTACCATTCATAAACACAATATATGTATCCCATCACATTTTACTTTATTTATCAAAATTAGTATGTTTGTACTACAATATAAAAATCAACCACTAACACAATATTAATCTTTCTTTCTTATTCATTAATCAACATGACCCTAGAACATAAAACAACATTTTTCAACAAATTTCCCATACAAAAGAATACACTTTTAACATGCATAACATTTTAAAAATCTCCTATTATTCGTTTAATCATAACAATATTGTTTACATTCATAGCATGTAACACTAACATGAAATCTTGACTACATATCAAAACAAAATGCTCATATTTTGTGACTAGCATGCATAGTTCTAAATTAGAAAGCATGAGAACCCACCTTTTGTTTGAAGGTTGAAAACTACAAATGAATGGCTCCTTCTTGCTCCTAGCAACTCCTAGTCCTCTTCTCCTCCTAGCAAATGCTCCAAGCAAGATATCCTCCAAGCACAATAACTCTCTTCTATCTTACTTTCTTTCTTCTCTTTTCTTCTCTTATTTTTCTCTCTTTCTTTCTTCTATTTTCTATTGCTTGATTTGCTTTTTGGTGTCAAGAATGAGAAGAGAAATGGTGGCTATTTATAGGATTTTGCTAGGGACTATATTGCAAAATCTCCCACCTAATAACTTCTCATTTTAATTCTCTTTTTAATAATCCATCTCTTCATTTCTCAACTCCTAAAAACTCCCAACCTTTCACCTCCTTATAACTCCTACCTCTTCTAATTCTTAACTCCCACTCTCCACTCTCTTCTCACATTCATTCTTTCTTCTCTTCCCCACTACAAGAACCGGCCCACTTCTTCCCACTCCTTCAAAATCCGGTCACAGCACACAAGTGTGTGCTTCACTCAAGTGGGCCCCTTCCAATTACCATACACATTATTCCATTATTATACCATCACCACATATATAATCATAGCATTAACATGCCATCCATCCATTTCTTTTGCTGTGCATGAGCCCATGGGTCCCCCCTCCTAGCCATACACACTTAATCCACTGATTATGAACCAAAAGCTTATAACCAACACTATCACACATTAATCCACTTATACACTTATATATACATACACACTATTCATTATTTCATAAAAATTTATAATACTAAAATAAATGTGCACACATTTTATAAAATTCATTTCAAGAAAGATACGCCCAAATGCGTGCACCGAAATACGTGCGTCGCACGTAAAATATCAAAATGCGAAAAATTAATTTTATTGATGAAAAATTATTAAATATAATCGAAAACAATATAACCAAAATTTTATTTACTAATTTACATATATTTCGTGATGAAATCACAACACGTAGTAAGCACGTGCATTATACGTGCAGAGAGTCGAAAAATGCATTTTAATCAAAACAAAGGGAAAATAAATTTTCGTTTTATAAAATTGATTTAAATACATAAAAAATAAATAATTTAAACCTATAGGAAATATTATACGTAGTGGTGGAAACACGTGCATCAAAACACGTAAAAAGCACGTAAATTCCAGGGATTGAAATATTATATTTTAGTTGACTGAAATCAATACAAAAAATGTATAAATAGTACGAATCCAAAATATGTAGTGAAACACATTACAAAATATACGTGCGTAACACCCAGGGGCAAAATTGTAATTTCCAATTTTGCGGGGTGTTACACGGAGCTATCTGGCATTCTGCTCTTCATCGTAGGCAATAAGGCGAGGGGATGGCAGGCCAACTTCCAAGGGGATTACAGCCTCGGACCCATAGATGAGGTTGAAGGGCGACTCTCCTGTGGGGGTCCGTTTTGTAGTGTGGTAGTTCCACAATACGTTAGGAAGCCGTTCTGCCCATAAGCCTTTGGCCGACTTATCTAACCTCTTCTTGATGCCGGAGAGGATCTGCCTATTGGCGTTCTTTACATGCCCGTTAGACTGAGGATGGGAGACGGAGGAGAAGCATTACTGAATGGCAAGGTCTTCACATAAAGATCAGAATGTTGTCCCTGTGAACTGTGTTCCATTATCCGTTATCAGGACTCGAGGTACGCCAAACCTACAGATGATATTTTTCCAGAAGAACTGTAGCACTTTGTTCTCAGTAATAGTAGCCAACGGTTCGGCCTCAATCCACTTAGAGAAATAATTGATTGCCACGACTAGGAACTTGAGTTGGCCTGGAGCTGGTGGGAACGGACCTAGCAAGTCCATCCCCCACATTGCGAAAGGAATTGGACTCGAGAGAGATGTGAGTTGTGCTTGGGGTAGGCGGCGAATGTTGGAGAACTACTGACAAGGGTTGTATTGCCGGACATGTTACTCAGCATCTCGAAGTAGGGTAGGCCAAAAATACCCGTAGTTCAAAACTTTCCTGGCGAGGGACCTTGACCCTGAATGGGCTCCGCCTATACCTTCGTGAAGTTCTTGCAAGGCATAAGAGGCTTCTTCCGAAGAGAGGCATCTCAAGTAGGGTCTGCCATCTACTTGGGTGTAGGAGCGTTTGTACAGGACTCCTTCAACAAGGGTGTACCGCTCCGCTCTCGTTCGGATTTGACGGGCTTCTTTAGGATTTTTGGGAAGGATCCCATCCCGGAGGAACTCTATCAAAGGCTTCATCCAGTTGTCCCGGAGTTGGACGGGCAACCACTCCATCGAGTCGGGGGCTTCTTCTTCTATGCTTGGTCTTAGGAGTACTTCGATTAGGAGGATCTGCTCGAGACCTTGAAGGGAGGAGGAGGCCAATTTGGAGAGGGCATCTACTTGGGAGTTTTCTTCTTTAGGGATCCGCTGAATTTGTTCCTCTTCAAATGAAGTCATGAGGCTTTGGACCTTGGCTAGGTACTTAGCCATTCGGTCGTCTCGCGCCTTGTACTCTCTTAAGACCTGATTCACGACCAGCTGCGAGTCACTGAATATTCGGATACGTTGTGCTCCTGCCTTGCGAGCCATACCCATGCCCGCTATAAGGGCCTCATACCCAGCTTCGTTATTGGAGGCCTTGAAGTTGATGCAGAGAGAGTATTGGAGAACGAAGTCATCTGGGCCTGCCAGAATGACCCCGGCTCCGCTCCCTTCGGTGCAGGAAGACCCATCCACATATACTGTCCAGATTGGAGGCCCATTTGTGGCCTGACTCACTTCCGGGATGGTGCTCTCTACAATAAATTCAGCTAAGGCTTAAGCCTTGATTGCGGTCCGAGGCTGATAGGATATGTCGTGTTGACTCAGCTCGATTGACCACTTCATTAGATGCCCGGAGGTCTCGGGCTTGTGCAGGACTTGTTTGAGCGGCTGGTCGGTAAGAATGACCACCGAGTGGGATTGAAAATAGAGGCGGAGCTTCTTGGCTGCCATAACCAAGGCGTATGTTATCTTCTCTAATCTTGGATAGCGGAGCTCGGCGTCTATGAGAACCTTGCTCACATAATAAATAGGCTTCTGAGCCTTGTCTTCTTCCCTCACTAGGACAACACTGAGGGTTTGCTCGGAGGCAGCGAGATAGAGGTAGAGTGTTTCCCCAGAAATTGGCTTGCTGAGGAGAGGAGGGTTGACCAGATATACTTTCAATTGATCGAACGATTCTTGCTGCTGTTGGCCCCACTCGAAGCCCTTAGCCCCCCTGAGAGCTTTAAAGAAAGAAAGACACTTCTCCCATGACTTAAACAGGAAGCGCCCATTGGCCACGAGACGTCCTGTGAGCTTCTGAACCTCTTTCACACTTGTAGGAGGAGCCATGTCCAGTATGGTTTTGATCTTCTCGGGATTGGCCTCAATCCCCCTTTGACTGATCATGAAGCCTAGGAACTTACTCGACGAGACTCCGAACGCACACTTGTTCGGGTTTAGTCTCATATCATGCTTCTTCAACACATCGAATTCTTCTTGTAGGTCGGCAACATGGTCGACCCCATGGATGCTTTTGACTAGTATATTGTCAACATACACTTCCATGTTTCGGCCGATATGATTCTGGAAGACCTTATTGACGAGGCGCTGGTAGGTTGCACCGGCATTTTTCAGCCCGAAGGGCATTACCCTGTACCAATAGAGTCCTTGATCGGTGACGAAGGAGGTCTTCGGAATATCCGGGGGGAACATTCTGATTTGGTTATATCCGGAGAAGGCGTCCATGAAGCCAGCAGCTCATGGCCCGAAGTAGCGTCGATTAAGTGTCGATGCTGGGGAGAGGAAAATGATCCTTAGGGCATGCTTTGTTCAGGTTCGTGAAGTCGATGTAAATTCTCCAACTTTCGCTAGCCTTCTTAACCATAACAACATTAGAGAGCCATTCGAGATAGTTGACTTCTTGTATGAACCGGGCATTGAGGAGCTTGTCCACTTCTTCCTTTATGGCTTGCTGGCACTCAGGGGCAAGTTTGTGCCTCTTCTGCTGGACTGGTTTGGACCCCGGAGCAATGCTTAGGTGGTGGACGAGGAGCTCCTCGAAAATTCCTGGCATGTGGGCAGCTGACCAGGCAAAGAGGTCATGGTTCTTCCTGATGCATTAGATTATGTCGGAACAGAGGGCAGAGGGGAGGGTTTTGCTGATGAAGAACTTGCGGTTTGGATCTTGCTCTGAAAAGAGCACTTCCTCCAGCTCGTCTACTGGTTCTGACATAGGCTGGGTGTTCCCCTGGGGAATCTCAAGAGTCTCGAGGGAGAGGACAGGTCCCCCGGTGGAGGTCATGTAACACTTGCGGGCCATCTCTTGACTACCCCTTACTTCCCCTACATCTGCCTTGGTGGGGAACTTCATTTTAAGATGATAGGCCGACGGAACGGCCTCTAAAGCAGCTAGGCTAGGTCAGCCTAGAATCACATTGTAAGTAGCTGGAATGTTGACGACCATGAAATCCATTGGCTCCGTCCGGGTAGTAGGAGTTTTGCCAGTGGTTACGTCGAGGGTGATCACCCCTTCGATAGTCACTAGCACTCCCATGAACCCATGGAGTGTGTAGCCGGCGGGCTTGAGCCTGTCCCGCGATAACTTGAGTCCTCGGAAGGCCGCTAGGAAGAGGATGTTAACAGAACTACCATTGTCCACCAGAACCCTCTCCACTTTAAAGTTCGCCATATGGAGGTTAATCACTAGTGCGTCACAGTGGGGGGTGTGGACACCCTCCAGATCCTCGTCCGAGAAGGTAACCGGGACCCCGAGGCCTTTGGGAGGAGGTATGCTGTGCACCGAGTTGACCTCCCTGATGAAAGCCTTTCGAGAAGAGTTGGAGGTTCCTCCCATCGGGCCTCAATGGATGAAGTGCAAGATGCATTCTTCTTCAAACTCGGAAGTCTCGTCGTGCCTCTCGGGACACTTATTAGGCCCCCTGGGGGGTGGAGGAAGATCAATCCGGTCCTTTCTAACGAATTTGGCCAGCTGCTCTCTCTGAATAAGGGCCTCAATTTCTCGTCGTGCCTCTCGGGATGCTTATTAGGCCCCCCGGGGGGTGGAGGAAGATCAATCCGGTCCTTTCTAACGAATTTGGCCAACTGCTCTCTCTGAATGAGGGCCTCAATTTCATTCTTCAGAGCCCGACAATCATTGGTGTCGTAGCTGTGGTCACGATGATATCTGCACCACTTCTCCTTATCTCTCTTTTTCCCGAGGGTATTCATCTTCGGGGCTGGAGGCAGGACTCCCTCTTTCTCAACTTCCATGAAAATAGTTGAAACATTGGTATTGAGAGGGGTAAACTTCTCAAATCGGGGAGGTGGGTGGCACTGCCCCTTATTGTTCTTCTGGAGCTTCTTAGCTCCCTCGTCTTTAGCAGCCTTTCTTTTGGTTCCAGAGGAAGACCCCTCAAATGTGGGGCGATGTTCAGCTTCCTCTGCCCGGATATATTTCTCACTCCTGAGAAGAAGGTCGGAGAAGTCTTGTGGGGTCTTTTTGGCTAGGGAGGACCGGAGGCTTGAGTTGAGGACATTGGACTGGAGGAGGAGTGGGGACCCTCTGGGCATTGTTGTTGTTTGGTCGGAGGTTGAGGGCCTACAAGATGGTAGCCTGGAACTCTTGGAATTCAGCTTGGGTGATAGGTCTGTTCTCGTCCCTCTGGGACTGCCGACCGGTGGGAGAACGATGTCTTCTTTGATGGTTCTCGGGGGACTCCTTCTGCCTCCTATGAAGGGGAGACCTTCTATGATCTCGGCGACAAGGTGATCGCTCATTTGGACGTTCTGAGCGGGTGGCTCCCTCACGGGCCCGCCTATCATCCAAACGGCGGCGAAGGTCCTCTTCTTTCTGCCGGTTGATAAGGATGTTACGGAGGTCTTCGGAAGGCCGGGGGTTGTGAGATCCATTGAGTCAGTTGAAGGGTTATATATGGAGACGTGGTCCTGATGAAGAGGTTGCTTCTGAGGAGGAGGACGAGAGGTCCCAATACTGTGGTTCTGGGGCCCTACTGGAGCCCGCTGGTACTGAGGGTTCTGAAGAGGAGGTTGTTCCTGCTGTAGGGGCTGATCAGGCTGAGGAGGGAGTTGCCCCTGCGGCTGGATGGTTTGGAGGAGGACCTCCTATTGCGGTTGAGGAGGAGTGGGCCCACAGTTGGACCCTCTAGATCTCAGTTTTTTGGGAGGCATAGCTGGAGGTGATCTTAACTGATGGAAGTGGATGGATTGCTATTCGTGGTTCCCACAGACGGCGCCAATCTGTTGCCGCTGAAATCGGTGTGTGGGCAAACAGATAGATTTGTGGATTCTTGGGATGTTGAATAGTCAAACCTGAAACCTTTCCGCCGGAGTTTGACCGTGATCTCCCACCATTGACCTGCAAAAAGTACGAAACACCAGGGTTGATACCGGTGACGCACCCTCCGACGCTCAAGTCAGTAACCAGAAAGATTATGAATGAGCTTTTATTGGCAAAAGATTGATTACCTGTTAACAGTGGGGGATGGGGGGTATTTATAGCCGCCTTAGGGACCAGTTTCGGGATAAGATCAAATCCCTACTTCCCAGTGAATGGATAGGAGGAATCAGGGTCGTTGATTAAGTATAATCATAAACCCTAATTCTATCCAGCTGGACTGGGTTTCTTGCAGGTTGGAACCCGCACCCAGTTGAGATGGACCCGTTTGTGGGTTATTGGGCCTTCGGAAAAAGGACCCAGTACCCATTTCAAACCCGTTTGTATGTGAAATTACCATTTTACCCCTGATCTTTAATATTCGTGCATGATTTGGACGGTTCCGATTTAACCCCATTTTTAGTCATATTAGTAAGTAAAACTCCGTATCGGTTAAAAAGTGTACAACTAAAAACTGTAGTCTGCAGGTCGACAGTCAACCGGTGGAAATTATAGTCGACCGTCATTACCTGGCTGCTGTATTTTTCTTGTTTTCTTGAAATTTCGTGCGGAACAGTTGACTGAACCATGTTTACAGTCGACTGAGTCTGCTCTGTTTTGATATTTCCCTAAGATTTGGATTTTTACTCTGAACAGTCGACCGATGACCTCTTACAGTCGACCGTTAGTACTTAGAATTATTTATGTAAAGTTCTGGAGTTGTCGTTCTGGACAGTCGACCTATGGCTTTTACAGTCGACTGCTATACTTAGATTTATTTTCTTGGAGTCTTGGATTTTCACTCTGGACAGTCGACCAACTCCTGTATATAGTCGACTGTTACTGATGTTCTTGAGTTATTCTAATGCTATTTTAAATAAGTTATTCTTTAAATGTTTTGGATCTATAATTTACTATTCTAAACCTTATTTCCTATTGAACATATGTTTCCAAATTGTTTATTAAAGTATTGTTAATGGAAGGTTTGGTTTGGATGGTTGAGTGTGAGTCCCTGGGGGTGTGTGGGACCCTAGTATGCCGGCAGTTGAGATAATTGTGTTTTGGGTCTGTTGAGGCATTTTAGTTGATCCGTTGTTGAGTTAAGTCCGGTGGGGTACACTAACTCTAGGTAATTCGTATGTAAACTAATTAACTCAAAAGGTTAAGGACAGGCACTAGTGGTGCTATGATGAAAGGGAACATGAGTTATGGACCTCAGTATGGCTCGCGGTGTGAGATAATTCCCAGAATTATCCAGGTGCAAGTGAAATAGTCTCCGGAATTACCTGTGGTGTGGGATTGATCTCCAGAATTATCGGGGTCGAGGCGACGCACATGTGGTATTTGTGTGATGAGGTGCCATCGCTTGCGGTGTGGGGTATTCTCGAAGGTTCCCAGGTGTGAGTGAAATAGTCTCCGGTATTATCTGTGGATAGAGATTGACCTCCGGAATTATCGAGGCATGGGCTCATACTCACAGTTTATCTTTATGTCGAGTAGTCATCGTAGTAGGATTAGTTGCATAGCGGGGGATTAAAACCCTACAATGTGGAGACGTTAATGGCTTGCACCGGACCTATGTAGAGTGGGATGCATAGAATCCGACAAGTACGCATTAGAGAGTCAGCATATAGAATTGTGTTTTCTTGATTTGGTTTAAGCATGTGTTTTTCCTGGTTTCCTACACATGACACTTAGTCTAGTTCCACTTTATATTTTCATGTCTTATTATTATATCTTACCTTATATTGTTCTTACTTATTACATGTTATTTATGATTCCATGTTCTATTTATGTCGTTTGTTTTTATGTCACTCACACCGTTATGGCTGACCCCTTTAGTTTTGGGGGTTAGGGTTATCTCTAGCCTCATATTTTACAGGTGATTACTTGTAGCTTGGATTTTGGATGCGTGAGTTAAAGTGGTGTAATGGGTTATGTATTGTTATAAAAGAAATTGTTGTAAGGAAAGAAATTTGCGATTCAAGATGTATTGTATTCCGTTGTGTTATGTAAAGATTAATGTAATGAAAGTTGGAAAAAAAATTATTGGTATTTGGCTGTGTTTAATATTACATTTGAAGTTGATGCTGGAAATTGTGCCACGCATTTCTAAGATATCATATTGGAAATTCGGGACGCTACAAGTCAGCCCGCATCGGGGCATCAGGCAATTTTGGGCTAATCTTGGTAATTTGATTGAAGTCCAACTTATCCTTCAAGAACAATCGTACGATTCTCATTGTATGGTTATAACTTCACGATACATCATATGGTTATTGTATTAAGATAGCAAACTATAGCTTCTCTAGATATCTATATATTCAATTAACGACTCAATGAAGTATAAGTGCCAAATAAATAAAGAGAGTACTTCATGTGTGAGTTGAAGAATTCTTCATTGTAAATAGCAGGTATTTCCAGTGAGGCTTGAGAGAGGGTCATGGTGAGTGTTGTAACTCTTGTATCTTTCTATAGTTGAATATTATTTTGGGTTTCTCCCCCGAATTACGATTCGCCCAAACTGGGAAAAAAATTGTGTGTTTTTGTGTTTGTTTTGATCTACTATTTACTTGATGGTTGTTCGCAGTGACTACATTGTAAACTCAACAACTTGACAAGGAGAATTCCTAACAATCGGTATAATAGCTTCAGGTAGCAATATCGCATGAGTTTCTTAGAGAAGATGGCAGATCACAACATGAGGATCAAGCAGTTCGATGGTAAGATCAACTTTGATCTCTGAAAAGTGGACATGTATGATGTACTGGTTTAGAAGGGCTTGCATCTTGCCCTAAAAGGAGAAAAATAGAAGTCATCCGACATGAAGCATAAGATTTGGGATAAGATGTGTTTGGAGGCCTTCAATTTAATCCAGCTATCGTTGGCGGGCGAAGTCAAGTGAAATATCATTGAGGAGAAAAACGCGGCGAGTCTATAGGCAAGACTCAAAGAAGACTACTAAGGGTTGTCACTACTGGATCAATTGTACTGGATGAGAAAGTATTTTGTTTCTCAATGAAGGAAGGTGCCGATCTTCAATATCATTTTGTGGAGTTCAGTAAGGTATTATCTTAACTAAAGGGAATTAACGTAGATAATCTAAGAGAAGAGGATAAAGCTTTCACTGCCATATTCGTATGACCACTTGATAACTACCATGCTACATGAAAAATCTACCAATGAGACATTTTACTATAGCCGGGGTGATCAAAGATCAAAAGGAGGACGAGCTTAGGAAGGAGACTCATAAATCATAGTCTCTTTCTACAAGTTGCTTGACAGTGGATGGTACTTCAAATGAAAGGGATATTGCAGAGGGATTGAGTACTATGAAAGGGACTATCACAAGTGGTTGAATCAAAGAAATGCAGGATGCTCACGTGGTGAGCGCCACTGAATCAGATGATAACTTAGACTGTCTTTTGTTTCAAGTTCTTTAGATGTGAGTTTGGGCTGGTTTCTTGATTTGGGAAGTTCTTCTCAAATTTTCTTGCTTTCGGGTGTCCATTTTCGTTGCTGGCGTTGGGTTCTGTTGCTACCGTTCGATGAGTCGATGAGGGGCTTTTCAGTCGACAATGGGTGTTCAGTGGGGAGTCGACAATGGGGGTACGATGATGGGAATACATCGAGATGTGCTATTGTTGATGGTCTCTGCCGATGACGAAGATGGGGATGAGAATTTTTGTCGGTTGTCGGAGTTTTGTGGGTTTGTTGTTGTTGTGATGACAACAATTTGGAGTTAGGTGTTAGAGAAAAGAAAATTTTAAGATACTGCTGCTCTGATACCATGGTAAAGTTAACAAAGAGATTGTGAAACATTATTGGATTGATTATAACTAAGTGCAATGTCTCCTATATATATAGGGGGAACCAAATACAAAACTGATACATAACCCGATGTGAGGCTAAATATATAATACAATATCTAACACTACTTATAATCCTACAACATGTAATATTTTGAGAACATCGATTGGTGAGATTTGTGAAATAGTGGGTAAGGGAACTGTAATGCCCCGAATTCCAAAATACGGTAATTCGTAGCTCAATAGGATCTACGCTTCACTTCGTGCAATTTTACAAGAAATTTTGAAACTTTTATTACAACATTGTCCTTTTACATCAATAACGCGATGGAAAATAAATGAAATACAACAATGATAAATATACAATTGTAACAACTTTAGCATTTAAGTAATCATCAACATCAAATTCATCTTTATATCTTCTTGTAAATTCCAAGTCCTGCATATGAAACTGTGGGCACGTCAGTTGTTTACAACCGATGAAATATTATAAACGGCGATCCTCACTATGCCGTAATATAACGATTCTTTAATACTTTAACAACCACAAACTTGAATGCAAACAAAGTGTAAAAGAGTGACTATCATAATCATGTCAGTGTATGCATTGACTTAATGCCTAATGCAGATGCTTACGCTAAGATGACACTAATACATACTTATTCGGATTCTATACATCCCATACTACATAGGTCCAAGGGCAAGCACCCACGTACTCCACATTATAGGATTAGATCCCTCGCCATGCAACCTACTACGATGACTACTACAAAATTTAGACACTTTGCAAGTATTGGCTCTCGCCCTTGGAATACTAGAGACCAATCCCTCTCCGTGGATCATTCTGTGGCCCTTACGTTCATTGTCCCGGAATACTGTGGATCGTTTCACTCCGCGGATCATTCTGGAGCCCTCAATGCACAAGTATCCCATGAGCGTCGCTCTCGTCCCGGAATACTGAAGATCGTTCCCACTCCGTGGATCATTCTGTGGCCCTTACGGCCATCGTCCCGGAATACTGAGGAACGTCTCTCTCCAATGATCATTCTGGAGTTCATAACTCACGTTTGCACTTATTTCGTCATATCACCAATTAGTGTCTGTCCTTAAGTTTAAGTTATGGTTATTAAGAACTAGAGTTAGCTTACCCACCGATCTTAAACACAATACTGAGACAGTCAACCCATACTGGTTACTTCTCACAAATTTCATAATTTCAACTACAGATAATCTTGGCCTCGCTCACCCTAGAATAACAACCGTCTCAACTGAGACCACAAAGGTTACATCTAACCGCATCAAGATATTTCATTTCTTTATTCACAATCTATATTAATTTCCAAATCAATTTCTTATAAATAATACTCTTTAATTAATCAATCAACTAACCACTTGGTAATTCACAATGTTCCTTTGATTAATAAAAACTCATTTTCATATTCATCTATACTTCAAGTACAATTATCAATAAAAAGTTATTTAGGATTTAGAACAACTAGAAAAGACCTCAACTCATTGGTATTGAGAAAATCATATAATTTCCAATATTATTCCAAACATAGATTTGTTAACTTCCTAGGAGACATAAATGAGTCTACTACAAATTTGTAGTTGAAATCATTTACCTTCATCCTCAATTACTCCCTCTAATTTCATTTGCAAAAACAGTAGATTCACAATGCAAAAACTGCAACTCAGGCTACTTGTAAAAATCATAGAAAATTGTATACTTCATAAAAATTTGTGTTCTTTAAATCAAATTAAAGGTATACAAGTCTACTATAACTTTGTAGTTATAAGTTTCCCAAAATATTAAGTCTATAACCCAGTATTGTTCGAAATATACAGTAAGGTCGAAATGCTACGCTGCAGTCAAAATACTGCCACTGTTTGATATTGTAAAAATCATTATAAATTCATTTCTCCACGAAATATTAATTTCTTAGACTTTACAGAAAGGTTAACATGTCTACTATAACTTGGTAGTTATAAGTTTTCTCAAAATATTATGTCTATAACCCAGTATTCTTCAAAATATGCAGCAGGGTCGGAATGCTATACTGCAGTTAAAATACTGCCACTGTTCGATCTTACAAAAATCATTATAAATTCAATTCTCCATGAAATATTAATTTCTTAGACTTTATAGAAAGTTTTATGAGTCTATTACAATTTCTTAGTTATAAGTTTTTTCAAAATACTTCATTTACAGTGTTGAATTGATCAAAACCCGAAATGTGTTCAAACTTCCAGCAAACAGCCAAAAAACAACCAGTCCTAAGTTCGGATTTTATTAAAATAGTAAACGACATATAAATCTTATAAAATTTTAAAGGAATGTTCCTGACACATACAAGATGCTCCTATAAAATTTTCAGCACTATATTCCATCTAGTCTAATCGTTATAATTTTTGAAGTGCAATTAGAACTCAAAACAGAGCCTCAAAGAAGATCTCTCACCTCAATTATAGCATGATTTCACACATGTAATCAACTACAATTAGTTTAAACATCTAGCATGCATCAACAATTCATCCATAAACTATTTATAATAATCATCTCAACTCTCTTCCTTTTCCTCTCTTTTGATAGGGGGGGGGGGGGGGGTGTTAAATATGGGAAATGTAAGGCAAGTATTCACTCCAAGTAACCACCCACTACCCCACTCTCCCGCTATCTCCATTCTATCCATTATAGGCCGGCCTTGCCTCTTGTAAAAACACGTGCACACACTTCATTCATTCGTATATATGTACTAGGTATGCCCGTGACACGTGCCTACGGCACGTATTCGGAACTGCATATAAATTTAGTTGGGGTTATTTGGTTGGGTGAACTGCATATAAATTTATGCATTATACATGCTAAAATCAAAAGTCATTCAATATACCTCTTTATACCTCTGTAACAATTATTTGTTAAAATGTTTTAGTTTTGTAGGAATTTATCTTTATTGCCCTTAAATATCTCAATATTGACTTATCCAATTCTTAAAAAAGCTAGATTTTTGTCAAGAAATGTGAGAACATCAATTAAAAATATGCACCATGACAGGGAAAAAAACTGATTGTAAACAAATACAACCATCTTTCTAATACAATCATCTACTCTATACAGGCCTCCTTTGAAATTATATTGCTTCCTAATAGTTTTCTAATACAATCACCTTTAAATTGTTTCCTACTGCACGTTATCGCGAAGAATGATTAATTAATTAAGTTGTTTAGTAAAAATTTCGACAAAATTTTACAGGCAGGATTGTAGTAAAAATTTCGACATAATCTCTCCTGAAATATTAGTCTTTTTAGAGCAATTCCTTACGGAATTATGCTCAAAATTAAAAAATTAACATCACAGGCAATCAAATTGAATTCTCCCCCGGCCAATCCAAGCCACATCACACAGGCATCATATATATAGGGCTCTGGGGGAAAAAATCTTCATATGACTAAAGATATAAAATAAAAGACCAAGATATCGTTTGGAAACATAATAAATTTTAGAAAATTTTGTAAAAATTTCGACATAACCTCCCCTAAAATATTAGCCATTTTACATCAATTCCTTACGGAATTCTGCATACAATTAAAAATTTAACATCACAGGCAATAAATATGAATCCTCCCCAAGCCAATTCAAGCAACATCACACATGCATCATATATATAGGGCTCCGGGGGGAAAAAATCTTCGTATGACTAAGATACAACACAAAAACCAAGATATCGTTTGAAAACATAATAGATTTTAGAAAATTTAGTAAAAATTTCGACAGAATCTCCCCTAAAATATTCGCCATTTTACAGCAATTCCTTATAGAATTCTGCTAACAATTAAAAATATGACATCAAAGGCAATAAATATCAATCCTTCCCAGGCGAAACCAAGCAACATCACACATGCATCATATATATAAGGCTCTGGGGGGAAAAATCATAATATAATGCAAGATACAAAATAAAAACCAAAGATTCGTTTGAAAACGTAAAGGATTTTTTGAAAAACCTTCGAAAAACCTTTCAAAAACCAAACACAGAACCTAATACTCCACAAAATTGCGGGTACGAGTATTAACATAACTATATTATATCATCATTATATACAGATACTTACATAATCTCCCAAAATGCTAAATATTACAACTATTACATCCTTCACCAAAATTTACACCAACCAACCGAATGAGAGGTAAAAAAATTACAGTGTTGTAGAAAAACACAATGCTTCAAGTCTTCAAAAATGGGACCAAACAGTGTACCTAAAAAAACAGTAAGAGTTTTGAAACAAATAGTAAGAGTTTACAATAATCAATGAAAACAATGAGAGTTTTAAAACTAACTAACAACAAACAGCAAACAATAACTATTTGTTGAGGTACTAATATGAGATGGAAGTATTTATGATTAATTTGCTGAGGTACTAATATGAGAAATTTGTTTTTCAGAAGACGGTTCACAATTCTTTAGCTTTCAAGTGAAAAAAACTTCTATTACAATGTGGAAGCTATGTGTATGGACCTATAGCTCGATGTCAACATTCCATGAACAACACTCCTGCATGCTCTTGGTGAAAATTCATATATATCATTCTGAATGATTATTATCCATATCCATATGCAAGATTTCAGGAAGAGGTTTCATTGATATTGAAATAGAAGTATATATAGTAATTTCTTCAAGATAAAGTAAAGATTATAATGAAACATAAAACATAAAAAAGTTGCAAAGGTGGCTAATGAGATAACTTTTGTTTAGCAAATGTATCACCTTCTACATCTTCTGTGAAAAATGAAAGTTTGAATGCTAAAAAAAATTCCTTTTGAATTTTTCATCATGTTTAAGGCATCGTGCCATGAAATTGACTTACATTATTTTTTTCAATCACACAACTATAGTGAATAGGTCTTTTTATATAAAAAATAACCTGTTACAGGCATCTTGTTGTGAGATAGAAATGATAAATTAGTAACATTATGAACCTCTTAGAATCTTTGTGAACAAAAAATTTGAGTTTTTAAATGCAATATTTGTCAAGTATTATGATGTATATGCCAATAGTATTTGATATGGTGTTATGGTTTTTAGTGCTGATGTTAGAATTCAATTGGGTTGGCAAAATCTTATGTATCTAAAGATTCTGTATGGACATTTTTGTGGCATTATGTTATCATTGCAATTAGTAAAAAGTTACAACATATTTCCTTCATTAGCATGATTTAACATGAACTTCATTTTGATTTCTAAAAATCCATTTGTTTTCTTATTTTAATTGCATATATTTCTGTTGGGCTATATATCAATCTCATTTTGTGTGGTAAACATTTTTTTCAGATTAGGTTCAGGACCTTGTCTAGCATGGACGCGAAAGATTTGAGAAAATGACAGAGGTCTAGGTGGTAGATACCCCCCCCCCCCCCCCCCCCCCCCCAGCTATTGTTCTTGATAATGGCCATTCGATCACCTATGCTAGACGGACAGGATAAGACTTGTAGTTCTTGGTGAGCGAGCAAGTTGCCAGGGAGCTGTACTAATACAAATATTATGATCCAGTATTTTCCTACTATGAATCTCGGGACATCAACTATTATGCTAGAAGCTCTAATCTTCTTATACGGAGCTATATGAAAATTCAAAAAATAACTCATTCACAAATAAAGACAACCCAAAAATATACCTCATTCACAAATAATATAACTCATTCACAAATTCGACTGAAGAAAAAATATTAAGTTAAAATAAATTACCAAAAAAAAAAAAAATGCAGCCAAATTCTCTCAAGTGTAAATTACCAGGACCAGGACTTCACACCAGCAAAGTAATAATGTAGAACCGAGCAGTGTACCTCCATATAGTTCTCTACCTAGAATAGCATGAAGAAGATCACATTAACCGTAATATCCAGTTGCTATCGGAGATGAAGATCAAGAGAATCCAAACCTACAACATGATAAAAACACTGTATTCAGATGTTCTTCTTGTCTAATGCATACAGATCTGGCTGCTAATAGTTCACAATGGTTGATTAGATGAATAAAAAATTTGCAAAGCTAACAACAACAATGTTTTCTTAAAGCAGTAAGTCTAGCAAGTAATCAACTTATTAGCTTTGTAGCCAAAGTGTCCTCAACTAAAAATTAAAGTCACGAAGTTTCCTCATTCCAAGCAATTTAAAAAAACAACTAAATACCAGTATACTACCATCTAACACAATTAGTAATCGGTGTTGGTAGATATAAAGGACATACTGGTTATATCACATAGCTTTTGAAGACGACTGACTCACAATTCATATCTAAGCCTTTTCATCAAAATGAGGATTGTCAACAAGATATCAATGGATATATAAATGCTGTAAGGACCTTAATAAATTTCCACTAATAATAAATCTTCTGCTAATTCGACAATAAAAAAGTCGGTAGAAATAAATACTAAAAGGAAATGGGAATTAATAGTCACTAACCTGTTAAGAAAAGATTCGTACTGATGAGCATCAGTAGAAACAAACCCAGTGCCAATATTAACAGGGTAGCCACCCATAACTAAAAGCTTTCCATTAACAACAGCCACTCCAAACCCAGCTTTTACCGAACCTGGCATTGGTGGAAGCTTTCGGTGCTCGTCGCCTATTGAACCCAAAACCTCCCAATGGGTTCCTTTTCCTTCAGTATCACTAGTCAAAACATAAATCGATTCCTCAAGCTTACCAACCTCCTTTCTCACAGTTATGAACTCTTTGCTTTGAAAGAATGACCTCCACTTCTTGCAAACAGTACCCCAAGCAGGTTCAACAATCCACAACTTTCCCAACCCTATTTAACAACAACAAATCAACAATCAACAATAAAAATAATAATAATAATGATAGTATGCATTTGAACCTTACAATTTAAAATAATGTTGTATCGTTCTACATAATGAACCTTACAATTTAAGAGAATCACTTTGAATATGTTGTTTGGGGGAGACAAAGTTGCAAACTTAGAGCCCTGAAATGGAAGGATATCAACATGTGTGTTCTTAAAATAGGAAGAGCTACCAAACTATTAGCTCATGTGACATAAGCTAAATTTATATAAATAATGAGTTAATTGAAAAAACTGTTCATAAAGACTGTTACCTCTCGACG
This sequence comes from Hemerocallis citrina, assembly GCA_017893485.1. Classification (NCBI taxonomy): domain Eukaryota; kingdom Viridiplantae; phylum Streptophyta; class Magnoliopsida; order Asparagales; family Asphodelaceae; genus Hemerocallis; species Hemerocallis citrina. The sequence goes on along the minus strand of CM030362.1, from coordinate 27,431,325 downwards.
GTGATAGTTAGGACCAGGAAGTTGAGTTGAATAAAATGTAATGATCCATAGAAATTGGGAAGCCTGCAGGAATATATTCAATTGCAAATCAAAGAATAACAACACACCTCTGGGAACTATGGTATCTAGTATCAAGAAACTTACAACTAAAAACGCGAACACTTGAGGCCAGAGAAGAACTATGTAGAAGCGTTCGCTCTGATAAATGAAAGGATGAAATGTCCACTGTAGAAGGAAAGACATGTCAACACTCAAATAAATAACATAGATGATAAATCGATGGAGGATGCTATGCTAAGGCATAGAAGATGTTACTCTTAACTAATAGTACATAATACCCGGATCACATATGAGACCTCATATCAAAACAAAGCTAAGGATGCAATGTAATACGGACCATGCATAATCATGAATAAGAACAAATGTTGTTCTTCAATTAGAAAATGGATAAAACATAATACAGTGACAAATGCTTCTCTTTAAAACATAACAAAAAATCTTAATTGATCAATAAACAGCAATGGCAAAATAGCTCATTGCCCCTAGTTATTTACTAACACTAAGTGCGAATTAGAAAATATGGACCAAGAACAAATGGATATAGTTTGGAACCCACTAACATATAAGTTCTAAAACCAGCTATATTCTCTGCAGAGTGAAAATCTAGATTGTCTACATACAGATTTAGATATGATATAGTCATTGCCTAATAGATGACTCAATACTTGAATAATTCAATTAATTTTGGGTCCTGAACTATAAAATTAGCATGAAAACATAAGTTTCTAATACATTAGGTCATTTGATGTATATTGCATTGACAACTTAAGTTATCTGAGTTCTGCTGCAAATACACTTGACCAACTAACAAATGCATACTATCAAATGCTATAAAGATTAAAACTGGCTAAACAATACACTTCAAGAATTTTAGCATACACATATTAAAAGGATGGGCTATATCAAGGGTATTTTATAAAAGGTGAACAAATTAGAAAAAATCATAAACATCATAGATACAAAATTCACAAATAATACAAATCCTAATTAGTCAACATTCTCAAGTCCCAAAATACTCCACAATCCCTAATTATTCATCACACAATCCCAAATAATTACATTCATAAGTACGAAATTTATTAAAAGTTAGAAATATTCATACCTAGGGTTTGAGAGCTATAGAGAGAGAGGAAGAAGGATGGCAGGCAAGGGCAGGGAGGATGATGGAGGGAACGATGGCGGGGAGTACACCGGAGGAGTGAGGGCGGAGATCACCTGAGGCAGCGCAGGCTATTGCGGCGATAGGCTAGGGCTCCGAGAGAGAGAGAGAGAGAGAGAGAGAGAGAGAGAGAGAGAGAGGAGTAAAAACAAATCGAAAAACCTGATGAGATCCAAAAAAAAAAAAGAAGGAATACTGGGCGTTTCCTCAAAAAATGTCGGGGTATAAATCTATAGCCCGGCGTGTTTCTTAAAACGCCGGAGTATATAATTTTTTAAGGAAAGTAATATCTTTATCATAACTGTGAATATATGATACAATTTAAATCAATAAATGCCTATAAATATCAAGTTATATTTCATAGAGTTGCCAAATCGCCATATCGACATATGGATCAATAATTCCATATAGACATTTGGATCAATAATCGTCATTTCGACATTTGGGTCAATATCGACATTTGGAAAAAAATAATGATTTTGAATTTGGAGAAGATCATATTCATCGTAAATTACATTGTTTGTTGGATCTAATAATAATAGTCTTCAATAAACAGAATTAATTATATGAACCCACATTGATCCATAGGAATCTTTTGCATGACCATGTTAAGTTCTAAAATGTATCAAAAAAGAAAGCAAAGAATAACTTTAAGCAACATATATTTTTAGCATAATATTTTCCACTAAGTCATGACAATCTTCATATATTTTGAAGAATTTCTATGCAGAGAACACATGAAAACCTATATTGTTTTATTTTTCTTCTGAATAAAGGCTACGTCGTAGTCTAATCTCGAATCTAAAATCTCCCTTTATAAGATTTCTTACTGTTTGAACTACAACTTGTAGACGTACATCGGAGTTGGATTTGTCCCTGCATATGCTTTGCCTCCTATATGATATTTTCCCTTTTGTATTCCCTTCCTTTCTTTTTCCGGCTATAAATGAAGAGAACAAAGAAATCTAACAACATCTAACACAAACCCAACAAACAAACAAACCATCAGCTACTTGTTCAAATGCACCAATTCTAACTAAAAATTCTAACAGTTCTAACTAAATTTCTAACTACAATTCACCTAAAATCCATTCTACAATGCACCTAAAATCCAATCTTTAGATGAAAATTGTAACTAACCCATCTAACACAAACCCAACAAAACCAATGCAGTATACCTGAGATCGGTGGTGTGGTCGGTGGTGAGGACGGTGGCCAGGAGAAGAGGGACGGTGGTGAGATCGATGGTGGGATCGGGGATGAGGTCGGTGGTCGAGAGAGTGCTAGCACAAAGATGCATAGAGCACAATATTCCTTTCGTGCACTGCGTTCATCATAGTTCTAGCAGAAAAGGATACTTTAATGAACCAAAAAGTTGAACAAAAAAAATCAAAAGATGCATAGAGCTCGACTATAATCCAAAAGACTGGAAGATTGACCAGATTTTATGCTCAGGTGTCAACTTTGGTTTCCTCGGTGTATGACTTGGTTCAAGAATCCCAGCAAATGAGAAAGGAAATTGAAGAAAAAGAATGAAACCCAAAAAGGAGAAAAAATGTCAAAAACCAAAATCATTGTAAAGGTTTTTTTTAAGGAACTTCAATAGGGTTTTACAATAAGAGCTGCAATAATCTACAACACTAACCACACCTTCAAAGTAATTTCAAATAGAATACTACATGGACTGAAATTTTAAATACAAACAAATAAACAACTACACAACCTACAGGTGGTGTTGAAGCAGGAGCAGACAACTGAAGCAAAGTTAGAAGAAAAAGAAAGAATGGAAACCTATTTCTTTCCCAAAAAAAAATAAGTCATCTACAAATTTATGATAGTAGTAATCTGAAAGAAAACATTTAAAAGCTTTTACCACCACTGACGAAAGATGCTCTAACAGGATATCACTAACTCTACACACACCAGAATAGGTAAAGAGTTGACAAATTCCCCAAGCAACTTAGTCATGAGATTCTCTTCAATTTTGATGAAGCAATTGATCTGTATATAAAGGAGGGGAAATATATGATGATTAACTTTGACGTTCTAAAAATGCCTACAAAAGTATAATGCACGTACTATAAATGCCTACAAAAGTATATGATCATTAAATGAAATGAATTGTCCATAAGAAAAAAAATACTCACGCATTTAAAAATTGCAAAGAATACATAATTTTGATATAGCTTGGCCAAAGGAGAGATTTCTAGTGCGGGCGCAGGCATTGAATGGTAGCTAGCAAGGATCACGGGATCAGGTGTAGTACGCCTGACCTCTTCATGTCCTCAAACAAAAGGAAGGCTTCATTGTAGCAGCCACTCCTGACAATAATTGCAAATTGAATTTGAATGATATATAGTTAGGAAAAAGTTAGGAGGAGATATTAATATTTAGTACAGACTCTATACACAACAATCAGGTCTCAGAATTGCAAAAAATTAATAAGAAAATGCATTAGTGCCTGAACTTTTGGATCTTACTAAAAATACATGTTTACTTGAATTTAAATTCTCTACATAAAGTTGTCAATACATACTTCTTTATATAGAAAAAAAAAAGAAATTTTTAAATAAAGTTTGTGTATTAGATATGATGTTTTGCTTATATTATAAATTAATTGAAGGTAAGAATTCAGATCAATTATCTCATCAAGACATGATATGTATACTGTGTCAATTGCCCGTATAGGTGATTAGCAACAAATCTCATAAACTAAGAGATTCCGCAAAAGAAACCTTGCTGTACACATACTGATTGATAAACACATATTTTTAATGATATTACGGTGCCTCCAGTGATGAAACTGCATATCTAATACACAAACTTTAAAGTCATTCTATGAAACACACACCCTGCATGCATCTCTCCGCACCCAAACCCTCATGCCCCAACTCCAAATCACCAGTTTGCACAAACGGGCCTAAATCCGAACCCATCTTAGCAGCAAGTCCCTACACTTCCTTCTCTTCCCTCTCCCATATCGACAGCAAACTGATAAAAATGCAACTTTACTTAAGATCCCACTAAAATGGACCACAAAGATTAAAAAAAGAGGCATAAGATATTACTGTTTACTAAGGTATGATGATCAAGTTTAGTTTATGAGTTCATCTGTGACTGGTCCCTTTTTTGTTCTACTTTTTTTTTCTCTTCTTTTGAGTCAATGAGAATGGATATTTCTGTATTAATATTGAGAGTGTTTCTCATTTTGCTTTCCAAGCACAATGAAGAGGGTCTTACTAATTTATTTGCCAACTCAACATAATTAACCTTTTTAGAATGCCTACCCCAAAACAGTGGGTACTAAAATTGATAAATATACTTTTGAAGATTAATAAATAGCACCAAACTCCTTGAAGATTATGATGGGGCAGCACATTAGTAATTTAGTACAGTACTATAGAAAATTTCAAAGAGTTCTTAAATTTCAAAAACATTCTTAATTAGTAAAGATTTGGGCACACTAACCACGATTCGAACTATGGGTCTCCTACTTCCTATAACTTGGTAATTCTTAAATTTATATCGAATTTATTATCCATTGATCACCAACAGTGGTAGGCATATTGGTTAAAAGGTTGATTTGGAGAATGCTAATGTTAATCTAGGCATCCAGCTCAGTTTAACATTTATAGAAATGGAAGGAGAGTGAATCAAGCATAGACTTTTTAACTATTGTCCCTCCAGTGTGTTAAAAAGTAATAATAATTCAAACTGAACAAAACCCTTCACATGGATTATAAAGGGAAACACAATCATACACCAACAATGAAAAACCGTAAGGAGAATGTAAACTTAATTTTCAAAGTTGTCTTAGCTGTTGGTGGATATCTTTTTTGAGAAAATTGCTGAAAATCATTTTTACTCACATATCCAGTGATTGCTTTGGATTGAAACATACATTTGAGAATTGAGAAAATAAATTTCAGGGTGCCATGGGAAAATTTTATGACTTCACATACATACGAATTCTCAAGCTAGACATAATATAAATAGCACCAGAGTGTTTTATATTGCACAACTCCTTGAAGATTATGATATTTGTCTCAAAAAATATACATTTGGATGTATCTTACTCACATATCCAGTGATTGCTTTAGTACTAATGTTCACTGAATGACTTTGCAACCACTTGATGTGTGAGTAAAATATATTGTAACATGAATACCACGCTGAAAATAAATTTATTCTGAATGACTTTGCAACCACTTGACGTGTGAGTAAAATATATTGTAACATGAATACCACGCTGAAAATAAATTTATTTTCCCATCACTTCCAAACAATACAGTGAACAATGCAACCAAACTAAGCATTCTTTTACATGAAAAAATTAGTATACGCTCCTTCTTAATCGCTTTTTTGGCCGCTAAACTTTCGGTTGCAAGTTTGACCTCTGTAAGAAATTGGCAAAAATTACAATGCACCTAAAAATTCAATATACAATGCAGTCAGTTTACAATCCAATTTGTAGATGAGAACCCAAATCCAACACAAATCCAACAAAACGAATGTAACACAAACCCAAATCTAAAACGAATGTGTGCAGTGAAGTATACCTGAGATGTAGAGAGGGTGAAATTGGTGGTCGGAATCAACTCAGATTGTGGTCGGGGTTTGGTGGTCGGATGGGGGGGTCGGGGCTGTCGATGAGAGCGGAAGGGAGGCGAAGGGGGGTCGCGACTGGAGTTGGGGGGCCGTCGGCGGTGACAGGAGGGGTCGTCGGCGGGAGGGCGGGGCTGAAGAGGTGCCGGAGGGAGAGAGAGCAGAAAGGAGGCGCAGGGGGGTCGCGACTGGAGTTGGGGGGACCGTCGCTGGCGACAGGAGGGGTCATCGGCGGGAGGGCGGCGCTGGAGGGAGAGAGAGCGAGGGGGACAGTGAGAGAGATAGTGGAGAGAGAGAGAGCGGTAAAGTGAGAGAGACGGAGTGAGAAAGACAGAGAGAAGGGGGGTGTTTTGGGAAAGAAGAAGTGTGTGAGTAGGTTTTGGATTTGTGGAGTTTAAAATTTTGGGCGGGAAAATATGTTTTGTGAGATTAGATGCGGGCCATTGATTTTGAGGGAGATTGAATGTGAGCCACTTGATAGCTTTCTTTGTACTTTATTATATAGATATTTTATATATTTATTTTAAAATATAGGTTATAATATGTAGTAAATGTTTAAATAAAATTAGTTTAGTTTAATTATAAATTAGATTTATCATGCACAAATAAAATAAGCGCACACACACTTCAAAATTTTATTTTGAAAGAAAATGCAACCAATACGTGCATTGCAAACACGTGCGTTGTACGTAAAAATATTAAAATACGAAATAAATTTCGTCGACGAGAAAATATTTATAAGTAATTGAAATACAACATACGAAAGATATATTTCATTAATTTTTATATATTCCACAACAAAATCAATACGTACATAGAAAACACGTGCACTGCACGCATAAAAATATTTTAATCAGAACAGGAGAAAAATGAATTTCTATTTATAAAACGAATTCGAACACGTCATAAAAATAAGTAATTGAAACACATCGAAAATATTACACGTAACGGTAAAATATATGTAATTGACATGTGCCTCGATAACACGTGCAATGCACGTAAAAAAACAAAGATTGAAATTTAATATTTGAGTTTGCTCAAATAGGATTTTGAGAAGACGGGAAATACATAAATAGTCAGAATCCAAAATACGTATTGAAATACGTTACAGATATACCCGTAACGGTACAAAATACATGCGAGGGACAAAATTGTCATAACTCAATTTTACGTGGTGTTACAGGAACAGTTGAATTGGAGATAACAGATGGTAAATGGGTCAACTGTGATGTTCAAATACCATCAGGAGGTCGAGAGAGTCTCGGGGTAGGTGGAGTTCATGTGGAGGGTGGCACCTCCATAGTAACACCTACTGGGATATGCCCTTGAAGGGGACATATAGTTGGAGAAAACATGTTGAGATATATTCCACTAGATGTAACTGTATTGTTTACAAGAGGGTAAATGAAAGAGTATAGAATAGTTCAATCCACAGGTGTGGAAGCATAAGTATTCAATCAAATATGGAGATTGCTGGGTTATGTCTTGCATACTATATTCCATGAGAAGAGAAGACAGATGAAGCAAGAAGATGTTCGAAGCGTGATTAGATGGAGAACGGAAGAGCAACAACAACAAGACAGTTGACTGCCAAAAGGGTAGTCTGTTAGTTTTTGAAGGCAATCACAAATAAAATACACAGCGGAAAAATTACAAAAAATATCGAAACCTAACCATGGATCCATGCGAAAACCATAAATCATGTTTAGGAGTTATACCTTGAAGATGGATCTGTTGTCTCCACAGTATGCCGATCATAGCACTACATTATTGCAGTATCTCTACGATATCCACACGAACGAATCAAATCAAGCTTTCCCTCATGCCACAGTGCTAGCTGCGGAAAGGGTATGTTCCTCACAATATCTCTCTCACACAATTTCTGTGGCGGCTAGGGTTTTCTCATGCATCTTTTCCACATAAATATATCATATATATACGTGCAGAAATATAACCCTAAGAGAGTGATGAGGCGGTTGGGCTCACAATCTGACCTGGGTCAGGTTCGTGTGTGGGCCTTCCAACTTTAGTTGGCCCATTTAATCTAATTAGTTATTAACCATGTCAGGATTCCAAGCCTTACTAGGATTCCCAATTAAATTCATCTCGTGAATTTAAATTTTAATTTCGATCCATTCTAAATGTGTGACCATGTAGATTTCCATTACGTTGAACGTAATACTAAAAGGGCAAAAGCCAAAGTACCCCCCCAACGTTTGGCCTGAGTACAAAATGCCCATACAACATTTGAAAAAATACAATAAACCCATTATTCCGTTAACTTAACCCAATCCGTTAAGTTATAATTATCAATTTACTTTTTTACCCTTACCCTTTCATATTCATTCTCTTTCTCCCTTTCTTCATTCATTTTTCCTTCTTAATTTTTTCAGGTGTTTGCTTTCAGGTGTATATGAAAAATTAACTTAATGTGTACCAGAATGTTTAAGGCTTGCTGAAAAAATTATAAGAGAAAAGGAGGAGATATTCGGGTAACTGATTATCGCATAAAACAAGAGGCATTAACAATGTACTGTTAGAAGCAAGAGCTCAGAAATACCGTCAGTTCATGAAATCTTATAGCATCATCTACATTTTCGATGCTTAAGCAATCACTCTGTTTCAAATATCCATACTCATTTGCTGCTTGCAAGTTCAGTTTCTCTGCACGAACAAATCAATAACTATGATGGGTTATGAAGTATTTGTCTAAGGCCTCTACCCAATCTAGATTTACATGAGAACCATATCACCAACTTTCAACTTCCATAATAAAGAAACCAAGCCACAGAATTTTGCAGGTTTCTTTGTTGGCCTTGGCGGCAAGGGGATGACAGTTTGTTAGAAATAAAAGAAATTGAGTTCAAGCTACTGCAGTTTACTTAGAATGGCTTAGACAAACTAGATCCCATAAATTGTCTACTTGTTTTTTGTTTCAAATATTTTGGTAGGCATCAAACTGGAACTCATATCTAAAACAGTAATTAATGTAATTATACTTTATACTATATCTTAAGCTAATGGGCCTACCCCTCTCCTTTCTCCATTTTGAAATAGAGAAAGGAGAGCAAAAATAGGGATTCACACATCCTAAACACGTAAGCACCACATTATATTATATATTATTATATCTATATATTATACTAATAGGAGAGAGAGTCACCCTCTCTCCTTTCTCTATTTTAAAATAAAGCAATGAGAGCAAAATGAGAAATTCACATTTATTAACACGTGTAGTACACACATTTTCTTTAAAAAATATATACCTATAAATCTGGAACTTAATTACTAGAATTGTGATTTGCTCATTAAGTGTTTGATGAAATGTCTATGTATCACACAATGTGTTTGTGAAAAAATAGTTTTGAAAAAAATTGTTTAACTAAATCAATTGTATCTATGTATGGTGTATGTACTAATTTTTGAAACCCTAATTTACTACCTCATTTTATTTTCAATTTCTAATTTGGATCTTTGAAATTATGAAATTTGAATTTGAGGAAGAGTACGGGTTGAAGATGGGGATGACTGTAGTATCGGATCCAAGAATGAGATTCGGTAAGGAGGTAGATGGCGGAGAGTAGGGTGAGGCGAACGGAGAGGTGGAGGAGGATGTTGGAGAAGGGAACGTCGTTGCGGTCGAAGACAGCGGAGACACGGGAGATGAGGAATAAAGCATCTGATAAGGTGTGAATTTGGGAGGGGGAGGGGAGGAAGGGGATGGTTGAAATGAGACAGATCAAAGCTTGAGTATTGCCGGTCATGAAATATACAAAGGCCGAGCGTATTTTTTAGGATAAATTTCACTAAACTATACACTTGAAGAGTTAATTTCTCTCAATTTTCTAACATTTTTTTAAAGTTCCATATAATTTTATTAGTTCATTACAATTTTTTTAGTCTGTGCAATTTGCACAGGGTAACGCTAGTATATTCTGTAAGTGGTTAAATTTTGTAATAATTGACATTAATTAACTAAATATCAATGTAATTAAGTGATTGTTAGTGTGTGTTTAGGCTGATTTGTCAGCATTCTAATTTCTTTTAGATGTTTTGTGTCACATTTATCGGATTAGTTAATGGCACTGATTAACTAAATACTAACTAAATATCAATAAATTTTGTAATTAACTAAATATTAACTAAATATCAATAAATTTATCGGATTAGTTAATTACAAAATTTATCGGATTAGTTAACTAAATATCAATAAATTTATCGGATTAGTTAACTACTAAAGATCAATAAATTCCGGTTTGCCATTGAAAAAAATGAATGAAGAAAGGGAGAAAGAGAATGAATATGAAAGGGTAAGGGTAAAAAAGTAAATTGATAATTATAACTTAACGGATTGGGTTAAGTTAACGGAATAATGGGTTTATTGTATTTTTTCAAACGTTGTATGGGCATTTTGTACTCAGGCCAAACGTTGGGGGGTACTTTGGCTTTTGCCCATACTAAAATCATATTCGAGTATTACAAATAGTGAGCGGTATCTAACAATACATCACTACTACTCAAGTAACGGGAATGTAAGTGATTGGACATAACATATTCGTGACCAATGTTACCATGTAATCTAATCCCTTTGTCCAGATATCTTAATTGACCACAAGACATAGAGCTTGTCACCCTTGTATAGTTCAATCTTTGATTTCTAAATGTTCGAGTAGATTTACTAAAACAAACGAGCTCAATATCTCATATTGACTCATTTGAGCACTGTCATGCATTTTGCAGTCTCACTCAATCAATGGACTGATAGATATCGCTCATGTTATGTAAGAGAGACAAATCCTATCTAAGTCACTCACATCCCTCTGCATGATTTGTAGTATATCCAATAGTCGACTTTATAATCACCTTATTACAGGCAGCGTTTGACGATATTAAAACATACAACTTCTCATGTAGGGAACCGTAGTGACTTCAAGTCAAAGCACTACGTACACCATAGTTACTGTGAGAACCGCTTATGACACTCATGTAACAATCTATGCAGCATTCTCATGGTGGGTCAGTCAAGTACATTATTACTCTAATATGTACCAATGTGAAGACTTGATATCTCATATCCATGACCCGTGAGATATGGTCATCAGTCAATGCACATACTAATCTCTATGTATTATTATTGTCCTAATTCACAATAATACTTGACTATGAACATTTAAGAACAGTGTTATGATTACAACCAATATGTTCTTACAATCAAGTCGTGCACTTGATATCCCATGGTATTGAACATACTGTTCTAAAAACTTTATTATGTTCATTTAATCACAATAAAAAAACACAATAAATAAAATACCTTATATATGAAATAAATGTCATGATGCAATGTAACTAGTAATATCAATACACAACTGGCCTCTAGGGCATACACCAACATAGCCGACTGCTGTAGCTCTCTGTTTTGGTGTTAGGTAATTGCAGTCAACTACCTTTTGTGGCAGTTGACCGCATCGGAGCAGCGGGGAGTTTTTGGGTTGGGTTTTGCTAATTCGATTGTAGTCGAACATCTTTTCCCAGTACGATCGTACGACTCATTATATGGTCATCTCTTCATGATACATCGGATGGTTATTGTACTAAGATAGCAAACTAGGGTTTCTGTAGATCTCTATATATTCAATGTAACAACTTAATGAAGTATAAGCGTCGAATAGATAAAGAGAGTACTTCATCTGAGAGCTGAGAGAGTTCTCCATTGTAAACAACAAGTATTTTCAGTGAGGTTTGAAAGAAGGTTGTGGGTGAGAGTTGTGACTCTTGTATCTTTCTATAATTGAATATTATCTCGGTTTTTCTCCCTCGGATTAGGGTTCGCCTAAACAATGACAAAATTGTGTGCTTTTATGTGTTTAATTTAATCTACTATTTTCGTGGTGGTTATTTATAGTGATTGTATCGTAAACTCATAAGATATGATAAGGGGAATTCCCAACCCATACAAAGCATTAAAATTTTTTCTATGTAATAAATGTTAGACCAAGAAAGCTGGGTACTTAATTGGTTAAATACCTTGACAAATTGATACTTGTTGCAAATTAGTCAGGCTTTTATGGATCTAGTAAAGGGGCAATGCAAGTAGCAGAATTATGAGACGGAAGTTGAGCTTTTCAAGTTAATGAGTGGATCCTACGCTAATCCACCTTAAACAAGGATGAGGAAGTTATATCATGATTCTCAGATCAGATGAAGTTATAGCATACATGATACATCTATGAACTTACACAAAATAAGTGCTTCAATATTGTAAAAGCTTAAGCGCACATGAAGTTCAGCAGAATGTCTCTTAGACTTTCTCACAACCAGAGACTATAGGTTGGTTCATGTTGAATTTCAGCTCTCAACCTCTCACTCACTAGCGAACATACTAACTAGTAAATTCTAGCAATACTCACAAAATTATTGTTTTCCTATTTTTGGTGGGTTTGTTATATTTGTCAAAAAAAAAAAACTACTACACCTAACTACAACTGTTTCTCCAAAATGACAAACTTTTTGAAAGTATTTACCAAACTGACCAACTTTCGAAACTAATTACCAAAACAATCCAGATAGTAAGTTTAGTAAAAATATCATCGCTATCTTGGATAGTGAGTGTGTGGTAAGGTGTTTCTCCACCACTTGGAGAAAATTTGAAGAAAATATCAAGGTTAGACTCTTTATCTCAGATAGCGCGTGTGTTACTACATTCACTAATTGAGATAGCGAGTGTATGGTCTTGAAGAAAAAATACCAAGTTTATACTCGCTATCCCAGATAGCGAGTGTGATTATACCACACTCGCCAACTGAGATAGCGAGTGTCGATTAGGGAGTTTTTAAAACACTCGATGTTTCGCTATCTCTCTCACTTCTCTCTTTCCATTCTCCTCTTCACTTCTCTCTCTCTTCACTCTCTCACCCAACTACGAAACCCAACTACGAAACCTTAGCTTTCAAATTCGTGCTCTCATCCACAAAAAATCTCCAAATCTCAAGGGATCTTCTTCATCCCCTCACATTCCTCTCTCATCACACTCTCAAAACCCTAAACACATCATCTAAGATCCCAAATTAAGTTGAATTCGAGATAGTATAAAGATTATTGGTTTGGAAGCAAGTTTTCTATGTCGTCTTCTCCACGCTCACAATTGCTCAATCTTCCCGATCATTGATTTGAATGTATGATTTGTATAATCTTTTATCATGTACACTTGGGTAGATTAGATAATGTCTCTCGTTTTTGTATAAATATGTATAGGTATGGATTACTATATTCCTATTTGGATTTATTTTTGTGGTGAAATTATTCGTGACGCAAAGCTAGGTTGTTGTTATAGTGTTGTTGATCCTAAAATAATCTGGGCACCTCGTACAATTACAATGACAAAACTAGTTGAGAAAATTTATGAGGTTACTAAGTGGTTTAGAGATCAATGGATTGATAAAAGTTTAGCTCGATATGTAGCGGAAAAATGTGAAGGTCAATATTTTATGACTACGGCCGTAGCAAATGACAACGCTCTAAAGTCCATGATTGCTAGAACAGTTGATCCAAATTATAGTTGGTGCGCATTGAAATTATATATTCAGCAAATCCAAATTATTAATGCTCAGCCACATGTTAATCATAGTTCAAGCTTCGTACGAGAAGTACTGACACATTGAATGAGTTCTAACCCAGTTCAAACATCACATGCAATTCCACCGTCCCCATAAGAAGATACATTCACAAATACAACAAGCCCGGATTCTACAGAATTTAAGTTGCCACGTCAACCTAGTTTGGTTCAAGATTATGTTCAAAATGACAATGTCTTTGGAATATTTGAAAATGCTACCATTAACAACGAATTATTAGATAATGATGAAGAAGATGAAGAAATCGACGATGAAGTTGATGAGAGTGTAGAAAACAATGACGAAGTGAAAGAAGATGAATATGCAAATGTTAATATAAATGAGAGAAACGATAATGAGGTGAACGTTAATGATGTCTTCAATAATGTTAATGTTCATGTTACCGAGGAGATGTCACAAAGTGCGAGAGTAAATCAAGTTCCACAAGAGTCGTCTGGTTCATCGAACGTAGACTAATTGTACATTGAGCAGGAGTTCCAAAGTACAGAATCGATCCAACATGTGATAAAGCTATACTCCATCAAGCAACATCATGAATTTGTCACAATAAAAACTACACTGACCCTATATACCATGAAATATAAATTGGCACCTAGGAAACGTACCCTTGAGGAGATGGTGCAAATCCCACCAGTCGTAAGTGATGGCGGTTGCCCGTGAAGATTACGTGCAATCGTTCCAAATGGTGCGACAAATTTCGTGGCGAAGAAAATTGTAGGACTGCATACATACATATTTGAATCCCACGTTAAATCAAGACCACTATAACGTTGATGCTAAACTTGTATGCAATTTGATTGTGAATGTCGTTAAGGCTGAGCCAGGAATAACACCGCGGGCCATTATTGAGATAATCAAACTACAATTCAATTATCAGATTTTGTATAGGAATGCTTGGAATGCAACACAAAAAGCTATTGAGAGATTGTTCGGTTCCTTTGAGGAAGCATATACTAAGTTACCTTATCTACTATCAGCAATACACGAAGCAAATTCAGGAACTGTTGTCCATTGAGATAAGTATGAGTCCGGTCGGGGCGAGGAAACATTCAAAGGAGTATTTTGGACATTTTGTGCTTCGATTGAAGGGTTCAAGTCTTGCAGAGATGTTATAAGTGTTGATGGAACACATTTGAATGAAAAATACATGGATTGTTTGTTAATTGCAATTTCATTGGACGCAAACGATAGCCTTTTTCCATTTGCCTTTGCATTAGTTGATGGAGAGAGTGTATATACTTGGACATGGTTCATGAGCTTCATTCTTTTTTTGTCACCGATCGGGATGGGTTATGTGTTATCTCTGATCGTTATGCAAGCATTTTGGCCACCATGAAAATGCAAAACGGAGCATGGAACGAACCAAATGCATACCATCGTTATCGTATGCAATATTTCGCTACAAATTTCTTCACCAAATTTTGTAGCAAATCTATGAGAAAAAAAGTTAAAATTATAGCATGTTAAAACCAACCAAAAAAGTTTCATAGCAAACTCACTGAGCTAGAAACTGTCAATGCGGAGGCGGCTACTTGGTTGAAAGAGAAACCAGTTGATAAATGGGATCTTTACGACGAAGGAGGTCGTCGATATGGCATAATGACTACAAAACCTATCAGAAGTTTCTAACTCAGTTTTAAAAGGTGTACGTAGTTTACCATAACTGCAATTATGGAAATGATCTTTTACCGTCTCAATTCTTACTTGGTCACCCGTCGCCAATTAGCCAACACGCTTATAAGTGAAGTTTTTTTTTGCTCCAAGAGTTCAGGATTTGATCGATTTCCAGCGTGAGAGAGCAAACTTGCATGAGGTCATAATGTTTCATCATCAACCTGGTATTTTTCAGTCAAAACAGAGTACACGAATAGTAGGTGGGAATTCAAAAGGTGGGAACTCGCACAACGTTAATTTAAATACTAAAACATGCACTTGTCAGAAATTTCAGCTGTACCATATACCATGTTCCCATGTTATTGTGTTGACAGTTTGTGCATATCATGCAAATGATTACAAGCCGTATATCGATACATTTTATTATATTAGCGTCTTGGCACAAACATTGGCTCCCACCTTTCATTGGCAATCCTGTAACAACACGTGGATACGTTGATGCATTGGCAAAGTAGTGTACCCCGGAAAAGTACACTCCTTTGATTATCTGTCCCACATGTCTTTCGAACGATGTTGCCCTTGCAAGGTCAAGAGCCTTGGGCCAAGAGGACCGTGACCCACTGCTGGAACATAAGATGATGAAGATGGGCCCGACTCATTTCGCGAAGAAGACGGGTCCGACTGATTTGGCGAAGAAGGCGGACCCGGGTGATTTGATGAAGAAGACGGATCCGGCTGATTTGGTGAAGAAGAAAGACCCGACTCGATCTACACAACAAATAACAATAAACAAGAATTTCACAATATACTATTTTATTAAAGCAAAATCAAATTAATCGAATAAAGACAATCATCTTACATTTGTGTGTCTTTGTCCACCCCGCGACCACTACTTGTGGGTCGTCTATAACAAGTTCGTGCCCCCCCACCCCTCTTACTATTCATTCATTCTTCATGAATATTTCGCATTTATGCCATATCTAATAGCGATGAGAATCTTACATTTGTATGTATTTGAGTATAGTATAATTGCATACTCTAAAAGCAAACAATTTAACACCAATAAAACACATACATATAATTGAAGAATTTAACAATAAGATGGACAAATATCTAATAATTATATTCACATCAGAAGCTCTCAACATGCTAGTTTAAAGTTAATTATATGTCGATAATCATATTTATATGAAAATTAGATTATATCTCAAAGTAGCATTTCACTTTTAACTAAATATACAGAAATATATTCCAAATATATCTATTAACTAATCATCCCATAGATCATGAGCTCTCAACGTTATGTTCAATTTAATGCATATTCATAATTAACCCAAAATCAAATTGCAAAAGTATGAAGACTTACCGTACGATAGATGTGTGCTTTAGGAGGTAGAGAATGAGGATGAGATGAATGCCCTCCCTTCCGCCGCAATTCTTTTTACCTTTATCGAAATCAACAAAATTCAGGATCTTGGATTATGGATTTAGGGTTTTGAGAGTGGGAGTAGAGAGAGTTGTTAGTGATGAAGTGGATCTCAATAGATTTTGGACGGATTTTGTTGGGAGGCTAGGGTTTTGGGATTCTTTCAGAGTTGGAGAGAGATGAGATAAAATGGAAAAAGAGAAGTGAGAGAGATAGCAAAACAACGAGTGTTTAAAAAACTCCCCAATCGACACTCGCTATCTGAGATAGCGAGTATAAACTTGGTATTTTTTCTTCAAGACCATTCACTCGCTATCTCAGTTAGCGAGTGTGGCACGAACACACTCGCTATCTGAGATAATGAGTATAAACTTGGTATTTTTTTTTTAAGACCATACACTCGCTATCTCAGTTAGTGAGTGCAGTACAAACACACGCGCTATCTGAGATAGCGAGTCTAAACTTTGTATTTTATTCAATTTTTTTCCAAGTGGTGGAGAAACACCTCGTCATACACTCGCTTTCTCAGATAGCGATGCTGTTTTTTGTTTTGGTAATTAGTTTGGGAAGTAGGTCTTTGGTAAATACTTTCAAAAAGTAGGTCTATTTCGGAGAAAAAATCCTTTAGTAATCAGTACCAGGTTCTATAACTTCTAAAAAAAACCCCGCAATTTCTCTTTCTCTGCCTATTCCTCTGCCCCTGAACTCCAAACCCCTACCAAAAATGGAGAGGCTTATCTCCTCATCTTCCACCGCTCTCTCCTCAATTCCAAGGCCTCGCCTTCTCTTCTCTCCTCCCTCTCTCACCTCCAAATCCAGATCTTCACCTCCTCCGCTTCTCCCTCTCAATCCCATTCGCGCTTCCTTCTCTTTCAACCAAGTGGGCCCACCACCTCCCCCTCTTCATCCTCTGCGCTCAGTCGAGAACAAACCCAAGAATTACCCACTTGCCCAGCTCGCCAATTCACCAGATTCGACCACCCATATATTCAAAAAGGTACCTTTGTTTTTTCTTATAGTCAAAGTTCACCTTTTTATTATTTTTCTGAGTTAATTGTTAGTATTTTGTTGATGCATCTATTTTGGGTCGAAGTTGGTTGACTTTGGTTGATGGTTTCTGGGGTTCTAAAATGATTTTTGCCATAGGCAGGACTTGTACTTTTGAGAACAAATTTGGATTTGGTCCTTAATTGGGTACTAATAAAAGAGCAATGATTTGTAGTGCGGAAAAATAAAACCCAGATATGCTTATAATTGGTACATCTATGGAGAAACTATTGGGCAATCCAAGTGAGGGTTGCAATGAAGGAATTTTTAGGGTTCCGCGTTGTCTATTCTTTCAATTAGTAACCCCAAATTTTATTTTCTTGAATCGTTGCAACTTGATTTTAACATAGATTTTACAAAGAAATGGAGAATGATATCGAATTATCATTTCTTACGTAGTTGGTTAAGCTTTTGTTAGTTATCTGTGGAGGTTAAAAAGTTGAATCCCGGATTTCGACGTGACTGATGAGTTCTAACTTAAGATTGGACTCTGATTAAGGGGGTCGTAAAAGTGCACACTGGGGCTGTAGGGACAATGGTATATTATGATATTTTACCAATTAATGGTACTGACAAACTGAAGAAAACTAATGATTCAACAACCTCTAACAAAGGTGACTGAGACAATTGTGAATCTGAAGTGCAGATGAAAAACTAACACTCTGGAAAGCAACACTAGCAGTAGGAAACCTGCACACCATGAATTCCTCAATCTGTCTTCTTAGGCTTGAGTGCAAGAATTTAAATTAGTTGTTCACTCATTTTCCGTTTGAGAATCTAGTTAGTTTTATACTTTTATTACATTCATGGGATTGAAGGAAAAAAAAGGAATGTAGAACACCGGTGATGAAGAAAGCAAACAGTTGAGTTTTATTAAGCTGAGTGCACTAATACAAGATTAGATATAGAGTAAGTTTTGCAGGTTTGCAATTTACAGAGGGAAGGAAAAATTCGAGTGATTTGAGTTCTTATGTCTGTATTCAATGACCGAGGAGTATACAAGTCTTATAGTAGGTTCTATTCAACATATGTCTTCTCTTGATATTGTCTTAATCTTCAGTCCTACGGAATATAAACTAGATGGTCTGAATTATTCTTTTTGGACTTGCTAACCCCTCTGTCTCCCCAGTCTTTACGAGCATAACCACCACACTGATCTTGTTAACTTCCTTAAGTGTAGCTACGGAATTTCTGTATGCAATGTCCCTGATATTATTTTCAATATACTCACTGGCTTTTGCACTAATAAATCATAGAAATCTATATTCTGAAGAAAAAGGTTATGCTCTCCCTAATATTTGAGCATGATTAGTTCAAATAAAGGGTTTAGCTTGCATAGCCATCTCGCAATTGCCAGCTCTTTATATCTGCATTTTTGCTGCATGAACTTAAATTGATAATAAATAATGTTCATCTTACAAGAACTTCTTTTTGTAGACTGCAATGTATCTCGCACAAATTTGTTGTCTTCTTGCATTTACGATACCCTAAGCACATAAACCCTGAGTAAGGTTATTATTCCAAAATATAATAGCTCAGTCTAGCCTTATCTCATTTGATGTATCTTGTTGAGTCCTGTATTCACAATTTGAGGGCCCATAAAGTAGGTAGACATTTAGGTATCCCTAGTTCTGTTCTTCTTTCTTGACATCATTCTAAACATTATTTGACTTAGATCACTGCAAATAGTTACTGCCTCACATTTTTGGAATCCTATTTGTCTGAAACCATGTCAAGACAATTGGTTAGAACTCTATCAAGAATAATCACAATCAGCATGTAACAAAATAAACAGCCCATGAAAAAATTCTATTGTTGCAGCCCAGCCTGAATATCATTATGCATAATTGGCCAGCAAAAAACACTATTCAGTTAGAAGTAAAAAGGTGAGAATCATACTACTACTCAAAGCAGTACATCATGATCACGGAGGAAGGTAGGTTGAGGAATACCGACTGTAAAGTGAAGACCTGCTAGTATTCAAGTTCCTCTCCGTTCACTTAGCAATCATCAAAGTGGAATTATTCTCATTGGTCTAATAAGATAAAACTTTTAACCGAAAAAAGTTGAAGCCTTTGATTTTGATAGTCTTATTTATTGCATCCTGTTCTATCTTATATGCCCTGGAAAATTGATGTTACCAGTTGAATTAGATAATCAGACTCACCACTGTGGTTATGATCTCTTTGTATCTCTCCCATTGCTTAAGTTGGAAAAAGAGCTTGGATAAGGGTTTTTGCTTTAGTCTCCTATAAAGGATTTGGGACCAGCTATGAACTATGGTACACGTGGAGGTCGGGGCATCCATATCATGTGCATAACTGCATATGGGTGTGGGTGCTCGTTGGTATTGTCGAATGTGTATCCAAATCTGAAGAATATTTATAAAAAATCATTTGATATGCTTAATTATGTTCAAGTATATTTGTTAATATACTCGGGGTCCTAGTTAAATTTTAAAATGTGTATAATTTGCTAGAACAAAAAGTTAATGTAGTACCAAGAGTTCCATTATTATTACCATCGACAACACAAAACTTCTACATTTAAATATATTTGTACTTCAAACGTCCTTTTATCCTATCTTCTGAATGAAATATATAAGTATATTATATTCCTTGTACTTCTAATGTCCATTTATCCTATCTTCTGAATGATCATGTGTCGGCATACCGGTGTTGTATCGTAGTCACAGTTTGCATCCACTACCCACATTCGGGCTTCATTGTAGTATAGGTTAAGGGAAAGTGAAGACAGACCATAAGGGAGAGAATGGAAAGAAAATAAGAACAATCGAGATGGTTGATGTGTTCTCCTCTGTATTCATTATCTAAATGTAGATAAAAGATGACAATGCCCTTGATGTGATACTTTTCACTAAACATGCACCTTATATTATCAGAAGTTATTTTTAGAAAAACAGTTAACTTTTATATGGATTCTTCTCTCTTTAGTTAGAAGAAGTCAAATTTGCAAAGCCATATGCTAGAAAGAATAGTCAAACGAAACCAAATTGGTCAAAAGTCATGGATTTGTGTTACTTAAATTAGATGTTTCACTTTTCGGTGTGGGCATAACATCTGAGTTCTTGGGAAAGGGCATCCGTTATCATAGAAGGAGGTGAGCCCTGGACTCCTTTGGTAAGAACCTAGGAAGCACGGACTCTTTACGGAGGCTCTCGCACCCGAGTCGGACTCGTATCGGACTCGGGTGCGGTGGGACACGCACGGGGTGCGGCGGGGTGCGTGTCCCATTATTTTATATTAAAAAGTTTAATGGGTGCGGCAAGGGTGCGGATTTGGGCCTTTGTTATAATAAAAAAACCTAAATCCCACTCTTTTTCTCTCTATCTAAGGTTTTCTCTCCCCCCTCTCTCAAGAACCCTAAATCCCCAAATTTCGATCAAAATCCTAGTCCTCTCTTTCGCCGTCGTCGCCTCATCTCTTCGTTGGCTTATCCACTTTTCGCCGTCAACTCTGCTTCTCCACTCGTCGTCGTTAATTCGTCTTTTTCTCCACCGTTGACTCTGCCGATTCCTCCACTGTCGACTCCTCCACTCTTCGACGTCGCTGCCTTCTCTCTCTGGTAATCCACCATTAAACTTTGTTACTTCTTGTTGCTTCCTTGCCAATATCCACCATTAAACTTGCTTTGAGATTGGTGCACATACTTCTCTTGTAATGAAGTTATAAATATAATTTTTGCTTCCTATTGTGAATATATGACCATAGTTAATCCTTTATTGCTTCCTGTTGTGATTGTATGACTCCACAAAAGTCCGTACAACCTTAATTAATCCTTTTTGCTTCTTTTTTTTGCTTGCTTGTTTGCTTGTTTGCTGTGATTGTATGAACTGAAATATACATAATAATATAATATGCTTGTTTGTTGTGATTGTATGAACTCAAATATACATAATATGGTTGCTTGCTTGCTGTGATTGTATGAACTGAAATCTCTTGGTTAATGTATGATTATTAACAATGATTTTGGTTTTTTATACAAAAATATAAATATTAATATAAATATATAATATTTAAAATAATTATTTAAATATTGGCCGAATCCCAGCCGCACCCGCATCCTACTGTTTTTGGAAATTGTCGCATCCCCGCACCCGCATCTCCGCACCCGAATCGGTGCTTCCTAGGCAAGAACTATTTGAATCTGATTTAGTTGAGTTTATAATAAGTGATCCTAGAATGATGTTTATGCAGGAAATATAGCATTTTAAATAATATGGATTGCAGATGTGGGTATTGTATACTTATGTATGGTTCAGACCGATGTGCATGTTAAACCTGCTTTATTTGCCAGTAAAAAATTCTCTCTGGGACGTCTCCAGGATTAATGGCATCTACTAGGTACCGGTTCACTCCTTTCAGCTTATGGTTTAAGGAGTTTCCTTACTGGTTTGTATGGGAGGAATCACCTTATCTCTCATCAGTAAAGTTGTATTCTTGGACTGTACAGTAAGACATGAGTTGGTTAAAGATCCTTTTCTCTTCGTAAATTATCACTGGGCATTTTCGCTTTTGTTTGCTAGAAAATGTATTGTCAATAGATCAATGCATAAATGTAGGGGTAGTTGGTAAGATTTCATTATGAAACAGTAAAAGAAATTATTAGTAAATATGTAACTTCTATGGATTTTGTGGTTTCACTTGTTGGGCTGTCAAGGCTGCAAACAAGATATGGAACCCATCAGTATTGGTTTCAAATGGTTTGATAGAGTTTCATTAGTAGAGCAGTGGCGAAGTATTAATATTGCTCTTTATAAGAGCATCTGTAGTCGTTGCCTATATTTCCAAATTTTTGGAAAATTTGGTAAAAAAAAATGCTGCAATCGTTGGCTAAATACCCAAAATTTGAGTTTTGGGGGACGAGTACTCTTCTAGAGAAGAGATGTAGGAATTTCCCAAATATAGCATCCGAAACATGATTTCTCACCCGTTAACAAATTTAACCGTAAATTTAATCGGACGCAATATGATTTCTCAGCCCACAAATTTTATTTTATTTTGAAAAAATGTATTGGACGAGAATTGATTTTTCGTCCTATTATCTTTTAAAAAAATATATATATGTGACGAGATTTCATCTCCCGTCCGATTCCTTTTTTCAAATTGTAAAGAAAAAGTTCTATAGAATTAGGCCTATAAAAATTATTATGCGTACATATTAGGATTTAATTGAGATTTAATTAAGATTTAAGATTTTAATTAAGATTAAATTAAGATTCTTAATCAAATAAAAGCTCTCGGACGGGATTTGATCTCCCGTATTTGATTTTTTAAATTTTTTTTATAAAAAATTTAATCGGACGGGATTTGATCTCTCATTCGATGTTTTTTAAATTAAAAAAATTAACGCGACGAAAAATCATCTACCGTCCGAGACTTTTTTTTATAAAAAAAAGCCAAATTTTGGCTTCAAACAACTACAACTATAATCCAAATTTCCTAATTCTAATTGTCAAATACCCAAATTTTAGCATCAAACGACCACACACACACACACACACACGCCCGCGCGCACTTTGACTGGAACTCTGGAACTGATTTGGTGGTGACAGTTCAATTTTTTTCAGTATAAACTGTCAAATCTACTATCATGATAATTGAATACACTTTGAGATACATTTTTTTTTCCAGGTTGTCACTTCTTCCATATTCGTGCTTGTATCAGCACTACTTGCAACACTAATCCAACCAATTTTGGTACACCCAGTATATGCAACAACAGTTGAGTCTGCAGTAAAAACCAGTGGAAGACTCGTACAATCCGAGTTACTAAGCAGTGCTTGGACCGGTTTCTTTGCCGGTTGCCTACACACACTATCGGGCCCCGATCATCTTGCTGCCTTGGCACCCTTATCCATTGGAAGAACTAAAATGCAGAGTGCTGCCGTCGGTGCCCTATGGGGATGTGGCCACGATGCAGGTCAAATAATATTCGGACTTGTATTTTTACTTCTCAAGGATCGTCTACATATTGAAATCATTCGCACATGGGGGACAAGAGTCGTTGGATTCACTCTTCTTGTGATTGGTGCCATGGGAATCAGGGAGGCCTCAGAAGTCCCCACCCCATGTGTTGCCCTAGAAAATGGCGAGTGCGATGTGAGCATTGAAGTGGGCCCTACTCTGAGCGCAAAAAAAGAAATTGGGTTTGCAATGTTTGCCACAGGTATTGTGCACGGGCTTCAGCCAGATGCACTTATGATGGTCTTGCCAGCACTCGCTCTTCCTTCACGTTTAGCTGGTGCTGCTTTTCTAGGTATGTTTCTGGTTGGGACAGTGCTTGCAATGGGGAGTTATACGGTTTTCATAGGTTCATGTAGCGAAGCGCTGAAAGAAAGAATTCCTAGGGTTACGGAAAAACTGACTTGGGCTGCTTCAATATTAGCAATATCTATGGGAGTGGCCATTCTCATTAGTCAGTTTTTTGGGCTTAGCTTGTATTGATACCATTATTTGATTGACATTCTTTTATTACCATGAGATACATAATTGGGTTATCGAAGAGTTCATACAGAGATACATAAATGCTCCTCGAATGGTTGATAGGGATCTTTAAACAGTAGAAGGTATCCCCGTATCCCATATGCGATACTTCTTAGTCGGTTTCTTCTGTTTCAGCCCTTGCTTATTTAATTAGTGTTTATTAGTGTATGTGAATGTGGTATCTAACTGACTGCAAGTCATCTTAAATTCACTAGATTATGGAAATGATTTGGTAACTACGGTTTGCTTGAAAGTTAACATCTGTATTCGTATTTGTCTATTTAATTGATGATTTGTTTCATTACGTTCCATATAGTCCATAATTTTTGACTGCTAGTTTTCGAACAAATTCTGCTTTGATATATGGATTGATTTACAGTGTATGCTTTAATGTATAAATAGTGTAGTGCAGATATGTAGTCATTAGCATTGATAACATGACCATCATATGTTTCTCATATTATCCCGATTAGCCACTCATCGACTATACCAATTGGAACATGTTTGCGCATTGAATCAATATTTTGAAAGCAATTAATATGCAGCATGTAACTTCTTTATCTGCCCCTTTCTGACAAGTGAAGGAATGAATTTTGGTCAGGTTTCTTAGAGAGGAACACAAAAATTTCTCTAATGTCTCTTTTTATGTCTCACCGAAACTTGATCCACTGCAGATGCATAGTGAGATGAGGTGACATTGTCGGGATACTCTTTCATCCCCAGATATTGCATCGATCTGTCAAGAATTTGGTTGAGCTATATTTTTTGGATATATTGGTTGAGCTATATTCATGTAGAGTATAGTGATATCGAGCAAGCCCATTACAGAATGTCTTCATCCTTTGTTTAGCATGCCTACCTGTTGATCTCTGCAAAAGTTGCATTAAGTTGGAATGCCATATTTAAGAGGATCTACACGGTGTGCACACATCTCAAAGCATGATGCTGTACCTTTTCTCCTAGCCTATGCTTCTAGGGACCCGATATCTGTCTATAGGATCCTATGCACTTTGCCTGTAGGATTTTCCCCCCACATCATTAAGGTCAAGGGTCTGGCTGTGTGTAACATCAGCTCCAACCCGAGACTTTTCAATAATACTGTAGTTATTTTTCATTTGTATTCAGAAAAATGAGATGAGCATGTTTTACATCATACAGTGATATGATAGAATCACATAAACACACAAGGGATTTAATAAAAGTATGTCAAGCTATCCAGTTTGTTCAAATTTCATATTTTCATAGTATTTAAGTTTGTACTAAGTGAAGAACAGAGAGTTTTGCCCAACAAGATTGTCCACCAGATACTTGTACGCAGCCTCTGTAGGGTGAAAGCTATCCCAGAATACGTACTTTGTATCATCTTCACATGTCGGTGTTGTTAAGCTATTACAGGTCATTGTCACTTCAAAGGTTCCAGTTCCGCAACAGCCTCTTGTGACTTGTTCAAACCCTGTACCCACAAAACTTGGTGCTCACTACAATGGGGGGAAGAAATTTGAGTATATATTCTACACGCTAAAGATTACCGTATGCTGAGGGGTTTGAGATGAGTTCCATTACAGGTGTGTAGATGTCAAGATAGAGAATATTTGCTCCTGGTAAGGTATTGTTAAGCCTTAGCAACTCTGTTGATAGTTTAGCATTATACATAACAGCAGCTTGGTTATAGCGGGGCTGGCATTGTCGTTCAATGCCTCCTGCAATAGTTCTTTGTGACGGCAAACATCCTATTGGAGGAGCTCCTGTTATTCCAAACTTCCGTGCTCCTTCTTTGTAAAGCTCCTACAAACAAATAGATGATGACATTTTTTCCTTCTATTTAGAGTATGATAGAATAGATGCGGAGATTTTGTTTACCTGGATGAAGCTTGAAGCAGACTGAACCACGAAGTTTACATAGGAAGGAAGGTCATACTCTATTTGTCGAATTGGTGTTCCGAAATAAGTGTTTGCGATATCATCAGTCCCTGCAACTAGAAAATAGAAGCTGATGTCGACAATATAAGCTGCTCTTTGTTCGCCTACAATGGATTTAATCTTCTGCTTGTACTCTTTGAATAGATTTAGCTGTTGGTCTGAAGTAAGAGCTGACTGCAAAGCAGTGAAGTTCAAATTATTAGGATCTCATTTAAGTTTGACTAATTTATATCAGAACTGTCTGCAAACGAGCATTACTACTAGTACGGAAGTGAGGGGATCATATCCATAGCCACCGGAGGCAAAGCATACACCAGTGAGGAGGTCCTGATCGTCTAATTCCGTTCCGAGATATGGAGGTACATACTCCTTTATCCTCAGATAAGAAGCTGAATGTCAATGTTTTGTGTGTTAGTAAATTAGCAATTAGTCGACTAATAACACAGTACAATTGTTATGAGAAATTTACCCTCTTTAGCATACTATAATTAGTAGCTTCATTTGAACATTTCATTTATTAGCTAGTGATAATTGCATGTTATGAAATTAAGGAAGCGTTTGTGGGTCAGGAATAATGAATGCAGCTACACGTTGTTATAGTTTTCACTGTTTTATTGATAGCAGAATGACATTGAAGTCTACAGTAATTTCTTTTGCATTAGGAAAGATGTTACAATCTTCAGTGTATACAGACACTAGTAATTTACATAATTCAGATGAAGCCATGAAAAAGTGTTATGGGATCTAAGACTGAGAGATCAGGAGAGAAAATCAACTACGAAAAATGGAAATCTAAGTTAATATATCTTCGATGTTACTTTTAGTATCAAGCAGCAGAACTAGCGATGAATGCTTTCTTTCATGGCTGAGTTGGAAGTATTTGTTGCTAGTTAGTTTCCGAACAACAAAAGTGATTGAATTGATTACCTATGAGATCTGAGGGGACCTTGCCATTGCTAAACCTGCCGGTAGGTTGATGGCCTACAAAATCCCTGCCATAGGGAGGGAAATTGCACTTGCCTGGAGTGTGAAGCACATTGTTGTTGCCTGTATCGACGATGGAATCGCCAAAGACAAGGATGGCTTGCTCTTTCTTGTTACCTGCTGCTGCTGCTGTATCTGTAAGGTTCAAAGATTGTGATACCGATGGAAGCATTTGAAAATGGAGGAGAAGCAGGAAAAAGAGTGGGAATGCTACTGTTAATGGAGCTCTATCCATTTTCATTTTGGTTCGTTGGTTTTGTATTGCTTCACTACTGCAGCTTTGGTTCTACTTATTTGGATTGCGAAGGATGGGAAACTCAAAATTGTTTACCAACATGACCCACTTTTCGAAAGTATTTACCAAACTGACCTTCTTTCGCAACTATTTAGCAAAATGACCCACTTGCTATCGTAGATAGTGAGCTTGGCGAAACGATCCTCGCTATCTGAGATAACAAGTGTAGGCTTCTTGCTTTCTCTTCAACTTGGCAAGGAAACTGGGGGAAAATACAAGACGAAGACTCGCTGTCTCAGACATCGAGTGTGTTATACCACACTTGCTGTTTGAGGCAGTGTCGCTTTGATTTTTTTTTTTTAAAAAAAAATCAAACTCGCTGTCTAATCTCTTCACTTCTCTCTTTCTCCATCCACTCTCCTAACTCTGAAACCTAAAATCCTAGCTCCCAAATTGGACCCCTCACCCATAAAATTTCTTCAAAATCTATTTTGATCCACCTCATCCCTCATAAACCTCTATACTCCCACTCTAAAAATCATAAACCCATCACCCAAGATCCCCAACTTTGTTGAATTCAGGAAAGTTTAAAGAGGTCTTCTCCATGCTCAAAATTGCTCAATCTTCCTGATCATTGATTTGAATGTATGATTTGTATAACCTTTTATTGTGTACACTTGGCTAGGTTTAGTTTGTGATTAGATAATGACTATCATTTTGTATAAATGTGTATATGTATGGATTACGATATGCTGGTTTGGTTTATTTTGATGGTGAAATTATTTGTGATGCAAATCGAGGTTGTTGGTATAGTGCAGTTGATCCTGAAATAATTTAAGCACCTCATACAATTACAATGGTAGAATTAGTTGATAAAATTTATGAGGTTAGTAATTGGGATAGAGATCAATGGAATGTTAAAATTTTAGCTTGTTATGCAGCGGAAAAAGATGAAGGTCAATATTTTATGATTGTGCCCTTAGCAAATGATAACGATCTAAAGTCCATGATTGCTAGGGCACTTGATCCGAATTATAGTTGATCTGCATTGGAATTATATATTCAACAAATCCAAATTATTAATGCTCAACCACATGCTAATCCTAGTTCAAGCTTCGCATAAGAAGTACCGACACATGAGATGAGTTCTAACACAGTTCAAACATCACGTGCAATCCTACCGTTCCCACAAGAACACGTTCACAAATACAACAAGCCCAGATCCAGTATATACCCTGTGGAGGTAACATGTGTGGGTCACCGGGAGTCTGCAATCACTTTGATGATTGCCTACTGATACATGGTCTACCAATATGTATGCGTTCCCAACTCCATACTTGTAGCAAAAGCATCGGCCCTTTCATCTGAACCACGCCAAGTGGGCTGTTGCACAAACTCCTATATAGTGCCGCCAATGCCGCAGTACCCCAACTGTACGTCCCAACGTTCTGAAGATCTGTCATTAGAGGCAAGTACATTAGAGGAACAGATGTACCAGTCGAGTTAGGGAACATGACTCCTCAAAACAATGATATTATGTACGCCCTACAGTAGCACTGGACTTTGAAGTCGTTGGAATCATCATTCAACTTGTCAGTGAAAGTTTCCTTCAACAATTTCACTTGAAGCGACTTCCTGACAATTGCCTTAGGATCTGTTTCAACGTCGAGATATTCTGGATCGAAGTCCAGTGATGGCCTGTCCATTAATGGGAAGACCTGTGATTACTGCAACATCTTGTAGCGCAACAAACACTCCCTACCGGTAAGTGAAAACTGTGCGTTTCCGGACGCCATCTCTAGATAAGGGCTGTTAGAAGAGGACAATCGACCTTGATTGAACTCATCAAAACGATGTTGTACAACTTGTAATCCCGTAACAACTCGTGAATACATGGATGCATGAGCAAGGTGGCGTGAGACCGAAAAGTACACTCCTTGAACTGTCCCTCCCACACGGCTTTTGAACGATGTTGCGATTGTAAGGTCAAGAGCCGTGGGTCAAAGGATCGGGACCCACCGGTGGAACATAAGATGAAGAAGACGGGCCCGATTCATTTGCCTAAGATGACGGGTCCATCTCATTCGGGGAAGAAGACGGATTAGGTAAGACCTACACAACAATAAACAATAAGCATAAATTTAACAATATATCATTTTATTGTAGCAAAATCAAAATGACTGAATAAAGATAAACTTCATCTTACATTTGTATGTCTTTCTCCACGGTACCACAACCACTACTAACCAGAGGTCGTCCGTAACAAGTTCGTAGCCCCCTGCCTCGGTTACTTGAGGGTCTACTACTCGTTCATTCTTCAAGATTACTCCACGTCTGTGCCATATGTATTAGCGAAGAGTACACTACAAGTGTAATTGTATTTCATGTGTAGTGTAATTCAATACTTTAAAAACGAAATATAACAATTCCTTATCAACACATATAATTTATCAATGAAGAATTCAACATTGATGTTGACTAATATATAACAATTCTATTTATAAAAATCTAAATAAAATGATTTAAAAGACTAATTTAAATATATATATATTTTAAAGTGGGCTAATATCTCTAATATTATAATGGGAGAGTTGTCATTTGTAGACAACCTGTGATTTATATGCATTCAACCTCAATTAAATTTACACCACACAATTAGATTAGATCTAACCCTAATCTAACTAAGTATATCAATTAAATCTACACCACACAATTAGTAATCTCTAATATTATAATGGGAGAGTTGAGATTGTCATTTGTAGACAACCTATAATTTGAATACATTCAACCATCTCTAATATTATAATGGGAGAATGCCTTAGTGGCATTTGTAAATCTACCAACATGTGCAATACACGTACACAACTAATATAAAGGAGGTTTCAGGTTCGAGTCCTCCCTACGTCAGAGTTTTTATGTAACTCCTATTTTCCGTATCTGTATTTTTTTTTTCTACTGTATTTTCATTGCTGGTGTTTTTGTATTCAAATTGAGATCCTATATTTTGTCCTACTTCGAATAAAATCTCTTCTTTTGCTTCAACTCAATTTTGGTGCCAATATCTAATTCAACTGTATTGTTCGTTATACTCTTTTTGTGTCGTTCTTCATGTAGAAATTGACTATTCATATCATCTATCTCTCTATTTCCCTTTTTATTGATTTTTGATTAAGTCTCTAGTTGGATCCCCCTCAAACCCGATACCCTAACATCCATAACCCAAAACCCTAACTATTTAAATCCTAAACACCCCCCTAACCCTAACCCTAACCTAATACTGTTAAACCCCCCAACTACAGCCGTCTCCTTCTTCTTCTCCCATTCCCCGTCTCCTTCTCCCTTCGACCAACGCCCAAACCCATCCCTTTCTCCTCCGATCATCCCCATTGCCTCCTCGCCATCACCCCAGCCCCCGATCGCCGTCGACCCCCTCTCCTCGTTAACCCGATCACTATCGCCCTCACCTCCGACCCATCGAACCCAACTCTCCACCTCTTGCCGCATCGCCTTCGCTCCCTTTCCATCGTCACAACCCCAGCACCTCGCCGCCACCATCCTCGCCTTCGACACCCCGAACCCAACCCTTCGCTCTCGCCACTCTGTTTCGAACCCGGAAACAGAGCTTCGCTGCTCCACCCGTCGCTGCGTCGCTTCTCGATGTCGTGCCGCCAATCCCGCCGCTAGTCGCCGCCGCGGTCGAGCCAGACGTCGGAGCCTCTCGCCGCTCACCGTCGGTGCTGCCGCTGCTCTCTCCCTCTCTCTCCCTGGCTGTTTGGTGAAGTAGGAGGGAAGAAGAAGAAGAAGGCTGGGATTCAATCACAGCCATCGGATTCGATCAAGATCCGATCTTGATCAGATCTGATCTCTTCAGCCAGATCAGATCTCAGTCGTCCATCCGATTGTGATCCTTAGCTCAGTTCTAAGCAGATCCAGCCGTCCGATCGTCTTGATCTTGATCTTCCATCAAGATCCGCACCGATCCGATCCATCCAATCTCGATCGTCGATCAACGCTCTCATCCAATCAAGGCAAGTATTCTCCTTGTACAATTTATTGACCTAGTACAAGCATTTGATCGAAAATACCGCAAATAGGTTGTAGTTATGACTCCTTCTTGTCTTATCAATTGTCGATCTCAAATTT
This sequence comes from Hemerocallis citrina, assembly GCA_017893485.1. Classification (NCBI taxonomy): domain Eukaryota; kingdom Viridiplantae; phylum Streptophyta; class Magnoliopsida; order Asparagales; family Asphodelaceae; genus Hemerocallis; species Hemerocallis citrina. Next base: position 27,399,995 of record CM030362.1, on the reverse strand, counting down.
TTATCGTCGATTCCTTAATCTTAAGAGTCACAACACCTTCGTTGTTATAATTAGAAATTACTTGGACTCATTTTATCTCCTAGTCACATGAACATATGAAATTAAGAAAACCCTAGATTTGTAGATATGTGTTGTATCTCGTATGTGATGATCTTGCACCCATTTGAGTTGAGAAATAAATGTTGCTTGCTGTTTTGATAACCATTACCCCGTATTTGTATCACACATTAATCTAGACGCCTAACAACCAATTATCATGCAACTTATACATGAAAGACATTCACACTTGTTGCTGTCCTGAACTTTACTTGCTGTTTTTACCCCTTTACAATCAGAATCTGAACCCGAGCCCTGAACAGTAAATGTAGCTCTAGATGTTTAGATGTCGATAGCATCCTGAATTTTCGAATTCCGAGTTACGGTCTAGGAGATATCACAGTTTTACTACAGTTGTGTCGGTAGTCGCAGATTCACAAAACTGCTGAACTTTTTTTAGTTTGCAAATTATTTTAACTTTGTCACTTGTAAGTAATGGACCTGAAATTTTACATGCTGTTGCTGGACACCCTAGAGGACATCCCCAAATTTTCTCAGAATTAATTAACAATGTTTCAATACTGTTTCACATGTATAAACTTAGATTCACAAATCCTGCTGAACATATATAGAAGCAGTATAGTTTGCTGTTTTGACATATGTTACCACAACTTTTATGTACCTTAATTATATGCGTTGGAACCAGATAGGAGTCTAGTTTCTTGATCTTCTATCGGATCCACTTTTGCTGTCTCGTAGTAACGGGAATCGCAGTTTTGGCACAGCAACGTCGTGTTGTCTAGAATTGAGATTTTCATTATTCTTGATATTTTGATTCGTGTTGACCCTTGAATATGCTATATAAATATCTCAAACTTGTCCCATGTTCATGATTATGATTACTTGACTTGTTTTGCACACCTTCATACTTGTTTGATGATAATAATAAATAACAAGCCGGGGTTTAAGGGAAAGACCATAGTAGTGGATAATATATGTAAGTGTACTTGGAAGGGTCCCGTGTTTCTCATAATTTTATATTAAATGGAACTAAGTGCCACGCAGAACTAAGTGCCACGTCATGGGTGACGGGGGCCACCTCTAGAGTCTACGGGGGCCATTTCTAGAGCCCATTATGAGATTACATGATATATATTTGCGATCACATGGAACTAAGTGCCACGTAAAACTAAGTGTCATGTCATGGGTGACGGGGGCCACCTCTAGAGTCCATGGTTTGATCACTTGCTTGATACTTGATGCCTGAGTACACCGCCCTATAGACTCCACCACTAGGCCTAAACGTCACTGATTTGCATGTACAACCATGTAGTAAAAAGATGGATGCATGAAGTGCTACCTAGATAGTAATAACCACAAGACTTGAACATGAAACTTGAACTTGGTACATGCTTACTTGATACTCGATGACATGATTCATGAGACTTGACACTTGAATATAATACTTGACACTTGCAACTTGATACTTGTACTGGACAACTTGACACTAGACTGAAGACTAGTTACTTGACACTTGAACTTGATACTTGTCACTTGATGTTGGATACTCTTATATGTCACTAGTCACTTGATCTACTATTAGTATTTGTTACCCAACCTGATCTCTTGAGTTGTCCTTCTTGCTAGTTAGTTCTTGAATTCCTACTACTTGTTGCATCCTTATTATATTCTTGATTCCAAATTTTGTTCCATGTTTCTTGTACTCGTTTTTACTATTTGTGGCCCTCACTTGTACTAAGGGCATTTTCTCTTGTTTTCTCTATTTTCCCCCTTTTTATAATTATTAAACAGACTTGGAGACGTGCTGCCTATCGGGATTGGTGAGCAGAGATTTTAGACTTCAAATGGAGAAAAGACATGCTTAGATTATTTGTTTTCTCGTGTTATTTATTTCCTTGCTACTTAAAACTTGTAATGGGCTTATGTTCCCGAGTTTTATCTTTTGATCCAGACATTGAATTTGTTTTCAATTGTTTTCTGTTGCTTAATAAATTATTCATGCATGCTTGGTGGTATATAAATCTTGTTATATTCTTGTTGTGATGCTGAGTCGATTCTACAGCTTATGAATGATGTAAAAATCATTCGCTGGGCTTCGTCATGCACTCATATTCCGTGTTTTTGGGAAACGGGGCATGACATTTTAATTTTTATTTATAAAAATTATTAAAACGTGCATCGCATGTATAAATTACTAGTCTTATTTAATGGGAGAGTTGGGGTTTTGTAACCAAACAAACCATAACTTTGTAACTAAACAAACCCGTGCAATACACATCCAAACTAAATTCAACAATATATACGTGTACCGTATGTGTCACCCAAATCAAAACATTCAAATATAAACTATTTTTTTTAATTCGATAGATATTCATTTAATTTAATGATTATACTTTTAGTAGGCGTGCATCGCACGTACATTATACTAGTATATTTAACTCTAACTATTAAGCAAATTAGTTTCTTTTATATAAAAGTAAATGAAAAAATAAAGTAGGTATGTAATCAATGGATGTACATTCAATATGTGATATGATATTTTTGCAGATATGAAGAATTGGATGCTAGTATATGTTCTATATTTTACTTTTTCATCTTCACATTGTACATTAATGTATTAATTTTTCCATATAGTCTCAAAGTTTCGCCTCATTGCATTTCTCTTTTAACTAATCATATACAAATAAATTCTAAATTTCTCTTTTAACTAATCACCCGATAAATCATGAGATTTCAAAATTATGTTCTAACAAATCCACAATCAAAATTAACCCAAAATCTAATTGCAAACGTACGAAGACTTAACGTATGATAGATGAGTGCTTTAGGAGGTAGAGAATGAGGATGAGATGAATACACCCGCTTCCGCCGTAGTCCTCTTTATCCTTCACGAAATTAGCCAAATTCGGGATCTTCGATGATGGGTTTAGGATTTTGAGAGTGGGAGCATTGAGGGCTGTGAATGATGAAGTGCATCCCTTGAGATTTTGGAGGGTTTTGGTTGGTGAGAGCACGAATTTGGGAGCTAGGATTTCGGAGTTGGGAGAAATATTGGAGAGAGAGAAGTGAAGAGGTATCTGAGATAGCGAGTTTGATTATAAAAAAATAATCAAAGAGACACTCACGGTCTCAAACTAATACACTCGCTGTTTGAGACTGCGAGTATTCGCCTTGTATTTTCCCCTGGCTTCCTTGCCATGTTGAAGAGAAAGCAAGAAGCCTACATTCGCTATCTGAGATAGCGAGGATCGTTTCGCCAAGATGTGTCATTTTGGTGAATAGTTTCGATTTTGGTAAATAGATTCAAAAATGGGTTAGTTTGGTAAATGATTTTAAAAAGTGGGTTAGGTTGGTAAAAAATTGGAAACTCACTATTCAGTAAAGGAAATTTTTTTCCGTACTAACCCAATTTTTGAAAATATTGAGCAATTTGACCCACTTTCGAAAATACTTACTCAACTGACCCAATTTTGGATACATCTCTAATATTATAATGGGAGAAGGGCTTAGTGTCATTTGTAAATATTTGTCATTTTGTCAACACGTGCAGCGCACGTGTTGGTAGATTTTTTTTTGTCCTTTTCATTCCCCCTCCCCATTTTCCCCACGTGCAACGCATGTGTATAATACTAGATTTTTTTTTGTCATTTTCATTCCCTCCTCTCCATTTTCCCCACGTGCAACGCACGTGTATAATACTAGTAAGCATTAACCGCTATTTATATGTCGTTGAAAGTATTGAGCAAGAAGCCTACTTTGAAAATAACGGTATAGGTTATTTATATGTCGTTGTTTCTAATAGCGGCATATGTTAAAAGAAAAAAATCACATGTTGCTATTTGGAGTAACGACATCAATTAAATTATTTCCAATCGTGCACTTTCTCTGACTTGAAAAAAATTGCAAGTATAAAAAAATTCTATAGCTGATGCAGCTATCTCGAACAACGACATTCGCATTACAGATGCCATTGTTAGGGATAGCGAATATTCATTGTTAGGGATAACTGATGTCGTTGTTTGGAATAACGGCAATAGTTCAGTTTATTACTTATATTTGACTAATTTATTTTTGTGAACAGTTGCCGATGTTTCTAAGAACAACAATAGTTATCTCATGTCGTTGTTCGGAAGAACGATTGTGGAGAAAGAGAGTTTAATAAGTATTATAACTGATGTCGTTATCTCCAATAATGACATTAGTAATATGAATGCCGTTTTTGAGGATAACGAAATTATTTATAAGTTATTTCAATACTTGATTTTTTTTTTCAAGTCAGAAGGTTCACACTTATATAAGAAATATATTGATATCGTTTTTCCAAACAGCGGCATGCTAAAAAAATGTTTAAACTGATGCCGCTTTTTGGAAGAACGATATGGAATTAACCTATGCCTTTTCTCCCGAGAATGTATTATGTTGATGCGTCGAAAACTGTGTCAGTTGGGTAAATATTGTCGAAGTCAATCAGTTTGGTAAATATTTCTTAAAAGTGGGTCAGTAGGGAAAAATTTCTCATTAAAGACCGATCTATCAATTAAGAAAAGGAGGAAAATCTCACATTTATTGCACGAAAGAGGGGAAAAAAATATATATTCGGAGTAATCTTTAGTAAGGGTCATTTACTTACTATTCATATGCGTCATTTTTTGATCTGGCATATACTCACTGCACCATTTGATTCATTAGAATTGCACGGATCAAAGATATTAATTTGGAGTCTCGACTCTTGAGTGTATATTGAACTTCGGAATTTTTCCAAAATAACCCACCTTTTTGAAAGTATTTACCAAACTGATCCACTTGCAAAACTAATTACCAGATTAACTTACTCGTTGTTTCGTACAGCGATTGTAGTTCTATGGTTTTCTCCAACATTTCAATTTTTTTTGAACATGTAATTTTTATCTGAAATATATACAGCTAACTCGCTATCTGAGATAGTAAGTTTATTTGAACTAGACTTGCTATCTCAGATAGCGCATATAGTTGTGCTTATTTTTTTAGAGAAATTTTGAACATAAATATATACAATTACACTTGTTATCTTGGATAGCGAGTCTAGTTCAAATGAACTCGCTATTTCAGATAGCGAGTGTAGTTGTAGTCATTTTTTCAGAAAAATTTTGAATATGCAATTTCTACATGAAATATATATAACTATACTTGCTATCTTAGATAGCAAGTCTAGTTCAACTGACCTCTCTATTTCAGATAATGAGTATAATTGTACTTATTTTTTTAGAAAAATTTTAAGTATTTAATTTCTACCAGAAATTATACATTCGCTATCCGAGATAGCAAGGTCAGTTGAACTAGATTTGCTATCTTCGATAGCGAGTATGTCAATTTGATAAATAGTTTTGAAAGTAGGTCAGTTGGTAAATACTTTCAAAAAGTGGGTCATTCTGGAAAATAAATTCTTGAGCTTGGTTGCATTTTTCATCAATGAATTGGTGGATGAGTGAAAGCTGCACTAATATATTTAGCAACTGAAATTATTGGAATTGACGAGAGTATTCCTTTAAAGATATTAATTGTCTTCGTTTTTAGGGATCCATAAAAACCCAGTTAAATAGTTAACGTATAGGACCACTGGCACTATCCCATCTTCTCTCTCTTAAAAAACAAGTACAAGAATGATATTTTTAATATCTACTATTTTAATAATATATATTATTTTAATGTATAGAAACATTTGTTGACGAGTAATGCTTCAGCCACTACCAATTTTACTATCATTTTGTTCACTACCTTAGGTGGCATATTTCTATTGAAGAGTTCTCTCACCTACTCTGTCTTTATTTATCTACTGAAGTGTGCCACTAAAAGTAGTGAACAAAATGGTAGTGAAATTGGTAGTGGATGTAGCATTACTCTTGATTGACAAACAAATCGGTGTATTGTTTGTGCATATCTAATATAATATAAAGGATGTATTAGATTTAATGATAGACTACAATGAAATTTTTACTATTAATAAAAATATATTTATTAAGACGCAAAAATTACTAGTATTTTTAATTGGTTTTTTAAAGTCTACAAGTAATAATTAGCTAGCCTAGTCTCATGGGTACATTTATTGGATTTTATTGTTGGTACGTAGCTAAGATACAACGTAAATAAATGGGAGTAGTCAGATGTTGCACATGCTAAACATACCTCCATACACACCATGCTTGATTAGGTTTCAAATTGATAAATAGATGATGGAATCATAGTGAGTAACGCATGGATTAGATTGTGATGGTTGCAAATATTAATTAAAGCCAGTTTTCTTTGTTTTTGGAACAAAATATTAATGAGAGTTTTTTTTTTTTTTTTTTTTTTTTTTTTGATTATGCTGGGGTATCCCATCCCCCTCTATGGGTCAGACTAATCCCCAGCCCCGTGACAAGGAGACCATGGGCCCGTGATTAGGTACCCTCTGTGCCACTGGCCAGCGCAAGCATTTAATCCCCTCTTTTGGAACTCTAGGGCTCGAACCTGCGACCATGGAGGAGCACACTCCAGGTCACATCATTCTTACCACTAGGCCACTTGCGGTGGTTAATATTAATGAGAGTTGCCGAGTTGGTTGAACGTAACGTCGTACATACCATCATCCTCGAGATGAGGCTTCTGTTAGGCAGACAGAATAATAAAGACGGGTACTGCTTCCATTAGTTTTCATTAATTGCGAATAATATAGTAGGTTATTACATATGCTCGTTTTTAATGATACTGGTTTCTCTTTTTTCTTTTTCGGTGTTGGGTTTTTCTATTTTCTTGAAACCGAGGTGCATGAATATTCAGAGACTTCGGAAAGTTGAGAATGACTATCAAATCTCTCTTTCACCACAATGAAGAGCTTCTTCGGAAACAAATAGTTGCAACTGCAGGTAATATAAATAAATTGAACAAATGATACTCTGCGCCTCATAAGGTTTTCAGTACATGTAGTACTTAGAGCATCTGTAGTTGTAGTCATTTAAACTCAAAATTTGAGTCTTTGATATTTAGAAATAGAAAATCTGGATATGAGTTGCGATCATTTTAACCCAAAATTTTGGTTTTGATTTTAAAAAATAAACGCGGACAGTAGATGAAGTATCGTCCCACAAATTATCAATCTTTTTTATGTATAAAAAAAATCATCAGACGACAAATGATTTCCCTCCTATGGATTTTTTGAAAAAAAGATAGGAAATCATTTCCCGTTTGAGCATTTTAAAATTTAAAAAAAAAAACATCACAGATGTTGAATCATTTTCCATCCGAATTAAAATTTGTTCCATTTAAATTGACAAGCGACAAATCATTTTCCGTTCGATCAATTTTTTTTTTTTTTTTTGAAATAGAAGAGACGGTATATTTTTTTTTAAAAAAAATAGATGAGACGAAAGATCACATCTTTCGTCTGATATAATATTTTTTGACCAGACGAAAGATGATCTTTCGTTAGCTATATTTTACAAATTTTCATTTTATCTCCCAAATATAGCCGATCATTGTTCATCACCAATCCAAAATTTGGGTATTTGGCCAACAACTGCGAGATTTTTTTCTCAAATTTTACAAAATTTGAGAAAATAGCCAACGACTACAGATGCTCTTACATGGGCGATCGTCAAAATCATTTTATTTTATTTTATTTTATTTTCATTGTAATTTAACAATAAAATACCAAGTGGCTAAAGAAATACAGTAAATAAATAAATAAATGAACAACTCACAGCCAGATTTTTTTTTTTTAACAACTTGAATTTTAAAACTTCACTTGTACCCACGAGATACTTGGGGTAGTCTATCCCATATTCCCAACTAATCCACCAATTTTCAAAAAAAAAAAAAAAAAAAAAAAAAAAAATCTAATTCAGAGCTTCACACTTATTACTCATTTCAGGATCACAATTTGCAGTGACAGGTCTGTTATATGGTGAACTTGGTAAATGATAATGTGCGTGTTTGGGTTCTCAGCCTTTTCTTGCAGCCACTACTCTACTCAAATTGTAAGGTAGTTGGAATTGTAACGATAAAAGGCCTTGTCTTCTCTACTACTATAATGGGAGAAGGCCTAAGTGTAATTTGTCCATCTACCAACCCGTACAATGCACGTGCATAACTATTGTAAATGAGGTTTTAGATCAAATCCAGATTACGTCCGAATTTTTACTTTTAAAAAAACTATATTTATTAAGACGTGCATCGCACGTGTAAACTACTAGCGTTTGGTTAATCGGTTAAAGTTTTACTGTTTTAGTGAGGTCAGTTTTTTTTTTATAATGTTTTACTAGTATTTTTCACGTTCGATGCACGTTTTGATAAGAAATGGAGGTTTTTCACGTGTGATTTACGTGCTAAGAAATAGTTTTGGAGTTAAACGTGCGTTGCATGTAATTGAGAAAAATATTTTGAAGAAAAAGCTACAATTTGTATGTGCAATGCACATGTTTATAAGTAGAATTTGAGTTGTACGTGCAATATGTGTGTATGTTTAGTGTTAAAAAAATATTATAAAATTATTTTGCACGTGCGTTGCACGTATTAAATAGGTAAATTTTTTTTATTTGTTTGTTTTTGTTGTAATTAATGGGAGAGTTGGAGTTGCACGTGCAATACACGGGGTTGTATGTTGACAAATGACAACTCCAACTTTCCCATTATAATATTAGAGATTAGAGATTAGCGATGGTTTTAAACTTCCATAAGAAAGAATTTTGCGAATTGCACCCTCAACGTTTCACAAATTGCACCCAATTTTTCATTATTGTGAAGTTTATTTCTAAAACTAACCAATTACAGATTGATAAATCTAGAAAGAGAACTAAAGAAACTGTTACACACCACAGTGTTGAGAGGTGTGGAGGAGGAGCTAAAAGGCAGTGGAGGAGGAGCTGAAAGGCAGAGTTGAGAGCGGGATTAGAGTTTATCAGAGTATTTGAAATCTGTAAAAACCATTTGTAACTAAGGCCAGCAATTGTAAGGGGGTAAATGTAAAAGTGCAGGTATGGGTTAATCAGAGTCATTGATTGTAAAGGAGTGAACGGTAAGGATTAGTTAGGTGGGACCCAGTTTTATAACTGCCTAACTAACCTACCTTCTCTACTAAAACACGTGTAGTAAATGTAAAAGGAAAAGTCTATAAATAAGAGAGATCGACCCATGGTAGGGGATGATCTGAGCTTTCAAGAATTCTGTTTCTCTTCTTGATTTTGTTAGAGCCTAGTATCTTCTATCAACACTAGCTCTATTCTCTTCTTTCTTGAGTTCTTTTCTTCTCAATTCACTCATCAATGGCTAGAAAAGCTGCCATAGCTGCTGTGGGCCAAACTGCAAGCCATCAATTGGTATCAGAGCCACTCAATCCTTCGGATCCTGAGGCGAACGACGATCGTCAGAATCAAGAAATAGGACCGGTGGATGCTGGGGGAGTTTTAGGAGAAGCTCCAGAATCAGAGATGAAGCAATGGCTGAGGTTTATGGAAGGAAGGATGTTTGGACTTGAGAGTAATTTTCAAGAAGTCACCAGTCAATTGTCAGCTGTTGTTGCTCAGGTCCAGCATCTAGCACACCAGGTGGGGGGCCTAGTTGCTGTTGAGAAGACCAAGAAAGAGAATTTGGAGTCGAATGAACCAATTCCCCCATTTTCAATGGCAGGTAAACTCGATTCTGGTCAGTTTTCTTTAGAAAACCATCGTGGGTCTAGCAGAATGGAAGGAAGGTTCAATAGAAGATATGAGCAAATTGGGGAAGAAATTTTTTTCCCTAAGCCTCCTAAATTGGATGTTAGTCCATTTTCGGGTGATGGAGATGTTCTTAATTGGCTATTTCAAGTAGACCATTATTTTGATATGTACCATATTGCTGGGGATGAGAAAGTAAGGGCAGCGTATTTCTTTCTTAAGGATGAAGCTGTACAATGGTGTTGGTGGTTTCTCAAGGTAAATGAAGGAGTTGTTACATGGAAACAATTCAAGGAGGGGATTTGTAATCGTTTTGATGCGGGGATCTATGAGAATGCAGTAAGGACTCTTTGCAGATTGGAACATACTATGTCTATTTTAGAGTATCAGCAAAAGTTTGAAAAGCTGCAGTGTTTGGTAGATGGGGTGAGTGAATCATACCAGGTTCAACAATTTATAAGTGGGTTAAAAGAGGAAATTCAGCATGATGTGTCTTTGGCTGAGCCTCAATCTCTAAGCGAAGCATTCAGGGTGGCAGCTCGATTTGAGAAAAAGCATAATTCACTTAGACAGTTGCAAAGGAATACTTATAGGTCACCTTATAGGAACTCTTTTGTTTCTCAGGGTAATGTTTCTTCGTCATCTCCTATACATCACACTACTTCAATCCAACCACACAAGCCACAAACTGCTTCCACACAAATGTTAAAAAAGTTAAGTCCAAGTGAGATATGGGAAAGAAGAAAGAAAGGCCTTTGTTTTGGTTGCGAAGAGAAATTTATACCTGGTCATGTTTACAAGACCAAGACTTATATGTGTATCGAAGGAGAATGTGATCTATTCTCAATTCAAGATGAGGAAGAACTCAATCAATTGCTAGCAGTGGATGGGGGTACTGAGTTTTCCAGAGAGGTGGAGGAAAATCAGCTAACTACTGCAGCGTTGCAAGTGGGTGTTAATACTGAGTGTTTAATTCTCAAAGGAGTTCTTAATGGTCATGATGTGCACATTTTGGTAGATAGTGGAGCAACACACAACTATATTGATCCTTTTATATTGGAGAGGACTGGGTTAAAGCTGTCAATCAAGCAAACCTTTAATGTCAGGGTAGCTGGTGGTCGCGAAGTGGAAGGAACAGGAATGTGTTCGGGAGTCAAAATTCAATGCCAAGGCTATGAATTTGTGGATGATTTTTTGGTATTCCCTATTGGAGGTCATGATATTGTCCTTGGGGCAAAATGGATCAAACAGGTGACAGAAATAACTATGAATTTAATAGAGAAACAGATGAAATTTTCTCACAAAGGTGTTCAATGGGTTCTACAAGGTATGCGACCTACTCCCACTCAGGTGTTAACTGACAAAGAAGCAAACAAGATTGTGTTTCAAACACATAGAGGGTTTGTTCTATACCTCATAGAATCTGTAGTAAAGCAGTGCATCAAGCCTGCAATTCCGCATGATATAAGTAATCTTCTTGATGAGTATACTGATTTGTTTGAAGAACCCAAAAGTTTGCCTCCAACCAGATCTTGTGATCACCAAATACCCTTAGTAGAAGTGTTTAAGCCAATCTGCATATGACCGTATAGACATTCTTTTGAACAAAAGAATGCAATTGAACAAATTATCTTTGACATGATAACCCAAGGAGTTATAAGGCCAAGTACAAGTTCATACTCTTCTCCGGTGGTTTTGGTGAAAAAGCATGATGGCTCGTGGCGTATGTGTGTGGACTATAGGGCTCTAAATCAACAAACAATCAAAGATAAGTACCCTATTCCTATTATTGATGATCTATTAAACGAGTTGCATGGTTCAAAGTTCTTCACCAAGCTGGATTTACGTTCGGGATATCATCAGATAAGAATGAACAGGGGAGATATAGAAAAGACTGCATTTAGAACTCATAGCGGCCATTATGAGTTCTTAGTGATGCCGTTTGGCTTGAGTAATGCTCCTTCGACGTTCCAATCTCTTATGAATGATATTTTCAGACCATACTTGAGAAGATTTGTTCTAGTTTTTTTCGATGACATCCTCATCTTCAGTGATTCATGGAAAAATCATTTAGAGCACCTACAAATTGTCTTACAAATTCTATGACATAATCACCTATTTGGAAAGAAATCCAAGTGTGATTTTGGCCAAAATCAGGTTGAATACCTAGGCCATGTTGTGTCTGATAATGGAATTGCAGTCGGCAAAGCAAAAGTATCTGTAGTTAAGGAGTAGCCAATTCCAAGAAATGTCAAGGCTCTACGAGGTTTTTTGGGGCTTACAGGTTATTATAGGAAGTTTATCAGGAATTATGGATCCATTGCTGCTCCTTTAACAGAACTCACGAAGAAAGATTGCTTCATTTGGTCTGATAAAGAACAGGAAGCATTTGAGTTATTGAAGGAGGCACTCATTTCAGCACCAGTATTGCAGTTACCTGATTTTGCAAGTACCTTTGTAGTTGAATGCGATGCATGTAAGGAGGGTATAGGTGCTGTGTTGTTACAAAACAAGCATCTTGTTGCATATATTAGCCAAGGCCTTAGAGGGAAAGCACTGCATTGGTCTGCATACGAGAAGTAGATGTTAGCTATACTTCTTGCAGTGAAGAGGTGGAAGCAGTACCTTTTTGGAAGGAAGTTTGTTATTCGAACTGATCATCAACCGCTTAAATATCTCTTGGATAAGAGATTATCAACTGAGGCTCAACATGCTTGGTTAGTCAAGCTATATGGGTTCAATTTTGAAGTAGAGTATAAGAAGGGAATTAAAGACATTCAAGCTGATAGACTATCGCGAAGAGATTCTGACTGTTACCTATTGCAACTGTCTTCTTTGATTGATAATTGGTGGGATACCATTATAAAGATGAATGCTTCAGATCCATACTTTGCAAATTTAGTTGATAAGCTCACAAAGAAACCCAATTCAAAATTTGTGCAGGTGAAAGGAGTATGGTATAAATCATCTAGGGTGGTCATTAGCCCAACTTCATCTTTTAGACAGATGTTAATTTCAGAGCATCTTGATACTCCTACTGGGGGCCATTCTGGTTATGACAAAACCTTACAAAGACTGCGGAGGCCGTTTTGGTGGAAGGGTATAAGGAATATGGTATAAATCATCTAGTGTGGTCATTAGCCCAACTTCATCTTTTAGACAGATGTTAATTTCAGAGCATCATGATACTCCTACTGGGGGCCATTCTGGTTATGACAAAACCTTACAAAGACTGCGGAGGCCGTTTTGGTGGAAGGGTATTAGGAAAGATGTCCAGCGCTATGTGCAGGAATGTGTGATCTGTCAAACCAACAAGTACATTTGTAGCAATCCATCAAGGTTATTACAGCCTCTACCTATACCCAACCAAGTTTGGGAACAAGCAAGTATGGATTTTATTGAAGGACTTCCACTCAGTACAAAGTATTCAGTAATTCTAGTAGTGGTTGATCGCTTGAGCAAATATGCACACTTCCTACCTGTTCAAAACCCATATACAGCTGCAGGCATTGTACAACTCTTGTTTGATGGTGTTTTCAAATTCTATGGGATGCCAATATCAATTGTATGTGATCGTGGAGCTGTGTTTACTAGTGCATTGATGAAAGAGCCACTTAAAATGTAGGGTACAACACTGAGATTTTCCACAGCATACCATCCGCAATCAGATGGACAAACTGAGGTAGTGAACAAATGGTTAGACACTTATCTACGATGCTTTTGCCATCATAAGCCTAAGGAGTAGAGTAAGTGGTTATCGTGGGCTCAGCATTGGTATAATACGTCATGGCACAGTGCAACAAAGACCACACCGTATCAGACCTTGTATGGAAGAGTACCTCCCACACTATTATCATATATTCCCCACACTGCGAAGAACCCATTGGTAGAAGAGACATTACTAGCTAGAGATGTGCATTTACAACTTTTAAAGGACCAGCTAATTCGAGCTCAAAATAGAATGAAGAAACAAGCTGACACACACAGGGTTGACAAAGAATTTGAAGTTGGAGACTATGTCTACTTAAAACTGCAGCCTTATCGTCAAATATCAGTTGCTACAAGGGCTGTGCAGAAACTTGCTCCTCTGTTTTATTGTCCTTATGAGGTAATTGAACGTATTGGAGCTATTGCCTACAAATTAGCATTACCACCTGATGCAAAGATTCACCCAGTCTTCCATATATCACAACTCAAGAAGCATATTGGACCTATGGTTCAAGTGCAGGATTCGATACCTTCTTTTGTTTCTAAAGCACTACTTGAACCAGAGACAATTTTGGATAGAAGAGCTGTAATCAAAGGAAAAAAAGCTCATTTCAGAAGTTCTGATTAAATGGAAATCTCAAGCTGAAGAGGATGCCACATGGGAGCCACATTGGGATTTGGTCAAACAGTTTCCTCTCTTTGACCTCGAGTCAAGGTCTCCAAAAAAGGGGGAAGGAGTTGTTACACACCACAGTGTTGAGAGGTGTGGAGGAGGAGCTGAAAGGCAGAGTTGAGAGCGGGATTAGAGTTTATCAGAGTATTTGAAATCTGTAAAAACCATTTGTAACTAAGGCCAACAATTGTAAGGCGGTAAATGTAAAAGTGCAAGTATGGGTTAATCAGAGTCATTGATTGTAAAGGAGTGAACGGTAAGGATTAGTTAGGTGGGACCCAGTTTTATAACTGCCTAACTAACCTACCTTCTCTACTAAAACACGTGTAGTAAATGTAAAAGGAAAAGTCTATAAATAAGAGAGATCGACCCATGGTAGGGGATGATCTGAGCTTTCAAGAATTCTATTTCTCTTCTCCATTCTGTTAGAGCCTAGTATCTTCTATCAACACTAGCTCTATTCTCTTCTTTCTTGAGTTCTTTTATTCTCAATTCACTCATCAATGGCTAGAAAAGCTGCCATAGCTGCTGTGGGCCAAACTACAAGCCATCATAAACCAACCAATAGATTCTATAGGCTCATTGTTCTTTTCTTTAATTCTTTATTGAAATCAAAGCTTCATCCTCGTTTTTCTATTGTTCTCAAAATTTTAAAAAAATAAAAAAATAAAAAAAAATCACTTGGTTTCTCCTTCCTTTTTTCCTTCTTTTTCAAATTTTTTTTTTTGACTTGAACTAAGGTTTTTAATAAGTTATTTTAAAGGATAATTCATTTAGTATCATAAATTGAGGAGCATCTTTAGATATTTTCTTTATTAAGAAGCTATTTCGAGGGGTTGCACATGGAGAATGATTAGATGAGTGATAACTTCACTACATAACATTAAAATCTTTATTTGAGTAGTGTAATGCAATCATAAGGATTTTTTTGTTGCTTTTGTTTTATTTTATTATCATAAACGGTGGGTCCTAAGACTTCCCGCGCTTCATTAAAAAGATTTTAGTAAAACATACAACCAAAGAAAGGAAAATGATGTTCATGAATCTCCACACGTGGGCCATGAGCCTCATTCCCCATCAAAAGAAAGAACTTATCCCATACAAGATAGCTCCCGTCCCAAAACATTGTAATTACAAGTATTTACAAAAATTGTTGTTCCGTCCAATCCAAACAACAATATGATCCCAAAAAGTTGCACCGCCCCGGCCCACACAAAAGGCGCCCACCATCCCGCTTCCGCATGCCAATCACTCATCCTCATTAGTTCCCCCCTTTCCTCGGTCTCTGCCTCGTAGGTCGTCGTGTTGGCCTTAGTATACATTTCCTTGGCTCCTTTTTTTTGATTCCCCACCTACTGTTATAGACCAGAAGATGATATTAGCAATAATCTTGAATAGCATTTGCTGATGTATGGTGTGTCTGTGATGTGGTCTAAAAAGTCTACAATTTCTCTCCAACCATATTCCCCAGCAAAATGCCATGACCCCAACCCCCCATATGTCAAAGTCTCATTTCTGGAGGTGAAATTTATGCCAATTTCCCCACAGGTCTTGCACCGTCTCAGGACACGATCCGGAGATGCCTAATCTGTTCAATAAATCCCCCCATATAGGCTTAACAAATTGACATGTAACGAATAGGTGATCCACCGTTTCATTACCCAGATTGCACATAATGCAGTCTCCCGAACCTAGCCACTTGCGTCTTGCCAAGTTATCCCTGGTAAGTACATCATTTTTATACAAGCCAATTGAATGCCCTTATCTTAAGAGGCACCTTAACCTTCCAAACCAAATCTGTCATGCCTCGCTTCCCAAAATATGGGAATACGAGTCCATGATCGAGGCCCAGCGAATGATGCAATTACACCATTCATAAGATGTACAGGTAACTCAACAATAAGACAACAACAAAACCACGCAGGCATGTAAAATCACACTAGGATAACAAAAAGTACATGACATAGTCCATAACATAACCAACAGCTGAAAAATACAAAGTAGTTACGAGTCAAACACGCCCGGAATACAATAAAGAGTAGCATGAAATAAAACACGAACTAAAGCAACATGAAAAGGGTTAGCTTTTCATCCCCGTCCCCGCATCTCGGGCATAGGACCGCGGTGATTAATCCCCTCTTAGCCAGATTAGCTCTAGTTAAGGTAGCATCCTTGGATACCAGCCACAGGAATGCCCGGACTTTGTGTGGGGCGCATGTATTCCAAATCACTTGATTCGCATGACATCTAATCCCCCCATCGGATAGAGCTGAGTACAAGGCACTAACCGAGAATATGTTGCTGGCCTGCAAGCACCACCCCCTCTCATCCTATTGATCGTCCAACGCAGACAAGTGGTTCCCAATCCAAGAATAGATTGGGGCAAGACTGGTATTGGCACTACTTGAAGGTAGTAATCTAATTTGCCACGAAGACCGAACCCAGTAGTCTGAAACCAGCGCAGATTTATTGGATGACCTCGAGAAAATTTCAGGAAATAAGGAAGCCAACGTATTGGGACCAGCCCAGGCATCAAGCCAAAATCTGGTATTTTCCCCATTCCCCACCCTACTTGGGGAATGACTGTGGAACAGCTTGCCCACTCTGTCAATACCTCTCCAAATAGGGGAGATGCCTCTACGATGCTGACCCCCTCCGAATTTGAATCCTCTCTGCCTTCTGTATCGCACCCAGCCGGTCCCTTGGGCAGGAGGGCGACGGAAATGAATCTTCCACCACCATTTGTATATGAGTGCCTTGTTCATGTCCCGGAGATTTAAGATTCCCAGCCCTCCAAACTCTTTTTTCCGGCAAACCTGACTAAGGGCAGACCTTTTCCATCTTCTCGGCTCCCCTTCCATAAGAAGTCTCTACGAATTTTGTCTATCTTATTGATAACCCAAGCGGGGAATTCATAGATTGACATCCAATAAATGGGAAGATTGGATAGAACATCATTAATTAAAGTAATTCTGCCTCCAAGAGAAAGGTGTTTCCTTTTCCACCCGGGAAGTCGCCTGTGGATTCTCTCAATAAGACTCGTCCAATAAGTCCGCTTTAGCTTGCCTGGGCGCAGAGGAACTCCTAGGTATCTAATGGGAAACTTCCCCACTTTACAATCCAGCACGCTTGCCAGGATTGTGGGGGCTGTTTCATCACATCTACCAAGACCGATGATGTTACTTTTCTCATAGTTAACTTTGAGACCGCACCAAGCCTCAAAAAACATCAAAATTCCTTTGTAAATGAGAACCTCATTAATTTCATTTCTTCCGAACAGAAGTGTATCGTCAGCATACTGAAGAATCGGGATCCCGTGAAGCCCGTCAAGACTTCCAATTCCTCGCAGGAGGTTAAGGTTAGTACAATGTTGCGTCATTTCAGATAGCACATCGGCAACCAGAGAGAACAGAAGAGGAGATAGTGGGTCACCCTGACGAAGCCCTCTTTTGCATGCGATTAGGTTGGTGACCGACCCATTCACCAGTACAGAGGATTTACCACCCCTAATGCACTTGTTAATCCAACTGATCCATTTGGGGCCAAAACCTCTAGTCCGGAGTACCTCTATAATACTGTCCCATTCCACCGTGTCATATGCCTTTTCAAAGTCAAGTTTTAGCAGAAAACCCTCAACTCTGTCTCTATCGCACTGAAAGATGGTTTCATGGGCAGTAGCTATACTATCTAGGATGTCACGCCCTTGGATGAATTCACTCTGAGCCGGGTGGATGATGTCCTTAAGCCACAGATTAAGCCTTGTAGCCAGAACTTTCGTTATGATCTTAAAAGAACAATTCAGAAGGCTAATGGGTCTAAGGTTCCCAACCTCTTTGACCTCGTCACATTTGGGAATTAAGACAATGGACGCGAAATTGAGCCGATCAATCTGAGCGTTGCTCTCAAACAGTTCGTCAAAAATACAGGTTAGATCCATTTTAATAACATCCCAAAAAGCAGAGTAAAAAAAGACAGGAAAACCGTCTGGCCCAGGCGATTTATCCTGACCTAACTCTTTGATGGCACTAAGAATCTCACTCATCTCAAAAGGTTTCTCTAACTCGTCCGGGTCTCCGATATTAGGTCGGGACCA
This sequence comes from Hemerocallis citrina, assembly GCA_017893485.1. NCBI lineage: Eukaryota > Viridiplantae > Streptophyta > Magnoliopsida > Asparagales > Asphodelaceae > Hemerocallis > Hemerocallis citrina. The sequence continues at coordinate 27,381,799 of CM030362.1, read as the reverse complement.
GAAGGACTCATTCAGATGGCACAAGCCCTCTCTGGAATACCCTAAAAGGCCTCTAAAGTGATGTTCTATATGAGAGCTGACCAAGGTTTGATCTGCCTCCCACCTATTGTTTATGTTGAGGCCAGAAATAAAGTTCGATCTTCTCCGTCCGTTAGCTATCCTATGGAAGTATGCTGTGTTGGCATCTCCATTTTGTAGCCATTGTTCTCGCGATCTCTGTCTCCAGTAGTCATCCTCTTTTTGGAAGAGCACATCAAGATCGAATCTGGCCCTATGCAAATCCTCTCTCTCCGAATTGGATAAATCTCTACCCTCTTCCAAAAGCTCTAGAGAATGAATCTGCCCCGCAATCCTATCTTTATCCCTCATATCTTTCTTTCTCTCTTCGCTCGCCCATCGTCTCAGCCTACCTCTTAGTCTACTGATTTTAACGTTCCAAGATGCGACAGTACCCCTACGACCATCCTCTCTAATGTCGATGGGCTCATTCCATGAGCTCTCAACAATGGACCGTAGGTTACTGTTTCTGAGCCAGGCTTTCTCAAATCGGAACATTTTGATGTTAGTTCATTATCTAGAGATCAAATTGATTCCTGGGCTGGGTTGCTCAGAGCTTATTCTCAGGTACCTCCCAGAGCTATTATAGATAATTCTAATTGTGGCAGGTCCAATTTCAATAGGGGAGGTACTTCTAGAGACAAGGATCGTCAGCCATTGAGTTTGACTCTATCGGATGATGAGCCATCTCTTTCCCAAGCTGTCAGGAGGGCTAACCTAGGGGATTTGCTGATATCTCAGTCTAGAAAGAGGAGCTATGAGAGTGAAGAGGAGAGAGTCAGTAGTGAAGCCGACCGGGACTATGTTAGTGATTCGGGGAAAGTAAGTTTCGATTCCCCCAATGATGATGACTTGATTGACGCTTTCAAAAACATTGAAGATGAGTCACCCCTTTCTATGGCCGCGAGAGCTTGGGATATCGAGAGAGAGGAGAATGCGGAGAGCTCTCCGCCGTTCAGGCGCGCACTTTCCGGTATAGGGAAGGGGAAAGAAAAGATGGTAGAGGATCTCAGGCGCAGTTCGCGTCAACGGGAGAAGCATGGGGACCGTCCGATCTCCAAAGATGATCTGATTGCTTCAGCTATCAAACTTAAAGCCCCCAGCTCAGCCTTGGCAAGTGAGTCAAAATTTAATTGTGCAATTATTGATTTCTTTCCTGATTCCATGCTTATTAGTTTAGCCAAGGTTTGTAGAGTCGAGTTGGGTAGTGACTGGTCGTCTAATGTTGATTGTGCTAAGAATATTAGAGACTGGGTTAAACAACCAAGTTATTAGTGATGGTCATACCATCCAAGAGAGTTTTAGCAGGTTGATCAATGGTATACGTTTTCTGGAATGTTAGAGGCCTAAATTGTAGTAAAAAGCGTAGGAGAGTCCGAGAGACCTTGGCGGCCCATCATCCTATAGTGATCGGGCTATGTGAGACAAAGATGGCTTCCCCTCAAGATGATTTGCTTGACAATCTTATCCCGTATCGGAACTGGGAATGGTGTTCTAAACCATCCCGGGGCCAGGCGGGAGGGATCTCGGTGGGGTTCAACGCGGATTTTTTTCAATGTCTTAATTGCTTCATAGGAGATTTCTCTGTCTCCTTGAGACTCAGAGATAAGAGAGATGATTTTGTGCAAGTCTTCTCCATGGTATATGGTCCCAACAGTGCTGTTGAACGCGCATCGTTTTGATCTGAACTGGATGACGTTCGCAATCACTGGGGAAATGCGTGGATTATCGGGGGGGATTTTAATATCACTCGGTATGCGGATGAGCACTCAGGTAGAGGGTGTAGCCGGGCTGAGAGAGCAGCTTTCCCGAACACCGTTGTTGGGATGAATCTAGTATTATTTGGGTCGGAATTTAAATCAGGGATCACCAAAAGGGCCAGTAAACTTGTGAACAACTAGGCAGCTGGTCCAGGCTTGGGTTTGGCCGGGGCTTGAAGCCCAGCTGTCTAATAATACACTTCGAATATGGTTATTTTTTCAATTCTAAAAACACATATAGATAATTGTGGTCACTATTAAATATGCGCTAAAATGAATTCCCATCGTAAGAAAGAGTTAAATGCACAGAGGATTGTCCTGTTATTCAGTTTGTGATGATATTTTCCAGTGCGTATTTGCAAATAGATAAATTGTGTGCTTCAAAAATAGAAAACGTACATGTAAAACAAGTGTTTGAAGAGGTTAGCTTCACATGCAAAGGATGTGACCAAAAAACTCGCATATTAGACAACACCATCGAATATCAAATCATACCTAATTTATATTGCAGGTTCATCTTTCTTTCATATTGCTAGATAAAAGCTTCACCATATATAGTCCCATTGCATCATCAACTCTATTAAGATTTTTTTTTTTGATCGTAAAAGGTTGGCAATTGCCCCCCGTGTTTCAATAAAAAGTTTAACAAAACAAACAACAAAAAATAAAGCTTATGAAGTTCAGATCCCAACAGGCTGGATTCTGGAATTCATACATCATCAACTCTATTAAGATAAATGAAGCTTTTATAGAGCCACATCGATCCATAACTATCTAGTTAATAACAAGGGAGATGGATCTATAAGAATTTTATAACCCAGTAAAGCATTTTATTAGATAATTTAGAGTAACCGGGGCATATAAGTTCCATACAAGTAATCTACTAGGACCTCGTAACCCTTTTCTGTTGGGTGATAACTATCCCAGAATACATACTTTGAAACATCCGAACAAATAAACGTAGTCGCACTATTGCATAGGACGGAAACCTCCAATGTGCCTGTACCACAACACCCCTTTCTCGATATCTCAAATCCTACAAAAGAAAATATATTGCAGATGAAAAATATTACCACTAGAGAAAAAGAAAACGTACATCGTGCTATATATCCTTGCACTTTATATGTTAATATTTTATAAGTAGTGTACAATGTTAATAATGAGCTTTCAGCATGGAATTAGGCTACTAAGTTTAAACTTATTCTATGCTGAAAAATGTTTATAGTATACAAAATGATAAAGAGGAATTAATCTTTTTTTTGCAAGGCGATCGATGAGGGGAAATATATATTGCAACAACTAGTTTTGCATGACTTACCATAATTATTTGGACGCTGGGTGAGATCATAAAAGATATTATAAATATCGGCTAGGAGTAAAGTTCTTCCAGGAAACTTTGCTTCGAGCCTCTGCAACTCAGCATCGAACCCTGAATTGAAGAGTTTTGCTAATTGATTGTGAGGTGCAGAACAGTCCCGTTCCAACCCACCAGCCAGAGTTCTCTGTGATGGCACACATCCAATTGGTGGAATTCCCACAATGGCAATCTTTCTTGCACCTAAATTGACAAGTTTCTTGCAGAAAAGAGAGGGAAAAAAAACTGTCGTTAACTTGAAGGCTGTAAGAATAGATAATGTCTATTCTTAAATTTATTGAAGTTATATGCATATACATAAATGTCTATATATCCTTTTTCTATAATCATTAATAATATATATACCTGCACAAAATCTGAAGCAAAACCGACAAGTAGGTTGGCATACGAAGGTATATCGTAATGTGTCCTCCTCCAAGGAGTTGGAAAGTAGGTATTGGCAATATCGTCACTTCCAATGCAAACTAGATATACACTCTCAGAAACTATCATGCTCGTTTCCCCCTCTCCTACAATTGCCTTCACCTTCTCTTTGTACTCCTTAAAAAGATCGAGTTGCTGGTCCAGTGATATCACCGACTGAAACAACATATTTGGTTAGTTTTATATGTGATTTAATTATATATATGAATGAACCTCTATATATAACTCTATATATAACTGTATAGGGTTGGGATTTCACACCGTGCACATTCCTAGCAGTATCGACGACTTATGGGGTAGATGGAGGAGGGGTAACATTAGGAGGGACCATAGGTCGTTGTTGGATATTGTGACTGGAGCTATTTTGTGGTCCCTTTGACGGGACAGAAATGATTTATACTTTCGTAATATTAAATGTAATTTTCATATATTATTGCGCAAAGTTTTGGTCCTAATTAATGAGTGGACAGGTAATACAGGCTCAAGGAAGAGAATCCGTTTCGAGGGATTCGAGTGATTGGGTTGGACTTGGCAGTGGAAATCGCCGGGTGTGTCTTTTGGTCTTCCTTGGCGAGGAGGAGTTTGTAATGAAGGTTGGTTGTTCGTGTTCTAGGACACGGGACTTTGCTTCATAATAGTTGGGTTGTTGTAATAGATGAGTTGTGGTAGGAGAATATCTATTTTGAGTGCCGGGGGGCGCAGGACTTTGTATGTGTTGTAATAGGGATATTTTGTGGTTTCGTTAAAATTTCATTAATGAAATAGGTGACCTAGGTCACTTTTATCTCAAAAAAAACTGTATATCTGAGAAGATTGGTTAAGAGTAAATACCGCGAGTGAGGAAGTGAGAGGGTCGTAACCAGCCCCACCCGAAGCGAAGCTTACCCCAGTTATCAGATCCTCAGGGGCTAGATTAGTGCCCACATAAGCTGGTAAGTACTCCTTTAGTCCAAGTTTGGAAGCTGTCCATGTTCATGTAAACAAAGTCAGATTTCTGCATATAATGTACTCTGTATAAAAATACAGAGCATCTACACTAACAAATAATTCGCAGTATATATCTGGTTTTAAAAACTCTTGCGCTGTTCAAAATTTAAAGTCTTGCATATGTACACCAAATTTTGGGCCAGATACCAAGAGAAAAATAAAACATACAACTTGTTTTGTTATGTAACCACTCTAAGCACACACTTTCTTGAGAAACTATTCGAAGACAGTAACAGCATGTGTGTATTTTAGGTTAATTCACTATCATGAAAAGACCGCAATTTCTAGAAAGAAGAAAAAAATTAAGAAAATTATAATTATAGAAAACAAGGCTATATAAAAGAAAAACTTAAGTAAATCAACTTAATACTCAGTTCAATAAAAAGAAAAATATGTATTGTGTTAATTATATTTTGTATACCAATTAAATCAGTAGGAATCTTTCCATTGCAGAATCTGCCGGTGGGTTTGTGGTTGACGAAGTTGTCACCATATGGAGGGAAGTTGCACTTGATAATGGTGGAAATGTCATTGTTGTTTCCGGGGTCGACAATGGAGTCCCCGAACACGATCAGTGCTGGCACCTGAGGTCCGGTCGACTCACTTCTAGAAGCTTCAGAAATTCTATTGAAGAAGAAGAAGATGATGATGATGATAGTGAACATAAGAGAAGTGATGAGCTTCATCATTGATGCTTGATACTCTCTCTATATGCTTACTAAAAGTTGTTGGAGGTAGGGGTCCCTTTTATACAACACAGAGGAAACATTTTATTTTGAACCCTTTGTTTTGATCTAAATTTTTAATCAACTCATTGGAATTTTATTTTATATAATTAGAACATTTTTTTTCAAGAATTTTCCTATGAAAATGCCCCAACCCCTCAAAAAAATCTCTTCGTGAAATTGAAACCTTGAGTCTTTCTATTAAGTGTGACTAAATACAGATATATGTCCCATATATATTTAAAATGTGACAATTATTATAGTGATTGATGATATTTACGCTTGCAAAAAACTACCAGTTCTATTTTATGTAAGGAAAAGAGTTCTTTAAAATGTTGTGTATGGTGAAGAGTTTAAAGTATATATTAAAGAATATATATATATATATATATGCAAGTTATGATCAAATGATGGGTTTTAGTAATATAAAATTTTCTCAACAACCAAAATGTTGTGTAAAGGGCCGAGCAATTACTGCAAGGAACATGGTCACGTAGAATAGCCTTACAAACTTGATTCAAATTCCATGCTATTCATCCACTCACTCTTTTTTTGTGTAGATAGAAATATGATGACAACAAGCAAAAAAAAATGTAGTTATGATGATAGTTATGAGGTGAGCAGATGTTTGGAATTCACATGATAGATCCCCCTAGCTAGCTTATCCTAACTTAATTATGGGGTCTACTAGGAAAAAGGCTTCTCTGGTGCCTATAAACTATGAGTAATGCTACACTTACTACCAATTCTACTACATTTTTCTCTAATACCATAGGTGATCGACACACTATAGTGGAAGTTATTGTAGAGTAGGTAGTAGAAACATCCAATAGTAGTGTGCCACTTAAGATATATAGTAGAAAGAAAGATAGTAGAATTGATAGTAGGTGTAGCATTACCCATCAATAGGATACCTATAAGTAACTACTGTTGGCTGTTTTGGTGCAAACCCAAGATTCCCTCTCTTTTCTTTAGTCCCATATCGGTGGGGAAGACCACCTTGTGAGTGTATATAATGCAAACCACTCTTTATCCCATTGTAGTCTAGTGTGATGTGGAGAGAACCCGTGGGCCACACGCGCGCGCCGCCGCCGCCGCCCGGCCCGGCCCGGCCCGGCCCGGCCCGGCCCGGCTCGCGTAGTGGGCACGGGTGTGCGTGCCCGCATCTGCGGACACGAATGCCGATCCGAATTGCTCTTCGGGTTCGGGTTGAGACCTAAAAATCATTTTGCTATTTGTTTTTATCCTTTGACTATTTCCTCCTAAAATGAAGGATCAGTTGAACAGATCCGAAATTCATGCCTTCCTTTTGTGCACGTTGTGAGTGGGATTAGCCCATATATACCTCTAATCTTCTCTTCCCTTAAGATGGCTGGAAAATGTATTCCCACATAACTCTTCTTTCTCTGCCAAATCCGGTTCTTTCATTTTTCATCTTTCCTTTTTCATCTTCGTTCTGGGCAAGGCTAAGTTGGGGTCAATCTCTCAACGTTGTGTGCGACAGCGAGACGCCGGTGATACGGGGGTTTTACCACTAGGAGCATCTGCGAAAAGTCTACACATAAGACCGCGGATCAACTCTTAGGGCAGTGTGCTCCGCGCGACTTCCCCATAGGCCGGTAACTCTGTTTTAATTTATTTTGTTTGTTTTTTCCAATTGCTGAAATAAATGCTGATAATCGAAAATTCGAGACAATTTCGCTAACAATCTAAGAGTTGACGATCTGGAATAGGGAACTCAAATTTGCTATTTGGTTGGTGGTATTCAAGATTCTTAAGTTTATATATTTAATCAAAATTTCGTTTTTGGTTGAATATCTTTGGGACCTCAACTAGTTGCTTATTTAAAGCCACCAAATAAATATGGTCCATAGGTTGGTATCCTGGAACCTGTATTCATTTGTCCTCATACACACCAAACACCAAACCAAAAACTGAAAACCTCGAAGTATAATTATATGCAACCAAATGGAACTGAATAAAATCAACTTTCAGGAAGAAACAAAAATACCACAGATTATCCACCATCTTTCCCAAACGTCAGTTGCCAGTGATTGAGAGAAAAAAAAAAAAAAAAAAAACTGAAGAAACTTCAATTTGCTTAAACAGCTTCATCTTTTAGATTGGTAGAATCTAAATTTGAGAAATGGCCTGGGTGTCAAGTCTATAATGAATTATCAGCGAGCCAAGAAATGGGTAGCACTTCTACAGCAGTATTAATGACATGAAATTTTGAAACCTTTTCCTGAACTGGACATGATTATGTCCAAACACTTCGCAGCGAGGGCTTCTTCCCTAGAAATGTCGCGTTCAATCAAATCTTGTAGGTTCTTATAGCTGGACTTGGGGAGGAAACACCTAGGAGTGAGTAATAAAGTGGCAACGATGCCCGATAATTCGATAACCCAACCTATACCAACCCACATTTTCAGGTATGGATACCAGAAGGATGTTATTCTGATTATTAAGTCAGGTATGGATCCTAGATATAGGGTCTTATTAAATATGGATTCTTGAGCATCCAATACTCTGATAATTTGACACATACATAAATTATATACTCATAAGCTCATATGGCCATTAAAACCCAATTATCCATCTTTTTCCAAGCCACAAGAAAATTTTCTATAGATTCAGCTATGCAAAATTTGGCCTTACATTCTATTCATATAATCTTTCTTTTGTTTTTATTAGAAAAAGAATAAAAAACTGTGTTGGACTATTGAGATGGACAATCTATTTCTTGTGATAAAATGTTCAGTTTTATGATTATTTAATCACTGAATATATTAGTGATTAATTGTCTATAAAACGCAGTCTTTATTTCTCATAGATAATAAAACTAAAATATTGATGATAAAATTAGATCACAGGAAATCTAGATTAAAAAACGGCGACTTAGTGGAATTTGATCCCCCCAAGTGGATCATTCATTTCCTACTAGGTTTGCAGCCCTAAAAGTCCATCCTACATCGTCATATGCAAGTATACCCTTCTGGTCTATCTGAACTAGACCCAACACTGCCCATTGTGAGAGAAACAATATTACCAATAAATTTCTTAAGACATATCACAATGATCGAGAGGTTAAAGAGGATATAGTGCATAAATAAGATGGGTATAGGAGGTGTTGGCTCTGCGTGCAACTAGGCTATTTTGCAATTAGAATCCTAAAATTGAGCTAGTTGCACCTTTAAGAAGAGCTGGAAGATATTTGCAACCGTTTTACAACTTCTGCAACAATGCAACAATCCAATTGTAGTGAATTTTGGATACAATGGTTCATGTAGTTCACAATTGATTGTTTTCTGGAAAACACACAACCTCCATCTCTCTAGTTATAATAGTAGAGATGTCATGTCAGTGATCTTATCCAACCTAACACTAACTTATTTCAATGAAATTTCTTAGAATCTTCCGTGTCAGTGACTAGGAAGATAATTTCTATAAACTGTAATATAACTCCGTACAGTGAATCATGTTTCCTCATTTCTATATATTTCACCATAATCCAATAAAACATGGCAGATGCCCACTAATCAATTAGGATCAGGGAAACCCTCCTCTTGGCCATAATTACCTTGGACATGAATTTTGAAATAAATAAGAGAGGTCAATGATATGTGTCAAAACCCAGTTGTATAACTTTTGTCATCTCTTTCAATGATCCTCGTTTTTAGGTGACCCTGTTTAATGGGATGATAGTGATGATGACATCTTATCAGATCATAGGTTTCATTAACAATCTTCTTTGTCGGAAAAAAAAAAAAACATTTGGACAAATTTGAAGATTCAATCTAAAATGTTCAAAATACTAGATTTGCAGTTTGTACGAATTTGTTAGTTTAGTTATTGATCTTTTACAATTAGTACTTCACATAAATAATGGATTCTTCTCAGCATCACCTTGTCAGCATTTGCCAGAACTATCACAATCAGGATACATTCTTAAAAAAAAAAAAAAAAAAAAAGGGCACCAGACTTTGTTAAAATCCCAAATCTTTCTGTGGCCCCTCCACTGCAAGTCTGCAACCTATAATGCACGTCCGAAAATATACACCTAGTCCAAATTTTCCAAATTGCACATACTATCTTTTCTCCAAGCATAAGAAAGTATTTAATAACGCAACCCCATAACCCATATAGCATGAAGTCTACGAATCTATATGTACAAGCAAGTTAAGAACATAGTATTCTGGGAGCACGTTATGCCATACATCATGTTTTATTTTAAAATATAAGCCAAATTAACTTATCTTAGTAATTTTAATTTGAAATTGCTTATATTAATTCTCAAGTAGAACCTGTTAGCCCAAAACCTTTAAATATACCAAACTGAACTCTAAAAAAGGCCAGAACTGAGTTTTCAAAGCTTGTTGACAGGGGTGGCCTGTTGAGATATCACATGGTTGAGGCATGTGATGCTAACAACTATGTAGAGTTAAGGGTTGAGATATCACATAGTTGAAAGAAAACAGGGAACTACCCTTCTTACCAAATGTCAGGAACCTAGAGATGATACCCATAATTACTTTTTCTGCATTCACATGAGATGTTGGATTTCCTCAATAGTTCTAATGTGAAAGCTATCTAGTAATGATCTGTTCCCATTGACTTGATTTTAGCATTTGCATGAAGAATTCTGACTTGGAGGTTGTATACTTATAACCACTTACATATGTTTATTTGTAAAGTTTAAACTTTTCGGCATTTGCTTTATGCATACAAATGGCTGGCTCCTATTAATTATTAAGTACTATTTGTAATTGAAACTATGTACATTATTCCCGTTGAAAGATTTTGCTTGAACACTCAGCGAAACATGAGATATCACTAACCTTAATAGACTAACTTAGGCCCTTTCCCTTGTGTCAAATCTCTGGGTTTTTTATCAATTGTATCAATAGCAGTAGCTGCATCCAAAGGATGTAGATAGATAAGAATTCATGTTTTCGGAACAACTTGTTTACTTGTGTACAATGTTAGCTAGGAAAAGGGAGATACTTCTCAGTCTTAAATTTTATATGTTTTATGGCTTGTACTTGAACTGTGTTAAATGTGATGCTAAGTTTCAGGTAACCTCTTCCAATTCCCCTTATTTAATTTCAATTCTTGGTTTTATTAATTATATATAGTGAGCGATGCTATGCTAAATACAACTATACAGGATTTGGTACTGTAGAAACTCATTTAAACCCTCAACACTAATCTCTTGCATTCCTGGAGTACAAGCCCATTGAATAAATGGCTTAGAAAATTTGATTATGCATATACCTGTTACTAATATTCCTGTTCCTCCTATTTCCATAAACTGTGATAATAAATCTGTTATAGAACTACTAAAGCATGATTCTGTGAATGCTAAGATGAACAGGCACCTGCAGCTGCGCTTCAAGTCAATCAAGAGCCTATTAGGCAAATATGTGGTTCTTGACTATATAAAGTCAGAAAAGAACCTTGCAGACCACTTAACAAAGGGTCTGTCTAGGACGTTGATCCTAGAATCATCGAGGGGGATGGGGTTAAGCCCATAAGTAAGTCACCAGCAGTGGCAACCCAACCGAGTCTGACTGGAGATCCCAAGAAGCCGGTTCAATGGGTAGAAACAAGCTGGACTTCGGTGACTATTATGGAACACTGACTCAGAGATTAAATTCTCATAAATTAATGCCCAGGTGGCTGTACGAGGTTGTACAATGATATCCCATCCCTATGGTGACAGTGTTCCTGTGTGATCTGGTTAGGATGAGTTCTAAACTCTTAATAGGTCCAAACATTATTATGTAGGGTTGACTCCGATCACCAACCCTTTGAGGACTTACCTATATGAGAGGTCGTGAAGGCCGCGACTATGGGACAGGGCAATCCCAGACAACTCTCATGAATATGGAAAAGTGCGCATGGCCATTCAAAAGCGCCACCCGATAGACCCAAGAACCTCTAGCGTACTATGTGTGCTATTTTCTGAATCTGAGTCAAGAAGTCTGATTCAAGGCGTAGTCCATCAAGCACTTCTTCAGACAAAGACAATAGTCACTACGTGAGATTCAAGGCTGTAGTCCATCTCATCTATGCATAGTATACTCTTGCCCAGAACTTCTATATCATTACTCTTTTGTTATCACTGCCTTTGAATCTTGGTTTTGGGGGGGGGATTGTTGGCTGTTTTGGTGCAAACTCAAGATTCCCTCTCTTTTCTTTAGTCCCATATCGGTGGGGAAGACCACCTTGTGAGTGTATATAATGCAAACCACTCTTTATCCCATTGTAGTCTAGTGTGATGTGGAGAGAACCCGTGGGCCACACGCGCGCGCCGCCGCCGCCGCCCGGCCCGGTTCGGTTCGGTGCGCGTAGTGGGCACGGGTGTGCGTGCCCGCATCTGCGGACACGAATGCCGATCCGAATTGCTCTTCGGATTCGGGTTGAGACCTAAAAATTATTTTGCTATTTGTTTTTATCCTTTGACTATTTCCTCCTAAAATGAAGGATCAGTTGAACAGATCCGAAATTCATGCCTTCCTTTTGTGCACGTTGTGAGTGGGATTAGCCCATATATACCTCTAATCTTCTCTTCCCTTAAGATGGCTGGAAAATGTATTCCCACATAACTCTTCTTTCTCTGCCAAATCCGGTTCTTTCATTTTTCATCTTTCCTTTTTCATCTTCGTTCTGGGCAAGGCTAAGTTGGGGTCAATCTCTCAACGTTGTGTGCGACAGCGAGACGCCGGTGATACGGGGGTTTTACCACTAGGAGCATCTGCGAAAAGTCTGCACATAAGACCGCGGATCAACTCTTAGGGCAGTGCGCTCCGCGCGACTTCCCCATAGGCCGGTAACTCTGTTTTAATTTATTTTGTTTGTTTTTTCCAATTGCTGAAATAAATGCTGATAATCAAAAATTCGAGACAATTTCGCTAACAACTACAACCACCTTTAGAATGGTAGATATCTCCTTTGAAATGTGAGTTCATATATGATCTTCCCAAAGCTCGAAACCATCAAGCTAGGGTTATGATTTGAAATTAGAGTAATGCTACATCCACTATCAATTTCACTGCATTTTTCTTCACTACCTTAGGTGACATACTCCAATAGTTGGGAAAAGAGAGAGTAGGTAGGGAAACTCTCCTATTGGAGTGTGCCACCTAAGATAGTGAAGAGAATGGTAGTTAATTGGTAGTGGATTACTCTTGAAATTATTGTATATATCCCCTAATTCATAGGTTATCATCATCATCATCATCATCATCATCATGAAAAACAAATTGTAAATCATTTTGAATACAAATTGGAAGGATTCTAAAGATCATGATAGCAATGATTGGTTAATACCAAATTTTATTTATGATCTATCTGAATTGTATAAATTCGTAACGTTTAGATTTTGTTTTCTATCTCTCAAAGAAAGACTGGTTACATTAGGATCAGATGACTTGATATTATCTATTTCAATTTTATATTAAGAAATCTAACCATTTTACTCAAAAAAAGAATAGAAATTCTAATGTGATTATGGTCCAACATGTATTGTATGATATGTAGTTCATTTGCTTTAAGCAGTGACTTCGGGAATTATATTATGCTTCTAGCTATTTTTGCTAAGGGCACATTTTGGTCATATCATAATTTTTTTGGTTCCTCTTAAGATATAATTTCTAGCTATGAAATTATATATAGCTCCCTATGTGGTGTTTATTGGGGGCCAGACTTATAGATAACTATTAGACCTAGAAAAATATTTCTAAATTATTCTTGAAGAAACCATATGGAACTTGTCCTCCTAAACTATTTTCATAATTACATAGACAAGTTGATGGTTGCATAATTGCATGCACTGTAGGAACTTTCATCTACTAACCAAATGTTGTTGGCAGTTGTAAAGAGCAGCATGAATTGGAATCTTTTCGTAGCAGATTTTGGCAGTTATACAGAACTTCAAATTAATGAAGATGCTGTTTAATTTGGGAATGAAATCAATTGTCTAAGAGCTGACTGATCAAAAATCAGAAGGAAAGGACAATAAATTGCACTCGGTCACACTCATTTGTCCTTTTTTGGTTGTATGATTCAACTGGGCAGAATTTATTCAAGTAAAAAAAGACTCAATACGGCAGAATATATATATGTAGATATCTTGCGAGATCTGAACAGAAAATGGTCCTCTTTATGTTTACATTGATTATACATTACTCCTCATACATTACTCTTCTAAAGAGGAACAACTTCGACTGTACCACAACTCGTAGTATTAATAGCGAAAACACACCATAAGAATAGAAACTCCCAAGACTTAGATGAACCAAGAACAAGTCATCACAATATATGTAAGATCTCACAAGAATACAATCAATATGCAGAGATAACCAACACTTATTATTCCCCAATAAATACAAAAATTACAAAAGAGATTACAACTCTCAATCTCTCCCCCTCACCTTTGAAACACTCGGCATAATCTACTCTTGAAGTTGAACAATGATAATGACCCATCTCTTGATCACACAAATTTGATGGATTAGATCATGCAAACCTTAGAGTCAACAGCCATATATTTAGCGCCTAAGTAAACCCTAAAAGATGAACACAAATCCAGCTATTTGGCCTTAAACTTATAAGCCCAAAAATAATCAGCGCCGAACTCGGTCGACCACACCCCCAAGGTTGGTCGACCGCAACGTGTAGAGCCAAACCCGAGACTCGACCGATCGACTGCACGGTTGACCGTCCCCTCCTCTGTTGGACATGTACACTCGAAGAACTCTCAGCAGATTGGGTCAGTTGATTGCACCCCCCGGTCAGTCGACCGCGCGGTCGACCGCAACTCTCCAGACTGCATTCTTCTACTCGCTGTTTGTCTTATCTTGCTTCTTTGTCTCCTTTTCTTATTTGTTGCATTGCTTCTTTGTCTCCAACTTCAAGTACTCAGTGCCTACGTGTATTTGAGGCCAAAACCCTAACAATCTTCCACTTGAACCAAATACACAATGCTTCAAAGTTATTGCAATCTTTACCTCGCATTATCTCTGCCAATCTCACGCTTTCATAGAAAATCCAAGTATTCCCCATCTCATGAAGTGCACCTCCGCCACTCCACCACGTGGAGTGCACCAACCACCCCTCATCACCTCATGAAGGATGTGCTCTACCAATCACATAAAGCACGAATACCCGAGAAACAACCTCTCGTGTTAGATTCTGTGTTACAAGACTTTCCAACTCGCAGAATCACCATCAACACCGGACATGATTCAAAATCTCTCAATGCACCATCTACATTAGAAGTCTCCGTGGACGACACCTCCACAAAATCCGCAGACTTTTCAACCCCTACAGTCCAAATTCAGTTACCCTCATCGACATTACCCCGCATATCGATACCAGTGCTCTCTATCACACAAGAGCAACTTAAAGCTTCGAATGCCAATTCACAAAGTACCCTCACCGAAGCAACGTCTTGCCCCCTATGATCACTTCCATGGCCAGCAGCTCCCACTAAATTAGTAACCTGTCCCTCACAACTGAAAGAACTCGGTTGCACCCCACACAACCTACTACTCGATTCCGGCTGAGAGTCAACTACAGGAGAAACACCCCTCACGTCTCTAAGCAACTACATCGTTCCCTCACGCTTCTCTTTCACAATCACCCTTGAACCTGCAGCTATACACCACTCCCCACTACCAACTGTAGTAGACATACTTTCTTTGTCTAGCCTTCCAATCGAAATATGATTTTCCTTCAAGTCTGGAACATGCTTTGTCTCCCGCAAAACAACACCTTGATCATCATTTGTTTTCCCACGAACAGTACCAACCCCACGTACAGGACACTGGTGACCGTTCCCCACGATCACATCTCCAAAAGAACCCTTCTTGTAGTCATCAAACACCTCTCTCCTCGGAGTGCAATGAAAAGAAGCTCCTGAATCAATACACCAATCTTATGTGCCCAACTCCTTCTGAGCTGATAAGCATAGATTCTCAACAAGCCCCACTTGAGCTTCCTTTGGGGTATCTCTCTTCGGTTTCTCCTGCTTCTTCTTCATATAAGCCTTGCAACTGCGTATCATGTGACCCTTCTTGTGGCAGTACCAGCACTCAGGCTGATATCCCCCATCGCTGTCATCAGACCCACTCTCAGATAAACTACTCTGATCATTTCTTCTTCGATTGCTCTTAGATCTCCCACGTCTCTTCTCAACGTACATTGCGGAATCTCTAGAAGATGATGATAGATATCCTCCGTTTCTCACCCTTCTCACCTCCTCGTTCAGAATGCTACTCACCACATCCTGTAAAGTCGTCGAATCTGTCAAAGTACCGGTAATAGTCTGTTTCACCGTACCATAACTATCAGGTAGAGTAGATAGAAGTAATAATGATTGCCCCCTCTCTGAAAACTTCAAACCTGCAACTTCCATCTGGTTGTAAACCATACAGTAATTGTTCACATGCTCTGCTACTGAACCCCCTTTCCTCAACTTCATATTAACTAATTTCTTCAGTTGAAGAATTTGATTAGATGCCGACGGTTTCTCATACATATTCGTGAGAATCTCTATAGCCTCCTTTGTGGTCTTTGCCTCCGAGATATGAAATAACGCATTCCTACTCAGCCCCAACTGAATCTGCCACAACACCTTCTGATCTAAATGATTCCAATCCGCTAAGATCTTCGCATCCTTGTCTGCACCTACCGGCTTCTCATCAAACAACAGACCATCAAGTTCTTTCTGACGAAGATACGCTATCATCTGAATCTTCCACATCGCGAAGTCACTCTCTTCAAATCTTTCAATCTTTATCTTGTTATCGGCCATCTCGAGCCTAATTGCTCTGATACCACTTGTTGAAGAATCTACCACAACTCGTAGTGCTAGTTGCGGAAACACACCATAAGCAATAGAAACATTCAAGACTTAGATGAACCAAGAACAAGTCACCACAATATATACAAGATCTCACAAGAACACAATCAATATACAGAGATAACCAATACTTCTTATTCCCCAGAAATACAAAGATTATAAAAGAGATTACAACTCTCAATCTCCCTCCCTCACTTTTGAAACACTCGGCACAATCCCCTCTTGAAGTTGAACAATGATAACGGGTCACCTCTTGATCACACAAATTTGATAGATTAGATCCATGCAAACCTTAGAGTCTACATCCATATATATAGCCCCCAAGTAAACTCTAAAAGATAAACACAAATCCAGCTATTTGCCTTAAACTCGTAAGCCCAAAAACAGTCAGCGCCGAAGTCGATCGACCGCACTCCCAAGGTCGGTCGACTGCAACGTGTAGAGCCAAACCCGAGACTCGACCGGTCGACTGCACGGTCGACCGTCCCCTCCTCTGTTGGACTTGTACACTCGAAGAACTCTCAGCAGATTGGGTCGGTCGACCGCGCGGTCGACCGCAACTCTCCAGACTGCATTTTTCTACTCGTTGTTTGTTTTAGCGCGGTCGACCGCAACTCTCCAGACTGCATTTTTCTACTCGTTGTTTGTTTTATCTTGGTTCTTTGTCTTGTCCTCTTCTTTTCAAGCTTCCGGTGCTCAGTGCCTACATGTATTAGAGGCCAAAAACCTAACAATGTGAGCCTTTAAGTTGTGAGATTAAATCATCGGTTGTGTGTATACCAGTAGTTCTTGTAAGTACTAACAGCTCATTAATCAAAATTAGCTTCATTTATTTTTCTTAAATAACATTCTTTTATGATAGTAAGACAAGCTTATGGTATATCTCGATCATTCAATAGATGAAGGACTCCACAAAAGATTAAGAAGGCTAAATTTACAGTAAATCATGGAGGTTGATAGTATATTGTTTTCCAAGTATGTACGCCAAATATATACTGAACATATAAATTCTTCTAGATTTTCTTGTTTCAATATTATTTTTACACTAGATTTTCTCGTGGGCACGTATCTACGGTACGTCTTCGACACGATACAATATATGAAAGTCATGTAAATAGTAAAACAACAATTATGTAGCTCAAGTTTGAATAATCTAACAATATTAGTTGTAAATGAAAGTCCATGTTTTCATTAGTATATGTTTAAAAATAATTATAAATGAGAGTGTAAAATCCAACTTCTTAGGACTTTGAGTGTGGAAATTGATCATTTAACTGTTGATGAGATATTTTCTATTTTCAATGTAACATGAGCAATAAAAAAATGTATAGAAAATCTAAAAATTTACAAAACTGAAATCTGAAAATATAAATTGCTGAGTAAATCTCTAATATCTCTAATATTATAATGGGAGAAGACCTTAGTATCATTTGTCAATCTACCAATCCGTGCATTATACGTGTATAACTAATATGAAGAAGGTCTAACGTTCGAGTCCTCACTACTTCATAATTTTTACTTTAATTTTTTTAATATATTAAACGTGCATTACACATGTAAATTACTATCTATCTATAAAATATAATATATACTAGGTTTGCTCGTTGACACGTGCCTACGGCACGTTTTTGGAATGGTACACCTTGTTTTATCATATAAAATAATTTTTGAGGTCCAGTAAATTAACACCAGCAAACATAGAGCAAAAAACATATTATTTTTGAATTATTTTTAAATTTTTAAATTTTTTAAATTTTTTTGTTTTTAAAATTTTTTTATTTAAAAATTTTAAAATTTTTTATTTTCTTAATTTTTTGAATAGAAGAGGGAGGGAGAGAGAGAGAGAATTTTTATAAAAAAAATAAATATAGGAGTTGTTTTGGGTGGGAGATTTGAATTTGAGTTTTGGGAGGGAAAATATGTTTTGTGAAGTTAGATCCGGGCCTTTGATTTTTGGGGGATTGAAGGAGAGCCACTTGATAGCTTTCTTTGTGTTTTATTATATAGATTATATATTATATATGGGTAAAAGGATATGAGCAACTTGCTCATTTAGTAAATGAGCAAGTGATGAGGTGGCATGCATGTGATTGGGAAATCTTAAAAGTGGTTAGATACTCAATGTATCACATGCATGCCACCTCATCACTTGCTCATTTACTAAATGAGCAAGTTGCTCATATCCCTTTTACCCATTATATATGTATAATATCTAATATTATAATAGGAGAGTTGGAGTTATAAATTTACCTACTTACGTGCAACACACGTGCAACTCCAACTCTCCTATTATAGTCTTCACATTTATTTTTAAAAATATATAATCACATTTATTAAGACATGCATTGCATGTTTAAATCAGAGTTTCACTTTAATTTTTAAAAAAATAATAATACGTGCATTGCACGTGTATATTTCTAGTAGAGAGAGAATGAGAGAGAGATAGAAATAAATAAATAAATAAATAAATATATGAGTTGTTTTGAGAATTTGAATTTGAGTTATGGAAAAAACTTTTGGGCAGAAAAATAAATTTTGCGAAAATAGATATGAACCATTGCTTTTAATTATATTGAATGAGAGCCATAGCTTCCTTTGTGTTTTATTATATAGATAATATAACGTAAAAGATGACCAGTCAGTTATCTTTGCCTTCAAAATAGAGTATATGAAAAAAATAACGATCTTTGACTTTGAAATAAACAAATTTTGGATATATTTGAAAATAAGTAAATAAAGAGAAGAAAGAACGACAAGTCTTTTATGAATTCTCTAATCATAAGTTGCATGAGTATTAGACCTGGCAAACGGGTCGGGTCGGGTACCCATGAGTACGGGCTGTTTGACCCACGGGTCCAACGGGTCGGGTCGAAAAGTAACCGCAATTTTTTTTAAAGTTTTTTTTTCAACCCGGACCCGGCCCGCGGGTACCCACAAGTACCCATGGGTACCCGCCAATATTTCATTGTTTAATTTGAGTTTATTTTGGGGTTTTTAAAAAAAATTTAAAAATTTATTTTAATTGAATAATTGATTAAAAACATTAGCAACATGCTATCATTTTTAAAAAAAAATGTAAAATATAAAATTGAATAACTGAAACAACAACAAATGTAATCAGGAATCAAGAACGATAATTTAATAAGCTTGTTGTTTGTTGTTTTTTTATGCTTCTTGTTCAAATAAATATATATATCAACATTCAAAATCCAACTAGCATTTCAGTTTATCATTTCATCAATAAAGACAAAAGAGCAATAATTTGTCCAATCATGAAAAGAAAGAGCAATTATTTTTCAAAGTATACAAACATAATTGAGTCTAAACAAAATTTAAACATAATCAAAAATACAATTGCAAAATCAAAACAATGAAACTATATGACAAGTTTCTAAAGTCTTGAAATTAATTACATTAAAAATAATGAAACCAAATAAAATTCAAACTCAACACACTCAAATAAATTAAAACTCAAGTTGATGAGTATTTAATTTAATTTAATTTATTTAAATACATGGGTACCCACGGGTACCCGTGGGTATAACCGACCCGATCCGCGGGTTCACGGGCCGGGTAAAAAAGTAACCGCTCATTTTTTTTCAAAATTTTCCTTACCCGTACTCGGCCCGTACGGGTACACCCGTGGGTACCCACGGGTCACGGGTCAAGATTGCCAGGTCTAATGAGTATGCATGTCATGATTCATGAAGCAAATTATAGAACTTATCTTGGACTTTTGCGAAGATTTGTTTACTATTTTTTATTATTTCAAGTGCAATATTTGTTTACCCTTTTAAAAGTCAACTGTCCCCGCATATAACGTGTCTTGCACAGCCGAGTCCTGCTAGAATTCGTGGTGGAGAGGGACTTTTTAATCCCTTATGATGCAATCCCTAGAAGCATCCTTCACTGAGAAGGAAGTCTGGAAGGCAGTCCAACAACTTGGAAAAGACAAAGCCTCAGGTCCAAATGGTTTCCCAATAATCTTCTATCAGACATTCTGGGAGGAAATCAAAGGCGATTTACTGAAGGTGTTCGCTGATTTCTACGACCATAAGCTCAAATTAGGAAGAATTAATTTTGCGGAGGTTGTGCTGATTCTTAAGAAAGAAGACTCCCGACGAGTGGGAGACTTCTGGCCTATTAGTCTCCTTAACTGCTCTGTCAAGATCATTACCAAGATTCTCGCTAATAGACTAGGAAAGGTGATTGATGGTCTCATTAGTCACGATCAGACGGGGTTCATTAAAGGGCGATGCATTCAGGACAGTATAGCTGTGGCTGAAGAAACTATCCACCAATGCCACACATCGAATGCTAAGAGCCACCTCCTGAAGCTAGATTTCAAGAAAGCTTATGATTCGGTTGAATGGGACTGTCTCCTGGAAGCACTTGCTGGAAGAGGTTTTGGGGATAGATGGATCAGATGGATCCACACATGTCTTACCACCAGCAGAACTGTAATTTTGGTAAATGGGGGTGTCGGGCCACACATTTTCGTACAAACGGGGTCTCAGACAAGGAGATCCGCTCTCACCACTTTTCTTCACCATTGTGGCAGATGTACTTCGGTCCATGATGGCTAACTGCAGTAGAGTAGGTTGGATTGTACCGGTGGCCAAGGAAGTCAATCGCCAAGGTTGCTCAATCCTCTAATATGCAGATGATACTCTCCTATTTGGTAATGGAAACCTCGGGGAAACAACTGCCTTAAATGAATATTATATAGTTTTGAAGCTTGGTCTGGCCTTAGGGTTAACTTCCACAAAAGTGCTATCATCCGCATTGCCCTGACAACAGAAGAGGCACTAGAACATGCCACAATTCTCAATTGCTCCACCGAGAGTTTCCCCATTCAGTACCTGGGATTGCCGCTAAGGTCTGGAAAACTCAAAAAAGGCTAATTGGCTACCCATTATTGACTGGGTTGAGAACCGTCTAGCAGGTTGGAAAGGTAAAGCCCTATATTGGGAGGGAGAGTCACGCTCATTAATGTAGGCCTCTCAAATCTTCCAACCTATTATTTGTCCTTCTCTGAAATGCCGCGATGGGTAATTCAGAGAATTGACCGGACTCGAAAATGGTTTTTAAGGAAAGGGGCAGACCCGGATCGAAGCGGCTATCACCTTATCAGATGGAAAAAGGCATGCATGAAAAAGATACAGGGAGGACTAGGTATTATTGATCTTCGAGATATGAATCTTGCTTTACTGGGTAAATGGTGGTGAAAAGTTTTCCACCATAATGGAGAAGAGTGGCAAGATTTTGTTCAGGGATATCTGCATGGGAATGGAACGAGAAATTTGGGCTTCAGGGTAGGCCCACGTGTCTCCTGGTTCTGGAAAGACATTGCTAAGGCCTATGAACCCTTCATTAGCTGTGTGACATCAGTTATCGGTAACGGCAGACTCACTAGATTATGGTGGGATAAGTGGTGTGGTGATCACACACTTAGAGCCCTGTTCCCCGATCTATATGATCATACGTCACAACCACACTGCACGGTGGTCACAGCCTGGAAATCACCCTTTAAACAATCGCTCGATCTGGGCTCTCATATTAGAATCATAGAACTTCAGACCTCCATCACCAACGCTGGAATTAGTTGCTCTCAGGGTCCAGATAAGAAATCCTGGAGATTGGAAAAGAATAGCACGTTCACCGTTCACTCCCTGTATAACAACATTCACTTTAGGGATGTACCCCAAAGTGGGCATGCGTTATTTCAAGGACGAAAGCCCCGCTGAAAATCAAAGTTTTCTTATGGCTGGTGCTGAACGATGCAATTTTGACTAGAGAAAATCTCACTAAACGCCAACCGAATGTGGACTCTCGTTGCGGGTTCTGCCACGCTACCTTAGAAACTAGAGACCACCTCTTCCTACAGTGTCCTAGGAGCAAAGCGGAACTCGTTGAGGTACTCAGGTCCTGGGGACGAATCAGTACCCTAGTGTGTACGAAGACCTGTGGGTAGGTTCAAAATTTGATACCGAGAGAAAAACTATGAGAGAAGTGTGGTGCATCACTATCGCCGCAACGACCTGAGTTCTTTGGCTAGACAGGAATAATTTTTATTTTCGCAAAACTTGTAATAATATTTCTGGTAATTTGACTTACATTATACATTTTATTTCATTTTGGGCTAATGTGGCCGCAGCAGGTCCCACGGGGAGAATAACGAGCGTATTCCAGGTTGAAGATTTTGATGATGAGGAAGTCGAGATCGGTCCTGTAATGCCCCAAATTTCAAAATACACTGAATTCGAGATTCCACAGGATCTTTACACTTCTTTCGTACAATTTTACAAGGAATTTAAAACTTTTCACTTTACATCAGAGTTACATGAAAACTTTACACTTTAAATTTTACAGCGGAAGCAAATTTACAACATTTAAATAAATGTACATCAACATTGAATAATCTCTAAGCATCTATGCTTCTTTAATCTTTATCATGTCATTACCCTGCATACAAAACTGTGGGTACGTCAGTTTATTCAACCGACGAACATTATACACGGCCATCATCTCTATGCCGGAAATAGTATAACTGATTTTCCATATTTAACAAACACAAACTTGTCACATATCAAACTAAAGGGAATACCCTATTGATGTCGTGTTGTGATTGTGCACTTAGTCCTTAATGCAGTTATTTATATTATATGACACTAATGCACAATTGTTCGGATTCTATCCATCCCATACTACATAGGTCCGAGGGCAAGCCTTTTAATCGTTCTTCATCTTATAGGGTTCAATCCCTCGTCATGACTTAATCTACTACTGTAACTACGGTAAGTATCCTAGATGATCTATGAGTACAAGCTCGTGTACAGAAAACCTGGAGGGGAATCCCACGCCATGTCTTGACTCGTCAAGCATGCATTCTGTGGCAATTCAGCCTCCTTCATGGCACACGATCCTCTTGCAGTCACCAAACATCCCACAAGCATCGCCAAGGTCCGATCATTCTGAGTAGTACCCACGCCATGTCTTGACGCATCAAGCATGCATTCTGTGGCTCACACCTGCATCGTAAACTCGAAGCTCTTATACTTGTGTTTTTCTCTCACTTTCATCACCTCTTCACTATGTACTAAATCCTTAAATTTAATGAAAATCATGAATAAAATCAATCTCTTAGAGTTAGCCCTCTCACTACTACCGGTCTTATTTCTTTCGTTTCACAATGACCCAAACTGGTCTTTTCAATATCAATAATCATAATTCATCACTTTTTACTTGCCGGTGTGAGTTTTGGCTACACCCTAATTTTCAATTTCAATTCATAAATTCACATATTTGAGTTGTCATACTCAATAATACTTCTCTTTTCCAATCATGATTTCTAAATTATTCATGAGTCCATAACCATACATGGAATTCAATTATTCATCAAGTAATTCATCAAGTATCATTTCCACATTAAAATCACATCACTAATTATATGGTCAATGAGTATTCACAACTCATAATTGTCACACATAAGAATAATTCATACCATTTCACTTCATATATTGCCTTTCTTATTTATAATTCTTTTCTAGCACTTTATTTCAATTCTTTTTGTAAAATAAACTAGTGTAGAACCATACAACTTTTCACAAATAAATTAGTGCAGAACCATAGTTCTATCTACACTTTTATTCGCAAAATATACTTCATTTTATTCTAATACTTCCCAATTTATTTTTCATAAGTCCAACATAATTTTAGGATAATAATAATATTTTTTTCACAATTTTTAAGTATCAAAACCACCCAAAAAAAATATTTTTTCCCACAATTAAACACTGGCCGAGACCAGGGATCGAACCAACAACCACAGGGAACCAAGCCGCAAGCGCTGACCACTAGACCGATCGCGCCAAGCGATATAAAAGGGCGCTGAGAGCATTAAATGCTCTCGGCTGTAGCTCTATTAATTTTTTTAAATGCGCACAAAATATGTGTTGCTCACAGGAATCGAACCATCGACCTGTGCTAGCCTCAACCAAACACTGTAGCGAATAGAAACCACCCGACCACTTGAGCTATATGCTCAAGTTGTCTCAAATACAACTTACATTCTAATTAAATTAACTCTCTCTGTTTAATAGAATATTTCGATGTTCAAAAAGCTCTCATTTGATTTCGCTTTTACTAAACTTATTGTAAATTTCCAGATTAATTATTCCCATCATAATTTATACTCCAGTATATTAAAAATAATTTTTTCAATAATTAAACACATATTTTCCATACAATTTGGCTAAATTGTAAGATACTACTACCACATTTTTTTTTCGACATTTCTTATCCAATTTTGATTTCCACAATCTCTATATCAATTCTCTGTTTTTATTCATTTCACAAACCCACAAATTATATTTTTGGTCATTCGTTACAATATTATCACACAAGGTCCATTTAAGCATATAAAACAACATTGTCGTCTACTAACTTTTGCATATAGTTCTTGATGCTAATAATGAATTTTTCTTCAAACAATCCATGGCTACAATTATTTACACTCAACTTAAATTAAATGATGGAAACACATACAAGCTATTTATTAACATTCCAATCAATTAATAAGCCATTTTTCCAATTAAAATGTACTCTTATTAATCTTTTTCATGCATCATCATTTCAATTCAATTCTAGCATGCTTACTAATTAGAAATACGGAAAATAACCCATCTTAATTGGAGAGAAATACAATTTGCAACACCTCCTAAACAAAAGTCCTTGCCAAGAGAGCGATCCTTCTCCTCCTCGATGTGCACTCGAGCCTCCAAGATGCCAAACCCGAGCTCTAAGATGCCGGCTTCTCCTTGGTGCAAACACAAATTCCTCACACACAACTTTCAATCTTTTAACTCACTTGCTGTACTACTAATAATGTATTTTATACTATAGGTCTTGGAGAATTAAAGAGTACAAAAATAACTAGGCTAGGGGGGTATTTATACTAAAAATTTGGGTAAATGGAAGGCTAGGATTAAACTAGGAGTTAGAAACAAAAGGCTAGGATTCAAGGAGGAGTTACAATAACCAACCATGATCAAGTAACCACCACCCATGACTCCACTCATCTTTTCATTTTCCATCCATGTCAAAGCCGGCCACACAAAGGTGCATTTGCACGTGTACGTGCAATGCATGCGCATGCATTAGTCCTCCATTTAACAAAAGTTGTACATTATATTTTCTATAAAAATAATCTTTAAAAGATGTTCTACATTACAAGTTGTATTTAAAAATAAAAATAACTCATGGGCTTTAGTTTATGGGCCAAAATAATAGTTTTATATAAAGAAATTAAATAAATTAGATTTGGGTAGAAAGAAAGGCTTATGTTTATTTGAAGAAAATGAGCATTTATAAAAATAATTAAAGAATACATATACACACTTCATCCATAATGAAAAATAATTATAAGATTTCATACTACAAAAATTGCACGTGCACATTACGTGCAAAATAAATAAATAATTTTCATAAATGAAAATCGGGGCATTACAGGTCCGATGATCGACTGACACCCAGCTTGGCCTTTACTGTTGATAGATACCCACCACCCCAGGGTTTGTTAGGGGGATATGATGTATTTTGTTTAGTTGCATGTATGTTGCGGCCATTCTGGTCTTCTTTTGTCTCACCCCCATGTTTGGGGTGAAGTTTATGTACTTTTGTTATGTTTGTAGGACATTGTATTTGGTTCAGTACTCTGAGTTTGTGTTATTAATCCCTTATTAATGAAACAGGGTGGCCATACTTCACATTTTCTTTAAAAAAAAAAACCTTGTCTTGCACAGGTTTCCCCATTTTTCTTTTCGATTAATTTCACTTAGTCATACATATCAAAGATACTGCATCAATTACATTTAGTTTTATCTTTTTTCACTAATAAAATTACGTTCACTAATTGAATTGTGTTCAACTGATAGAAAGGAAAGAACCTCGCAGACATGTACACCACACAAATGAAAAACTTATTATTATAACAGTCATATTAATATATGCAATATTTATTTATTTTTTTGAAGAAAAGGTGGAGTATAGCCACCCTGTTTCCTTAATAAGGGGTTAATAAAACAAATTCAGAGTACTGAGCCATATACAAGATCTTACAACATAACAAAAGTACATAACTCCACCCCAAACATGGGGAGTGGGACAAAAGAAGAACAGAATGGGAAAACATGCATGCGTCTAAACACAATACATCAAATTCCCCCAACAAACCCTAGGGTGGTGGGGATATATCTGCAGTAAAAGGCCAAGCTGTCAGTCAGTCGATCGTCGGGCCTATCTCGACTTCAACATCATCATAGTCTTCTACCTGGAATATGCTCGCTGTCCTCCCTCTCGGACTAGCGGCGGCCACATTAGCCCAAAAGAAAATAAAATGCATAATGTGAGTCAAATTACCAGAAATATTATTATAAGTTTCGCGAAAATAATAATTATTCCTGTTTAGCCAAAGAACCCAGGTTGTGGCGGCGATAGCGATAAACCAAGCTTCTCTCATAGTTTTTCTCTCAGTAGTGAACTTTGAACCTACCCAAAAATTCTCATACACACCATGGTACTGATTCGTCCACAGGACGCTGAGTACCTCAACGAGTACCGCTTTGCTCCTAGGACACTGTGCAAAAAGGTGGTCTCTAGTCTCGGGGGCAGCGTGGCAGAATCCACAACAAGAATCCACATTCGGTTGACGTTTAGTGAGGTTTTCTCTAGTCAAAATCTCAACGTTCAGCACCAGCCAAAAGAAAACTTTGATTTTCAGCGGGGTTTTCGTCCCCCAAATAACGCTAGACCAATTTGGGATACATCCCCTAAAGTGAATGCGGTTATACAGGGAGTGAACGGTGAACGTGTCGTTCTTTTCCAGTCCCCAAGATTTCCTATCTGGACCCTGAGAGCAACTAATTCCAGCGTTGGTGATGTAGGTCTGAAATTCCATGAGTCTAAGATGAGAGCCCGGGTCCAGCGATTGTTTAAAGGCTGGTTTTCAGGCTGCAATCACCGTGCAGTGCGGTTGTGACGCATGATCATATAAATCGGGGAACAGAGCTCTAAGTGTGTGGTCACCACACCACTTATCCCACCGGAATCTGGTTAGTCTGCCATTACCGACAACTGATGTCACACAGCTAATGAAGGGCTTGTCGGCCTTAGCGATACCTTTTCAGAACCAGGAGACACGTCGGCCAACCCTGAAGCCAAACTTTCTCGTTCCATTCCCATGCAGATATCCCTGAACGAACTCTTGCCACCCTTCTACGTTAGGGTGGAAAATTTTCCACCACCATTTACCCAGTAGAGCAAGATTCATATCTCGAAAATCAATAATACCTAGTCCTCAGTGTATCTTTTTCATGCATGCTATCGTCCATCTGATAAGGTGATAGCCGCCTCTATCCGGGTTCGCCCCTTTCCATAAAAACTGTTTACGAGTTCGATCAATTCTCTAAATCACCCATCGCGGCATTTCAAAGAAGGACAAATAATAGGTTGTAATATTTGAGAGGACTGCATTAATAAGTGTGACTCTCCCTCCCAATGACAGAGTTTTACCTTTCCAACCTGCCATACGGTTCTCAACCCGGTCAATGATGGGTAACCAATCAACCTTCTTGAGTTTCTCGAGTCTCAGTGGCAACCCCAGGTACTGAATGGGAAAACTCTCGATGGAGTAATTGAGAATCGTGACATGTTCTAGTGCCTCCTCAGAAGTCAAGGCAATGGGGATAAGAGAACTTTTGTGGAAGTTAACCCTGAGGCCATATAGTATTCCTTTGAAGGTGGTTGTTTTCCCGAGGTTGCCATTTCCAAATAAGAGAGTATCATCTGCATATTGGAGGATTGAGCATCCTTGGCGATTGACTCCCTTGGTCACTGGTGAGATCCAACCTACTCTACTGTAGTTAGCCACCATGGATCGAAGTACATATGCCACAATGGTGAAGAGAAGGGGGGAGAGCATATCTCCTTGTCAGAGATCCCGTTTGCAAGAAAATGGGTGGCCCGTTACTTCATTCACCAAAATTGCAGTTCTGTTGGTTGTAAGATGTGTGGATTTATCCCCAAAATCTCTTCCAGCCAGTGCTTCCAGAATACAGTCACATTCAACCGAATTGTAAGCTTTCTCGAAGTCCAGTTTCAGAAGGTATCTCTTAGCATTCAACGTGTGGCAATGGTGGATAGTTTCTTCAGCCGTGGTTATACTGTCATGAATACATCATTCTTTAATGAATTTCATCAGATGGTGACTAATCGGACCTTTCATCACCTTTCCCAATATTAAGCTATCGACAAATGGTCTTCATATATGCAATATTAAGCAATCGACAAATGGTTTGAATGCTGAATAGTAATTTTGTATACATACTTAAAAAGGTGCCAATATTATGATGAAAGATTACTCTCGAAAAGATAATAATATAATGAAAGACAAGATCCTACTCAAAGAGTGCTCCTAATTAAGCCACCTAGAAAACAAGAATAATGAGCTTTCTAGACAACCATAACCTATTAATTCTTAATAGATTATGGTCCTCATGTGATTTATTTTAGCCCATGATAACACAACTAATTCTAGCTGGATTAATGATCAATCCATGATCTGTCGATTTTTTATTTTTTTCCTTCCCTAAGTAATTAGTTTCTTGCAAATTTGTTTAAGATCTTGATTTGGTAACAGGAAGGAAAATATAAAGAACATTATATGCATTAGAAGATCAACAAGTCTGTATATACATTCTAAGAATTTGCATTCAAACTGAACATGATTATCTGCAGTTGTTTTCTTTTCGCTTTTAAATTAATTTTCTTTTTTAAAAAATAGAGATCATATACTAACAAGGTTCGTGAATAATTCGTTAAATTTGCAAATTATTCACGAAGAAATAATTTGCCGAACATATTCATGAATTATTTGCAGGTTTGCATTTAATTTTCCAGTTCGCAAATTATTTATGAAAATCATGAATTAAACGAATGTTTCACGAATTTAGCGAATTATATAAGAAATATTTATGAATTTATATATATATTTACTTAAGTGATGAGTACTAACTACTTAGATGAATTAAATTTTGTATTTCTTTCTTCCCGAACTTTTACTGATTTTTTTTCGAGTTTGCAAGATTTTTGTTGATTTTCGAATATTAAATCTTATCGAATTATTTATAACCAACGAATTTATGAGTATGGGTTTGTGACGAATTTGTGACTATCAGTGCAAGGTACTGTTGAACCTGTTGCGAATGTAGTTAAAAATGATGATGCACATTCTAGAGTGGAATAGGAGATCACACAATCATTTATAATAGATGATAGTATACAAACTAGTGATGATGTACAATAATCCTTTGTAATAGATTATGGTTTTTTGTGTTTTGGGGGTCAATATCTGATGTAGAACCTTTCTCCATTACATTGTTATCATCAGTACGTATAGGAAGAATTAAAGTAGTTCAAACTAAGTAATAACACATAACACTCACGTTTTTCCACAATGCAACATTGAAATAGTGGAGGTATATGCTAGTTTTCGCATTTTGAATGTGGGCATTTGCTAAAACATCTCAAATATCATTTTTTTAAATAGTGGGGATATATGCTAATTTCCACATTCTGATTGGGGGCATTACCTAAAATAAATTTTATCGTGGGTATGTATGTTATTTTACATATCACATATGACGCACGTGAGTTCACTTAATGGAAATTTTAACGGTTCCTTCCAAACTGAGAGTATGTCTTAGTTTATTAAAATAGTGGAGGTATATGCTAGTTTCTACATTTTAAATAGGGGCATTTGCTAAATTATCCCTTTAATATAATCATTCACTTAAGGCGACTATTGAGAATTTCATAGGTTTTTTTTTCTTTCAATTTTCTTTCCAAACATAAAGAGCCCCTGTAATGTTATACCCTTTGCTGTTGCATTAATATTGTAACCTTTCCAAAAATAAAGATCCCCTGGAACTCTTTGCTATTGCTGAAATATCAGAATCTAATGATTGTTAGCCACATAACTGTATAATCTGTGAGTGTGGGTGTCACTAAGATTGACAGAAAAAAGGAAAAATAAATAAATAAAACCACCATTTCATCTATCAAATTAGCAATATACATAACATATATAAGTGCATCAGTGCATGTAAAGATGAAAATCAAAGAGTATAACTGATTAAGTTCATTTATATATCCTTTATCTGTTGCCATCACTAATATCAAGACAGATTTTGCGACGAGTCATCCCTTTAAGCTTCCACTATTTTTATCGATGCTTTACGCTTCTTTACTGTTTTTGCACTAATATAATATGATACATAGAGCAATTTTCTTCAGGTAACTTGATCAGATCTAAACCGACAACATATAGAATGTTGTTGCATGTTGCTAGAATGGGACCTTTTAGCAATTGAAGTATGAGCTAGTTAGATAGAACTTGGACAAACCAGATTTGGTTATGGGCATCTGATTAGCCTTTTTGAGCAGGTTCTATGAGACTATAAGGAGAAGCTTGCGGAAATACACCCATCGATGAATATGATACAGAAAAGAACAAACTGAGGAGACCTAACCAGTGCAAAATAGTGGCAGTAGAATATAACATAGAGAAGTCATGACCTGAGAATTTACAAACTAAGAAATGCAACTGAAAATATGTGCAAAGGAGTCAAATAGAGTTTTTTTTTTGAGATAAAATGATTGCTCTCGGTCACCTGTTTCATTAAAAAGGTTTTAAAGAAACCAAATATTACAACCACCATAAGTTCCATCTAGATTCGCAGATCTAGACCTCAAAAACATCCAAGTACATAAGGATTACAAAACCAAGTTCCCAACCAATACATGAAACCAAAACAACTAGCCTCGAGTCAAATAGCAGATCCATGTCCCTGTCATCCTCTCGACTGGCATGCCCCCCGTTGCCAGCCTATAGAATTTACTCAGCATCCTCCAGGCGCATCCTCTTTCTAGCCCCTGTTTGACCTGCCCAGGCGACAATAAGGAAACTTGTTTTATGCAATGTTACTTGAAATGAACAACTATTATTACGAAAGCATGCACCATTCCTATCTAGCCATAGACTCCACAAAGCTGCCGCTACCGATATATCCCACATGACACGATATTCTTTCCTAATGTTAGTCATTCTCCAAAACCCCCATAGATCCCTTATAACGTTTGACAGCGCTAAGGTCCCAAACCTTAAAATCAAGACTTCCCATAGCAATTTCGCTTTCGGGCAGCGAAGGAAAATATGGTCGGTATCCTCCTCTCCCTCGGTACATCTATGGCAGTGACTATTGATCTGTATCTTACGACTCTTAAGATTCATCTTGGATAGGATCACGTTATTCATAACCAACCAAAGGAATGCCTTTATCTTGTTAGGTACTCTCGACTTCCAAATAATGTTCGCCTCATCGTTTCTAACACCCCCATCATTGTAGAAGTTGTATATGGATCTGACCGAGAACAATCCAGAGGATTCTAACTTCCAATACCTGACATCATCTATCCCCCTACTTACTGTCACCCCTACTTCCAGTCGAAGTTTGAGTTGAATTAGCTGTTGTTTACTTTCATCCGAAAGTAATCCCTCGCGCTTTAGTTTGACGGACCCGCATTTCCAAATCTCCGAAAATAAAGCGTTTTCCTCTTTTGATTCCTTCGCCAGTTTTGAAAATAGTGCTTGCAGTGTATTCTCTCCCGCCTACTTGTCTTTCCAGAACCTGATGCTGTTTCCATCACCTAGCTTGCAGGAAGTGTTAGCATGGAAGTCCTCCCCCACCTTCACGACCCCCTTCCACATGTGACATTTTGTCCCATGTTTACTTCTTCCCCCAGATCTGAACCTTTTATGTCTCCGGTACAAAAGGAACGAGTTACCCCACCACACCTTGCGTCGCTTTTGCATTTTCCACCACCACTTTGCTAAAAGTGCTTTATTCATGTCTCTTAGATTCACTATTCCCAGTCCACCGAAGTCCTTCTTTTTACATACCTTACCCCACCTCACCAGGTTAATTCCTTTACTGCCCTTTTGGTTTTCCTTCCACAGAAACCTCCTCCTACATTTGTCGATTCTCTGGATAACCTAAGTGGGGATCTCATAAATAGACATCAAGTACGTTGGTAGGCTACTGAGCACCGAGTTGATAATAACAATTCTTCCCCCCAATGATAAGAATTTCCCTTTCCAGCCGTCTAATTTCCTCTCTATTTTTTCCACTAGTGAAATCCAATCATCCCTTAGCAGTTTACCAGGTCTTATTGGCGTTCCCATGTATTTGAGTGGGTACTCCTCCTGTTCACATTGTAGCACCTCTGGAATCCTTGATACGGAGTCACCCGCCCCACCGCTAATCTCCAGAACCCTACTCATTTGAAAGTTAACTGTCAACCCAGACCAAAGTTGAAAACATCCTAGAATCACTCTAATGGCCACCGCCTCCTCCATCCTCGAAACCCCGAACATAAGGGTATCATCCGCATATTGCAAGATTGACAACCGCTTAGGGCAACCTTTGACCTTGATCCCTTTGATAATCCCCGTCTGAGCTCCTCTCCTAACCATTTCAGCCAGCCCATCAGCGATGATAGCAAATATCAAAGGTGATAAAGGATCACCCTGCCTCAGCCCTCTCCTGCATCTGATTTTCCTGCCTAGTTCCCCATTAAGTTGAATGAATGATTTTCCATTAGTAATACACATCCTCATCCATGTCCTCCATTTAGGTCCAAAACCTCTAAGTTCAAGACCCTCTTCCAAGCAGTCCCATTCAACCGAGTCGTCTACTTTTTGGAAGTCCAGCTTCAAAAGAAAACCATCTACCTTCTCTTTGTTTGCTCTGAAGACCATTTCGTGGATCGAGGCAATACTTTCCGTTATGTCTCTACTTTTGACAAATCTGCTTTGAAAATCATCAATAATATCTGCTAAGTTCGGTGAGAGTCTGTTAGCAAGCACTTTAGTGATGATTTTGAAAGACCCATTGAGAACGCTGATTGGTTTGAGGTCTTCCACCCTGAGAACCTCCGCTTTCTTTGGGAGAAGGAAAATATTAGCGTAATTTAGTCTATCTATTTGTGCCACTTCCGCAAAAAATTCTTCAAAAATATCTAGGAAGTCATTCTTGATAATCATCCAATATAATGAGTAGAAAAGAATCGGAAATCCATCTGGTCCCAGGACTTTGTCCTGTCCCAAACTTTTAATAGCTCTTATGACCTCCTCCTCTGTGAAGGTTCCCTCCAAACCTTCACTCCCATCCAATCTTGACTCACTCCACATATCAGATTTCAATCTGCAAGTGTGGGCTCTCCTCTTTCCCAGTAGCTCTTTAAAGGTCGTATCTACATGGTTTCTAATATGACTACCCTGCTGTGTCCATTCTCCCCCCACAAGTAATCCCGAAATATTGTTCTGCCTTCTTCTACCATTCACCACCTTATGGAAGAAGGCCGTGTTGGAGTCTCCCTCCTTCAGCCATTGGATCCTTGATCTTTGTCTCCAGTAGCACTCTTCCATCTCTCCAATCTTGTGCATTTCAATTCTGTTCTGTGCTAGCTCCTCCATCTCTATACCATCTAATACTCTGTCTTCCTTGATGGTTTCTAGTTCTTGTGTCAAATAGAGTTGTTTGATTAGAATTAGAGAGTTGGTTAACGGAATGTTGGTTCAGTACTGGGAATTTTATTTTCATATTTTTATGGGAGTACTTGGAAAATTTATGGTTAGTCTACTTACTCTTATCTTCATTATCAAAAGTTATTAGCACAACATATTTTATTAGGAATTAAACTTTGAATTGCATTGTTTTATCTTTTCTATGCTTCCGCGTATGTTGTGAATGTTCGTCTAATATCTCATTATTGGAACACAGCGTAGCTAGCCTAGCTAGACCTGTTTCCCTTCAATATCTCAAAGCGATCATGATAAGTTCTCTGTAATGAAATAAGGTGGCCATATACAATATTACTCAAGTAAATAACATTCATCAAAATAGAGGAAGAACAAGTTCTGCAATATTGTGATCTTTGATGCCAATTTTAAAAGCAAGCAAGGAGGAAGTAGGAAACAACCTGCTAATGACACGGAGAACCTAGTGGCTTCGAGAACTGCATCCGAAGTCATCACATTCCATCAAACACCTATTGTGCATCAGGAATCATAATGTTGGAACTCGGTGACCCTAGCTCATGCATTTTATCAAACACCTTATTTACAGTTTCTTCAGGGTAAATTGTGTGAGCCTTTCCATAAGCCCAAACACACATCCCCATTCATATGACTGAGATCAGAATCAAGCAACAACAAAGAACTCAACGGAACCCATCTCCAAATTAGGTGTTAAGATTTGCAACTTGCGAATAATTTGAGAGCAGGAATCTGATCCAATCCTTGGATCTGATCAGGGTTCAGGTGATCGGCGAGGAGAAGCTGGGTAAGATACAACTGAAGCTTAAAAGAGGAAGTTAGAATAGTTTGTGTATCAGTCCTGTAGTATACATATCAGTTCCCAGCTATTATCTTTCTTTCTTTCTGGGGTATATTTGTAAATGTGCATGTAATCTTTCATTGAAGTCCAACCTGTAACTAACTATCCTAGTACGTGCGATGCACGTGTTCCTCTCTCTATAAATACTTCACCCCTGTAACAAAAATTGCTTTGAATAAAGAATCTTGATTTCTGTTGTTCATTTTCTCCTTCCTCTCATCTCTGCCATTGTAGCTCGAAGGCGAAGCGATGCTGAGGAAGAAGGCTTCGGTGATGGTCGCTGCCATCGGTGATCAAGCTGGAACAGCGGTGATCAAGCTGGAACAGTGGTATCAGAGCCTAATTTCGGTCCGATAGATGTCGTCGGCCAAGAGTTCAATCAAGAATCAATTCAAGAAGCTGAGAATCCCATTGATTCTGGGTCTGGATCTCGATTTGGACCTAGAGCTAGGGATCAGAATGCACGGGAGTCTACTGATCATAGTGTCGACTCTCATAAGCATCCCAGCTTTGAAGAGCGGTTCGATCGGTTGGATTTGGCCTTGGATCGCCTACTTCAAGAACCAAGAAATCATCGTCGTTCACATAAAATAAGGGATTCTTGGAGTTCTGAAGGAAGTGGGAGTGGCTCCGAGGAAGACCCCCGTGGTTGGAGGCATGGGGATGAACGGCGTCGACGTCTACGTCCTAGACACTCACCACGAGGAACATTAAGAAATCATGATCGATTTGAGCGAATCTTCAGGGGAGAAACTTCAAGAAATAGTGATCGACAACAAGGTGGTAACACTTTCTTCCCTAAGCTTCCAAAAATTGATTTGCCAAGTTTTGATGGAACGAGGGATGTCACTAATTGGGTATATCATGCGGAACAACACTTCTAGACACAAAGGGTTAGTTATTTTGATAAGCTATCCTTTTGCCTTTACTATTTGAGAGGAGAAGCTTTAGTTTGGTGGAGGTGGTTTGAGGAGCATGAAGAAGAGGAAATCGATTGAGAAATTTTGAAAAAAGAGTTGTTATTGCAATTTGGGCCCTCAGAGTTGGATGATCCAAAAGCAGCATTGTATAAATTGAAGCAGACGGGTACAATTGTTGAGTATCATCAAGAGTTCTTGAAGTATAGCCAACTCACTAAGCCTCTGGCTAAATCCTCATTGATTAGTTGTTATATCTCGGGATTGAAGAGTGAGTTGAGGAAGGAAGTGAAACTCAAGAACCCTCGAAGTGTTCTTGCAGCTTATAGAGAGGTTGTTGCTAGAGAAGAAATCCTTAGTGATTAGCAAAGGTCCTAGAAATCCAATTCATTCGTCAAGAATAATTCTTTTCAGAGTAGTTCTACTCAGTTTTCAAAACCTGCAGAGACCTTTAGTGTATCGAGTAGCAAGAATCCTATAGGAAGTGGTGTAAGATCCAATTCTACTATATCCAGCCAAAGATCAGCAATTCTTGCAGCTCATGAAGAAAGGAATGGAAAAGGGGGTGTGCTTTCACTGCGATGAAAAATTTCTAAGAGGTCACAAGTGCGCAGGCAAGTCTTCATGCAAATGAATGGTTCTTGTGAGAATAGTGTGTTCATGCAAATGCTTGGAGATTTGGATGGAGATCCTAATGGGTCAGGGTGTTCTTCAACCGAAGACTTGGTTCCTAATGCAGTTGAGGGAGGAAGAATTCAAAGGTAACTACATTGGTGCACAATAATGAGACTGTGGTTATTTCATTGCATACTCTTACGGGAGCAATCGTCTAAGGACTTTCAGGGTTCAAGGCAGTATACTATCACACCCTGTTTGTGCTCTCTTGGATATAGGGGCTACTCATATCATTTGGAGGTTACAGTAGTGGGAGGCAAACAACTCAAATTCTTGGGGCTTTGTGAGGTGGTAAAAATTTTATGTCAAGGTGTTTCTATAATTGTTGATTTCTATGTCTTGTCCATGGATACCAGCCAGCTTGTTTTGGGCACCCAATGGATCGAGACTTTGGGGAATGTGGTTTGGAACATGAAGAAAAAAAAGATTGTGTTTTAGCTTGATGGCCAAAAGAGAACGTGACTCGATATCCCCCCCTTGAAGAGTTGGAGTTTTCATCTCCTAAATCCATGACTAAGGCCTTACTTCAAATAAAGAATGGATGGTTGCTGCAAATGGTGGGACTTCTAGAACTGTTGTGAATTCTAAGGAAATTCATCCTCAGTTGCAGATGGTTTTGGATTAGTACAACGATGTTTTTAAAGAAAACATTGGTCTACCCCCACATCAAAGTTTTGATCACGCTTTACCTTTTCTACCAGGATCCAGGCCTATTAGTCAACGTCCTTACAAGCATCCATGGCTTAAAAAAATGAGATAGAAAAGCTGGTTCAAGAAATGCTACAATCGGGTACCATACACTAGTCACAACCCATACTCTTTGCCTATTGTTATGGTCAAAAAGCCCAATGGTAGTTGGCATATGTGCATCGACCACAGAGCTTTGAAACAAGATCAATGTCAAGGATAAGTACATTATCCCAGTAATTGACGAATTACTTGATGAGCTTCATGGTGTATCTATTTTTAGTAAGCTGGATATGCGCAGTGGGTATCATCGGATTCGAATGTGTGACGAAGATGTGCATATGACAACTTTTCGTACTCATGTAGGACACTATGAATTTCTTGTGATGCCATTTGGATTAACAAACGCCCCGTCCACCTTTCAATCTCTTATGACTCCATCTTGAAACCGTATTTGAGGAAGTTTGTGCTTGTCTTTTTTGATGATATTTTAGTGTATAGTGGTAGCATGGAGATTCATGTGCAGCAGTTAGCTGTGTTCCTACAAGTTCTTAGTGAACACAACTTGTTAGCTAAGCGGAGCAAATGTTCCTTTGGTGTACAAGAGGTAGAATATTTGGGACATGTGGTCTCTGTTAAAGGTGTTGTGGTCGATCAGGAGTAGATTAAGGCTATTCTCAATTGGCCAATTCCTAAGTCATTGATAGCTTTGAGAGGATTTCTTGGCCTTACGGGTTATTATCGCAAATTCATTGCCAATCATAGCTCCATTGCCTGGCCTCTTGTGAAGCTGATTAAGAAGGGTGCATTTGTATGGAATGAAGATTCCCAATTGGCTTTTGAAACCATGAAGCCGGTACTGACTACTCCCCAAGTATTACTGCTCCCCAATTTTGCTATTCCCTTTGAGTCAGAGTGTGATGCATGTGGGTTAGGACTGGGTGTTGTTCTATTGCAACAAAACTACCCAATTGCCTTTCTCAGTCAGGAGTTGAAGATAAAGAATAGGTTGTTGTCCACCTATGAAAAGGAGATGCTGGCCATTTTGTTGTCAATAAAGAAGTGGCGTCAATATCTTTTTGGTTGAGAGTTTGTTATACGCACTGATCATAAGTGTAGCGCCCCAAATCCCCATACCAGGAACCTGAGACCCTACTCCAGGAGTCGAACTTCAAAATAACCACAATCACAGAAAGTACAGGAAAATTTAAAACTTTTATTCCATATAAATGTTACATTTACA
Organism: Hemerocallis citrina; assembly: GCA_017893485.1. Classification (NCBI taxonomy): domain Eukaryota; kingdom Viridiplantae; phylum Streptophyta; class Magnoliopsida; order Asparagales; family Asphodelaceae; genus Hemerocallis; species Hemerocallis citrina. The sequence continues at coordinate 27,343,568 of CM030362.1, read as the reverse complement.
AGTGTTACAATATCCAAATAAAAATTACAAGATTTAGAACAATATAACAACACTTGCATATGTCCCTTGGATCCTTGGACCAACTCGAGCTCTGTAGTACCTGTAGATCGGCTCCGGATACCTACAAGGTGGGGAATGTCAGTACTTCGACTGGCGCAATTCTGGTGATAACAGCGATCCTCTCAAATTCAATCATAACCAATAATTTATGCAAAATAGAAAGGTGTTGTGCCAAAACAAGGGTTTAATGGATTCGGGTTCCAGTGCAGTGATATGACATGACCCTATGACTAGATACAGCAAATTCATATGCCTGACTCTAATGCAAGTAAGACTTTGGAGCACAAATGCATCCCATACTACATACGCCCCCAAATCTAGCCGTCTTTCTCCACAATTTAGGGATTCGAACCCTCGCCATGCATCCTACTCTTGTACTCAACCAGTTCCCAATAGATTGACCGTCGCCCAAGGAGGTTGCAGTAGGTCGGTCTAGTTCTGCCACTGCAGTGCCTAAGTGGTAGCCGCCACTTGGTACTTGCGTACGGACCTCCTCAGAAAGCTGCGTTGAATCCGGTCGCTCGACTGATTGATTCCCCATATCCACCTATGGACTGACGCATGCGTGTTCACCCCTGATTGGGTTATGAACTTATATATATACCAAAACACAAAACTCCCGTGCATAGGGACGTGAGAACCTCAGGAGGTCAAATCCTCCTATCCTCCTGTACCTTACTTCGGCAAAGCTTTGGGAATTAACAAATCGAGATACGAGCCGAGGACTCATCCATGAGTGCCAAAAACGTATCCCTACGACTGGAAGGTACAACACCAACTATGGTTTACTATGACTAATGCAATTTTCCAACCCCTTAATATGTCATTCTAACCCCAGCCTTACTCTAATCATTCTGGGTAAAGATAAAATTTGCTTCCACACTTGCCTATCAACCTCTGGCCCTGGCGATACTGGTCCGGTTCGCAACTTCCCTAGCTTGGAATTGTCCAGCATTACGGCCTACATTCGCCGTTACCCCGGCTGTGAATGTATGTTCACCCCTGACCCGGGCTATGAACTTATCTCAATGGCACGTTCGGATGTCCTATGCTTCGGCGGAAGTTTATAATGTAGGGTTGACAGATGCAGGGTATCCCTTACCCTCGTGACTAACTCGAGTCACACACCTATTATGGGAGTCCTTAACACCAGTAACAGATATCAACTATCCCTCGACAAGAGTCATCAACTCTGATAGTACACAAGGAAAATGTCCTCACAATACTTAGTCAAAACCAAGACTAAGCGACCTACGGGGTTTCTGCCCGAATCTTAAAATGGTCATAACTCTCTCGATTAAACTCCGATTGGAGTGTACGAGCCCAATCCGGAAAGGTAAGATCCTAGGCTACAACTTCCTAGTTTATCATGAACTTAAATTCAATCATCTTGATCCCCAAAGTAGCCTCTCAAGCCTCAGTCTGTGTACTTCCTGTACACGGGCTGCACCTTACCGGTAGCACAAAAGACTACTCACTCATCAGAATGTCACAAACCCAAGTTCTATAGAAAGGTGTGGGTGTCCTAAAAAACTCTCTAGTTGCTCATGAGTCCAAATTATACCCATAGATCATCCTAACACACACATCTCTCACAATTGCACCAAGTCACACACTAGGTCTTTCTAAATCAGAGCACTCAGATCCACTCTAGGTCTCTGTTCAGTATTACAAAAATCACAGTAAATCAACCCTTTGCTGGAATCACCTAAAATTGGTCTTGTTGGAAAGATCTAGATGTCTACTACAAATCTCTAATGAATCAAGCTCTCAAATTGTGCTCTTAATGAGTCTCAAATGTCCAATCTCTACAGGGTATCCAAACTAGCTGAAACCAGCACAATACATACTCATAAAATCATATTAAATTCCATACTTATCCAAATGACACAAAATTTATGGTGATAAAACTAGAGATCATAATAAACAACATGCAAAAGACTTCATGTTAAAACTCCAAGTATACAGTGAGTTTTCTCTATTTCAATCAACCACAGAAAGTCATCTGTTCTTCAGTTTAGCTTCAGCTACTGATTAAAGATCAATTTTTCTCAAGCCTATAAATTCATCCAAATATTTTCCCGATTTTTGTATAGAATCTAGATGCATGTAGGAATATAGGGTAAAAATTTCAGATCAAGAAGGAAAATTCCAACAACATCAGTCATTCTGTTTACCAATTGCTGATTTTGCCTTACGGGACAGTCCTACCATTCGATTTTTTTAAAATATCAAATGACCTCAAAAAAATCTGAAATAAATCATGAACAATCTACACATGTATAGGAACAATCTCTAAAAATTTCATGGTCTAATTCTTTGTATTTTGCTCTCGGAAAAATCAACAAAATAGCATTCTGAACCAGTTTTCTATTTTCAGTTCTGATTTCAACTTCCAAGCTCATAGATGATCATACTAGTACATCCTATCATACATGCATGCAAGAAAATCAATTAAAAGACAGAAAAGAAGGTTTAGAGAAACTCCCCACCCTTAGTTGTTGTAGAGGAATTGATCTTCTTGAGCTTTTCTCCTTGAAAATCTTTCCTTGAGACCTTCTTCTTCACTTTCTCTTCTTCCTTTCTTTTTCTCTCTTGGAGGAGTTCTGAAATTTCCAGAGCAAGGACGTGGAATGGAGTGGAGAAATGATGGAGAAGAGAAGGGGATATGGGCCGGTTTTGGGGCTAGGGGGGTAGGGTAGGCTAGTAGGTTGTTTTGATCAAAACCATGGCTTCTAGCCCATAGTTTTGTGGTTATTGTGTTGGCTGCCCATCTTAAGTTAAATGTGTCCCTAAGAGTGCGAGACAAGAGGTTTATCGAACGCACGCAATATATATCCACTGTAGTATCATACAGTGTTATATTTGCAAAAGCATCGTACCGAAAACTAGCGTTTATACTAGTATCGGTCCTCCTCATTCTCGTGCATCTTTTAGAATGCAATCCTCCCATGAATCGTCCTGTAACCCTAACCACACATCACGATAGCAAAATGAACCCATAATACTGCAATCAAGTGCACGCATACGGAAAATATACATACATACATATATATTCAGGTATCGTACAATACGGGGTGTTACAATAAGCCACTTAAGCATTTTCTAGAGCAACGTTTGTATATGGAGACACATCACTTGTGGCTTATGAAATTGCATGGGTATCACTTTGTGGTTGAATACTAGAATGGAAAAGATAATGTCGTGGCAGATGGGTTTTCTTGGCTGTTTGAGGATGATGGAGAAGCTTCTCTAGCTACTTGGCTCTCTCAAGTTCGACAAGTGGCCCTTACAGATCCTTATTATGAGGATATTAAGCAGAGTCTTGCTGATAGAGCTGATCAGAGATTTACTTTTGTTGCAGGAATTTATTATTTCAAAGGTAGGATTCTTTTGAGTCCCAATTCACACCTTAAGCATTTTTTCATGGAAGAGGTGCATAATACTCCTCGGGGGGGGGGGGGGGGTATGGGGGTGGGTAAAACTTGGCACAAGCTGAAACATATTGTATACTGTCAAGGGAAGAAGAAGGAGTTGCGTCATTTCATCATATCCTACGAAATCTGCCAAAGGAACAAGTACTTGAGTACTTCATTCGCAGGTTTGTTACAACCTTTACCCGTACCTGATCATGTTTGGGATGATATTAGCATGGACTTTGTTGAAGGGTTGCCAAAGAGTGGTGGGTATACAACTATATTAGTTGTCGTCAACAAACTCTGTAAGTTTTGCCACTTTGTTCCACTTTCCCAGCCATATACGGCAAAGAGTGTGGCTGTTACACTCTTTAAACAAGTCAGAAAGTAATATGGGTTACTAAAAAGCATCATTTGTGATAGGGATGCTATTTTTACCGGTAACTTTTGGAGGGAATTACTAGCTTTGCAAGGCACCAGGTTGTGTTTGAGCTCGGCATTTCATCCACAGTCGGACGGTCGGACAGAGGTAGTTAACAGGGTGTTAAAGACTTATCTTCGCTTTTTTATACCATATAAACTTCAGGAGTGGTCGGAATGGTTGGCTTGGGCAAAATATAGCTACAACACCCAAGTGCATAGTGTTACTAAGTTCTCCCCCTATCAAGCAGTATATGGCAAGTCTCTGCCTACTATTTTGTCATATGTACCTAAAACTGCAAGAGTTCAAGTAGTGGAAGATAGCTTGCTTTCCAGATATATGGTTTTGAAGCTACTCAAAGAGAATTTGGTGAAAGCTCAGGGTCGTATGCAAGTGAAGGCCAATGTCCATCGCACTGAGAAGGAGTTTGAGGTGGGGAATTGGGTATTTTTGAAATTGTAGCCCTATCGTCAAGTTTCAGTTGGGAGAAAGCCCATTCACAAACTATCTACATTGTATTATGGGCCATATGAGATACTTGAGATGGTGGGAGCTGTTGCATACAAGCTCAGGTTACCTGTAAAATTGCGCATAGACGATGTTATCCATGTATCCCAATTGAAGACCCATGTGGCCAGGGAGGGTGGATCTGTGATCTTTTTCACTGCATTGCCAAGGTATATTGTTGATGACGTTCCTCAGCCTGCCAAAATCCTAGATCGTCGGATGGTCCCTAAGCCTGGAATTGCAATATCAGAAGTGTTGGTACAATGGAAACGTTGGCAGCGACAGCGAAGCTACTTGGGAAAGTTACTGGGATTTGTATAGGCGATTCCCGACCTTCCGTTTGGTCCTGGGATCTTCATTTCATTGTGGGGGGGGGGGGGGGGGGGGGGATGATCCAATCCTTGGATCTGATTAGGGTTCAGGTGATCGACGAGAAGAAGCAGGGGAAGATGCAGCTGAAGCATAAAGGAGGAAGTTAGAATAGTTCGCGTATCAGTCCCTGAAGTATACATATCAGTCCCTGGATACTATCTTTCTTTCTGGGGTTTATTTGTAAATGTGCATGTAATCTTTCATTAAAGTCCAACAACCTGTAAGTAACTGTCATAGCACGTGCGATGCACGTGTTCCTCTCTATAAATACTTCACTCCTGTAGCAGAAATTGCTATGAATAAAGAATCTTGATTTTTTTTGTTCATCTTCTCCTTCCTCTCATCTCCGCCATTGTAGCTCGAAGGCAAAGCGATGTCGAGGAAGAAGGCTCTGGTGATGGTTGCCACCGTCAGTGATCAAGCTGGAAAAGAATCTCCATAATTTTGATTGTTAGGGTTTATAATTGGGTGAGATTATTGGACAATGATTAAGAGTTTTTTTTTTCAAGTGCAGAGCACTTTAAGTTAGTATTGGGCCTGTCAAATTAGGCCTTGGGATTTCCCCTACTCTTTAGTTTGGGCGGACTACGACTTTAGCCCAATACTATATAATACAGTAAGGATAACGCTACACCTACAACCAAATCTACTACTTATCTCTTTACTACCGTAGTATTAGATATTTCTATCACCTACTCTACAATAATCTCCGCTAATAGTCTACCACCTGATAGTAAAGAGAAAAGTAATAAATTTGGTAGTAGGTGTAGCATTACCCTTACAATAATTAATAAGTAGGACACAAATGGGTTGGAGTATGGATATGACTCACCATATCCATATCCGCTATAATGTGCAAATCCAAATATGGATACAGATCACAATCAGACAATATGCATACATTATGACCGATTATGGTTTTACTAAATCTATCCTTAAAACAATAGTATTACCCTGTGTAAATTGCACAGCCTAAAATAAGTTTGACAGACTCATAAGTCACTGATTATCTACAAATTCTAACAAAAAATATTAACTACAAAATCCTAAATTAGAGAGAAAAAAAGGGTGATAAGGTACCTATGATGATGTTGTGAGCAGCAGTGACGTTCTTGAGTTCGACCAAAACCATCTTATCGTTCGACCAAAACCATCTTATCGTTCAGCTTCATCAAAAACCTCAAACTCATCTCCAAAAATAAAAAAGGAACACAAAAATTAAAGAAATAAAACATAATAATACTATTAAAAATCAAGAAATCAAAGAAGATAGGGAGGTACCTGCAGTGAACAGCAGTGACGTGGTTGAGTTCAATCGAGACCGTCTCGTTGTTCAACTTCATCAAAACCCTAAAACTCATCCCAAAACTGGAAAAAGAACATTTAAATTAAAGAAATAAAACATAATAATGCTAATAAAAAATTAAAAAATCTAAAGAAGCGAGAGATACCTTCCATTAACAGTAGTGACATTCTTGAGTTCGATCGCGACCGTCTCGTTGTTCAACTTCATCAAAAACCTAAAACTCATTCCTAAAACTGAAAAAAGAACGCAAAAATTAAAGAAATAAAACATAATAATGCTAATGAAAAATCAAAAAATCGAAAGAAGATGGAGGTACCTGCCGTGAACATCAGTGACATTCTGGAGTTCAATCGAGTCCTTCTCGTTGTTCAGCTTCATCAAAAACATAAAACTCATCTCCAAAATTGAAAAAAAAGAACATGACCATTAAAGAAATAAAAAATAATAATGCTAATAAAAAATAAAGAAATCGAAATAAGAGAGGGATGACCAGTTGTGAACAGCTCTGGAATTTTTGAATTCTGAAGTTATCTAGGCGGTGTGCCCTCATCGGCAGCCCTACTATCACTTAGTGACTTTTAAAAACTGAACACAACATATTAATACAGGGTATTTGTGAGACATTATTCAGCTAGCTGAACAAACTCTTACTCGATGTCAATCCTTAATACATGGTACATCCACATTACTTCATTGAAAGTAATAATCAAACTACAATTCCAATATGTATAGTAAACATTTGAACACACTATGAAGGCTAATATACTATTGCATAAATCTTATGACAAACCCTGGGTACATCAAATTATTTAGGATTACGCCCAATTACATTAAACACACCACATCTATTTCATACTCCGTAAAAAAAGAACGAAAGAAAATAGAACAAAATTAAATAGGATCCTAACTTTTAGATTATCAAAGATATATAATATATAATTCAATGCTAACTTTTAGTCAAAAAATAAATATAACACTTCGAGAAAGATGCTACTCAACCTTAACTTCAAGAAACGCAAAATAAATCCCAACAATTACTACTTCAAATGAAAGGGGAAATTAAATAATTAATGGGACGATGACGCAATTACATCAAAACTAAACAAACTCAAATTAGGGTTAGGCTCTTTCAAAATTATCCCCTAAATTTTTTTATAATAATAATAATAATAATAATAATAATAATAATAATTTTTAAAAAATTTGGGAACGAATCGATACCTCGGTGGCAAAGGTGGCATTCTAATAGTTGTATATTTTCCATTCTAGCAAAAAACAAAAAACATTGATACACTATAATGGTTAAAATTCAATTAAAATTATAACATTATAAATTAAAAGTAGAAGACAAAGACTTTTTTTTTTAAAATGAGAAAAATTGATAAAATGTGAAAACTTTCTTGCTAAATATTCTGAAACATGCAATAATTTAAACTATGTCATCACAATGAATGATCATTTGTTATGTCCATATTTTTAAGAAATACCCAATTTATTTTCTATTAAGAAAAAAATTGCAGACACATAGTATATTTTAATTGATCGACATCTAAGTTTTCGATGTTAATAAATCACTCATACTCTGAAATTCCTGTTTCATTTTCATCTAGTTGACTCGTTATATTTTTGGTTCTCCTAAATTAAACATGCTAATTGAAATCTCATCGACGTTGCACTAAAAGATTATGAGTATAATGAACTTAATCATATCCAAACGACATGACAATGTCATAAACCCCACAATGGCAATAGTCTTTGACAAAGAGCATTCTTTTAGTTGTATATTTTCCATTCTAGCAAAAAAAAAAAAAAGCATTGATACATTATAATGGTTAAAATTCAATTAAAATTACAACATTATAAATTATAAGTAAAAGACAAAGACTTTTTTTAAAAAATGAGAAAATTGATAAAATGTGAAATTTTTCTTGCTAAAAATTCTGAAACATGCAATAATTTAAACTATGTCATCACAATGAATGATCATTTGTTATGTCCATATTTTTAAGAAATGCCCAAATTATTTTCTATTAAGAAAAAAATTTCAGACACATAGTATATTTTAATTGATCAACATCTAAGTTTTCGATGTTAATAAATCACTCATATTCTAGAATTCCAATTCCATTTTTATCTAGTTGACTCGTTATACTTTTGGTTCTCCTAGATTAAACATGCTAATTGAAACTCCCTTCGACGTTGCACTAAAAGATTATAAGTATAATGAACTTAATCATATCCAAATGACATGACAATGTCATAGAATCCACAATGGCAATAGTCTTTGACAAAGAGCATTCTTTTAGTTGTATATTTCCCATCCTAGCAAAAAACAAAAGTAATGACACACTATAATGGTTAAAATTCAATTAAAATTACAACATTATAAATTAAAAGTAGAAGACTTGTCTTACATTTGCCAATTGCATTTAGATATAGTATAATTACACTCTAACATTTATATAACCTCAGCATAATTTTTTAAAAAATGAGAATTAGGGAATTAGGGATGGAATCGTAATTCAAACGACATGAAAATGTCATAGAACGGTAAGCCTATAATGTTGTTTCAGTTCTTCTGGATCCAGGAAACAGTAAGCCCCTCTTCCACATCTGTCTCCTCCGTTTCTAGACATTTCACCTCAAAGCAAAAGCAAAGCAATCATGCATTTGCAAGAAGAGAAAATTTGTACAAAATTTTAAATTGTAACGACAATTAAACCTGAAACACAATGCCAAAGGAGCCTGTGTCAAAACTCCAATGATAATGAAATGTCATGTTGCAGAAAAAAATCAAGATTGAAACTTTTACCTGTTTTTGGTTCACCATTCTTGCCCCCAACTTTGATGGAGATGATGTGGCCTGGATCATTCCCCTCCATCACATATTCTTCCTGAATTCAATTTCACACACTAAGTTACCTGGGACAACCCTATAAAACTCCACATATCATTACTAACCACCATTCCCCAACACGAGTTTTGACTAATTTGATTGAAAACTTTTACCAAACACTTAATGAGCACCAACAAAATAAAAAGGGTATCCCTCTACTAAGAAAAAAAACCCATACCCATTAGCTAATACCCATAACAAAGTTAGGATGACTAAGGAAACCCATACCCATTAGCTAATACCCATAACAAAGTTAGGTTGACTAATAAATTTCGACAAACACTTACTTGGCATCAACTACAACTCAACTGGAAGAGCATATCTGCTTAAGCTTGTTAGCTGCATTGGGATCCACATAGTTTTTTTGGAGGACCCAGATGGAGTGGATATAAGCTCGAGTGAGGTGCTCGTCAAAGGAGGGGAGGTGATCGTTGCCTCAGAAGTTGACTAGTTTTTGCGGGCGAATGCATGATTGCTTTTGCTTTGGACAGCGGGCGGCAGTAGGGACGGGCGGGTGAGGAGATGTGGGTGGGTTTTGGGCTAGGGAGAGTTAGGGTTTGTGGGTTTTGGGAAGATGTGGAAGATGAAAGGTTTTTTTGGATGTTTTTTTAATTAATTCTGTTTTAGCAATCGGTGTGGGCTGCACGTGTCAGTTCCTATTTTTGCCATCCTTTTTCTATTTCAAATAGAGAAAGGAGAGATGGGGTAGGCCCATTAACTTAAGATATATATAAATGCATGGATGAGAAAGAAGGATTTCTTACAATGCATCGACTCTGTTAGGAACCAGAAATAACATGTAAGTTGTAAGATAGCGCATTAATGTAGAATTGATTATGATGATCGAATGTTTTGTGTACATTATCTCCTTATAACCTGAGGAATTTTTTGTAATACCCTGATTTTTCAATTAATGAAAAATTATTTTATTTTGCACGTAGTGTGCATGTGCAATATTTTGGTTGAATTATTTTTATTTAGATGTGTATAAATATTTAAATATGTGTTCTCAAATTATTTTGTACAAAAGCCTTTTTCTTTAAATAAATAGAAAGCCTTATTTTTAAATGCCTTTTTCTTAAAGCCCAAAATTTATTTTATTTTATTTATTTTAATAACAATTTTGGCCCAAAATAAAGCCCATGGATTAATCTTCTTTTTATTTAAACTTGTCATGTAGAAGACTATTTTATAACTATTTTATTTTTATACAAAATTAAAATGTACAATTTTTAGGCCTAGTTGCATGCACGTGCACTACACGTACACGTGCATTGCACACCTTTTCTAGGCCGGTTGGCATTCTCTTTTGGAGGGAGTTTTGAAATTGGTCATGGTGTTCATGGAGGTGGTTATGTGGATGTGGGTAGTTTTTATAACTCCTACTCTAATCTTGGCCTTCCATCTTTCAACTAACTAGTCAATCCTAGCCTTCCATTTCACTTGATTTCTAGTATAAATACCCCCCCCGCCCCCCTCATGGCTATATTCATATGCAATTATATCTTCCCAAACTATAGTCTTATTTTAATAATAGTGTGAGTTAAAAAAAGGTGAGTGTTTGTGTGGGATTGCTTGGAGGAGAGGCCGGCCATCACTAGGAGAAGCATTCGGTGCTTGGGCTTGGAGGTGTGTGCGAGCGTCTAGGAGGAGGTGCATCTTGTTGCGAGGATTTGTTGCTTTGTGTTGTTTCTCTCCACACAAGGTGGGTAACCTTTCATATTTCTAATGTAGGGATCTATGCTAGATTTAATTATCAAAACTATGCATGAAAAATACTAATAAGAACACACTTTAATTGAGAAGTTAGTGTATGAATTGATTGAAATGTTGTGATTAACTTGTATGTGATTCTAGCATTAAATTAAATTGTGTGTGAAATTCTCCATGATTATTAGCATGAATGAATAATGGTGGTTAAATTCCCTTAAGAATATTGCTAGTATGATGCATGAAAACTTCCAATAAGAACGCTTGTTAATTGTAAAATTGAAACATGAAATTGATTAAGAAAGAGCACACTTTAATTTGAAAAGAGTGATTTTCTTGAATGATTGATTGATAAGTGATTGTATACATTGTGACATAGATGGACTAATGAAATTACTTTGTTATCATCAAAAAACTACTCATAAAGTTAGTAGTTGAGTTATGCTAAATAGACCTTTTTGTTGATATGGGTATGGACAAATTCAAAATATAAGGTGTATGTTGAATAAAAAGTTAATAACAGTAAATTATTATAAGAAAAATTTGAATAAAAAGATTAGAAGACCAATTGTTAAGCGATGTCGAAAATGAAAAATATAGTAGTTTTAATGAATAATCCATTGGTTTGTGTGAAGAAATATATTTTATTAGTACAAAAATTATTTTTATCATACTGATATGAAATTCATGTGAATGAAAGTTGATCTGGAATTTTTCAGTAATTTTTACAAAAGCAATAAGAAACAAAGTTTAGTTGAACATCGAAACATTTTTTATAACAGTGAGAATTGGTCCAAAAGGAGTTTAACGCACACTGTAACAACCTGAGCATGTAGCTCAAGTGGTCACTGTGTTGCGTTGGGTTCTCTGCCGTGACTAGTTCGAACCCCATGATCAACCATGTTTTGTTTGGTTTCTTTTTAAAAACAATTCATTCAGCGGACCGAGAGCATTTATAGCTCTCAGTCGTGTTTTATACTGTGGCACAAATCGGCCTAGTGGTCTGAGCCTTGGGCTTTGTCGGTGGTGTGCTGGGTTCGAATCTTGCTATCGGCAAGATTGGAAAAATTATTTTTTTTGGGTTTTTAAGTGTCCAAAAAATATGAAAAAAATATGGTTATTCTCCTAAAAATGTAAGGGACTTTCTAAAAATGGTTTGGGGATTATTTGAATGAATTTAACTATGGTTTGGAGTTAAAATGCATAAATAGACATATAGTTCTATAAGGATTATTGATGTGAAATTATAACTTGAAAGAATAAGTGAATTGAAAAATTAAGAGTTGATTTGGCAAAAGAAATTTGGTTGTGTGACATGATGCAATTTATTTTTCATCATAGAAAAATTGAAGTATGCATATTGTTTAGAATGTGAAATTGATATGATGTGATAATTGATAAAGTATATGCAAATTTATGTGCAATGATAGACTTGTGAACAAAATTGAAAATCATGAATTGAAAAGAGAATATACATGTGAGTATGAGAACTCAACATGGAAAATTTATAAGTTGAAGATTGTGAAATGAAAATTGAAATAGAGTAGCTAAGTCTCACCCGGCATTGAGAAATGAAATAAAATGAAATGAAATTAGACCAAGTTTGGTCATGTTGAAATGAATGAATAAGTCCGGTTAGTGGAGCGGCTAACTCTAGAGATTAATTTTTGTTCATGATTTTTAATTAAATTAAGGACTAGTACATAGTGGAGACGTGATGAAAGTAGAAGAAAAACATGAGTATGGGGGCCATCGGATAGCGGTGTGAGAGTGATCCACAGGCTGCCTGCTTGATGCGTCAAGACATGGCGTGGGCGCTACTCCAGAATTATCGTCCCGGTGGCGACGCTCGTGGGGTGTTCGAGTGGCTATGGGTGGTGCCATTGTTCCATGGCGGAGGCTGAATTGTCCATAGGTTGCCTGCTCGATGCGTCGTGTCAGTGCGTGGGATTCCCCTCCAGGCTGCCTGGACATGGGCTCATAGATCATAGGACATCTAAGACACTACCGTAATTACAGTAGTAGATTAAGACATAACGAGGGATTGAACCCTATAAAGATGAAGAACGAATAAGGGCTTGCCCTCGGACCTATGTAGTATGGGATGCATAGAATCCGAACAAGTACGCATTAGTGTCATGTAATATAAATAAATGCATTAAGGACTAAGTGCACAATCACAACACGACATCAATAGGGTAGTCCCTTTAGTTGAAATGTGAACAAGTTTGTGTTTGCTAAATATGGAAAGGTGAGTTATACTATTTCCGGCATAGAGAGGATGGCCGTGTATAATATTCGTCGGTTGAATAAACTGACGTACCCACAGTCTTATATGCAGGTAAATGACATGTTAAAGAGGAATGGATGCTTAAAGATTGTACCATGTTGTTGTACATTTACTCAATTGTTGTATTTTACTTCCGCTGTGCAAAAGAAAAGTGTAATTTTGATGTAAACTCTGATGTAAGATGAAAAGTTTAAATTTCCCTATAAAATTGTACTAAAGAAAGTTAAAAGATCCTGTAGAACATCTCGAATTCAGTGTATTTGGGATTCGGGGCGTTACATTTTTTCCCAAACTGTCCCACTTTTTGAAAGTTTTTCCCAAACCACCCTACCTTTTTTTTTAATTCCCAAACCATTCCACTCGGTCTTTGAAAGACCGAGTGTAGTTGAAACTCACGCGGTCTTTCAAAGACTGAGTCTTACACTTCGAAAAATCAAGAGTAAGACTCTGTGTTTGAAAGACCGTGTAAGTTTTAACTACACTCGGTCCTTCAAAGACCGAGGGTCGATTGGGTGTGCTATTTCACATCTTTTCTTTCTTCTTATTCTCTACTTTATTCTTCTTCTCTACTTTCATCTTCTTCTCTATCTCCATCAACGAAACCCATTGCCGCTGCCCTTGTTATTCTCTTGGTCGATTTTCCCTCCAATTGACCGATTCGCTCCCCAAAACTGGGTCTTCTCTCATCGTTACTCGATTTCCCCCCTCATTTCCCCTAAATTTGAATCTTTCTTTAAACCCCAAAACCCTAAATTCTAATATCTTAGATCTCGTTTAATTTCATCTTCGGTGGGAGAAGATCTTGGTTGAAGGATCTAGAAGTACTCTACATTGTCACTATCAAGATTTGGAATCTCCTACTCGAACGATATATTTATCAAGCTTTTGCTAAGCAAATTTTGTGTTAATTTTGTGTTATTGTGAAGGTGCTTAGTTGAATTTGTGTTATTGTTGACAATGTAGAGTAGCAAATGCTAATTGTTGTTGACAATGTAGAGTAGCAAATATTGTTCATTTTAGTTCTAATTAGAAAATGAAAAAAAACAAGTAGAGTAGCAAATGGCATTGTTATATAGCAATTGTTGTTAATGTTGGTTTTGATATCTAGGTTATGTGTAGTTAATAATAATTTTGTTGAAGTTGTAGGATTTGTTTTTTATTGTAAATGGCATGCACAATGGGGAACATGGAGAAAGGAGAAAGTAGTAGACCTCCACGTGGCGATGGAGCACGTACTCTCGGTGGACGTGGTAGTGCTCGTGCTCGTACCGAGGGTACTAATGTAAGTAATTAATTTTTGATTCTAATAGAATTATATGAAATTTCGGTCTATTGATGTAAATGTTATTATTATGTAGGTTCAAATCAATCTAAATGAGGCGGGCACTTCTTCTTCAGTCCCTTCATCATCGTATATCCCTTTTGGAGGCCCAGGACCCCCCGGTCTCTTCACTCCTCACTCTTCAACTGTTGCATCGATCGCAGAATGTGTAGAACGGTGAGTCTACGGAGTGCCGCTTTAGGACTGGTCATCCACTACCTATGCACTTACGGATACACGAGATACTAAGAGACTGTGGGATCTACGGTATTGGTAGGATGAGCTCCATCAAGTGCGATTGACCTATTTTGGAAGCACTTCTTGAAAGATGGAGGCCTGAGACACACTCCTTTCACTTGCCAGTTGGGAAGATGACAGTGACTCTGCAGGACGTTTCCATAATTACCGGGCTTCAAATCGATGGAGAGGCAGTCACAGGTACAATGGACTTCGACCCCGTTTATATAGTCGAGGAGTACTTAGGTGTCAAAGTTGAAGCCGGTGCGATTAATGGTAAATTTATTCATTTGAAGTGGTTGAAGGACACCTTTAAGAATAAATTGAATGTAGGTTCAACTGCGGCAGAGGTGGAGTGCTATTGTAGGGCCTACATTCTCACGCTATTCGGCACTGTATTGTTTCCAAAGTCATCAGAAAATAGCGTCTCGTTGATGTTCTTGCCACTAATCGCCGATCTAGGAAACGTTAGCCGTTACAGTTGGGGTAGTACCGTACTGTCATCACTGTACCGGAGTTTGTGTTTGGCTAGTATAGGTTCGGTGCAGATGAATGGGCCTATGATTTTACTTCAAATATGGAGTTGGGAGCGCATTCACGTCGGTCGGCCCGTAGTACGGATCCAATCTCCGCACTGGATACATCTTCCCGATGACATGGACATGCTACCTCCTATCGGTGTATACTGGACCGACAAACTTACATGGTTAGCCAACCCCAACAGGTGCTTAACGTATTACCGCAATGAGTTGGATAGGTTGGAAGCTGACTGTGTCGTGTGGCTTCCTTACACGGAGGATCATGTACTTCGATTGCCGCCTAATTGCACGTACATGCGTGATATGTGGCTCCCGAAAGCACCTTTAATCAACTTTGGGGTTGTCGAGTTCTACTACCCCGATAGAGTGCTACGCCAGTTTGGTTTTCACCAAAGGATTCCGGTTGCCGAGCCATTCAATGCGGAGATGCACAATATTACAGGAATGGGTCAAACCCCCGGACACAATTGGGCCGCTTGCTTCACTACGTATGTTCAGAGATGGAATGTACACCGGTTCGATGAAATCATCGGTGACATTCCTCCGTTTGACCTCTCTGTGCATGGGGCGTACATGGGTTGGTACGAGAGAGTGACTAGACGGTATATCTCTCCGACGTTGCAGACTCTTGCTGAAGTGGAAGTCCCGATCCGTCGACCAGGGACCGAACCAGCAGATCAACATTCCATGAAGGTGTCGATATACCAACCAAAGAGATCCACTGTTCGGAAATTTGTAAGTTTTAAAGTTTCGTTTTATTTTTTAAGTTTATATAAAAATGTGTTTTTATATATGTATGTGTATATGTAAGTACCATAATCTTTCAACTTTTCATGATTGTCAGTTGAGCCAGACTTGGGCCATTGCAAAGAAATGTGCAACTTTGTTGAATAGCAACGTCGCCGATCAGACGAAGGAAACCATACGAGAGATGATTACATGTTGCCGTGCACAAGCTAATCTTGTGGGCGAGGGAGCAACATTAGATGCAATACTAAGGACTCCCACACATCCAACGAGTGGTCGTTCTGGTCTCCGACGAAAGAGAGTTGTTCGAAGACCCCCACCTCAACCTCAAAGCGAATCAGAACATGAAGAACAAGTAGGGGCTGAGATTGAAGGGGAGGGGATACAACAACAAGTTGGGGGTGAGATTCAAGAAGAGGAAAATATCCCGTTGTCCGGTTTCACACATGCTACTCCACAGCATGCCCAAACCACAACTTGAACATTTCATCCTAGAACCCCTGCTAGAACTATCTCTCACATCCATGTCGTTGCGTATTCTGGTGGATTTAGGCCGGCCTTTTTGTGAACGTCGCAAACTAGCATCGGGTACGAGTCGTGGACCGTCATTAGTAGGCCAATACGCTTGATCTAGAATAGGATTAAACACAGGAGCCCAAGTTTGTGCTAATGACGTGACAAGGTAAAATTTATCAACAAAAGGCTTGTGATCGATTGCACGATATGCACAAGCTGCCAATACATGAGAACATGGAATATGATATAGATGAAATTTCATACATTTGCATGTTTTCGTACCCAAGTTTACAGTGTGCAAGTTCCCACCCTTCCTTTCTCCATTTACCATGCATATACCCGTTCTCACGGAAAAAACTCTAGGTTGATGATGAAACATTGTAACCTCATGTCGGTTTGCTCTCTCACGACGATTATCAATCAATTCATGTACACTTCTAGAAAAAATCATCCCTTCAGATAAAAGCTTACTAGCTTCTTGTCGACGAGTGGTAAAGTAAGAGTTGAGACGATAGAAGATCCTCTCAACAATCGCAGTTACTGGTAAACTACGGACTCCTTTC
This sequence comes from Hemerocallis citrina, assembly GCA_017893485.1. Taxonomy (NCBI): domain Eukaryota; kingdom Viridiplantae; phylum Streptophyta; class Magnoliopsida; order Asparagales; family Asphodelaceae; genus Hemerocallis; species Hemerocallis citrina. Next base: position 27,326,667 of record CM030362.1, on the reverse strand, counting down.
AAAACTGAATTGAAGACTTCTGACAGGTTCGTAGTCATTATGCCGTATCTTCGTCCTTCATCTGCATAAAGTGCCCATTTCTTAACGGGCTTCTCTTTCAACCAATTAGCCGCCTCGACATTGACGGTTTCAAGTTCAGCGAGTTTGGCCATGAACTTTTTTGGTTGGTTTTGACACGCTATAATTTTGGCCTTTTTCCGCAATACTTTGCTACCAAATTTACTAAAAAAATTTATAGCAAAATGACGCATACAATAACAATGATATGCATTTGGTTCGATCCAAGCTCCATTTTACAAATCCATAGCAGACAATATACCAGCATGACGATCCGAGATAACACACAACTCAGTGCGATCGGTGACATAATACCGAATGAAACTCATGAACCATGTCCATGTATTTATACTCTCTCCATCAACCAATGTGAATGCAAATGAAAATAAGCAATCATTCGTATATAGGGAAACAGCAATTAGCAAACAACCCTTGTACTTACCGTACAAGTGAGTTCCGTCGACACTAATAACAGGTCTGCAAGACTTGAAACCTTCAATAGAAGGACCAAATGCCCAAAATACTTCCTTGAATGTTTCCTTGCTAGGACTAGACTCATATTTATCTCGGTGAACAACGGTCCCTGGATTTGCTGCTTGAATTGCTGTTAGTAGAAAAGGCAACTTCGTGTATGCTTCTTCGAAGGTACCGAACAACCTCTCAATTGCCTTTTGTTTTGCTATCCAAGCTTTCTTATATGAAATCTGATAATTATATTGTATTTTCACTATCTCAATAATTGCCTGCGGTGTTAAACCAATATCCTTCTTCACCACACCCACAATCAAATTACAAACAAGGATATAATCAACTTTACAGTGGTCCTGATTCAACGTGGGACTCGTACAAGTATGAGGCCCAACGATCTTCTTCACCACAAAATTTGTCCCGCCTTTCGGAACAATTGCTCGTAATCTCCAAGGGTATCCACCATCACTTACTCCAGGGGGACCTTGCACGATCTCCTCAATTGTACATTTTCTAGGTGCCATTTTGCATTTAACAGTGTACAGTGATGGTGAAGATTTCAATGTGACAAATTCACGATGTTTCTTGATAGAATAAACCTTAAAATCTTGCTGAATTGATTCTTTACTTACAAACTCCTGTCCATTGTACAATTCGTCTACATTGGATGAACCAGACGATTCTTGTAGAACTTGGTGTACTCTAGCACCTTGTGTCATCTCTTCGGTAACATGAGCGTTAACATTAGCATAGCTATCAGTAGTTCTCACTTCATTAGAACTGTTGTTCGTAGGATTTACATTTGCTACATCATCATCTTCGTCTCCATCATCATTTTCTACACTATCATCAACTACATCGTCTGTTTCTTCCTCTTCTTCATCATCGTCTAATAAGCTGTTGTTAATGACTGCATTTTGAAAGAGTTCAAATATACTGTCATTTGGAACATAGTCAAGAACCGGACTAGGTTGGCGTGGCAACTCAACATCTGTAGAATCCGGGTTTGTTATATTTATGAAGGTGTTTTCTTGTGAGGACAGTGGATTTGGTTGTGAAGATTGAGCGGGGTTAGATCTCATCTACTGTGTAGGTACCACCCTTACGAAGCTTGAACTAGGAATATCATGTGGCTAAGCATTCAAAATTTGAATTTGCTGAATATATAACTCTAATGCAGACCAAGTACAATTGGGATCAAATGTCCTAGCAATCATTGACTTCATCGCATTATCTGTAGATACGGGCACTGTCATAAAATACTGACCATCTCCTCTACCTGCTGCGTATCAAGCTAAAATTTTCACATTCCATTGATTCCTATCCCAATTAGTTACTTCATAAATTTTCTCAACTACTTCTGCAAATGTAATGGTACGAGGTACCCAAACTATTTCCGGATCCAACACACTATAACAACAACCAATCTTTGAATTACGAATTATTTCACCACCAAAGTATAACCAAATAGGAATCTCGAGATCCATACCTACGTATATTTATACGAATATACGAGTTATTATCTACCCACAAACAAAATCTATAAAAAAGGTAGAAAATTATAGGCCAATATTCATCATACCTTCACAAGCTTCAAGGATAGAGTCGTAGATATTTGGGTACAAGAGTTGAAGTTGCTATCCTATTTCAAATTTAGCAAAATTCCAAAATATAGATCTTTCGAAAGATGGGTTTAGGGTTTTTATAGTGGAAGGTAAGAGAGATAGGAAAGATTTGATAAATATATTTAGATTGAGATGAGATTTTGTGGGTTGGAGGTCGGCCTAGATTGAGGGAGATGAGTTAGAGAAGATAGAATAGAGTAAAGTATATAGAGAGAGAAGAAGAAAGAAATAGATCTGAACCCAATCGACACTCGATCTTTGAAAGACCGAGTGTAGTTAAAACTCATGCGGTCTTTCAATGACCGAGTCTTACTCTTCGATTTTTCGTAGTGTAAGATTCGGTCTTTGAAAGACCGCGTGAGTTTCAACTACACTCGGTCTTTCAAAAACCGAGTGGGATAGTTTGGAAATTTAAAATAAAAAAAAAGTGGGGCGGTTTGGAAAAAACTTCCAAAAAGTGGGACAGTTTGGAAAAAAATTCTAACCTGAGAAGAACGTATAGAAGACGCATAACTTGGAAAAGATCCAAGTAAGCACCTTGCATTTCTATATGAATACCGTATTAATGTGGACCTAGCAACACCCTTATTCTCGAGGATCCCGACCTGCTATGTTTCATCTTACAACCTGTTTTGCAAACATTTGATATTTCCTACCACACCAATTCAGCGAATGGCTTTATTTGTTGTAGTACAATAAACCAGTCCAATTCAGTTCTAGCTAGCTCGATTGACTCTTAGTTCAATTCGTGTTTGGTTCAAGACTATCAATCAAAACCGAACCGGACAGAACCGACCAAATGCTCACCCAACCCACCAAGTCTCAACACTCAAAAGAATACTATCGAAATACAAGGTAAGAAATGTGAGGAACACCTAATTTGAAGACCGATACTATTCCCATCTTCCCACACTTTTTGCAACTCACAACTCATTCAAACCAACAACACCAACAACAACATCCCATTTCCCTAGCATTTCTACACCAATTTCAGCCAAACAATTCTCACAAAAATTAACACAAAAAAACAAGGAATTATCATGTAACTAGAAAGATCTCAACACTAGCCTGCTTCAAACACTTACAAACAGGGCACTCCTCAACCAGTGCATCACATAGTCCACATGAACACAAATGCCTGCATGGCAAAAACAGCATGCAACAATCTCGAACCCCGCAAATTTTGCAACATCGCCAACGATTACTCCCACTCCCACCATTACAATTAGAACCCGAACAACTCGATTCCTGATCCTCTGCATCTCCACCATTAACCAAAGACAAGCATGTCGGATTTTGAAGCTGTTCAAGAGCATCGTTCAAAGACAATGCCAGTGCCTCCTCTCTTGCCACCTTCTCCCATGCATCCTTCTCTTCTTCCTTCCTCTTCAAACAAGTCTCAAATTGTAGTATCCTCTTATACATCATTGCGAGCTCCTCGTCCTTCTTTCGTATAACCAACACAGCTCTCGATTCCAGTTTCCGTATTAGAGATGTGTACCGTTGCTTCGTAAGTTGGTGCATGGCTAGTCCCACATTCATGCTCTGTTTTCAAAAAGCCAAACAAGAATAAAAGACAGTCGGAGTCGAATTTTTACATGAAATGAATTAGAGATTATGAGAGATTATAACAAAGGTAAAAGGGATATGAGCAATTTGCTCATTTAGTAAATGAGCAATGGATTATATAGCATGCATATGATACATTGGACAACTAAACTTTTTAAGAATTTTCCAATCACATGCATGCTACATCATCAATTGCTTATTTACTAAATGAGTAAGTTGCTCATTTCCTTTTTTCCCAAAGTGCTTGAGATATTTATCCTATGTATCAAAATTGAAATACCTAGACTATTATGACAAGGCATATTTATAAGATAAATACTTGTTTGGGTATTAGATTCTCAACCCACTCAACCCGCATTCCGATATTCATACAATTAGTACGTGTAACACACGTATTAGTGAGAATATATTTATATATCCAACAAAGATAACTTGTTGCATGTACCTGTTCACTGAGGAGTCTTTCAATCTCCTCCTCCTCCTGCTTCTCCATAAGAAGAGCCAAGTTGTCGACAGGGAGTTGGGGTGGAAGCAGCATCATCATCCTTTGTGGGTTTTGTTGCTCGAAGTTTTGGTTGAAATCTTCCTTTACAACCCTGTAACCCATTTTTTTCCCTTTCAAATGGGTCCGAAACCAAAACCAAAAGAGTTATAGTTGGAAGAGAAGAGAAGAAGGAAATTAGAGGCAGTTATATGCATAAAAACACGCGTCCATTGAATCATGGAAACGGCGAGATTTCAGTTGGGTTTCTTACTTTTTCGCACCAAAAAAGGAAGAAGAGAATAATGGTAGTACCAATATAATTAGAGATGAAATACTGGGAGTAATATTAGTACAAAATAGGTAGGCGTTTTAAATAAAATGAACTTTAATTTAAAATAATAATAATAATAATAATAATAATAATAATGCTTTAGACACTATCAATTTTACTACCATTTTTCTCACTACCTTAAATGGCATATTTCTATTGGAGAGTTTTTCCACCTGCTCTATCTTTTCCTACTCTATCTTTTTCTATCTATTGGACTGTACCCCCAAGAAAGTGAAGAGAAATATAGTAAAATTGGTAGTGGATATAGCATTACTCTAATAATAATAATAATAATAATTACGAGTTGGAATGCCGTAGCGAGTTATGCGGATTCTTATTCCAAGTTCCCATCGCATTCAAATTAATTAAGAAATGTGACCATACATTTACATGCACAGATTCCGTGAAGATTTCACTCGTAAATAGGACAGGATTTTGAATCCCTCGTAATAATAGTAAATGAGTTGTAGATTTTAGGGTTTTTCTTTGCTTTTGCTGCCCGAAAATTGCAAGTGGATGTGCAGAGTTCAGACTCCAGAAAGTTGTGGGTTTGTGTTGATAAGATAGAATGGGTCTAGGGAGAGATTTAACGGGACCCACAAGAAATCTGATAGCAGAGATTTTATTGGGAACTAGATTTGCCGATCTTCGAAACGATACAAAACACAAAAAGCTATGTAAACAGTAAAACAATAATTATGTGGGTAAAACGGATATGAGCAACTTGCTCATTTAGTAAATGAGTAATTGATTATGTGGCATGCATGTGATACATTGGACAACAAACCCTTTTAAGGCTTTTCCAATCACATGTATGCCACATCATTAATTGCTTATTTACTAAATGAGCAAGTTGCTCATACCCCTTTTTTCCTAATTATGTAGCTCAAGTTTGAATAGTATGACAATAATTAGTTATAAATAAAGTCTATGTTGAAAAATAATTATAAATGGGATATAAAATCTAACTTCTTAGAACTTAAGTGTGGAAAATAATGAAATTTAATTGTTGAAGAGATATTTGCTATTAAAAATTCTGAAATTTTACAAAACCGAAATCTTAAAAATCAAAATTTCTAAGTAAATAAAGAAAGAATGGGAGAGAGAGTTATAGAGAGAGAAAGAGAGAAATATGAAAAAGTAAAGAGAGAAGAGAGAGATAGTAATTAAGTAATGAATTTTTTAGGAGAAAAAAATTGGTTTTGGGGTTTGAAATTTTGACCGGAAAATGTTTTTGTGAGGTTTGATATGAGCATTTGATTTTGCGGAGGATTGATTATGAGCCACTTGATAGCTTTTTTTATAATAGCTTTTTTTATAATTTATTTATTATAAAGATGGATGGATGAATGGTTTACCAAAATAACCCACTTTTTGAAAGTAATTACAAACTGACCCATTTTCGAAACTATTTACCAAATTGACCTACTCGCTATTTTAAACAAGTGTAGTTTTATGATTTTCTCCAACATTTGGAAAAATTTTGAACATACAATTTCTACTTGAAATATATATAACTATATATACTAGCTATCTGAGATAACGAGTCATGTTCAAATGAACTCGATATCTCAGATAGCGAGTGTAGTTGTACTCATTTTTTTAAAAGAAATATTGAACATGAAATATATACTACACTCGTTATTTCAAATAGCGAGTCTAGTTCAACTGAACTCGCTAGCTCGGAAAGCGAGTATAGTTATATATATTTCAGGTATAAATTGCATATTTAAAATTTCTCTAAAAAATGAGTACAACTACACTTGCTATCTGAGATAGCGAGATACAGTTTAGGTTAGAAATTGCATGTTTAAAATTTCTCTAAGAAATGGGTACAATTATATTTGCTACCTAAGATAGCGAGTTTAGTTCAAATTTGGTCAATTGGATAAATAATTTCTGGCCGGATAGGGAAATGTAAAATGAGTACAATTATATTTGCTATCTGTGATAGCGAGTGTGTGTGTGTGGGGGGGGGGGGGGGGGGGGGGGGGGTACATTAATTTAGGGATGGCAAATGGGCCAGGTCGACCCGCGAACCGCCCTCCTAACCCGGCCCGTGAGTGACCGGTTCGGGTTCTGGTCGAACCCGTTAATGAAAACGAGTTGACCCGGGTCTTAAAAAGAACGAATTGAACCCATTCAACCAGGCCCGATAACCCGCGCTACAGTACCCGACCTGCTCGCCTAACCCGCGGGTTGCAGACCGTTTGACCCGTGGGTCCAACGGGCCGAGAGCTCATTAACGGCTCTTTTAGCCGTTGATTTTTGTTTTGTTTTTTTTTTTTTTTTGGTTTTTTTTCCCCTATAAATTCCCCTAAAATCCAAACTAAAAATTCACACCTTACTCTCTTACTCTCTCTACTATTATTACTTAATTCATTTCAATTTTTGTGAATAATTGAACAAAGAAGGTAGCAACATATAAACGATCAAACGAAAAATTCCGATTATATTGAATTCAACATTCAACTACGTCTTCAAGTCTTCTACTCCTCCAAGTGATCAAACAAAGAAGCTCTCTTCAAGTCTTCAATTCCAGAATTCTACATCTAATTTTATTTTTATTTTCACTCTCATTTTATATACGACTATCCGCGGTGAATGGTATCAAAATTTCACAACCCTTTTCTTCTATTTTTATTTATTTTGTAGTTATAATTTTCTGTATCATATTTGTTTGTTGGTTTTTTAATCTTCTCTCTCACAACCCTCTTGTTTTCTAGATTCTTTTTTTTAACTTATCGCGCCTACATTGTATTTAATTTTTTTACATACACTACTATATATCAACATGTCTAGATCACGAGGTAGCGGCCGTAGCCAAAGTGGACAAGATTCCACTGGCACTTCCCGTAGGCCTCCAATTGTCCCACAAAATGAGCCCGCCGAAGAGTACCCTAATCCTATGAGCCAACACATTGGTACACACGATGATTTTGTAGGAGACAAAGAATTAGAAGAAGAACCACAAACACAAGCAACCAAAACAACACAACCGGCTACTAGTAGGAAAACTAGAGGAGAAAGTAGTGATTGGCACAAATTTTATGATTATATTTCGAACGAAAATGTACCGGGTATAGGTTTAAAAGTTTGTAAAATATGTTCAAAGTCATACAAATGGAAGAGGGGTGAGGGCACGGGTACAATTAGATGACACATCCAAAATGTGCATAAAGAACTTCTTGTTGACCTATCCGGCCAACAAAAAATCCACCCTAGGACTAGTGTAGTTGATAGCCATTCTTATGATCCTGAACTTGTTCGTCGGAAAATGACCCAATTAGTAATCAAGAATGAGTTACCATTATCTTATCCCAAGATTAGGGACTTAGAAAATTTTAATCGAACCGCCTTAAACCCCCATTTTAAAAGAATCCATAGGAATACCTGCAAATCGGATTGTTTTAAAATGTACAATGAAATGAGGGAAGCTTTGATTACAATTTTATGTAGTTTAACTTGCAGAGTTTCTTTAACTTTAGATTGTTGGACGGGTTGCAACAATATTCCAATGATGGGAATAACCTGTCATTGGATCGACAGTGATTGGATTCTTCAAAAATTATCAGTTGCCGCTTTGCTCTATCCCCATAGTGGTAATGAAATTGCAAACCATATTTTAGAAATTTGTGATGTTTTTCATATTCGTGATAAAATTATGTGTATAAGTTTTGATAATGCATCTAACAACAATGCATCAATTAGTATTTTAATAACCGCATTAAACCCTCTATCTGACAATATTTTTCATGTTAGATGTGTATGTCATATTTTAAATTTGTGTGTTCAAGATGCATTAAAAATAGCCGAACCATATATAGTTAACATTAGGAATTGTGTACATTTAATTGCATTAAATGGCACCATATTTCAAGAATGGAAAGCTTGGTATAGACATAAAAATATACATTTTAGAAAATTTCCAAAGGATGTTAAACACCGATGGAACTCTACTTTTGATTTGCTACAAGTTGTTACTGAATATAAAGCATGTGTAAATTATTTTTGTCTTGCAAAAAATATGCCAAATTTTGAAATGACTCATCAACATTGGTTTTATACCGAATCTTTGTTTAAATTTTTAGAATCTTTTAAAACCGCAACTTTCAAATTTTCAAAATCTTATGAATCTACTTCTAATAGAATTTTTATTTCAATAGTTACTATGATGCAAACTTTCAAAGAAATGATCGATGATGCTTTTATTGGTCATATTGCGAAACCTGCACATGTAAAATTTTTGAAGTATTTTAATCCTCCTCCTATGTTATATTGTGTTGCTACTGTGATGGATCATCGTATCAAATTAGAAGGTACGAAGAGTTTGATTGAAATATTTTTTTACTTTACTTGGGCTAGATGAATCTGAAATTGATTGCAGAATATTTTTAGTTAAATTTGAATCGACATTAAATAACCTGTATGATTATTATGATAGAAGCTTTACATCTAGTAGTACAACTTCTTTAGTTAATTCTTCTTCTGCTACTTCTAAAGGTAAGGGTAAGAGTAAATTAGATGATAGAACATTTAATTTACTTGTATAAATTCAATCAAAAAAATCTAAGACTAATCAACCAAATGAATTACATTAGTATAATCAACAAGATTTTGAGTCTTTTACTTCTTCACTAAATAAACAATGGTGGAAAGACCATGAACACACTTATAGTATTCTTAAATATATGGCTAAAGATCTACTAACTTCTTCTTTCTCTACAGTTGGTTCAGAAAGAGCATTTTCTACAAGTGGCAGGGTTCTAACTGATTACAGGAATCGCTTGAAGCTCCAATCGTTGGAGATGCTCGTCTGCACAGAAGACTGGCTGAAGGCCGAAGATAGGACTCAAGAAAAATCGTTCGACACGTCCACAAGTGGGAGCACCTCGCCGGAAGAACAACAACAACAATAGCAAGCAAAATGAAGAATTCAAGACCAACAACAACAACAACAAATTGAAGACCAGCAAATTGAAGACAATTGTAAATGTATAAAATCTTTATTTGTTATTTAAAATTAGAAAAATTAAAGAAAATTGAAATTGTATCTAAGAAATTTGTTATTGTATAAAACAAATTTGAAGAAAATTTTTATTTCTTATTACAAATTGTGAAACTTGTATAAGTTGAAATCATATTAATAATATATAAATTTTTTTGGGCAATTTCACTCTTTCAATCTTATTATTATTATTATATTTTTTGTTTATTATAAAAATTACATTACATTTTTTGTTTAAGTAAAAAATATATATTACTTTAGACGGGCCAACCCGCGACCCGACCCGATCCGACCCGGGTTGGACCCGAAATGGTTCACGGGTTGGGCGGGCCGTGAATTAGCGCTATCGATCCGGTCCGGCCCGGTTAACCTAAGAACCCGATCTGAATCCACCCAAGTTGAGTTCCAACCCAGACGGATTTGACCCGATCCGGTCCGTTAGACCTGTTTGCCAACCCTACCTTAATTGAATAAAAATCTGATGTGGAGTGAGTCAGTCAATGGATAAGACTCAACAATCACTAAAAGATAAGATCCATGTAAATTTGGGGTAGAATCTTATGTAAGTCTAGTATTTCTCTTCTGTTTTTTATGATTATGGATGAATGAATAAAGCATTTATGAGAATAGATATAGTCACGAACTTCGTGGCAAGAGATTTTTAGTGGTCCTGAATTTGGGAGGGGAGGGAGTAAATCATGTAAACCAGCTGAGTTATAATTACTCATTATTACTACTGCATTTGTTCGGGTTTTTACTTTTTATTGTGACTGATTTGAATCATTAATAATATGGAATGGGCATGATTAAGCATTAACAAAAATAGAGGATTAAGGATTAAGCATTAATTTATTTATTCTTAAAAAAAGGATTAAGCACTTAGTTTAGCAATTTGGGTTAAATAGTAGCTTCTCACGCATGAGAAACAATTTGTCGATTATCAAAATATAGGTGACGAAATATGTAGTTCCGTTCCATTATATATATTTTTATTTTATTTAATCGAATGATATAAGTTGTATCGTCCAAGTCTTTTTTAATGTTTTTTTAAAAAAATTTGTGAACAGAAAAACATGTTCCGTTTGTTTCTAAAAAAACAAAAAACAAAAAGAGGCATCAGAGGGGATAACATGCTTTAATGAATATTTAATGTTAATTGAATTGCTTAATCACACGGATGGGACAACATGGTATTAGACGGGACAACATGGTTTTTCGTCCAATACCGAAAATAGCAAAGACGGGACAACATGTCCCGTTCAATGCAATAATTATTTTTAATGAATATTTAATGTTAATTGAATTGCTTAATCACTTGATTTAATGATTTAAACATGATTTAGTATTAATTTAATCACTAAATAATTCACTGCCACTAATTTAGTCACTAATTAATTATACATTTTTTTTAAAAAAAATTGCGGGTGGTCCTTCGCACAACCAAAAATAAATAAATAAATTTGGAAGCAAATGAAATAACATGTCTCATATTAGTGTAAACAGAGTTCAATTTTATCATTTCTTATTTTGCTATTTTACCAAATTTAACAAAAAAAAATTATTGTGGTTTCTCTAAGAGTGTCTGTAGTTGTTATAACCCGAATTTTGGGTACTTGGCATATAGAAAAGGAAATTCTGGATTTGAGCTGCAGTCGTTCTAATCAAATTTTGGGTTTTCATAATTTTAAATCGACCGATGAAAGATAAGTATTTTTTTTGTTTAAATCGATCGGACGCGTGATTATTTACCATCCCTTGATTTTTTTTTTTGTTTAAATCGATCGGACGCGTAATTATTTACCGTCCCTCGGATTTTTTTTTTGTTGTATAAATCAATCGGACGCGTGATCATTTACCGACTCAATTTTTTTTTTACGTTTAAATCAATCGGACGCGTAATCATTTACCATCTAATATTTTTTTTAACAAAAATGTAATGATCTTTCGTCTGATTGAACGAAAAAAATATTATCTTTCTTCTGCTATTTTTTTTCCAAATACCCATATTAACTTCCAAATATACTCCAAATATACTCAAAACTCCTGTTTTGGATATATAGCTAACCAATACAACTTACTCTTCTCTTTTTAAATTTTTTTTTGGCTATATAGCCCCTTTTCTATTTTTTATTTTTTTGGGCTATATAGCCAACCACTGCATATGCTCAAACTGATTCTGCTAAGAATTGGCCTTTCTTTCTCAACCAATCAAAGCATGTTCTGTCATTCAAACAGTGACGAGTGAATCGAGGAAATCAAACCAAAATTGTGAAATGGCTGAGGGTGCGTTTGTTTTGATATTCAGAATAGAGTATTCAGAATACTCTATTCTGAGTTGGCGTTTGTTTTAAGTGTTATTCCCAATTGATATTCAGAATACTCATATCCCCTATTTTTCAAAACACCTCCTTTACTCTCTTCTCACAGCAACTACAAAGTAAGAGAGCTGGTGGCGCACGACGGGGGAGTTATTATATATATATTATTATTATTATTATTATTATTATTATTATTATATATATTATTATTATTATTATATATTATTATTATTATTATTATATATATTATTATTATTATTATTATTATTATTATTATTATTATTATTATTATTATTATTATTATTATTATATATTATTATATATATTATATATATTATTATATATATTATATATTATATTATTATTATTATTATTATTATTATTATTATTATTATTATTATATATATTATTATTATATATATTATTATTATTATTATTATTATTATTATTATTATTATTATTATATATTATTATTATATATATTATTATATATATATATATATATATATATATTATTATTATTATTATTATATATATTATTATTATTATTATTATTATATATATATATTATTATTATTATTATTATTATTATTATTATTATATATATTATTATTATTATTATTATTATTATTATTATTATTATTATTATTATTATTATTATTATTATTATTATTATTATTATTATTATTATTATTATTATATATATTATTATTATTATTATTATTATATATTATTATATATATTATTATTATTATTATATATATTATTATTATTATTATATATATATATTATTATTATTATATATTATTATTATTATTATTATTATTATTATTATTATATATATATATATATATATATATATATATATATATATATATATATATATATATATATATATATATATTATTATTATTATTTTTGGGAGGGGACAACTCTGAGTATTGGAAGTAATAGCATTAGTATATCTCGCATTCACTTAGAAGTTTCTAACTTGATAAAAAAATTGTAAGTGAAAATCACTTATAATTGATGTCGCTATTCCTAATAACGACATAATTAGCCCGATGCCGCTATTGGCAATAAGGACATCAGTATAATTCATAGTGTATTCCAAAATTCGTACAAGTGTATCAACTTCAAATCCGATTTTGTCCTTGATACAGATAGTATCTCTCAAAACTCAAAACATAAAAGTTGTAGATATTTTTCGTAGGGTTCCATAACATCTTGAATCATCTCAATCCGAGTTCGGATGACAAAGTTATACCCATATTACGTAGTGATGTCGAAACTGTCCAGAAAAAGTTGTAAGTGAAAATCGCTTATAACTGATGCAACTATTCCCAACAACGGCATACTTAGCCCAATGCCACTATTAGCAACAACGGCATCAGTATAATCCACAGTGTACTCTAAATTTTTGGACAATTTCGATATCGCTACGTAATCTGGCCATAACTTTATCGTCCGAACTCCGATTGAGATGATTCAAAATGCTATGAAATACCAAGAAAAAGATCTATAATTTTCATGTTTTGTGTTTTGAGAGATACTGACTGTATCAAGGTCGAAATCGGGTTTGAAGCTGATACACATGCACGAATTTTGAAGTACATTGTGAATTATACTGATTTCGTTATTGCCAATAGCGGCATCATGCTAATTATGCCGTTATTGGGAATAGAAGCATCAGTTTTAAGTGATTTTCACTTACAATTTTTTTCTCAAGTCAGAGAACTCCTAAGTTAATGCGATATGTATTGATGTCATTACTTCCAATAGCGGCAACATAAATATTTTTTACATGTGCTGCTATAAATAACAACAATATCAAAATAACAGATGTCGTTATTGCCAATAACATTGTATACTGACGTGTCCAAAACAAATTAGTTAGGTAAATATTTTTAAAAGCGGGTAGTTTGGTTTATATTTTCAAAAATTGGGTCAGTAGGGATGTTTTTTTTAAAATTTCAGACCTACTTATGGCTCCAAACCTAGCTATGGATTTTAGATACCATGTGAGTGACCAGACAACATTAATACAAGCAGCGTCATTGCGAATTTTATTTTTATTCCGTACTGGCCCACTTTTCAAAAAAATTGATCAAAATGACCCATTTCGAAAATATATACCCAACTGACCTGATTTTAGATAGGTCAGCATAAAATGATATTGGCAATAACAGAATCTATTATTTTGATGTCGTTGTTGCTAATAGCGATATCTGTAAAAAAAAGTTCTTCCGTTGCCGCTATTGGAAGTAACGACATCAATATATATTGTATTTACTTAGGAACTCTCAGACTTGAAAAAAAATTGTAAGTGAAATAACTAATGTCGTCATTTCCAATAACGGTATTATTAACCTGATGCCGCTATGGGCAATATCAGTATCAGTATAATGCATAGTGTACTCTAAATTTCGTGCATGTGCATCAACTTCAAGTCCGATTTTGACATTGATGCATCCAGTATCTCTGAAAACTCAAACATTAAAGTTGTAGAGCTTTTTCTTTGTGTTTCATAGCATTTTGAATAATCTTAATCGGAGTTCGCATGATAATGTTATGCCCAGATTACATAGCGGTGTCGGAACTATCTAGGTAATGTGGAGTACACTACAGATTATACTAATGTCGTTATTGCCAATAGCGGTATCAGACAAATTATGCCGTTATTGGGAATATCGGCATCAGTTATAAGCGAATTTCACTTATATATATTTTTTTCTGAACAGTTTCAACATCGCTTCGTAATCTGGGCATAATTCTATCATCCGAACTCTAATTGAGATAATTCAAAATGCTATGAAACACCAAGAAAGAGATATACAATTTTTATGTTTTGAGTTTTATGAGATACTGGCTGCATCAAGGTCAAAATTGGACTTGAAGTTGATATACATACACAAAATTTGGAGTACACTGTGGATTATACTGATGCCGTTATTGCCAATAGCATCACCAGGCTAATTATACCATTATTGGGAATAACAAGATCAGTTATAAACGATTTTTACTTACAAGTTTTTTCTTATGTTAGAAAACTCCTAAGTAAATGGAAGATATACTGATGTCGTTATTTTCATGAACGACAACGAAATTTTTTGATTTACATGTGTCGCTATTGACAATAACGATATCAAAATAATATATGTCGTTATTATTATTATTTTTTGAAGAAAATGTGGAGTATGGCCACCCTGTTTCATTAATAATGAATTAATAAAACAAACTCAGAATACTGAGCCAAATATAAGGTCTTACAAACATAACAAAAGTACATAAACTCCACCACAAACATGAGGGGTGGGACAAAAGAAGACCAGAATGTCCGCAACATACATGCGACTAAACAAAATACATCATATCCCCCAACAAATCCTGGGCGGTGGGTATCAATCAGCAGTAAAGGCTAAGCTGGCTGTCAGTCGATCGTCGGACCGATCTCGACTTTCTCATCATCAAAATCCTCAACCTGGAATACGCTCGCTATCCTCTCACTGGGACCTGCTACGGCCACATTAGCCCAAAATGAAATAAAATGCATAATATGAGTCAAAATTATCAGAAATATTATTACAAGTGCGAAAATAAAAATTATTCCTGTCTAGCCAAAGAACCCAGGTCGTTGCGGCGATAGTGATGTACCATGCTTCTCTCATAGTTCTTCTCTCAGTAGTAAATTTTGAACATACCCACAGATTCTCGTACAACTAGGGTACTGATTTGTCCCCAAGACGCTGAGTACCTCAACGAGTACCGCTTTGCTCCTAGGACACTGTAGGAAGAGGTGGTTTCTAGTTTCTAGGGTAGCATGACAGAGCCCGCAACGAGAGTCCACATTCCGTTGGCGTTTAGTGAGTTTTCTCTAATCAAAATCGCATCATTCAGCACCAGCCATAAGAAAACTTTGATTTTCAGCAGGGCTTTCATCCCCAAATGATGCATGCCCACTTTGGGGTACTACCCCTAAAGTGAATGCGGTTATACAGGGAGTGAACAGTGAAAGTGTCGTTCTTTTCCAATCCTCAGGATTTCTTATCTGGACCCTGAAAATAGCTAATTCCAGCGTTAGTGATGTAGATCTGAAGTTCTATGAGTCTAATATGAGAGCCCAGATCGAGCGATGTTTAAAGGGTGGTTTCCAGGTACCTTTTTTCCAAGCTGCGGCCACCCTGCAGTGTGGTTATGACGCATGATCATATAGATTGGGGAACCGGGCTCTAAGTCTGTGATCACCACACCATTTATCTCACCAGAATCTGGTGAGTCTGCCGTTACCGATAACTGAAGTCACACAGCTAATGAAGGGTTCATAGACCTAGGCGATGCCTTTCCAGAACCAGGAGACACGTGGGCCTACCTTGAAGCCCAAATTTCTCGTTCTATTCCCATGCAGATATTCCTGAATAAAATATTGCCACCCTTCTCCATTATAGTGAAAAACTTTCCACCACCATTTACCTAGTAGAGCAAGATTCATATCTCGAAGATCAATAATACCTAGTCCTCCATTTATCTTTTTCATGCATGCCTTCTTCCATTTGATAAGATGATAGCCACCTCTATCCGGGCTGCCCCTTTCCATAAAAACCGTTTTCGAGTCTGGTCAATTCTCTGAATTACCCATCACGACAATTTAAAGAAGGACAAATAATAGGTTCGAAAATTTGAGAGGACTGCATTAATGACCGTGACTCTCCCTTCCAATGATAGGGCTTTACCTTTCCAACCTGCTAGATGGTTCTCAACCCGGTCAATGATGGGTAGCCAATCAGCCTTTTTGAGTTTCTCGGGCCTTAGTGGCAATCCCAGGTACTTAATGGGGAAGATCTCTGTAGAGCAATTGAGAATTGTGGCATGTTCTAGTGCCTCCTCTGTTGTCAGGACAATGGGGATGAGAGCACTTTTGTGGAAGGTAACCCTGAGGCTAGACCAAGCTTCAAAACAATATAATATTCTTTGAAGGCGATTATTTCTCCGAGGTTGCCATTACCAAATAGAAGAGTATCATCTGCATATTGGAGGATTGAGCAACATTGGCGATTGACTCCCTTGGCCATCGGTACAATCCAACCTGCTCTACTGTAGTTAGCCATCATGGACCAAAGTACGTTAGCCATAATGGTAAAAAGAAGCGGTGAGAGCGAATCTCCTTGTCTGAGACCCCGCTTGCATGAAAATGGGTGGTCCGATACCCCATTTACCAAAATTGCAGTTCTGCTGGTGGTAAGACGTGTGTGGATCCATCTGATCCATCTATCTCCAAAACCTCTTCCAGCAAGCACTTCCAGGAGACAGTCCCATGCAACCGAATCATAAGTTTTCTCGAAATCCAGCTTCAAGAGGTAGCTCTTAGCATTTGATGTGTGGCATTGTTGGATAGTTTCTTCAGCCGTAGCTATACTGTCCTGAATACATCGTCCTTTAATGAACCACGTCTGATCGTGACTAATGAGACCATCCACCACCTTTCCTAGTCTATTAGCGAGAGTGTTGGTAATGATCTTGACAGAGCAGTTAAGGAGACTAATAGGGCGGAAGTCTTCCACTCGCCGGAAGTCTTCTTTCTTAGGAATCAGCACAACCTCTGCAAAATTAATTCTCCCTAATTTGAGCTTATGGTCGTAGAAATCAGCGAACACCTTCAGCAAATCGCCTTTGATTTTCTCCCAGAATGTCTGATAGAAGATCATTGGAAAACCATCTGGATCTGGGGCTTTGTCTTTTTCAAGTTGTTGGACTGCCTCCCGAACTTCATTCTCAGTGAAGGGTGCTTCTAGGGATTGCATCATAAGGTCGGAGTTGCCCACCGAGTCCTGCCAGAATTCGTGGTGGAGAGAGACTCTCAAGTCCGCTTTGTGTCCAAAGAGAAGTGTGAAATGGGACTAGAATGCCATTTTAATGTCCTTGCTGCCTTGGATCATTTCAGAGTCTAAGTGGATCGAGTGAATGAGGTTAGATCTACGCCGGGCACTGGCTACTCGATGGAAGAATGCTATGTTCGCGTCTCCCTCTTTGAGCCATGAAATTCTGGATCGATGTTGCCATTTGATTTCCCCATGCCTATATAGTTGGTCAATTTTCTGTCTGAATTGAAGCAACTTATTCCGCTCTTCCTATAGCAGATCTCTAGTTTCTTCAGTCTTCTCAAGTTCCTCAATACCTTCAAGAAGGGAGTCTTTTGCCCTCCAAATCAGTGCAAATCTGGTTCGGTTCCATTTTCTGAGCCTGCCCCTAAGTCTTCTATTTTTTTCACACTATATTGCGGTCGCTTCAATCCCCGTAGTGGGGCGAGACCAACTCTCGTAGACTATGTGGTGGAATCCTTGGATTTCTAACCATGCTTTCTCGAATCTAAACTTTGGTGATTTCCTGGGTTGATCTTCCTCGGAAGATAAGAAAATAGGTACATGATCCCAGGTGGGTTTAGGAAGTGATTTAGCAGAAGACAACGGAAATTTGGTCTCCTAGTCAGTGGAGACCAATATCCATCTAGTTTAGCTAGAATGGACGACGATTGCATGTTTGACAAAGTGAAGTGCCTATCAGAAATGGGAATGTCCACCAGTTCCAGATCCATGATAACCTCATTAAACGCTTTCCTATCAGAATCACTGGATCCTCTGCCCCTGTGTTATGAGGCTAATCTACTGATGTTGAAATCGCCCCCCACCACCCAGGGGTGTGACCAGTGTGCTTGAATCGCTCTTAGTTCTATCCAGAAAGCCATCCTAGAGGTAGAGGTGTGCTGATCATAGACCACCGTAATTGATTGAATCCACAGGTCGGCTTTACGTTGGAGCAAGAACGACAACGAAAATTGCCCGTAGCGCTCGTCTAGACAACAAAATGTTTCGGGGTTAAAACCTAGGGCGATACCCCCAGATGCCCAAACAGATGGGGACATTCTCCATTCAGAGATTCGATTCCCCCCCAACCTACTAAGTCTAGACATATGTGTAAGTTTGGTCTCTTGAAGACCAATAATGTTAGCTTTTGATTCGGCGATGACCTCCTTAACCATTTTCCACTTGCCCCGCTTGCCCAGGCCTCTAACGTTCCGGAATAGAGCCTCCATTAACTACGGATGGATAAGGGATCGTGACTCATTTTGGATGTCGAGTTCGAAATACGGTTAACCCTATCGTTCTCCCACCCCCTAATCTTATTAAGGAGGAATGCATTCCTATCTGTATCAGTAACCGCTAGACCACGGGTTTTGGCTAGACTAAAAATCTCAGAATCAGTCATGAAATTAAAGATAAATGCTAAGAAGGAGCACGTACCTCCGTCGCTTGTCTTAACAGATTTGGAGCTGCAGCAATCTCCAAATAGTCGTCTAAGGACTCCTCCATAGCACTCTTATCGACTTTTTGGACCCTAAAACCTGGACCACCATGAGAAGAGATAGGATTAGACTGTAGCGCAGTAGTAAATGTGCACGGTACAAAATCGGGGGAGATACCATATGCTTCCTTGGCCTGTCCCTTTGAATCCAAAGACTCTCCTTCCGAATATTCATATTCATCTTCGAGATTAAGCCTATCCTCACGATCGTCTTTCTCCCTGTGGCTCCCGGGTCACTCAAGACAAGAGACGACACGGGGCAAGAGATAATCTTAGGAGTAGACACATTACTCACCATGGGCCCCTCTATGGGCCCATTCAGAAGGCCTGAAGTAGTATAGTTGTAATCCCCTACCAATTTCATAAAGCCCACTTCAGAAAACATGGAATTATCTAATTTTGGCCCCTCTTTGGGCCCATTTAGAAGGCCCATTGTCTTAGAATGTAAAACCCCCTTTTCCTCTTTAGCCCTTAGTGCCTCTTTAGTAGCTTTACACGTCTCTCCCTCTATTCGACCACAATACCCTTCGTCTAAGCTGTGAGACAGCAGACTCTGCCTGTCGACATCGTCAAAAAGTGTGCCACGTGTCTTTGTATGAGAGGAGGGTGTTGCGCTCGAGGCATTGAACTCTATAACCGAGGCATTGAGCGTAAAAGCCACTGTAAGGGGGGGGACTCGATGTATCTTCGCCATTATCTCCTCTTTTACCCTTAGGGTTTTTACCCCTTTTGGCTCTCCCTCTACCCTGTACAACTTCCACCAAGCTTGCTTTTTTCGCTCTTTTAGGTCCAACTCTCTGTCTATGTGTGACCCCCTGGTCGTCATCTTCCCCAAGTTGGCACCTTTCTGAAGTTTCTCACGCCCCAAAGCTTCCAGCTTTTTCCCTTTTGGGCTCTTGCCGTCTCTAGCGCTTGTATGCTCTGACTCCACCCTCTGCTCTACTCGCCGCAACTCTCCTCCAACTTCAAGGAGTTGATTACCTTTTTGAGCTTTCTTTTGGCCCCCCTTTTCATGGCTTGTTTCTGGATTACCCAAAATTACCAAATCTGGCCGTTGCTGCCGTGCCGCAGTTCCTTTCCATCCAGACTGTTAGTCCATTGATCAAGACACGATCTTGACCACCGGTGAACGTAGAAGAATTTTGAAGATCTGATTCCTCTGCCGCTTGATCCTGGCACGCCTCCTTCCCTCTTACCGCTTTGATGAGTTCACGGTGCGCACGCTCTACTTCATGAGCGCCATCTAAGGTCATGTCCCACTCTGGTGAGGCCACCTGTTTGTAGGAGCGACTGTCTCTGAGAGAAGGTGGAGGCGTTGGGGAAGCTATGGTCGTGAGCTCTGCCTCCGACTCTGCTCGCTTATCAAGCATAAAGCGAATGAGGTAGAACTCCTCGAATGAGAAAACTTTTGCAAAGCGTGGCATTAGATAGATGTCGGCGCTCCTGATCAATATCCTAGTCGATACGATCTCCGAGCGTCGCACCGTCTTCTTGTCGATCTCCTCAATCGTTCCGAAGTCCGATATGATCTCTTGCAATGCCTTCTTTTCCCAGAAGTGAAGTGGAATGTTATGAATCCAAATCCAAAATTTCTCGCCTTGGAGCAGTTCCGCTCCAAACCTCGGTGTCCATTCGAAAAATTCCAACTTAAAGTGACCAAAGTCCACTATGCCTATGTCGGTGACCTCGACCATCTTCTCCGGTGCTGGGAATGAGACCAGGAACTGAAGGTGGCACATTTGTTTTTCTACCCAGTCCCTGTGGGCCCTCATTGGCCACAATGTTCAGTGCTTGGAGGAGATGGGTTTCCAAAGGGCTTCCTGACCTCACCCTGGCCACCACACACCATTGGCGTAGCCACTTTTCTTCGTTCTTGATTGTATCTAGGCTATTTGCAAGTCGTATTAGCGATGGGTTGTCTAGCGATCTGCCTCTGCTGACTGGTCGTTCGTCGTCATAGTTAGTCAGGACGACATTCGTGCAGGCATACGACATGTGTCCCAACTCATGCACTTCAGGCACCGAACTTTTTTTGTACAATCCTTTCGATAGTGACCCAATTCCCTGCAGTTAAAGCATGGCACTGGCTTCCTTTCCCTTTTCTCTGCTTCTTTCTAATCTCTAGTTGTGGTGATGGTGAGGTACTGTATTTCTTTTTCCCTCTTCTGGCTACTTCAATCCAAGTCTCATTCGACTCCCCCTTCAAAACCGGGGTCTCTCTCCCTAAAGCCTCTTCGTTTGGACCCTTTTCTTGGGCCCACACAACGATGGATTTTTAGTGGGTCTTGAACCTCTTCTTTCGAAGGCGGTGGGGATTGTGTGTGGGGGGGGGGTGGTTGAGCGATGAAGAGGTTTGTGGCGTGTTGAGATGGTGAACAGGGGATCTTGCTGGGGGTGGGTTGAAAAAAAGAGGTTTGTGATGGTGTGCATGGTACCTTGCTGGGGGTGGAGAGTAATGCGGTGGTCTAAGGTGTTTGTGGTGGTGATTGTACTCTGAGGTTTTGGTGACTGAGTTGTTCTTCGGTTGTTGGTAAAGGCTCCTGTGTTGGTAATGGCTCCTATTGTTGGTACTACGATGTTGGTTGTAATACCTCTGATCATATCCTTCTATCCAGGAGCGGCGCTGGACTTTCGGAGGGGGGGTTCTTTTACGCCCGAAAGGGCCAGTAGGAGGACCCCCTCTATGGGCCTGTCCCCTAGGGAGCACCACCTCTTGGTGATGATTGTGCTGACTTGTCTACCAGATAACCGGTAATATGTCGTTATTGTCAGTAAGATTTTATGCTGACGTGTCTAAAATTGAATTGGTTGGATAAGTATTTTTGAAAGTGATTATGTGGTTATGTGGTTGTTATATGCTTAACGTTTAATTTTTTGGTGCTGCTCCTCGCCGGCTGCGATTGGAACTTCGTTCCGTGTTCAGGGCAAAGCTTAGCAAGTCCTTCAGATTTTCTTTTATGTTTGTGTTTCCTTATGTTTTTGCCCATGCTAAGTTTTCATGGGTGGTTTGGTCTGTCCCGCAGTTGTTTTCCTCTCCTGGATTAGCTTGGTTTTCCTGCAGTGAGCATTCTGGGTCTGTTTGCGGGGGTTTTTCGATTGGGGGGGGGGGGGGAGGAGCTTCGCCCACTGTTTGAGTGGATTTTGCGCCCTCGTGGGCGTCGTGGCTTTAGCTCCTCTCTTTTCCTTACGAGCTGTTGTTTCCAGGAGTCGGAGTGCGCAGTTCCATCGGTAGGTGGTGCGGTGGTAGCGTGGTGCGGTTTCATTCACCTTTGGCTGCTGTCTCAGTGTTTCTTAGGTCACCCCTAAGTCTAGGCTTCAGATTGTTGTTGTTTGATCTGGGGTCACCTTTCTCCCTGTGTTTCGAGGTGTTGGTCGAGTGGGCTCTCTGACCCATTGCTGATGGTAGCTCAGCTTTGTGTCCCTTTCCGCGACCGCGATGGTCTCCCTTGCGCATTTGGCATTTGCTTGCTGTGTGCTCATTCTTTTCTGGATGTATTTTTGTTTATTTCATTTTCTTTTACAGCTTGTAAAACTTCTCTGTACTATTTGCTATTTATATAATTTTTTGTATGGCTGGAGTCGTAAGACTCTATCCGATTCATAAAAAAAAGTATTTTTGAAAGTGGGTCAGTTTGATAATTATTTTTAAAAAGTGAGTTCAGTACGGAGAAAATTCCATCATTGCATGCGTTGTTGCGTCGTTGTGTGAAACTTTCCTTCCCCATGTACGCCAGATCTAACTGAACTCAATCAATCACAATTCAAGTACAATACTACATCAAGCCAGCAAACATTGATTGCATTAGCTCCAACCACTCCTCATAAATTCTCATTCTAAGATTTGATTAATTAGATGGATCCCTGATATTAACTGCTCTTTTGTAGTTCTAGACTACTGGTGAGGATCCGTATTCCTACATAGATAGGAGTACTTTATCTCTTCATTACAACAGTATTCCTAGTTACTTGAAAGTTGAATTGGTTCAGTTTTAAGAGGGATAGTTAGAATAAATGCTTAAATAGCACGTACAGTACATACTTTTTTCTATACGGAGTATATGATTTGAAAATCAACGGTACCACTCGAAATCAAGATTTTCATGTGGTTAGTTTACAACAATGTGATACTCAGTAAGACTAACATGTTGATTTTTAGTTTGATGTACACAAAATGTGTCCATAAATACTAATAAGTTTAAATTGAGTTGTTCAAATTTTCAGGTTAAAATAATATCAATAAGAGATTCAGAATAAGCAAAGAAGAAAAGCAATAAAGAAAATGAGCAAAGAAAGAAAGCAATAAAGAAAGATTGCAAGATCAAGTAAAAGAAGAAGTTATTCAAAAAGAGCACATGTTGATTAGTGTCGAAGAAAGCTATCGAAACCAGTTGTTGTTATTCCATATTTGTGAGATTTTATCTGTATTTGATTGATTGATGATTGATTAGTATATGGTAATAATATAAAGTGGATTCGTTATGAACAGCACGATAACGGTCGACCGCACCTTATGTCGGCCGACTGCATCGCAATCGACTGCACTTCACAGTAACAGAATGAAGCAGTCGACTATTCATCTCTCGACTTTTCGTTAGAAAGATGAACGGTCGACTGCACCTAAATTGCGGTCGACCGTACTTTGCGCTGTTCACTCTTTTGGAATATATTGTTTCTAATTTTAAAAGATACACTTCCCCGTCTATATAATTGGACAAACCCACTGAGTATTTCTCACCTATTACTTCTGAGAAAAATATTCTGAATTAATCTTTCAACAATCAATCCGAGTGCGTGTGATAACTATTTGTATTTTTCAGTTAGGATCATTGGGGATCTTGAGTTCTTTTCTTTTCTTCCACTTCGGTGAGATTGACGGGACTTGGGTTAGAAGTCATGTGGGTGTAATAGGTCTCTCGGCCTGAATCCGAGAATCACTGTACATGGGTTTGAGTATAGTGGAACTTGTGGCAGAGAATTGCTACAAGTAGGTGGTGTGGACGTAGACCTGGGGGTCGAACCACGTTATATCGCTGAGTCACTTGTGCTATTTGTGTTTGATTTTCTTACCTCTTCTTATTTACTTTTCTATTCTTTTTAATTTTTTAAATTCCGCACAATCACACTATTCACCTCCCCTAGGGTGATTAACAGTGGTATCAGAGTGAGGTGCTTATCAAAAGCTTAAAGGCTTAAGCAAATGGTCCAATGGCCGAAATCCCTCATCCCGAAAACTTGTACTCATCGGAGCCATTTGTCTCCAATGAGACAAATCTTACACGCTCACCATATTTTGATGAAAATGCTATGATGTTTGGAAAGTTCGTATGTCTCATTTTCTACAGATGCTTGGAGAAGAAGTGTGGAATGTATGCATTAATAAAATAGATATTCCGATCAGTGACGGAAAGACGCGCAGAGCTAGCACTTAAGACCGTAAATTCCAAAGCTATGACGACTCTCTATGCAGGGCTACATAATGAAGAATTAATGCGATGCGGGCGACACTGCAAGACAGCATACGAGATTTGGAACAACGTGCTAAAACGACAAGAGGAAACCGCATCTGAGATAAAAGCAAAAGTAAATCTATGTTTTTATAAATTTGATGTTTTTCGTATGTTGCTAGGAGAAAATGTAGATCAAATGCTTTTCCGCTTCGATATCATTGCACATGAGCTTGAGGGCTTAGGTAAAGAGTTGGATGATGACCGAAAGGTCGGAAAACTCACAAGCTGTCTCACGCTCGAGTGAAATGTAAAAGCTGCTGCAATGAGGGAGACCCTTGAGGAAAAGAGATTCGATTACTATACCTTCCAAGGAGAGCTGAAGACATACGAGATGGAGAAGACGAAAACCAAAAGATACAGACAGAACATCGGGATTGAACCAAAAACCGAAGAGAGAACCATCACCCTGAAGGCAGAAAAATCCCAAACATCAAAAGCAAATTCAGACCATTAGGAGTCAGACAAAGATATCGCCCTATTGACTAAGCAATTTCGTAAGTATCTCAAACATAAAAAATATGACAGGTACCAAGGAGAAAGAGAGAAGGATAAAGATGGCGTATGCTATAAGTGCAAGAAGCCTAGACACATCGTGCAAATTGTCCCATCTCACAGGATAAGAATAGGGACTATTACTGCTCAAATCGAAGTATGAAAAAGAAGGCGTTGAAGGCAACATAGTTAGACTCAGATACAAGTGACGATGAGCAAGGTTACAACGATGTCGGCTTCATGGCTATTGGGAATGGTGAGGTGCGATCACCATCTCAAGAAGAGGTAATCGAAGAACCTACTTATGATGAACTAGTTGACATGTGTAATGATTAAAAGACTATGCTAAGAAATTGAGTCGTGAACTAAGACAATATAAACAAATTCCTAATGAAGCACATGACTCTTGTATTGCTAAAAATAAAAATGCTTTGATCATGGAAAAATTCGAGTCCTTTAGAAAAGATCATGATGTATTGCTAGAGGAAATTGAACTTTTAGAACAACAAATTCAAGAATCCTTAGCAACACATGATGAACACTTAAAAGAAATTCATGAGAAATCCGTTTATATTGCAAAAGTCACTAATGATTTAAAAGAATATAAAAGAAAATTTGATGAGGTAGTGGAAGGTTATAATAAAGCCCTTGAACAAAATAGAATACTTGATGCTACACTAGACACTCTTCGTTGGAAAACAAAAGACGATGATATGACTCGAAAAAGACTTTGTAAAAGAGTAATTGAGCTTGAAAAAGTTGTAGAAAAATATGAAGGGCCCAGTTACCTTATTACAAAAAATTCAAGATCTTATCATGATAATCGAGGGCCTGGTTTCAAAGAGCCAATGCACCATCAAAAATTTAAATCATCATGTCATACACACTTCCACAATCACCAACATAATCACAAACCAACTCAAAACTATGCAAGTGTGCATGACCCAAGACATAGTCGTATCACATGTCATTATTGCTGTAGACTATGGCATATTTCTTATATTTGTCCATTAAAAAGGAATACTAATTTTGTGTGGATAAGAAAGGATGTAAATGCAGGTTCAAAACAAACTTGGACACGCAAAATTATACCTACTAATCTTGATGTAGGTACCTTGATAGTGGATGCTCAAATCATATTACAGGTGACAACTGATACTTTACATACATTCAAGGGAAAGAGTGAAGGATATCATCTTTAGAGATAATAACACTTGTCAAACCATTGGTAAAGGTAAAATAAACTTTGGTTCTTCATACTCCATTGAGGATGTTCTATTGGTAAGAGGTTTAAAACATAATTTAATTAGTGTCAGTCAATTATGTGATAAAGGTTACACAGTTACTTTTGATAAAAATACATGCACTGTACTAGATAGCAATAAATCCTGTTTACTTCTCGCTAACAGATGCAACAATGTATATATTATAAATTTTAATGAATTAGTAAAGAAAAATATGAGATGCGTTGTTGCTAGAAATGAGGATGGCTGATTATGGCATCGAAGACTTGGACACAAGGCCATGGATAATCTCAACAAACTTGTAACCAAGGAGCTTGTGAGGGGGACCCCAAAAATCAAATTTGAGAAAGATAAACCGTGAGTCGTGTCAGTTCGGTAAGCAAACTAAAAGTTCTCATAAACCCAAGAAAATGGTATCAACTTCTAGACCCCTTGAACTTTTGCACATGGATCTTTTTAGACCATCCCGAACACGTCGTAATGGAGGTGCACGATATGCCTTTGTAATTATTGATGACTATGGTAGATTTATTTGGGTTGCCTTCTTGTCACAAAAAGATGACACATTGTATGTGTTTCAAAAATTCTGTCGTAGAGTGGAAAATGAGAAAAGTTTCACCATTGTTACCATTCGAAGTGATCATGGTGGTGAATTTCAAAACGAACTCTTCACAATTTTGTGACAAAAAGAGAATAAAACATGAGCTAGCTTGTCCTCGCACTCCTCAACAAAATGGGGTTGTTGAAAGGAAGAATCGATCTCTTTAAGAAATGGCTCAAACCATACTTAGTGAAAAATATTTACCTAAATCATTTGGGGAAGCGGCTGTCAATACAGCATGTTATACAATTAATTAAGTAATCATTAGGAAATATCTTGAGAAAATACCTTTTGAACTATATTATGGCAAAATTCTCAACTTAAGTTACTTTCGCGTCTTCGGATGTAAAGTGTTCATTTTAAATACTCTTGATAATTTAGAAAAAATTAATCGTAAAAGCGTTGAAGGTGTATTCTTAGGATATTCTCTAAGTAGTAAAACATATTGTGTATTTAATAAAAGAAGATGCACAATTCAGGAATCCATTGATGTTATATTTGATGAAACTAATTCCTACATCAAAGAAATATTGCATGTTATTGATGATGATGAGACAGGTGTTCGAGTTGAAAAGAAACAAGTACGCATTGACGAAGAATCAAATATAAACTCTTAAAATCAAATGACTCCTCAATGGTGAAGATGCATCCAAATCCCAAATAGAAGAGATACCTTCACAACAAATTGATGGCATGGAAGATGATCATGTACAACATCAAATTTCCATAAATGAAAGGCACCCTGCATGGAAAATCATATCTAGTCATCCACCAAATCTTATACGAAGCGATATGTCAAAAGGGGTAACTACTTGCACACAAGCTCAAAATTTTATTTGTTTTTCTGCTTTCGTTTCTATACTTGAACCTAAGAATATTAAAGAGGTCTTGCAAGATAATGACTGGATCATTGAAATGCAAGAAGAACTTAATCAATTCGAAAGGAATCAAGTATGGAGACTTGTTCCTAGACCCGACAATAGAACTATACTTATAACTAAGTGGGTGTTTAGGAATAAGTTATATAAATCGTGCACCATCACTAGAAATAAGGCCCGTCTTGTTGCACAAGGTTATAACAAACAACAAGGTGTCGATTTTGATGAAACTTTTGCACCTGTTGCACAGCTTGAAGCCATTCGTATTTTACTTGCTTTTGCTTCTTATATGAACTTTACTCTTTTTCAAATGGATGTCAAAAGTGCTTTCTTAAATGACTTTATTTCGGAAGAAGTTTATGTTGCATAACCACCAGGATTCACTGATCCCATACACTCGAACCATATATTCCATCTTGATAAAGCTTTGTATGGTTTGAAGCAAACCCCTCATGTTTGGTATGAACGACTAAGTTCGTTTCTACTTCACATAGACTTCTCTAAAGGGAAAGTAGACACTACTCTATTAATAAAATATGTTTCTAAAGATATTTTAATTGTTTAAATTTATGTTGATGATATTATATTTGGATCTACTAATGAAACTCTTTGCAAGGAATTCTCAAAGCAAATACAGGATGAGTTTAAAATGACTATGATGAGTGAACTAACTTATTTTCTTGGACTTCAAATACAACAAAGAAAAGATGGCATCTTCATAAATCAATCCAAATATGCAAAGGAACTAGTCAAAAAGTTTGGACTTGAGAATGAAAATGCTTACAAAACACCTATGACAACAACTACTAAGGTTTCCAAAGATAAATCTGGTAACAATATTGATATTTCTACTTATCGAGGTATGATTGATAGCTTACTTTATATTATTACATCTCATCCAGATATTATGTTTAGTGTTTGTGTATGTGCACGCTTTCAATCGTGTCCCAAAAAATCACATTTGGTTGCCGTTAAGCGTATCATTCAATATCTCAAAGGCACACCAAATATTGGACTGTGGCACCCGAAAAATAGAAACTTCTTTCTTGTAGGATACTCTGATGCAGATTATGTCAGTAGCTTAACAGACAGAAAAAACCACTAGTGGCACATGTCACTTCTTGGGCAACTGTCTTATTTCATAGGCATCCAAAAAGCAGAATTCTGGAACTCTTTCCACTCTCAAAGCTTAATATATTACCGCCGGATCCTGCTGTGTGCAGGTATTATGGATGAAACACACTCTAGAGGACTACAAGGTATTCTTTGATCACGTTCCAATTAAATGCGATAACACTAGTATTGTTCATATGACAAAGAATTCTGATCAACACAGTCGCACAAAACACATTGATATTCGGTATTACTTTATTAAAGACCATTTTCAAAAGGGAGATATTATTCTTGAATATGTTTCCACTGATTCGCAACTTGCTGATATTTTCACTAAACCTTTAAATGAAAAACGATTTTATTTTTTGAAAGAAGAATTGAATGTTATTGATGTTTCTGCTTAAAATTGGGTTTTTATCGACTGGACGGCCGACTGTACGCCTGTGGAGGTGTTCGGTCGACCAGGCGGTCGACCGGTGCACTCTCGGCCTTCGTTTGGTTTTATGATTCTTTTCAAAAATTGGCTTTCCGTTTGAACGGTCGACTGGTTCACTCTCTGTCTTTCGTTGTGTTTACAAGGTGTGCGGTCGACCGTACGGTCGACCGGTTTTCTCCGGTTTGATTCTTTATCTTATATGCTCGACTGGTTTTGCAGTCGACCGTACGACCGACCAGTACTTGGTTACTCGTTTTGACTTTTACAAACCCTTTATTCACCATTTTCTATAATATCGGTTTATCTGCCTCGCATCTGTATTGGAAAAATCTCAAATCTATGATACCCTGAAGAGCTCTCGTTGTATCAACGAGTTTTGTAATCAACGGTATCATGTAAGTAGACTTTCCATTGCTTTCAAAAATTATTATATTTTCCTCTTAGTGTGTTCGGGGGAGTATGTTACTTAACTTATGCTTGTCTTTTGCCCCCTCTTGATGTGTTCCAAAAAGGGAGAGAATATTTTTGTGAATGTTTTTAACTGAAAGTAAATATAATATTGAATATTATTATTTCTTCTTCATATATCTTATATGAATAGGAAGTATCGAATTAAGAGGGAATATTTACAAATCTCTCTTGATATTTATCTATGAAAATCTATGTTACAGGAAGTACTAAATTCAGGGGGAGTATTTATATGCCTTATTGTTTTATTTTTTACTTTCAACATTCAAAGGCATGTTTTGTTCACACCAAAAGAGGAAGATTGTTGACTCTTAGTTTGGTGTGCACAAAACGTGTCCATAAATACTAATAAGTTTAAATTAAGTTGTTCAGATTTTTAGATTAAAATAATATCAATAAGAGATTCAAAAGAGATTCACGAATATGCAAAAAAGGAAAGCAATAAAGAAAGATTGCAAGATTAAGCAAAAGAAGAAGTTATTCAAAAAGAGCACATGTTGATTAATGCCCAAGAAAGCTATCAGGACCAGTTGTTGCTATTCCATATTTATGAGATTTTATCTATATTTGATTGGCTGATGATTGATTAGTATATGGTAAGAATATAAAGTGGATTCGTTATAAATAGCACGATAACGGTCGACCGCACCTTATGTCGGTCGACCGCATCGCAGTCGACTGCACTTCACAATAACAGAATGAAGTAGTTGACCATTCATCTCTCAACCTTTCGTCAGAAAGATGAACGGTCGACTGCACCTAAATTGCGGTCGACCGTACTTTGCGTTGTTCACTCTTTTGGAATGTATCGTTTCTAATTTTGAAAGATACACTTCCCCGTCTATATAATTGGACGAACCCACTAGTATTCCTCACCTATTACTTCTGAGAAAAATATTCTGAACTAATCTTTCAATAATCAATCCGAGTGCGTGTGATAACTATTTGTATTCTTCAGTCAGGATCATTTAGGATCTTGAGTTTTTTTCTTTTCTTTTACTTCGGTGAGATTGACGGGACTTGTGTTAGAAGTCCTGTGGGTGTAATAGGTGTCTCGGCCTAAATCCGAGAATCACTATATAAGGGTTTGAGTATAGTGGAACGCTTGTGGCAGAGAATTATTACAAGTAGGTGGTGTGGACATAGAGGGTCGAACCACGTTATATTGCTGCGTCACTTGTGCTATCTGTGTTTGATTTTCTTACCTCTTCTTATTTACTTTGCTATTCATTTTAATTTTTTTAATTCCGCACAATAACCCTATTCATCCACCCAAGGGTGATTAACATAACCTACAAAAAGGAATATGAATATTGGTAGTTAATGTGATAGAGATGGAGAATACTTTCTGAAGATACAACACATTTTTTCTGACTATTTGATTGCGATGAAGGTATGGATAATCTTAGGATGATATTTTCAGTTTTAGGTCATCAGTTTGCCGGTGAGAGTAGAGGGTTTGTGGAGGGAATGTGGACGTAGTCATATAAATAGAGACATGATAACTTGGGACATCACGTGTGCTAGTACTCTTTGGGTGCTTTGGTCGGCAAGGAACAATTTTGTTTTAATAGTGTTAGTGTGCATATTGATTTTATCATAAGATTTATAATGAAATTGGTATGTGAATGACCAACATGCATTGTCCTGATTGTTATTGGGTGAAATGGATAATTGAGTGGTGGCTCAAATCTAGTGTCCTAGTTCGAGCCAAAGCTTTCCTGTAAAAAAGAAATTGGTATGCGAACGGGCAGGAGTTGTTGCTACCAAGAAGAAGAGAAAAATACAGTTGATGGATGGAAGACAGTGGACGGAAGGACAATAGATGAGGGGAATGGAGTAAACAATTGAACTGGAATGAATGAAGACCATGGGCTTGCATTGGTTCTTGAAGGGTCTATGCTATGTTATTTTAAACTTTTGTATGGATTTCTATGACTGGTATTTTGTTTCAGTCTGATCCTATGGATCTATGATAGTTTATCTATTCTAGATATGGGCTTTGATCTGATGTATTTTTTGATAACAAAGTGACGCACGTCACCAAATTCATTAATGAAGCATTAACGAAATACAAGCTACCGTATTACATCCCACATCTAGAAGTTTGTTATAACAACAACATCAAAAGTAATAGCGCCTACATCAAGATTAACCAAAATACCGCCCAAAATACATGGAAACAAATCCAAAAGCACCATCATAAACCATCATACATCCCACTCCATCGAAGCACTAGCAAAAGAAGAGTCCGCTTTCTCCATACCCGCCATACCCAAGAAGTTGACATGACCGGCAGTACCATCATTCTCCTATTACCCCGCATTGTCCATGCGAAGTCTCTTCCTTGTCCCTGTCGTACCTATCCAATCATTAATCGGAGACCAAATTTTATGTAACAAAACATGGAAAGCACAGTTAATGATACGAAAGCATGAGTCATTTCTATCTAACCACAACGCCCACA
Source organism: Hemerocallis citrina (assembly GCA_017893485.1). NCBI lineage: Eukaryota > Viridiplantae > Streptophyta > Magnoliopsida > Asparagales > Asphodelaceae > Hemerocallis > Hemerocallis citrina. The sequence continues at coordinate 27,294,245 of CM030362.1, read as the reverse complement.
CAGTGGCCGCAACTGTACTATCCTACCCGTGTCAGATATCTCTATGAATGTACTTAAGTCTCCAACTACCCCATAAATTCTCAATACAACTGGGAACCTCTATCGTGCCCAAACCCAATCCCACAGTTTCCCAGGTAAGTTTTGCCTTAGGACAGGTAATGAAGATATGATGAACATCCTCCTCCCCTAAGTTACATCGTTGGCAAGTGACATCAATCAGTATGTTTCGTTTCCTAATGTTAGTTTTGGATAAGATTGTGTTATTAAGCACCAACCAAAGGAACTCCTTGACCTTAAGCGGACACTTCGTTTTCTAGATAATATCCGCTGAAGTGTTTCTGACCCCTCCATCATTCAGAAACTCATACATGGCCTTGACTGAGAAAGTAGCCGATGTGCCAGACTTCCACTCTCTTACGTCCTAACTTGTACTGCCTGGATCCCAGTGCTCCTGTACCAATCTTTGCAGACTCTGAATCTGACTCTACATCTCCATTGACAAACCTTCTTCCCTCCTTAGTCTTCGTATTTCCTTTCTCCCCACATCTGCCACCAGAGCATCCACATTTCCTGAATTCTTCGTCAGCATCGGGAACAAAGCCTGCAGGGTATTATCCCCACACCATTTGTCTTTCCAGAATCTCGTATCTTTCCCGTTCCCTACTCTGCATCTCGTGTTTGCATGGTACAACTCCCCCACCTTTGCTATCCCTTTCCACATAAATGAAACCTTTCCGTGCTTGCTTCTTCCTCCAAATCTGACTTTCTTACGATGTCGATACACTTTGAATGAATTGTACCACCATGCCTTCTTTCGGTATTGCATTTTCCACCACCATTTGACTAATAATGCTTTATTCATATCGCGAAGGTTGACAACGCCCAGTCCTCCAAACTCCTTCTTTTTGCACACTTTCCCCAAACTCATGAGATTAAACCCCTTCCCATCCTCCTTCGAGCCTTTCCACAGAAATCGTCTTCTGCATTTATCGATGCGCTGAATCACCCAATTGGGAATCTCATATATAGACATCAAATAGGTCGGTAAACTGCTCAGCACCGAGTTAATAAGCGTGATTCTTCCTCCCAATGAGAGCAGCTTTCCTTTCCATCCTGCTAGTTTTTTCTCTATCTTCTCTACCAGGGCCTCCCAGTCCTCCTTACTCATCTTTCCCGGTCTTATCGGAGTTCCCAAATATGTAATTGGGAATTTTCTCTCTGTACAACCCATCCCTTCAGCCGTCAACTGAATTGAATTCGATTCATTTGCACCTAGTTGTACCACACAACTTTTGTTGAGATTGACTGATAATCCCGACCAGAAGTCAAAACATCTCAATAATATTCTGATTGCCCATACCTCTTCCCTCTTTGCCACCCCAAACATCAGTGTATCATCCGCATATTGTAAAATCGACATCGCCATTGGAATTCCTTTCACCTCAATTCCTTTGATGAGTTCCGCTTCTCTTCCTCTCCTCGTTAATTCTGCCAGTCCATCCGCAATTATAGTGAAGAGTAGCGGTGATAGTGGATCTCCCTATCTCAATCCTCTTTTGCATCTAATTTCTCTACCCGCAACTCCATTGATGTGGATAAATGATTTACCATCTCTGATACACATCCTCATCCACCTCCTCCATTTTGGCCCGAATCCTTTAAGTTCTAGTGCCTCATCAATACAGTCTCATTCTACCGTGTCGTATGCCTTCTCGAAGTCAAGTTTTAGCAGAAAACCGTCTAGTCTGTCCTTGTTTCCTCTAAACACCATTTCGTGTGCTAATGCAACACTATCCATGATATCCCGACCCTTGATAAATCCACTCTGCGTCTCATCTATGATATCCCTTAAATTTGGGGCCAATCTGTTAGCCAAAACTTTTGTGATGATCTTGAAAGATCCGTTCAACAGACTAATTGGTCTGAGATCGGATACTCTAAGAATTTTCCCTTTTTTTGGGATAAAAATGATATTTGATCTAATGTATTATTATAGAATCTTATGGATAAGGTTTGGTGCAATGTTGTGGACCATGGCAATTATAGAATCTTATGGATAGGGTCTGGTGCAATGTTGTGAACTAGAGCAATTACGAGTATGTGAGATATTGGCCAGTCTTTGGATTGATGAGGTTCGATTATTTGTTAATCTTTGGTGTTGATGAAATTTTGGTAGGGTGCACTGTATGCAAGCATGTTCTTGGTGTATAGGTGCCTGCTGGGGTATTTTGGGTTGATGCTGTTGTCTGTGCTTATTTTCCAGATGAATGGCGTACATTAATTGGGTTTGGGTGCATGATTTTGGTTGGTTGGTTGCATCTTGTTAGTTTTTTCATGTGAGTTGTTGTTCACTTTTGTTGCTTGCTTATGCTCTGGTGTGTGCTGGCTGTGGGAGTTCTTGTGTGGTTGTAATTGGCTTTTGATGCGCTTCTTGCGCATTTGTAAACCTTTTTTTATTAATGAATCTGATCGTCGTTACCATCCTTAATCCCAACAAAAAAACAAAAAATAGCAGAGTGAATTTGGAAAATATTTTAAAGACAATTATATATACTAGTATAATGTACGTGCGATGCACGTATTAATTTTTAAAAAAAAATAAAGTAAAAACTCTGTGATTTACACGTGCAATGCATATCTTAATAAATAGGATTAAATATTTTTAAAAGTAAATGTGAAGACTATAATAGGAGAGTTGGAGTTGCACGTGCATTGCACGTAAGTAGGTAGATTTACAACTCCAACTCATATGAAGTCATATGAATTGTGATTTTGCACGTGCATTGCACATAAGTTGGTGTTGATCGGAACTAAAATGAAGTCATATGAATTGTGATTTTGCATATAGATATTTCTATATGTCCAATAATACTGATAAATGACATGTCTAATACCCAATAGCGAGTCTATGAACCATGGTATATATACAGATAATTTGCAAACAAATGTTATGTTCCATGATAAGTTTAGGTTACAATTTCCCTCAAAAATATAATGCATCATCAGACTCGGAATGACAAACTATTAATACACTTTGTAACTTACATGATCCACAGTTCTCTGGTCCCAAGCATCAGACCATATAGTAGCAGAAACCCAGTATGCTCCGTGAGGCTTATCTACACAAACTTCAGGAGAGCCATCACCCATAGCAGCACAAGAACCAGTAACGGCTCCATAAATGTCACCACATTCAATAGAAAGATTTTCGGACACTTTAAATTTCAGTTTCGCACAGTTCACATTGGACACCATTAAGGTTGAAGCACCTCCAGAAATAACATCCTTCTTTCCAATAAATGCCGCTGAAAAGCTAAAGCTTGGATACAGCCTCTTTTTTACCACACATAATATTGTCAATTACAAAAAATTAGAAATGTAAAGAAACAGTTGATAAAAATTAGAAGAATACATTCAAGCAAACCGCAATAAGAAACATTCTCTCCAATGTTTTCCCTTCATGAGAGGTCAGGTGTCCATGATTCCTCATTTCCTCAGCAATTTGTCTTCTAAGTTTTCTTCTCAATGTGCCAAACAACAATTGTCTAAGGATGACTTCAACATCCTCTCCGAGTCATAAAAGTGTCTCCACAGCTAGTCCACTTTCCCCCTCTAATCAAAATAGTATAATGCACGTGTGAGAAAAAAAATTTCATTAAGTCAGTGAAATGAACCATATAGATACAGTGGTCTCCTTGTGGTTCCCTCAACGTCATGAACCATATAGATACATCCACGACTATATTTTCGTATTCCCTTACTTCTTTCTACAACTAAATGTTCAAACAATTTTACCCTTCATGTGCATAATTAATGACGATCAGGTAAGATGTAAAATTGTTAAAGATAAACCAGAAAAGATGAAACACTGAAGATGAAGTTAAAATTTAACAAAAATTACCTGCGCTGATAGTTATCAACACCTGATTGCAGCCAATGGGAAGGCACTCCTTCCCTTGTAGACCACGAACCGCGTTCCTTCTTTTGACTATGATCCACCTGCATTAAAACTAACCCTTCGTTAAAAATCGTAAACCTTCTCTTGACCATGAAATACTACTAATGAAGTTAGTAACAAATCCAAAAATTAAAAATACAGTTAAAATTTTAATTGTGATCGAATTATAAGAATATTTAACAAGTCAATAACAAACCCAGAAATTAAAAATTAATTAAAATTAATAATACTCATGAATGATGAATTGGTAGTGTCTATTAAGAAACTTCAGGAAATTCAGGATGAGAGATAATATTTGCGAAGTCAGTAACAAACCAAGAAATTAAAAATACATTCAAATTAAGAATACTTATTTGCGAAGTCAGTAATAAACCAAGCAATTAAAAATACATTAACATTAAAAATACTCATTGATGATGATTTGGTTTTGTCTATTAAGAAACATCAGGAAATTGAAATTGAGGATGAGCTTGAGTAGTGACATCTAAATTAGTCAATTTCTGTGAATCTGATTGTTATGATTTCCATAAAACGAAGATATTACAATCTGGGGGGGCGCGGGGGGTGGCGAGGCAGGGTGGCGCGAGGAGATCGCGACGTTGCGGCGCGAGGAGATCGCGACGGGGCGGCATCAGGATCGCGCTGGGCGCAGGGGGGATGGCGAGGCAGGGCGGGGTGGCGAGGCAGGGCGGTGCGAGGAGATCGCGACGGGGCGACGCGAGGAGATCACGACGGGGCGGCGTCAGGAGGGCGCTGGGCACAGGGGGGGTGATGAGGCAGGAAACAACAAACCCGACTTCCTTCCTTCACACTAAACCTACTAAAATTAACTGCATTTTAGTTATAAGATCTCCCCCAAGTGTAGCTTATCCACAATCAAACTTTCCCAAGGTTAAATTTTTGACCAAAATCTACACAAACCATCAAGAAATGAGACATACCCCATGTGTACAACGATCCATCCGACGCGACCGCAGCGGTGTGCTCCCTGCCGCAAGCGATATCCAACCACCGCAAGCTCCTTCTCTTCGAAGAATCCTCATCAAAGAGCTTGGAAGGTAGCGACTTTGGAATCCTCAGATGGGTCCGGTTCCCCTTTCGCGCGGTTTGGCCGGACTGGTTGTAGCCCCATAGGTAGATGGCGCTCTTGGTCGGAAGCTTCACCACTTGGAACTCGCACAGCACCTGGTCGATTTCCATGATGGAAAAAGGTGGGAGCTTTTGGGGGAATTAGGGTTTTGAATTTGGAATTAGAATGAGAGAGAGAGAGGGTGAAAATGAAATTGGACTGCGAGATTGAAGCCAGATTCGAATTGGATTTTGGGTACGTAATGCTCCGAGCAAATGGGAGCTCTGGAACGTTCGGTTTTGCTGTTTTAACGTGAGGGGCCAACGACGGGGCGGCGCGACGGTGTGGCAGCGCGGCGTGGGGAAGAAGGCAGCGGCGATGCCTGGTGTTGAGAGAGAGGGAGAAAGAGAGAGAGAGGGAGATGAACAGGCTAGAGATAGAGAAAGAGAAAGGGAGGGAGATGAACAGGCGTAGCAGTAGAGATAGAATAATTATTTTGAACGGGTAGTTTACGTGAACGTGCAACGCACGGATTGGATTACGGACTAAGACCTTCTCCCATTATAGTAGTTGAGATAGGAGGAAACATAAAATAAAGTGGAGGCAATGTGTTTTCAGTTATTGGGTGGGCGGTGGTTTTGAGTTGGGCCAAAAGTTCTAATCACGAAGAATAAGGAGAATTTCAGGCTTTCAGCCCAACCAAGATTCGTCTTCTTTTCAGCTGTATTGTTTGTCAGTAGAGTTGCATTCATGGACGTTTACAAACACCGGTCATCATGCAAAAGATCCTGATTGAGACAATTGATTCCATTGAGCCGAATACGGAAGAGAATATGGGAATTCCCTTTGAATTGATGAAGGCAGGATAAACATGAAACAGTTAGTTTAGAAGAAAGAAAAAAAAAACAATTGGATTTCCCATATTCAAAGAAAATGAATGTTTACTACTACTGCTAATGACTGCACCACCCTAGATCATGAAATTTAAATTTTTTTTTGTGATTTTTTTTCTTTTTCTGTGATTTTTTTTTTTTTTGAAGAGCATCCCTCCCTCGAGGGATCATGCAAAAAAAAAAAAATTTTAAAAATTAAAAAAACTTCTTCAACTATCCCTTTTAAGCAGAAAATCACACTTAAGAAAAAACTCACTAAAAAACTCACTTCGACGGCGCGAGTTTTCTGCTAAAGGTGAGTGAGATTTTTTGACAATAATGAAAAAAATGTATGATGTTTTATGAACCAACTTACAAAGATGACTGATATTATCTAATACAAGCAGAAAAATTAGATGTGGTTTTTTGAAATTATACTTCAGTAAGGTTTTTTGAAAACATACTTCTGGAAAGTTATCTGCTGAGATTTTCTGCATTAAAAAAAAAAGTTCAAGGTGGTTTTTTCAGCCAAAAAATGTTAAGGCCATGATGTTTCCCGTGCCAGTGCAAAAGGCAATTGGGCCGAGACTGGTTTGGATTTGATCCAGTCTGATCTAAATCAAATTAGATATGGGCTTTGACCACCTCTCATTTGGTAAAGCCCAGCCCATTATGAACCAGGGCTCTATATGTTACATTCCTTTTGTAGCGGTAGCCATCACGATCCCGACATATCCCGTTGTCGGGTCCCCGTTCTAGTGCTGGGGCATTACTCCGACACCGTTTAATCACACAGATTTTAATATGTACTCTTTTTGTGTGTGTTTGTGGGTAAACTGTAAAGCACAAATTTTAATACGTACATTTGATGATATGTTCGTACACATCATCAAAATCAATACAAATTTAAATTCAAATTGCTTAAATATCATATAAAATATCATCTACCAAAGCAACAAACTATGCTTATGTCTTAACTCCTATTGAGGGCAAGCAGTGGCTAAGACGACAACCTTGGAGCTGACCAGGGAAGGCCCCGCCTCAGGCTTCCGATTTTTTTACAATTTTAGGGACCTTCAAAATTATATTTCTCTTACAAATATAGATATATATTTTGCACGTAAAAAAATTATATTGTAATTAGGAGTCCCTAAAAATAAGTATATGGGTCGTCTTGGGCTTTCGGGAAGTCAGGGCCGGCCCTGGAGCTAACCAACATATCTTTAATGTATTTACAAACCCTAAAATCAAATATTCTCTTCTTATTCCAAAAGAATAGATAAAAGCATATATATGTAAGGGACAGGGGAAAAAATGCGGAAATTATATGGTCAGAGTTTAAAGCTTTACACAAATGTTTTCAACAAAAATAACCATAAAGGCGTATAAGATTAGGTAGTATAAACAAAACTAGTAATTTACATGTATTAATAAATATAGTTTTTTAAAAGTAAAATTTAGATAGAAGTTGTTTAGATTTGAACTTAAAACATCTTTTATAATAGTTATGCATGTGTGTAGCACGGATTGATAGATTGACAAATGACATTAAGGTCTTCTCCCATTATAATATTACTAGTAATTTACACGTGTGATGCACGTTTTAATAAATATATAATTTTTTTAAAGTAAAAACTTAAGACGGCAGGACGAAGAAAGGGTGTGTGGGTGTTGATAAAGAGGGAGATGAACAGTCGTCTTGTTTTTTGAGAGAGAGGGAGTTTGTATGAGTAATTTACATGTTTGATGGGTTCATATAAAAAATATTAGTTGTACGTGCATTTAACGGGTTGGTAGATTGACAAATTACACTAAGGTTTTCTTCCATTATAATTATATATATATTATAGTAGAAGAGATTAGAGATGAGAGATTAGTAAGCATAATAAATACTACTATTTCGTCAACATCACTAATAAGGACTATTTCGTCAACATCACTAATAAGGAATAAGAAGTGGTTAACAGTGGTAAACGAATCTTAAAGTAATCCCCACTTACACACGCACCAAACATAATTAAGCAGACATCAGCCATTCCACAAACTGACAAACCCATAACAATTTCATTGACTTGTCCATCTTCTCAGTAAAGTAATAAAATATAAATAATAAATATCTAGCTAGATATTTATTATTTGTTATTTTATTAATTTAAAATAATAGTCTCTAATCTCTAATCTCTTATCTCTAATATTATAATAGGAGAGTTGGAGTTGTCATTTGTCAACATACAAACCCGTACGTTGCAAGTACAACTCTTTCTCATTAATTATAACAAAAACAAACAAATAAAAAAAAATCACCTATTTAAAACGTCCAACGCACGTGCAAAACAATTTTACAATTTTTTTAACACTAAACATACACATATGTAGCACGTACAACTCAAATTTTACTTATAAACACGTGCATTGCATGTACGAATTGTAGCGTTTTCTTTAAATTATTTTTTCCAATTACGTGCAACCCACATCCAACTCCAAAAATATTTCTTAACTCACATATCGCACGTGAAAATCGTCCAACTCCGATGCATGTAAAAAATACTAGTAATAATATTATAATGGGAGAAGGTATTAGCGTCATTTGTAAATCTGCCACCTTACATGCATTGTACGTGCAACTCCAACTCGCCCATTATACACTTTATTTAAATCCTAAATATAAAAAAAGTACACAAAGTTTTGGGTCAGTTTAAAAAAGTACACTAAGGTTTTTTTGTTTAAAAAAATGGCACAAAGTTTCAAAAAACTCCACTGTGTTGGTTAGAGTTAGGGTTAAGGTTAAGGTTGGGTTAGGGTAGGGTTTTAAAAAACCACTTTCATCTTTCATTTGTGTTTAAAAAAATCACATTCATCTTTTATTTGTGTTTAAAAAAACATAACTTAACTAATCAGATGTTTAAATAACCCCCCGAACTAACCCTAACTAACCCAATGGAGTTTTTTGAACTTTGTGTCCTTTTTTTAAACAAAAAAATCTTAGTATACTTTTTTTAAATTGGCCCAAAACTTTTTGTACTTTTTTTTATATTTAGCCTTATTTAAATCTACCAACTCACGTGCATTACACGTACAACTCAAACTTATCCATTATACTCTTTATATTACTCTAAAAATATATATTTATTAACATGTGCTATATTATATTATTTTAAAAACTATATATTGATTAAAAGCGTATGTGTATTGCATGCATTAAATACTAGTAATAACAATAATAAAGTACTAGGAAGGTAGATAGATAAGTAAGGTTATGTGAGTGATTAACACTATCTAAAAAAAGGCGAGAATGACTTAAGTTTTGTTGACCTCTATAGCTTCATTCCCTCACCATGCTCTCGGAGTTGGAGTTGAGCGGGATCGGGCCCAACGAGCGGGCACGACACACCGTCAACCTCTCTACCCCTGCCCCCCAACCACTAATGCCCCCCCCCCCCCTTCCACCTCATCTGCCTCTTCCACATGCTTCAACTCTACAGGCAAAGGCTACACCTTCTATCCCTACCCCAAACCCACCCCTGAATATCCCCCCTGAGGGAATTCCCCTAGGCTCAGACGTGCCATCTCCCCCCCGCGGGCACACCGAAGTGCACAGCATCGACAGGGGGAAATAGGCAATGGACATCATCGCCATCAGGAGGAGTTGCTGCCAAGGGGACGGGCCCATAGAGAGGGTCCTCCTACAAGCCACTATGGGCGTAAAAGAACCCCCCGATGATCCAGCGTCACACTCACAGACAACATTTTGAACAGAAGGACTATGATCACCGTCATCAACTACAATCAGATATGCATCACAGGAACAACTACAGTCAAAGCATTCACAGTGGGCGTGGGCAACAATCACACAAAAGCCATACCAGAGATAGGTTCTACCACAAGCAAACTCACCACCCCCAACAATACAGAGACAACCACCACCATTCTATCATTCCACCCCCTCCGAGATCATCCACGCACCACCACAATCCTCCAAAGGCTACTACCCCCCAACTAAACCCACCCCTAAACACCACACTCCCCCATTGGCCTCATCTTCACACAATCCGCACCAATCCCTCCCACAATCAGTTGAGGAGGTCCTCGACCCTCTCAAGTCTATCGTTGTGTGGGCCCAAGAAGGGGATCCAAACGGAACTCCAGAGGGTGTGGAACAGGCTCAGATTGGGGATTCATCGGAGAGGTAGCATGAAGTAGTCAATACCCCTCCACCAACCCAACAGGAAAACGGAAAAAAACAAAGAAAAGGCAAACGAAAACTGGTGTCATGCTTCAATTGTGGAGAAATGGGACATTACCGGAAAGAATGCACAAAAGAAGTTAGGTGCCTGAGATGCATGAAGTGGGGCCACATGTCATACACCTGCACCAACGTCGTTAATAGCAACAATGATGACGAACGACTGGTGTGCAGACGCAGATCGCCAGACAACCTGATCAAACTCGCAAATAGCCTTGATACAATCAAGAACGAAGAAAAGTGGTTACGCCAGTGGTGTGTGGTGGCACAAGCGAGAGCAGGTAGCCCATCGGAGACTCATCTTCTCCAAGCACTGAACCTTAAGTGGCCAATGAGGGCTCACAAAGATTGGGTAGCAAAGAAAATGTGCCGTCTCCAATTTCTGGTTTCGTTCCCATCGCCAGAGAAGATGACAGAGGTTACCGGATTGGCCACGGTGGACTTTGGACACTTTAAGGTGGAGTTTAAGGCATGGTCACCGAGCTTTGGTGCAGAGCTCCCACTGGGCGACAGGTACTGGATCTGGATACACAACGAGCTATTGCACTTCTGGAAGAAGGAGGCTCTACAAGAGATAGTCTCTGGCTTCGGGACAGTGGAAGACATCGACGAGAAGGTGATTCGCCGCTCGGAGATCGTATCGGCTAGGATACTGATCAGGAGTAGCGACATCTTCCTAATGCCACGTTTTGCCAAAGTTTTCTCATTCGAGGAATCCTATCAAAAATAATAATAATAATAATAATAATAATAATAAAGTACTGTATCAATTTATCTGAATAAAATAATAGTAAATATCTAGTATCTGAATCGTATCAAAGCTAAAGGTCCAAGGATCTAGTAGGAAATCACCACTCCCAAACAAAATAATCAGACTGGACAGACCCTGTTCTCCTCCCAATAATCCCCAACCAACCAAATCCCAACGCGTGTCCCCTCAATTCAAACGTACTCCTATATCTCTGTTCCTACGCATTCAAAAAAGATTCAATAAAGATGGGTTTAGTTGATCATGTATCACAACTCTGTCCCTTCCTTTACTTCACAAGCAGCCACAAACGCCCCAAGGATCTTCAAACTGTGGAGATCAGAATCAAAATGGATTGCCAAGGCTGCGTAACGCGAGTCCGGAAGTCGGTCCAATACATGAACGGTACGTACGTAGGAGTAATTTTTTAAAAAAATGACTTCAATTAGTATTTGTTATTGCTAACTAGTAACTACATACAGTACAGTACAGTACAGTACAAGTGCTTCGTCCAGTCAACTACTACGTGTTGAAATTAATTTACAGTATTATTCATTTATTTTTTGAACAGGGGTTAGTAGTGTATATGTGGATCAGAAGCAGCACAAGCTGACGGTGATCGGATACGTGGACCCGACGAAGGTGTTGCACAGGGTGAGGAGGAAGACGGGGAAGACTGCGGTGTTTTGGCCGTACGTACCTTACGATACGTTGTACCATCCGTACGTAGCCGGAGCGTACGACAAGGGGGCGCCGGCGGGGTATGTGAGGAACGTGGTGGACAATCCTGCAGTGGCGCATCTCGCACGTGCGAGCTCGATGGAGGTGAGGTATTTGACGGCGTTTAGTGATGATAACGCTAACTCTTGTGTTGTTATGTGAAGTGTAGAGAGTATTTTTGTACCAGTTGTGAAGAAATTCGGTAGTTTGTTTTGTTTTGTTTTGTTTTGCTTTGTCAATGGAAAGGGTTGAAGTTGTTATGTACAGAAGTTTCAATTTTGTAATGCTATTCCGCGTTTTAGGTTTCCACTGCAGTGGCGCTGCATGCCGGTTGATGCACATGGTGATATATAATTTGGTGAGATGAAATTGTACGTACATGACCACATGCACAGCATTCTGATTCCGATGAATTGATGGGTTCCGGTTCATGTTATGCACCCTAATATTAATAGTAAGAAACTGCTTTATCATAATCACAATTTAAAGAAAATGCTGATTAGCTGGTATAGGATACTATCACGTCAGGTCCTCCACTATTCGGACCTGGACTTGCGAGAACCGGTTCTGAATCTGGATTCGGGTCTTAGTTAAAAAAGTATATCCGTCGGATCCGGCAGCGGAAAAATAAATATTTGCACGTAAGTATTTTGTACCCGATATCCTACGATTCCAACAATTTTTGCACTTAAGTACATGAATAAATATTATATTTACACATCTATATTCAACAATTACTATTTATATGTATATCCCTATAACATTATTATTCAGATTTCTTTTTTTTAAGGTATTTTTTAACGGGTTTGGGTCCGGATCCGATTCGGTTCTATTTTGAGCGGACTTTGATCCGGACTCGGAAGTATATCGGACCATATTTCATGACCCGGACCCGTATGGATCAGGTCGGTTCTGGTCCAATGCCGGGTACGGGTATCAGGTAAATGTGATAGTGCTAGCCAAGACAATCAAAGGGGAAAAAAGGATTATTTTTGCCACAATAGGCCACTTTTTGAAAATATTTTCGATTATGAGATAGTTTCGAAACTATTAATACTCGTGGGGCTACTTGGCACCACGTCAGCAGCAACCACTATTATCATTAGCGGCATGTTCCTTTTAGAGGTCACTAAAGGGAAGAGCGGCATCTTTTTTTTTTCAAAAAAATTTAAATTTTTGTTTACTGTCGCTATTTCTATTAGCGACTAAAGCATATTTGAAGTCGCTAATAGGATTAGTGACCTTCAATGAATTGTATTCAAACATTTAGCAAAATCCAGAGAGCTTTGCATTCTGGAAAAATAACAATCAATTTATTTTTGAAACTAATGTCGCTATTCAGAATAGCGACCTTAGTTGTACAAATGTCGTTATTCGGAATAGAGGCCTTAATTGTACTAAGGTCGTTATTCTGAATAGAGATCTTAGTTATGTGACTATTTTAAGAACATGGAGATTGAATTTTCTACTGAAGTCGCTATTGGGAATAGCGACCGAAGTATACTAAAGTCGCTATTTCCAATAGTGACCTTAGTTAGGTAATTATTTTGAAAATTTTACAGAGTGTAAGGGGATTTAGTCTTATACTATTCGGACTAGCGACATTAGTTTAATTATTTTTTTTCCCAAAAGAGTAAAAGCTCTCTAGAAATCGCACAGAGTGTCTCATCACATTTATTTGTGGTCGCTAATCCCATTAGCAACCTTATATATATTTCGGTCTCTAGTGGAAATTGCGACAATAAGCAAAAAGAAATTCAAATATTTTAAAACAGAAGCCGTTATTTCTACAAACGACTTTCAAAATGAAGAGACTGTTAATGAGAATAGCGGCAGATGTTGATGTGGTACCAAGTAACCCACGAGCGTTAATAGTTTCGAAACTGACCTATAATTACAAATATTTTAAAAAAGTGATCTATTACGGCAAAAAATTAAAAAAATATGAAAGGATAACCTTTGTTTGATGGATCTAGGTGTCTGATTAGTGATTATGACCAGGTCGGGAATATGGGTTTATAGGACAAATTTTAAAATTGGGATATACCCTGATTTTATTTATTTTTTTAAATGTAAATTGTCTATGCATTCTTAATAATTCACAGAAGATATAAATAAAACATTAAAACTAGGTATGACAACCGGATTGGGTTGACCCGCCCGTGATCTGCCCACTCGAAGCCGGCCTGTAAATAAGCAGTTCGGGTTCAGGTCGAACCCACGGATCGATCCGAGTAAAAAAAAAAAGGAAATCTAACCTGGTCGATCCGACTCGCGAACCCGTTGACCAAGTCAAACCCGTCCGCAACCCGCAATTCAACCCGTGGGTTTGGACCCGTTTGACCCACACGGTTTAAACATTCGACCCGCACGTCGAACGGGCCAAACACGCAAAAAAAACAGAGTCAACGGCTCTGTTTCGGCCGTTGGGCTATTTTTAATTTTTAATTTTTAATTTTTAATTTTAAATTTTTTCCTTATAAATACCTCCTTAATTCAATCTAAAAATTTCCACACCTTACTCTCTTACTCTCTTTACTACTACTACTCAATTTAATCTTAATTCAATCAAAATTTTTCAACAAGGAAGTGAAAATTTTCGATTGGATCGAACTGTGTTGATTCAACTCTCAACAACGTCTACTTCAAATCCTCCAACAAAGAAGCTCTCTCTCTCTCTCTCTCTCTCTCTCTCTCTCTCTCTTTTTCAACGACTACCGGACTATGTCACGTCGTGACTACGTCTACTATATTTTTCTACTTTTATTTTCTTTCTCATTTCTATATTCGATTATCCGCGAAGTACGGTATCAAAATTTGACAACCCTCCTTTTGTCTTGATTTTTGTTGTAATTCTAATTTTATGTATCATATTTGTATGTTGGTTTTTCGCTTTTCTCTCTCAACCCTCCTATTATTTTTTAGATTTATTTTTTAACATATACCTCCTAGATTGTTTTGTATAATTTCACATACACGATTAAAATACTAGAATTTTTTTTTCACATATACTATTACTATGTCTAGATCACGAAGTAGCGGCTGTAGCCAAAGTGGACAATATATCACCGGTACTTCACGTCAGCCTCTAACAGTCCCACATGTAGAGCCCGAATTTATACCGAATCCTATGGGTGGATCTCACGATGTCCCTTCTTATGACATAAAAGAAGAAATGGATAATGTTGACACACAAATATAACAAACCGAACCCACTAGTGCTAGAAAAACTTGGGGGGGGGGGGGGGGACAAGTAACTGACACAGATTTTATGACTATATCCCCGATGAGAATAATCCGGGTGTAGGATATAAGATCAGTAAACATTGTGACAAGAGTTATGAATGGAAGAAGGGTGAGAGAACATGCACAATTAAACAACACATTTTAAATGTACACAAAAATTAGTACAAGACCAACAAGGCCAACAAAAATCAATCCTAGGACCGGACAAATAGATAGCCAACCCTATGATCCCGAACTTGTTCGTCGGGAAATGGTCCGACTAGTTCTTAAGGGTGAACTACATTTTTCCTATACAGAGAATAGGAATGTAGTCTTTCAACAAAAATACACTAAATCCATATTTTAGAAGAATTCCTAGAAACACACTAAATTTCGATTGTTTTAAACTTTACAACGAAATGAGAGACTCTTTAATTGCACTCTTGTATTATTTAACTTGTAGAATATCTATCATTAACTTACGATTGTTGAAAATGTTGTAACGATATTCCGATGATGGGCTTAACTTGTCATTGTATAGATAGTGATTGGATGATTCAAAAGAGAATCATCTTACTTGCGGCTTTGCCGTATCCCCATAGTGGACTGGTAATTGCAACACGTATTTTAGAAGTTTGTGATTTATATCATATTCGTGATAAAAAAATTATCTAACAACATTGCTTCAATTAGTACATTAGAAACACAATTAACTCCTCCATGTAATGAAATTTTTCATGTTAGATGAGCGTGTCTTAGATGTGCGTGTCATATTTTAAATTTATGTATACAAGATGCATTGAAAGTAGTCGATTCATATATAATCACAATTAGAAATTGTCCACATTTTATTGCTTTGAGTGGTCCTATACTTCAAGAATTTAAAGAATGGTGTAAAGTTAGGGGAATACATTTTAGAAAATTTTTTAAAGATATTAAACACCGATGAAACTCTACTTTCGATTTACTAAATATTATTACTCAATACAAAGATATTATAAACGCCTTTGGTCTTGCAAAAAAACATGAAAAATTTTCAAATGATTTTCCAATCATGGTATTTTACCGAATCTTTATTACGATTTTTGAAACCTTTTAAAACCACAACTGTGAAGTTTTCTACATCTTATGTATCTACTTTTAGTAGTATTTTTATTTTAATCATTACTATGTTGCAAACTTTTTAAGAAATCGATTTCGGACAAAAACATTACCCATATTGTTAATCCCTCTTATAAAAAATTTTTGAAGTATTTTAATTCTCCTCCTATGTTGTATTGTATTGCTACTGTTATGGATTTTCGTATCAAATTAGCGACTACGAAAAGTTTGATTGAAATATTTTTTACTTGGAGATGATTCCGAATTTGATTGTAACAAATTTTTAGCTAGCTTTAAATCGACATTGAATAAATTGTATGATTATTATGATAGAACTTTTGCATCTAGTAGTACAACTGGTACAGTTACTTCTTCTTCTTCTTCTTCTAGAGGTAAGAGTAAGAGTACTGTTGCCGCTAATTTCGGTGTGGGGGCAAGCAGATGAATTTGTGAGTCCTTGGAAAACCTGAATAGCAAACACCTAACCTGTTCCGCCGGAGCTTTGACCGTTGACTCCCGCCGTTCACCTGCAAGGAAGTGCGAGACACCGGGGTTGATCCCGGCGACGCACCCTCCGACGCTCAAGTCAGTAACCAGAAATGATTATGAAAGAGCGTTTAACTAGAAAAAGATTGATTACCTCTTAATGGAGATGGGTGTGGGGTATTTATAGTCGCCGTTGGGATCAGATAAGGAATGTGATTCCTGTGATCTGATAAGGTATAAAATCCTCGTAATCAGATTAGGAATGTAATCCCTTATTCCCGATGAAAAGATAGATGTGAATCAGAGCCGTTGATTAGGATTAATCAGAAACCCTAATTCTATCTTTTCTGGACTGGGTGTGTTTCGGGTTGGGACCCGTACCCAGTTGAGGTGGATCCGTTCGCAGGTTATTGGATCTGTGAGAAGGAGACCCAGTACCCGTTTCGGACCCATTAGTAGGTGAAATTACCGTTTTACCCCTGAGCTTTAAGATTTGTGTCCGATGTGAACGGTCCCAATTTAATCCTATTTTTAGCCATATCACGAGCCCCCCACTCCCGAAGACTGAGTTTGATCAGCCTTTGAGGAGTAGTTTTACTGTTTTAATGGCGTACGGAATTTTATCGGTGTTCTTAAGGGAGTTTGGAATCTTGCTCGGGGTGCAACAGTGTTATTATGGGCTTGTAAAATGCCCAAAAATATTCTCAGAATTTTCTGGATTTTTGGTGATTTTTCCAGATTTTTCTGATTTTTTTCTCATTTTTTTTGAATTTTTTATTCATTTTCCGAATTAAATAATTAATTATCAAAAATATTAATTAATTATTCTAATTTAATAATTATTTTTTCAGAATTTAAAAATAATTTTTTCTGAATTAATAATTATTTTTAGAATTTTTAATTAATTTTTTTCGATTTTTAAATATTTTTTCCGGATTTTTTAAATAAAAAAAACAAATAAATAAATAAATAAATAAATAATTTAAATATTACCTGGACACGTGGCAGATTTCTGGCCGTCCATCATGACCAGATGAGCACGCATCGTGAGGCAGATCACGATCTGGACACGTGGTGCGTTTCTGGCCGTCCATCATGATCAGATCTGCACGCATCGTGAGGCAGATCACGATCGGGACACGTGGCGCGTTCCTGAGCGTCGATCGTGTCGCGACGCGAATTTTGAGACGATCGGACGGATCGTGTGCGTCGGCGAGTATTTTCTCCATATACGAGGGTCGGTAACCCGGTACCTCGGCTCGGCACCTCGGATGGGCACTTCGGCTCGGCGATTTGGATCTGCCGAGGAGTGTAACGAAGCCACGTGGCATCGCCACGTGGCATTTTTTTTTTTTTTCTTCCTTCTTCTTCTTCTTCTTCTTCTTCTTCTTCTTCTTCTTCTTCTTCTTCTTTGTCTTCGCTGCTTCCGCTGCTTCTTCTTCGGCTCTTCGTTCTTCGATCGTTTTTTCTCTTCGGCTGCTCGTCGTTGTCGTCTCCCTCCCAAGTTCTCCGTCTGGCGGGGAGGTCGGCGACGAGGGGACGGAGCTTGGCGACGTGGAACTCGAAGCGGAAGAGCTTCGAAGCTCTGAGAGAGCTGTGAGTCTGAGCTTCGCGTTAGACGATGGAGGTTGATGGCGACCGTGAGCGGGCACGACGAAGCTCCGAGCTTCGATGATAGGCTTCGGCTGCTCATGTGGGCTCGGTAATGGGTTCGAGTTCGGAGCTCGTCGACTCAGTAGAGAGGAGCTCGGAGGTGGGACGTCGGAGCTCGATGCTTCGGCAAGTTCAATGGAGCTCTGCCCACGGAATGGAGCTTCGATAGTTGGACGAGCTCGATGCTTCGGTCGCCGAGCTGATGACGGAGACGGTTCGACAGGTGGGTTCGAGCATGGAGAAGGAGCTCGACGTCGTGGCGAAGGTGGCGAAGCTCGAAGCTCGGCGGAGGAGTTGGGTTCGGAGCTCTGACAAAGGTGAGTTCGGCAGCGAGCTTTTGAAGAAGATGGGTTCGGCTCGACGACGGAGGGAGCTCGACGAGAGTGAGAGCACGAATGTGGTCGTCGGAGCTCGACCTCGCCATATTCCGAAGCTAGAGCTCGTGTGAAGTCGAGGTGAAGCTTCGAGTTCCGTCGATGGCTCGGTGATGGAGGCTCATCGACAGAGCATGAGCGCTGTCTTGGAGTTCGGAGGATGAGGTGTCGAGCTCAGCTCGGCGAGCTCGACGTTGGCAATGGCGTGGTGAAGAGCTCGGCGTAGGGAAGAGTACCGAAGCTTGGGGTTTGGCGGTGTGGAGTTTTGTGAGCTCGGTGAACGGAGCTCGGTGGTGGAGCTTCGACGTCGATGTTGCTCGGGAATCGAGCTCGGTGACGAAGCTTTTGGGTTTTCCTCTTCGGTTGGTTTTGCGGGAGAGTGGAGAAGAAGAGTTGAGTTTTGTTTAGTTTTTTGTTTTGGCAGGTGATTGGAAGAGAAGAAGTGGAGTTCGGGTCGTGGGTTGATGGGTTCGGATCCCCTAACGGGTCGACCCCGGCCCACGTGCCTCCTTTTTTTTTTTTTTTGTTGTACTTCTCCTCTGCTCTGCTTCTTGCTCGGCCAATCCGAACACGGATTTTGAGGAGCATTTTTTCCCACTTTGCTGTTCGGTAGGTCGGTAGCTCGGATTTGAGATCCGAGCTACGTGGCTCAATCTGGACGGTTGATCACAATCGTGGCACGAATCACGAGATAAGAGGCTCAAATTTCGAGAAAACGTTATCTTGTCGTTTTGTGGTGACGTGGCGAGATCTGAGCCGTTCATCATGTTTTAGCACGAATTTTGAGATGATCCGACGGTGAGATGGGATCGGCCGAATTTTTCTCCATATACGAGGGTCGGTACCCCGGTACCTCGGCTCGGATCGGCACCTCGGATCGGATCGGCAGCACTTCTGAGGAGAAAGAGGAAGAGGAGGAGAGGCATTTGGGTTCTCTCCTCTGCCTTGTTCTTCCGCACGGTGGAGAAGAGGAGAAGAGGAAGGGGAGGAGAGGCAATTGGGTTCTCTCCTCTGCCTTGTTCTTCCGCACGGTGAAGAAGAGGAGAAGAGGAAGGGGAGGAGAGGCAGTTGGGTTCTCTCCTCTGCCTTGTTCTTCCGCACGGTGGAGAAGAGGAGAAGAGGAAGGGGAGGAGAGGCAATTGGGTTCTCTCCTCTGCCTTGTTCTTCCGCACAGTGGAGAAGTGGAGAAGAGGAGAAGTGTTGGGGAAGAAGGAGAAGAATGAAGGAGCTAAGAAGGGTATGGGTCGGACCGTGGGTATCGGATCCGACCCCGACCGTTAGCCTCTTTTTCTTTCTTCCTCTTCATCTGCTTGCTTTGTTCGGTGAATCCGATCACGGATTTTGAGGCACATTTTCGCCGCTCCGCAGGTTGGTAGATTGGCAGATCCAGGCTACGCAGCTCGATCTGGACGGTTGATCACGATCGTAGCGCGAATCACGAGACAAGAGGCACGAGTTTCGAGAAAATGTTATCTTGTCGTTTTGTGGTGACGTGGCGCGGTCTGATCCATCCATCACGCTTGAGTGCGAATTTGGAGATGATCTAACGGTGAGATCGCCTCGGGACGATTTTTTGCCATATACGAGGGTCGGTATCCCGGTACCTCGGCTCGGAGACTCAGTGCTGTTGGCCGAGGCGCTGAGGCATTTTGGAGGAAGTGTTCCTTGAAGATTCCGCCCTTCCGTGCTCAGTGGCTCGGCCGTTCGGCTGAGCTGTTCGGTAGCTCGGCTGTTCGGATGGCTCGAGCGTGAGGAGAAGCTCAGTGAGTTGATGAAGGGGATGGGTCGATGAAGCTCTGCTCCTCGGCTCGGGAGGATGGGTCAGCATATGGGAGAGGTGAGGGGCTCTGAAGTTGTCTCTATTCTGTTTGGTTTTGGAGATTTTTGAAGAGGAGCTCCACTCCTAGGAGAAGAGGTGCTAGGAAGAGGTGCTGGGAAGACCCATTCTCTGAAGTGAGTGCAAGGAGCAACTCTAAGAGAGTTTTAGCTCCGATCTCGTCGAGAAGAGCTATTTGAGAGACAAGTTTGAGGAGGAACTCTAGGAGAATGTTGTGCTCCGAACTTGTGGAGAAGAGCTCCGCTTTGGAAGTGAGCGGAGTGAAGAGCTCGGCTCTAGGAGAGCCATCTGGACGAGGAGTTTGAGGAGCAACTTTAGGAGAGAGTTTTAGCTCCGAACTCGCTGAAAAGAGCTCCGCTTTGGAGGCGAGCGGAGCGAAGAGCTCGACTTGTAGAAGAGCCATCTGGAAGGGGAGTTTGAGGAGCAACTCTAGGAGAGAGTTTTTAGCTCCGAACTCGCTGGAGAAGAGCTCCGCTTTGGAGGCGAGCGGAGGGGAGAGCTCGATTTGTAGAAGAGCCATCTGGAAGGGGAGTTTGAGGAGCAACTCTAGGAGAGAGTTTTAGCTCCGAACTCGTTTGAGAAGAGCTCCGCTTTGGAGGCAAGCGAAGTGAAGAGCTTGGCCTTGAGAAGAAAGAGGAAGGGGAGGAGAGGCATTCGGGTTCTCTCACCTGCCTCGTTCTTTCGCACAGTGAAGAAGAGCAGAAGTGTTGGGTACTTTTGGCGGGAAGACTGAAGAAGGAGAAGAATGAAGGAGCTAAGAAGGGTATGGGTCGGACCGAGGGTATTGGATCCGACCCTGACCCGTTAGCCTCTTTTTCTTCTTGCTCTTCATCTGCTTTGCTGCTCGGTAGATGCATCTTGTTCGGCAGATCCGAGCACGGATTTTGGGGCACATTTTCCGCCACTTTGCTTCTCGGTAGATGGGTAGCTCGGCTCGGATGGTCGTGGGGGCAGTTCGGAATGGCCATCTTCCTCCGGCCCGTTTAAGGACGAGCCGGTGAAGTAAAGTCGAGCCATAGGACCCCGACCATCGTTAGATGAGTTTAAGGCTGTGGGAGCAGTTCCGAATGGCGAGCTACTTCTAGTTCGCTTAGGAGCGAACTTGCGAAGTAGAATCGAACCAAGTGTTGGACTCCGAACCATTCAACGGCTGCAGGAGCAATTTCGAACGGCGATCTACTTTCGGCTCGTCTATGGACGAGCCGAGGAAGAAGAGTCGAGCCGAGTGCTGGACTCCGAACCATCGTGAGGTTAGTTTGAGGGATGCAGGAGCAGTTTCGAATGGCGAGCTACTTCTAGTCCGCTTAGGAGCGAACTTGCGAAGTAGAATCGAGCCAAGTGTTGGACTCCGATCCATTCAACGGCTGCAGGAGCAATTTCGAACGGCGATCTACTCCTGGCTCGTCTGAGGACGAGCCGGGGAAGAAGAGTCGAGCCGAGTGCTGGACTCCGAACCATTGTGAGGTTAGTTCAAGAGATGCAAGAGCAGTTTCGAATGGCGAGCTACTTCTAGTCCGCTTAGGAGCGAACTTGCGAAGTAGAATCGAGCCAAGTGTTGGACTCCGATCCATTCAACGGCTGCAGGAGCAATTTCGAACGGCGATCTACTCCTAGCTCGACTGAGGACGAGCCGAGGAAGAAGAGTCGAGCCGAGTGCTGGACTCCGAACCATCGTGAGGTTAGTTTGAGGGATGCAGGAGCAGTTTCGAATGGCGAGCTACTTCTAGTCCGCTTAGGAGCGAACTTGCGAAGTAGAATCGAGCCAAGTGTTGGACTCCGATCCATTCAACGGCTACAGGAGCAATTTCGAACGGCGATCTACTTCTGGCTCGTCTATGGACGAGCCGAGGAAGAAGAGTCGAGCCGAGTGCTGGACTCCGAACTATCGTAAGGTTAAGGGTTGTGGGAGCAATTCCGAATGGTGAGCTACTTCTAGCTCGCTTAGGAGCGAACTTGCGAAGTAGAATCGAGCCAAGTGTTGGACTCCGAACCCGTTGTAAAGTGCTTAGCAAGTTGTGGGAGCAGCCATGTAGAAGAAGCTGAAGTCCGAACTCGTTAAGAAGAGGTCCGCTTTGGCGGCGAGCGGAGGGAAGAGCTCGGATCTGGAAGAGAGCCATTTGGGAGACGAGTTTGAGGAGCAACTCTAGGAGAGAGTTGTGCACTCCGGACTCGTTGAGAAGAGGTCCGCTTCGGCGGCGAGCGGAGGGAAGAGCTCGGCTCTGGAAGAGAGCCATTTGTGAGATGAGTTTGAGGAGCAACTCTAGGAGAGGGTTGTGTGCTCCGAACTCGTTGAGAAGAGGTCCGCTTCGGCGGCGAGCGGAGGGAAGAGCTCGGCTCTGGAAGAGAGCCATTTGTGAGATGAGTTTGAGGAGCAACTCTAGGAGAGGGCTGTAGCTCCGGACTCGTTGAGAAGAGGTCCGCTTCGGCGGCGAGCAGAGGGAAGAGCTCGGCTCTGGAAGAGAGCCATTTGCAAGATGAGTTTGAGGAGCAACTCTAGGAGAGAGTTGTGCGCTCCGAACTCGTTGAGAAGAGGTCCGCTTCGGCGGCGAGCGGAGGGAAGAGCTCGGCTCTGGAAGAGAGCCATTTGTGAGATGAGTTTGAGGAGGAACTCTAGGTGAGTTTTATGTGCTCCGAACTCGTTGATAAGTGGTCCGCTCCGAGGTGAGCAGAGTGGAGAGCTCGGCTCTGGAAGAGAGCCGTTTGTGAGACGAGTGCGAGGAGGAGCTCTTGGAGAGAGTTGCGAGCTCCGAACTCGTTGATAAGGGGTCCGCTTCGGCGGCGAGCGGAAGTGAAGATCTCGGCTCTGGGAGAGAGCCATTTGGAAGATGAGTGTAAGGCGGAACTTTAGGAGAGAGTTGTGCTCCGAACTGGATGAGAAGAGGTCCGCTTCGGCGGCGAGCGGAGGGAAGAGCTCGGCTCTGGAAGAGAGCCATTTGCGAGATGAGTTTGAGGAGCAACTCTAGGAGAGAGTTGTACGCTCCGAACTCGTTGAGAAGAGGTCCGCTTCGGCGGCGAGCGGAGGGAAGAGCTCGGCTCTGGAAGAGAGCCGTTTGTGAGACGAGTTTGAGGAGCAACTCTAGGAGAGGGCTGTAGCTCCGGACTCGTTGAGAAGAGGTCCGCTTCGGCGGCGAGCGGAGGGAAGAGCTCGGCTCTGGAAGAGAGCCATTTGCGAGATGAGTTTGAGGAGCAACTCTAGGAGAGAGTTGTGCGCTCCGAACTCGTTGAGTAGAGGTCCGCTTCGGCGGCGAGCGGAGGGAAGAGCTCGGCTCTGGAAGAGAGCCATTTGTGAGATGAGTTTGAGGAGGAACTCTAGGTGAGTTTTATGTGCTCCGAACTCGTTGATAAGTGGTCCGCTCCGAGGTGAGCAGAGTGGAGAGCTCGGCTCTGGAAGAGAGCCGTTTGTGAGACGAGTGCGAAGAGGAGCTCTTGGAGAGAGTTGCGAGCTCCGAACTCGTTGATAAGGGGTCCGCTTCGGCGGCGAGCGGAAGTGAAGATCTCGGCTCTGGAAGAGAGCCATTTGCGAGATGAGTTTGAGGAGCAACTCTAGGAGAGAGTTGTGCGCTCCGAACTCGTTGAGAAGAGGTCCGCTTCGGCGGCGAGCGGAGGGAAGAGCTCGGCTCTGGAAGAGAGCCATTTGTGAGATGAGTTTGAGGAGGAACTCTAGGTGAGTTTTATGTGCTCCGAACTCGTTGATAAGTGGTCCGCTCCGAGGTGAGCAGAGTGGAGAGCTCGGCTCTGGAAGAGAGCCGTTTGTGAGACGAGTGCGAGGAGGAGCTCTTGGAGAGAGTTGCGAGCTCCGAACTCGTTGATATGGGGTCCGCTTCGGCGGCGAGCGGAAGTGAAGATCTCGGCTCTGGGAGAGAGCCATTTGGAAGATGAGTGTAAGGAGGAACTCTAGGAGAGAGTTGTGCTCCGAACTGGATGAGAAGAGGTCCGCTTCGGCGGTGAGCGGAGGGAAGAGCTCGGCTCTGGAAGAGAGCCATTTGCGAGATGAGTTTAAGGAGCAACTCTAGGAGAGAGTTGTGCGCTCCGAACTCGTTGAGAAGAGGTCCGCTTCGGCGGCGAGCGGAGGGAAGAGCTCGGCTCTGGAAGAGAGCCGTTTGTGAGACGAGTGCGAGGAGGAGCTCTTGATGAGAGTTGTGAGCTCCGAACTCGTTGAGAAGAGGTCCGCCTTGGAGGTGGGCGGAGCAAAGAGTTCGGCTCTGGAAGAGAGCCATTTGGGAGAAGAGTTTGGGGAGCAACTTTAGGAGAGAGTTGTGAGCTCCGAACTCGTTGAGAAGAGGTTCGCCTTGGAGGTGGGCGGAGCAAATAGCTCGGCTCTGGAAGAGAGCCATTTGGGAGGCGAGTTTGAGGAGCAACTCTAGGAGAGAGTTGTGAGCTCAGAACTGTCCGAGAAGAGGTCCGCTTCGGAGGTGAGCGGAGCGAAGAGCTCGGCTCTGGGAGAGAGCCATTCGGGAGATGAGTTTAAGGAGCAACTCTAGGAGAGAGTTGTGAGCTCCGAACTGTCTGAGAAGAGGTCCGCTTCGGAGGCGAGCGGAGCGGAAGAGCCCGGCTCTGGGAAAGAGCTGTTTTCGGGACAGGTGTGAGGAGGAACTCTAGGAGAGAGTTGTGCTCCAAACCCGTTGAGAAGAGGTCCGCTTCGGAGGTGAGCGTAGCAGAAGAGTTCAGCTCTGGAAGAGAGCCATTTGGGAGAAGAGTTTGGGGAGCAACTCTAGGAGAGAGTTGTGAGCTCAGAACTGTCTGAGAAGAGGTCCGCTTCGGAGGCGAGCGGAGTGGAAGAGCCCGGCTCTGGGAAAGAGCTGTTTGCGGGACGAATGTGAGGAGGAACTCTAGGAGAGAGTTGTGCTCCAAACTCGTCGAGAAGAGGTCCGCCTTGGAGGTGGGCGGAGCGAAGAGCTTGACTCTGGAAGGGAGCCGTTTGTGAGACGAGTGTGAGGAGGAACTCTTGGAGGGAGTTGTGCTTCGAACTTTGTTGAGAAGAGGTCCGCTTCGGAGGTGAGCGGAGCGGAAGAGCCCGGCTCTGGGAAAGAGATGTTTGTGAGACGAGTGTGAGGAGGAACTCTATGAGAGAGTTGTGCTCCAAACTCGTTGAGTCTCGGCACGGGTGATTGGCGCCTCATCGTTCCTAGGCTGCTGCCGACCCGCGGGGGAGCGTGGTCTTCTTCTGTGATCTCAGTGGTGAGGGGACCGCTCACCCGGACGTTGCTGGCGGGAGGCTCCCTCTCGGGCCCGCTTCTCATCCAGACGGTGGCGTAGGTCCTCTTCCTTCTTCTGATTTTGGGGAATGTGGGAGGCCATGGAATCCGTAGAGGCGTTGTGTATGGAGGCGCGGTCCTGATTGAGTGGTTGCTTCATACGAGAGCCCCCCGCACCGGCATTCTGAGGACCGGTGGGAACCTTGGGGGGTTTCTGATTCCGAAGAGGAGGTTGATCTTGCTGAAGATGGTCCTCGGCCGGAGGAGGAAGTTGCCCCTGCTGCAGAGCGGGATGGACGGGGACTTCCTGCTGTTGATCAATAGGGTTGGGTCCACGGTTGGACCCCCTGGATCTTACTTTTCTGGGAGGCATGGCTGGAGAAGAGCTAGTCGACGAGAAGAGGAGGAGGCTATTCGTATGGTTTTCCCACAGACGGCGCCAATCTGTTGCCGCTAATTTCGGTGTGGGGGCAAGCAGATGAATTTGTGAGTCCTTGGAAAACCTGAATAGCAAACACCTAACCTGTTCCGCCGGAGCTTTGACCGTTGACTCCCGCCGTTCACCTGCAAGGAAGTGCGAGACACCGGGGTTGATCCCGGCGACGCACCCTCCGACGCTCAAGTCAGTAACCAGAAATGATTATGAAAGAGCGTTTAACTAGAAAAAGATTGATTACCTCTTAATGGAGATGGGTGTGGGGTATTTATAGTCGCCGTTGGGATCAGATAAGGAATGTGATTCCTGTGATCTGATAAGGTATAAAATCCTCGTAATCAGATTAGGAATGTAATCCCTTATTCCCGGTGAAAAGATAGATGTGAATCAGAGCCGTTGATTAGGATTAATCAGAAACCCTAATTCTATCTTTTCTGGACTTGGTGTGTTTCGGGTTGGGACCCATACCCAGTTGAGGTGGATCCGTTCGCGGGTTATTGGATCTGTGAGAAGGAGACCCAGTACCCGTTTCGGACCCGTTAGTAGGTGAAATTACCGTTTTACCCCTGAGCTTTAAGATTCGTGTCCGATGTGAACGGTCCCGATTTAATCCTATTTTTAGCCATATCAAGTACATTAGAAAATACCACTGCTGATTTACTTGCTCGTGTTCAATCAAAAAAATTTAGGACTAATGCACCTAATGAATTAAATTTGTATAATAAACAAGATAGTGAGAGTTCTAGTACTAAGATTGAAGTGCTACAATGGTGGAAAGAACATGAAAATCTTTTTCCTATTCTTTCATATGGCTAGAGATCTACTAACTCCTCTTGTCTCCACAGTTGCTTCATAAAGTGTTTTTTCTACAAGTGTCACAGTTCTAACATTTTACAGGAATCGCTTGAAGCCGGATTCGTTGAAGATGCTCATGTGCACTGAAGATTGGATGAAGGCTGAAAATATGACTCAAGAAAAATCGGCATCTACATCAACAAGTGGAAGCAACTCGTCTGAAGTCCAACAACAAGATTAGGGAATTTAGGGCAATGAGATCTTAGGTTTAGGTTAAGTAGAGGTGCACGACAGTAGTCTAATGTCCTCTCATCAATCTAACTCTAGGCTATCTCAAACTCTAGATTCTGATTATCCGCTCAAATATATAAATGTAAAATTGTAAATCAAGAAATATTGTATGTTCTGTATGAGTTTCTATTACTTGTATTTGTATGTAAAAAATTTGTAAAAAATTTATAGTAGTTGAAATGAATATTATATACATTTTTTCACTCTTACACAGTTATTCTTGTTGTAAACAATTTTATTTTTTTTAAAAGTGAAGTTGTATTAAAAAAAAATTTAAAAATAAATTTTAACTGGGCCAACCCGCGACCCGGCCCGACCCGTTACAGGTTCAACCCGAATGAGTTCCCAGGTCGAAATTTTAGATTTCGAACCCAGCCCGACCCGGTTAATCCTGCGGACCGACCCGAACTTGCCCTAAATTGGCTGCAACCCACGTAGGCCCGACTCGACCCGGTCGACCCGAATGCCACCCCTAAGCTTAATTTTGTATTATTGTCTTATTATTACTTCCATACTTGAAATAGTTGCAAAAACACACGAGTATGCACTCACTGCGATTTGTTTACTGCAGACCTTATCACCAATCTCGGCTGAATCATTCGAAATGCTTAACAATTCTCATGACATAACAGTAAGAAAATCAGGTAAAAGCAAACTGCAGTACTGTTAGTTTTTGTTCGTAGTCTACTGAAATCAAAAGCAACAACGCCATTCACGTTCAACCGCATATAGAAACCATTCTGACTTCTAAACAGTTGTTTGGCTACAAAATTTTGAGGACAAAATATGCAGCAACACTAAAGTTCAACGTGTTCCTCTGGTTGGTGTATCACGACGCTATTCTTTGTAAGTCCAACCTAAAGAAGAGAAATATAATACCCAATTCTACCTGCGATAGGTGTCAGCAGGAAGACGAGGATACTAATCATTTATTGTTTCGGTGTTCGAGAGCGAGTATTGTATGGGATATGGTTGTTTTAGATTTTGGGGGGACAAGGAAACCTAGGACATTCTTAGATGCGTGGGAAAACAGCATAATTATTAGGGTTCGGAGTGAGAGTACTCAACAGTGGGATACATTAGTAGCTGCAACTGTGTGGGGGTTGTGGTTGGACCGAAATGAATTCTGCTTTCATAAGATTAATCATTCATTGTCATTCTTGATGCATAAAATTTATTCAACCATTCATGAGTAGAATGTATTCACAGGTGGAAAGAAGAAATTGCGGTTGGGAGACGAGGCATAGCGAGTGAAAGCATCTCAGGATCGGATATGGGTCAGATTGGCAGGATGTTTCTTTGATGGTTTTGGTGTTTCTTTGATGGTTTTGGTATCGTCTCTTGAGTGATGGTTTGTAATATCGTCTTTTGAGTGATGGCTTGATGGACCGGATCATCTTTTGTTGTTTTTTTTTATATATCACTTTGTGAGTGATGGTCTGTAATATGAAGACTGACGTACTGTGGATCGATATTTTGTGTTTCGTTAATCGTTCGTTAATGAAGCGATGACGTTAGTCATCTTTTATCGGAAAAAAAAAAAAAAACACTAAAGTTCAACCACAAAGGGGAAAAGAAATCTACCTTTATACCCTTGCACCATCAGAGCCTCTGGTTGTCTAGAATCTGGACATGTCATCCTGCAATGAATATTTCTGAATGATACGAAAAGCAGCAATTCTGAATTATACTAAAGCAGTATCTCCTAATCCTACCTCCGAACACATCGCAGTGCAAGCGCACCTACAAGAGAGTATTTCCAAGTACAATGATTTTCAGTATTATGAATGAAAGAATAAAGGGCGTAAGTAGAAGAAATAATGTGAAACAAGAATCATAACTCCCAAAAAGGCAGAACCCATATGTAATAACAAACTTTCCATTGTATAAAATTTTGGTTTTGACAAACATTTTGTATCTAATCATCAACATGGAGAAACAATAAGTAGCATTGAATCATTACAACCGGAAAAAGTATCAGTTAAAATGTATCTCCATAATCTAGTTCCGTCTCTGTTATTTTCCAAACCAGTGATCAAAATTTTAAGATGCTCATTGAGCCACAACAGAAAAAATAAGTGGGAACCTGCAACTTTCAAGCCCAAATCAATTGATCATATTAAAAAAAGGAAGAAACTATGTAGTTGGCTGCAATTTAGGCCTCGATTCGTGAAGATTCTCCAACAACTGCTTCCATCCTTCCATACCATTGCCCAATGCTTGTGTTCTCCACCATATCTTTTCCAGACCTCAAGTACCGAATTGGTCTAAGAACACCAAAGACAGCAAGATCCGCTAAGTTTGGCTTAGACCCCCCTGCGAATATAGTACAATCAAGATAATCACAAAAGAAATAAGATAATGAAGAGTGTTTATATGACCAATTTTACATAGAATTGACTTATATACCAAGAAAATCTTTGCCATCGAGAGCCTTGGTCCATGTTTCTGCAGCTTCATATAAAGCAGCACGTTCATCAGTTATATTGTATTTCTTCTTCAGCTTCTTGGAAATCATGTACATAATTGCTGCTCCAGCATACTTGGCTGTTAGTCTCTCGGTAAAGCTAAAGTTGCCTGCACTTTTAAGAACTTCATGAGAGAATTTTTTCATCTAAAGTAGATGTAATAATCAATTACAAAAGATATGTTGTCTTAAAAACCTTATGCATCAGTCAATTGATTTGATCATATGTATTTAGTATTCTTATTTAGTTTTTTTTTCCCTGAGGTGGGGTGTGTATGATCTTATCATATGTATGTATTTAGTTATTGTGTGGGGGTAGGGTAGTAACAATACATATTGCAATATGAAAGATTAAGAGAACTGATATGTTCCATAACTTAAAAATAATGTTATTTTATTGCTCTGACTTTCCTTTTTTTATTCTTGATCTGATCCTGGATAACCTAACTAGCAACTTTGATTTAGGCAAGTCTGTCATATTGAAAAGTACTATTAATGTGATACGCCAGAACTATTTCAAGCTTTGTGACTCAAATATAAATCTTAACCAGCGCAAACTAAGGAAAACGCCAGGAAAACAAAAAAAAAGAAAGAAAATAGAAGGAAATTTTACATGTTTAAATTAACAATTTAAACTGTTTGATACTTAACCAATCAAAGACATAACGAAACAGTGACTACTACGCTGAGTGCCTCAAATTCAATGTAAGGAATTGTCGTGCGTTATTCAAGTCACACATTAGTGTCCAAGCTTCCTAAAAAAAAGAGAGCTTTCAGAGTCGAAACATGTTGTTGGGCTCTCTAAAAATATTACCAAAATGAGGGATCCTTGAAAGAAAAGTGCTTTTGAAGTAAAAAAAAGTGTAGTTGAACTCTCTAAAAAATAATACCAAACAGAGGTTTAATGGTCAATAGCTCCAACGTACCCTTTATCTCATAATAACAAATAAGTATTGATATTGAAAATGATCATGTAATAAAATAGAAGGGTTCTGCACGTGTATTCTATTCAGAATTCCACTAAGTTTGTTGCAAATGAAAGTTTGGTATGATGTTTACTGTTGCAGTTCTGCAAAGATATTCGTGATAAATTTTTAAGAGTTTTAATCATATCATATATACTAGAGAGAAATATTTTACCCTATTGATGCAGGTGTGCCTCGTATCCTTTTTTTCAGGGATAAGGTGTCCCTCATATCTGAGTATCATATATACTTGTTAAATAGGAAAGTTCATCATATATAGTTCTCTTTATTTATAACATCACATATCATACTGTATCACATATTTTAAAATTGTCTCATTAGCAAATAGTCATAGTTATTTAATCAAGTAGTAACAAGGACAGGTTCAGAAATCCACACGTACAACAGTGTTCTATTACATTAAAAAAGCCTTCAAGAAAATTAACTTGACACGTATTTCTTCTGCATCATACATTCAAATGCCACAAAATTTTAAATGTTTCAACATAATATTTAAACCGTATTTGTAACAGGGACGAAGCCAGCAACTTTTCGCCGGGGGGGGGGGGGGGGGGGGGGGTGCTAAAAGGGTTTAAAAAAAATGTAGGGGGTTTTCCGCAAAGTCGAGAGTGCATTTGCCCCCCCTTGCCCCTACACGGATTCGTCACTGAGTGTTAATACTTCAGTAAAGAGAGTCCAAAATCCAAATCATTTCATTTTTATTTTACAAGCTATTCAGAATACATCCTCTCGGTAACTAATGTATTAAATAACGAATATATAATACCCACTTGGTACTTTGATGTGATATTGATAATCTTTATGATAATGATCATCCAACCAATAGACTGAGTCTATTTCTCATTATGATAGTGATCTTAATATTTTTGTAGGATTCTGGTTTATATGCCGCAAACAAAATGATAATGCAGAAGTCATATGTATACAGAGTACTGATAATATGAGATGGTAAGATGGATACATTTTTTGAGAAAGGAACAACTTGAACTATCCAAATCTCGATCACACTGTTCACATCAATTTACCTATCCAAATCTCGATCACAATGTTCACATCAATTTACCTGTAATGAAGATAGTGCATACAAATTTCCAGTGATTTTGAGGCCTAATGGGATCATGTAAAAACTGAGAAATTTCCTTATGAAATTCCTACTTCCGTAACTGCACAATTTCCATGTTTTAGCTACCTAGCGTCAGGGGTATATATTCCCCCCACATGTTTCATAAAAATTATAGGGGGTCAATAATGTAAGACAAAAAGAAAAAAACTACAAAACACATACAGATACATGCTAGGAATTATATGTCAATCAACACTTCATTTTAATTCAATGTTGCAAACTATAATGATGACAAGGCTATGATACCACTAGGTAGAAAATATAGGTTAGAGAGAGAGATGAGCCTTGCTATTTTCAGAAGTAGCAAGATGTGACCACTCCAAATTGAAAATTGATACCATTAAATATGATCAAGCATCATCAAAACTTCTCAAAAACAAAACTTCAAATCATTTTGATGATTTTTTCCCCTTTCATCAAGTTCTCCTTAAATCAACACTTTATAAAGAAGCATGAAATTACATAATTTATGGTCATTTGATGGAGGGTTCAAAAGTTTCAAAATTTTGTTTACAAGTAGTTTCAATGATGTTTACAAGTAGTTTCAATGATGTATGATGTAGAACATATTTAATGGTTGGATTTTTTATTTGAATATCCACATTTAGCTACTCCTGGAAGTAGCCCAGCAATTACATTTCTTTATTAAAAATAAGTTGAACAGATAACAGAGGCAATGTTGTAATAATTTGAAACAAAAATTGACCAAAACTGTGAATAATGATCTTACCAGTTTTCGTTATGTAATCGAAGGATTCAAGCGCCTCTGAGGTTGTACGATATATGTTTGGTGATAAGACATGCACAAGATGGTTATCCACCCACCTAGATTGTGCCAATATATAGAATTAGACATACACGCAACTTACAATATACAAAGTACACTCAATAACCATACAGGCATTTTTAAAAGGGAAAACGAACCTCAACGAGATTCCGCAATAAACATAAAGGACATGCACTGATATATGTGATGCCATCCCCATTTTACTTTAGTTTATTAATATTTGTATGCTCCCTAAATTGAGCCAACTTCCATACCAAACAATAAGAAAAGAAGTTAAATAGGCACGACTCTGAAATCCTTTTTGTAGCAATAAAATGAATTAAGCTGATTAGCAATACCAGATCAAATACATTTGGCTCTAAACGAATTTCTTTTTTTTCTTTCACCAAACACTATATAATCTTACAAGAAATATAGGTTTCGCACTACGAGAGTCTCCTTTCTTTTTCCTTAGCAAACTGATGAGGACATCGGTTCAAGATGATTCGGGCGTTTCTATCAGCGCGGTATCGTCTAGGATGGTTGTTCCATTAGTTTAGTATTTTATTTCAGTACTCATATTTGTTTTTGGCAATTATAATCATATGTAGTAGTTTCACAATTTGCACCTATTATTTTATGCATTAGAATATTTTTTAGATTTGTATCAAGATTTGTTTTCAGCCTATATATAGGTCTCGAGAATAATGAGAAAGTATGTTATTCTTGATTAAAAAAATTACTGTGTTGAGTTATTGCTTTTCATTCATCTTATTGTGTGAGAGATTAAGATATAAAAAAATTACGGTTTGTGAGAAGCTCTAAACTATACCCCAAATTCCCAAATCAATTCAACTCAAAACCTTAATCTCCAAATCCAACTCAAAATCAACTCTTACCCCCTTCTCCTTCTTCTCCACTGCATCCAAATCCAAACCCTAGCTCTTCTCTTTATCACCCCGTCGACCTCCTCTCTCACCCAGACACACCACCACTACCCCGTCAACCACCAACTCCGACCACCCCTCTCCTTCAAGTCGAAACCCAACAACCCCCCTCCAGTCGCCGTCTCCTCCCCGCTCGACTTCCGAATCCATCCCCGAAGCCCCAGCCCCAGTCGCCTACCAGTCACCGCCGCCACCGTCTCCGCTGCGATCACCATCTCCGATCGCACAGGCCGCCGCGTGACCACCCTGTGACCCCCCTCGCCAGTCGCCACCGCTGCCACCTCCAAAGTCTCGACAGCCCCTCTTGCTGTTCGATGTCCCTCGCAGCCAGTCACCATATCCATTTTCGCCGTGCGGCAGCCATCTTCGTTGCCAACTACTCCCAATCTACAACCCCCGTAAACTCTTTTCACTTCTCAAATATTTGTGTTACTGTTTTATCATCTCTATAATATTATTTGATTATCTATCGTCTACAAATATTAAGAGTGAGTGCTTCTACTTGTTAATTAGGGTACGAATTGTTAGTGACTATGTTACTTGCTAAAAACGTTTAGGTATAATTATTGATTGTTAGATTGAATATTTAATTGAGCTTGTTAAATTATTTCATATTTTGAAAATCCATCAAACCAATTAATAGTTTTAATTTCTGACATAATCTGCATTACATGTTGGTAAATTTAATCCATTAAATTTCTTTAAAATTCTCTATTTAGGGTTAAGTTTACATCATTTTGGTATCAGAGCGAAGGTTCTTATATCATTTAGGCATCATTTATTGCATTCATTTAGGATAGTTTTAGAGTCTTATTTTTTAAAGATTATTTCAGAATTTTATAAAAAAAAAGCCTTACATACATTTAAGGACACATTTCCCAAAATTCCAGCATACACACGTCCCCACGATCACAATGCATCTTCGCAGCACCTAATTAGGAACTCTAGACTTCTGTCCTTGGTGAATGCATCTTCGCAGCACCATCACAAATCCCGAAGAGCCTTTCTTGTCCCCCAAAACCACCTAATTAGGAACCCTAGACTTCTGTGGGCCCCACCTCGAATTGAGATTGACAATTCTAATATTTCCACTACCTTAGCTGATATTCAAGCAACTCTTGCCAATATCAATCAGAGGCTTGAGCAAATGGAATTGAATCAAAATGTTGTCCCCGAGCTTCATCATAATATCCCTCAAGGAAATGATCGTGACGGCCGACGTCAACATCATGACCCTTACGAGCAATACAAAAAGAATGTTAAGGCTGACGTTCCCCACTTTGAAGGCCGTATGGAACCTCAAGCTTATCTCGATTGGATTCGTGCCATACCACTACTTCGTATGGTTTGACAAAAGCGAAGCCCTAAAGGTCAAATTTGCCACAATAAAATTGACAGAAAAAACTCAACAACAATGGACCAATCTTGAACACGTCCGCTAAGGCCGAGGTCTGGCACCCATAGCTACTTGGGAAGCCATGAAAAAGAAGCTCACTGAGAGACATGTGCCTCTATCTTTCCACACCCGAATGCTTGATTCGTGAAATCAACTTTATCAGGAAAGCAAATCCACACAAGAGTATGGGATAAGTTCGATGACTTCCTCATTCGGTGCAATGCTTTACGTAAAGAAAGCGAAGAACAAACTCTCTCTAGGTTCAGAATTTGGATTACGAGCCGATCTTAGGAATAAGCTAATTCATAAAAACGTGGACTCCATGACAGCAGCTTATGCCCTTGTCGTCGATATGGATTCCCTTAAAGTAACTTCCCATTATAAGTCCAGTGATTCGAGAGATCATTCTTCTAGAATGACCTCCACTGATTCCTCTAGGCCTAATCAAAAAATTCCTAAAGTCTTTTGATCTAGGCTATGAGAAGATAGCAGCATGTCCAAATGACTGTATGCTTTTCAGGAGAGGTAAGGAGAGTCGCGAATTGCGAAGTCTGTGGTTCTTCAAAATGGGCAGAAACACCAAATAAAGATGGTCAAACAACTGTTCCTGTTAAGGGAAGTAGGAGAAAGAAGCTTGCCAAACTATTGCGTTACTTTCCTCTAATTCCTAGACTACAAAGACTGTTTATGTCTTCGAAAACTTCTTCTGATATGAGATGGCATGCTGAAGGTCGTAATAATGATGAGATTCTTAGACATTCTGCTGATTCTCAATCTTGGAAAAAGTTTGATGAAAGATATCCCGATTTTGCAGAAGATCCTCGCAGCGTGAGACTTGGATAAGCCAGTGATGGTTTCAACCCTTTTAGGCAATTGAGTAGTACATACAGCATATGGCTTGTTGTGTTAATTTCATACAATTTGCTCCCCTGGAAATGCATGAAACAGTCCTCATTTATTTTGTCCATGATAGTTCCTGAACCGAAAGGCTCCGAAAATGATATAGATGTGTACCTACAGCCGTTAATAGATGAACTTCAAAAATTGTGGGAAGGTGTTCCCACCTATGATGCAATGGCTAAAGAAACATTGTCTTCGGGTCACGTTGACTTGGACAATCAATGATTTTTCCGCATATGCAAATTTATCTGGATATAGTACTAAAGGACGCTATGCATGTCCTTGTTGTGCTAACCAAACCCATTCAAGGTGGTTGTACAATGGCAGAAAGCTCTGTTATATGGGTCATAGGAGATGGTTGCATGACACACATAGATTTCGGGCAGAGACGGTGACATTTGATGGTACAAATGAGTGGGGACATGCTCCTGTAGCTTCATCTGGGTCAGATGTGTTGAGACGGCTAGATGGTCATCAGTTCAATTATGGAAAAGAACCACAAGTCAGTAGAAAAGGCAAGAAAGGAGAAAGGGAGGAGCAACATGAGGACACCGATATATGTGACGCAGATGAGTATCACAGCATGACGGATTTAGGCGCATGGAAGAAGAGTATTTTCTTCAAGTTGCCGTATTGGGAATTCAACTTATTGCGCCATAATTTAGATGTGATGCATATAGGAAAAAATATCGGTGAAAATTGTATAGTAACAGTTATGAGAGATGATCGAAAGACAAAGGACAATCTCAAGAGTCACCTTGATTTGAAGTCAATGGGCATCCGACATGAGTTGCACCCAGAGGAATTACCGAACGGGAGAGTATGCCAAACTGCTGCAATCTATTCAAGGTCAAAATCGGAGTTGGAATTGTTTTGCAAAGTTCTACTAGAACTTAAAGTTCCTGATGACTATTCTTCTAACATAGCAAGGTGTGTCAACTTTAAGGAGAAGAGGCTTCAGGGTCTAAAGTCACACGACTACCACATCTTGATACAGGATCTCCTTCCTGTAGCACTAAGGTCTTCAATGTGTGAGCAAATAACTATTGTCCTGAAAGATCTTTGTAGCATATATAAAGGAATTTGCTCAAGAATGTTCTGTGTTGAAGATATTGACCAATTGGAGCAGCGCGGTATTGACACTTAGTAAAATGGAGATGATATTTCCTCCATCGTTCTTGACTATAATGGTTCACTTGATAATCCACCTTGCCGGAGAAGCTAGAATGGGGGGTCCTGTACATTATCGGTGGATGTATCCCATTGAGAGATAATTATTCATGCCTTATCCAAAACTAAAGCCTCTTATAGTTTGTTTCTTTTATTCCCATACACGGTTCTAATTCATTAATTTTGCATATTTAGGTACCTATACCGACTCAAGGGTTATGTTAAAAATAGAGCATAGCCTGAAGGCTCAATAGCTGAAGGGTATCTCTCAAAGGAGTGTTCAAATTTTTGTTCCATGTATCTTCAGGGTGTAGAGACATCTTTCACTAGACCAAGGAGAAATCCAGACATTTCCAACCTTAATGGGGCTAAATATCTTTTCAAGACTGCTGGCACTACTATTGATAAAGTTGATGCATTTGAATTAGCTACGTAACATGGGAATAAGCACATCGATATGTGCTTGACCACCATGCATCAGTGGAGCCATTTCGAGAGTACGTCGTTTCTGAATTGAAATCGAATATAATGAAAAAAAACAGTACGATATTAAGTTACATTTGCTATTCCTTATTAATTTCCCTATATTCCAGCGAGTTTGTCAGGGACATCAAAAGAAGGGCTAGACCAAGAAGACTGCAACCACGTGAACAAAACAAGATGATGAATGAAAAATTCCATAAGTGGTATGAATCTCATGTATGTGAATTCAGAAATGCAGCTCATTCTTGATTATACTTATATTATTCACGGTGTTGAAACGATTTGTTCAAAATTTGTAAATACATTCTTTGGGTTCTTAAGGCCTGTCATCTAAAATAAAAACACTTGCAAAAGGTCCCCATAAGATGGTCAAAAGATACGCAGGATATTTATATAATGGTTTCAGATTTCATACTAAGGATCGTGAACGTAATCTAAAGTCTCGAAATAGTGGAATGGTAGTGACTTCTAAAACTAAAAGTTATGCTTCCAAGACCGACATGAGGCCTGTAGACAGAGATATCGACTACTACGGGGTGCTCACAGATATCATTGAGTTGAATTATTTTGGTCATTTTCGGATTGTCTTATTTCGTGGGGATTGGGCTGCGTTTGATAAGAATTTGGCTAATAACAAGGATAAGTTAGGTTTCATAATTGTCAACTTCGCAAATTTGATTCACCGGTACACACATTAGCCACGAACCACTTGTGTTCCCATCCCAAGTGCTACAAGTGTTCTACATTGAAGATCCAACCCTACCAACATCATGTGGCTCTTACTATGCAACTAAGAAATGTATTCCAACTGGGCGATACATCAGAAGATGAAGTAGATGTCATGGAGGGTTACATTGCGGACAATTTTCCTATATTTGATGTAAACACAACCGATGGCAGTATTTGCCCTGCTTGGTTCCGCACGTAGGGAGAAGAGGGTGATGTATTGGAAGATGTTGTAATCTAGTTATGAAGAAGAGTTCAAATAAATAAATATCAATTTTGATGGCATCTTATACTCCCTGTTTTGATGCCTGATGTACTTTTTCATAGTGAAATATCTATTTATATACAAATATTATATACACATCAATTTATTTATAGTGATTTGTCTTTGGTTTTTTCATATTTAATATTAAGAAGTCTTGAAATTTTCATGTCATATTATATACACATCTTGTTAATTTGTCTTCAAAATGTATATATGCATTATGCATACATTGTACGTATTGTCTGTTAATTTTTCTATGGAGCAACACGTGCTTTGCATTTACCTTATATATGTATAACTCAAACAAACATGTTTTATCTATGCATCAAGTGATTACCAAATTACCAACTAAATAAATTAAATTTCATTCTCTACGTATTATATGTTTAGTTATTATTATTATTATTATTATTACTACTTTTTTTATATTTTATTTTGGTTTTTTTGCAGAACAGTTATAGCCGTAACTATAGGTATTATGTATATTGAAAGTTGCTACTATGTTAAGTATAGAATGCATGTAAAAAAGCATTTACCATATCATCAGTTTCTCGAAATTTGGCCATAGTTGGAACAAATCCTTGGTAATTTCAATTGGTTGATCAGAGTCCTCACACAATACAAAGCAGTTGACACAAATCTTCGAGGATTCACTTCATGTTAAATACCAGTCATGAAAGCATCAAAATCTTAATGCAGCTTTGCCTGACCCGACTTTGATGAGAAAAGGCCTAGACACTCTTAATGAGAACTTTGAGACCCACAGTGATGTGAACATAATAGATCAGTCCAATAAGGAGTATGTAGTTTGCAAAGAAAACAATATACATTGTAAACAGCGCGTTTAATGTTATATTCATAAGCGATATTCATTTACTCTAGTAAACAAGGCATTGATCATTAGAATTCTTTTTGGGTTTATATTATTGCCAGTCACAGATGTTGTATTGTGGTATGGAAGTAGAGAACATCTGTCAGAAATGGTAGTTAAAGAGATACATGACGGATCAATTAGATAGTTGGACATGAATTTTGATAAAAAGATGCGGCATAACGCTAACTAGATGATACGTACATATAAGTTGATTTTTCACATTATCTGTCAAGTTTTCTTCTCTAACGATTTTATTGATTCTGTGATAGGTTCAAGATGTCAAGACAATCAAAAAGGATTTACCCATTGGAAGGCAACGAAGGTGAAGGGGAGGAGCAGCCATTAGAAAATAGTGGCGATTAAATTGAGGAAGGAGAGGGAAGCACGCCCACTACTAAAAAAACATAGAGGACGAACAAAGATGGCAGGGGTATGAAAATTGAAGAATGACGAGAGGATTGTTGTGAACGAAAACACTGCCGGACAGCCTGTGGGAGCTCATGCAAGAAAATTCGCGTCCTTTATTGGTGTGATTGCAAGGAACTCTCGCATAATACCTTTGTCATATGAAAGTTGGCCGAAGGTGCCCACCACGACAAAGGCGAGTGTTGTTTCAACTATCAAGGTATTTACCTTTAGAAAAAAATAAATGAACGATATTTGGTTTAAGCAATTAAGTTATCAATTTGCTAAAGTTGTCAAATTTTGCAGCAATACTTCTCTTTTTCAGACTCACTCGATTCTTGGGTGGAAAATTCATTGTCAAAGAAGTGAAGAGATCACAAGAGTGATTTGAAAGGGAAGTATTACGACAAAAACAAATCCGAGGCGGATAATGCAAGGGTTGTGCTACCCGATGTCGAGTCTTCGGATTGGCAGCTCCTCGTTCACTACTGGAGTTTGGCGGTTGGACAGGTATTTACATTACTAGTCAACATTTAATGTCATCGTGGTTGTATAGCTACTTTAAGTTATATTGTTGTAATCAATGTGGAATGTACAGAAAAGGGCGGAGGTCGGTGTTGCAAGTCGTTCACAGCAGCTTGTGTTGCACACCGCTGGTACACACAGCTTTGCACTCGTTCGGGAAGAAATGGTAAGCACATTCGAATTGATCAGTTTTGGGTTAGAGTTTTATATTTATAATGAAGTCATCTTACTAATATATAGGAAGAAGAAATGGGTCCTACGACCTTTGGCGATATAGATTTTTTCGACGCCACACATAGGTCCAAAGATAGGACGTTTGCAACCCCTGCGGCAGAGCAGATTGTGGTAATTTTTATATCATATTCAATGAATCTTTGATATTGCCACAAAAGCATGTCTAAATTGAATAAATGTTATCTATATTGTGTTAATTCCCGTCCTTTTACAGACTAACGCTAGAAAAAAAGTATGAAGAAATCTCTTCCACTTCTTCATCCGACTATGCGGCAGCTTCCACCGACCCATTAGCACGGCAATGCCTTGCCATGATTGAAGTGAGGAGAAAAGAGCGGCATGGACGTGTACGTGGTATGGGGCTAGGACCAACCCCCACTCAGTTCTTCGGGCAGCGTGCATCTAGTTCTAGTTGACTGATAATGAGGAGATGACCCAGTTCAAGGTACAAGTGGCACTCATGCAAGAGCAAATGTCACAATTAATAAGACAGCAGTCTCCAGTCCCACCACCGGTAAGTTTTATAGTTGGTAGAGAAGTTCAATATAGTTTTCTTCAGTTAAAGCCACTGATAATGCAATAAGTTACCATTTTTTTTCCATGCAATAAGTCACATTTGATTGGTCATTACAATTGATAACTAGAACACTTGGACATCTATTTTTTTACATGATAGATTTAATGGAGCACTATGAAATTAACCAAGTCCTGCTTCTGCTATTGTCAACTACACCTCTCCTGTTCCTTCATATTTTCTATAAGCAAGAAGTCTTCATTTCATACGATTTAATTGCATTTCAGCTTTTGAGAGTTTTCTTCGTTACCATCTTCCAGCAATTATAGGGCTGCAGATTACATCTTATTTTTCTTTTTTCTTTTTTTTTGCACATAAATTTGCATCATCTTTTTAACCATAGAGAAATATTATTAGAAAAAAGAAATATTATTAGAAATATTATTAAAAAAGAAATATTATTAGAAATGCCATTTGCAGAACTTGCACACACACAGACATGATTTATGCATGAAAAAAGAAATATTATTAGAAAGATTTAATATTCATGTGATCATTTCCCTTATTCATAATCAATATCTTATGGAAGAAAACAACTGATACTCCTAGACTAATTCATGCTATCAGTATGTTGCCAAGCCTTAGCCCATTTATTTGCTACATTGTGATTAGCAACAGGAAAGTGATCCATTTTAAGCTCGAAGCATTGCATCACCTCACCCCGATGCTATCATGACACTTTTACAACAACAGTGACAAAGTCCAATTACTTTCTGCACTCTCTAGGGATTACAGTAATCCTAACAACAATACACAACTTTCATATCTGACGAATTGTTTGCCAACCAATATATATGATGTTACAGATAAATGGCAGACTGATAGCTGCAACAAAATAACAAGTTTTTGAACCATGCCTCACAAAAATAGCTCAGGTTCAGTAAATTCTAGATACAATTAACCAAGCACATCACCATGATATAGAAGAACCTCAGGAATATGAGATTGAGATTTATCATTGTCTAATGTATCTTCAACTAGTAAAACTCTCATGCCAATAATCGGTTTATCATTGTCTAATTTATTGGCAGTCTCAACAGATTGTGGCACCAAGGGATTCTGAGAAACTTGATTATTTTTGGCCAATGAATTTGATTCTCCTGACTGTAGGGAGTCATGTAATATATCTTCAGACTTTATTTTAGACGAATAACCTTCATTTTTCTCTTCAAAATTATGCAACAGTTTAAGAATTTCATATAGTCGAGACCCATGGATTGGTTTCTTCAATACTAGATCACATAGCTTTTGATTGACACTTCTCAAGTCTGAACTGTGGTTATTCGCATCCACCAACCAAATAACCTTAGTGTGAGTTCTCTCATTCCATGCTGAAAAATTATTTAATATTGAACATATATTTGAGAAATCTGCACACCTATAATCAATGAAAATCAGTACTCGAACTGAAAATTCTTTAAATCTTTTCTTGTAGGCATCCCTTGCACTCAGAGGAAGAATCTGATCTGTAGCATCATCTGAACTATGAGACAAATTCTTTTCTATATTGGCATCCAAAGATTTATTTTTACTTAGAGAACGCATATAAAATGTCGAACCAAATTTTCCGGACCCACTGTCAGCATGTTTAATCTTTTGAAGCATAGATTGAAGAAGGTCCCGTTGGTGAATTATCCAAACTTTCATGCCAATGTTCTCCATCCATTTTCTCAAAATTCTTCTCGTTTCATCACCTTCAACTAACAATAAGGATTGAACTCCATCCACTTTAAGATCATTTCTAAAAGAGTGCTGACAAATGATGTTCACTAATAGCTTGTTTCATTTGATTTGGGTATTTATAATTTATTGAACTTTAGGCTTGAATAGCGTGTTTCCTTTGAAGATTTCATGTAGAATGTGAGTCATTAATTGTATGCATAGTTTATATCGATATGTATTAAAAAAAATTATTTTTTGCACAGCCATTAAATGTTAGTTATGCAAATGAAGGAAATTCAACCGATGGGAATGGAAGCAACTCGAGGGGTATGTAGTAGCGGTCGGCCAAGTCTTCTTCGGGTATTGATATGGTTTGTTGTGTCTGCAAGTACTATTGTATTTGAATTATGTAATTTCTGATATGGTATGTAGTACCGATGATATGGAATGGTATGTAGTACCGATGGTTTGTTATGAAAATTTCTGAATTATGTTGAATGCTATTGGACAATTAATGAAATGTATGTAACTTTATTATGCCTAATTAATTATTGTGTTTGGTTGTGATTTGTATTAATACTAGATTTGCCCATGGCTACTTGCCTACGGCACGTCTTCAGAACGATACAGCATATGAAAAGTCTTGTAAACAGTAAATCAACAATTATATAGCTGGAGTTTGAATAGTATGACAATAATTAGTTGTAAATAAAAGTCCATGTTTTCATATATATAGATAGATAGATAGATGAATATATAGAGAGAGAGAGAAAGAGAGATAAATAAATGAGTTGTTTTGGGGAATTTGAATTTGAGTTTTGGGGAGAACTTTTGGGGGGAAATGTGTTTTGTGAGGTTAGATCTGGGCCTTTGATTTTGGGAGAATTGAATGTGAGCCACTTGATAGCTTTCTTTGTGTTTTATTATATAGAAGCCTGGAATTTGGGGATTTATTTGTGAATATTTGTACAAGTTATTGACATGAAATTGTGAATTGAATTGTATTGTATTTTTGAGAATTGAAATGCAAGCTGTGCTATGGAAAAAAACATAAAAACCTACCCCGGCGTTTTTAAAACGCCGGTGTATTGAAACACGAAAAAAGGAAAAATAGGAATAACATACCCCGGCATTTACAAAATGCCGGTGTATCTAACCACGCAATTGAAAAGTGACGATAGGGCGACGTTTTATAAACGCCGAGGTAAATAATAGAGGAAAATACCCTAATTTGATAACACAACCACGGCGGCGTTTTTTAAACGCCGGTGTTGTTTTAACCTACACCGGTGTTTGTTAAAAACGCCGGTGTATGCCCCAAATCTACCGCGACGCACGATTCGGCGACATTTAGACCGGCGTTTTGGTAAACGCCGGTGTAAGATACGGCGGCGTTTTTAAACGCCGGGGAATGTAAAATAAAACGCCGAGAAAGGCAGTTAGTGTTGTAGTGAATGCATCATCTCAAACAAGCTTTTCCCGCATGCAAACCACCAGAGAATACAACAAACCTCCCGAAAGAAAGAACCCCCCTTGGCTATCTACCCTCTTCTTAATTAAGCTAAACCTGTCGCTAACTTCCTCGCCTTCCAAGATGCACTTACTGGCGCGAAGGAGGCTTATGAATTAGCATGGAATGAGCGTGAAAGAATGAAACAATGCACACATATGCAATCAGGCTTATAGGCTGGGGATTACGGGTATGAGCAAGAATGCAACGATGCACACAACCAATCAGACTTGAAGATACCATTTTGATATAATATACACGACCCATTATGCATGAACTCAAGCAAGTGTAGGAACACAAAGAAAGCGTGTTAAACCTTGCAAATACCTAGCAATATTAGGACAGATTGTTGATTGACTTTGACATCAAATATTTCTAATTATTTGCAATGAAAAAACTCTACCGAGTCTAGGTAAATGAACTGAAGAAAGCACCACTTAGCAATCTAGACTGATTTGACCGATCATTTTTAACATACTTACTAAACTGATTTCATCTATTTACCACTGAATCAAAATTAGGCTTGAAGACTAGAATGTATGCAGTCTTTGGAAAAACATGAAATTGAAAAGAAAGCAAGAAGGTGATGTAAAACTAACCCTAAATAGAGAATTTCTAAGAATTTTAAAGGATTAATTTTACCAATATGTAATGCGGATCAAAGTTGAAATTTTAAACAATTAATCGGTTTTAAGTTTCACAAACCCAATTAATAATTCAGTTC
The DNA here is from genome assembly GCA_017893485.1 of Hemerocallis citrina. NCBI lineage: Eukaryota > Viridiplantae > Streptophyta > Magnoliopsida > Asparagales > Asphodelaceae > Hemerocallis > Hemerocallis citrina. The sequence goes on along the minus strand of CM030362.1, from coordinate 27,249,505 downwards.
TAACAATCAATAATTAAATTCCTAAGTGTTCTTAGCAAGTAAAAGATTCAATATTGATTCGTACTCTAATCAAGCAAGTGGAACACTCAATCTCAATATTTGTGGTCGACAGTTAAATTGAATAATATAATAGAGATAATAAAGTAGTATAACACAAATATTTGAGAATCGGAAAGAGTATACCGAGGGTTCGAAGAACTCAGCATAGATCTCGGATTGACAGCGATGCAGACACAACACTGAGCAACAGTAAGAGAGAGACAGCAGCAACAAATCAGCATGGGCAATAGCAAGGGCGACGGCGGCGGCGTCTTTTGAAGAGGGCAGTGACGGGGGTCGACACGGCAAAGTGGGTCGACGGTGGTGTCGACGGTGGTGTCGACAGAGACAGAACAGGGTTGTGGATTTTGGGTTTGGTGCTCGAATAATGTCGATGGCAGGGAAGAGGAGGGTCGGGGTGCAGATCCTGGGTGGCTGGCGGTGTCGACGAGGGATCGGCGGCGCAAGGGGGTGGCCGGAGTGGGGTAGCAGCGGGGGGGAAGGTGTCGGGGGTAGAGGAGGGGAGAAAGGGAGATGGTGGTGGATCTGGGGATGGTGACGGCGATGTTGGAGGTCGAACGGGGGTGTTGTCGAGGTCGCGACGTGGGGCTACTAGGGTTTCGGTCGGGGTTGGGGTAAGAGGAAAAGGACGATGGGAGAGAGAGGGGAATTAGGGTTTGGGTTGTTTTATTTGGGGTTTTTTTTTAATTTGGGGTAGATTTTAGAGTTAATCACTAACCCTAAAATTGTATTAGGATTTATCACAAACTCTAATCAATTGGATCTCAATTGTATCACACAAAGGAGGAAAAAAAAGCAAAACTCAACACAATAATTTTTAATCAAGAATGGCATATATTTTCTCATTAATCTCAAGGCCTATATATAGGCTCAAAACCAATCAAGATACAAATATCAGAATATTCTCAAAATCTAAAAATACAAAAAAAGATTACATATGGCTATAATTGCCAAAAACAAATATGGTAATGAAATAAAAATCCGAACTAAATAAGCAGCTGTCCTAGACGATTCCTGCGCTGATAGAAACGCCAAAATCGTCTTGAACCGATGTCCTCATCATTCTCCCCGGGTGGGAGAGGGCTCCACCCAGTCGAGTCAAAACCAGTCTACCTATTATAGTGCTCCAAAAGGTCTGGATCCAAGCGTTGGAGCTCTCCACGATCTATCCAAGTGTTCTCCGACTCCGGCTTGTTTTTCCATCTTACCAAATACCTATAAATATCGTCATCGCTAGTAGAGATTATCTGATCATCTAAAATATTATCCAATTATTCTGTCGATGGGTAAGTAGTATCTGGTAGTGGGGGTAATGGGGAAATCCCACAATTAGGCTGCAGGGTAGGCTCATCTATAAGAGGATTTCTAGGGTTAAATTCTGAGTCTTCATAGGATACTAGATCCTCAACATTGAAAGTTTTACTGATGTCAAAGCCTTCGGAAAAGTCACCGACATAGGCATTATCATTGATTTTATGAAAAATTTTTAATAGGCTTACAGCACGTGCATTCAACTTCTTAACGGATCCAGCGAAAAACCGTTCCGAACGAATCCGAACCATCACTTCATCACCCACATTAAATGTTTTTAATTTCTTTCTAATATCAGCTCTTAACTTGTAGTTAAAATTATTCTCATTAATCTTATTGAAAATTTCTCTATGCAAGTCATGAATGTGGGATGCAGATGCAGACTCTGAGACTCTGTGATTTTCTAACATGGGGACAAAATCTATGGGCTGCCTAGGATGATAACCATGTACAACTTCGTGTGGAATCATGCCAGTGATTCTATTCCTAGATGTGTTATAAGCAAATTCAGCAACTGTTAATTTTAAATCCCATGTTCCCAAGTTCTCTCCCACAAGAATACGTAAGAGATTGCCAAGACTCCGATTGACAACCTCGGTCTGTCCATCTGTCTGTGGGTGGAAGGCTGAAGAAAACTTCAATTTTGTACCCAACTTGTGTCATAGCCTCATAGGGTCTTCCAAAAATAACTCGTGAATTTCACATCTCTATCAGACACAATGATCTTTGGCAACACATGTAGCTTCACAATATTATCAAAGAAGATCTGAGCCACACGGGATGCATCGAAAGTTTTCGAGCATGAGGAAATTGGCCATTTTAGAATAACGGTCCACGACGACAAGAATGGAGTCGTGTTTCTTTTGTGTTTTCGGTAAGCCTAACACGAAATCCATACTCACGTCTTTCCAAGGGCGACTGGGAACAGGTAATGGAGTATACAGATCTGTGTTATGTTTTTGTTGCTTGGCAAGTTGACAGGTGTGACATCTGTTAACAAGTCTCACAACGTTTCTCTTTAGCTCCGGCCAATAAAACCTATGTTCCATAGTATCAATGGTCTTGCTATACCCAAAATATCCAGCAAGGCCAACAGTGTGCAATTTCCAAACAAGATACTCTCGCAATGATGTACTAGGAATGCACAGTTTTGAGCGATAGAAGAGATAATCATCTTTCAGGAAATAATTATCTATCACTCGAGTGATGTCATCCTTCAAAGAGGTGCAGATCTCGTGAAAATCTGTACAGGAGGCATACTCATCCTTCAATCTTTCAAAACCAATAATTTCGGTGCACAGTGTAGATAAGATCATGTGACAACAACTTAACGCATCCGCAGCCTTATTATCAATCCATTTTGCGTGCCTAATGGTATATGAATATTCTTGTAGGAACTCTACCCATCTAGCATGTCTCGGATTCAACTTTTGTTGAGAATTAAGGAATCTTAAGGCCTCATGGTCTGAGAAGATAACGAATTCTTGCGGCAAAAGATAATGTCGCCAATAGCGAAGTGACTGAATGACCGCATAGAACTCCTTTTCATAAGTGGAGTATTTTTGTTTGCTTCGTACAGCTTTTTACTGAAATAAGCAACAGGATGACTCTCTTGACTGAGAACTCCACCTATACCAATACCAGAAGCATCACACGTTACTTCGAAGACTTTAGTGAAATCAGGTAACCTCATGACAGGTGTCTAAGTCATTCTCTTCTTGATCTCTTCGAAGGCTTTCGTGGCTTCTTTCGACCAGACAAACTCACATTTCTTCAAACAGTCGATTATCGGAGCTATGATTGTACTAAATCCTTACACAGACCGACGATAAAAGGTGGCAAGACCATGAAAACTCCGCACATCACAAATATTGCGGGGCTCAGGCCACTCAGTAATAGCTCGTATCTTTTCTGGGTCAGCAAATACTCCTCTGGCAGAAACGATAAACCCCAGAAAGATAGTCTGATCGGAGGGAAGGTACATTTGGTAGGATTGGCGTAAAGTTGTTCCTTCCTCAAAACACCGCAGACCTGTCTCAAATGGTCAAGATGTTGCCCAACGGATTGGTTGTAAATGAGAATATCATCAAAGTACAGCACAAGGAACTTGCCCATAAAGGGACAGAGTACTTCGTCATGATTCTCATAAACGTGCTCGGGGCCTTTGTCATTCCAAATGGCATGACCATCCATTCATACAGGCCATCCTTCGTCTTGAAGGCGGTCTTCCATTCATCACCAGGACGAACACGTATTTGGTGGTAGCCACTTTTAAGATCAATCTTGGAAAAGATTGTGGCACCAAACATCATGTCCAACATGTCATCCAAACGAGGAATGGGAAAACGGTATTTCACCGTGATCTTGTTTATAGCACGGCTGTCCACACACATACGCTAGGTTCCATCTTTCTTTGGCGTCAATAGAGCAGGAACAGCATAAGAACTTATGCTTTCTCTGATGAAGCCCTTTGCCAATAACTCATCAACTTGCCTTTTCAACTCAGTATGCTTTGTCGGATTTATCCGATAATGTGGCAAGTTAGGAAGACTCGCTCCCGGAACCAGAACAATAGCATGTTGGATGTCACGCAATGGGGACAGCTGATTGGGAAGATCGGAAGGAAACATATCTGCAAATTCCTGTAGGACAGGAGTAACTTGGGACGGGATGAGTGATTTAGGATCTTTAGGAACTTCTCTCGCTGTGAGTAAAAGAATGGTAGCCCCTTTGTCAATTTCTTTCGTGAGTTCCTTTTCACCCATATACGTTACCTCCTTGCCCTTTTTCGAGGAAGCTGGTGCTGTTTCAGCTGGACTGGTTCGTGGTCTCACGGGTATGAGCTTTATTTTTAGTCCATCATGCTGGAACACACATTGGTTGGATCGACCATATATGGTCACATCGTGATCGTATAGCCAAGGTCTCCCTAAAATGACTTGACCCACATCCATTTTGAGCACATCATACCAAATTTCCTCTTTATAAGCTTTGAAGTCCACAGGGACCAAGCATCGATGTGTTACTTGAAGTGTTGTTGCATCAATCTAAGATACTTTGTATAGGCTTGGATGGGGTTCAGCCTCAAGTCCGGTCTTAGCTAAGACCGCAGAAGAGACAGCATTGACAGCTCCGACTGTCAACAATCACCTTACAGTTTTTGCCACCTATAGTCGTGAAGGTATGGAATATAGCAGTGCGCTTCCAATCATCTTCTTCTTTTGGTTGGGACAAAGCACATCTGACTACATTCAAGTGAGGTGATTGGATAGACCGAACACAGTGGAGATACTGGTCATCCTCTTCTTCACCGAAGTCATCGCCTTCAATAAGCTCATAGGAAAACTCATTGTCAGAGTCGTCAGCAATGACAACGGTACCCTCTACTATACTAATCCTACTGGGACTGGGACAGTTATTAGCAACATGACCATATCCCTTACATTTATAGCACTTAGTGAGAGGGTCAATCTTAATGTAATCTCTTTCGGTGTTCTTACCATTATGTTCATCTCTATGTGAATTGAAATTTGAATTAGATTTGCTGGGGTAAGATTTGTTGGGGTGCTGAAAGGGAGGCTTAGGTCTAGGTGAGTCAGTTGAGGTCATTCTAGAGGAATGATCTCTCGAGTCGCTGGACCTAGAATGAGAACTAGCTTTAAGAAAATCCATATCGAGGACTAGGGCGTAGGCTACCGCTAGTGAGTCCACATTTCTATGGATTAGCTCGTTCCTAAGGTCAGCTTGTAGTCCAGCTCTGAACCTAGAAAGAATTTGTTCTTCACTCTCTTTACCTAAAACATTACACTGAATAAGGAAGTCATCAAATTTGTCAACATATTCTTGTGTGGATTTACTTTCTTGATAAAGTTGGTTCCACGAATCTAGCAATCGGGTGTGGAACGATAACGGTACATATCTCTCAGTGAGCTTCTCTTTCATGGCTTCCCAAGTGGCTATGGGTGCCAGGCCTCGACCTCTGCGGGCATATTCAAGATTGGTCCAGTGTTGTTGAGCTTTACCCGTCAATTTCATAGTGACAAATTTAACCTTCAGGGTTTCGCTCATGTCAAACCACACAAAGTAGTGGTCCATGGCACGGATCCAATCGAGGTAGGCTTGGGGTTCCATGTGGCCTTCAAAATGGGAAACGTCAGCCTTAACGTTCTTCTTATATTGTTCGTCAGGGTCATGTTCTTGACGTCGATCGTCACGAACATTCCCTTGAGGGATCTGACGATTGGCATGAAGCTCAGGGACAATGATTTGATTTAACTCCACTTTCTCAAGCCTCTGATTGATATTGGCAAAAATTGCTTGAATGGCAGCTAGAGTAGCGGAAATATCAGAGTTGTCCATCTCAGTTCAGGAAGGTCTAGGGTTCCTAGTTGGGTGATTTGGGAGGGATAAGAAAGGCTTTTCAGGATCTGGGATGGTGCTGCGAAGACGCATTCACCAAAAGTGAAAAACTAGGAGTCGTGTGTGCTATTTTTTTTAATAATAAATTTGAAATGATCTGAAATACAGAAAGAAAAAATAAAAGACAACACGATCCTAAATGAATGCAAAAATTGATGACTAAATGATGCAAGAACTAGGATTTTAAGAACCTTCGCTCTGATACCAAAATGATGTAAAACTAACCCTAAATAGAGAATTTCCAAGAATCTTAAAGGATTAATTTTACCAATAGGTAATGCGGATCAAAGTTGGAATTTTAAACAATTAATCGGTTTGATGAATTTTCAAGAATTGAATTAAGTTTCACAAACCCAATTAATAATTCAGTTCTAACAATCAATAATTAAATTCCTAAGTATTCTTAACAAATAAAAGATTCAATATTGATTCGTACTCTAATCAAGCAAGTGGAACACTCAATCTCAATATTTGTGGTCGACAGTTAAATTGAATAATATAATAGAGATAATAAAGTAGTATAACACAAATATTTAAAAATCGGAAAGAGTATACCGAGGGTTCGAAGAACTCAGCGTAGATCTCTGATTGACAGCGATGCAGAACACAGCACTAAGCAACAGTAAGAGAGAGACAGCAGCAACAAATCAGCAAGGGCAACGGCAGCGGCGTCGTTTGAAGAGGGCGGCAATGGGGGTCAACACGGCGAAGTGAATCGACGGTGGTGTCGATGGAGACAGAGAATAGGGGTGTGGATTTTGGGTTTGGAGCTCGGATAAAGTCGATGGCAGGGAAGAGGAGGGTCGGGGTGCAGTTCCTGGGTGGCTGGCAGCGTCGACGAGGGATCGGCGGTGCAAGGGGGTGGCCGGAGTGGGGTACCAGCGAGGGGGAAGGTGTCGGGAGGTAGAGAAGGGGAGCAAAGGAGACGGTGGTGAATCTGGGGATGGTGACGGCGATGTTGGAGGTCGAACGGGGGTGTTGTCGAGGTCGCGACGTGGGGGTGCTAGGGTTTCGATCAGGGTTGGGGTAGGAGGAAGAGGACGATGGGAAAGAGGGGAATTAGGGTTTGGGTTGTTTTATTTGGGATTTTTTTAAATTTGGGATAGATTTTAGAGTTAATCACTAACCCTAAAATTGTATTAGGATTTATCACAAACCCTAATCAGTTGGATCTCAATTGTATCACACAAAGGAGAGAAGAAGAGCAAAACTCAACACAATAATTTTTAATCAACTCATTAATCTCAAGGCCTATATATAGACTCAAAACAAATCAAGATACAAATCTCATAATATTCTCAAAATCTAAAAATACAAAAAAAAGATTACATATGGCTATAATTGCCAAAAACAAATATGATACTGAAATAAAAAACCTAACTAAATAAGCAGCTGTCCTAGACGATGCCTGCGCTGATAGAAACGCTCGAATCGTCTTGAACCGATGTCCTCATCACAAGGTCCAACAAGTTGGATCCCAAGTGAACAATACGATTCCCACCTTCACTTATGTGAAAAAGTGCATAAATTTAAACTTTATTTTGTAATTTTTCACATTGTTGATTTCTATTTCATTGCTTCATATATGTTGTAAACTTAATTGTTCACAAATCAGGCGAAGAAAGGAGGGTGAGAGGTGAACACAAATTTTGATAACTCTCTAAATAGTAAAATTGTAATGTTAATTGTGAAGCCAGTATTAACACCTCATGAAGCAGTTTATCACTTTATCCGTCAACTAGGTGAAATTTACTCAAAAGGTGAACCGACAATGCCATCAAAGGAGCTATCTCAATCTCTACCTTACTGAATAACATACAAAAAAAGAAAGTTTAACTATCTCTCTACCAATATACAAGTGTAAAGAAAGGTGTACCTCCTCCATTTTGTCTCTTCTTCATCAGCAACGGAGTCATCAGGGTGAATTTTTTGGCTTAATTTTTCTATGATTTCTGCAATCATAAAAGGTGAATCAGTAATACCTAGAAAGTTCCATGGATATATCACAAGTATTCTAGATCTTTAAAAAAAATCAAAAATAAAAAATCAAGTCTAATGAAAATTTATTCCAAACTTAATTGTAAGCTTAATCAGAAAATTGAAATTTTATCTGAATGTTAACAAACATTGGAGAATGAAAGGTTTACACAAACCTGATGATTCAATCATCTGTTCACCATCCACGACTAGGATAGGGACCTTCTTATAGTCAGAGAATTTGAGTTCCTTCTTACTGAGAGGATTAACCTCCACAACTTTGTAGGGTATATCATGATAGTCTAAAAATGCTGCGATATGAAAGATATAGGAGAAAATTAAATAAATTCACAGCAAAAATGTAGTCTGGAATACAAAAACAATATTGTTAATTCCCTTTCACATTAATCTGGCACCAAAACAGATTGATAATTTATAGTCCATAAGGACGAGTGCAAATTACTGAATGAAGCAAGGAGGAAACTGATTTGGCAATTCCATGAATAGCAGCTTCAATTATAAAATCCAGTATTAAATCCACAAGTTATCACTAAACAGCATTATGATCAACATGGTCAGTTAAAGACTGTCATCAATGCCACTAGAATTTCAAGATTTCCAATTTAGCAGAAACTTGGCTTCCAAGTTCTAACCAACACCGGAAGAAATAAAAAGCTCGACATCCCCAGACACGTTCAGCTACTGTTCAAATCCTCTTAATCAGATGTGCCAGAGGAATTTTCAGCAAATGTGGGTGTATTCAAGTAAAAAAGAATAATACTAGATTTAATAGCACATCAATCCACATGTTTTTTGTTAACAATGCTAAGAACCAAACCATCACCATTCCCTTGTTGCATATAATAACCATCGAAGTCCAATGTTATTTAAAAGTGGTAAATCAATACGTGTCTAACATCTTTGCTAGAGGCCACATGTGAAGAAAGCTACATTCAGCTAGGCCATTCTCAAGAGAGAGTTCCCTTGTTGTATTTCCAAATAAATATACGCTTGCAAGAGAAATTGAACCTAGGTCATCCTACTCCAAATGCAAAGTTCAACCATCCAGTCCAACTTTTTTAACAAGCTAATCTTTGTTAAATAACACTCAAAATATAAAATTATAAACTTCCTCTCCTACCTACTTACTATTTACAACATTTTTTTTAAAAAAAATCCAGTGTTGGCAGCAATAAAAAATTAAAAACCAATAAAAGCAATTCAAAATTTTGTTATTTATGGTGAGTAGTCATTGTGATTATTTCCATGCCAGATAAATGCAAGCTCCTTGCAAGTATAACAACAACGAACGAATATCAAATTTCTAAGGGCCTGTTTGGTTGGAGGGGAGAGGAGGGATTTTTTTAAACATTTCTTGTTTGGTTCATTTTTTAGGAGGGGAGGGGAGGGGAATGGGGAGGGATGCAGCATCCTCCAGAGTCAATTTTGGCTCCCCTCCAATATTGGGGGATTTGGAGGGGAGAGAAATTGAGTCAAATTGTTGTATAGTGATTGGACTAAATTGCCCTTTAGATCTAAATTCATTTAATCACACCATTAAAACTTGTAATCACTCCATTTTAAATTTAAAAAAAATAAATTTAAAATTTAGAAGAAAAAACAAGCAAACAAGCAAATTAGTCTCAAACTGATGGTACTTGCAAGCATTGATGGACACCTCGGCATATACAATCTCGGACGGTTCGACCCCAAGACAATCTCAGTGTTAAAGTTGTAGGTAAGAAAGCAAATTGGTCTCAAATTTAGAAGAAAAAAACAAACAACAAGCAAATTAGTCTCAAACAAGCAAATTAGTCGCGAATTAGCAAACTCAGATCTTCAAATATTAGAGACACTTGATTTTTTTTTATTGAGTTTTGTTATAAAATATAAAAGGTTATAAAAATAATTTTATTATAAAATCTCTTCCCTCCCCACTTGTGAACCAAACAAGAAGATAATTATTTTCACTCCCCTCCCCCTCCTTTGAACAAAGCCCCTCCTTTGAACAAAGGAGTCTTAATTAAAATCCCTCTCCCTTCCCTCCCCCTCCTTTGAACCAAACAGTCCCTAAGGATTCAATAATAATAACAATAAGAACGTGAATAATTTCCTTTCCACCGATTTAGTGTTTGATAAAATTCGTCAACTAAAACAGTAACTCACCTTTAACCTTATTACAGAAGGGGCACGCCTCATACTGATACAACACCACCTCCTTCGGAATCAAATCACTCCTCGGCGGCTCTTTCGCCTCCGCCGCCGTCGCCATCGTCAAAGAGAACGAAAGAGCACCAGCAACCCCGAGTGACACGGATCTTGATGAAATTGACGGCGACGCGGCGATCAACGGAGACGACAGCCATTTGAGGCGCGAAGACGAATCGCTGGCGGCGGAGGTGGTGGTGTACAGTGAGGCGCGGTGGATGATGCGGTCGGTGGTGGCGGCGGCGGCGGCGGCGGTGCGAGGGAGGAGGAAATGGGAGTAGAGAGATGGAGCCCTTCGCATCATGGTTGGTGATTATAATTATTATTCTGGATCGAGGGTTTATGGAGATTTGATGGAGGAGGGGTTAAGTGCCAAATCCCTTGATTAGTGGGTGATTCTTGATTTTAGCTTGCGGGATACGGCGGTTACAATTTGGGAGGTGTTGTGGTGAATCGCGGAGCAGCGAATGGGGGGATGGGAGTATGTGGCTGGATTTAGGACACCGGAAAGGGGGGGTTTGATTTGAAACACGCGTGGGCGGCGTCGCAGATTGTTGACGGTGGGGAATTTCAGGGGTGCTTCTAGATGAGCGATTCTTTGTGATATTATTCTCAACCTTTATTAATTCTATCTATATAAGTTGGGTTTCGGGTGTAAACCCAAATAATAATAGTGTGTAGACATCAGAGATTGATATAAGATGGGCCATGAGATAAGAGAAAAACGATGTATTGGTGTCCATTGAAAATTTTTTGAAAGAGAAGTCCACTGGGCGTGTCCATTGTTTTGAAAGAGAAGTCCATTGGGCTTTTAGCAATTATAATCCCTCCCTCATAGCAACAAAATTCACAAATAATTCACGAATTTGGTAAATTATTCCTGAAGAATTATTCGTCGAATCAACTCGCGATTTAAGCACCAATTTCCGTTTAAATCAAGATCTTCAGGAATAATTTACGAATTAAACCAATTAATCAGTAAGTTTGTTACTATTTTTCATATTTATGAATTTAAATATATATTTATTTAGATGATGGGTACTGAGAAACATTAAATTTTCTATTTTTATTTTTCCAACTTTTTGCCGAGAGTTTTTTTAGATTTACGAGATTTTTACCGGATTTCGAATATTAAATCTTTGACGAATTTTCTGAACCCTGAATTTGTTACTATGACACGTGACACTTCACAGACTCGCATAGTCTATGTCAAATAGAGTACAAAACCAAAGATTACCCACCACCACAGACATCCACATAGGGATGGCAACCGAGCTTGGCTGACCCACAACCCGCCCGCGACCCGCACACGAACTCGACCCGCTATAATCCTGTTTGGGTCAGGTCGAACCCGCAAGGTGATCCGGGTCGGAAAAATCACGAACTCAACCCGCTCAACCAGGCCCGCCCAACCCGTGACCAAGTCAAACCCACCTGTTAACCCGCGAGTTTGTTCGGGTCAAACGTTCGACCCGTGGGTTTTTTTTTTTTTTTGTCTTTTTAATTTTTATTTTCTTTTTGTATTTCCCCCTATAAATACCCCCCTCCCCCCCCCCCCCCCCCCCCCCCCCAACAATTCAATCTAAAAAATTTCACACCTTACTCTCTCTACTATTAGTCTACTACTACTCAATTCAATCTCAATTAAATCAAGTTCATTCAACAAAAAAGCAAGCAACAAAGAAATGAATAATCAATAATATCTGCATTTTTTCACTTTTATACAATCACTAGATTTGCCCGTGGGCACGTGCCTACGGCACATCTTCAGAACGATACATCTTATGAAAGTCTTATAAACAGTAAAACAACAATTATGTAGGTCAAGTTTGAATAGTAAAACAATAATTAGTTGTAAATAAAAGTCCATGTTTCCATTAGTATATGTTAAAAAATAATTTTAAATGGGGGTGTAAAATCCAACTTCTTAGAACTTTGAGTATGGAAAATGATGAAATTTAACTGTTGATGAGATATTTGCTATTTTCAATATAACATGAGCAATAAAAAAATGTATAAAAATTTGAAAATTTACAAACCTGAAATCTGAAAATATAAATTTCTGAGTAAATAGAGAGAGAATGAGAGAGAGAGAGAGATGAATAAATAAATGAAGGAGTTGTTTTGGGGATTTGGACTTTTGGGCCGGAAAATATGTTTTGTAAGGTTAGATCTGGACCATTGATTTCAACCCTATTGAATGAGAGCCACTTGATAGCTTTCTTTGTGTTTTATTATATAGATACTTATTATAAAAAAAAATTTGAAAGTGAAATTGTCAAAAAATAAATAAATAAATAAATCAAACCGGCCCAACCCGCAACCCGGCACAAAACAGGTTCGACCCTAATGAGTTCGCAGGTCGACCGGGTCAAAATTTTCAATTTTGAACCCGGCCTAGCCCGGTTAACTCACCAACCCAACCCAAACCGCCCAAGTCAGCCTTCAACCCGGACAGGTCCGATCCGACCCGGATGCCAACCCTACATCCGCATGGTCTACCAACAAAATATCACTGATCATTGCCTTTAGTGTAAAACAGGACAAAACAATCCAAGAACAGTGCAGCTGTTAATGCATTAAAGAGGGAAGAGCCAGAACCAGAATCCACTAATAATGAAGAAAGAAAATAGAAACAACTTTTTACAAGGCAAATAGTGCAAACATCTCATCATCTCCTTGTTTCCCTTTCAGTTCACAAATACAGAGAGAGAGAGATAGATGAGGCATGCATTCTATTCTAATTATTTAGAACGATAACCTTTGATACAATTTTAGGGAAGTCTACAGTTTCTATTTTTGAATAAGCACAATTCCATTCCCATTTCCATTGCAAGAAAAGATGGTGGGGGGAATAAAGTAGTACTACTCTCTTCTTGCTTCTTGCTTGATGTTTCTCTCAAAATGGAGCAGTTAAGGTTCTCTGCATACTCTTTTTTGTGGAGGGCTCAGCAGCCACTGCCAACATTAGCTGCGTACATACATATGCCAACATAAGTAAGGGATCAAATGAGTCACATTCATTTCATACCAAATCTATATATGTAGTGTTTGTTCTATTTATAGAATTATGCAGAATTGGCAGGAAGAATTGAATTCTAATTTACTCATCTAGTCATCTCAAATGAATGAGAGAGCCACCAAGCCTTACAATAGCTTCAATCAAGATTCTCATGCATTTAGTAGTAGACTTTTCTTTGGACTTGTGTAATCTATCTGGATTACAAGTGCACAGGACAAAGCTAAACATATCATTTGTCTATGTTTATATCTAAAACGTGTTAATTGAAGTGTTTCAAACATACGAGAAAATGTATGACCACACCTATTGTTTTCTGAAATGTCCATGGTCCAACACCAACATTTCAAAGTTACCAATACAAATATGACATTTATATTCTAACACATTATAACAGGTTTGAGTATCCGACTACGGCAAGCATCCTCTATGTGGGCTACAACCCTGGACATTTCATAACTTTAACAAACATTTTCCATATATATATATTCAGTTTCAATTGAACTTGAATTGCTATGCTACCATGTTAAATTTTAAATAAAGTCGACAACTAGTCGGTATTACCTCTTCATTCTGTTTCTTGAGCTTCGCATTCTCAGCTACCAAGTGAGCAACCTCCAGCTCCAACTCATTTGTGTAAGCCTACCTCCCAAAACAAAAATAAATAAATGAGCTTATTAAACACGTATATTAAACGTGTGTAATATGTTACATGTTAGTTAGTACTGTTTTAGTTTAAACTCCGGTTGGGTAGAACTCATTATCATCCTTCTCTTTGGACTTGTCAATAATAATATAATAATAGATAGATAGATTATTATTCTCTCAAATATCCATGAATCTAAGAGCTACATTACTTTAAAAGAACATGAGAGAAAGACAGAGATAGATGCCTGTTTCCTCGCTCTAGAACGAGCCGCAGACTCCCTGTTCTTCATCATCCTCTTATACCTCCTATCCCCTCCAAAACCACTCTCAATTCCCACAACTCTGTTGTTGTTACAAAGAGAGAACAACCCAACAACATTATGGGGCATTGAAGAATCACTATCATCCATAATAGCATCATGGGCATTGAAAACAGGAGGGATAATGTTCAGATCATGGCAGAACGAGTTCAGCCGAAGAGCAGTTGGTGATGGGAGGTGTGGAAGCTCAAGGTTAGCACCATCACTATGATGATGGTGATGAAAGGTTGGTGTGTCTTTGGTAGCTAAGAAGTCTTGCAGGATGATGTGGTTCTGGCGCGAAATTTGAGGAGGTGGGAGGTTGAGGTCTTTCCAAACTTGGCTCATTGTTCTTCTAGTTTGAAGTACAGCAGAGGAGGAGGAGGAGGAGGAGGAGGAGGAGTTTGAAGAGTTTGTGGAGGTTATATTCATGGCCTAGTTAAGTGTGAGAGGGAGAAGAGGAAGAAGAAGAAGAAGAAGAAGAGAGGGGGTTGGAAATAGACCTGGCAAACGGGCCGGGTCGGGTACCCATGGGTATGGGTTGCTTGACCCACGGGTCCAACGGGCCGGGTCGAAAAGTAACCGCAACTTTTTTTAAAGTTTTTTTCCAACCCGGACCCGGCCCGCAGGTACCCACAAGTACCCATGGGTACCCGCCAATATTTCATTGTTTATTTTGAGTTTGTTTTGGGGGTTTTAAAAAAAAATTAAAAATTTATTTTAATTGAATAATTGATTAAAAACATTAGCAACATGCTATCATTTTTTTTAAAAATGTAAAATATAAAATTGAATAACTAAAACAACAATAAATGTAATCAGGAATCAAGAACGATAATTTAATAAGCTTGTTGTTTGTTGTTTTTTTATGCTTCTTGTTCAAATAAATATATATCAACATTCAAAATCCAACTAGCATTTCAATTTATCATTCATCAACAAAGACAAAAGAGCAATAATTTGTCCAATCATGAAAAGAAAGAGCAATTATTTTTCAAAGTATACAGACATAATTGAGTCTAAACAAAATTTAAACATAATCAAAATTACAATTGCAAAATCAAAACAATGAAACCATATGACAAGTTTCTAAAGTCTTGAAATTAATTACATTAAAAACAATGAAACCAAATAAAATTCAAACTCAACACACTCAAATAAATTACAACTCAAGTTGATGAGTATTTAATTTAATTTAATTTATTTAAATACATGGGTACCCACGGGTACCCGTGGGTATAACCGACCCGACCCGCGGGTTCACGGGCCGGGTAAAAAAGTAACCGCTCATTTTTTTTCAAAATTTTCCTTACCCGTACCCGATCCGTACGGATACATCCGTGGGTATCCACGGATCACGGGTCAAGATTGCCAGGTCTAGTTGGAAAGTTGGAATACTAGGAGTACACTGATGGCTTCTTCACTTCGTTTACTATTTTAAATTTTGTAGCTTTTGTGTTTTTGTATACTGTATTAGAGGTGGGAGTAGTACAGAGGTACAAGTCACACGTGCCTAAGCTAGTGGAGCTATGTCCAAGGCCACCTTGAAAAAATATCTCCCTTCAGAGTTGAGACGGGGGAGAGCTCGGATATCTATCTGTACAAGTTTTCCATGTATTCTACTCCATTTGTTGGGATTTGTTTTACCGAAATGACCCACTTGTGAAAGTATTTATTAAAACGGCCCACTCGCGAGTTTTGTAAAAATGTCTGTGTAGTTTGCGATAGTGAGTGCACATATAGATATTTGTTAATATATCAAGTAAGACTCGCTATCTGAAACAACATGCGTAGCTGTACCACATTCGATATTTCAGATATTTTTTTTGTTTTTTAATCAAAACTTGTACAAAAAAAAAAATTCATGCGCGGGGTGGGGTTCAGATGGTCGGGCATTTATGTCCGCAAGACATGCGAGTGCACACAAACCGCATGTAATGCATCCCCCTTGCGCATGCGAAATAGACCCTACTAGCTTGTTTTCTTACAATACCAAGAAATTGTTTATTGTATATACCTTTCTAATTCTTATGATTTTTCTGATATGGGACTAAAGTCTCTCAACTCATTTTCAGACATCAAGTGTCTTACTTTGGGAGACAAGTTCTCATTCATCTCATAATCGTTTTGAGTAAGTAAATATATGATTTTGATGTACTCACGAAGGATAACACAAATCCATAAAGATCTCTCACTAATTCATAGTGGATCTTACTCAAAAAAATTGCCTCAAAATTGGTTTGTAAAATGATGTTAAAACACTCATTTTCTAACATTATATTTGTTTGCTTGTTTGGTCGAATTTCTAATTTGGTTAATGATATTGAAATGAACGCGGGGGGGGGGGGGGGGGGGGGGGGGGGGGGGGGGGGGGGGAATCTCGGTCCGATTACATGCGGCTTGTGTGCGCCCTCACGTCCTGCGGATACGAATGTCGACCCACCTCGTGCAGGGATTTTTTTTTTGCACTAGTTTTGATTAAGAAACCCAAAAAAATTTACTACGCTCGCTGTTTTAGACAGCGAGTCTTACTTTGAAAAAAAAAATCCCGCCAAATTATGGACAAACACCTATACCTACACTCACTATCTTAAATAGCGCGGACATTTTCACCAAACTCGCTATCTCTAATATTATAATGGGAGAAGGCCTTGGTGTCATTTGTCATTTTGTCATTATATAAAGGAAGTTTCCAGTTCAAATCCTCCATACGTCAAAGTTTTTTTTTTTGAAATTATTAAAACGTGCATCGCACGTGCAAATTACTAGTATATATAGTGCTAAATGCACATTCTAGAATGACTCTTCATTTCACAGGCATACATTAATCTCTAATATTATAATGGGAGAAGGCATTAGTGTCATTTGTCATTTTGTCATTCTACCAACATGTGTAACGCACGTACATAACTAATATAAAGAAGGTTTCTGGTTCAAATCCTCCCTACGTCAGAGTTTTTATTTTAATTTTTTGAAATTATTAAAACGTGCATCGCATGTGTAAATTACTAGTTTGAGATAGTGAGTCGATCGTTTTGGTAAATTTGGTAAATACTTTCAAAAAGTGGATCATTTTGGTAAAAAATTCATTTGTTAGTATAAATTTCATGCATGTATGCCAGTCGTATCATCTATACTTGTTTCAACTCTAAACCTAGTTATGTTTGAACTTTTTTTTACTGGGGTTTCTCTTTCTAGGGTTCTAGACAGATAAACTATCTCCCAAAAAACTCTAAAAAAAAGAAAAAATCCTAGATCTGAAATCCCCCTCGGTTCGCTACCGCCCAACGTCGTCTCTCCTGTCTCTCACGCCTTATCCACTTCCGTTGCCACTTTGCCGCTCCATCCCGTTGCGATCCTCGCGTCCTCCCTCCTGTCGCGCCTCTGTTCGAGCAGCGATGGAGGCTCCCTCCCGCCACCGCACCATCTCGTCTCCCGTCATCGTCCCTCCCGTCACTCATCCGATCGAGCAACGCGGGAGGTTCCTTCCCGCCAGTGCTCCCTCCTGTCTCCCATCTCCTGTCTCCTGCCGTCGACGCCCTAGTGGAGATCACAGACCCCGTTCAGCTCCCGGTATACTTCGACGCCCTCGCCGCCTCCTTCGAGATATGCATCGATGGCCTCCTCTTCGGCGCCGGATGCGATGCCATCATCGCCGCCACCATGTCCTCACCCTCGATGCCAATCACGATGCTCTACAGCTACGATTTAGATGTCAAGGTGCTGGTTGGGTGGGCAAAGAAGGTGGGGTATGTGATGATGGTCGTGCCGGAGTTAGAGGTGACAGCGGTATGATTGATTTGGGTTTTACAACCTCTACGCCGAAAAATTAGGAGTTGCCTCCCTCGATGGTCACAACTATCACGACAACACCATCCCCCTCTCCTCCAACCGGGACAGTTGCAACCCCACCGCCCATCGTGGTGAGAGAAGAATGTGTTTCTTCATTAGTTATGGTTTGCTTTAGGTTTTGGTTGTGAGAGGGTAAGGGAGAGAGAGATGGTGAGATGTTGCTCTTCACTTTTCTCATTTTGTGTGTATGTGTGTTGGGTAGGTGAGAAATTACCTGAGATAGCACGAACGTGAGAGGCGAAAGTCTTCTCACGACTCTCTCTTTGGTTGTGATTTTGTTTGGGGTGAGTGAGTATGTTGTTTGTGTGTTTCGACAGCCACAACCATCGAGATAGTGTCATCCCCCTCATTACCGAGCCGAACAACTACAATTCCACCACCTGTCGTGGCGGGGGGTGAAGGTGATTTCTTCAATAGTTGTGGTTTGGTTTGAGTTTTGGTTGTGAGGGGGGAGAGAGAGAATTTTTGGTTTTTACGAGCTTCTGTGAACTTGTAGGTATAAAATATCTCCCTCTCGGAGCATATATGAAATAACTCCCCGAATCAAGAAACCAACAAGAGTATACATCTATAAAATTTGAAACAATATTATTGTGTATGCTATCACCTGATTCAGTGGTACTGGATTTGGCGCTCATCAGACTCAACCACTTGTAACAATCCTTTTTGTAAGGCTCAACTCCTCTATAATGGTGGCAACGAATCCTACCCTTACGTGGACTTTCCTTTCCATTAGAAGTATCATTCACCTCCAAGCATCTCACAGAAGTAGAAGCTGATTGCTAACTCTCCTTCCTAAGTGCATCCTCCTCCAAGCCCTCAGTCATACCTGCTACCGAAAACTTCTCATTGGTACATTTTCCGTCTAGCATAGTTATCAAGTTGGATAAATTTGGTGGTGAATATATCAAGTCGAAAGATTTTAGATCATCTGCATTAATCACCCTTGGTTCAGATAACTCCGTATTGAACTCCACTGTATGACCTAGAAGAGCAGTACTTTTCTTCATTGAACAACCCAATAACTTTATTTTCTTGTACATCTGATCATGTAACAGCGATTCCGAGTAGTCAGTTCTGAGTCTTGCCCAAAGACTCGCCGTGCTTTTCTCCTCCATGAATTTGCACATTACTCCGCTCATCAATAACATCTGGATTAAACCCAATGCTATAGAATAAATCTCCTACCAGTTCTCCTGCTTCATGCCGATTGATCTCCCTTTATCTCCTTCTAAGGATAACTTTAAGCCCTTTAGAACCAATGTTTTATACATATTCTCCTTCCAGAGATTAAAGTTGAACATACCATCAAACTGCTTGATTTGTGTGATCTGATCTGTCATCTTCTCCAAGGAACTCGAACAAATCTACGAACCTGAAGCTCTGTTACCAATTGTTAGGAAATTTGATTTTCTCTTCTAGTAGGATCTTGTTGAGTTAAGCGACACAATCAATACAAACCACCAACCATATAAAATATCGCACCAAACACACCAAAGCACAAATTTGTTCTGGTTGGGACTTTCGCCTTAATCCGGGGGAGAAGAAACTGATATGTTATTCAATATAGAAGATACAAGAATATTACAATTCTCCAAGAAATACTAGTTGTTTACAATTGGAGAACCTCTCAAACTCTCTTCAATGAAGTACTCTCTCTCTTGACTCTCAATGAAGGCTAATTATAACAATATATAGAGATCCAGAGAAACCTTAGTTTCATATCTTTATACAATAACAATTAGATATTCCTCAAGAGATAGCCATATAATAAGAGCCGTTCTATCTAATTTGAAGAGCAAGTTGGTTTCCAACAAATCATCTAGACCCGCACCCGAAAGTTGCATGCAGCCGCGCGCGGTCTACTGAACACAAATGTGGTCGACCGTTGAACTATCGCCAAATTCCAGAGAGGGTGACAATCGACTGTACGGTCGACTTCACTTGCTGCTGACAGTTTCTATGCTTGCTTCCACTTTGCTTTGATCACCTCGATTCCTTCATCTCTTTACCGTCTTTGCATCTAACTTATTATGCAAGACATAAACCCAACATGTTCTGATCCAATATCGGGTCCGGATCTCGTGTAAATGTGATAGTACTAATTTTTATGTTTAAATGGCTAAAAAGAGTAAATAGAATAATCGTCAAATTGAAGTAATTAAGTTATTCGAAAAAATGAACCCAAACCGTAGAACCGGAAACCCGCTCGAACAAACTTGAAACCCATGGGTCCATATTTGGGTTTAAAAAAATCCAATAGATTCTGGTGGGTTTCGAAAAAAAATGAACAATGTTTAAAAATTGTTAAACCCCGCCCGATCCGACCTGTGCACACCCCTACTTACAGTGCTATAACTCAAATCCTTACACTCCCATGTGGCTCAATTGAGATCCACCTTCAATTAAGCCACGTCGTAGCATGTTTTTTTTTTTTGGGAAAAGGTGGAATAATGCCACCCTGTTTCATTAATAAGAAGTTAATAAAACAAACCCGGTGTACCGGAAAAATACAAAAGTACAGTGCAGGAAATAAAACATAATCCCCCAACAAAACCCTGGGGGGTGTGGATCTAATCATCCATACATCATACAACCAAAAGTACAGTAGGTCGATACAAAATACCAAGTAGCGGAGACTGCGGCTAATAAAACTCTGATGAGTATGGAGAGCGCAAATCCCTCAGTCCAGTATCGGCCCAAATTCTACCTCCTCATCATCAAATTCTTCCACCTGGAAGACTCTGGCAATCCTCCCTCTCGCTCCTATGGCAGCAGCTGTAGCCCAAAAAGAGATAAGATGCATGATATGAGTAAGGTTACCAGAAATATTATTACATGAAGCACGAAAATAGAAATTATTTCTGTCTAGCCATAACACCTAAGTAGTTGCCGCAATGGCAATGTACCAAGCATCCTTCATTTCGTGGCGTGTCGATGCAAATTTGGGGCCAATCTACAAATCCTCGTATTCGCTGGGGTAGTCACCTGTCTCTAAAAGGCCCGTAATACCTCTACCATCATCGCCTTACTCCTTTGACAGTGAATGAAGAGGTGGTTCAGATCCTCCGTATGTGCGCTACAGAAGCCGCAGTTGGTCGCTTTCTGGGGCTGCCTTTTAGCAAGATTCTCTCTAGTGAGGATTGCATTATTGAGCACTAGCCAGAGAAAAACCCTTACTTAAAGGGGTGTTTTGGCCCTCCATAATACCTGAGCCCAGCTGGGTCTGCATCCTCGATAGTGAATTCGATGGTACAGAGATCTAACAGTGAAGACTCCTTTGGCCTCTAATCCCTAGTGCAACTGATCTGGGCCTTGTGTGCAGCTCGCCCCGTTCCGTGCAATGTGTATTTGTAGAGCATGTAGTTGCTGTTGTAAACCTGGGTTTAGACGCCCTCGAAAAGGCGGTCTCCAGTTGCCCCTTTTCCATGTCGCAGCCACAGAATCATTCGGGCGAGTTGTTTTCTCATACAGCTCCGGGAAGGTCTCTTTAAGGATATGGACCCTACACCATTTGTCACACTAGAATCTGGTGAACCGTCCATTCCCAATCGTCAACGCAACTGCGGAGTTGAAAGGCTCGCTCACTTTGGTAATTCCTTTCCAGAAGCGAGAAACTCTGGACCCTACCCTGAAGCCCAAACTTCTAGTACCTTTTCCCCGGAGGTATGGTTGAATGAAGTCCTGCCATCCTTCTCCGCAGTGGTGAAAGACCTTCCACCACAATTTCCTCCGTAGGGCAAGGTTCATGTCTCTTAAGTCGATGATGCCTAGCCCTACATGTCTCTTCTTCATGCATGCGATACCCTACTTGATCATGTGGTATTCCCCCTATTCGAGTCCGCTCCTTTCCAAAGGAATCGCTTTCGGATTCGGTCAATCCTTTGGATGACCCATTTGGGCAGTTCAAAAAATAACATGTAGTAAATGGGCAGATTAGACAACACTGAGTTGATAAGTACCACTCTGCCCCCGAGTGAAAGTAATTTTTCTTTCCAGCCAGACAATCTGTCCTCCACCCTGTCTATGATAGGCAGCCAGTCTGTCTTAGTGAGTTTCCCTGATCTGAGTGGGAGCCCTAGGTATTTGATTGGGAATTCATCAGTCATACAGTTTAGTATGGTAGCATGTTCTCGTGTTTCTACCTCGGAAAGTGTGATTGGAATCAGAGCGCTCTTGTGGAAATTTATTCTAAGGCATGACCAGACTTCAAAACAGTAGAGGGCTCCTTTAAAGCAGACTGTTTCTGACCTGGTCCCATTACCAAAGAGTAGGGTGTCGTCGGTATACTGTAGAATCGTGCACCCTTGATTAGAAGTGCTGCTGGCCACGGGTATTATCCAAACTTGTCCCCGACAGTTCTCTAGCATACCCCTCAACACATCTGCTACAATAGTGAATAGGAGTGGAGAAAGCGGATCCCCCTGTCGGAGTCCCTTCTTGCAAGAGAACGGCGGCCCCGGCCGCCCATTCACCGAGATTGCCGTTTTACTAGTATGTAAACAGTGTTTGATCCATCTTATCCATTCATCCCCGAATCCTCTCCCTCTGAGAGCTTCCAGCAAGCACTCCCAGTCGACGGAGTCGTATGCTTTCTTAAAGTCGAGTTTTAGGAGGAAGTTCTTAGAGTTGCTCTTATGGCAGTGGTGGATAACTTGCTCAGCGGTGGCCATACAGTCTAGAATACATCTGCCCTTGATGAAATTCGTCTGGGTTTTGCTGATTAAACTGTCCATTACACCTCCCAGGCAGATGGCCAGGACCTTTATGATGATCTTAACAAAGCAGTTTATGAGGCTAATAGGTCTATAATCCCCTACTCTCGTAGACTCCTCTCTTTTGGGTATCAGAATAACTTCCACAAAGTTAAACATGCCCAATCTGAGATTGTTGTGGAAAAATTTATCCATCAACGCCATAATATCCCCTTTAATTTCTTCCCAAAATACTTGGAAGAACATCATTGGAAAGCCGTCTGGCCCAGGCGATTTGTCTGCTCCCATTTGTGTGATGGCCTTTTTCACTTCCGCTTCCGAAAAAGGTGCTTCCAAAGTGGATAAAGCTTGCGCTGATTCGTTCTGGTATGCCTGCCAGTACTCATCCCTAAGTGGGATCCTGAAGTCATTCTTCTTCCCAAAAAGGCCCTTGTAGTAGTTTTGAAAGGTTGTGGAGATCACATTTTCATCTTGCGATGTCCCTGTTTCCATTTGTATTGACAGGACTAGATTGAACCTACGTCTTGCGCTTGCCACTCAGTGGAAGTAGGCCGTATTCGCGTCTTCCTCTTTGAGCCACGAAATTCTCGATCTTTGTTGCCATTTGATCTCTTCCAACTTATAAAGATTGGCAATATTTTCTCAGAGCTCTAGTAGCCTGTTTCTTTCATCTTGTAACAGGACCCTCATCTCTTCCAACCTTTCTAGCTCATCAATTCCTTTCAAAAAGGAGTCTTTTGCTCGCCAGATGGTCGAGAATCTGGACTGATTCCATCTATGCAGCCACTTTCTCAATCTACGGATTTTCTCACACCATCGGGATGCAGCATCCGAACCAGTAGTTAGGAGCACCCAATTTTCCATTATCATGTTATGAAATCCCTGAATTTCTAGCCAGGCCTTCTCAAACCTGAATTTTCTTGGCCTTTGGCTCCCTGCACCCCTGCATCAAGTAGGATCAAGGTATGATCTGACGTAGGTCTAGGGATCACTCTAGCAGTTGCCAATGGGAACTTAGCCTACCAATCTATCGATACTAGTATCCTGTTCAATTTGGCCATAATCGAAGTAGCTTGCATGGTAGACCATGTAAATAGTCTGTCATTAATTGGAATATCAATCAACTCCAGTTCCGTGATCACCCTATTGAACTCTTCTCTGTGTCTGTCGCTGGAGCCCCTTCCCTTGTGCTCGAAAGCAAATCTGGTAATGTTGAAGTCCCCCCAACAACCCAAGCTCCCGACCATCGACTTCGAATATCGACCAGCTCCTGCCAAAAGGCATCTCGCTCTGAAGCCACATTTGGTCCATAAATGACAGTGATTGTCTGCACCCAATTATCAGATCGTCGCTTTAGCCAGACAGTTAGGGAAAACGTTCCACTGTATACCTCGGTACAAGTCAGAATATCCGGGTTGAACCTAATAGCAATCCCTCCCGAGGCTCCAGCGGACGGGCGTAGCACCCATTCCTTGATTCTGTTGCCCCTTATTCTTTTGAGTTTGAACCCGTGTGCAAGTTTGGTCTCCTGTAACCCTACCACTTCCGCCTTGGAGTTATTAATGACGTTCCTAATCATATCTCTTTCCCCCTATCCCCCAGCCCTCTAACATTGCAGAATAGTGTATTCATTAGGAGACCGTGTCTGGGTTGATAGTGGATGTGGGTGCGGGACAGGCTTCATCTTCGAAGGCCTCTATCAACCCAACATCGGATCCTGGGTCCTTCTGAAAACTAGACTTAACCCTTTCATTTTCCCAACTCCTAATCTTATTGAGAAGTAAAGTAATACGTTCCGTGTCACACACCTCTAACCCACAGGTTTTAGCTAAGAAAATAACTTCAGAATCTGACAAGAAATTTAAAATATTAGCTAAAAAAGTTCTCATACCTCCGTCGTCGAATTTTGCGGCGTTGGCTGCTGCTGCTACCTCCAGATAGTCATCCAAGGAATCTACATGAGCCTTCTTAGGTGACCGCTGAACTCTGAACCCCACCGTCCTGCTAGATGTTCCAGTACTATCTCTTGGTGCTGATACTCGAAGTGTGGACAAGACCATCTCTTGAGAGGTCTCCCTCTGTGTCTCAGCAATAAACTCTAGCTCCTCTGATTCCTCGTCAGTAAATGTAAATTCTTCGTCCAGATTTAAGCATCCTTCCAAATCCTCATCACTTTCTATCTGCTGGGTATCCAATTAAATCGTAGTATCTCTTGTTGCGGACTCCTCGGTGAGCCCACCAATAGATGATGATTCTATAAGAATAACCGTCCTTCCTGTCGTGGACCCCTCAATGGGCCCACTGCGCATCAGCAGTTGCACCTGATTGAGCAACTCTAAAGATATATTTGCCTCCGAAGCAATAGGCAGCATTTTGGACCCCTCTTTGGGCCCATTAACGTCTATCAGATAAGTCTTCTGAAGCCCATTCAAAAGAGCCGTTGGAACGACTTTAGAAGCGTTGCTTCCGTAAGGCATTATACCGCTTCCCTCAAGTTCCGCGCACCCTAGTTTCAATAACCGGAGGGTGAGCTCACCCCCCCTTGCCACGTGTCCTCAGCTGGTTGGCTGGCTCTGCGGCGACAGCAGATGGCGTGGGACTCAAGGAGCCAGTCGATGGTTTCGAGGGGGTTTCTTTAATCTCCTTCGCTCTCATTTCCCTTTCACTCTGAGTGTTTTCCTGCCTCTCTTCTACTCCGCTTCTGTCTCTATTCCGCTCATTACTAATTTAAGCTCTCTTCTGTCCCTGTTCTGCACTCCCCGCTCCTGCAAAGTTCCCCTTTGGGTTGTGCCCTCTGACGCCTGTCGTCGTCTTCCCCAAAGTGGAAGTCTTTTGCCTACCCCCATCCCCAATGCCACCAACTCTCGTCCTTTCTGACCTCGAGACTGCATGTCGTTTTGGAAGTTGCTTTCCAAAGGAGAACTGCCCTTTCTAGCTTTATCCCAGTCTGTCTCTGTGCGGCGCTTTCCACCACCAACTCCACAGAGTTGACTGCCATTTTTGGGCATTTCTTGCATCTCCTTTCGAGGCTCTCCTCTGTGGGTACCAAGGCCTTCCGAATCTGGAGTGTTGTGCAAGTCCATCGTTGGATCTATCTGGTTTGTTGTCCCTTTTGGAGGCTTTGGATCTGGGTCGTTGGATCTGATGGCCAAGCCTCTGTGTTGACCACCTTTGATCGGAGACCCAAGTCTTGGACCAGATCCCTCCGCCGTGAACCCATGGCCGTGCTCTGTCCCTCTCGTTGCCTTGATGATCTATCTGTGAGCGCGCTCCACCTTGTGGGCCCCATCTATGGTAAGGTCCTACTGAGTGTCCACCACTTCTTTGTAGGAGCAGCTGTCTCTGAGTGCCGAGGGGATAGTGGGGGACGTGATGGCCGCTGATTCCACCTCCGACTCCGCTCGCTTGTCGAGAATGAATCGGATCAAATAGGCTTCCTCATAGGATTATACCATCGCAAAGCGAGGCATCAAAGCTATTTCAGTACTCCTAATGAGAACCCTAGCAGAGACAATCTTCGAACGGCGTACAGTCTTCTCGTCCATTACTTCGATGGAGCCGAAGTCAGCAACGATCTCTTGTAAGGCTTCTCGTTTCCAAAAGTGAAGAGGTACATTATGAACCCATATCCAAAATTTCTCCTCCTGTGGCAGCTCCGCTCTGAAGCTAGGAGACCATGCGGCAAACTCCAATTTGAAGTAACCAAAGTCGATAGTGCCCATCTCAGTTACTACGCTCACCTTCTCCGGTGACGGGAAGGAGACCAGAAACTGGAGATGGCATAACTTCCTTACCACCCAGTCTCGGTGAGCTTTCATTGGCCATTTACACTTAACGCTTGGAGAATATGTGTCTCTGAGGGGCTCCCCGCCTTAACCTTGGCTATAGCGCACCATTGGCACAACCACTTCTCCTCACTCTTGATGATCTCTAGACTGTTAGCAAGGCGGATAAAGGTGGGGCTATCTGGGGATCTACCCCTGCTGACCGGACGCTCATCGTCCTGGTTGGACTGAATCACATTGGTGCACACGTACGATAAGTGTCCCCACTTCATGCATTTGAGGCATCTGACCTCCTTGGTGCAATCTTTTCGGTAATGGCCCATATATCTACAATTGAAACAAGGTATTGGTTTGTGCTTTCCTCTTCGATTCCTCTTCTTATGTTCGGAAATGGTGGTTGTGGAGTTGGTCTGTTTTGTGAAACTCTGGTTAGCCCCTTGAGCCCCAATTTTCTTATCTTCAGATATCCCAGTGTCCGTTGTAACCCCGTTGTGCGGCTTCCCCTTGTGGGCCCACTTAACAGTAAATTCCGAAGTAGTTCAGGGGTTTCTTTGAGGTTGCGGAAAGTGGCGTTTGTGATGGGAATGAGAGTGGTTGTGATGATAGGAAGATGCAGTAGCATACTTGGAAGGTGAGTAGGCATGACTCTTGTTTCTCGTGTTTGTGAATAGCATCCATTCCTCCCTATCAAGTTGACGCTCATCCTCCGTTGTAATCCCACCGTGCGGCACCCTTCCATGGGCCCGGTCGATGCTGGATTTATGTGCTGGCAGAAGGTTAAGTTGTTGGGGTGGAGAAATGTGATGCTGCCATTGATGGTGGCGGTAAGGTCCTTGGTTATGGAAGTGGTGTCTGTCTTGTTTGTAGAGATGCCTGTTCAGTAGAGATTTCTGTTGAAACTATAGTTTTGAATGGTCCCTGACACCCTGATCTTGTCCCTCTCCATAGAGGCGACGCTGGACTAAGGGGGGGTCTTCTTACGCCACACTTGGCCTGTAGGAGGGCCCTCTCCATGGGCCCGTCCCCTATGTAGCCCCTCTTGGCGATGATGACCCCATTCCCCTCCCGAAGTGCGTTGCTTCATGCTCGTACCGGGGAATGCGATGGCCTGAGCCGATGGGAACCCCCCCTCCCTTGAGGTGGTTTGGTTCAGAGGTGGATTTTGCTCCGTGACGGAGTTATGGTGGGGGATTGGCGGCAGTGCCGGGGCTTCAATAGGTTCTGTGGGAAGTTCAGCAGTGGGAGGAGGGGGGTGTGGGTGGGTGGCGAACCCTCTCATTGGGCCCGCACCCACTGAGTTCGAGAACGGAGAGCATAGCCAGAAAAGGGTATGGTGAAGGTGAAGTAGAGTGGGAAGCCGGGAAGAAGGTGAAGTGGTTAGAAGAGCAATGTTGACGAAGCTAAAGTGGGTTAAGGAATTGAACTAGAAAGGAGAGGGATGAGAGAGGTTGTCGTCAGTAGTTTTCTGGTGGGGGGGAGGGGAGGAGGGAGAGGAGGGGGAAGGGGGGTTGGGAGTTGGTAGGAGTCCCATCTTAGAAGGTATTTTATTGAGGATAAGGTATGTATATGCTTGTGGTTTTTCCACGTAGTAGCATGTTCATGAGTGTGTTTTAGTTTTAGATTTTTTTTTTATTTTTTTATTTGTTCTATGGTATGATCATGAATCTGAGATTTTTTTACTCATCATCATTAGATGACCACTCACTCTTAGAGCATCTCCGATGCTTCCTTCATTTTGAAGGCCTTCAAAAGAAAATATTTTTGGAATATTTCGTTTTGAAGGCTCATCAACTCCAACCATCTTCCGTCAAAATTGGTTTCTTCAAATTTTATTCAATTTTTTAAATTAAACTATACATTAATTGTAATTCTAATAAAATGTAAAACTGCTTTAAAATCCGGATAAATATTTTTAATTATAAGATTATTAGATTTATTTTATTTTAAGCGATTATTAATGACTTATAAATTTCCTAATAAAATGAGTAATTTTATTTAGTTATCACTTTGCCTAGATTATGAATGAAATAGTAAATTGACATTAATCAAATAAATTTTCTAATTTAGTATATTTTAATATTAAATTTTGACAGAAATAGAAAATTTCAGATTATAATAATTAAAAATGAAAGTACAACATGAAGATGAAAAAAAATACAGATAAGCTAATACAATAACAACAAACTACAATAACATGAAAAGCAAATTACATAATAGCAAATTACAATAACATTAAAAATTACATATAATTTAATATTCCGGTAGGTTATCTCCAAATCTATGTCCTCCCTATTTGGTTCCTCCATATCCATTTGCTCCATAATAAGCTGCGGATGATCCACCTTCACATTGGTATCCAGTTTGATATTGGTTATAGTCAGGGAAATTATTATGCATAAATTGAGAGAATGACCCAAAGACTTCAGAATTACTATTCTTATTTAAAACTTGTTCTTTTTTCTTCCAAAAATATTCTCGTTCGATGGGGTCGGTTATAGAATTTAGGTCTTTCTCCATATAGAGCATCTCTTGACGTTGAGTCTCTAGTTCTAATTTTTTTCTTCTCATTTTCAGCATTTAGCATTAGGAGATTGTAGCATAACGATGTTGCATTCTCCCATTCTTCTTGCCCTCTTTTCAATGCATTAGGAGTTGGGGATTATTAATGTTATAATTTTAATGTTTTTTTATCATTCAGTTCTATGTATTTCAATGTCCAACGTTTGTATTTCCAATTAATGATTCTATGTATTTGTCTTTTATCTATTTCCAATTAATGATCACATTGTATGAGTGGGTAGTCTTTTGAAAATATGTTAAGCTAATACAAAATAACAAAATAATCTTGACTATAAATATTGTATCAATTATTTTTTTCAAACAATAAAAAAATATTCAAAATTGGTCTCATTTTAAAGGTATCGTCAAGACATTTCCAACAGTACCAAAATAATAAAATTTGGCTTAATATTTTATAAGATACATTCACGAAATATATAGCTACACATTTCAATTAAAGGATATGGAAGGAATTCTTAAAAAGATATTAAGGTAAAAAAGGGTAAAATGAAAAATTTTAATTGTGAATATTGATTTGAATGAGCTCAAAAAAGCCTCCAAATTTGGAGACATATTTGAAGCTCCTTCATTTTGAAGCTTCCTTTGAAGCCCGGTTGGAGCAACCCGGGCCTTCATTTTGAAGAAATGAAGCCCGGTTGGAGTTGCTCTTAGAGCATCTCCAATGAGGGCCTTCAAAATGAAGGCCTTCAAAATAAATATTTGGGGAATATTCATTTTTGAAGACTCGTATACTCCAACCACATTCTTTCAAATTTAATTTCTTCAAACTTTATTCATTTTCTCAATTAAACTAAAATAAATTATACATTAATTGTAATATTAGTGAAATTTAAACCTACTTTAATTTCCGAATAAATATTTTTAATTATCACATTATCAGACTAATTTTACTTTAGGCGATTATTAATGACTTATAAATTTTCAAAAATATTATTTTTATTTAATTATCACTTTGCCTAGATTATGAATGAAATAGTAAATTCACATTAATCAAATATTTTTTATAATTTAGAATAACTTAATATTAAATTTTGACAGAAGTAGAACATTTAGAATTATAATAATTAAAATTTAAAGTACAACATGCAACCAAAAAAATAATAATAACATAATAATAACAGACAAAGCAAATTCCAGACAACAAATTACAATAACAATAAAAATTATATATAATTTAATATTCGAGTAGGTCATCTCCAAATCTACGTCCTCCCTGTTCAGTTCCTCCATATCCACTTGCTCCATAATAAGCTACGGATGATCCACCTTCACATTGGTATCAAGTTTGATATTGGTTGCCGCCAGGGAAAGTATTATGCATAAATGTAGAGGATGACCCAAAAACTTCAGAATAACTATAACTTGTTCTTTTTTCTTCCGAAAATATTATCGTTCGATGGGATCGGTTATAGAATTTAGGTCTTTCTCCATAATGAGCATCTCTTCTCATCGAGTCTCTAGTTCTAATTTTTTCTTCTCATTTTCAGCATTTATCATTAGGAGATGGTAGCATAACGATGTTTCTTTCTCCCTTTCTTCTTGCCCTTTTTTCAATGTTTTCAGAATTTCTCGATTTTCTTCAACAAGTGATTCGATAATATGATTTTGCTTATCAAACTGTCTCTTTTTCATCTTTTCTTTTATCCATCCCGTAGGTTGGCTTCATGATTTGTCGATTGGTGCTTGTTCCTCTTCGATTGACACTTGCTCATCGTTGTCTGTATTCATATCGATGGATCTCAGACCTAATGGAGACCCCATTTTGGATTCTTGGCAGTTGTTAGTTTGTGAAGCTTTGGAAGTCGTAGGAGATCTGAATTTATATTGGTCCATTTCTCAGCGTCCTTGAGGATGAATCACACATGATCAAATACAAACCCATTCTTTTCATCTGAATCATGTGAAAATAGAACTTTGGCACGTTTAATCTACATGTAGAAATATGTAAAATGTAATTAGTACAAATCTAATAATTTAATTATTAGAAGAAAAATATGAATGAAATACTAACAATATCTAGCTCAGAAGCACCACTTGGATTAAGGCACTCGACTTGACGAATGCATCCACGAAACATGCTTACAGCTTTATGATTAGGGTCATACGACATGCGAGAGACTTTTGTGACCGATACGTATCACAAAGAGTGGGATTACGTTTAACGAAAGTTGCTTAAATTCTCTCACATAACTTGTCTTTCTTCCAATTACTACCCAAGATGGGATCTTGAGAAATCTCAAACCATGCGAAGCATAAAACTTGATCTTCTTCTGTAGAGAATGATTTTCCACGGATAATCTTTGTAACCATAGGAGAAGAGGAAAAAGTTCTCAATTCAAAAGATAAGCACAGAGTTATGAGTTTGAAAAATGGAGAGGATGATGTCAATATTTATAAGACAACCGACTTAATTCCTTAAGAGAGGATACAATGCCAACGTAGAAGACGACCGACTTGACTGAAAGAGAGAATCCAATGCCAACATATAGGACGACCGACTTGATTGAAAGATAGAGAATCCAAGAATTAATTTTTTTATAAGACACTTTTCAAAAATATTTGAAGAAAGATGACAGTTGGCCAAGTATTTGCGCTCATGGACTCAACAACTAAACTCGCCATTCCCAACGGCGAGTTTAGTTGTTTCATCATCTTCATTGGGAAACGCATGTTTAGTGCTAATTTTAGTTTAAAATTTTCAAAGAAGACTTGTTTCCAATGGTGAGGACATTTATACTAGACTCCCTGTTGGGGAACAGCAAGTTTAGTTCAAAATTTTCAAAGAATACTCGATGTTCCCAACGGCGAGGATATTTACACTAGGCTCGCTGTTGGGAATAGCGAGTTTAGTTCAAAAAAAAAAATTACGGAGTTTTTTTCGAAAATTCACTAAGTCCAACAGAATATTTCACTCTTTGTAAAATTTCCTACATCCTCGCTGTTCCCAACAGCGAGTCTAGTGTAAATGTCCTCGTCGTTCAGAACAGCGAGTCTTCTTTGAAAATTTTGAACTAAACTTGCTGTTCCCAACAGCGAGTCTAGTATAAATGTTCTCGCCGTTAGGAACGGCGAGTCTTCTTTGAAAATTTTCAACTAAAAATCAGTACTAAATACGTTATTTTTCAATAGCTAGGATGAAATAACTAAACTCGCCGTCGGGAACGGCGAGGATGAAATAACTAAACTCGCCGTTGGGAACGGTGAGTTTAGTTGTTGAGTCCATAAGCGTAAATACTTGGGCAACTGTCCTCTTTCTACAAATATTTTCAAAAAGTGTCTTATAAAAAAAATTAATTCGAGAATCCAATGCCAATGGATAGGATGACCAACTTGACTAAAAGATACAGAATTCAATGCCTACGGATAATACAACCGACTTGATTGAAAGACAGAGAATACAATGCCAGCGGATAAGACGACCGACATGACTAAAATATAGAGAATCCAGTGCCAACGGATAAGACGACTGACATGACTGAAAGACAGAGAATCCAATGCTGGTTAAGACGACCGAATTGATGCTTTGACAGAGAATCCAATGATGGTATAAGACGACCATTTTGATACCTTGACAGAGAATCCAATGCTGATTATGTAACTCAATTTCTATATAAACAACATATAACCATAAACACTACATCCTTCATCTCTAACCCTTTCATATAAGACGACCAAACCCAACATTCTCTAACAATGAGCTTTAAATAAGGGTCATCTTATCTACCATCTTCTAATTCTGATGACAAACATATGCCTCTATCACCAACATCATCCAATCTTCTAATTCCATCGGCAACAGAATGGAAGGAGAAAATGAATGCATGGGAAGAAGCAGAAGCATTATTAGCTCGATTATATGCATCCAACAATGCCATCATGAGTCAATACCTTGTAGATGATGAAGATCTGACATGTCAAAGATCAATTCCTAGCCACATAGTGATCAACCGCGAATGAGATAGAGAGAATTCTCGACTATGAAATGATTATTTTTCTGAGAAGCCTACATATGAGGAAAATATATTTCACAAAAGATTTCGGATGCGGAGAAGTCAATTTCTTCATATTGTCAAGGTAGTAAAAGAACACCATACCTTCTTCGTACAAAAGAGATATGTTATTGGAAACTTTGATTATCCACTTTGCAGAAGGTCACGACAGCATTTCGAATGTTAGCATATGGATCAGCTGCGGATTGTACCGATGAATATATAAGAATTGGTGAGTCAATGCAACTTTATATTTAAAGAAATTTTGTCAGGCAATTGTGGAGGTTTACGGAGATGAATACTTAAGAACACCCAATGCCAACGATATTGCAAGACTGTTACAGAAGGGTGAAGAACGAGGTTTTCCAGAAATGATGGAAAATCTTGATTGTATGTATTGGACATGGAAAAACTGTCCAACGGCTTGGGTGGGACAATACTCGAGTCGTCATGGTGGTCCAACTATCATTCTTGAGGCAGTGATTTCTTACGACTTATGGATATGACATACATATTTTGGACTACCGGGCACGAACAATGACATCAATCTGTTGCAAGCGTCAAATTTGTTCGCTAACCTAACTCAGGGTATTACTCCTCATGCTCATTATACAATTCAAGGTAAAGAATATGATGTCGGTTACTATTTAGCCGATGGCATATACCCCAAATGGTCAACCCAAGTACAAATTAATTTCCAACCCCAAGGTCCAAAGAAACAATACTTCGCAATGATGCAATAATCATGCCGAAAAGATGTGGAGCGAGCATTTGAATTCTTTCAAGCACGATTTGCCATCATCAAGGGGGCATCACGTTTTTGGGATAAATGTGTACTAGATGACATCATTTTTGCGTGTGTTATACTACACAATATGATCGTCGAAAATGAACGCGATGACTCTGAATGACCTGTCTAATTATTCAGAATGTTCAAGAGATTGATGTCAATAAAACTGGGCAATTTTGATGATTTCTTGCTCAACACAACCAACTCAAAGACAAATTTGCTCATATTGCATTTAGAAATGCACTAATATAGCAAGACACGACAATAAAATGGATTAAAGACTGGTGAATATCAATGTTATTTTCTTTTAATGTTTTTTTTATCATTCATTTCTATGTATTTTACTGTCCAACGTTTGTCGTTTATTTATTTCCAATTGATGATCACATTTTATGAGTTGGTGAAATATATTTAGTAGTCTTTTGAAAATATGTTAAGCTAATACAAAATAAATAAATAATCTTAAATATTAATTTTGTATCAATTATTATTTTCAATCAATAAACAAATATTTAAAATTGGTTTCATTTTAAATGTATCGTCAAGACCTTTCTAACGGTACCAAAATAATATAATTTTGATTAATATTTTATAAGATACATTTATCTTTTATATATATATATATATATATATAGACACACACACACACACATTATTATTAAAATGATATGAAGGTAATTCTTGAAAAGATGTTAAGATGAAAGATGGTAGAATGAAAATTAAAAAGTATGAATAGTGTTTTGAAGGCCAATTTCAAAGCCTTTAAATTTGAAAGGTTTAGGACCTCCTCCTTTAAATTGAAGGAGACAATGAAAAATGGTTGGAGCCTTCAGAACCTTTTTTTTTTAAAAGGAAAATCTGGAATATGACCACCCTGTTTCATTAATCAGAAATTAACAAACCATATAAACTACAAACATGAAATAAAACATGAAGCAACATGACTCGTACAATTAACAGATCTCTCCAACAACCTTGAAGGGTGGGACGACAAACCGATAGTCATCACACACTATCGAAGAGGATAAACTGTAATACCTCGAATTCCATTTACATGTAATTTGTAGTACAACAGGATCTACACTTCACTTCGTACAATTTTATAAGGAATTTAAAAATATTTATTACTGCATTGTTCTTTTACAACAATAATGCAGCGGAAAATAAATGAAGTACAACAGGACAATTTTAACAATTTTGGCATGTAAGTAAACATCAACATCAAATTCATCTTTACATCTTCTTGTAAGTTCCAAGACCTGCATATGAAATTGTGGGCATGTCAGTTGCTTACAACCGACACAATATTATAAACAGCGATCCTATCTATGGTGTATTATAATGAAATCTCTTACTTTAACAATCACAAACTTGAATGCATATAAAAGTTTAAAAAGTGACTATTCTAATCATGTCAGTGTATGATATGACTTAATGCCTAATGCAGATATTATACTACAATGACACTAATGCATACTTGTTTGGATTCTATGCATCTCATACTATATAGGTCTGAGGGCAAGCACCTACGTACTCCACATTAAAGGGTTAAATCACTCGCCATGATAACTACCCAGTAATAAAACAAAGTTTAGACATTCCACGAGTACGGATTCCAGTTTCGGAGATCCACCGCCCGACTATATAGAATTCTCGTTGTGCGAACATCCAGCAAGTGTCTCTCTAGCCTCGGTATACGCATATACACTGGAGTACAGCCTACTATCTGCCCGACTAATCATGATCTCGGAATCCACCACCCGATCAATCATAATCTCGAATTTAATTAAGGCTCGCCTCCATCGCAAGCAACCACAGCCCCGAAATCCACCTCCCGACTAGGTCAATAGTCTCAGAATCCACTTATGTTTGCCCAGGTTTACTACATCTTCATTTAGTGCCTAATTCTTCAGTTTGAACATGAATAAATTATACTACTAGAGCTAGCTTACCCTCCTACCGGTCTTACACAAAAATATACCGAGAATGGCAACCCATATTAGCCATTTCTCAAATCAATTATTCATTTTCAACACTTGCCGGTACCTGGGTCTCATTAAGCCTCTAGAATCAACATCTTTTTATGTTCAACAACTTGGGGTGCTCATACCCTTATAACTCATATTCATGTATTCATAATTCATTCAAATTCTTTCATTCATTCTTATTTATTCATCAACAAGTACAATCTCGTCTTATTCATTTTTACAATACACTTTTCATATTCATGAAAACCTTCTCAATACAAGTTAATGAAGATTAAAATATAATCTCTTAAAATTCATCATTAAAAATTCATTTCATCATTTTTTTTGATTTATTTTATACCAATTCCTAACATCATTAACCATATATATATATATATCTTTCTTGAGTTCACATCTCATCTAAGAATGAATATGATCTTTATTTTCCCAATATATATATATATATATATATATATATATATATATATATATATATATATTTCTCGAGTTCACATTTCATCTAAGAATGAATATGATCTTTATTTTCCCAAAATATAACTTAAAACAACGAGAATATATTTTCAACCACCTCGTTTAAGTATCATTTGCAAAACAGTAAATTCAAAGTCAGAAACTGCATTTCATGCTATTTGTAAAAATCATAGAATATCATATACTTCACGAAACTTTGCGTTATTTATATAAAAATAAAGGCGTACAAGTCTACTACAATTTTTTAGTTATAAGTTTACTCAAAATACTGTATCTATAACCCTGAATTCTTCGAAATATACAATAGGGTCGAAATACTAAAATACTGCTACTGTACAGTATTGTAAAATTCATATAAAATTTAATTCTTCGTGAAAATTTGATTTCTTAGACTTTACAGAAATTCTAACGAGTCTAGTACAACTTCTTAGTTCTGACTTTTCTCAAATCATTTCACTTACAATGCTGAATTGATCCAAAACCGAATGTGTACAGAATTCCAGCAACCAGTCAATTACTAACTAGTTCTGAGTTTAGATTTTATTAAAATAGTAAACAACCTCCAAATCTTATAAAATTTTAAATAAATATTCCTGACATATACAAGATGCTCTAAAAAAAGTTTTAGCTCTAGATTCTAACTATTTTATTAAATACAATTTTTTGATGGGCAAACAAAACTCAAAACAGTAACTTTTCTTGGCATGAATTGATGACTTTGTGTACAAATCTATATTCATATCATTTAATCCAATCATGATATACTACCATGCAATCAAACAACATCAATCAACTTATTTTTATGACAATCTTTCAATTAGCATGCATTTTCATTCTAAATATCATCATGACAATTTAATCACTACTCATATGTATAGCAATTTTATATATCACTTTACCTACACATACATGATACTATAATTTAGAAAGTTCAAGAAGACACCCACCTTAATAAAGATTCTAATGTAGAAGAAGACTCCTAGAAGTTGCTCCTAGCTCCAAGAATGGGAACCCCTTCTTCTCCTACCAAGCTCTCCTTTCTCCAAGCAAGAACTCAAACAACTCTCTCTCTATCTTTTTCCCTCTTTCTTATCTTTTGTTTCTTTTGATCTTTGGTGCAAGATTATGAAGAAAAGGGGGTGGTATTTATAGGGTTAAATGGGTGAATGAAAAGACACCCATTACCCAAAAATAAATAGACATTAACAAAACTAGTAGTTTACACATGCGATGCACATCTTAATAAATATAATTTTTTTAAAAGTAAAAATTCAGACGTAGTCTGGATTTGATCTAAAACCTCATTTACAATAGTTATGCACGTGCGTTGCACGGGTTGGTATATGGACAAATTACACAAAGGCCATCTCCCATTACAGTAGTAGAGATTAATCACCCACTCACCATTACTACACAAACCCCCACATCTTCTCATTCCTTCATGAATTGGCCAATCCTTGGATTTTCCACATGTGCACACTCTCTCATTCATTTGTTTAATTATTTGTTTATAGCCTAAATGTATATACTTGTTACATGACAAGTGTAAGATTTAAAAGTGTTTATTTAAGTAAAATAACTTAATGGGTTTCCGTTTCTTCTTTTTAATGAATTTCTGGTGGGCTTCCTCTTGTGGGCTTGGTTCATTTTTATTTATTTATTTTAATGGGCTTATAGCATTCTATTTGGTCTTTGGGTTCTAATAGGCAACAAAAAAAAAAAAAATTTATGCATAACTCTAAATAAATTTTAAAATGAAAATATTGAGATGAAATTGCACGTGCATTGCACGTGTAAAAAAATGTATTCTTATTTAAAAATTTAATACGAGATGTTACAACACTCCCTCCTTAGAATAGTTCCGTCCTCAGAACTACACTTAAAGATTGAGGAAAAAAACCAAATAAAGAAAAAAAAAAGTTTTACAAATTTTAATTGAAAAGCTCAGGGTGATCTCTCATCATCCTCTCCTCTGATTCCCAAGTGACCTCCTCAACAAGTTGGTTCCTGCAGACGACTTAAACCATAGGTATAGTCTTATTCTTCAAGACATTCTCTCGTCGATCCACAATCTCAATTGGATGCTCAGTGCAGCTCAAATCCAATTGTAGACCTTTTGACACTTCGGGCAAATGGTGACCCGGATCCAGAATATAGCTTCGTAACATAGACACATGGAAGATATTGTGTGCTTGGGCCAACTCTTCCGGTAGTTCTAACCAATAAGCCATCTTCCCAATTTTCTTCAATATCTTATAAGGGCCTATGTATCTCGGGACTAATTTCCCTTTCCTTCCAAACTGAATTACTCCCTTGGTTGGAGATACCTTCACATAGACAAAATCACCTTCCTTAAACTCCAGATCTCTCCTCCTGTTGTCAGCAAAACTTTTATGTCTGCTTTGGGCGTCGACTAACCTCTTCCTGATCAACTCAATATTTTTTGAGGTTTGTTGCACAATCTTTGGCCCATACAACTATCGTTCCCCCACTTCATACCAACACACCGGTGTTCTGCACTTCCTTCCATATAGAGCCTCATATGATGCCATCCCAATGCTTGCCTGAAAACTATTATTGTAGGCAAATTCCACTAGAGTCAAATGCTCTCCCAACTGCCGCCAAAATCCAACACACAACATCTTAGCATATCTTCTAGTACCCGGTTGATCCTCTTGGTCTGTCCATCAGTCTGAGGTACTGAATTCAGTCTTCGTCCCTAAAGCTGCTTAAAGACTTCTCCAGAAATGTGAGGAAAATTGCGCATCTCATACAATCGACAAAGGAACTCCATGTAGCCTCACGATCTCCCCGACATACAACTCGGCTAACTTCTCTATAGACCAAGTAAGCTTCATCGCCAGAAAGTGAGCCGATTTGGTGAGTCGGTCCACCATCACTCAAATTGCATCGTTGCCCTTGGAACTCCTGGGCAAACCTGTAATGAAGTCCATGCTGATATTATCCCACTTCCACTCAGGAATGGGTAATGGCTACAACAAACCCTCGGGTTTCTGATTCTCGGCCTTGATCTGCTGACAGACTGTACACCTGGCGGCAAACTCAGCCACATCCCGCTTCATCCCCAATCACCAGAAATACTGCTTTATATCCTGGTACATCTTGGTACTTTCTAGATGTACGAATAATAAAGTGGTATGTGCTTCCTGTAGAATGCTCTCCTTCAGTTCTGCTTGATTTGACACACACAGCTGCTCTCCGAACCACAATACCTCATCTCTCACCTGGAATTCGGCCAACCTGTCGGTGCCAATCTGCTCACTCATCTATTGAATCTCTGGATCGGTCTTCCAACTGTTGATAATCTTGTCCCTCAATATGGGTTGAAGTCTCAACAGAGCTAAGGAATCTCCTAATCCTTGCAACACCACCTCAATCTCTGCTCTATCAAATTCCTCTGCCAACTTTTCCTGAGTTGTGATCAATCGGGATAAACTGCTCTTCATACTGAACGCATCAGCCACCACATTGGCCTTGCCTGGATGGTACTTTATTTCAGGTCGGATATCCTCCAACACTTCCAACCATCTTCACTGCCTCAAATTCAAGTCTTTCTGCCGATAGATGTACTTTAGACTCTTATTATCCGTGTACATGTTAACCTTTTTCCCGTATACATAGTGCCACCACTGCTTCAGTGCAAAGATGATCGTTGCCAACTTCATATCGTGGGTTGGGTAATTCTTCTCATGACGTCTTAGCTGTCTAGACCCATAAGCTATTACCTTCCCTTCCTAAATTCCCTTCCTGGGTAATCTTTGGATCGGTCTTCCGACTGTTGATAATCCTGTCCCTCAATGTGGTTGAAGTCTCAACTGAGCTAAGGAAGCTCCTAATCCTTGCAACACCACCTCAGTCTCTACTCTATCAAATTCCTCTGCCAACTTTTCTTGAGTTGTGATCAATCGGGATAAACTGCTCTTCTTGCTGAACGCATCAGCCACCACATTGGCCTTGCCTGGATGGTACTTTATTTTGGGTCGGATATCCTCCAACACTTCCAACCATCTTCGCTGCCTCAAATTCAAGTCTTTCTGCTGATAGATGTACTTTAGACTCTTATGATCCGTGTACATGTTAACTTTTTTCACCTATACATAGTGCCACCACTGCTTCAGTGCAAAGATGATCGTTGCCAACTTCAGATCGTGGATTGGGTAATTCTTCTCATGACGTCTCAGCTATCTAGACCCATAAGCTATTACCTTCCCTTTCTGAATTAGCACACAACCCAATTCACGATGGGAAGCATCGCTGTAGACATCATATTCGACTCCTGATTTTGGCAAAGCCAGGATGGAAGCGGTAGTCAACCTCTCCTTCAACTCCTGAAAGCTAGCCTCATACTGTTCCGACCATTTAAAACTCACGTTCTTCTTTGTAATCCCTGTCAGCGGCACAGCTATCTGGGCATAGCCCTGAATGAACCTTCTATAGTGGCCTGTTAATCCCAAAAAGCTCATGATCTCTTTCACTGTAGTCGGTCTCGGCCAATCTCTTACTGCCTCAATCTTTTGTGGGTTAGTAGACACTCCCTCCTTAGAAAGGATGTGACCCACGAAGGT
The DNA here is from genome assembly GCA_017893485.1 of Hemerocallis citrina. Taxonomy (NCBI): domain Eukaryota; kingdom Viridiplantae; phylum Streptophyta; class Magnoliopsida; order Asparagales; family Asphodelaceae; genus Hemerocallis; species Hemerocallis citrina. Next base: position 27,208,808 of record CM030362.1, on the reverse strand, counting down.
AACTTCAGTTTTTCAGAAGTCACACTTAGACAACTTTGCATACAACTTCTGCTCCTGTAACTTCTTCAGTACCTCTAATAGGTGCTCGGCATGCTCTACTTCTGTCTTGGAGTAGACCAGTATGTCATTGAGGTGAGTGACATATGTTTATTTTCGTATTGTTCTATGCATGTTGTATGTAGTAATTTGTCTAGTAGAATGCATGTTAGATGATTGTATGATGACATAATGAATTTATTGATGGATGGATGATTAAAAGTGGACTTTTTATGAATGATATAAATAGAATCTCTATATAGATGACTTAAGAATGTTAAGAACCTAATAGAAATCGTGGGTATGCTGTCTCTTTCTTATTCTTGCTGTTTTAATTGCATATATTGAGATTATATGATTTAGATTTACAAAATTGAATAAAGAAGGGTTTTTTTCTGATTGTGTATATGTGTGTGTATATAGGATCTGTTGAGAATTTTGATGAAGGAAAACTTGACTAATACATGTTATAATTGCATATAATCATGGACAAATTAATCTAACTAGTTGTATATGTGTATAACAAGTTGCAAGAGGAGTTTTGAAGTAAAAAATATCAAGTTTTGAAGGGTTTCATTGAACTTTGGTTTCAGGTCTGATGGTATACAACCGAAATTGGGATTTTGTGCTTTTATGAAGTTTTCGATTTGGATCCTGAGTTGTTTTGATACTGAAATTTGAATTGAACATAGTACTACTTTACACCATAATTCTTGATGATTTTACTGATACACATTCACATATATACATATATATTCAAAGTGTTCTGTTTTGAAGAAACTTGATGAAAATTTGCTCTTTTGTGGATTCAATGTGGATTTGATTTGATCTATAAACTGTAGTATGTTAGACAAGTTGTATTTGATCATCTCAAAAATTTTATTTTACAAATTTATGATTTTACAAAGATTAAACCATGTATCGGATTGAAAGTGTACGGAAATTAAAGTGGGTTGTTTTGAACATGCCAGTCGACCGTCCAAGAACAACACCGAGATCGACGGTCGACTGTCAATTGTGAGATTTTGGATTTTTAGCATGTCGGTCGACCGTCGTTTTTTTTGAACTGTTTTGACAGTTGACCGACAGCTGCTGTGTAGGCTGTTTTATTGAGTTTTCGTCGTTTTTCTTGAACGATTTTTCTCGAATTTATGGATTATTGATCAACTATTTTAGATGAAGTTTTTACTACATATTACTGTATTCTAAAGAGAGAGATATTTTGGTTATAATAGAACTTAATTTGAACTTCTATGGCTTTAGAAAGCGGATTTTATATGGTTTTCGAAGGAATTGATGTTTAATTTCAAAATGCGAAACTCAGTGGTTTAAGAAATTTTAATTTCATATTTTATTCTGAAAATTTGTGGGTATTTGCATAAAGTTGGATTTGTTTAATTTAAAGAAGTTTTCTTAATATAAACGTCTTGATGATGGAATTAAGAGTTTTAATGAAAGGTTTTGTGTTGAATTTTGATTTGTGAGCCTCTAGAAGTTGAGTAGGATTCCTGTAAACCAGTATATGAGATTTTGTGGATTTTGACCAGTTTAGGTATTGGGGTTGTTTTGTTGAAATTAAGTTCGGCAGGGTACACCAACTCTAGAGAGGGGGAAGTTGAGTTTTAATTAATTAATAATAACCAACCTAAGGATAGGCACTAGTGGAGATGTGATAGAACTTGGAAAACGTAAATATATGTTATGTTGTTAGGCCAATGGATGTGTTCCAGGACTGTGTTGTTGTGTTCCGAGAGGACAGTTGGTATGTTCGCATGTCGAGGGTCAATAGGCCTATTCACGGAACGGTGCATTCGCGTGTCGATGGTCGGCGGACCTATTTCGGGATGTACTGTGTATCTGCACGTCGATGGTCGGCAGGCCTATTCGTGGGGTACACGGCAGGGAGGTGATTCTCCGATTTTGAGCTATGCTTACTTGATGCTTGCGCGTTGAGGGTTGTTAGGCCTATTCGCAGAGTAATCTAGATCTTGTTTCTATCACCGTAGTAGGATTAGTTGCATAACGAGGGATTTAACCCTATAAAGTGGAGAATGATAAGGGAGAACGATAAGGGCTTCCACCGGACCTATAAAGTATGGTATACATAGAATCCAACAAGTATGCATTAGAGAGTCATCATACTGCATTTGTGTTTTCTTGACTTATTTTATGCATTATGTTTTCCTATTTTCCTATACTTGACACTTGGTCTAGTTTCACTTGATGTTTTCATACTTTATTTATCGTCATTTTATTATCCATGTGTTACTACTGTGGGAATGTATTGATTATGACTTTATTCTTTATGTTTCATTTATATTGTATTTCCTTGCTGTCACTCACACATGTTATGGCTGATCCCTGTAGTTTTGGAGTTAGGGTTATCTCTAGCCTCATGTTTTACAGGTAGTTACCTGTAAAACAGGTAGTTATCTCTAGCCACATTTATATTGTATTTCTTTGGAATTTGGATGCATGTGGTAGAATGATTATGCGGCTTATGCAAATTGGAAAAGAATGTGGTGTAAAGGAAATTGTAATTCAATGTGTTTAATTTTTCCGCTGTGCTATGTAAAGAATTGATAAAATAAAAGTTGAAAAAACTATCTGTGTTGGCTATGTTTACTATTATATTGAGGTAAATGCTGGGAACTGTGCCACATATTTCTAATATATTATACTGAAAATTCGGGACGCTACACCTGTTGTGGAAGAAGAAGCTAGCGATGACAACGACGGCTGATTGGTGGCGGTGGCGAGATCAACGGCGCGCCTCACGAGATTTGACGCACCGCCCGCCGTCGATCAGATCCGAAAAAGCGGTTGGATCTGGGTCTTCATCACCGAGATGAATGGTAGCGGATCTGGGGCACGGCGTCCCCGTGAGCTCCCCAGCATAGGGACTCGCCATCTCCGACAGATCTGGGGACGGCGAAGATGGAGACATTGTCAGATCTTGGGCACGGCGTCGCCGCGAGCTCCCCACCAAAGGAGCTCGCCATCTCTGATAGATCTCCGACAGATCTGGGGACGAGGATCTTCGGTGGAGCGACAGGAGACGGGATCGCTAGGGTACGAGAGACGAGGAGGGGAGGCGCGACGGGAAGGAGATCACGAGAAGGAGGGACGACAGGGATCATCGCCTCGGGGCGGCGGCGACGAGGCCTAGCCGCCGCCCCCAACCGAACTCAAATCTAGGGTTTCTTTTGGGGTTTTTTTGGGAGGGTTAATAGTTTCTCTTTGGGATGATTCAATCCATTCTTTTAGCCTCCCGAACCCAATTCCTAGGGAGTTGAAAAGTCTTTTGCTAGTTTTTTTGTAGTGGTAATTGTTTAAGAAGACCCTTGTTGATGATTAACAGAGCTTCATCAATGGAGTGCACCAGAAAAAACGGTAATAAGGTATGATAGATAGTTAAATTGGATATATTCAGCCCACTTGAACAATGGGACTGGACTAGACTGGACGTATCCGTATTTATTAAAATTATGACTTTCTTGTATGAAGTCAGTAATAAAAGCAATTTTTTCAGTCAAAATTGTATCTTTATCATAGTCAATTTACGCATTGTAAAAAGCAATAGAAAAAGATTCGTCGCTATTCTCTTCTTTTCATCCATACAGACTGAACCGACACATCACTAGAAAAACACTCTCACGTTCAGGATGAGAATCATGAGATCTCTTGTCATTCATGAGTCATGACTCAGATCATCTTCTGAAAATACTCTCTCCATTTTCAACATATTAGTAATTTACACAAGCAATGAACGTTTTAATAATTTCAAAAAATAAAAATAAAAATTCTACCGTATGAAGGATTTGAACCGGAAATATTTTTTATATTAATTATGTACGTGTGTTGCACATGTTGGTAGAATGACAAAATGACAAATGACACTAAGGCCTTCTCCCATTATAATATTAGAGATTAGAGATAATTTATTTTAGTTTTTTTTTTTTCAAAATATAAGTTAATTTAAAATTTTAATGTCAATGTTATTCTTATCAATCTTAAATGTCCGTCAATTAATTTTTTAAGTAATTTTTAATTTTACCCTTTTCTTTTCACTATTCCTATCTACTATTTATTGATAGCACATTTATACATGAGGACAAATAGGATATTTTACAATTGGTGGCTCGTCTATGAGCTTCAAAGATCAAGAACTTCTAGTCCTTTTTTCCAATTCTAGATTTTTTTCTTAATAAACGTTTAGAAATCTAGAATGACTTATATTTTGAAACATGATGAGTATAAATGTAGGGCATTAAAGTTATTTGGAGTAGCAACTAAATTTGAAATGCAATCGAATTGAAGGGTGACTCTGGACACAATTTTAGATCTTCAATCTGAAACCAATTTGATACACAGTCGACCGGGCATATTGATACGTAGTCGACCGAGCATATTGATACGCAGTTGACTGAGGAGTCTGATCGGGAAATCAAGAGTAGGAGAAATAAACCCAAGCACGTAGAAGATTTTATACCGGTGTGAAGTGCACGGGATGTGCACGGGGTTTTTTAATAAAGAGTTAGGCAGGAGCGCTAAAGAAGCACGTGTAGATTTTGTAATCAAATGTATAAATAAACCAAAGTGTGAATGGAGAAGGCACAAAGATTTGTAACAAACTTTTCATTACTCTTCTTCCTCATAATCCTCCGATCTTCTTTTCCCAATTCTTAAACCCTAGTGTCTTTCTGAATCGAAATGAAATCTAGATCAGTTGATTAGGATTACTCCTCTCTAGTTTGGTTGTTATCACAATTATTTGGTTATATTCTAACACACCATGCAGATTGAGGGTCATTTTTGTAGATCAGAGATTTAGATTGAATGAAATGGTAATTTATTTTCAAATCCATTTCTAATGAGTGTAGTGGCTACTAAAAGTTTTAACCAGACTCGCTTTGGTACCATGTGACTGAGACACAGTTGCACCAAAACATTAAAATTTTGGCAAAGGTCACAAGTGAGATTAGATCATAATAGTTATGCTCAACTTGCATTTACAACTTCATCAAACCGAACTCATCACGATCGTTGGAATCTTTAACTATACCTACAACTGTGCCAGTAGGTCCAAACTACAAGTAGGTTACCAAACACGTACCCAGTGTGGGTCATCCACAAGCTTAGATACTCGTTGTAATTGTGAGAATGAGACATGAAATTATTGTACAAGCAGAACAAATATTTTTTCCCGGTGCTAAACCACCCTTTGAAACTATTTTTCTCAATGAGCTAGTCGATGTTACGTCGGTTGTAGCTGCAGTTGGGAACTGTGGCTACAACTCTTTTAAAGTTCAAGTTCCCAACTGCAACTTCTTTTTCGTGTTTTTTTTTACGTTGCAGTTTCCAACTACGACTAGAATGAAAAATATATAATACTTAAGACAATCTCACATATAGAATATTTTTAGAAAATATTTGCAAATATAGGACACCATCCAAACTATTTATAAAAATAAGACAGTTGGAAATAATTTTCTAAGAAAGACCATACATTTGGAGATATTTACACAACATTAAAACTAAAAAGTTATATATCTAACTACCCTATTTAAAAACTGGTTTTTTCACAGAAAATAAAAAAAATTAAGATTAAAAAATCTCTCAAAATTTAAAATTAGATACATTGATATAAAATTAACAGAAAGAAAGTATATAACTGATAGGAAAATATTAGAATATTTGTTAATAACAAGTAAAATAACAAAAAAACTACCTAAGGAAACACAAAAAAAATAGCATACAAGGTATTAGATTATAGAAACGAAGAAGCAAGTTGATATTACCAATACCTGCTAACATATAAAATAGGTTAAATATAAAAAAACCTCACCCAACTATTGTGCATTTTAAAAAACAACACCAAACTTTTTTTATTTAAAAAAACCTCACCCAACTATATTTTCCAGGCATGGGTGAGTAAAGTTTTTTTTTAAAAAAATTGTGTTAAAAAGATAGTTTGGTATGGTTTTTTTTTATTTAAAAAGTTGAATGTGGTTATTTTAAAATGCACAATAGTTGGGTGGAGTTTTTTTATATTTAGCCTATAAAATATTAGGGTAAGTATGGCTAATAGAGTAGAAATATTAAATTCAAAAATAGGACCAGAAATTTATATGGTAAACATACAAGAGGTAGAAGAAGATTATAATGGTCCAAAGTTTGCAGGAACTATAAGAAAAAATTTAAAAATCATAAATAAGAACATAAAAGAACTAGGCAGATATATAACCCAAGACACAGAAGAAGAATTAGGCATAACTGAAGAAGGTATTAAGGAGTTAGAAGCTATAACAAAGCTTAATATAAATATTTTAGAAATAGAAGATTTAATGGCAAATTCCAATTCAGTGAAAGTAGAGCATGCCTAAAAAAATCTAGATATAACGAATGAAGAAATAAAAATGGATCAAGATAAAGAAAATATTATAGCAAAACCTACAGAATTTCAAACTGACATGTACGAAATCTTAAAGCCACCACCTAACAAAAGACTTTATCACTTACCATGGAAATGGCAAAACACAAAAAATAATAAGTTAGGAAGAGACAAAGAAAAAGAAATCCCAAAATATGAACCTACAGAACACTACGAAAAAGGAATAGCAGGAAATGGATAATCACTAGATCTAGAATGCGTAAAAGACGTAGATAGAATAATAGAATAATGGGTAAAGGCCTCACTAATAGTAGGATTTAGGCAAAATCTTTCAGAAAACTCATTTGAGAAATTTATAAAAGCAACCTTTATAAGAGTAGTAGCAAAATAGTGGAATGGACTAAAGGAAAAAGAAAGAAATACTCTCACAAAATCAAGACCAATTAATGATAAAGGAACGGAAGAAAGCTCAGCACAACGAACCTTAGGTCTGGAAGAAATAATTTCAAATTACGAAATAGTAATAAGAACATAATTCAGTGTCGATAAAGGAGAAAAACACACTATATACAAAAAGAATCAAGCAAGATGGAGACTAAGCAATTTAAAAATATGCGACGTGTGTTATTTTGACAACTATGCTTGTGAATTCCGAGAATATTTTCAAGATAGTTATTATACAAAAGAAGAACGGAGTCCAATCTTGGACTCATTCTTTCTAAAACTACATGATCCATGAAGTATAAACATATATAGTGCATACATAGGTGAGAAAGTAAAACCAAAAGTAGATACTTTAGGGTATTGAACACAATTTGTAAAAGAATATAGGGATAAAGTGTGCCAAGATGCTAGTGCAACAATGAAATACTATTAAACATATAAACAACGAATTTATTGTGAAGAAGCAAGACCGAATCATTGGGGATGTAATAATAACTATAATTATACAAAAAAGAGTAAACACAAATTTCAAAATATATACCAAAATATAGAAAAACTTTTAAGAGATATAAAAATCCTATAAAAGACACTTCAGAAGAATAAATAAAAATAGACAATATCCAAAAAACCAAAAGAAATGTAATTGTTATATATGTGGAGAAGTAGTTTAGTAGCTGTAAAATTGTATCATGATCTGCTTTGCTGCAATTTCACTTCACATATACATCACAACAAATTTTTCCTTTTAAATTCATACATGGTTAACTATATAAAAAACAAACAAGGGGGACTTAGCTCATGCAGTTTGAGGCGTCAATTGTATTAGAAAATGAATTGTTACTCATGTCAGACTCTAAATCAAAAAAGAAATCTCTTATGCTCAAGTCATACATAGCAAAGAATTTTCAATCCACTACTTTTGTAGATTTACAGTACTATTTTTGAATCATGAGCTACTGACAAATGATCCTGCAATATACAAACCAATAAATATTAAGGTCACTCCATAATCCTACTTTAGAGTACATCAATATATCAATGTTTACTAGCAAATCAACATCTATATAAATCATCTCTTACTGTTTACATGATTTTCCATATGTTGGATAGTTCCGAATACGTGCCATAGGCACGTGCACACGGGCATACCTAGTTTTACAATAAAACATAATTTCTCTATAAGTATGGCTGAGGAAAATAAGGACAAACGTCTAGTCATGTACCACAGATTATCAGGAATACAAATGATAGAGAAAAGCAAAGTTATGAGTATACCTATAAGAAATATTTATGCTTTTACTAGTAAGCATGAAGTAAAAAATAGAAATACAGATAATTTTAAAATAGAACCACTATTCAGCGAAATTGTAAGATACAAACTAGCTAGAAAAAATCCTTAAATGACTATACCAAATTATATAGAATTTAACTTTAATAAAGCAAAGGAAATTGCAAAAGTAAAAGCACTACAAATAATGTTAGGAAATAGATCACTATCAATAAGACACAAACAACAAGCATTGAAATTAATACCAATAATAAATACGTTAGATAATCAGAACAATAACCAATTTAAAATAGAAATAGAATATTATGATAGTGGAAAATGGAATAAACAAGTAGCCATAGTAGATACAGGAGCTACTAATTCACATATTAAACAAACAAATATAAAAACAACAGAATTAATACCATTAAAAAATCCATATTACTACCTTGACTATTACAGTAATAGACATCCAATTGTACATAAAATAATCTTGCCACTAAGGATAAATGGTAGAAATGAAATGCTATTATATTTATATATAAATCCAGAACACCATGTTAATGAAATATTATTATGAACTGGCTTCCTTACATCAATACAACCTTACTCAATTCAAAAAGGAAAAAAATCACAATAACAATAAAGTATAGTAATAAATAGAATATTGAGTAAATGAATCCATTAAGAGTAACAAAAAATACGTTATACATACTAACAGAATTTGTTTACGAAGGATACAAATCAAGAAACTATCATAGTCTAATAGACACCGGAGTAGGCATTAGCTTATGCCGCAAAAATATACTATCAAGATGGAGACAAGATGGATATAATAAAAAGGCTATAACCGGATTAACTGGACAAACCGTCATACTTGATCGATATCAACAAAATGTTAATATACAAATAGGAAATTACGTATACCAATAATATACCAATTTGATGATATGAATAATGATGTACTGTTAGGAAATGACTTTTTTCAACTATACTATCATATAACCATATCACATAAATCTGTTATATTTACAACACATTGTCAACACCAAGCAATAGCAATTAGAATAACCCAACCTTATTCTAGGACCGACTTGCCGCATATCAGAGTTTTTTCAACCCAACGTAGTGAATATCAATATTTACCAAACAAAACTAGAATACAACTAGTCCAAGAAATAACTACAAAAGAAATTTTACAAAAAAAATTAGAAAATCTGTGTGGAGAGGACCATTTAGCAAAATGGGACTTAAATAAACTCACCGCACATATAGAGTTAATAGATAAGAGCAAAATAGTAAAAATTAAACATATAAGACACTCCCACATATTCAGAAGAGTTCAAAATACATATAAAAGAACTAATGGAAAATCATTACATAAGAAAATCACAAAGTCCACATTCATCACCAACATTTATAGTAAAAAAACATTCAGAAGGAAAAAGAGGTAAATCTCGGATGGTAGTAAATTATAAGGAATTAAATAAAAATACTAAGAGGTTTTGATATCCATTACCAGATATGTAAATACTACTTAACACAGTAAGAACAAGAAAAATATATTCGAAATTCGATTGTAAATCAGGATTTTACCACGTAAGACTAACAGACGACTCAAAATAGTTAACAGCATTTAGCACACCTCAAGGATTCTATGAATGGAGTGTATTACCATTTGGATACAAAAACAGTTCAGGAATATTTTAAGAATATATGGATAAGATATTTGAGAAATACAATAATTTCATATTAGTATATGTAGATGATATTCTAATAAGATCCGAAAACGAAGAACAACATAAAGAGCATTTACTTAAATTCATAGAAATAGTTAAAAATGCAGGTATTATACTATACAAAAAAATGTAATTATTCAAAATTGAGATAGAATTCTTAGGAACAAAATTATCACATGAAGGAATAGAACTACAGCCACATATAGCAGAAAAAATAAAGACATTTCTAAATGTCCTAATAGAAAAAAGAAGTACAATCCATAATCGGACTACTAAATCAAACAAGCACTACAAACCAAACTGGCTATAACGGCGTTTTTATCCCGGCGTTGAAGTCAAACGCCGGGATAGAGAACATTGTTTTCTTTTTTTAATTAAATTGCATAGCTATGACGGCGTCTAGGAACATCGCCGATATAGAGGGGAGATATCCTGGCGTGTATATTAATACACGCCGCAATACCCCCTATCTATTTCCCAGATCCATCCCGTCCCATTGTTTATTTCCCCTAATCTCTCTCTCTCCTCCTCGCTCCATTCTCGCCCCTCGCCGCCGCCGGCTCTCTCCCCCTTGCCTCTTCTATCCCGCCCCTTTTTTCATTTCCCATGTCCTCTTCAAAACCATGCTCGACTTCCCACTCGGCTTCGAAAACCCTCGAATTGTCTTCTTCTTCTTCTTCCTCCAAAACCCTAGATCGAACTCGAAGCTGCGGAAATTTTGATCCGCATTCTGAACCCAACCCCGACCACCACCACCGCCCTTGTCGCCTCCCTTTTCAGCCGTCCTCCACTATCTCCCTCCCCCGCCGTCGTCCTCCGTTTCCACCGTCGACGACATTCGAGTCTTCAGGTAAAAATTAATTTAATGTTAATTAGGGGTTTTAGGGTTGTTTGAGGGTTAATTTTGTTTTGGGATTTGTTAGTTTTAGGGTTTCTTCACAAAATTTTTAACTGAATTGAATTGATTTTGTGCACTTATAATGCTCAATGATTAGCTATACTCTTTATTAATTTGAAGTTTGTTTTTGTTCTAGGATTATGCCTAGGAGTCTTATGGTCAAGGAGGTATATATTCATGCTTCAAGTTTTTGTTTTTGTTTCTGTTCAAATTAGTCAAAAACACACCCAAAAATTTTTTCAAAAATGGAAGCTTTATTCTTTACTTGATTCTTAAACTTGGTTTTGTTTTGGTAAGATTACTGGTGAAACTGTTGGGGAGTCAAAGGTTGTGACAACCATGCATCAAAGGAAGGCTGAAATGGCTCGCCATTCTGATGCCTTCATTGTCTTGCCTGGTATAATATCTCTCTCTTTGTGTACATTTTATAAATTTTACTCGTGTAGTTTATGTTTAATTTGTGAAGGTTTATAACTGTTGATTTGATCATATTATTGTTTATGGTTTTTGTTTAATTTATGAAGGTGGGTATGGTACACCAGAGGAGCTCTTGGAAGTGATAACATGGGCTCAACTCGGCATCCATAACAAACCAGTGAGTGATCTTTGATTTTTAACCCAAGTCACCATTTCAGTTTTGTTTCATTATCTCCTAATAAAACCATTAACATCACTAATGTAATTTGAAAATTTTGCACATCTGTTTGCAGGTTGGCTTGCTGAATGTAGATGGGTACTACAACTCCCTCCTCGACTTCATCGATAAGGCTGTAGATGATGGCTTCATCCAGCCCTTTCAGCGCATCATCGTCATCTCCTTGCCATATGCCAAAGAGCTTGTCCAGAAATTAGAGGTTAATAATGTGCTCAAATATACATATAAACTGTTAGTTATTGACTTATTTATTAGTCTTCTAATTCTACAATTTGTATATCTTGGAGGCTTTGGAAATTAGTGAATGAGGGCTTACATATATTTTATTTATTGAATATTATGGATTGATTTATAAATGTATATGTCACTTCTTTAATTTAGTTTTAGTTTTCAGAGAGTTCTCAGAATTTCAATACTAATATAACTAACATGATGAAGTTGATTATTCTTCAGCTTTCACCTTGATCATGCTGCATCACTACCTTACTTTTTTTAACAAATTGGAACAGACTAAATAACTAGAAGACGATGCATCTCTTACATTAATCAAATGAGTGCTTGCGTTGTATTCAGTGAAAATCTGCTTGCGTTAAGAATTTTCTTTAAGAAGTTAAATAGAATTTATAATCTTAATTGTTTAGAAGGATAGTTAATGATTTTGTAAATCTTGGTCATTGTCCTATGAAGTTATCTTCAATGTTATATGCCTTGTAAGCTCAAGAATGTTGCCATTTTACCTTTTTGGGTTAAAGAAAGAATGACCAAGAAGCAGATCAACTTATGGAATATTCCAGTATTGCCTAATGTTCAACAAAGAAGCAGATCAACTTATGGAATATAATTGTGTTGATATTGTCAAAAGCATGAAGCCTATATGAAGTATTGCCTAATTCGTAGAGATTATCAGTTGTTCTTTGCATCTTTTCTTTATTGGAGAGGGGAACACGTTTTAGTTATTCACAATTTAAGTGAGATGCTAATGCTTCCTTATTTAAACTTTGTGTTAAGATTCACAATATGAAGAGTGCATCTTGTAAGCCAGTCTTTACTTGCATTTTACTTTATTTCTAAACCAACATAGAAACCTAGACTTGTCTTGGTAGTTATTATCTCAAATGAAGCATGTCCTTCTCTTGCAGGTTCAGCTCTTCTAGAAGTGGTGTAGGAACAAGTGCTACCACATCTGGTGGTCATACCTGCACCTGCATGCAGCAAATGCTCACCTTATTGCTGACTGCGAAGTTTGCTTACCAGGTTATAGATTAATTCCAATTGGATATAATAGTGAATTTATAATCTGCTTTACCTGAGAAAAAACTGGATGCCCAAATTTGGACTTTCTTTTCACTTTTTGGTTCCCTTTGATGCTATTTTATTTTGTCTACTATATCACCCTAATAACAACCATGGGATTCAACAATCTATCTTAAATTCAGTCTATGTGAGTGTAACTATCTTGTCGATTGAGAAGCCATATTTGCGTACTAAAATCCTTAGAACTTTTTTGGAGGCAGGTTGTTTTGTGCCTTGTTGAAAAAGTACAGGAAAAGTTAAGGTTTATCAACCATTCTTTTCTATAAGTAATGGCACTAGATAATGAAGCAAGCATAATTTTGTAATTATGTCCTAGCCCTACTGTTATAGAGTTTGATTCTACTGTGCCCTTGAGAAACTATGATTTGCTCAATATTTATGTATCAGATAAGCCTACAAAGATAGATTTTTTTTCTTAAGTTATTTCTATACCGACCTTCATAAAATAGATACAATTTCATGAGTTTTGCATGTGCTGCACGTGCTTAAAATTCAAATCATGTTAATATAGTCTATGCATGTTTCAGGAATTAGTAAGATATTGTTAATTTTGACAATCTTGCTGATTGAAATTCTATCCTGCCGATTTCATTGTCAATACATATATAGGATCTTGCTATTCAACGGGTCTGCGTGGTAAGCATTCCTGTGTGGAGAACTCAACGAGACACCACTGCCCTATATGAGGTACATGTTCATTACATATTTCCCCTTTGACGTCCTTTTTTATTTTTATTTTTATTTTTTTTTTGAAGTTTGAACATTTAATAATGTCCAAACCTCTACTGCAGAAGGAGACACGTATATTAAAATGTGGACAAACAATACATTCAGAATGTTTTGAGGAAATGGTGAATCATGCACAGTGAGCCCCTTTTGATATTATATATTTTGTTATTACATTATTGTCTTCTAATTTGGCTAGAACTTTTTGGGATTTAAAAGAATAATTGTCTTTTATGCTAAACCTTTGGTTATTTTTCTTCTTTTAGTATATATGCATGCCTGATTTGCAGCAAAATTGATGAATGCGACACTAGTTTTTCCTTATTTAGATCATTCTTCATTTTGGAGTGATCCAAGGTATTGAGTTCTTACTGGTTCATTAACTCTATTTCTTTAAGAAATCTTTTGGATTTAAACGTGATTCAAATTATGTCTTTCACAGCGAATTTAAAGATATATTTAACTGGACGCACTTCGTGAATACGTTGAAAGATGACATTCATATAGTAGAGCACCTACTAGCTAAATATGCAGAAATCACTCCTACCATAATAAAACCGAGGTCTTGGGCTCAGGTATATACCTTATACACCTAGTTATATATCCTGTTAAATTACTATGGTGTCCATCAATTTCGATTTAATAGTCTATTGAAGGTTCTTTTTTCCCTCTGTACGCTTCTTATTACTCAACAGATTTGGCGGAAATTTTGAAGAAGAAAAAGGTGGTGGCGTACACTCACGCTGATGCTCGACTTGTCAATAACGGCCTTGATTCTCCCATTCAAAAACATCGGTGCCGTGCATGCTACAAAGCACTTTCTTTCACTCCTGAAATTGAAGAACTTGCTTTCACCATAATTTCGAGGCTCCGAGTTAAAAATAATCACCATCTTGCACTTCATCTCAGGTTCTTTTATTAGTTGAGACCTTAATTGATTTTCTTAATTTTAAAATTTGACTTTTTGTGTTTATATATATCATCCTACATATAACCCTGCAAGGACTTGATATTTTGATATGAGTAGTGTTATGGTAACTACTTTGTGCATTGCTTTTATTCCATACCTAACGTGCCATTATCTCTATTCGATCATGCTGATCCCTAGAAATCCAGGAGGAGAATGAGATTTCACGCAATTAAGAAGTGGAGTAAAATAAGCATACATCATTACCCTTTTAATATACCCCATAAAATCTTAAAATTACACACCAAAATTGACCAAAACATTCTCATCTCCTGCCTATCCAATGGGGGCATTTTTTGTACTTTCAGGAGGGGTGTATCGATCATATAACTTAAAACTTTATAACGGTTAACTTATATCAAAGTATCAAGATTTTTGGGCTCAAACACTAGAAGTATTTTGGGATTGAAATATTAAACACTCATTTACTTAATTGAGTGCAGTTGCTCTCTAATGGAAACATGTATAAATATTGTTTGTTGCTTTTTAGTGAAACCATATATAAACGTTGAGCTGTAAACGTTAACCCCTGAAAATTTTCTATTTGCTTGAAGCTGTAATACTGGACGCAGCTGCTTCTAATGCCCTTCGTACTACTGTATTTGGTTCAGCAAGCTCAGCAGGAGTCTGTTAAAGAATCAATTATAATAAGAAAAGTGAAATTTAGCTCTTTACAAATGAATCTTAATAATCCATTCAACAGTATCAAAGATAAAAGCTTACTATGAACCTTTTCATAAATGTTTATTGTCTCAGGTGAGGCTCCAGCTGAAAGAAGCAGATTCACAACATCCAAATGTTCTCCTCTGGCTGCATGATGGAGAGGCTGGATGCAAATGAAGACAGAGAGTCATTGATCAAGGATTAATCCCATAAAATAAAAATAAAAACTGTAGGGTATTTGAGGTTTCAGGCAGCCTTACTGTGTCGCCTTTAGCATCGGTGGTAGTTTGTCGGATTTGGACTTTTTTAAAAATGTTTTGTAGGAATTATATCTATGTTTTGTAATAACTAAGTGTTGTACAACATATACATTTGATACTCGTTGTGTGACAGTTTATATTTGTTACATATTTTGTTTTCTATTGAGTTGTTTTTTGTGATGTGTGACTTTTGGTTCTTGATTATGATACTATTGATTTACCTGATTTGCATTTAAATTTAATATAATTAAAAGTATTTGTAATATGCGATTAATTACTGGATTTTTCAATTGAAAATTTTATATAAAAAAACCCCTATCGCGGCGTTTACCACGAAACGCCGCAATAGGTACTACAGCTTCTCAGCCCCCTCTATTGCGGCGCTAGGCCAGCGCCGCAGTAGGGTACCAACACCAGTATTTTTAATCGTGGTGCTATAGCGGCACTTGGAAAAAGCGCCGCTATAGCTATTTTTAAAAAACGAAACGCTCCTATAACGGCGGTTTGGCAACGCCGTTATAGGTGGACACCCTATAGCGGCGGTGTCCGAACACGCCGCGATAGCCTATATGGCTATAACGACGCTCGTTCTAACGACGCTTTTAGCGGCGATTTCAAAAGCGCCGTTATGAGCTATAACGGCGCCAAAAAACGCCGTTATAGCCTTGTAAAAGCGCCGCTATAGCCTGTGCGGTTTGTAGTGAAGAGTGTACTAAATTTATCAGCAAAAACAAATTGGTTTCAACAAAAACTTAAAAAATTTAAAAAATGGGAATAGACCCTAGAGGATGAAGAAAAACTTAAAATATTAAAACAGCAAACTCCAAAATTAAATAAGCTAATATTACATGTTAAAGAATGTTCATGGATAATAGAAACAGATGCATGTGAAAATAATTGGGAAGCAGTATTAAAATTCATTGAAATAGGTGAACAAAAGGAAAGACTAGCCAGATATATTAATGGATCATTCACACAGACCCAAAAAATTTACCACCCAAATGAAAAAGAACAATCTTAAAAGCTATAAAAAAGTTTGAATTATTCATAATACATACGAAATTCAAAGTAAGGACAGATAATACACAGGTAAAGAGTTGGATTAACAAAATAATAGACCCAACTATAGCAAATAAAAGATTGATAAGATGGCAAATGGAGTTAGCACATTACAACTTCTCAATAGAAAATATAAAAGGAAAAGATAGCATCCTAGCAGATTTCTTATCAAGGAACTAACAATTTCATTTTTACAGGATGTAAAATAGAGTCCAGCATATAGAAAAGGATATAGTCTACCCACAAAGGAGACTGTGGAGTAAGTAAAAGGAGCATTTAACCAACTACAGTTGCAAATATGTAGTCTTCAAAGTATATTCTACAAACATATAAATGCAGAACATATCGAAAAAATAAGCGAAGGGAGTGAACCTATTAACCCACAAAATACAAGTGAAATAAAAAAAAATAGCCACACAAGAAGGAAACTCCACATCCATACAACCTACTACCTATAAAGAGAGTTTACTCTCGGATCCTTCGAAAAATTCCAAGAATGATTTATTTTTATAATATATTGAGAAATTATGCCAGACCACTCGGGTCAATCAATTTATCAAAACTATTTCTTAACAACATATGAACAAAGCGATCATACTACCATGAGAAAATCCAAAGACGATAAGAGTATTATTCGAAAGAGGGCTTATCCACTGCATATATTCATCCCGAGAATGTGAAGAACTTAGCCAGCTACCAAGAGAAGTATATAAATCTGTTAAGAGTTATTTTGGCCTTACAAAAACCTCCAAAATATATGTCCGGGTATTTTCAGCTATTCCATAATTCCTTGAAGATGATGAAGAACTACCCGCTGAGCATATTATAAAGATAGGAATGACTACACAAATCCTGCTTGGAGCAACCAATATTATACCATATAAAAATGAAGAATTTGATAAACTAATCCCAGAAAGAAGAGCTATGGGATTTAGAACAATGTATTATGAATTAAAGGACATACAAAATAGAGACAGTAACATATGGATCTATGATAGTTCAGACCCACAAAACAGCATAGCAAAGATTAAACAACCACAGTCAAAGAAAGAAGTCTTTGACAGCTGGTACCAAATTATATATAAAGGAGTCATGACAATGACATAAGAAATAGTTGTTCACTACTGTAGACTGATGAGGATGGAACCACAACATAACTGCGGAAAATGTGGAAAAGAACAAGAGAAGGCTGACGAAGAGTTATTTCTGATGTGAAGCACGTGAAGATGTTAGCCAGAAAAGAATTTTTAACATAAGTAATGACGTAATAGGCTCAATTATTTATCTATGATATAAGCAGTGATATAATGAGAACAATAATTGTAACTAATGTAAATTCATCCCTTCTTTTATAAAAAGGGAGGCTGTGTAAAGGAGAAGGCAAAAAAATTTAGCAAAGAAAAAAATTCCATACAAGCTTGTTAGGAGAGTCTACAGAGTTGGAATCAACAAAAACTATCTTTCTTGTTAAACTCTTGTACAATATAAGGTATGAATAATTAGTCTCTTACCCTTGGGGAGAGTTTTGTAAGGCTCTACCTAAAGGATCTTAAAAAAAGACCCATTTGTAACCTTCTATAGTTAAGATGTACACCTAGTAGCAGGAAACGAGCTCGGTCGTGGTTGTTTGTATTGAAATGCTACTAGTTGTTCTAGACGTATCTTTTGGATGAAACTCTCTTGGAGAGCATAGTAGTCCTGAGATGGGAGGAACTTAAAAGGATCACTGAAATCGGGGTTCATACCAGATGTATTTTTTCCACTGGTAGTAACTGGTATAGAGCAGCTCAAAGAAGTTTGACTAGGTTGGAAGCATGATGTGCCATTTTGTTTTGATTCTTATGGTATCCTTAGAAATCTCTCTCATCTCCTAATTTTATACTTGTTGTTTTAAATCACAAAATCGCTAAAAAAAGAACAATGGATAATAATAGTTTCAGTTTTGCCTCAGAAATTTATGAATTAATGACTAACTATCAAGGAAGTGATAGAATGCTAGTTTTTTATATTTATTGTTCTCATAGAGTAACAAACATGAATGATTTTTATGAGTACAAATTATTTTTCTTTAGTGTACAACGAGTAATAATTATAACAATAAGTCAAATAAATTCTGGAGAAACTAGTAATGTATGTAAATCACCCGGGGGGGGGGGGTGGATAGGGTAATTGTGCGAAAATTTTTAAAAAAAATTAAAGTAGTGCGTAAAGTAAAGAGACAGAGTAAGAGAAAGCAAGCAGAGCAATGAGTAAGACACAACGATATAACGTGGTTTGACCCACAAGTCTACGTCCACACCACCTACTTGTAGCAATTCTCCGCCTCAAGCGTTCCACTATACTTTAAACCCTTATACAGTCATTCTCGAAATTCAGGCCGAGAGACCTATTACACCCGCAGGGCTTCTACAACAAGTCATGCAATACTCACCGAAGTGGAAAAGAAAGTAAAACTCTCAAGATCTAGAAAAGACCTTGACTGAAAAAAATAAAAATCTCTCGCACTTGGAGTATTGATTGAATGATTAGTTTAGAAGAGTTATAATCGAAAGGGATGAAGAATACACTGTGAATTCGCCACAATTTATAGAGAAGAGAAATGTATCTTTCTAAAAAAGAAAAGATATTTCTGAAATTGTCAAATCTGCACTTGGACGGTCGGCCGCAATTATAGACAGTCGACCGTTCATCTTTTAACTCGTAAGTCGAGCGATGAACAGTCGACTGACTCATCTTTTCGACATAGATGAGTAGTCGACTGTTGTTGCGGTCGACTGTGCGGTCGACCGCAATCGTGCATATTCGACTTTCAATTGGCGATTTCACTTTATATTCTTTCCAAAACTAATTTATCAATCAATACTACTTTACATATATGTTCCTCTCATAAACAGAAATAAATCTTTTGATTTGCTGGCTTTAAAGCACATGTTTCTTGAGAAGCACTCTTCCTTTATTTTCCAATCTTTTCCTATTCATGCCTCTTTTGTTTGTTTTTGAATCTTTTATATTAATTTTCCTTTTCATGTTTTTTCTGCAAATCTAAAATGAAGATATTAGTAATAAGTGACAATATAAATGTCCAAATAATTGATGATCTAACTTTTTATGAAAGATCTTTATTATTTTATGAAAATTGTGAATTTAGTAGTTATATCTGTAGTCCTACAACAGCATATAGACAATTTCTAGAAGAAAATGAACATATTGAAAAAGGAAATGGTCATATGGAAGAACTCAAAAAACTCTCATATGATAGTAGTAGTGAAATATCTGAGACAGAATCGGAATGTATGAAAGACCTTGAACTTATGCTTGATTACTTTAATATTTTTGAGATATACAATGCACATTATTTCGAAGAATATTATTTTACAGAAAACTATCATCTTTAAGGTTTTTTGATACTCTGTTTTATTCTATTTACTTGTGTTTTCACGCTTCGCAACCCAACTTGGTATCAGAGTCAGGTTTCTAAGTAAGTAATTTTCATCTGGTTTTCTCAAAATATTTAGTACAATTTAAGTAATTAAAAAATTGATTAGATAAGATAAATAGAAAATCTATAGAATAAATAGAAAATTAATTAGATAAGTAATTTTAAATTTACAGAAAGATCGCACATCTTATAGAAAAATCTATAGGATGATAAACATAGAATATTAATTAAAAATTATTCCTTCCTTACTTGCAAATAGTTTGGTCATTATCATCTTAAATATTTTTAAATTTTGTCTTAAAAAAACAATTAACTCAAAGTCCAGTGATGAAAATTTAGAAAAAGTTTCCTAGTTTTTTTTAATATTAAAGAGAAAGAACTGTGGGCTCACTTATTAGAGTCTCAAACTACAAAACAATTATTGAAAAGTTGGTGACTGCACTGCTGCTCCCTCCTTATTATTTTCCCATTATTTGATTTGTATTTGTATTGATGTTGTGATGTCATATCTCAACTGGGTATTTTGTGCATCTCAAGCAGAAAACCACCCATTTTCATTGAGTTGAGTTGAATTAAATTCCTTCTTATCTATTAGTTCCACCTTAGGCCTAATCTAAATATATATTGTTTCTCGTCTTCTCGAGCTGTAATAAAAAGAGATAATGAGGTGTTCCTTCGTTTGTTAATTTGGACAGTCTTGTTAACTGGGTTTTGTTAAATTTTAAGCTGAAAATGAGCCATCTTTCTCTTTTTCAATAATTATTCTGTGGTTTGAGACTTTGAGTAAGGCTGGTCGATGACGCAGTTGAAAACTGCGATCTCTGTTTTAAATGGCGGTTGCAGTTTTTAACTACGGGTCTCTCTTTAATATAATTTTTTTTTTTAAAAAAATTAGTCTTCATCATTTGGCTTTCTGTATCTCAAATATTTTTTATTTTTATTTTTTATTTTTTATTTTTTATTTTTCACTCAAACCCTAGTTCTCAATTACAGTGTTAAAAAAAAACAAAGAATAAGCTACAATTGAAAACTGCGACTTCAAAAGTGCTATAGCCGAATTGCGACTACAGCTGACATAACATCGATCGGCTCACTCTGAAAAATCGTTTAAAAAGTGGTTAGTAGTTTAGTACGGAAAAAAATTACAGAATAATGCGAAAGGAGGCTTTGAAGTGATAGGGTTGGCATTCGGGTCGAACGGGCCGGGCCGGACGTAACCCGCCCGGGTTGGACCTTGACTTGGGCGGGCTCGGGCCGGTTTGGCGACTTAACCGGGCCGGGCCGGGCCGAGCCGAAAGTTGTTTAAGGCGACCCGCCCAACCCGTGAACCCTTTAGGGTCCAACCCAGGTCGGGTCGGGTCGACCTGCGGGTTGGCCCGTTTAGATAGATAGGTTTTTTTTAATAATATTTTTAACTTTAAAAAAAATAAAATAATAATAATAATAATAATAATAATAAACATTAAAAATCGTAATAATAATAATAAGATTGAAAGAGTGAAATTGGCAAAAAATATTGAAATATTATTCATATGAATTTAAGTTATACAATTTTCACAATTTCTAATGAAATGAAGAATTCAATTCACAAATATGTTTTATACACTAACATATTTCTTATATACAATTTTAATTGACTTCAGTTTTTCTAATTTAACATAACAAGCAAATATATAATACAATTTCTAACTGTCGGTCGAGTTACTATTACAAGCAAAGCTATTGTTGTTGTTGTTGTTCTTCCGCCGAGTTGCTCCCTCTTGTGGACGTTGATAGTGCTTTCCCTTGTGTCCTATCTTCAGCCTTCAACTAATCTTCTGTGCAAACGAGCATCTCTAACGTGTCGGGCTTCAACCGATTCCTGTAATCAGTTAGAACTCTGCCACTTGAAGAAAATGCACTTTCAGAAGCAACTGTAGAGACAGGAGGAGTTAGTAAATCTTTAGCCATAATTGACAGAATACTAAAAGTGTGTTCATGGTCTTTCCACCATTGTAAAATATCTAGTGGAGAAAAAGAAGGCTTAGAATCTTGTTGGTTATACCAATTTAATTCATTTGGTTGATTAGTCCTAGATTTTTTTGATTGAATTTGTGCAAGTAAATTAAATGTTCTATCATCAAATTTACTCTTACCCTTACCTTTAGAAGGACCAGAAGAAGAACTAACTACAGAAGTTATACTACTAGAAGCAAAACATTTATCATAATAATCATACAAGTTATTTAATGCAGATTCAAATTAAACTAAAAAAGTAGCGCAATCAATTACTATTTCTACATTTTCCCTAAGTAATGCAAACAACATTTCAATCAAACTCTTCGTACCTTCTAATTTGATACGAGGATCCATAACGGTAGCAATACAAATCAACATAGGAAGAGGAAAATAATACTTCAAAAAAAAATTGTATGCAGGTTTAACAATCTCACCAACATGGGGATCATTTAACATTTCGATAAATGTTTGCATCATGCTAACTAATGAAATAAAAATGCTACTAGATGTAGATTCATATGTTTTTGAAAATTTTAAAGTTGCGGTTTTAAAAGATTCTAAAAATTTCAACAAAGCTTCGGCATAATATCAATCGGTGGGAGTCATTTCAAAATTTGGCATATGAAATGCGATACAAAAATTATTTACAACTACTTTATATTCGGTAACAACATGTAGTAAATCAAAAGTAGAATTCCATTGGTGTCTAACAACCTTTGGAAATCTTCTAAAAGGTACATTTTTAAGCCTACACCAAGCTTTCCATTCTTGAAATACGCTTGGACTTAATATAATGAAATGTACATAATTTCTAATTTTAACTATATATGGATCGGCTATTTTTAATGCATCTTAAACACATAAATTTAAAATATGACATTCACATCTAACATGAAAAATATTGTTAGATGGAGGGTTTAATACGAATTTTAAAGTAGTAATTGCTACATTGTTGTTAGATGCATTATCAAAACTAATACATATAATTTTATCGCGAATATGAAAAACATCACAAATTTCTAAAATATGGTTTGCTATTTCAGCGCCACTATGGGGATACGGCAACGCCGCAAGTGATATGATTCATTTTTGAAGAATCCAATCATTGTCGATCCAATGACAAGTTATTCCCATCGTTGGAATATTATTGACACCCATCCAACAATCCGAAGTTAAACTAACTCTACAAGTTAAACTCCATAAAATTGCAATCAAAGCGTCCTTCATTTCGATGTACACTTTAAAACAATCCGATTTACAAGTATTTCTCGGAATTCTTCTAAAATGAGGGTTTAAGACCATTTAATTAAAATTTTCCAAGTCCCTACTCTCGGGATAGGAAAATGGTAACTCTTCCTTTATAACTAATCGGGTCATTTTCCGACGAACAAGATCGGGATCATAAGGGTGGCTATCAACTAGACCGGTCCTAGGGTTGATTTTTTGTTGGCCTTGTAGGTCAGCAAGAAGGTCTTTATGGTTATGTTGGATGTGTCTACTAATTGTACCGGTGCCGTCACCCCTCTTGAATTTGTATGCTTTAGAACATGTTTTACAAACTTTCAATCCTATGCCCGGAGTTTGTTCGTTCAGGATATAATCGTAAAACTTATGCCAATCACTACTTTCTCCTCTACTTTTCCTACTACTACGGGGTTGTGTGGTTTCGGTTGATTGTTGTTGTTGTTCTTCTTCTTCTAATTGTATGTCACCTACAAACTCGTCGTGTGTACCCCATTGTTGGGTAGGAGGATTATGGTACTCTTGGGTGGGCTCACTAATTGGGACAATTGTTGGCCTACGGGAAGAGGAGAAGGAATCTTGTCCGCTACGACCGCTACGACCGCTACCGCGTGATCTAGACATAATGTAGTAATGTATGTAAAAAAAACTACACAATGTAGGAACGGTGAATTATAAAATAAATCTAAAAAACAAGAGGGTTGAGATAGAGAAGATCAAAAAACCAACAATAATTATAACTACAATACAAAATTAAAATAACGAGAGAGGTATGAAATTTTGATACCGTTCATCGTGGATACGCGTATATAAAAAAAAACCGTGAAAACAAGAATAGAAGTAGAACTAGAAATAAGCGATTCTGGAATTGAAGAGTTGAGGAGAGCTTGAAGGAGAATTGACGACTTGATCACTTGGAGTTGGACGAGAGTTGAAGACGTTGTTGAATTTTGATTTCGATACGATCGAAAATTGATCGTGTATATGCCTTGAAGACTTGCTTGTTGAATACTTCAATTTTTGAAAAATTCCTTAGAAATGAGTTATAATAGTGGAGAGAGTAAGAGAGTAAGTTGTAATTTTTTTTATGGAGTTTTTGGGGAGGTATTTATAGGCTAAAAATGTAAAAAACAAAAAACAAAAAAAAAATCCAAAAAAACAAAAAAAAACGGCTAGGAAGAGAGCCAACGGCTCTGTTGTACAGTAACCCCCCCCCCCCCCCCCCCCCCCCCCCCCCCCCCCCCCGGTTCCGCTGACCCGCGGGTCAACGGTTGTAACGGGTCAAACGTTCGACCCGTACGGGTCCAACGGGTCGTAACCCGCGGGTTGGCGGGCGAGTTGAGCTTTTTTTAACGGGTTCGCGGGCCGAGTTAGGCGGGTTGGATTCGCGTTTTCGCCGACCCGGATCGACCCGTTACTGTACACGGGTTCGACCTGAACCCGCCAAACCCTTTCAAGGGCCGGATTCAACGGGCGGGGCGCGGGTAGGTCGCCGGTTGACCCGGCTCACTTGCCATCCCTATGAAGTGATGCCTCTCTCTTCTATGCAATGGGCAAAGCCAAATTATGATATTCTTAAAAATAAAAAAATAAAAAAAGCCAAATACGGTCCCAATATGTTTATTTTGGTGCGACCCATTTTAGGAGAAACCATAACCCACAATGGGTCCAAAAAAAAATTTAATAACCAAAAAAATATTTAATAACCCAATGGCAGCAAGCCCACTACTGAAGAATTTTTTTCCAAAATGACCCACTTTTGGGAAATATATATTAAATATGTTCGAAAAACAAGTTTAACTTTAGTATTTTGAGACTTGACGAGATTTCTGCAAGTGTTGTAGAAATTTCTATAACTAAACTCGATGTTTCAAACAATGATCCTAATTGAACTGGACTTGTTGTTTCAATTAGGGTCACTATTCAAAAAAGCGAGTTTAGCTTTAGTGTTTTGAGTTTAATTTTAGTGTTTTGAGATTTGGCAAAATTTCTCCAAGTATTGGAGAAATTTCTATTACTAAACTCGTTGTTTCGAACATCGACCAGCAAGTCTAATTTAAATCGGGTTGCTGTTCGAAACAACGAGTTTAGCTTTAGTGTTTTGAGACTTGGCGAAATTTTTCCCAAGTGTTAAAGAAATTCCTATAATTATAATTGCTGTTTCAAATAACGACCCCAATTGAACTAGAATCGTTGTTTCAAACAGCAAGTCTAGTTCAAATCAGGTTGTTGTTCAAAACAATGAGTTTAGTTTTAGTATTTTGAGACTTAGCAAAATTTCTCCAGGCACTTGAGAAATTTTCGATAACTAAACTTGCTGTTTCGAACAGGGACCAGATTTAAACTAAAGTCTAGTTCAAATCTGGTCGATGTTTGAAACAGCGAATTTAGCTCTAGTGTTTTAAGACTTGAAATTTCTCAAAATGTTGAAAAAATTCTTATAACTAAACTCGCCAGTTGAGGGTCAGGGTCAGTTTGGTAATTAATTTTGAAAGTGGGTCATTTTGGAAAAAAAATCACTATTCAAATGGTCTCACCCTTCACGTCTATCTAGTCATGCCCTACTCCTGTAAAGAGTCTGGTCTATAAGATATCTTATGGGTACTCAGCATGGACATACCACATCATAACATTCAACCTAACAGCTTGACTTAGGTTATAAAATGCTCAGTGTATTTGGGGGAGTTTTGATTCACATTTTTTTTACAAAATTGCAGATCTTAACAAATTTGAACATATGCATTTACTTGGGAAGCCTTTGGCAATTGCGAAAAAAAATTAAAAATGCCAAATTGATGTGGGCCCACATCAAACAATCATAATTTATGGTCTGAAAGTGGGGGCCCACATCAATTTGGCAATTTTATTTGCCAAAGGCTTCTCCCCATGCAAATGGGTATATGCAATTTTGTTAAATTTTGCATCTTTCTTCAGAAATGTGAGTTTTACCTACTTAAGAAATGTGAGTTTTACCTACTTAGGGCATCTCTAATCACGGTTAGCTATTTTAGCTAATTAAAATAGCCAAAATGAATAATAAATAAATAATTTGGTTAGCGAAAAAAGTCTCCACTCCAACCATGTTATCTATTTTGAATAACCATTAATAATTTAAAGTCCAAAATTAAATAAAATAAAAATATAAAATAAAAGCTCATAAAAAACCCAATATAAAATAAAATTTCCAAACCCAAAAATAAAATTTCGCAATTTTCACGATTGATTTCCGCGATTCCTCCAACAACAGAATATAAATGTCGCGATTCAGCAATTTTCCGCAATTGATTTTGCAATTTTGGCGATTGATTTCACAATTTTTGCAATTGATTTTGCAATATTCGCGATTGATTTCGCAATTTTTGCGATTGATTTCGCAATTTTCGCGATTGATTTATGCGATTGCGCAATTTTGTGGTTTTGTGAAGAAGTTTAGCGGATTGAGCAATTTTGTGGTTTTGGGAAGAAGTTTAGCGAGCGGTACATACTCGCCAGATCTAGCGAATGAATATTAGAAATCTATTTTGACGAGTGGTTTGGCTAGTCCCGTTGGAGCATATTTTTGCCTTTATGTTATCTATTTTGGCTAAAATTGAAAGATGACTAGCATGGTTGGAGATGGTCTTAAATAAGGAAGCTTCAATCAATTTACTAATGCTCTTGTGATTTATATGTGCATAATTGATTTCCTGTGGAGATTAACATGTAGATATTGTGTTTAGATAACTCATAACACCCAATAATTCAGTATGGTTTGGCAGAAAAGTGACAGGGCGGGGCATAATACATTTAAGTTTTCGATGTAATAATATGGTATCATTAACATTGGTGCAATAGCCAGAGGAAAGCGTGGTTAGTGTATTAGTGAGTTGAGCTATCTAACACCTGCAAACAATCATATAGAATTACTACTTCATCCTAGTACACATCTATAACTCTCTCATCTCTGTGTAACAAGTAAATAGCTTACACACTGCCAGAATTTAGTATACTTTTTTTATGCATGTTCATAAAGCAATTAACAGGATGCCTGCACCCAGAAATTACAAATAGGATTTATTTAATTTTCAGAATGATGCCCAGTAGTATTCTTAACTAAAAGAGGATACTCCTTTCAAATTACAGTTAAGACCCAGAAACATATCCATCAAGAGTAGTAAAAAAACACAAGAAAAAGCAAAAGATAGTTCCAGCATTTCTAAGCAAAGAATACAAGTGACTACCTCTCAACGTATGCAAGAATACAAATGATCAAGCATGCAATCCAGGATGAAAATTGAAAAAGACAATAGATCGAAAAATATTTTTAAAAAAATAATAAAAGAGAAGCCATCCAAAAATGCAGATAAATGTATTACAGTTTTCAGCATTCTGTTTCCAAGTTTCAACACTCATCTACCAAGAACAACATAGTTCAAATCTCCCAATTGGAGCAAAAGAAAGAAAAAATATTGTGCAGAAAAACCTAAATTGTCAACATAGTAACGAGATATCACCATCAAAACCACAGACGACCTGTCCAGACTATACACATGACCTTTATCCTTTAAATTTTGGTTTTACTGCCCCATATATATATTATAAATATATAAAACTTTTTCTCTCTTAAAATTCCAGCTGGAACATTTGCTCAGACCATGGAAAATTCATTTTAGCAAATCACCGAAGTAACCTCATGTCCTGAATCCTCTCACAATCAGTTCCTCCAAATTTAGACAGAACTGCCCTCTATAATGAACCGCTCCTAGATAAGCTTCCAGTAGGCTGGGATCTGTCCGATTCAGTCAGCCCCATGAATTGCCCTTGTCCGTCCCCACTAGGCTCTCCAACAATCTGATGCTGGTTTTTGAGACTTCCCGACAGTGATCTCGAAAGAGCCTCCCCGCGAATTGCTTCGACCCTGTTCTGATTACTACTAGCTCCCTCCAAACTGACAGTTTGCATTTGAGTCACCAAACCATTATGATCTGTTGCCATTGGAAACCGGGGACCAAACTGGTTTGTTGGGAGCAGCAACCAATTCATCCAATCATTTCGTCTCCTTATCTTGTCACCCTGAACACAAAGATTCAGAAAATGAAATATGTGTATGTAAAAATACATTAGGGTATACGGCCCAGTCCCAAAGGTTATTTCAGCATATTGATGGAAGATCTAGAAGATTAGAATGTAATCTTTCTTCCAGAATAGTGGTCTCAGACATGAAGGCTATAGAAGATTGCAAAGA
The DNA here is from genome assembly GCA_017893485.1 of Hemerocallis citrina. Lineage (NCBI taxonomy): Eukaryota > Viridiplantae > Streptophyta > Magnoliopsida > Asparagales > Asphodelaceae > Hemerocallis > Hemerocallis citrina. The sequence goes on along the minus strand of CM030362.1, from coordinate 27,180,483 downwards.
AAAATTCATCCCAATTTAAAAACTTATTTTTGTGCATGCAGCCACTAAACAACATCAAACTTAATTAGCTTCCTCATAAAACTTTCCAAATGAACTCACTTGTAGTTCCACTATAGTTGAAAATTGAACTGTATCCAGTAGATACGGTATGTTGTTTGTTAACAGCTTGACCTGCACAACATCAGAAAATAACCGGTACAAACCTCAATAAAAAAAGTAGATATTAAACTGAAGAATACCAACTGACAACAAAACTAGCGTTGTTCAATATGAGCAATACATAAAATTGAGTTATGCCGTTAATTAATTTGTTTATTTGTATAAATGATTTCATAATAAACAAATGGATGCAGAGCCACACTGGAATGGTACAAAACACCCGGGGACCTATACAGAGAAATTTCTAATAGTATACAACAATAAAAGTGATACAGATACAGAATGCCATGTCTTATATGTGTGTTCGACACGTTCAACACGCCCTTCTCTAATAAAGTATCTCTGCAGCATAAAATGGTGAGCATTTATCAAAAAATTGAAATCAACATGACACTGGAAGCCAAAATAAAGTTTGTAATCTAAAGATTGGCTTTCAAGAAGGCCTCCAAAGGATACAACAGTGCTTGGCAAGCAAATTAAAAGATTGATCCTTCAAACTGATAGTAAAATACTAAGAGTCTAGACCAAGGGGGCTGTTGAAAGAATGCCAAACTTCACCTTTACCCTTTATCTGCAAGTACTAAGAATATCAAAGAAATCTATTACCACATAGTGCATTACCCTGGACATTGAGTACATCCAATAAGTTCGTCTAAAATAAAATATTTCAAAGAAAAAAAGAAAAAAAAACTTCTTTTTAATCTTACAAATAAATTAAACAACAATAATATTGTACTGCTACCACAACAACAATAAGACCTTTATCCCAATAGGGCTGGCTTCATAAATCCTTTCATTATCCTGCTCTGTTATTGTTCCAATATCCTCTTCAACTTAATACACATCATGACCCTAATTGACATTATCCAAGTTCTTCTAGGTTGCCTCTGGTATCAGCTCATAGCTCCATTAACTACAATTATATCCAAAGTGACAGTTGCACATCCACCTCAAATAATTCTCCGCTTGGCAAACCCACTTTGATTCCATGGATTACATCCTCTTCTCAATCTCCCTATCATATTAAACAATTGATCCTAAATAGCGAAAAATAATAACTCGCAGGTGCATCATAACCATCCATGCAAACTATTTCATTTTATATAAAACTTTTAAAAGATTATGCTCCAAATACTCTGTTTTTCTTTGTACTCAAAAAGATCTCTCAACTTCTCTAATTACAGACTATCTAGCCTCAAATAGGACTATTCAATTCTCATAAACTATTATTTAATCCATAATGGTACTCAAGCAAGAACAGATTGGGTTTAATTCGGACGATTCAGGTTAAGTTTGGGAGACTAGTTATGTCTAGATTTGGTAGGGCAGCTCTAGTCTAGTCACACCAACTAATAAGACAATATCATTAGCAAACAACATGCACCACAGGACCTCACTATAAATATCTAATTAGCTCATTCATATAACTAACGCAAAATGATGAGGCCTGATGCAACTGCATGGTAATAGGTGTTGAGTGTCTCCTCACCCTTGTTCTAAATGTTATTTACTACTCATTGCAACAAGTATATCCTTAATCACTATAATATGACAACTATATACTTGTTTCATTTCTAACACCCACAACAATATCACCTTAGTGTAGAAAACAACACAGATATTATTTTTCTTAACACATGTTTTTATACATCATCTGAATACGTACATTGCAATGAAGCCAGAGACTTTCTTAAAGTTAACAAAAAAATAGCGAATTTAGATGTTCATCAGTTTTTTTCTCAACCATTTTGTCTACTAATTCCATCCCAATAGAAATAAAAGGTTCCTAAATTTCAAGTAGTATATATATTCTTACTTTCTTCTACAAGTTTCTTACCTTCTCCCCCAAGCACTGCTTATTCCTATTTGAAACTACATTTTAGGCACAATGTAACGTCAAAGAAATCCTAACCAGTTTCTCTATACCCCATATCCCTATATATGTTCAGCGGTTTACTAAGTCCATCCCAATGGTAGTAAAAAGTGTCTTAATTTCTAATATATATCTAATCATAATTTCTTGTACAAGTTTCTTACCTTATACCTCAACCACTTGCTTATTCCTATTTGAAACCCCACGAGGGGTATCATAACATTAACAGAACCCAGACCCACTCTCGTTCGCTTATCTAATCTTTGCGTAGATGGCATATGCAGTGCATTGAAATGTTATACGTGCTAAGAGCATCCACTATCGTTCGCTAAAGAACCAAAATTTAGTAACTGGGTTGAAAAAACTCCCCACTATCGTTTGCTAAAAAACCAAAATTTATAATAGAAGTGAGTAGCAGCGGCTTTAGATGAATGCTAAATATAGAAGATGGAGGATGATCCTCCGTCTATTTTTTTTAAAGAGGGACGGACTGAAGATCTTCCGTCCGCCAACTTTCTTCAGAACTTTTTTTCCAAATTTACAGAAATGCCATTGAATATTTACGAAAATGCCATTTTCAAAAAAAAACTTCTAAAAAAATCGTTCTCTCTTCTAAATTTGCCTTTAACGACTGCATCGCTCTCCTTCAAATGCTAATTCCTAAATGCTATATGAACATATTTTAGCATCAACGATAGTGGATGCTCTAAGCGTCGCTTTGAAGGCATGAACAAACAATCCTTCCTCACTTTTGCACCACCGGCTTGGCATCTATGCAACTCTTGCCGGTGGAGACACCCCCACCGAAGACTCTAGGATGTGTTTCATATCTTAGATCATGTTGGTGTCTAAAACCCAACACAACCCTTTTAACCTTCAAGTGCGAACATGAAATGAAAGAAATAAAATTTTAAGCAAAACACTGGAGTTTGGTCAAAACCATAGTAGATAGAGATAAACTTTAAAAACAAAAAGATAAGCTCTTGAGAACCACGAAACCAATTCCATGGTTATAACAATTTTTTAAAATACTCTAGCATACATAATAATATTATATTAATATTGCAAAGCCACAGAAAATATAATAGATATAGAAGTCCTAAAATGACAAAGGAAATGAGAAGCATAGAGAGAAGAAAACTAGAATATGTTATTAGGCTCTGTTTGGTGTTTGGTGCCGCTCTGACTGAAAAGTGCTTTCCCTGACAAGTGTTGTTAACAAAATTGTTGTGTGAGAAATTATAAATATTTGTTTTAACTTCCCACATTTTTTTAGTAAGAGCACTTTCTTGAAAAGCTAAAAGTACCTCGAGGGGTGTTGAGAAAAAGGCCCAAATAGCAGTTTTGGAAAAGTACTTTTAACTAACACTTTTAATTAAGTATACCAAGCACCTACTTTGAGTCCAAAAGTGCTTTTATAACTAAAAGCACTCTTCATAAGCAATGCCAACCTAAGCCTACGAATATCCGAATGATGCATTCCTTGGCGGTTGAGATAAACATCAACTTCTCCAAATTTCCAGTAACATTGACTATATATACTATTATATTAACCAAAGAACAATGTCAATATGATTTACAGCGACCAAACATTTACTTCGGTAGAAGTAAGCCTGACATAAACCCGCCAAAGTTGTAGTGATATCATAAAAACAAAAGAGAAAAAAAAAACAGCTTCAGAACATCAAAAACAGAAACATAACAGATAAGAGCAGAACAAAATCAGTTGATGTGCAAGTCGCTAAGAAAACTATAAAAATTATTTTCAAAAGTTTAGGAATCAAGCATATGGGTAAATTCTAGGGAAAACCAACAAATTGAGAAGAATACACAGTGTGAAGTAAAAAAGTAAAATATTAAGAGAACCACTATTTGCAAGAAAATAATTTGACAAACTATATAGGTGTCAATTGTCCCATGTCCCAAAGAAAACCATACAAATTTTTAGCATCCCTGAACTCAAGGACAAGTTGAAATCTCATCCGTATGTTTAGCTTGCCATTTAACATGCACATTTAGAATAACCTTACCAGCTATGCCATAGTCTGATTCAATGAATCTTCACTTTTAGTTGATGAATACTGAACAGCTATAATGAAAGACATATTAAGCAATGGAAATGTAATAGCATAAAACTCGATGATATGGTGTAAAAATAATCACTAAATTTATGTAAGGTTCAGGTGTGTGTATATGGTTTAGGTGTTTGTTAACTGAGAAAATGATAAACCGAATCATCTGAGTGAATGTTGGATGGAAGAGAAAAACTACTAGCAACAAACAATTCATATGTAAAATTGTAAAAATTTAAATATTATTCTTCATTCAAATTACCGCTGCAGCCCCATATTTAGAAAGCATTAGAAGAAGAACAAAGAATTATAAAAGCGGAATCACATACTGATGTCACATAACAATCATAAGTATTCATAAGTCATAGCATATTCAACTTAATCATCGAATATGTAGAGGTAAACAGTATGAAAAGTATAGCTATTTAGAAAAACAATCAAATGTACTGCTATGACTAAGGAAACCGCCGACTAGAGCTAATATAAACTTGTATAAACAATTTGTATTACATAAAGCTGATTACTACAATAAATATTGTAAAATAGAACTCTATGTACTAAGTAGCAGAGACAATCGGACATTTACATCATAAAGCTCTAGCCATGTGACAACCTTCATGGACACCCCTGGACATGTATCATATTTCTCACAAGAGTCCTAACTTTATAATATATCTTAAATTTTGAACACTAACACTTTTTTAACACAATCAACAATTTTCTAACACTTTTCACAGTTCATATACTAGTGAGCTCTGGTACTACTTCTCTATTGGTCTTCTCATATTTGGAACTGTGTCGGGAAGATGGGATGATGGGACTATAATTACTTCTGTGTAGGCTGGACTAGCTATAATTATGAGACTTGGACAATTTGGTTATGTGCGATTTGCAGAAAATTTTGGCATAATTGTAAATTATAAACATTAGTAAGAACCATGGTCTATAAAATTTAAAAGTAAATGCACAACCATCTAAAAGCAAGTCAGATACTTAGAAAAACGCAACAATTTTTTTATTTAAAGAAGTCAGTTATTTAGATGCCACTTCAGTGAACGACTATGCAATGCCCACAATTTGCTAATGTATTATAGATGTTTAAGACCATGGAAAAAAAATGGAGACAACATAATCAACCAATACACCAGAATATAGAATGCAACTTGTTACAGAATATCACAATATTGTTCTAGAGTTAATGGTAAACCATGAGCACAGATGGAACATGGAATATTATACAAGGAGTGCACTAAAATAAATGACCTAGCAAGTAGCATGACCATACTTGTGATTTTAGAGGAGTCTGAGAGATAAATATCAATGCTATCAAATAATTAGGATAATAAAGAATAAAAATAGGCCTGGATTAGGTGAGTTATCCTGAATTGTGCTGCAAAGAGCACCTCCAGTAATATGAATTATACAACAAATATTTCATCAATTGCAAAGCAGATTTGGCAGAAGACAACACACACCCCCCAACGAATTTCATTGACCTAGCACCCTGGTGATGCCATTTTCACATTTTTATTTTCTCTAATGTGAATTGCAAATTGTCCAATTCACCCTTAGGCAGGGTGCTAAAAATATTTCCACGTCTTTTTCTTCCCCTCTTCGCTCTTTCAATTACTAGCTTAAGTTTATCTCTCCCATCTCTATGATCGTTCATCTTAGACCTCCATTTTTTTTCATTCTCACTAGTCGCTCACATGTCACAACATATAGTTAGTTATTTTGCACTTTTATGATGTCAAGCATGAAAGAAGTTTACATGAGACAATGTTTAGTTAGTTTCCTAATGGCAGCTCAAAAGGCGAATGCTAGAAAACAAGGTGGCAAAGGTGAAATTTGGTAAAGATTGATATGCAGCTTATCCACTATAAACTTATATACATCTATACTGTTAGGGAAACATTTATATATCTACTAGTAAAATGGTTCACTTTAAAGACATAATTGGCCAAAGCTTGCTAATTAACATGAAATGTATATTCTAAATACTATTTTGAAACTTATGTTTCATTGAGATAGTTGTTACCTACATATTAATTCTATACTGTGTAATTTTCTGTTAATTTTTCCCTATGCGAAATCTTTTACTGTCTCGATGTGAAATTGTATTGTCTATCTTGAAAGTAGATGCTTCCCAGGCAGTTATACATAGCAGAAAGGAACTAAAACATCACAAAAGAGGTATGAAATCAACATTATTCAGCGGTTAAACAGAGATAAAGCACTAAAACAACAACCAAAATCCAATTGATGTAGAAACTTTTACAATGAGATGAGACAAAACCCTAATTTACCTATTTATGCAATTGAGGAGATGATTAAACCAAGAAACCCATTGCTGAACCCCCAATTGGTGAGGGAAGACAAAGGAGCAAGTGAGAATAGGAGACTAAAACAGTGAGAGCAGTGATTAGATATGAGAAAGAAAAGAAGGAAGAAAAAATTCTCAATCCTTTCTTAAAGAATACCTAAGGATAAAGAAGTCATTTCACTTTCAAGGTTAACAAGGCATATGAGTGCTAAGAGAGCGAGATTAAACAGTAGGAGAAAAGTCAATTTTGGGGGAGAAGTTAGAAAGGTCTTTGCAGGTGATTTCTCGGTTTTGTGGGAGATGCTGTAGTTGTGTGAGAGTGTGTGAGTGTGTGTTGAGGGGTTGGTGTACATTGGGACAAACACATACAGTATCCTACAGGACATACTTGTCCTAGTTATTCCCATCTAATATACTGTGTAGTGTGTTACCATATTGGGTGAGCCTCTCACTTGTTCTGATGCACATGTAGGGCTAGGAATTATAAACTCTTGTATTTTGAAGATCTTCTGCCCAAAAACTAATGATTTTTTAGCAACACAACTATGGAAAATTCAGGAAACATAATCTACATATATAGTTCATTTTGATCATCATGACCAGCATACTGTATTGTCCACAATGTTTGAAGGCAAATAGTCGATGTTTCGTGTTGCCTCAACAATTGTATTGTTTAGAATCTGTAACTTTTCAACCGCTTAAACATGAATGATTAGAAATATAAGACCTTTCAGAAAAATAGATCAAAATAGAAAGTGTATATTGATGTATATGATGCCACACTTAAGAAGTGTAATACAAATGTGTGGTAAGTGTAATTGCACACATGCATGCATATGTTTGGGTGTCACGCACTGAGCATGTGGTTCAACTATTGACAAAACAAAAACTTGTAAACGAAATCGAGAAACATGTTCTACTCAAAATGTCTCATTCATGAGTAGGTTAAACAAACTTCCAGTTTCATGTTTTACTATGTGTTCTAGGTAATTCGTAGCTAATACCAACTATATGGGAATGAAAGATGAAACTCAGGATTTAGGGAATTCAAAATTACATTTTATGGGGTTTTATATTATCTTGAGGAGAAAGCAAGTATAAAATTGAGTTTGTCAACTATTCTTATATAAAGGGAGCAATTAGTATAATTTGCAAAAAAGATCAATGTTTGAAAATTAGCAAATGCATAAAGTGGAGAGATGCACCTCGCAGTAACAGACACATTCACCTTTCAATAATAATACATAAAAATAGAGTAATATAGAAAGTAAAAAATATGATTGTGAGTATATGACTTTAAAAATTTTAAAATATATAATTGTGACTAATAACTTAACAGAAAGAAAAAATTCATAAAAAGCGGTAGGAAAAAAAATGAAAACAATTTTAAAATAAGGGTAAATTGCATATAAAATCACGACCTTTTTATGAGTTGCAAATAAAACCCCACCTTTTCAATATTACAAATTAAATCATCACCTTTTCTAAACATTGCAAATTAAATCATTACGGGCTGTTCAGCCATACATGCTTGTCTGGGATATGTCTGGCTGAACGAGCATGGATGCAAGGGATCCCATACATATCCCAAAACCTACATCGGCTAATGATTTATACATCGGCTAATGATTTAATTTGCAATGTTTAGAAAAGGTGATGATTTAATTTGCAATATTGAAAAGGTGGGGTTTTATTTGCAACTCATAAAAAGGTCGTGATTTTATACGCAATTTACCCTTAAAATAATCACTATTAATTATTTAATCAAGAAACTCCATAACAGGAGTTCAATTAAATCATGAAACCAAAACTAGTGCTCAAAGAAATAAAGAACAAAATCTACACATCTCTTTTGCTGCACAACATAAAATACTGAGCTATAAAATCCTCCACTTCCCCTTCATAATAAAAATTTTGCAAAACGACAAAGTAATTTGATGAGCCAATTCCAATAAGAAAGGGAATATAATACATACAAGTAATACATGTCCCAAAGTGTAATAATTATAAGTTTATGAAAATTGTTGTAGTGCGTCCAAGATTTTTGCAAGAAGCATCCAAACTTGAAGATGTTAAAATTTAGGACGCATGTGTTCAGCATCAGTCCCATTCAAGATATCCATGAAAAATATAGATGTCCCTAGTTACCAGTCGCAAGATAACTTTATAAAGGATGACCTTGTGATACAAGTGTTAGTGCTAGACATATAGGCAGTGAAGTACCACAAACAAACTCTATACCAAATTTCTTTGAATTTAACCTAAATACCTAAGAGCGGTTTAACTTGTCTTCCCTACTGAATATTTGACTTCCATAGGCAGCAAACACCTTTAGTGTTGGCAACACCAATACACTTGAATTGAAAGTGCAGATGTATCAGAATGTGGGAGTGTTTATCTACTAATCTACTACCTAATCATTCCCTCATGTGTCCTTTTTTTCTTTGTGCCTCTTGAGTGTGATTGCCCTGTTTAATTTCACAATCATAAGTTTGAGTATGCACTATACATAAACACAAAATGGGCTAACAATCCATGCCAAAGAATCACTTGCCAAAGAGTAAATGAAGTTATATGTACCAAAAGTTGACAATAGTTATACGGTTATGTACCAAAAGCTGACGATAGTTATACGGTAGTCACAGAATGAGAGAAGCGTAACGCACATGCTCAAAAATCAAAATATTGGATACCTTGAATTATATGAGCTGTTTTTGCATGGACCAAGCTATAGATATCTAAGAATAACAAGGCTGTTTATGCTACTTTGAATTTATTAAAGAAAAATAATCATGTTTTTTTTAAGTTCACTGAATTTTTCAATAAGAGAAGTTGGGAATTTTCTAAAATTAAGGTCATATTCATTGACATTATCGTTTAAGTATTTATCAATGAAAGTCTATTGACAACAGGGCACCATAAAAGAATGGAAGAAAAGTTATGATTAATATGCCTACCTGACATCTACTCTTAACTCTTATCTTATTTAAAGCTAGAGCCCTGACTCAAGAAAAACTTTGGACACAAAAGGGCTTTCACAATCTTAAATAACCAATTGATATCCTCCACATTTCCCTGTGCTATGGTAAAATGTTCACAAGGATGAGAAATATTTAAATTTTCAACAAGGAATTACATTCAACTCTAAGACAAATATAAAGCCAAGTGATAAAAGAGAATGCATTATCAAATTAGGTCACTATTAACCAAGAATTAGAACTCTAACCACCGCCAGCCTGCTCATAACTTCTAGGCACTCAAAGATACTAACAAAAAAACAGTACTAGTACTTAAGGAAATCATAAATGTTAACTGATATACTGTTGTGAGCACTGTGCTGCAAAAGGAAAGGAGATTTGTCGACACACTTGAAATCAACGTCAAACACTTCTTTAACTCAGACCCGAAATACAGCCCACATATCACTAAATGGTGTTACACATTATAGACAATGAATTAGTTATTGACCATATACTATTATATCTTTGTCGCCTAAAATTTTACAATCCACATGATTAGTCAATTTCAAAAGGTAAGTGGTCCCAATTAACCACACTTCTATTTTTTTCATTTAAAAATTACGTTTATGGATCAATCATGTGAGAGAGTGGCATGTTATCATTTCTCTAATAATAATTATCCATCAAGCTACCCTCAACCACCACGAGACGTAGTACTTCCACAACTTCATTATGTGTCCTATCCCGGCAGCAATAACAACTGAAAGTTTGTTCTGACTCACTATCAAGTGGTTTAAATCAAATCAAACTATTATGTTCCACAACAGATTAGTCACAGACAACATATTATACATGCACGAAGATTTATGTCGGAGAAACAACTAGAAGGTTAGAGAGTTTTCCATCTTTGAAATAGAGGCGTGCTTAAAAAACAGAGGGCTATATCTATATTAAACCTATGAAGAGATGAGCTGGAAATTCTTCCAAAAAACAGAGGTGTGTAAAGCAAATCTCATAGAGGACATCAATTCTGTTTCGTTTTATTTTGAGATTTAGCCATATGTAGTTTGTTTGAGAGATTCGTTTGAGATTTGTTTGAGAGATTTGTATTAGATTTGTTTTGGATTTGTTTGAGTCTATATATAGGCCTTGAGAATAATGAGAAGGTATGTTATTATTGATTAAAAAATTATTGTGTATTGAGTTATTGTTTTGCATCCTTTCTTGTATGTGTGAGACCAAGAGAAATTATTAGGATTTGTGAGAAATCCTAAAAAAATATTAGGCTTTGTGAGATGCCTTAAACTATATCTCCTCAAATCCTTTACCCCAAAACTCCTAACCCTTCTTCCTCCTCCATCAACAGCCGCCACTCCAAACTCCTTCCTCCATCGACTACACCCAAACCCACCACCAAACCATCTCCTCATCTTCAACTCCATACACCACTCATCTTCATCCCCAACATCCACCTCCATACACCCCGAGCTCTTCCTCAACCTCATGCCCGATCACACTCCTTGTTGTTGACTCATTCCTGACCAACCCCATCAAACCCCGATCAGCACCAACAGCTCCGTCAACGACCACCAGCACCCCTGACCTCTCCCTCGCCACCAACCAACCCTGTCAACCCCTCCATCACCACATGACATCGGCCCCCACTCCAAATCCACAAACCCAACCCAAAATCCGAAACCCTAAATCCTCAAACTTCCAATTCAAAATCCTAAACCCTAATCCCCAATTCAATTCAGATCCCAAATCCTAATTCCCAAATCTCCAATTCAACTTCTAACTCTAATATTCATATCAAGAGAATGATTTGCGGAGGAGTACAGTGCTATTGAATGCGACGATTGGCCACTTCTGCCTCTTCATCTGTGGCGATGACACTGTCTACGAACCCGGTAATTTCTTTTCACTCTTCAATTATTTGTGATACTGTCAATCATCTCTACAATATTATCCAAATTTACTATCGTCCATAAATATTGAGTGTGCTCTTCAACTTGCCAATTAGTGTACAAATCATTATTGAATATCTTACTTGCTATAACACTTAAGTATATTTTTTAATTGTTAGGCTTGAATCTTTAATTGGGTTTGTTAATCTTATTTTAATTCTTGAAAATTCATCAAACCAATTAATAGTTTTAATTTCTAACTTAATCGGCATTACATGTTGGTAAACTTAATATTTTAATATTCTTAAAAATTCTCTACTTAGGATTAAGTTTACATCAAAATCAGATGAACATATGCAGGAATAAATCACCTAATATTCTGGACAATCTTCTCTCCCAAAAATAACTCCAAAGCCTCGGAAAGCAACAAACCCAAAAAGCATTTGGGAACCTTCCCTCTGGACTAGTTTAAGCAACTTCATTGAATAAACTCAAAAGAGTAAGAGACTAGTTCCCAACACTAATGGTGTAATATTCTAAGGGAGTCAATTTGAGGAGAACACACATCTATCTAATGACTCCACCAACAAACCTGAAATTAATGAGAGAAACTTGTGGATGGAAATCAGTTAAAAAATCTAGAACTCACTATTTAAGTGAGCTTCTCAATTTAATTAAGAAAATCTTAAATATTGAAGAAGTTGGTTTGGAAATCCCGAGATAAGTATTTCTTCTGTCCACCATAAATGTTGATTTCAGGACTACGAGCATGTTGAAACTAGAAGGACATGAACATTTACAAGAGTAAAGAAGTTTACATGGAATTTAATTTGATGTCTAGCAATTGCAATAAGGCTAGACATTCATAATTTTGTTCATGACGGAACATGTTAGGTGGTATGAAGTAAAGCATAGTGAATCGTAGATTTGTAAAAGAAGAAAAAGAAGAGAGGAGAGAGCAGGAAAGGTGGGGATAAGAGACAGGACCTTTACCAAGGCAAGAAAATCTTATGCAGTTGGGGCTACAACATATTGAAAATAGCATTAAAGAGAGACCTCACTAAAATCCAAAGAAATTTAATGAACATACAGGCAATACCTAAACTTCAAAGGAACTTAATGACACCATTTACACTAACAATCCTAACATCTCAATCCATGCTAACTTGACCTAAACAAACTTTGGTGCATATAATGAATCCAAAAGTGCTTAGCCATCTCAGACCTTACATTACAGGCCAAAATCAAGTGCTTAAAACTCTATATATAATACTCCAAGTCTATGCCTACTGCTAGATCTATGACACAAGTTTGAGATACTGTAACTCATCAAAAACTCAGAAATTATATCAAATTGTTTCAATGTGGGATTGTCTCCATACTATTAGGCATTAGCTACTTGTTGACAGTTACGAAAAATTGAAAGACCACCATCTGTCATAAAAATGGGATGCCTACTACCAAAGTTGTTTAAAAGCCATCTGGTCAGCAAGTTTTATGGATGTCCCTAATGGGTTACAGAGCAAACTTGAGATAGATTTTGAACTTCAATGACTTGGAAGGTTCAAGTAGAGGGACACTAAAGGATACATACACATAGCTTCCATCAGAAAAGTTCCAAGTCGATGACCTCAATATTGATGCAAGATGCAGTAATGCAAGTACAGACACAGTCAGTTTCCCAATAGGCCCTAAATCCACTATATCTACCTGTACTTGCGGAAAATTACAATCACAACATCAATTAGCGACATTGTCAATGACAAGGCTCTGTTGTGACCTATGATGCACGGATACGGGTACGGGGTGCGGGTACAACACGACACAACACGGGTACTGGGATACGTGATTTTACAAAAAAGTAGGATACGGGTGCGTTGGTGGGTACGTTAAATATAAAATGATTTACATATATTTATCGATATAAAAATATTTTCTTGTTAAAAATGCAAACATTTAAACAATTTCATAGAACTATAAGAATACATTATAATTATGAGTATTTTGGAGAAAAGAAATGATAATCTAACTATCAAATCTTTGTGTAGACTTGTTTTGTGTTTGAGCATAATTGTAAACAACAAACTTTTGAAATCACTCTAGGATCCTATGCATTTATATAAATATAATTGTGTCTAAAAGTTGCAAAAAAATGCATTAAAAAAATTGGGTGTTCCTTGGGTACGCACCCAGGAGTACCCAAGGAGTATTGGCACCCGATACGCACCCGACACGGGTACGTCGACCATTTGCAAGTATCCGTGCTTCCTAGGTTGTGACTATGTCAAAATATTTAGTATAAGATTTGTACACTATGATCATAGGTTCTCTCTTCAAATATAAGCTCCTCGACAATTACCCCTTCTCTTGACTATGATAACAAACTTCAATAGATATCTTTTTCACTACAATCATGGTTTTTTTTAAAGTGCCAACTTCTCTCCAGTTAGGCTCTCTCTCACGCTAAACTTTCAACTTTCTTCTCGAACATATTTTCCGCTTTGATCTATGTTAAACAAGAGAAAATTTGTTACTTTTCTAATTTATATGTAGACAACTTTTATGGGCAAAAACCAAAGTACCCCCAACGTTTGGCCTAAGTACAGATGCCCATATAACGTTTGAAAAAGTACATTATACCCATTCCCCTGTTAACTTAACTCATTCTGTTAACTTTGAATTATTAAATTGCATTTCTACCCTTACCCTTTCATATTTTAAATCTCTTTTTCCTTTCTCCCCCTTCTTCATTCTCAAACAGAAAACAAAATTTGCCCCTAAAACCTAGCATCTCCTTTTCTACTTTTTTCCCCTAATTTTGGGAGATCGATGGAGTCAATTTGCCCCAAAATTTTGTCAACATAATGTCTTTGTGAACCCTAAATCTTATTTCTTCTTGATTTTGTAGTATGCCAACATCAAGCTTCTCATCTAGCCCTCCTCTTCATCCCCACTTTGGTCCCAAGTCCAGATCTCCTCTTCTTCGTAAGTATGTTTCAGCCAAGACCCAAGAGTTCGAGCTCCCAAATGCTTTTGTAGGCAGGCAGGCAATAAGAGTGAAGTACTCAGTTTGGGAGAGGAATCCTGGAAAACCATACTACAACTCCCCCAATTTCCCTCATGGTTGTGGTTTTTTCATGTGGTATGTATGATGATTTTGAAGGGGGTGTTGATACTGCTAATGAACTGATACGTAAGAGAGGTGGCTAGGAGAGAAGAGGTTTCTAATGAGGAAGTTAAGGAATTCAATGAAGGTCTGTTTGTGGGTTCGTGGTGATTCTCTGTTTGGCCTTGCTTTTCATGAATTAAGAATGGATGTAGGTGGTTGTATTAGGAGTAGTCATTGTCTTTTGGTGGATGTTGATATTGTGGTTGTATTTTGGTTGGATCAATCAAAGGAGTTGTAGTAGTACTAGAAGTATTAGATGTAGGAAGTCGAAGAAAAAGAATAGGCGAACAGTAAGTTTTATGCAAGTGGGAGGGATGTAAGTTGGATGGCATGAGCAGTATTTTGTAGCCAAGCAATCTAATTGTACTTATGTATGATGAATGAAAGTTTTAACCTTTATTTATTTTTCTCTTTGATCAATTTTATCTCTCTGCCTATGTTTCTATGTTTCTGAGTTAGAGTTGAATGAATGATTGTTATCTAGGATGTCTTGTGTCAATGTGTTCGATTAAAATATTTTGTATCAAGATGAGAGTCATGAGACAAAATGAAGGTGTGATTTGGCTGAGATTTTGGATTGTATGAGTGCTTAGCACATCACTTTCTCATTTGTATCAGCAAGATAGGCTTGGAAAGAAGCAGCATAAAGTTTGTATGCGCATTCTTCGTAGTGAAGTTTGTTTTTGTAGGCATGAAAAAATTTTAAAATCTATATTTAGTTTTATTTACGGTTTGGAAATGAAGAAAGGGGAGAAAGGAAAAAAGAGAATTAAGATATGAAAGGGTAAGAGTAGAAATGTAATATAACAATTCTAAGTTAACAAAATGGGTTAAGTTAACAGAGGAATGGGTATATTGAATTTTTTCAAACGTTATATGGGCATTTTGTACTCAGGCCAAATGTTTGGGGGGGAGGGGGGGGGGGGGGGTACTTTGGTTTTTGCCCAACTTTTATTTATGAAAAGAAAAGTACAATTTTACTCATTCATAAACCAGAGCAATGAATTTTATACAATGCTAAGCTAAGCTAAGACTCATATTTATCGGCTACCTATTTAATATACTTTCTCTACATTTTGCTAATTCCCAAGTTTTAATTCATAATAAGTACAAAATAAATAGCTTTCTTAAAGAAAGGTTGGCACTTAGCCTGGCTAAAGCCCCAAAAAAGCATTTTAAAACACAACCTTCCAATGAGCTTTGCTCTCTTTATTCCATTCACCACAATATTGGGTAGACTATAGCCTCTATCAAACTCGAGATATAACTTATATACAATCACATACTACAGTTTCGAAAAAGTGTTTTTTAATTAGGTAGTTAAAATCGATTTTTGTAACTAATCGGTCTAGGAGCGATTAGTGATTAATCAGTTAATCTGCAGTTTCTAAAAAGTGTTTTTAATTAGGTAATTAAAATCGGTTTTTATAACTAATCGGTCTACGAGCGATTAGTGAATAATCGGTTAATCGGAAAATAATCGGGGATTACATCGGAAAAATTGTGTGTGCGTGTGTGTGTGTATATATATATATATATATATAATTTAAAAAAATGATCTATCCTCATTATGTAACAACACTAAACCCAAACATAAAACTAATTTGAGATTATTAAATAGGAACATATAGAGGAAAAGAAGAGAGCTATGAAGCAAAAATATGAATACGGAGTGCAGGTACGACACAACACGGGTACGGAGATACATCATTTTCCAAAAAAAAATTGGATACAAGTGTTTATATATATATATATATATATATATATATATATATATATATATATAAAAGCTTTCTTTCCATTGCAAATGGGCATGTTTGCACAGAACCATTGCAAACTGCGATCTGAGCTGTTGGATCGCTCAAGATCATATCCAACGGCTCAGATTCGCTCCGCCGAAATCCCCCCACTTAAATTTTAAGGGGTATAATGGGTATTTCACCCCCATACAACTCTTAACTCTCTCTCTCTCACACTCTCTCCCAACATTTTCAACTTTTTTTAACTTAATAAATTTTTATCTAAAAAAATTTGAAAAATATTTTAAAATTTTAATAAATCAATTAAAAATATTATTAATGCATTTTTTAAAGAAAAATAAGCAACAATAAAAATTTAAAAAAACTTTTAAATTTTTTTTTTGTAAAAACAACATTTTTTAATAGCCAACAAGATAAAAAAAATTAAATATTAAAAATAAGGGGTACCCAAAAAAATCTAAAATAAAAAATTCAAAATAATGGATACAATATAAATTATAAAATCATTTTTTGAAAAATTTTATAAAAATATTAGAATTTGGGAAAAATAACAAAACAACAAAATAAAGAAAACTAAAAAGGGAAAATTATCAAAATAAAATTTGGGTAAACAAACTCAGATTAAGGAAAAAATATGGAACAAATAAGAAAATCTAAGGCTCCAACTCTAGCCCTTTCTCTAACCCTCTAACCATAACCCTATATCCCTATAACTGTTAACCCGAATTCAATGTATATGAAGAATAATGATAAATTCCTAATTTTTATATGGACATCTCAATTTTTATGGATATTTTATTATATTCTTTTTCTATGAAGAGATTTTATTAAAAAATCACTTTCTTTTGTACAAAAGCGTTCAACCAACCCGTTATTGGTGATGACGGGTTAAGTGAGCTTAACCCGTCATCGTCAACAATGGGTTAGGCAGAGATGATTTTGGCACAACTTAATCTTCAGAAGTTGAATTTGTACACATTTTCATCCCAAAAAACAAAATACTCTGGTAAAACCGTTCAACTTAACTTGTTATTAGTGATTACAGGTTAAGTTCTCTTCACCCGTCGTCGCCAATAGCGGGTTAGGGTGAAGGATTATGACAAAGTACAGTTAATTAACTTTAAGACTTCATAAATTATTTTTTTCGAATTATTAAATCTCCATAAATATTTTTACAATAATTGGACATTTTGACAGAGTACAATTAATTTATTTCGGTATAAATTATTAAATCATACAACTTAACCCATTATTGACGGTGACGTGTTAAGCTCTCTTAACCCGTCATTGCCAATAGCGGGATGGGGTGAATGATTTTGACAGAGTATTAGATAGTCAACAGTAGTTGCTCTGTTAAAATTAATATACTTAACCCGTTATTGATGATGACGGATTAAGTTCTCTTAACCCACTATTGGTGATGACGGGTTAGAGTGAATTATTTTAAAAGACTTGAATTTTAAAATAAATCAATAAATCTCCATAAATATTTTTAAAATTGCTACATTTTTTGTGGTTTTGTTGTTTAATTTTTTTTGTTTTGTGGTTTTTTTATCCAACATAACCCTGCACATAAAAAAAAATTCAAAAAAAGCTATAAAATCTCCGTAAATATTGAATTCTCCATATAAATTGTTTTGAATAGTGTAATAGTTACATGGAATTTGTCATCATTCTCCATATAAAATTTATTTCGGTTTAAAAGTTAGAGAGTTAAGAGGGTTAGGGTTATAGCTAAGGTTATGGTTAAGGCTAGGGTTATAGCTAAGGTTATGGTTAAGGCTAGGGTTATAGCAAGGGTTAGAGTGAGGGGAAGGGTTCGAGGGTTGGAGTTACTGATAAAGAGTTAAGAGTTAATACTTAGTGTTAGAACCTAATTATATATTCATTTTCTAATTTTTATCTATAAATATTTATTAAATTTTGATAAATAATTTTAGATTTTATTTGTGCTTTACATTTTTAAGATTTAAAATTTTAAAAAAAAAATATGACCCTAAAAATGTGGAGATTAAAAAGTTCTAGAAAACCATAAATAAAAAGGATCTTAAATATTAATCTCAATATTAAATTTATTTTGGTATAAAAGTTAGAGAGGGTTAGGGTTAATGCTAGGGTTATAATTAGGGTTAGAGCTATGGGTAGAGTTAGAGGGTTAGAGTTACGGATTGAGGGTTAGGGTTATAGTTAGGGTTAGAACCTGTTGCCGCTGAAATAGGTGTGGGGGCAAACAGATAGATTTGTGGATTCGAGGAAAGTTGAATAGTCCAACCTGAACGACTTCACCGGAGTTTGACTGAGATCCTTTCGCCGTTGACCTACAAAAAGTGCGAGACACCGGGGTTGATCCCGGCGACGCACCCTCCAACGCTCTTGTCAGTAATCTGAATGATTAAGAAAGAGCTTTAATTGGCAAAAAATTGATTACCTGGTTAATAGTGGGGGGAGAGGGGTATTTATAGCCGCCTTAGGAATCAGTTTCAGGATAAGATCAAATTCCTACTTCCCGATATAAATGGATAGAATTGGTTTAGACCGTGGTTTAAGGATAATCATAAATCTGAATCATCTCTTATCCAGTCAGACTGGGTTGCTTACAGGTTGGAACCCGTACCCAGTAAGGCAGATTCGTTCATAGATTATTGGGCTTTGAAGAAAGACCCATTTTCCATTTCAGACCCATTTCTAGGTAAAATTACCATTTTACCGCTGAGCCTTAAGATTCGTGCCCGATTTGAACGGTTCCGATCTAACCCTATTTTTAGCCATATCACAAGCTCCCCACTCCCAAAGGCTGAGTTTAATTAGCCTTTGAAGAGTAGTTTTACTAATTTAATGGCTTGCAGGGTTGTATCGGAGTCCAAATGAGGGATTTCGGATCTTATACGAGGCATTATGATGTTTTTCTGAGTTGGTAGTGCACTCAAGATTGTTCTTGAGCTCTTATGGATTTTTGGCAATTTTCCTCGATTTTTTAATTATTTTTCGGATCATTTATTCAATTTTGCGAAGCGGTGATTTATTTTTCGAGAGCATTAATTAATTATTCTAAGAAATAATTATTTACCCAGGGGCTCACAAATATTTCCCCGAATTTATAATTATTTTTTAGAATTTTTAATTAATTTTCCTGAATTTTTAATCATTTTTTCGCAATTTTTGAATAAATAATTCGAATTTAATAAATAAAAAATAGATTTTTATATCTATTTATGACATGGCACAATCTGAGCTCTCCATCAGCTTCGGGCACGAAATTCGAGGAGATCTAATGGCTATGGTTGCATAAAGGCAGATTTTTCTCTTATTCGAGGGTCGGTGGCAAGTACCCTCGGCAATGTTGCCGACCCCCGCCAATCGACCGCCAATCACCTCGAGGAGCTGACGCATGTCAGGAAGAAGGCCGAAGTCGAGGGAGGTTCGGGGTACCTTGCCGAGGTCCAGAGGTGCCTCGAGGTGGCGACACGTGTCAGAAGTGGTTCGGCAAGGTTTGCCGAAGTCCGAACGAGCCATTTTCCCATGTTTGAGCATCGGTGCCACGAACGCTCGGCGAAGCGTGTCGAAGTCCAAGTGAGTTTTTTCTCACGTTTGAGCATCGGTGCCAAGAACGTTCGGCGAAGTGTGCCGAAGTCCAAGTGAGTTTTTTCTCTCGTTTGAGCGTCGGTGCCAAGAACACTCAGCGAAGTGTGCCGAAGTCCAAGTGAGAGTTTTTTCTCTCGTTTGAGCGTCAGTGCCAAGAACGCTCGGCGAAGCGTGCCGAAGTCCACACGAGAGTTTTTCCTCACGTTTGAGCGTCGGTGCCACAAACGCTCGGCGAAGCGTGCTGAAGGCCAAGTGAGAGTTTTTTCTCACGTTTGAGCGTCGGTGCCAAGAACGCTCGGCGAAGTGTGCCGAAGTCCAAGTGAGTTTTTTTCTCTCGTTTAAGCGTCGGTGCCAAGAACGCTCCGCAAAGCGTGCCGAAGTCCAAGTGAGTTTTTTCTCACGTTTGAGCATCGGTGCCAAGAATGCTCGGCGAAGCGTGCCGAAGTCCACGCGAGAGTTTTTCCTCACGTTTGAGCGTCGGTGCCACGAACACTCGGCGGAGCGTGCCGAAGTCCAAGTGAGTTTTTTCTCACGTTTGAGCGTCGTGTCAAGAACGCTCGGCGAAGCGTGCCGAAGTCCAAGTGAGTTTTTTCTCACGTTTGAGCGTCGTGCCAAGAACGCTCGGCGAAGTGTGCCGAAGTCCAAGTCAGAGTTTTTCTCTCGTTTGAGAGTCGGTGCCAAGAACGCTCGGCGAAGTGTGCCGAAGTCCAAGTGAGTTTTTTCACTCGTTTGAGCGTCGGTGCCCAGAATGCTCAGCAAAGTGTGCCGAAGTCCAAGGCAACCTGTCAACAGCCTGAGGATGACAGCTGGCCGTTTTGACTATTGGACTTCTGACTATTTTAACCGTTAGTCATTAATGAGGCGGTACAACTCTTTGTCGTTTTGTGGTAAATGGACCTGACTGTTGGGTTTTTGGAGCCCACTATTCTCGTTTTGTGTGCCAGCTTCTTTAAGACTCCACACCCCCCCTCATTTGTTCACTTCTCAAAATTTTTACTCAGGCAGTAATTCTTACTAACGAGAGCTTCCTGCGACTACTACTGTTTTCCGGTGATCTTTCCAACCGCACCTGTCACTTCAAGGTAACTTTAACACTTAGTTTATTTTTTTGTCAAAATGTCTTCCCACTCCACACGTTCGGAGCCCTCCTCTTCTGCTAGCGACGAGCCGTCTCCGAGCCAGGTTCCTCACGTCGACAGGGGCAAAAGAGCCGAGATTCCTGCTTCGGTGGTTACGGAGACCATAGTGGAGAATCCGAGCAGAATGGGGGAGTTCGGGAGACTGTCGGGCGTTCTGACGGGGCTCCATAGGGTTCGGAAACTTCCAGAGGAACACGCCAAACGGATCGTATACTGGAGGGGGCAAAGTTTTGAGGAGAACGCCGCGAAGGAGACTTCGAAAGTGGACGACACCATCTCGATCCTCAACGAGGCGGACTTGGTGGCGAACCGGGAATGCTTTCAGATCCATGAAGAATTCGAGCTGATGCTCCGGTGAACATGTGTTTCTGGCCGGTTGACGCCTTCATCGCCGGAGCACGTCTGCCACTCCACCCATTCGCCTCCAAGTCTTGCGGTTGTTTGGGTCAGCCCCATCCAGCTAATGCCGAACGGGTGGAGGGTTATCAACGGATTCGCACTCCATTGCCAGGCGGCCGAGATCGAGCCGGACCTGAGGGTGCTTCGAACGCTGTACCGGCTTCATCAACAGCACAAGTCGGAGTTCAGGTACTATTTGGCCCCGAGGCATGCTGCTCGGCTCGTCAGCTGCCCTGACTCAATAAAACATTGGCGCGACAAGTACTTCATAATCCAGGGTTGCAAGCCATGGTGTATCCCCTCGGATTGGGTTGAGGAAGTGACGAAGAGGGTGAGAGCTTCCGGTGCTCTACTCTAATGAGGAAGAGATGGTTCAGGTTCTCCTCGACCGGCTGAAGTTCGATTGGAGGGACCTGACGGAGGAAGCGCTCTTCAGGGGAGGGCTCAGCTGCATAGACCCTAGTATGCGGTTTTCTTTGTTAGTTTTTCTTTCCCCATTTGATTTTAACTTGTGCTTTAACCACACTTTCTTGTGTTGCAGAAACTATGGATTACGAAGCGGTGTTGGCTCAGAGGGCGGTGCTTGGCAGCAAGGCTCCTCGGAAACGAAAGAGGGTCGCCACGAAGGTGACTGCTCCGAAGCCGAAGACTGCTCCGAAGTCGAAGACAGTCGCCAACGCTGTCCAAGGGGCATCGGCTTCGGCGACGGTGACCCCGAGGGTGGCGACTGCGGCAACCTCGGCTTCGGTCGAGGCAAGCGAGTTTCTGATGGCGGCTGCTCTCGGAATGGAGGCGGCTCCGTTAACGACGGAGGCCGAAGTGTTCCTGACCGAGGAACACGAGAATTTTTTTTTCGGACTGGCAGGTTTGGAAGTTGGACGGTTTCCTCGACGACTCGACGTCGAGTATGCAGGCCGTCAAACATTTGGCGACGCCGAAAGACCGTGCCGCCATGGACACCGGCGGCGTGGGAGACGATGCCCTCGAGATCGCCCGATCGGCGGTGTCAGTGAGTATTTCGGTTTCGTACGTTAGACGAATTACTCATTTATTTTGCTAGCTTGTTTAACTTGTCTTCTTGCTGCAGATCACCTGTCACTTCAGTCATCTCATGAAGAAGATCACCGAACTCGAGAAAGACCTGAAGGAGGTCGAAAGAACTCGGGCCGAGAAAGCCCGGATCACGAACGAGCTCGACAAGCTGAAGGTCGGGGCCAACGGGAAAACGAGGTTGGAGTACCTTGATGGCCTCGTGAAGAAGCTGGAGGATGATCTGCTCCGGCAGAAGGAGGCGGTGGCAAAGCAGCAGGCAGAAGCTGTCGAAGCTGCTAAGATCACGGCCGCGAAGGAAGCCGAAGCCGCGACCATGGAGAAGGCCCAAGGGTTCCTTGTGGCCAAATGGCCAAGGCCTATGCTCGCACCATCGAGCAAGTCACCGAGCGCTTCCCCGAGGTCGACTTCTCCGGGTGGCACCTCTTCCCCGACCACGCCGACGGCTTCGATGACGAGTCCGACGAGGGAGAAGTTGGGGACGAAGACGCGCATGCCGAGGTCGAAGTCGTCGGCGAGCGTCAGGGATCCGAGGAGACCCCTCTAGCGATCGTCGCTCCTTCGGAGGAGTCCAACCCCGCCCCTGCGAGATGCCCCGGGAAAGAGGTCGCGCCCTGACTTCAGTCATTTTCATTTCTTCTCTTTTTTTCTTTTCATATTTTGGCGATGTATCGCCTAATTGCGGACTGGCCACCGCTCTTTTGAATGAATGAAATCTTTTGTCTTTGAATTTGACCAAGTGTCTATGTTGCTCTGCCTTGAAGCTTTGGCTATGTGTTTACAAAATTTTTGAAATTTGGCTAAGTGTTTACGTCGCCTTACCTAGAAGTTTTGGCTACGTGTTCCCAAAATTTTTGAAATTTTGCTAAGTGTTCACGGTGCCTCGTCTAGGAGTTTTGGCTGTGTTCACCAAATTTTCGAAATTTTGCTAAGGGTTCACATCGTCTTGCCTTGAAATTTTCATATCATCGAAGTGACGCAGCTCGTCGAAGTGACGCATGTGACTGAGGCGACTCGTCCCGAGGCTGGCCTAAGGGTGATGAGGTTGTGTCTCGCTAGGAGCCGAGAGCGACTTTATGAAGCTGAATGGGGGCTTCGCAGAGCAGAACTTGAGCAGAATCATCTGCGATTGATCTTAGGCCGTCGAGATCTCGAGATCCAGAGGTTAGAAGAGAAGCTCCGGGAGACGACCCCCGAAGCTGATGAAGATGGTTCGTTAACAACCGTTAACCTCGAACTGAGGCTTAAGCGACTCCGCCATTCTCTGACGGAGTTGACGGCGAAGAGAGATGAACTGGCAGCTGAGAGAGACGAACTGATGGCAGGGGGAACAAACTTACAGCGGAAAGAGACGAGCTAACAGTAGCGATGGACAAGCTGATGATGGAGAGAGACGAGCTAAAGAGGGTGACTGTCGATAAGAGCATTGAGGTTACTCATCTTCGTCGGATTGTCACTGACAACTCTGGTGGTGTGGGCTCGATGCAGCTGCCTCGTTTGAAGATAACTGTGAAGGACGATTCACTGAAGGAACGAATAGTTGAGCTTGAGAGGGAGGTCGCTCGTCTTAAGCCCCAACCCGAGCGCATCAACGTTAGGAGCACCTCTTGCACGCGGGAAGAGAGCGATAGAGGAATTTCTTTTTACGAGCTTGCGACTCGCTCGCCCGTTATTCGTCGGAGTGCTAGTGACGCATAAAGTGGGGTGGCTGCTTCGTCGAGCAGAGCGTCCATTGGGGCTACCGTTAGAAGTAGTGCAGAAGATGCGTCTCAGCTTGCCGGCCTAGAGACGGGCGCCGAGGTGAGACGTCGGCAGTACAGCGTTCGTCGTCCCCGGGTGTCTCTAAACCGAAGTATCCCCGCCCCTAGGAGGCGTTGAAGTAGCTCTTTGTACTTTTTGTTCTTCAAGTTTTGTAATTCGTCGTAAAGACGAGTAGTTGGCTTTGTAACTTGATTTTGTTCCTCAAACTTCTCAGAAATGATATTTGTTTTTCGTACTTGCGTGTTTTGATAGCACCTGTGGTTGTAGATAGTTGTAGGAGCACCTCTGAATGGCGAACCGCTTGTTACTCGCTTAAGAGCAAGTTGGCGAAGCGGGATCGAGCCAAGTGTTGGGCTCCGAACTCGTCGCTTGAGAGAGATTCAACGGTCGTGAGAGCAGTTCCGAATGGCGAACCACTTCTACCTCGCTTAAGAGCGAGTTATTCGAAGCAGAATCGAGCCAAGTGTTGGACTCCGAACTCGTTGTTTAAGAGAGATTCAACGGTTGTGGGAGCGTTCCGAATGGCGAACCACTTCTACCTCGCTTAAGAGCAAGTTATTCGAAGCAGAATCGAGCAAAGTGTTGGACTCCGAACTCGTCGTTTAAGAGAGATTCAACGGTTGTGGGAGCAGTTCCGAATGGCGAACCACTTCTACCTAGCTTAAGAGCAAGTTATTCGAAGCGGAATCGAGCCAAGTATTGGACTCCGAATTCGTCGATTAAGACAATACAACTGGGGTATTAAACAGAGATAAACTGATCACAAGAGAATTATTATTCAAAAGAAGTTTTTTATTAATTATGGCTAATCGGCCACTTCTAAGTTGCGGGCCGTTATTACAATGAAAAAACAAAAAGAATAGCCTAAAAACTTATAGTGCTTGGAGAGGTGTTCAAACACTCTTGGTACTTCAGTAAATGATCAGCGTTCCATATTCTTGGTATCTTCCTGCCTTCGAGGTCTTCCAGTTGGTACGCTCCGGGGCGAACTATCCTGGAGACCTTGTAAGGTACTTCCCAATTTGGGGCTAGCTTGCTCCTTTGGCTGGGGAACGAGATGGCTAGCTTCCTGATAACTAAGTCTCCTTTCTTAAGATCTGTGGGACAGACTCTTCTGTTGTAGGATTGCTCGATCCTTCTTCGTAATTCTCCTGGCAAATCGAGGCTCTTTCGCAGAGTTCATCGATAAGGTCCAGATTGGCTCGGAGCTCCCTGGCATTCTGCTCTTCATTATATGCAATTAGGTGGGGGGTGGCAAACCAACTTCTAAGAGAATTACGGCCTCGAAACTGTAGGTGAGGTTGAAAGGCGACTCTCCTGTGGGGGTTCTCTTTGTAGTGCGGTAGTTCCACAATACGTTAGGAAGCTGCTCTGCCCACAATCCTTTAGCCGACTTGCTTAGTCTCTTCTTGATGCCCGAGGGGATTTGCCTATTGGCGTTCTCTACTTGACCATTGGATTGAGAATGAGAGACGAAGGAGAACCGCTGCTGAATACCGAGGTCTTCACAAAAGGAACGGAATGTTGCCCCCGCAAATTGTGTTCCATTGTCCGTCACCAAGACCTGAGGTATGTCAAACCTGCAGATCACGTTCTTCCAGCAGAAATGTTGTACCCTGTTCTCAGTAATAGTTGCTAGCGGTTCGGCCTGAATCCACTTGGAGAAATAGTCGATCGCCACGATTAGAAACTTGAGCTGGTCTGGAGCCGGTGGGAACGGACCCAGCAGGTCCATTCCCCACATTGCAAAGAGAGTTGGGCTTGAGAGGGAAGAGAGTGGAGCTTGCGATAGGCGACGGATAGTGGAGAATTGTTGACAGGGGCCACATTGTCGGACATGTTGCTCGGCGTCCCGAAGGAGGGTAGGCCAGAAGTACCCATAATTGAAGACTTTCCGGGCAAGGGACCTTGATCCTAAATGGGCTCCGCCTATCCCTTCGTGGAGTTCTCTCAGAGCATACAAGGCTGCTTCTGGAGAGAGGCATCTCAAGTAGGGTTGGCCATCTATTTGGGTGTAGGAGCATTTGTACAAGACTCCCTCAATGAGGGTGTACCGCTCCGCTCTTGTTCGGATTCGGCGAGCTTCTTTGGGATCGTGGGGAAGGCTCCCGTCTCTGGGGAACTCAACTAAAGGCCTCATCCAGTTATCTTCGAGTTGGACCGGTAGCGACTCCATTGAGTCGAGGGCTTCTTCTTTGATGTTGGACCTTAGTAGAACTTCGATCAAGACGGTCTGCTCAAGACCTTGGAGGGAGGTGGCTAGTTTCGAGAGGACATCTGCCTGAGCGTTCTCCTCCCGGGGGATACGCTGGAGTTGTGCTTCCTCGAATGAAGCCAAGAGACTTTTGACCTTGGCTAGGTACTTGGCCATACAGTCGTCTCATGTCTCGTATTCTCCCAAGACCTGATTCACCACGAGCTGAGAGTCGCTGAATATTCGAACACGCTTCGCCCCTGCCTTGCAGGCCATGCCCAGGCCTGCTATTAAGGCTTCGTACTCGGCCTCGTTGTTGGAAGCCTTGAAATTGATGCGGAGGGAGTATTGGGGGATGAAGTCATCGGGGCCTGCCAGGATAACTCCGGCTCCGCTCCCTTCAGCGCAAGAAGACCCATCCACATACACCATCCAGATGGGTGGCCCATTTGCCGCTTGACTGACTTCCGGGATCGTGCTTTCCACTATGAACTCGGCTAGTGCTTGAGCTTTGATAGTGGTCCGAGGCTGATAAGATATGTCGTGTTGACTCAGCTCAATTGACCACTTCATTAGACGTCCGGAGGTCTCGGGCTTATACAGGACCTGCTTGAGCGGCTGGTCGATAAGAACGACCACCGAATGAGATTGGAAATAGGGACGAAGCTTTCGAACCGCCATAACCATGGCGTAGGCTATCTTCTCCAACCTCGGATAACGGAGCTCAACATCTCTAAGGACCTTGCTCACGTAGTAGATAGGCTTCTGCGCCTTGACTTCTTCCCTCACTAGGACAGCATTGAGGGTTTGTTCGGAGGCGACAAGGTAGCGGTAAAGGGTTTCCCGGGTGTCGGCGTGCTGAGGAGTGTAGGGTTGACCAAGTAGGCTTTGAGTTGGTCGAACGACTCTTGATGCTACTGGCCCCACTCGAAGCCCTTAGCCCCCTTGAGGGCTTTGAAGAAAGGGAGACACTTTTCCCCGAACTTGGAGAGGAAGCGCCCTATAGCCGCGAGGCGCCCGATGAGCTTTTGCACTTCTTTCACGTTCGAGGGGGGAGCCATATTCAATATGGCCTTTATCTTCTTAGGGTTGGCTTCAATCCCCCTCTGGCTGACTATAAAACCCAAGAATTTACCTGATGAGACCCGAATGCACATTTATTCGGGTTTAGTCTCATGTTATGCCTTCTTAGCACGTCAAAGGCCTCTTGGAGGTCGGTGACATGGTCAGACCCATTGATGCTTTTCAACAACATATCGTCGACGTAAACCTCCATATTCCGCCCGATCTGATCTTTGAAGACCTTATTGACGAGACATTGGTAGGTGGCGCGAGCATTTTTAAGCCCGAAGGGCATCACTCTATAGCAGTAGAGGCCTTGATCCATGACGAAGGACGTCTTCGGGATATCTGGGGAGAACATTCGGATTTGGTTGTATCCGGAGAATGCGTCCATGAAGCTCAGCAGCTCATGGCCCGAAGAGACGTCGATCAAGGTGTCGATGCTAGGGAGTGGAAAGGGAACCTTGGGGCATGCCTTGTTTAAATCTATGAAGTCGATACAAATCCTCCAACTTCCATTGGCCTTTTTGACCATCACGACGTTGGAGAGCCACTCTGGATAGTTAACCTCCTGTATGAACCGAGTTTTGAGGAGCTTCTCCACCTCCTCCTTTATGGCCTGCTGGCGCTCGGAGGCAAACTTACGCCTCTTCTACTGGACCGATCTGGCCCCCAGAGCGACACTTAGATGGTGGACGAGAAGCTCTTCGGAAATCCCCGGCATGTTGGCTGCTGTCCATGCGAAGAGGTCACGGTTTCTCTTTATGCACTGGACTATGTCGGAGCAGAGGGCAGAAGGGAGGGTTTTGTTGATAAAGAATTTGCGGGTCGGATCTTCCTCTGAGAAGAACACTTCCTCCAGCTCGTCTACCGGTTCCGACATAGGCTGAGTGTTCCCATGGAGAATTTCAAGGGCTTCGAGGGAGAAGACGGGTCCTCCAGTCGAGGTCATATAGCATTTGCAGGCCGTTTCCTGACTTCCCCTCACTTCTCCCATGCCCACCTTGGTGGGAAACTTCATCTTTAGGTGGTAAGCTGATAGGACGGCTTCTAAAGCAGCTAGGCCCGGTCGACCTAGGATCACATTATAAGCGGCAGGGACGTCAACAACCATGAAGTCCATTGGCTCCGTTCGGGTAGTAGGAGCTTTGTCAGCAGTTACGTCGAGGGTTATAACACCCTCGATCATCACTGGCACTCCCATGAACCCATGGAGTGTGTAACTGGCAGGCTTGAGCCTGTCCCTTGACAATTGGAGCCCTCGGAAGGCCTCTAGAAAGAGGATGTTGACCAGTGTTCTAAAAAGCGGCCTAGGCGGTGCCTAGGCCCTAGGCGGCCCCTACAACGCCTCGCCTAGGGGCTAGGCATTTAAGAAAATCAGTTAATGGTTCTAGGCGGTTAAAAGCGGGTCTAAGCGGTGCGTAATCGGTGTAAGCGGATCTAGACCCGCTTAGACCCGCTTCGGACTTAATTATTAAAAAAAGGGACCCGGCTTATTCCAACCCGACCCGCTCGAATACACTCAAACCCCTACAACTTCTCTTTCTCCTCTAAATCCCCCGTAAAAAACCCCACAAATTAATTCTATTCTCTAAATCCCTAATTCATCTTTTCTAAAACCCTCAAATCACCTCATCTGCCTCCCTCCTCACAGTCGGAGGCTCGCTCGCAGCTCGGAACACGCTTCAATTTCGACCTCCTCCGCCTACCTCCTCCTTCGCCTCCCTCCTCGCAGTCGTTGCTCGCAGTCGTCAACACAACCTCCTCCGCCTCCCTCCCAGCATTCACAGCTCACTCACTCTGTCGCTCAGTCGTCAAAACCTCCTCCTCTACCTCCCTCCTTGCAGTCGCAGCTCGCTTCAACTTCAACCGACGTCAACACAACCTCTCTTTCCTCTCTTCAACATCAAAGTCAAGTCGTCAACACAACCACACACTGCCTCCCGCCTTGCTTCACCTCCGACATCAACACTACGTCCTCCTCTTCTCTCTCAAACTTTTCCTGACGCAACCCTCCCCTATCCCCCGACTCAAGCCTCCCGTTTCCCCACACTGTTTTCTTCTTGGACTGGAACAGCCGAACAGGTAATCTCCACTACTGATCTTCGTCATAAATTAATACTAGTCTAATAGATGAGTATAGGACTTACAAAAAAAGAAAAAGACTAATAATAATATACTGATTCAATTTTGTAAATCTCATCCTGCAATTGCAAGGAGAAATATCAAGAGTAAGAATTGGTAACAACAAAACAAAACAAAATGATAGAATATATAAATAAAACCGCCTAGCGCCTAGCCGCTTAAGCTCCGCTTACAAGGCCTAAGCGCTAGGCACCCATCGGCCGCCCGACTACCGCCTAGCGACTTTTAGAACATTGTTGTTGACAGAACTGCCATTATCCACTAAAATCCTTTCTGCCTTGAAGTTGGCCATGTGGAGATTGATCACCAATGCATCACAATGGAGGGTTCGGACACCCTCTAGATCATCATTCGAGAAAGTAACTGGAACTCCAAGACCTTTGGAAGGGGGGAGGCTGTGCACCGAATTGACTTCCCTGACGAAGGCCTTTCGGGAGGAGTTGGAGGTTCCACCCATCGGACCTCCGTGGATGAGGTGCAGGATGCGCTCTTCCTCAAGTCGGGAGTCTCCTCGCGCCTCTCGAGCCGCTTGTTAGCCCCCCTGGGGGGTGGGGGAAGATCGGCTCGGTCTTTCTTTACAAATTTGGCGAGCTGCCCTCTCTGAATGAGGGCTTCGATTTTAATTTTCAAGGCCCGACAGTCATTGGTGTCGTGGCCGTGGTCTCGATGGTAGCGGCACCACTTCTCCTTATCCCTCTTCTTCCCAGGAGTGTTCATCTTTGGGGGAGGAGGTAGAATTCCTTTTTCAACTTCCATCAGAATGGCCGAGACATTGGCGTTGAGAAGGGTGAATTTCTCAAATCTGGGAGGCGGACGATGCTGACCCCCGTTGTCCTTTTGGAGCTTTTTAGCTCCCTCGTCTTCAGCAACCTTCCTCTTACTTCCAAAAGAGGATCCCTCGAATGTGGGGCGGTGCGCAACTTCCTCTGCTCAGATGTACTTCTCGCTTCAGAGAAGAAGATCGGAGAAATCCCGCGGGGGCTTCTTGGCTAGGGACGAATGGAGGTCAGAGTTGAGGACATTGGACTGAAAGGCAGCCGCGGCGACCGACTAATCGAGGGAGGCAATGGCCTCAGCGGTAAACCGCTTGATATAATCCCTCAGTTTCTCGCCCTTCTGACTAAGGAAGAGTACTGAAATACTCGTCTTTTCGAAACAGCGGCTGCTCACTAAATGGGTTATGAAAAGGGTCTCGAACTGGTCGAAAGAGAAGATGGAGGACAGGGCGAGGCGGGAGTACCATTCCCGAGCCGGTCCTTTGAGAGTGGCCGGAAAGGTCTTGCATAGGAGGACATCGGAGGCCTGATGGATCATCATGAGAGTTTTGAAACTCTCGATGTGATCCATGGGGTCTGATTCTCCTGTGTATGTCTCGAACTGCGGAGGCATGAAATTTGCCGGAACGGGAACCTCCATGATGGTACGAGAGAATAGAGGTCTGGTTGGACAAAGGGTCTTTCCTCTTAATTCCTCGTCCCTATCGAGTTGACCGAGGCACCTCTCCATCTCCTAGAGACGACGGTAGACAGCATCCTCCCTTCGACGGTATCCTGGAGAACCTCTGGACTCGTCTTTGTACGAAGGAGAACGTGGGCTACGACGATGGTAGCTCGGAGACTGGTGAGGACTGGGGATGTGAGGACGGTGGCTCGGAGCTTGAGGAGGACTTTGGGATCGATGGCGAGGGCTTCGAACTGCCTCAGGAGTGGGAACCCTCGGGATATTATTGTTGTTGTTTGGCTGGACATTGAGCGCACGCAAGACAGTTGCCTGAAACTCTTAGAATTCTGCTCGGGTGATGGGTCCGTTCTGATCCCTCTGGGCCTGTCGACTAGCGAAAGAACGGTTTCCCCTTTGACAGTATTCGGGGGACTCCCTCCGCCTCCTAGGAGGAGGGAACCTCCTGCGGTCGCGGCGGCGAGGAAATCGCACATTTGGACGTTCTGAGCGAGAGCCTCCCTTTCAGGCCCGCCTCTCATCCAAATGGCAGCAAAGATCTTCCTCCTTCTGCCGATTGATTATGATGTTGCGGAGATCTTCTAAAGGTCGAGGATTACGGGATGCCATGGAGTCGGTGGAAGGGTTATATACCGAGATATGATCGCGGTGAAGAGGTTGCTTCTGAGGATTAGGACCAGAGGTCCCTATACCAGCATTCTGGAGCCCGAGTTGAGCCTGCTGGGGTTGAGGATTTTGAAAAGGAGGCTACCCCTGCTGCAGCAGCGGATCAGGTTGAGAAGGGAGCTGTCCCTGTTGCTGGACGGGTTGGAGGGAAGCCTCCGGTTGTGGATGGGGAGGAATGGGAGTGAGTCCATGGTTGGACCCTCTAGATCTTACTTTCCTTGGTGGCATGGCTGGAGGCGGTCTTAACCAGTGGAAGAGGTTGGACTGCTATTCGTTTTCCCACATACGGCGCCAATCTGTTGTCGTTGAAATCGGTGTAGGGGCAAACAGATAGATTTGTGGATTCGAAGGAAGTTGAATAGTCAAACCTGAACGACTTCACCGGAGTTTGACCGAGATCCTTCATCGTTGACCTACAAAAAGTGCGAAACACCAGGGTTGATCCCGGCGACGCACCCTCCGACGGTCTTGTCAGTAATCTGAATGATTAAGAAAGAGCTTTAATTGGCAAAAGATTGATTTCCTGGTAACAGTAGGGAAGAGGGGTATTTATAGCCGCCTTAGTAATCAGTTTCAGGATAAGATCAAATCCCTACTACCTGGTGTAAATGGATAGAAGTGGTTTAGACCGTGGTTTAAGGATAATCATAAATCTGAATCCTCTCCTATCCAGTCAGACTGGGTTGCTTACGGGTTGGAACCCGTACCCAGTAAGGCAGATCTGTTTATGGGTTATTGGGCTTTGAAAAAAGACCCATTTCCCATTTCAGACCCGTTTCTAGATAAAATTATCATTTTACCCCTGAACTTTAAGATTCGTGCCTGATTTGAACGATTCCGATCTAACCCTATTTTTAGCCATATCAGAACCTAACAGTATATTCTTTTTAAAGATTTTTTATCTATAAATATTTATCAACTTTTGAAAAATAATTAAATTTGTTATTAGTGCTTTAGGTTTTTGGAATTTAAAACCAAACAAAAAAATTATGACCCTAAAAATGTGGGGATTAAAAAAATTTTAAAAACCCTGAGTAAAAATGATTTAAATTTTAATCTCAGTCGGATTTGTTCCCCCCCCCCCAAAAAAAAAATTCCAAAGAGAGTGATGGAGAGAAGATAGAGTAGGGTAAGTTTTAAAATAATCTCTAATATTATAATGGGAGAGTTGGAGTTGTAATGTTGTCGACATACAAATCTGTGTGTTGCACGTGCAACTCTAACTCTCCCATTAATTACAACAAAAACAAACAAATAAAAAAAATTCCACCTATTTACAACGTGCAACGCATGTGCAAAAAAAAATTACAATATTTTTTAACACTAAACTTACACATATGTTGCACGTACACTCAAATTCTACTTATAAACCCGTGCATTGCACGTACAAATTGTAGTTTTTTCTTCAAAATAATTTTACCAATTACGTGCAATGCATGTCCAACTCCAAAACTATTTCTTAACACATAAATCGCACGTGGCAATCCTCCAACTCTTATCAAAACGTGCATCGCACGTGAAAAATACTATTAATAATAATACTAATGTTTGCATTAGTCCGTCATTGGTAACGACGACCTAAGTTAATTTGTTGGCAACAACGGGCCAAGTTAAAAAAAATTAGCCCGTCGTTGCCAACGAGGGCTAAGGCAACATTTGGCCCAAAAAATTTAACGGGGTACAAGGGAAAGAAAGTGTGAAAGAGTTAAGAGTTGAAGGGGTATAATAGGGTGAAATACCCATTATACCCCTCAAAACTTAAGTGAAGGGAAATTTCGGCGAAGCAAATCTAAGCCATTGGATATGATCATGAGCGATCAAATGGCTGAGAGTTTTATAAAAAAGAATTTAACTTAGGTCGTCGGTGCCAACGACAGGCTAAGGAGAATTTTGGCGAAGCGAATCTGAGCTGTTGGATCTGATCTTGAGCGATCCAACATCTCAGATCATCGTTTGCAATGGATCGGTGCAAACAGACCCGTTTGCAATGGAATAAAGCTATATAGAGAGAGAGAGAGAGATTGTCCACTTCCGTTGTGCACTAGGCCGCCGTGTGCACGGGCTTTCCCGCCTTCGTATTGACGATCCGCACCGTTCACATTGATCTACACATCTAAATTAGTCTAAATATGTAGAATCAAATCATTTGAAATTCATTTGCCCATCCATCATGTGTCTATAAAAAACAACAATTTTCAGCCTTACAATTTTGTAAGGCTTCAATGGATAGGCAAATGAATTTCAAATGATATGATTTTAAATAATTTGACTAATTTAGATGTATAGATCAATGTGAACGGTTCGGATCGTCAATACGAAGGTGGAAAGCCGAGTGTACATAGAGGCCTAGTGCACAACGGAAGGGAACTCTCTCTCTATATATATATATAGAGAGAGAGAGATAAAAATGAAAATATTGAACAATTTCATAGAACTTCAAGGATACATTATAATTATGAGCATTTTTGGAAAAAGAATGATAGCCTAACTGTGAAAACATTAGGCATACTTATTTTGTGTTTGAGCGTAATTTGAAACATCAAGTTTTTTAAATTACACTAAGGCCCCAAACATTTATCTAAATATGATTGTGTGCAAAAGTTGCAAACACGTATTAAGAAATTGAATACTCTTTGGATACGCACCCGGAAGTACCCAAAGAGTATCGGTACCTTATACGCACCCGACACGGATATATTGGCCGTTTGGAAGTACACGTGCTTCCTAGGAAGAGAGTACTTGGTTTGAGTTGAATTTGAATTCTATATGTGGGGTCGGGTCAGGCTTGCTGGTCGGTTCCAGCAAACAAAAAAATTGTGGAGCAGCACCAAGAGGTGCAACAAATGTGGGTGGGGTCATGCTTGTGATGGCACAAAAGGAGCGACGGAGGTTCAGGTATGGATTTGCTCGAGAAAGAAGAAGAGAATCGGTTTGGGTTTGAGTTTGAATTTACGCGAGGAAGAAGAAGAGAGCGACGGCGGGTCGGGTTTGGTTCACATGAGGAAGATTAAGAGAATGGCGACAGATCGGGTTTGGTTTGTGCGAGGACCAGAAGGAATTTAGATTTTACATTTTGGATTTGAGTTTTGGCCGGATTGAGCCTAAATAAAGCAAACGAGCATGAAAATTAAAGGAATAAATTTAATCGGTTAATCGGCCGATTAACCACTAATCGGCCGATTATACCAGATTAAATCGCTAACTATTGAAATAATGAAAATCGCAAAATAATTAATTGTTTAGCCTTCGATTAGGGATTAATCGGAGATTAATCGGATTTTAATTGATTAGCTTTTTATTTACTTCAACAGATATACACCATTCGACCGGTTTACTAGCATCACACATCACTGAAAAGATATACACCATTCAACCGGTTTACTAGTATCACACATCACTGTAAATTCAGTAATGCTAGTGGGAATGAAAAATGAACATCAACCATACAGTAACTATAAAATCAATAAAAAAATGAGGTCAAAACAAATAATAATTGTATTCTAACTAAAAAACAAAGCCAAGTAAAACCATAACTGCAACAACCACACTAAACGAATGCATCCATAGTTAAAAAATGTAAAGAGCCCTTTGAAAACTCACTCTGTTGAAGCCAGCAATCAGAGTTACAGGAACCCAACCCTGCTCATCCATGTTCTGCCGCAAGTACACATCTTTACACAGGTTTTCAGAACTGCAAAAACAATACATTCCCTCTTCAACTTAAAGCTAAAACAAACACCAAACTAAATATCCAGTTCAGAAATAACCTAAAGTAGTAATCTATCTGCTTCAATAGCAGAGCACGCTGTGAATCTATCTGCTGGTAATACAACCCATGATGCGTAGGCATTGGTTGCGGAACAAAAGGCACACCCCTCATAGACTCTGGAGGTGGCGGCGGTGGCGACACAAAATACAAAGAAGAAGGCATATCTAACCAAGCATATCATATCAAAACCACATAATGCAATAAAGCGAATAAGTGAGTACTATTACTATATTTATACCATTCATCGTTTCGATATACTTACCAAGGAAACTCATGGCATTCCCAACAAAAGGCCGAACTAGCGGCGGTGGTGGAGGAGGGCCAGTGAACGGGGGAGAGACCGGAGGCGGAGGCGGAGGTGGAGGTTGCACATGCAAGGCACGTGGAAAGGGCCGGATGCCTCGTGGCTGTTGCAAGTGCCCAGTCCTCGGATGATGGTGGTTGTTCCAGTCACGATTTCCGTGTCCCTGGTGGGGACCACCTTTCCGGTTGCCGTTGTAACCGCTCTTGGGGCCTCTAGGCGATGGCTCCGGAAAAGCCGGTCTCTCAGGGGCATTCCGGGGAACCTCCAATGTCATCGGAGGCGGCGGTGCGAATCCACCGTTGGAACGATTCTTGTTGGATTTCTGACGATTTAGATGAGGCATCGAGTTCGGAATCGGATTAGGGTTTGGAGCAGTAACCGCAGTTGGTTTTGGGGATGACACCACCGTCCCCTTAAAACATCATAATCATAATAAAAATCAAAACTCTACACAAACACACACACAAATCCACAGCAAACGACGATCTAGAATCTTCTAGAATATTATCAAATCAATGGACCTCACCTCGGCTGGTAGCAGCGACTTAAGAGATTCGGAGGAAGACGAGGACGATTTGTAGATGGGTTTGGTGGATTCCGACAAAGCAGGCCAGAAATCGGCGGCGCCCATGACTGGGCCAACCTCGATCGACATCGACCCGTTGGAAGGGACGTTCCACACCGGCTTCTTCGCACGTGCGTCCACGGCGGCGGCATTGGCGGCGTCGATGGCGGTGGGATCGGCGGCGGCGGAAGCCATGATGACGATGGTGCGTACGGTTAGTGCTTGAAGAGGAGATTAATTAGGGTTAGGGTTTAGGGAAGAGAAAGAGAAGGAGAGAGTTGGGGGAGTTAAAACATGATTGATTGATTGTTTGTTTGTCGTTCTGGTTTTTGGGTTTGATCGAGGAAGATCAGATCCAAGTGGGAGTAGGAGGGAGGGCACGCGAGAGAGATATATTCTGCTGTCTCGCTCGCACGCGCCGCTCTCCCGATCGAGATTGTTTTCGTAGGGAAAACGCACCGGGTTCGGAAACTGTGATGGGATTTGTATTTTTTTTTTCTTATATTGTAAGTGGGTGTATCAAATGCAACTGGATTCCTGTGAAAGTCTCGGGAAGTGTACACCTCTGTAAGTGCTGGTACAACATAGTGGTCTTTTCCATCGAGGCCATCCACAATTTTATATTTTCATTACTAATAATGTAAACCTAAACATAAAATGACATTGATGTGATTTTTTTGGTGGTGTTTAAACCAATTCAAATTACTCGTATTGATGATTTTCTGTAACATAACCTATATTACTGATGATATTTATGAAAATATAAATTTGTGAGTGGATAATTTGAAATTATCAAATTTTTGGGTGGTCTCTGTGGAAATAACCCAAACATAGTTAATTGTTGCTTTCTAATTGAAATATTTTGATAATATTGCAGTAGTGTGATGAACTTCTAATCAAATATTTTGGAAATTAATGAAAAGAGATGTTGTGATTATTGATGAAAATGTATTAAATATAATAATGAGGGTCGTGCATTTAAATGTAGTAAAAAGAGTGCAATGTTAGTTGCACGTGTAATAATGTTATTGTAAATTGAGAAAGTTGGTGGTATATGCTTATTCGAAGATTTATAGCTGTAGAGATGAAGGAAAAAAAATGTGTTTATTGTTATTGTAAATAGTATAAGGGTCATAATAGTTTTTTTTTCCCTTTTTTGCTTCTATTAGTTATAATTTTCTTCCTTTGTTGTAGGGTTTAATATAATATGCTTATTTTCTACTTTAAAAAAAAAAAAAGATGCCTCTTTACCTCCATATATTTTTTCTGTGCAAACAAATTATAATTTTCTTGTTTATGATGTAAATACTACATGTCTTTAAAAAAGAGTAATTTTTAATATATATAAATAAATAACAACAATTTGAAACAACGTCATGCCAGCAAACCCTAAGTTGTTGTTTGATGAGTGGGGCGTGAAGTGACGGAAGTATGAGAAACTCGTTTGAATTTATTTCACTTTCCATAGTGAAAAGTCCATGTTAAACACTTCGACGTATAAGATTATGTTATGTTTTTTTGTTCATAAACGAACATTACCTTTCTACTTTAAACTAGACAAAGTAAGTTTATCCCACGAGCTTCTTGCTCTTTATTTTTTACTAGTAATATCCACGCGCAACGCACGTGGAAAAAATGGGGAGGGGAATGAAAAGGATAAAAAAAAATATAGTATTATACACGTGCGTTGCACTAGGGGAAAATGGGAAGGGAGAATGAAAAGGACAAAAAAAAAAAATCTACCAACACGTGCGCTGCACGTGTTGACAAAATGACACAATGACAAATGACACTAAGCCCTTCTCCCATTATAATATTAGAGATTTTTAAAATCACATGTTATAAGTTACCAAAGACAAACATTTTTCAGTGGATAAAATTATGTCGTGCTTTTATTTATAAGCAAACACTAGCTTGCATATTCTTTTTGTTTACTATATAGTATTATTTATGTTCTTAATATAGATTTTTTACATGTGTAATATACACGCAAAAGATGACCAATTATTTTACCTACCATAGTAAGTTATCAAAGACAAACACTTATAGCGGTCAAGATTATAGTATGCTTTAGTTTTTAAAATTTATCTATATAATAAATTACAAAGAAAGCTATCAAGTGGCTCTCATTCAATCTTCT
This sequence comes from Hemerocallis citrina, assembly GCA_017893485.1. Lineage (NCBI taxonomy): Eukaryota > Viridiplantae > Streptophyta > Magnoliopsida > Asparagales > Asphodelaceae > Hemerocallis > Hemerocallis citrina. The sequence goes on along the minus strand of CM030362.1, from coordinate 27,142,026 downwards.
CTAAAACCAATGGCCCAAATTGATTCTAAAAAAACATATTTTTCCGCTCAAAACTTTCAAACCCAACCCCCCCCCCCCCCCCCCCCCAAAAAAAAAAAAAAAAAACAAACAAAAAAACTCATTACTTTATTTCTATCTCTCCCTTCTCTCTTCACTTTTTTCATATTTCTCTCTTTCTCCCTCTCCCTCTCTCTCTCCTATTCTTTCTTAACTTATTTAGAAATTTTGATTTTAAGATTTTAGGTTTGTAAAATTTTCGGAATTTTTATACTTTTTTTATTGCACATGTTATATTGAAAATAACAAATATATCTTCAACAAGTTAAAATTTCATCATTTTTCACCCTTAAAGTTCTAAGAAGTTGGATTTTACACCCTCATTTATAATTATTTTTCAACATATACTAATAGAAACATGGACTTTTATTTACAACTAATTATTGTCATACTATTCAAACTTGAACTACATAATTGTTATTTTACTGTTTACAGGGCTTTTCGTGTGTTGTATCGTACCGACGACGTGCCGTAGGCACGTGTCGACGGACAAATCTAGTCTTTTATAACTTTATACTATATATTTCACACAAGCAACCCACAATGAAAAAAATTTGACAATTTCACATGTTGTATAGCTTGGTTTGATTTGGTATTATCGTCTGAAAATAGGATAGGGACGATTAGGTTATCTAACTCTCATTCCCAATGCATGCCTACTTCAAAACAAGGAGTCTCAAACATGAATCCCTTTTCTTCAAAAACCATGCACGGATTATGGAAGGAAAAAGATAATTGCTGTTCTGTAACTGCCCTCATTCTTGCACCTGAGAAAAAATAATAATAATAATGGTGCCTCTGTATTGCTTGAGCTCAAAACCCCCCTCCACCTCCTTCTCTTGCACCTATAGCCGACCAAATGCTTGCCTCCCTTGATAATGCCCACAAACTGTTTGATAGAAATACCAACAACAAAACTTCCATTGTAGTAAAGCTTTACTACAGCTTTACTACAGCTTTTTTTCGTGTCAGCTTTACTACAGCTGACACGAAAAAAAGAGCTTTAGTGCTTTACCACAGTCCCACATTGAAATTCAAGAATGACAACGGCAAAGCCGGATTGCATCAAATCATCTCCGAGAATCCCCCCGAGCTCATCTCCTTATATGCCCAATTATGAGTTTAGCATAGAAAACTAAAGTTAGAAGCCGATGTCTAACTACTTGGATAAGTTGTTGGCATTGTGACTATCTTAATGCATCATACGTAGTCCAAGGAAAGAATCAGGAGAAACTCATGTAGATGATTTAGATGTGCATCATGTTTATGCAAGTGATTTGGTACTTGATCCTTGGATATTATTAGTATTGACTGTATGATATTTCTGAAGTTTCAATGCTTTTAAGTCTAAGACATTAATATTAAACTTTTGTAGCCTATGACTCTAGAGTTGATGTTCTTCAAATATATAGTAGTTTATTTATTTATCCTCGTGAGGGCAATTGTTTATGAAGTCGTTGAAATGTGATCAAGTGTGGTGATATTGTAATGAAATGTTTATTATTGACAAAGATATTGTAAAACTTTGAAAAATCTACGATGTCAATCATCTAATCTGTTTGTACTGATTGTCTTTAACAGGGTTGATTCATAACTTTGTGTCATAGAAAGATTGGAGATCTTTGATCGTTCAACCTTTTTAAAGTATCAATGCCAAAGGAAGCAAGTGCAGTAGTTGATCGTCGTTACCCACAAAATCTTGGCACTTTATATAGGTAAGTTTTTCAAATGCCGAATTATATAGTTTTCCTAATTAGTTTAAATTCCTTCTAATTACATCCTCTGCTGATTCCTGAAGAATAATATGTTGTGTTAAAAGCTGTTAATTTCCTCTTTCTTACTGTACACTTCTACCTACCCTTCCTTCATTTTTCATTTCTAAGTTCTGTAATTGCCGTGATCAGCATGGACACTAAAATGGATGTATCTTGCATTTTAGGATCAAAATTTTAATTTTTCTTTTTATTAAGGATTGAAGTTCATTAAATTGGACTCCATCTTTTTCCAATTAGCATGACACTTCTCTCAGCAATTTCCGGAACCTTATCTCTTAGCTCGATCTATAAAGTTGTAGAAAATGATTGAATGAGATTTAGTGAAACGACACATGAGGTGGTAGGAACAACTTAGACAATTTACACAATTAGGATTATGCTTGCAATCAATTAAATCATGAGTTCCTGAAGTTACTACAAAAGTTTCTGTTACTTTTTAGTATTTCGTTTGATCATCTACATTGCGCTTGATACAGCTTAGGAATGGTTTAGCAGAGGAAAATCATTTGAAAGCATTACTTTAAAACTCTGCTTAGTTCTTACCGAAGTGTGATGTAATTTAAGCATGGAGTCGTTTAAGGTCAAATCACATGAACTGTTTTCTTTATATTTGTGTTTGGAGTTAAAAAATTTCCTCATTCCCCATGGTATCGTTTTCTAAAAGTGCTATATAATTTGGTCATTTGCTCAGTAGTAGGAAATGCAATGAGATGATCGGACAGAGCAGATCATTTATTGTATAGATGAAAATTCTTACATACATCCTAGACTCAGGGAGCAGTATAATAAATTTTACAGTACGATACAAAAAAAAATATTTGACCAACTAAGAATAACAATGCCACAATAACTGAACACTAATTCAAGGAATTGTCATTTCCTTGTTTAATCTGTAAATAAGAAGGATGATCTCATTTAGCCCCTATGCCACTAAGGACAACCAGATTGCGAACATGCTTATCAGACCGGACAATCCAAACAAAGTCGTGCTCTGTGCAGCATTGCTGTTGTTGCCTCCCGGAGTAGCTGCAATTCCACCAAAAAGTTTAATTGATGCCACAATCCCAAGAGACTTGACTGAACTGTTTAAATGAACTCAACCATGTAACCTACATAATTCTATTATTTACTAGCAGATGAGTAAAATTGAGGTGTAACGCATTCGTCATAGCATGAAGATTTTGTTATTTTAATGGATAAAAAGAGTCACATTAATTCAGAATATAATATTTACCATTTTTTCTATTGCAGAAAGAAAGCTTGAATTTATTTATGTTGTTGAATTAACTAGAGAGCGACAGACTGATGAATGATGATAGAAGGAGATGCTAGTCAAAGATTATGTTGTCGTAAATCTTTCACCATTTACACAAATTCAGAATGTTGTGGAAAGTCTCTTTCATATATTTTCCGTATGTCTTTACTTGTTCCCTTCAAAGAAAAGAGGGGAAAAAAAACTACTTCTACATTATTGACATAAGTATTGAATATGGTTCGGTTATGGCTGAGTTTGAAACTAAGATATTTATAGTGTTTTGACTGTCGGTTGGATACTTAAATCAATGCCCATATATCTTTACATTCTAGTTATATACATACAGGGCCTGCCCTGAGGTAGAGGCCGGAGAAGCGGCCGCCTCGGGGTTCTCCGGCCTCTACCTCAGGGCCCCGATTTTTTTGTATTTTTAGGGCCACCCGATTTTTTTTGTCCTTATACCCATATATATGTATTTTTCATGTGAAGTCAAATTATAATTTGTACAATTTTTTAGGGGCCCCCAATAGTTTTTTTTTCTGTGGGAGTCGCCCTGGCCTCCGTGAGCTCAAGGCCGGCCCTATATACATAATAATTAGTTTGGTGAAATTCTAGTTAATTCATTCATCATATATGTTTTTCTTCGCCCTTTCCTATAAGGAACTTACCTTCCTAACAAGCCTATGCACCCTTTCTGTTTTCTAGATAGATTGAAGTACTAAACTACTAATATATCATTACTCAATGGTGACAGAGTTTGCCGTTGTTCAATCTTAAATAATTTTTTGAATATAGAATAATACCAACACGTACATATTATTATTATATGTTTTATACAAATACCTTTCCCATTTATTCTTAACCTTGTTATGTGCATGAAATAGATCTTAAGTTGCTTCAAAGGCTATAAACCGAGAAAATGAAAAATAGTGTACAGAGTGCAGATTGATACCTGGGGGAGCAGTGGAACTAGGAGCCCCAGCTGTAATTAATAAGAAAGAAATTGAAGCAGATTAGCGATGAGAATTACGGAAACTGGACAACACATAAGTTGAAAGGGAAAAAATAAAAAAATGCATTTCTTCCTAACTGTCTGAAATACTTTGTTCCAAAAAATTACCATAAAAACCCAAATATATTAAGGACTTATAATTTATACATATGAGGAAATTTCATCCCATATTATGATTATTATCATTTAGTGGGGCACTTAATTTGAATTTTCATGTCATACGATGTGCTAAGAGAAAACTAGGTGATTTGGAGACTTCCTTCTCATACATCAAGCGTTTGCAAAACAGAAGACACTTGAGATATAATAAAAAGTAAATGGTTTCCGATTTTCTATGATGAAGAGAGTGTGAGCCCCCATCAATTGGAGTCACTCTATATGAGAAAATACTCCCTTAGATATTTAAGACTCTTCTCTCGAAAAAGTTAATTGCGCAAAATTTTATTTTATCACAGTTGTAAAGGCATGTGTTATGAAACAGAACTACACTTTGATGAAGTAGTGGTGAATTTTACCGGTAGAGTTGCTGCAGGCATTTGTAGCAGAGAAAGAAGTCAATCCGCAGCGTTTGGGCAGCGAGAGGGCTGAGTTTAGATCAATATTGAGGGCATTGAGGATAGTCGGACTATCATAGAGCGAGCACAGGCATGTCAGATCGTTGGTCAGCGCTTGCTTCAATGGACCGCAGCAAGCATCCGGTGGGTTTGTTGCGTTCAAGTAACTCGCGCATGGTATCAGTTGTGCCGCACATGATGCCTGTGGTGCTGCTTGTGCAGATACAGATGCAAATGACATGACTACTACTGCCAAAAGTAGCATCACCATGGTCATGGACATACTGTTCTTGTTATGAGAAGCAGCCATTGTTTTGAAGGTCTTTTGGTGTAGTAAAAAACCAATATTCTCCTCTTTCAGATTGATGCGTATGTTTATATATACACACAGGTCTTGTGTTGATGGTTATGGTCAATTTCATGATTTATAAACTATTGGTGGCCAGTCGTTGTTAGCTGGGGTGGCTTGTGCTCTGTTCAAATTGCATTTTCTATATAAAAGAAAAGAATATTATGTGCCAATGTTGACATAATTTAGCTTGTGTTTGAAACTTCATATATGCAGTCATAATGAAGATCTTTAACAAAATACTGAGATACGGTTCAGATAAACTGTTGATTCTTTCCTGTGTACAAAGAAATCAGGTAAAACATGTGACTTGTTTCCTATTTCGTACCTTTTATTCAGATTTGCATTACCATGTTGCAAAGTTACAATTTGCGCATACAATTGGTTTTCCATGAAAGGTTTGTTGCGTTTCTTAGCATTATCCTCCTCCTCCTCCTCCTCCCCCCCCCCCCCCCCCCCCCCCCCCCCCCCACACACACACACAAAATAAATAAAAAAATTTTAAAAAAAATATTTTTAGGACAAACTCGAAAATATTAAGGGTCTGTTTGGTTCAAAGGAGGGGAGGGGAGGGGAGGGATTTTAATGGAGGGGAGGGAATGGGAGGGATTTAATGAAAACTCTGTTTGGTTCAAAGGAGGGGAGGGGAGGGAAAATAATAATTTTCTTGTTTGGTTCACAAGGAGAGGGAATGAATTTTATAATAAAATTACTTTTATACCCTTTTGCATATAATAAGAAATTCATACAACCACTTCATACAATAAGAATTGAAACAACAACGATTGTAAAGGTTTGAGCTTCTGTTCTATAAGTTGGGTGTGCATCTCTCATACCGAATGGAAGTTCCATTCGAGGTTATCTTTGTCAATTGTGCAACTACGCTTTTGTTTAAATTTAAACTAGAGATTATATTATTGTTCTCTTGTACTAAACCTGTTGGTCAACTATTTATCATATAAACTTATATTATAATATTTCAATTTCTTCTTAAACTTGAATCTCTAGTTGAATTTCTGGAGAGAAAAAAGGGAAGCGAATATCTCATACACTTGCATATAATGAACATATTGAAAAGGATTATCCAAAACCATTGCTTATTGAAACTGATAAATGCAAAGAGATGTGTGTATGAAGTTTGTTTTTGTGTATATTACACATACTAATTGAATTCATGCATCAAGTTCAGTCGTTCCGTTATCACTGTCTTTCGAGAATGGATTAGCTCTTTAAAGTACAATTCAGTATAACCTAATGGTTTTCCCCAGCTTATGTTTGACTCGTTGCAGGACGAGCTTGTTCCATACTTGGCGAATTTACTGGGTAAATGTGAAAGAAAGACGATTCAAAACAGAGTGCGTAGACTGTGAGTACTCTGCTGTTACTATAAGCGAATAGCAGTAGGAAGGAGTTGCCAATAAGAGTATTTCTGTCTACAGAATTGAAGAAGGAAAACGGCATGTGAAATTGGCATGGAGGAGAGTCATCTGACAAAGTGCACTGCTTCTACCAAAAGAAAGCACTTATTTGGAAGGACAATTTAGTCTAGCCACTTTAAAATATTAGCCCTAATTTCTCTTCCCTCCAAATCCCCCCCTTTTGGAGGGGAGCCAAAATTGACTCAGGAGGGGTGTTGCACCCCCTCATTTTCCTCTCCTCCCCTCCTAAAAATTGAACCAAACAAGAAAAGTATTAAAAAACTCCTTCCCTCCCCTCCCCTTCCCTCTATTCCCCTCCAACCAAACAGTTATTTGGGGATAGTTATTATCAAAAGGAGTACTGTGAATATTCTGTTTTCATGGAAGCTTCCTTATGTCAGTGGTGAGCCTAACTTTACACACTTGACACTGGAGGGCTCATTTCTGCAAACCAAATTAGCTTTTGAGGGAATTTTGTTTCTCCCTCTTTACTTTTTAATTTCGATTATTGTTGCACCTAATACTATATAATAATAATAATAAATATTGTTGCACCTAACTATTACTGGTGGCATAAGCAAAACGAGGAAGGGAATGATATTATCGATGAATATGTTGAAGTTGTTGCAAACTTGCAATATACAAGAGGTGATGGCTTTGACATATTCTTCATCAGAGTCTGGTCCTGCCTTCTTATATGTAGGTTTTTCTTTTCATCGTTTGAACTGTTCTTGGAGCAGTCGAAGAATAGAAAAATATTTATATTTATGTAATAACAAAAACAAATTACTCGTCAAATATATGATTATAACGATCGATAGTCATAATTCTAGAATGAAGAAATAGCCATCAGGCAGTCAAAAATTGTGACCTTCTGACGTATGCGTATTTGGTGTAGGTGGAAAGCCAAGTGCCTTTTAATCGTGCATAAAAATTGATGAAATAAACGCAAAATAAAAATGCATTAATTGATAGTTTAATCGTACAATTAACAAATAACCGAGAGGCATAGATGATGTGGTTATATAATATTATTTCAGAAAATACGAGTAGTGATGTTGCTGATTTAGTGGTGGAGCAATAGAATTGAGTTCTTGTTATTTGTAGTGGAAGAGACAGGTCTAAGACAAATTTCAGCCGCATATCTGAATATGAGATAAGGATTTCATCAGGAGCAAGAGAGATGGTGCTGCTGGTAGCTAACCGCCCTGATCACCTGCACAAATACCTAGAAACACTGGGAAAGATCCTGGCGACAGGCCCTCCGACGATCTTGTCAGTCACTGAAAGATTGAGCCGGATTATTTACCCATATCATAGGCCCCCCACTCCTGGAGGGTTGTATGTATCAGTCGTCGAGGAGTAGTTCGTTCTTGTAAGAAGATTGGTAGACCGTGTTCAGGATTATAGGATGGAAGATCCCCGAAGAGAGTGACATGAGGCCAAGACCGAGCTCCATGACGACCGAACTCCAACCTCCGAGCGTCAAGCGTTGTGTGTAACCTGGTAGCTAGTTTGAGGTTATCGTCGAGCGTCAATCTTCGTGAGAAAGCTATTTGTTGGCTCGAGGTTGATGCCGAGCGGCGAGCTCTGTGCGTTTTGTGACAAAGACAGATGCTGGCTAGAGGTTGATGCCGAGCGTCGAGCTATGTGCTTTATGAGAAAGATAGGTGCTTGCTCGAGGTTGATACCAAGCGTCGAGCTTTGTATGCTTTGTGAGAATGATAGATGCTGGCTCGAGGTTAATACCGAGTGCCGAGCTCTATGCTTTGTGAGAAAGCTAGGTACTTGCTCGAGGTTGATGCCGAGCATTGATCTCTGTGTGCTTTGTGAGAAAGACAGATGTTGGTTAGAGGTTAATGCCGAGCGTCAAGCTCTTTTGTGAGAAAGTTAGGTGCTTGCTCGAGGTTGATGCCGAGCATCAAGCTTTGTGTGCTTTATTGAAAAAGACACATGTTGGCTCCAGGTAAGTGCCGAGCGTCAAGCTCTGTGTATGCTTTGTGAGAAAGCTAGTTGCTGGCTTGACGTCTATGCCGAGCTCCGAGCGTGATGGACTTTGTGAGAAAAGGAGTACACACTTGCTATGGTTGTAATGGCACCAGTAATGCACGTGCTATGGTGACATCACGATTGTGGAAATCGAGGCGTCGAAATCTTGCCCACTGTTGAATCTAGATGGGTGATTGAGATCTATTTGTGGAAATCGAGGCGTCATAGAGCTGCCTATATATCCCCTACTCCCCCTCTCATTTTTCACTTTACGCTCTTTCTCTTGTTCACCATTCGAAATTGCTCCCACAACTGTTGAAACTCTCTTAAACAACAAGTTCAGAGCTCAACTCTCCCCTAGAGTTGCTCCTCAAACTTTTCTCCCGAACGGCTCTCCCCTAAAGCGGAGGGGGGGGGGGGGGATTCTTTGTCCCACTCGCCTCCCGAGTGGCCTTCTTCTCAACGAGTTCTGTCACGCCCCGCTTCCCAAAAACACGGAATACGAGCGCGTGACAAAGCTCAGCAAATGATTTTCATCATTCATGAGCTGTAGGATCGACTTAGCATCATAACAAGAATATAACAAAATGTATACAACCACGCATGCATGAATAATTTATTAATCAACAGAAAATAATTGAAACAAAATAATAATATTCCAAATAATTTTCAAATCTGGATCAAAAGATAAGCTCAGGACTATAAGCCCGTTACAAGATTCAAGTAACAAAAGAAATAAATAATTCAAAAACAAAATATTTTAAAGCGAGTCTTCTCTCCAAGCAAAGCCTAGAACGTCTGCTCACCAATTCCAGCAGGCAATTCGTCAATTCCAGCAGGCATTTCGTCTTCAAAGTCTGTATATATATATATACACACACACACCAAAGGAAAAAAAAAATAGGGAAAACAAGACAAATGCCATTAGTGCAAGTTAGGGCCGCAAGTAGTACAAGCAAGGGTATGAAAACAAGTGCAAGAAATATAGAACAAGATTTGGAATCAAGAATGTATTACATAATACAATAGGGATACAACAAGTAGTGGAATTCAAGAAATTAGCTATCAAGAAAGACAACTCGAGTGACAAGATTGGGTAACAAATACTAGTAATAGAATAAGTGGCTAGTGAATATGCAATGGTATCAAGCATCAAGTAACAAGTACCACATACAAGTGTCAAGTAACACGTAACAAGTCTCAAGTAGTGTATCAAGTGTGTACAAGTGACTAGTTAATGTTAAGTCTATTGTTTAATTCTATCTCGGTAGCACTTCATGCTTCCATACTTTTACTACATGGTTTCTACATACAAACAGCTTCGTTTAGGCCAAGTGGTGAATTTTAAAGGGCGGTGTACTCAGCCATCAAGTATCAAGCAAGCACAGTTCATGAATACGAAAATAAAGTAACAAGTTCACGAAGCAAGTTCGTGAATACTAACAAGTTCAAGAACCACACAGTGGGTTCATAAATACAACAAGTTCATGAGCCAAGTAATGGCTTCATGAATACATCAAGTTGCAACAGGTTCATGAACCGAGTACTGGGAAACACGGGCCCCCTTCCGAGTACACTTACCTATATTGTCCACTATTATGGTCCTTCCCTTAAATCCCGGCTTATTATTTATTATTATCATCAAGAAAGCATGAAAATGTGCGAAACAAGTCAAGCAAACATAATCAAGAACAGGGGACAAGTCTAGGCTAGGTAGGATACATGTTCGAGGGTCAAAACAAATCAAAATATCAATAACAACGAGAATTCCAAATCTGGACAGCATGACGTTGCTGTGCCAAAACTGCGATTCCCGTTGCTACAAGATAGCAAAAGTGGATCCATTAGAAGGCCTAGAAACTAGACTCCTGTCCGGTTCCAACGCATATAATTAAGGTACATGAAAGTTGTGGTAATATGTGTCAAAACAGCAAACTATACAGCATTTGTGTTCAGCCAGAATTTGTAAAATTGAGTTTATACATATGAAACAGGGTTGAAACATCATTAATTAATTCTAAGAAAATTAGAAAATGTTCTCTAGGGTGTCCAATAACAGTATGCAAAATTTCAAGTCATTTACTTATTGGTAGCATAGTTAAAATAATTGTAAACCAAAGTGGTGCAGCAGTTTTTATGAATCTGCAATTTCCGACACAGCAGCAGTAAAATTGCGATATCTCCTAGACCGTAACTTGGAATTAGAAAGTTCTGGATGTTATTGACAACTAGAAACTTGGGGCTACATTTCATGTTCAGGACTCAAGTTCAGATTTTTGTTTTATCGGGGTCGAAACAGCAAGGCAAGACAGAAACAGAAACCAAACGAAACACTTTTTGTATGAAATGAATCAAATTTTTACTTGTTGTGAACAAGTGTATTAACGAAGGGTTGTGACTCTTAGATCATATAATAAATAAGGCAAAACATGAGATCATCAATGATAAACAAAGAGGGGTCACAATTTACAATCTATTTGCAGTATTTTCAAGAAAAGCTTGTACTAGAAAACGAAATGTACAAGATGATACTTGCCTTAGGGTGTATCCAACGAAAGTGTAACAGAAATGGATCCCGAGCGACGAGCACGATCGGCACAAATCTCGATAATGATCAAGATGATGAAGATCAAGAGATCCAGCGGCTAGATCAAGATCGTATCAGATCGGACGGCTCTGATCAACGATCAAGATCAAGATGTGATCAGTATCTTGATGATGATGATGATGATCGGATCAGATCGACGATCGGATGGTCCACAATCAAAGCAATCAAGAACTCCAAGATGGTCAAGATCGGATCAACGGACGGCCCACAATCACTCGATTACAACCAACATCAACAACACACCAAAGAACAGGGGAAATGTGTGTGCACTGCGGAAGCTACGGCAGCACTGGACGGCGACCGCAGGTGGCGCGACTGGCTGGATGGCGACGGTGGACTGCTGTTCTGTTGGAGACAGGATAGGGAGGAGCAGGACGCGACTGTGGGAGGGGGCAGCGCTGATGTGTGGTGTTGCTGTCGTCGGCTGAAAGTTATTTTAACTATGCTACCATTAAGTAAACGACTTGAAATTTTGCATGCTGTTATTAGACACCCTAGAGAACATTTCCTAATTTTCTCAGAATTAAGTAATGATGTTTCATCCCTATTTCATATATATAAACTCGGTTTTACAAATTCTGGCTGAACACAAATACTGTATAGTTTGTTGTTTTGACATCAATTGCTGCAACTTTTATATATCTTATGCGTTGGAATCGGGCAGGAGTCTAATTTCTATACCTTCTGACGGATCCACAATTTTTATCTTGTATCAACGGGAATTGCAGTTTTGGTGCAGCAACGTCATGCTGTCCAGATTTGGAATTCTCGTTGTTCTTGATATTTTGATTTGTTTTGACCCTCGAACATGTATCTTACCTAGTCTAGACTTGTTTCATGTTCTTGATTATGTTTGCTTGACTTGTTTCGCACACTTTTATGCCTGCTTGATGATAATAATGAATAATAAGCCGGGGTTTAAGGGAAAGACCATAGTAGTGGACAATATAGGTAAGTGTACTCGGAAGGGGGCCCATGTTTCCCACTTGATACATGCTTCATGAACTGGTTATATTATTATTCGATTCATGAACTAGTATATTATTTGATTCATGAACTAGTATATTATTATTCGATTCATGAACTAGTATATTATTGATTCATGAACTAGTATATATTTGATTCATGATTTGTCATGTTATGACTTGACACAGAACTAGTTATATGATTACTCGATTCATGAGTATGGCTTGCTTGATACTTGATACTTGAGTACACCGCCCTATAAACTCCACCACTAGGTCTAAACGAAATTGCATTGACTGTAGCAACCATGTGATAAAAGGATAGCACATGAAGTGCTACTTAGATAGTAATAACTACAAGACTTGATACATGATAGTTGAACATGATATATGCTTACTTGATACTTGATTACATAATATACAAAACTTGATACTTGAACATAATAATTGACAGTCGCTACTTGATACTTGTACTTGACACTTGAGACTTGTTACTCGACACTCGTATGTGGTACTTGTTACTTGATGCTTGATACCATTACATGTTCACTAGCCACTTGTTCTACTACTAGTACTTGTCACCCAATTTTGTCACTTGAGTTGTCTTTCTTGCTAGCCAGTTTCTTGAATCCCACTACTTGTTGCATCCCTATTATATTATGTTATACATTATGGATTCCAAATCTTGTTCCATATTTCTTGCACTAGTTTTTATGTAGCGCCCCGAATTTCTAATATAGTATCTTAGAAAATACGTGGCACAATCCCAGTATCAACTTCAATGTAATAGTACACATATCCCAAAAACACAAATAATTTTATTCCAAACTTTTATTACAATAATCATTTACACACACAGCGGAATACAAAACACCTTGAATTACAACATTATTTTTACAACACTTCTTTTTACAAAAATTTTACACAAAGCTCTATTCCATCAATTTATCTCCAAAACTATCTCAAGCATCCCAACCTCCAAACTCTAAGCAACAACCTGTAACATATGAGGTTAGAGATGATCCCTAACCCCCAAAACTAAAGGGGTCAGCCATAAATGGTGTGAGTGACATAAAAACATACAACATGATTAAATCATAAAACATAAAGTCATCAACAGCATGTATTAACAACAGAGATAAATGAATGAGAAATAACAAAGGTGTAAAGCATGAAAACATCATAGAATGAAAACAACAAGTGAAACTAGACTAGGTGTCAAGTGTAGAAAACAGGAAAACCATATGCATAAAACCAAGTCAAGAAAACACAATCTCTATATGCTGACTCTCTAATGCATACTTGTCGGAGTCTATGCATCCCACTCTACATAGGTCCGGTGCAAGTCCTTAACGATCTCCACTTTATAGGGATAACCCCTCGTTATGAAACTAATCCTATTACGGTGATGGAAAACAAGATTCAGAATACTCTGCGAATAGGCGTCATCGCCCTCGACGCGCAAGCATCATGTACAATAGCTCAAAAACAACAACCAGAGAATCATCTCCCTGCTGTGTACCCCACGAATAGGCCTTCAAGACCCTCAACGTGCAGATACACCCGGTACATTCTGTGAATAGGTCTGCCAACCCTCAACACACAAATGCACCCTGCATGTTCCGTGAATAGGCCCGTAGACCCTCAACACGCGAACATCTAAATACCATGTACCCCACGAATAGGCCTTCATGACCCTCAACGTGCAGATACACCCGGTACATTATGTGAATAGGTCTGCCGACCCTCAACACAAAAATGCACCCTGCATGTTCCGTAAATAGGCCCGTAGACCCTCAACATACGAACATCTAAATACCATGTACCCCACGAATAGGCCTTCATGACCCTCAACGTGCAGATACACCCGGTACATTCTGTGAATAGGTCTGCCGACCATCAACACACAAATGCACCCTGCATGTTCCGTGAATAGGCCTGTAGACCCTCATCACGCGAACATCTAAATGGCTCTAGTTGGACTAACAAATCATGAGCCTATACTTACGTTGATTATTATTAAAACACCAAAATCCTTATCTCTAGAGTTAGTGTATCCTGCCGGACTTCAACAACAACTAAACCAAGACCCCTCAAGCCTAACTCAACAAATCTCAACTGCGGGTTCACAGGACTCCCACTCAACTCCTAGAGATCTCAACAAAACCACAATCCACAAATCCATCGTCAAAACGATCATAAGGAGAAACCTCTCCAACAAAACCTAAATCTTTATATAATTCCAGAATCCAGATATAACTATAAAATATCTTGAAAATATATGTTTTGTAGAAACAGTAACCTTTAGAATAATAAGTTATAGATTAAAGCATTTAGAGTAAAAATCATTTGAAAGAACATTCATAGATATAAGGATACATCAGTATCAATCGACTGTCCAGAAAGAAAATTCCATGGTTTTAAGAAAATAAGCTAAGTGTTATAAGTTGACTTATAAAAGTCATAAGTCGACTTACCAGAGAATATAAGTTGACTTATAGAAGTCATAAGTCGACTTACCAGAAAATATAAGTTGACTTACGAAAGTCATAAGTCGACTTACCAGAAAATATAAGTCAACTTAAAAAGTCATAAGTCGACTTACCAGAGAGAAACTCCAGAAATCTTTTAAGAAAATATTCTAAGTGTGCCAGTCGACTGAAAAGGGTCTAAGTCGACTGTCCAGAACGGATTTTCAAGAAAACTAATGATCATAGCAGCCGGGTCGTACCAGTCAACTGAAAGGTCATGCCAGTCGACTGTCGGCCTACAGACTGCATAATTTTGGTTGTGCATATGTCAAAACTAAGGTTTTTAGGAATCAGTCATATAACAAAATAACTTTGTATTATTTTCCAAATCTTATTAATACCAAAATAATTAGATTTAAGCTTTGCATTTGAGAAATCCAAGTTCAAACAACATATTTTACAACAATCACAAATCCCCAATTTAACTCCTCATAACCCAAATCCTCAAAACCTGGTCCTCTAGACCATTTATCATCCACAAAATTTCTCAACTAAATCTCAACTATTCTTTATAGTTGATTCATGAAAAAAAACCAATTTATCCTCAACGTGGTCAAGTTGTTTTTATCCAACTCACCAATAGTCCAAAAATCTCATCTTTAATTTAATTAATGCATGGCATTTATCAAACTCAATCAAATCAACGATAATCCAACATTTTAAGAAAATATGATCTAAGCAGTAGCAGTCGACTGTTTCGAGTCACCAATCGACTGTTCACCATGGAAATCTAACATCATTAGCCCACCAACAATTTATATTAGGTTCTCAACATATCTAACATCGTTCACACACAAATATCTAGGGTTCTTCTTGGAGATCCAATTTTTCATCCATTCATACATATACATGTTCAACATCCAATCAATCTAAACATTCATATTGTTCTCATATGACGTACACAAATCAAAGAGAAACAAACAAAATAACCAAACAATTATATCTACTCATCTACAACATACACAAACAAAATAAACAAAACAATGTCACTCACCTTAGGAATGAAGAGATCCAACAAGAAAGCCCCTCTTTTGTGAGATCCAAAATCCTCCTCTTCAATCACCAAGAAAATAAAAGATATAATAAAACTTGTGTTGTGCAACGAATGACAGCTGCACACCCTCTTTTATACAGGCCGGAAATAAGGATTTAGGGTTTTAGAAATACATTTGCAAAATAGTCCTTCCAAAATATAACTTTACATATATAACCTTTTCTTAGTTAAAATAGATTAACTAAATCAAAACCAAATCAAATCTTCTTATCACTGAGTTATCCAGCAATCCAGCACAGCCCAGTAAATAAGAAAAATCCGGATTTACCACTCAGAGTGGCGATTTTGCACAAAAGCCCTCCCTTTTGTAATATTTGCAAACATATCATAAAATATTCATAAAAATCCAGAAAAATCCGAAATAATATCTAATAATACATTTTATATTTTCTAATCAAAATATTTGACTTTTACTTTCCAGAAAAATATTTGCACAAAATTCTACATGAATTCCATATTTGCAACAACACCATTTTCGTTTAAATCTTCACCAAATCGACTTTAAATAAAATCTAAATATATTTAAATTCAAATGATAACCATGGAGAACCAAAATATCAGTAAAAAAGAATTTTCATAATTTATTTAAGATCCAAACGACTTTTACATAAAAGCCCCTCCCTTTCGAGGTATTTATAAAAATAGTTTCTCTACTCAGAAAAATCCCAAATTTTAGAATATACTCCATTATAATTAGGAGAATTTACTAAAAATATAAAATTGGTTATTTACGCCAAAAATATTTGCACGTGTTTCGCACGTGTAAGAGAGATAGATTTTCAGAAAATACTTATTAAATCTCCAGAAAATCATTTTAATTCATTTTCAAATCTTTAAATAATATTTGAAAATACGGGGTTCTACATTTTATACCCTTGCTTAACTACTTGCGGCCCTAACTTGCACTAAGGGCGTTTGTTTTGTTTTCCCTATTTTTTCCTTTTGTGTGTGTGTGTGTGTATATATATATATATATACACACACACACACACACACACTTTGGAGACGAATTGCCTGCTGGAATTGGTGAGCAGACGTTATAGGCTTCGTTTGGAAAAACTGCTTTAATTATTTTCTTGTATTTGATTTATTTATAATTATTGCTACTTAAACCTTGTAACGGGCTTATAGTCCCGAGTTTTTATCTTTTGATCCAGATTTGAAAACTATTTGGAATATTATCATTTTGTTTCAATTGTTTTCTGTTGATTAATAAATTATTCATGCATGCATGGTTGTGTACATTTTTTTATATTCTTGTTATGCTGCTGAGCCGATCCTACAGCTCATGAATAATAAAAAACATTCGCTGGGCTTTGTCACGCGCTCGTATTCCGTGTTTTTGGGAAGCGGGGCATGACAAGATTGTTTGTGGTATCAGAGCTCAATTTGGCTAATGTGTTAGTTTGACTAATACATTAGACAGGCTTGACTCAGTTAGGATTAACTCGACATTAAACAGGTCATGCAATCACACGAATAATTTGATAATCAACTCGATCTGGACACTAGTCTCAACCTATTCATTTTGAACCTTTCATATTCAATTCTTTGACTCCTTGTTTCCTTCCATCTCTTACAGTTGTCCTGATTTGTTGATTCCATATTGGATATAAATTTATTCTTTCCATACCCACGTTCTTTTGATTCCGGTGCAAGCAATCTCTTATTTCTGCTTGTCTCGTTGATCCATTCTTATTTCAGCTCGTGTGTCGTTCATTGCTTTACGTGCCTTGCATTCATCTTCATTTGTTGATACATATTGTGTATCATACTAGTTGTTTCTTCCCTATCTTGTTCTCCTTAAATTCCGGTGCTATCCATTCTTTTCTTCCCACTTGGTTCGTTGATCGGCATCGGTGAATCTTCAACGACATGTTAGGGACTTGTTTAATTTCTACATTATTGTATATATATATTTTTTATGATATATTTATTGTGTAAATTTGCCACACCACATATTTATTTTTTCACTCACATTTGCATTGTGCTTATGCATGTATTTCATTCAGTTTTTCTTCCTACTTTTATAAATCATTTTCACTACTACTATTTTGTACTATTGTGTTTGGTATTTATAATCTATACATCTATCTTGATATTCTATTGTGTGACTTCCAACTCCATTTCTTACTTTTTTACTATTTTTATATCACGAATTTCAAAACAAAACATCATACTTAAATTAAATGTCTCCTATCCCTGTGCATATGGAAGGTTACATCTTCCATTTCATCATTTCGGTGCAACCTAATGTCGAAATGGCAAATATGCAACTCGATGTCAATGGAGGTAAATTGCAACTGGATGTCGGGAAGCCAAAATGTGCAACTGAATATCCAGACGGTAACCTGCAACCTGATGTCGTGAAGGTAAACATGCAACTTGATGTTAAGGAGGCAAGATTTTCTACCTATTTGCTAATTGATATTTCAAGACTTTTTACTTATATAATGAAATTAATGGTAAAGAAATATTTTATTTATGACATTTTGTTTATACAATTACACTTTATGTTTCCATACAATTTGAACTAGTATAGTTGATTTTACTCTATTTTGTATTTACAATTTTTTTTTCATTTATGTTAAGATTGAGTACATCAACTATGGTCTAAGTTTTCGTTCTTTTATGAATTACTATTTATTGTCACCGTTTTCAATTCTTTAAAAATTTAGATTCTCACTTATTTTTGTTTCCACGTCCTAATTAATGACTTGACGCTTACTTTTGTAAGATTTAATGAACTCCTTTTTAGTCCTCTTGCATATATATATTTTGGCCTATTTTGCTCGTTATCCTTTAATGTGTTTTTTTAGTATTGATTATAATGTCTACATTCACTAATTATTATATGTCTTTTACATTCATTATTAATAATATTTCTATACTTAGCTAAATTTGTTCGTATTTCCATGTATCTTGACTGGTTCTTTTTCCAAAACTATTTTTTTTATATATCACCTTTAAAGTTTGTGTTCCTTTGATGTATTATCATTATTATCGGCATTGTTCACATTTTTTATTTTATTATTATTATTATTATTACCAGTATGATTATGATGATTTTTATTACTGTTATTATTATTGCTATTATTATTTTTAATATTATTGTCGTTATTATTTTATTATTGTTATTACTATTCTATTATTATTGATATTATTATTTTTATTATTAATATTTGTTGTTATTATTATTTTTGTTAAAGCCCATTAGATCTATAGCATATCTTTTAATTATTTAAATTGAAAAACTCTTAATTTCATCATCAAAACGTTCACATCAATGAAAACTTCTTTAAATCAAGTAAATCGAACTCTATGCAAATACCCACAAATTTCCAGATCTAAAATTAGATATTAAATCCACTAAATAACTGAGCTTCGTATTTTGAAGTCGTAGAAAAATCACAAAATATCAATTCCTTCGAAAACCATATATATTTCACTTTATAAAGTCATAGAAATACGATTTAAATTCTATTATAATGAAAATATAACTCTCTGTAAAATGCAGTAATCTGTAGCAAAAACTTCATCTAAAATGGTGGATCAATAATTCACAAGTTTGAAGAAATAATCGTTCAAGAAAAACGACGTAAAACTCAACAAAACCATCAGCATACGAGCTGACGGTCGACTGTCAAAACTAGTTCAAAAAATGACGGTCGACTGTCAAGCCAAAACTCCAAAAGTGAAGAATTGACAGTCGACCGACATTTTTAGTGCTAATGCTATGCGGTCGACTGTCGTGTTCGAAAAATGACAGCTTTGAATTTCGTGTACATTTCAACTGATACTTAGTTTCAAATCTTTAAAGCAAAAATTTGTGAAATAAAAATCTTGAGATGATCAAATACAACTTGTCTAACATGCAGGAGTTTATAAAACATATCAAAATCTCATCAAATCCATACAAGAGCATTTTTTGTTGAAATCCTTCACATCAGGAACTATATAAGTGTATATGTGAATATATGTGTTTATATATCAGTTAAAAGCTTCAAGAATCACTGTATAAGAGTAGTATAAAGTTTATTTCAATATCAGTATCAATACAAATCAAGATTCAATCGAAAACTTCACAAAAATCTCCAAAATCAATTTCAGCTGAAACACCATCAGACCCGAAATCAACCCTCAATTCAAAACCCCTTTCAACCATCAAAACTTGATCTTTTAATTCAAAAACTCTCTTCCAACTTGTTATGCACATCTACAAATAGTTAGATTAATTTGTCCATGATTATAAACATCTACAACTTTTATTCATCAAGTTTTACTCATCGAAAACCCTCAACAGATCATATATATATATATACGAAACCGACAGTAAAGCATTCATCTTTATTCATCTATATGCCTTATACATCATACAACTCATTATACTCAATCAAATCAGTAAGAATATGAAAGAAAGCAACATACCCATGATTTCTATTAGGTTCTTTAGCATTCTAAATTATCTATGTAGGGATTTTAATCATAACATTCACAAAAATCCTACTTTTAACCATTCATCCATCAATAATTTCATTACATCATCATACTACCCTCTAGCATGCATTCTACTAAACAAATCACCACATGCAACATGCATAGAACAACAAAAAAACAAGCATATGTCACTCACCTCAATGAAGAAATCAACCGAATTGATAAAGAATAAGAAAAATCATTCCTTTCGCAAAAATCCAAGATCAATAAAGAAAACCTTTGTTTTTCTGTAGAAGGAGGACGGCTGTAGCAGCTATAATATAGGCCGAAATCTGGGTTTTTAGGGTTTTACAAGTTATATGGAAACATCCCTTAACAAATTATTCCTTTACATATATAGACCTCATTTAATAAATTAGTTAAATAAGTCAAATAAATTAAAATAAAAACAAATCCCTTTAGCCGGCCATCAAGCATAGCCCAGAAATTGAAAAAATTCGGATTTGTACTCCAAGTGGTAATTTTGTACAAAAGTCTCTCTCTTTGTGATATTTGTAAATATGTCATAAAATATTCGTAAAAACCCAAAAAATCCAGAATTACTTTCTACTAATAAATATTAGATTTTCCAAATAAAATTTTTCACTTTTAGTTTCAAAAAAAAATATTTGCACAAGGTCCAACTTAAATTTCATATTTGTTTAAATCTTTACCAAATCAACTCTAAATAAATTTTATCTTCAATGATGACCATGGCCAGCCCAAAAAGCAGAAAAAATCAAATTTTCATTATTTGTTTGAGATCCAATCGGCTTTTAACATAAAAGTCTCTCTCTTTCGAAGTATTTATAAATATAGTTTCTTTATTCAGAAAAATCCCAAAATGTAGGATATACCCAATTATAAATAGGAGAATTTACTCAGATATTTAAAAGTGGGGATTTGTA
The DNA here is from genome assembly GCA_017893485.1 of Hemerocallis citrina. NCBI lineage: Eukaryota > Viridiplantae > Streptophyta > Magnoliopsida > Asparagales > Asphodelaceae > Hemerocallis > Hemerocallis citrina. Next base: position 27,121,075 of record CM030362.1, on the reverse strand, counting down.
CCAAAAAAAATATTTGCACGTGTTAAATCGACAAATTCATAAAATAGCCCAATTAATTCAAATAAATCTGAAAATTAAAAGATCATAAATAAATGAGGAAAATCAATCATTAACCATAAAATTTTAAGAATTCAAAATTTTCTAACTTTGCACGTGCAAAATTGCAATTTCAAGAAAACAGTCAAAACAACCAACTTTATCAATTTAACATTATTTAATAGTGCAAAATAAATTATTTTATTTTGCGGGGTGTTACAAAGATGGCCTGAATCTTTTCAGGGTTCGCCTCGATGCCTCGCTGGCTAACCACGAATCTGAGAATTTTCTCTGAGGAGATGCCGAAGGTGCATTTATAGGGGTTGAGTCACATATTGTGGGATCGTAGGACCCCGAAAACGTCATCGAGATCGCTGATGTGATCATGTCCCTTGCAGCTTTTGACGAGCATGTCGTCGACATATACCCTCATATTCTGGCCTTTCTAGTGCTTAAAGACTCGATTGACGAGCCTTTGGTATGTGGCACCAGCATTCTTCAGCCCGAAGGGCAAGAACTTGTAACAGTAGAGGCCTTGGTCGGTCACGAAGGCAGTCTTTGGGATGTCCGAAGGGAACATTCTGATTTGGTTGTAGCCTGAGAAGGCATCGACGCATTTAGAGGGGTTGAGTCTCATATTGTGGGAACATAGGAACCCTTAAGCCTTATCAAGATCGCTGATGTGATCTTTTCCCTTACGGCTTTTGACGAGCATGTCGTCGACATATACCTCCATGTTCCGGCCTATTTGGTGCTTAAAGACTCGATTGACGAGCCTTTTGGTATGTGGCACCAGTGTTTTTCTGCCTGAAAGGCATGACCGTGAAATAGTAGATGCTTTGGTCAGTCAGGAATGAGAAGGCATCCATGAAACTTCGTAGCTCATGATCCAAGGTCGCATCTATCAGGGCATCGATGCTTGGAAGGGGGAATAGATCTTTAGGGCAAGCCTTGTGAAGGTCTGTGAAATCTATACATATCCTCCATTTGCCACTTGGTTTATTCACCATCACGATGTTCGCCAACCACTGTGGGTAGTTAACTTCTTATAAGAATCGCGCTGAGAGGAGCTTGTCCACTTCTTCCTTTACCGCTTGTTGCCTGTCGGGAGCAAACTTACGTCGCTTCTGCTGGACTAGCTTCGAATCCGGATGGATGCTTAGTTTGTGCATGATGAGATCCTCCAAAATCCATGGCATATCTGAAGGCGTCCATGCAAAGATGTCGGCATTCTGACGAATATAGCCAATAATGGCCAATTTAAGGTATGGGGCGAGAGACTGGCTCACTCGAAACCGTTTAGATTCATCTTCCTCGGAGAAGGGGACCTCCTCTAATTTGTTGATGGGCTCTGAGTGCAACTGGTTTATGTCAGATGAAAGCTCGATCACATCAAGGGGGGAGACGCCGCCCCCAACCGCGACCATGTAGCATGCACAGGCTGATTCCTGATCACCTCGGACAATGCTGACCCCGTGATCGGTAGGAAATTTTAACTTTAGGTGATAGGCGGAGGACACCGCCTGGAGGGAGTAGAGACCGGATCTACTAAGGATGGCATTATAGGCGGCTTTAACATTGACCACCATGAAGTCCATCGACTCTGTTCGGATGGTCAGGACCGTTTCGGCCGTTACATCGAGTGTGACGATCCCCTCGATTTGGATAAGGATGCCTGAGAACCCGTGGAGCGTGTACCCAGCCGACTTCAGCCTCTCGGGAGCGAGTTTGAGTTTTTCAGACACGTCCAGGAATAAAATATTGACGGAGCTCCCTTTGTCAACGAGGATGCGACAGACCTCGTGATTGACTATTCCGATGCGGACTACTAGGGCATCGCAATGAGGAAGTCAGACGCCTTCCAGATCTTCGCTGAAAAATGAGACCACTACCCCTTCATCCCTGGGGTCCAGATCGTAGTGGATTGCATTATCCTCTCGTACGAAGGCCTTGCGGGAGGTGTTCGATCCTCCCCCCATGGGTCCGCGTAGACATAGTGAAGGATGGCCCCCCTGACTTCTTCGGGCTCTGGTTTTGCCTCTGGGTGCTTGCTGGTCATTCGAGGAAGGGGCAAAGCCCTCTGTCTTGGGTTGGTTCGAGTGAACTCCTTTAGGTACCTCCTCTGGATGATGGCATCGATCTCGTCTTTGAGAGTCCGGCAAGTATCAGTCTCGTGCTCGTGGTCCCGATGGAACCGACAATATAATCTTCAGTCTTTCTTCTTGTTATTGTTCACTCATGGTGGATGGCGGACCATCCCCTTATCCTCGATCTCCACGAGGATAGCTGACATGCGTTGAGTTAGTGGGGTGAACCTCTCGAAGCGGGGGACAGGAGGTGTTCATCTCTGTAGTGCCCCGAATTTCCAATATGATATCTCAGAAATACGTGGCACAATTCCCAGCATCAACCTCAATTGTAATAGTAAACATAGCCAAAACATAGAGAATTTTTTTCCACTTTTATTACATTAATTCTTTACAAAGCACAGTAGAAAACAAACACCTTGAATTACAAATTTTTTTCTTTTACAACACGTTCTTTTTACAATTTACATAAGCCATAGCATCAATCTAGCACAAGCATCCAAATCCCAAGCTACAAGTACCTACCTGTAAAACATGAGGCTAGAGATAACCCTAACCCCCAAGACTACAGGGGTCAGCCATAACGGTGTGAGTGACATAAAAATAAATGCAACGTAAATAGAATAAAGCATAGAGTCATAAACAACATGTATCAACAGCAAGAATAAATGAAATAAGAAATAACATCAAGTGAAACATGAAAACATCAAGTGAAACTAGACTAAGTGTCGAGTGTAGAAAAACAGGAAACAACATGCATGAAAACAAGTCAAGAAAACATCAATACTATTTGCTGACTCTCTAATGCATACTTGTCGGATTCTATGCATTCCACTCTACATAGGTCCGGTGCAAGCCCTAATCGTTCTTCATTTGATATGGTTTAATCCCCCACTATGCAACTAATCCTACTACGATGACTACTATGAGATTTAGACATTCTGCAATTATTGGTCTCGCGCTTGGAATACTGGAGGCCAATCCCACCCGCAGATCATCCTGTGGCCCTTACGTCCATCGTCTCGGAAACTGGAGATTGCCTCGCTCCGTAAGTCATCCTGGAACCCTCATTCCACAAACATCCCATGAGCGTCGCTCTCGTCCTAGGAATACTGGAGATCAATCCCACTCCGCAGATCACTCTGTGGCCCATACGTCCATCGTCCCAGAATACTAGGGAATATCTCACTCCTTGGATCATTCTGGAGTCCATAACTCACGTTTGTACTCATTTCATCATATCACCATATAGTGTCTATCCTTATCTTGTTATGTTAATTAATTGTTTATTAGATTTCGAATCTCTTAGAGTTGGTGTACCCTACCGGGCTTAACTTAACTGAACAACAACCAAAATCTTAACTGCCGGTAGATAAGGCCCCACTCAAGCTCTAAAGACTCATAACTCAACCATCAATACCAAAACTTTCAATAAAACTCACAAATCCATTATCAAAACGATTATATGAAGAAAAACTCTTAAATCAACAAAAATTCAAATCTATATAATGTACTCATAAAATTCTAGAATTCAAATAAAATATTAAATCCATTAAATATCAGAAAATCATATTTTGAAATCGTAGGATATCACAAAACATCAATTCTTTTGAACCCACATATAACTCACATAATAAGGTCATAAGAATACATTTAAAATTCTATTATAAGTAAAATACAACTCTCTGTAAAATACTGTAATCTGTAGTAAAAACATCATCCAAAACAGTAGAGTAATAATCCATAATATCAAAAAAATATCTATTTAAAAGAATCGAAGAAAATTCGACAAATCAGCCAAAAGAACAACTAACGGTTGACCGCTCAAGAAGGGCAGTCAACTATTAATTGCAAATTCTCAAAATAAAAGCACGACAGTCGACCGGGCGGTTGACCGGGACCTGCTATACAACCATTTTGGGTTTGTATGCATGTTTTGATATGATACTCGATTAAAACTTTGTAAAATCAAAATTAAACTTCCTGAGATAATTAAACATATCTTGTATAACATATAGGAGTTATAAAACAAAGCAAAATCTCATCAAATCCATAAAAGAGTAGATTTTTCACGAAATCTCCTAAAAAATCAGCAAGGTAGTATATATATATGCATAGAGTAATTAAGCATCAGTTTAAACTTCAAAACACATCAATTGAGAGTAGAAAATTGTTTGGATTCAACATCGGCACTAAACCAAATCACATCTCAATCAAAACTTGATAAAAATCATCAAATCAATTTCGGCAGTCTTCAAAACAGAAACATTTAGATCTTTGTATATATATGTGTATATATTGTATATATATATAGTGTTTAAGCATTTAGAATCAGTATATAGGAGTAGTGTAAAGTTTAATTTAATCTCAGTACCAAGATAACTCAAGAATCAATCAAAAACTTCAAAAAACCACAAAATCCACTTTTCGGGTCAACACAGTCAGGCCCGAAAATAGCGCCTCTTCAACACATCAAAACTTGATTTCTTTCGATCAAAAAAATCCTTCTACCTCTTCTTATACACATTTACAACTAATTAGATTAATTTATCCATGGTTATGTGCAAATATAACATGTAAGCAATCAGGTTTCATTCATCAAAACATCATGAACATAGTCTATGCTTAAATACACAGTAAGGTTAAGTTTTAATCATTTTTATGCAATAATCAGCATACAACTCATCTTATGCAAACAAATCAGCAAGATTATAACGCACAACAGCACACTCAAGATTTCTATTAGGTTCTTTAACAATCTCAAGTCATCAAATTAGGATTTCATTCATCAATGGTATAGTTTCATGAAAAGAATCAATTTTTAATTCATCTACTCATCAAAATTCATTATATCTACATGCCATCATCTAACATGCTTTCTGATAGATAAATCATCACATACAACATGCTTAGAACAATAAGAAAACAAATACATGTCACTTACCATATTGAAGAATCAACCGAAGATAATAAAGAAATAAAAAAAAATTCCTCATTTCGCAAGAAAACCAAGATCCTCGCTTTAAAACTCCAAGAAAATAAGAAGAAGAAATCCCTTTGTGTTGTGCAGCAAAGAGACGGCTGCACCTCACCCTATGTAGGCCGGGATTTGAGGGTATTTAGGGCTTTGAATAAGTTTGCAAAATACCTCTTTTAAATATACATTTACATATATAGATCCTTATACTTGGAAGTTAAATAAAACCAACTTAATTGAGATTTAAAAATAAAAACAAATACCTTAATAGTGGCCAATACTGTTTTGAAACCCCATAAAAATGAAATTGCACTTTTGCCCCTCTAAGAGCATCCACAATGGTGTTTCTCATTTTTTAGAAAATGATAGCTACAGTAATAGAAAATAGAGAAATTGTCTGCAGTGGTTGTTTGCTATATTTTTGCTAAAATTTGAGAAAAACGAGACATGATGTTTCGTCCGTTAATTTTTTATTTTTATTTTATAGAATTAATTAATTAGTGATTAACTATTAAACTATTTTAATTAAATAAATTAAATAATATAATATTATCTAAAACCTAATTAAATACCCACTAAGAGCATCCACAGTCGTTTGCTATAATTTCCATTTTCTCAAAATATAGCAAACGAACCCAAAAGAGACGCTGCAGTCGTTTCTCAAATGTCCATATTATGGCAAACTTGCTATTTCCATTTCTCAAATATGAGAAACGATCTGAGCTTTCTCAAATTATAAAAGACGGGGTATGATACCCCGTCTCTTCGATTAAATTATTTTTTAATTCTATCGGACGGAGGATCATATACCGTCTCTCGTCGTTTCTTAATTTTTTTTTTTTTTTAAAGGTCGGACGGGGAATGATACTCCGGACGGGGTATCAAACCCCGTCTCTCCCTTTGTTTTTATTTGTTTTTTTTTTTTTTTTTTAATAAAACCAACGTTCAGGATTGAGCGATAGGAAAAAAAGAAAAAAAAAACAAAAAAATGTGGGACGGGGTATGATACCCCGTCCGAAAATTTAGGAGCATTTAATGCATGGCTGGGTATTAATTAGGGATCAGTTTTAGTATATTAAGTTTAGATAGTATATTAATTAGGTTTAGTAATTTTTATATTATTTAATTTAGTTAATTAATATAGTTTAAGTAATTAATTTTTTTAAATTTGTTTGAAACGATCGGACGGGGTATGATACCCCGTCTCTCTAAAAAATAGAAAAAATATAGCAAACGACGACTGCAGTGAACGATCGTATTTGCTATTACTGTAGCTGCCATATTATACCAAATGAGAAAAACGACTGTGGATGCTCTAAACCTAAAACCCACCTAATTTACCCACCCCAAATTGCTACATGTCCCGTCCAAGCAAATTTGCTTGAGACGAGACAACATGTCTCGTCCGAGAAATTTTTTGGATTTTTTTTCCTCTTCAAACCGTCCGATCAAAATTTATATAAAAAAATGTCAAACGAAATATGTTGTGTCGTCCGATCCCATTAAAAATTTGAAAAAAATTAGGGACGGAACATGTTGTCTCGTCTCTTATCATTTGAGAATCGCAAATTGGTTTCTCAAAAATGAGAAATGACTGTAGCTACTTTGTCATAGAATGGAAAAATAGCAAACGACTGCAGCACCTCATTTTTCAAAAAATGAGAAATTGGCAAATATAGCAAACGATTGTGGATGCTCTAAGTGGCAATTTTGCAAAAAAAACCCTTCTTTATGAGTACTTGCAAAATAAACCAAATTTATTAAAACAAAAGGTAAACTCTTTACCTCTGAGTTAACTAGGCATCACGCCCATCCCAAAAATCCAAAAATCTTGAGTTTTCACTCAAAGTGGTAATTTTACACAAAAGTCCATCTTTTGTAATATTTGCAAATAGGTCAAATAATTATCAGAAAAATCCAGAAAATTTAAAAATAATATCTAATAATAAATAATGAGTTTCCCCCAAAAAATTTTGACTTTGAACTTCCCAAAAAAATGTTTGCACGTGTTTTGCACGTGTAAAAAGGTAAATTACAGAAAAATATTTATTAAATCACCAATAATAATTTAAATTCATTTATTAATCTTAAACGCATATTTAAAAATCTGGGGTATTACAATTTCTGACCGAATGCATCTTTCGGAGCCTTCTTCGGAGGCTCAGAGTCATCGATTTTCCTTTTTCCCTCAGTTGGGGCTTCTTTCAGACCTTCAGGGTGCAGAGCCTCCTCGACTCAGATGTATTTTTCGACTTTGTTGAGGAGGTCAGGAATGTCGAAGGGTGGCTTCTTCACCAAGGAGGCCTTCATTTGGCCGTGGCGAACATTGTGCCTAAAGGTTGCGGAGGCAACGTCAGCATCGTAAGAAGAAACCGACCTAGCATCGGAAGTGAACCTTCGCACGAAGTCCTGAAGGAATTCTCCTTCCTTCTACTTAAGGTTCAGGAGGGACGCGCTCGTCTTCTCAACCTTGCGACTGGTCACGAAGTGAGCAAGGATGCTCGCCTCGAGCTAGTCGAATAAGAAAATCGAGTTGGAGGGTGAGATTGGAGAACCATTCCCGTGTCGGGCCACACAGCGTGGCTGGGAAGGTGCGACAGAGGAGAGGATACGAGACATTGTGAATTGTCATGAGGGTTTTGAACCTTCCATGTGATCAGCAGGATCACTCTCTCCGTTGTACGTCTCGAACTGAGGTGGCCTAAAATTCCTCTGAATCTCAGCATCGAGAATTGTAGCTGAGAATGGGGGTCAGCTAGGCTGATACCCACCCGATTGGGTTGTGACCCGCCCTCATCGATCCAAGCAAGGCGATTCTCCATTTCTTGTAGGCGTTGAAGGATGGCCTTGTATCGTCTCATCGGATGAGTCGAGCCGTGAGACTCACTGCCCTAGGCTTCTTCCCAGCAAGGGTTGTTGCGTTCATGCTTGATCCTAGGGCTAACGCGGAGGGCCCGAAGGACCTCATCTTGAAAATACCGGAACTCGGACCTCGTGGCTGGGACCTGTTCACCTTGATTGTTCGGGTGTAATCTATCTCTTGTTGAGCGGCTGTGCCTCTACTCCTGACCCTGGGAGGCATGAATACTGTGGGTCGGGGCCTGGTTGGAAGGTACGTCCCCGCCCCTTGATCGGCTGAGCTGGTGATAGAGATCCTCCATCGGTTTCCGATTATTGATTACGTACCGAAGATCAACGGCGACCGAGCGTGAAGCGCTCGGGCTGAGCCCTAACAGACCCTCGACTTGTTGTCTTCGGGACCCTCGCGTGTTCACCTAACTGCGAGAAGGAGGAGGGTCGACCTGATGTCCCGCCGTGTGTGCCCTCTTGGCTTTTGGTGCCATGGAAGGGGACGACCTCGAGGTCGGACCCGAACATGGGATTAAATCAATCTGTCTAGTTTCCACAGACGACGCCAATATGATGCTGCTGATTTAGTGGTGGGAACAACATATGTGAGTTCTTGTTATTTGTAGTTGAAGAGACAAGTCTGAGATAAATTTCAGCCGCATATCTGGATTGAGATGAGGATTTTATCAGGAGCAAGAGAGATGGCACTGCTCGTAGCTGACCGCCCTGATCACCTGCATAAATGCCAAGAAAAATCCCGATAGATCCCGGCGGCAGGCCCTCCGATGATCTAGTCAATCACTTGGAAAAAAGAAAGTTAGGGTTCGGATGGAGAAAAAAATATTACCTTGCAGAAGAGGAAGGGGGTCTGGTATTTATAGGCAGAGAGAGTGAAAACCCTAACCCTAATGGGTCGGGTGACCCTCTTCTGTGGGCCTGAAACAACGGAAGGCCCACGGAAGCTGTATGCCGGTTCTGTAGGAGTCTGCGGATCCTGAGGGGATCAGACGACTCAGATTGAGCCGGATTATTTACCCATATCAAGTAGTGATGTTTGATAGATGTAGACATATTGAAGAGAGTTACGAGTCACCAAAAGGCAGTATCCTGATTGGTATTGGGTGTGGTGGGTTATTGAGTGGCGGCTCGAATCTATGGTTCTTTGTTCTCGTAAAAAAAGGGGACAGTTAGAGCATCCACGGTCGTGATTGTTAGAAAATGCATAAATACATATTTTACATATAGCATTTTGACAGTTTGGCGCAGTCGTCGAATAATATTTTATAGCAATTTAATTAATAAATAAAAAATAAAAAAATCAGACAGAACTTCAATTTGCGTCGGAAGGAAAAAAAACCAAAAAAAAACAAAAAAATTGAAGGGACAGAACTTGGCTTTACGTCCCACGATTTAAAAGAATTTTTTAATGATTTTTTATTAATTAAAAGCATTTTTTAAGTTTTTTTTAAAAAAAAGGTGGGCCCCTACTTTTAAGTTTTAAATTTCATTTTTTAAAACAAAATACGTCGGACAAAACTTCACTTTCTGTTTGACGAATTAAAAAAAAATATTTTTTTTCGTCGGGCGGAAATTGAAATTGCGTCTCTTTTCTTATGCCTTTGACTATATCTTATGTCATTTATAACAATGTATTGTTGCTTTTTATACAAAAAAATGCATAAATAGCAAATGACTGCAACTCATCATTTGTTATAAAATACATTTTTTGCATAAATAGCACAGGAACTGTGAATGCTCTTCGGATCAATTTAAGCATTCCAGAGTTCAGACCATGGAAAAGAGAAGTACCCTTTTTCTTCGATGTGGAAAGAAAGAAAAAAGCAAGAATATCTTTTTTCTATGCTGCTTTGTTTGAGCATGACCGGTGAATTTTTTTGAGGGAAAAGCAATGACCTGAGAATCGAGAGGGGACCTGGTATTTTGAGTTGACTAAGGAATTTGGAGGGCACTAATCATATCATATTACTTCACATCATCATCACATGTGAGATCATCCCACCCTATAATTTAGATGGAACCACCCTATTTTGGAGTTTATGTGTTCCTACTTATTACTGGGGTTTCAGCTTTTCGTTCAATTTTTTTTTTTTTTCTTTCTTCCGCTGACCATCCTGTTTTATTAATAAGAAATTAACAATACAATCCTAGAGAACTGGGCCAGACTACAACCTACAAACAGAAAATAAAATATACATGAAGCAACATGATCCGCACAAACAACAAATCTCTCCAACAACCCTGGAGGGTGGGCCGACAAACAAGTTCGGTCCAGCAAATTGTATATACGTCAGTTTAGCTTCGTACACTGACTCCACAACACATGTACACTCACTTGAATTTTCTTTTAATAAGTAAACGAAATTCTCTCATATAGCATGTGGTCCAATGCAACTACTTGCGACATGATATATTTTTTGTTGCACCTCCATGTTTCAAAGGAGAACACTCTTTTGCAACTCAATAAACTTGTTGTGAATAAAGAAATTTTGTTACATTGCAATTACTCATAAATAACCAAACATCAGAGTAAAAAGTTATGAATTTTCCAGTGTGCATGTACATGTACATGTACATAGTACGTACTACTACTACTTCGACTAATGATCAACCTCGGACCAAATAGACTTATCGAGTCTCTCCTTGATGAAAGTCATACAAATACAATATACTAGTTACAAAGGCAAATCTATTCGCTCTTCGGCAGTCGTCGTGCATATTTTTGGTAGAACATGGACCAAAGAATTTTTAAAATAACATGCAGACTTGTAAATATCACTAGGAGTGGCCGAGTTCTCGGTTAGAAATTTCGTTCTCACCCACGTTTTGTTTTTTGTTTTGGAGTTTGGGAAAGTGTGTGCAGTGGGCCTTGTCTGTATATTTGCTCACAGCCCCATCCTAATTCCTAATAAAATAAAAGGCCCAATCTAAGCCCAATATAAGTAGGCTCTACAGCACAGGCAAATTGTCAGCCCAGTTTGCAAGACTTTTGGGCTTCATTCGTACCCAATATAAGTAAGCATACGAGAATGAGACTGTCAGTTGTTTTCAATTTGGATATTTGACAAATTGAAATAGAGAATTTGGAAGTGAGATGTAGTCGTTTAAAATCAAATTTGGGTTTTTCGGACGGAAGATCATTTTTCGCGGGAGCAATTTTTTTTTTTTTTTTTTTCATTTAGAAAAATATCGGACATCTGAATTAAATAGTGAATGAATCCATAATGTGGACTGTAGGCCTAATGTATAGGATTTAAAAAACAAAATTGAGAATTGGGGTTCTCGGACAGTGTATCATATTCTTTATGACGGATTTTTAATTTTTTTTTAAAACAATCGGACGGGATATCATCTTTCGATTGTTAAATTTAAAATATAATAATAAAATAGTTGTCGGATGGGATATGATTTGCCGATTGTTAAATTTTGGCTTTTGCCATTTTCCCCTCAAATTTGGCTAGTGATTGTTTAGGTCAAACCCAAAATTTATATAAATGGTCAATAACTGGAGTTTGTTTTTAGCCAATCATTTTAAAATTTAGAAATTTGGCCAACGACAACAGATGATCTAAGAGCATCTGTAGTTGTTGGTTGGGGAAAAAAACCCTCTGTTTTTTTTTTAGGAGAAAAGATAGGGTATGTCCCTACCTCACAAAAATTATATTAAAGAAAAATAAATACAGGATCCTATTACAAAAACTGATCAAGCTAGTTCAGTGTACTAATCTGAACCCTTGATCAAGATGCTACATCGGCAAAAACAGAATAATTAAGAAGTCTTCGGGCTCATAACATGCTTGTGCCCCAAAAAACAAAACCCATACAAAGTGCAGATGATCAAAAACTATAAAGAAGCTATCCTCAGGGGAAGACTAGCCTGAGCAGCTCCCTTCCTCGCTCTAGCCCTGGCCAATGCGGATGAGAGCCTTGTTGAGAAGGATGTCCTGCACATTTGCTTCCTCCATTTCCCTCTCCATAGCTTTCTTATTATTCTCGCTGCCGATCCCATCTAGCCATGATCGAAACCATAAAATAGCATTAGAAATGATCTGATGTGGTGTGGATGATTTAGCAGAAAATACACAGTCATTTCTAGCTAGCCAAATGCTCCAACAAATTGAGATAGTAAGTAGGTGCCAAATATGTCTGTGTGTCCGTGAGCCAAAACACCATGAATTAAAGCAGTCGTGCAGGTTGGTGGGCATGGATTGTATGTGGAAGAGAAAAGTGAAGAAGTTCCAAGTTACAGATGCGATGGGGCAATCGAAGAAAATATGATAGACTGCTTTGACAGGGTACGCACAAGTTGTGCATGCACTGTCTTCTCGGCTAGCCTTTTGATCGAAGAAAATCCTTCGAGTTGAGTCGTCCCCGACTCAATTGCCAAATAAAAATCTTGCACTTCAGGGGAGCCGGTGAACACCACGTCACCTTGTAGAATGGGGAGCGCAGTCCTGAGATGATGAAGAAGTTATATACTGACTTTACTGTGAAGGTCCCCGTTGCAGTTAGGCTCCATGTGGGGATGTCACCAGCGCTTGAGGACTATTTATCCATTAATACTTCAAGGAGATTTTGTTTCTCTTCACGAATATGTGGCGTAGCAATGCAGTTAAGCCGTGGGTGCCATCTCTAAACACCGTTGATCCAAGACCCTGGTTAGAGGGCCTCAGCTTGAGTATTCCATGCAGCAGCAGCAAGGGAAGGAAAAAGGGTGGTAATGCTGTGGCCGTTGAGCCATCGAGATTGCCAGAACTTAATATTGTTGCCGTTTCCAAGCTCCCAGTGGACATTAATGAGGAATTGATCTTTGAGGCTGAAGATGTCTTTCCAAAAATGCGAGGCTAGTGGCGGGCAAGTAAAGCCACTTACAGATCTTCTATACTATAGGCTATGAAGTGTTTGGCTCACAAGAGAGTCTGAGGATAGTAGATTCCACCACCACTTCATTAGAAGTGCTTCGTTAAAGATTTTTAAATCAAATACACCCAAACCTCCTTGCTCCTTAGGTTGACAGATGGTACGCCAATTTGTGCAAGCTATGTCTCGTGTATCAGTGTCAGCACCACACCAAAAGAATCTGCTACGGAGTTGGTTGATGCGTTTGATCACCCATAGGGGTAGTTTGAAGAAGGATGCAAAGTAGACGGGGAGAGCACTCAAAACGGCATTGATGAGGATCAACCTTCCTCCTCTAGAGAGCATTTTAGCCTTCCACACCGAAAGTCTCCTCTCAATCTTAAGAATGAGTGGTTGCCAATAACGCTTACTCAATTTGCCTTTGGAGAGAGGCATTCCTAGATATGTGAAAGGTAGGCAGTCCTCTTTACATTCGAGGATAGTTGAGAAGGCATGTAGCTTGGCCTGTGACTTACCAAAGTATACAATCGAAAACTTCTTGAAGTTTATAATCATCCCAGAGACATTTGCAAAAAGTTGCAAAGTTATCTTGAGGTTCAGAATCTCTTACTCGTCACCTCTGCAGAAGAACAGGGGGTCATCTGCGAACTGAAGGGCAGAGAGGTTAGATAATTGGCATACGATAGGCAGCTGCGAGAAAGTGTCTTTCCTTTGTCCACAATGGAGCATTTGAGCTAACACATCCACCACCAAGATGAAGAGCATCGGTGATAGTGGATCACCTTGCTTGAGACCACGCTTGGAGTTGATCTGTCTACCCCTCTCCCTATTGATGATAACAGAAGACTTCGACGTTCGGAGGATCATATCAATCCATCTACACCAAGATGGTCCAAATCCTCTGGCCTTAAGAAGTTGCAGAAGAAAATCCCAACTTACAGTATTAAAGGCTTTAGTAAAGTCTATCTTGAAAAGGAGCGTGTCGGAACTTCTTCTACAACATAAATTTATTGTCTCGTGCGCCACTAGGAAGCAGTCGACCGTTGATCTACCTTTGAGGAATGCACTCTGAGAGGAAGATACAAGTGAGTGCAAGATTGGACTGAGTCTGTTGACAAGGATCTTGGTGAATATCTTGAAAGAGCAATTTAGCAAACTAATTAGTCGGTAGTCTGTAACCAAGCTGGCTCCCTCACAGTTGGGTATGAGAATGTTGTTTGAGTAGTTCATTCTCCCAAGGTCTGCATCCCCCCTATGCACTTAGTGCATCATTTCAAGCAAGTCATCCTTGATGATGTCCCAGAAGGTGTGATAAAAGCACATTGAGAAACCATCGGGGCCAGGGGCTTTGTCGCTGCTCATGTCAAACACTGCCTTTCGGAGCTCTTCCAAAGTGATGGAGTCATCAAGATGGCTCAAACAAATATCGTTCGAGGGATAAAGGGATTGCCAGTCAATTTGAAAAACTAAGCCAGGAGCAGTGCCGCAGATATCTTGGAAGTGATTTTCGAAAACCATTCTAATAGTTGAGAGGGGGGGGGGGGGGTTGTGATGTTGTTATCAAGAGTAAGGCAGTGGATGTAGTTTCTCCGTCTTTTTCCATTTGCAAGTGAATGAAAAAATTTGGAGTTTGCATCTCCTTCTTTGATCCACTGCACTCTAGATCTCTGTCTCCAGTACACAAACGTAGCTTTGATGAGATCCTGAAGCTCAGGTTGAGTAGTTCTGAGGGAGTTAGGGGGGGTAGTGAGTTGTTCCGCTTCAATCTCTAGCTATAGGAGTTAGTCATGGAGCTGCTTCTTGCGGGTGGGGATATGTCCAAAAGTTTCATTCTTCCATTTGCGGATGCGCCTTCTGAGTAGGCCTAGTTTGCTGGCAAGAAAAATGCTGCCACCATCCACTTACTTCAGTGATAAAGGAGGGGTGAGTAAGCCAGGCTTTCTCAAATTTGAAGTAATGAATCTGCTGCTGAATGACCTTAGTGTCAAGAACAATGAGGTAGTGATCTGATGAGTATCTTGGCAGGGAAAACTGAATGCAGGCTGGGAAGCAGAGGTCCCAAGCAGCGGAGATAAGAAATCTGTCTAGTCTGGCCATCGAGGGGGAAGCTCGGAGATTTGTCCAGGTGAATTTCCTCCCTGAATACCCTCTGTAGTCGTCATCTATATACCCATTTTTTGGTTTCGGATGAACATGAGACGTCTATATTTGACAGTGAAAGTGGCATTATGTATATTTTAGAAATCAAAAGATGATTTATCGTCTTATTGTCGGACGGTATATGATTTGTCGTCTGAGAAATTTTTTTAATTGCGGAAAATTGCGTCGGCATATGATATGTTGTTTGAATAAAAAAAAGAAAAAGAAGCATATGATGTTGACATTTGAGGGAAAAACAGGAAAAAAAAGTAGTGATTTTGTGTTGGACGAGAGATGATCTCCTGTTCTTCAATTTTTATTCTTCAATTTTTATTTTTATTTTTAATTTTAATTTTAAAATCATCACATTAGTTTGAGGAAATAAAATAAAAACAAAATTAGAATTTTTGTGTTGGACGTGAGATGATCTCCCAGTCCTCACAATTTTTTTTTTATATTTAAAATTCATCAGACGGCAGGTGATCTGCCGTCCTTCAAAAAAATTTCTCGCTAAATCTTCAGATGGTATATCATCTTTCGTTTTGTTTAAAAAAATCAATTTTTTAAGTATGGACGACTGCAGCGTTTCCGCTTGCTATTTCTAAACTTTTTATATACTATTTTTTAACTTAAATGGATGCAGATGCGAATGGGTTATTCTTAAATTTTTTTTGTTTTGCTAGTCAAGCTGAACTACTCAATTTGTGTATCAGTAGTTTACCTACTTGTCCTTTTCAAACAAGACAGGTGTATTAATCCCACTTTTGATATTTTCTTCCGTACCCACAACTCTCCGAGTGACCCAACTAACTCGTCAGATTCCGCTGTTCCCTGTTATATCACAACACCGAATCCATCTGCCTTTCCCTTATTCTCGACTCAGTTCTCGGTTTTTTTTTCTCCAAACTATCCCATTTTTTATATGTACTAGATTTGTCCGTAGGCACGTCCCTACGGCACGTCGGTACAACATATGAAAAATTTTGTAAACAGTAAAACAGAAATTATGTAGCTCAAGTTTGAATAGTATACTAATAATTAGCATGTGATGAAAAATAATTATAAATGAGGGTATAAAATCCAACTTCTTAGTTTTTTTAATAGGGATGGCATTCGGGTCATTCGGGCCGGGCCGGGCCGGGTTTGACCGGTCCCGGGCTTACCCGGGCCGGGCTCCTCCCAACGCGGGCCGGGCCGGTCCGGGCTCAAGGTAAGAAACCTTGGCCCGGACCTGGCCCCTAGCCCCTAGTGTAGGGTCCGGGCCGGGCCGGGCCGGTTCAAGGGGCCGGGCCGGGCCGGGCCCGTGTATAAATGTTTTTTTTTATAGCATTGTTAAAGAACAAGTATATGGATTTGTAATTGTATAACAATTGCAAAGAATAAAATTTCATAAATAATTGAAGTACATGAATAAATAAAGTACATGATTAAATAAATTTGAACTTCTTGAATAAAATTAAGTATATGAATAAAATTCATACAAATTTGTCTATTTAGCTCAAATCATCAAATTACAAATCAAGGGAATTACTTGAATTTAAAGATCGAGATGGCCTCTACTTAGATTGAAGAGAAGGCATTGGACTATTGTCGTGCACTTCAACTTAACCTAAATATAAAATCTCATCACTCTAAATTTCCCAATTAATTACAATTAATTGAATAACATTTTAATGTAAATTAACTAAATGTAATCGTTCATTCATCGTTACTTGTTGATCCACCTCCAGCTTGTGCTTCAAGTAAGTCTTGGGTCCTCTCTTCCGCTTTCATCCAATCTTCGGCGCAATACTAGCATTTCCAAATTTTTGGCTGTCAATCGGTTCCTGCTCGGGCTCATTATCCTGCCACCAAAAGAAAAGGCACTTTCCGATACAACAGTTGACACCGGTGTTGTTAGCAGATCTTTAGCCATACGAAAAAGAATATTAAAAATTGCTTCATTAGTCTTCCAAAATTGTAACACATCTTCTACATCTTCTACATCTTCAACTGCACTTTGTGCATTATACCAATTCAACTCATTAGGTGAATTGGTTCTTGCCTTTTTAAATTTAATAAGATTTAAAACACCAATACTAGCTTGACTCTTTCCTTTTGCTAATATGGAGGAAGAAGAAGAAGAAGATTGAACATTTTGTGTTTGTGTTTGAATATTGTTAGTTGAATAAATCCTATCATAAGAATTATATAACCTAGTCAAAACATTCTCAAATTTACGAGTAAAGGCAACATGATCAAAATCTAGTATTGCATCGTGTGGGGCATAAGTGTAGAAATTTTCAATTAAATTTTGTGTACCTTCTAATTTAATCATAGGATTCATTACACTAGCTACACAATATAACATAGGAATTGG
This sequence comes from Hemerocallis citrina, assembly GCA_017893485.1. Lineage (NCBI taxonomy): Eukaryota > Viridiplantae > Streptophyta > Magnoliopsida > Asparagales > Asphodelaceae > Hemerocallis > Hemerocallis citrina. The sequence goes on along the minus strand of CM030362.1, from coordinate 27,103,749 downwards.
ATGAAAATATTTCAAAAACTTAACATATGCCGCATTAACCATATCTCCAATAAAAGGGTCATTTTGCAAATCTTTAATTGTTGTCATCATAGTCACAATTTCAAGTAAAATACCACTAGATGTAGATGTATATGTTTTCGAAAATTGCAAAGTTGCATCGTTAAAAGGTTGTAAAAATTTATATAAACTATCGGCAAAAAACTAAAAATCATCATCTAACATACAATTTTGCATACCCATTGCGACACAAAAATCTCTAAGATTAAAACGATAATGAAGAACAACACCTAATAAATTCAAAGGTAGAATTCCAACGATGTCGTACATCTTTAGGAAAACGTCTACATACAATGCCCCTAAGTTTACACCAATCATGAAAAGCTTGATAAATTGGACCACTCAATGTAATATTGTAGCGCCCCGATTTCCATATACTGGGAAACCGTGACACATGCCAAGATCTTTCCTTCAATTAGTCACGATACACAAAAATACTGGAAATTTAAAACTTTTTATTCAACACAGAGTTACCACGCAGTAATTACAAATATCAGTTTGTAATACCAACTGTAGTGCTTGCCCTTTTTTCTTTTTGACTCCAAACTCAATTCTTCCAATTTCTATATCACTTTAAACATAAACTAAAATAGTTATATTTCAAAGGAAAATTGGGCAGAGTCTCCCTTGTAATTTATGCCCCAAAACAGAAAAAGCTTACGGAATTCTTCTCTAAATTCCGTAGCTCACATTACAGGCAATAATATCACGGGCTCCCCAGGCCAAAATGAGCATCATCACACAGGCAATATATATATATGCTCTGGGGGCCAAACTCATAACGGTATAACAATTATCAATTAAAAACCATAAATCCTTTTGAAAACGTAGTACGTTGTAACACCTCGAATTTGTAAAATACCGTAAATATCTATTTTTATATATTTGGAGTGGTGAAAATTATTTTTTTGATATATTTTATTTAAATATTGATATCGGTATGGATAATTATGGTAGATTGGTATTATTGATATATATTGAAGCCATGAGTTGAGATTTTATGTGAATAAATATTGTTTATTTTATTTTATAATTTTGAAGGTTTATTGCGAGATAATTGCAATGTATTTTGTATTGTTGGTGCTATTAAAGAAAAGAGTTGGGGTTTACTTGAAATATTTTGGAGGTCTAGGGGTTTATTTGTAAATATCCATTTGTAAAAATATTATTATTATTATAATTTTATCTCTACTATTATAATGGGAGAACACCTTAGTGTAATTTGTCCTCAACCCAAATATTTTCGAAAGTGGACCAGTTATGGACTAATTTTGGTAAATATTTTCGAAAGTGGACCAGTTTGGTAAATATTTTTCAAAGTGGATTAGTTCGGAAATTATTTTCTTATAAAACACTCACTCCCCTCTCTTTTCCTCATCTTTCTCCCGATTCTTTCTTTTTTCTTTCTTTCTTTTCCCGAACGCCGAACCCATCCCGGCGCTACTTCCCCCGCCCGATTCCACCTCGTCCCTCCATGGTTTTTCAATTAATCTGGAGGGATGACTAATGGAAGGGTCCTCTACACCGTGGTAGCCTCGATTTGGAGAAATAACTCCGGAAAGGTATATCTTATTTTATTTATTTGTATAAAATTTTGTGTGGTTAACTTATTTTGAGTAGAATGGTTATGGTAGGGAGATTAGGAGATGTTGGGAATAGTTGAGATGAGGAATTAGCACATTATGGGAGATTTAGCTAGTTGCTAATAAATTAGGGTATTGGATTTGCAAAAGATCATTTTATATCTAAGAATTATCTCTTGTATGATAGTAGAAATTCTTGTTAGGTTATTAGAATTTTTTGGAGAGTGATTTTAGTAATTGTTGGGGGATAAACATCCCGTAGGAATTTGAATATTATGTGCAACGCACGTGTACATCTCAGACGTTCGATAAAACGCCTGAGTGATATTAGAAATAGTGTTATTATTTTCTGTGGTTGATTTGGATATTGTGAGCCTTATTGCTTCGAAATTATGAGATGTGAGAAATTAAAATATATATATGTATGGAAATGTGTGGATGTTTGTAGATAAATTGCTATATGCTTCGGGGTTGTAATGATTAAATATGTGTATGTGAATGTATTTGTATGTGTGATGTGCGATTTTATGACTAATGTGAAAAGATGGAAAGCTTGGTGTGTAGATATGTTGATATGACAATGTGCTATGATAACATGACGAAACGATGATATGGTGTAGGTGTGATATGAGGGTGATAAATTGGAAATTTTGTGTGATATTGTGATGTGAAATGGGTGTGACGTGTGGGTGTAAATGATCATTTCATATGATATCGGTGAGATTAATGACTTGTGTATGCTTGTGAATTTAATGGAGTAGATACTTTCGTGTTATGTTATAACGGCGAAATTATATAATAGAGGAGTTATGTTATGCAGGAGATATATTTATTTGTGGAGTTATATTATAAAGGAGAGATATATATATATGTGGAGATATATTTTATTATAAAGGAGTTATTATAAAGGAGTCTTATTATAAAGGAGTTATATTAAAGGAGTTATTATATTAAAGGAGTTATTATAAAGGAGATATTATAAAGAGTTATATTTATTGCCCCAAATTATATTTGGGGAACAGGAGTTATATATGTATTAATATTGCCCCAAATTTTATATTTGGGGAACAGGAGTTATATTGTGAAGGAGTGTATAATAAAGGAGATATGTATGTGTATATAAAGGAGAGTTAAATATTGCAGTGCCGCACAATCTCCCAGGGGTTTGGGCTAGACCCCACAGGCCCGGGATACACCCGGGAACAGGAGTTATATATTGCCCCAAATTATATTTGGGGAACAGGAGTTATATATATATATATATTAATATTGCCCCAAATTTTATATTTGGGGATCAGGAGTTATATATTGCCCCAAACTATGTTTGGGGATCAGGAGTTCCCTCGCTGGTATAGGGCCAGGAGGAAGACGTAGCCTCGGACGTGTAAGACTCTGTGTGAGCATCGATCCGCGTGTTATATTTTACTTTTGACTAGCCTTTTGGCTTTAGTCTTGGTTGGACAAGCGCGCAACTGTACTTTCAATCCAGCCCACAAATGGTAGATACTTAGGACACCTGGATCTGGGTGATGTGGTGGGTTCGCGGGATTGAAATGTACGGGATGGGAGGCACAGAGATCCCTGTGTTGTACGAGGAGGTCAGTTGTGTGGGCACTGAAAAGGAGAAAATATAAAGGTGTATATGTGTATTGAAAGAATGTATGTATATATAAAGCTATTGATGATATGATATATTATGGAGATTATTTATATTATGGGAGATGTGAAGATACTATGGGAGATATATATGTATATGTTAGCATTTGGCTTGAGATGAGATGTGATATTTCCCAGACTATGTGTTTGGGGTGCGGTGAGTATTACCCAAGCTATCGGCTTTGGGGTGTGATATGTGATTGCCCAAACTATGTTTGGGATATGGAGTATATTGTGATAATAATGAAAGTGAAGTTAATGGCATTTTGTGATATGAGTGATATGTTATTGATGCGATGAAGGGCAAGTAAATTGCCATGTGTACTGAGATGTTATGTTTTGTGTTATAAGACATGAGTTAATATGATATAATGAGAATAGATGCTTATGTTTATGATGTGATACGTGGTATAATACCATAAGATAAATAGCCGTGCCATAAGTTTGTGTGCCCTGGGAATTGTGACTAGGAACTACTCGCCTGCTATTTCGGAGGAAATAGTGGGAACTACCTGCCTAGGCATAATTTTCAGGATAAACAGGTGAGTTGTTGATATGCTGGTTGTATTGTGAGTTGGAAATAAAAGTAAAGAGATGGTGAAAATAAGCGATATGATGAGATTGGAATGAAAAGAAAGTAAATGGTGAATTATGATGTGATGGTATGTGGGGTGAGATATAATATGAGAATGAAAAGCTATAGTAAGCGGTATCATGAGTTGTGAATGGAGATTTAAGTAAAATACAGTATGGTATGAGTTGTACCTTGGAATTGTGTCAGGGAACTACCTGCCCGCTATTTCTGTGGAAATGGTGGGAACTACCTGCCTTGACATAATTCGCAGGGTGAGTTGGTATGATAGTGGTAATGACTAATGGAAATGAAGAATTAAGTAAAGTGAAGATGAAAGTAAGTTAGTCCTAAATTAACCTGAATAATAGCTAAACGATATAACGAGATGAGAATGAGTTATAAAACATATTTTGATGGGATAAGAATGAGTATTTAATAAGTGATATGTGTATGATGTGATGAAATGTGAGTGAATTGCAATTAGTAACGAAGTGTTATATTTTGACATAAGAAAGGAATTAATGTGGATATATGCTTACGTGATAATATGGGTTATAAGAACTAAATGAACGCGGTGTTATGAAATATGAAATTGAGAAAGAAAGGGGTTTATGAATGAAAATGAGTATTTGAGAATATGAGTCATGAGTTCGTAGATGTAAACGAATGGAAAATGAAGTGCGGAGTTATAAAAGTATGAAGAAAAGAGTTAGAGACTTTATGTGAGTGTTTATGAAAATTCGTATTGTGCGAATATAAGGTAAGGATAGATATGAGGTTGATGTGTAAAATATAGTGGAATGTGTGAGTATGGGCAAATTTATAATTTGATACAGATTTGAAGAGTAATTGAAAATAAAGCCGTATGTATGATATTTTAAAGTTCAGAGGTTCAAGATGTATGTTCTTACTCGATGTTTATAAGTTTAAAATTATTTTCGTTATATAATTTAATTTATTTGTTAGATTTTTAAATTTTACTCACACCAGAAATGGCTAACCCCTTAGTATTTGGGGGGTTAGGGAGTCCCTAGACTACCCTAGATCCCCTACTGTTACAGGTCCTCAGCAGAGCAGAGGTGAGGCACAGATTTTGTTGAGTAAAGTCTTTTATTTTAAATTTGATGTATAAGTGTAGTAATGTGAATAGTAGAGTTTATAGTTTAAATTGTATTATGGATGTGTAAGCAGGTATATGATGATGATGAGTGTAGTGTGGGGTGGTGTGGTATGTTTGTGACCCGTACCCATCTCGTTGTGGAGTACTGGACTCTGTGGTAAGTTTTACAAAGACTTTTCTAAAAATTTTACCTTGTTTTCAAAGAAATTTATGGTTTTTATTTGATATTTGATAATTCGTTATGAGTTTGGCCCCCAGAGCATTATATATTATTGCCTGTATGTTTCTGCTCATTTTGGCCTGGGGAGCCCATGAAATTATTGTGTATTTTGTGAGCTACGGAATTTTGAGCAGAATTCCGTAAGCTTTTTGTGTTTCGGGGCAAAATTTACAGGGGAGACTCTGTCAAAATTTTTCCTGAAATATAACTTTCTTAGTTTATGATTAAAGTGATATAGAAATTGATAGAATTGAATTTGGAGACTTAGTTTGAAAGGAAAAAAAAAAAAAAAAAAATTTGGGGCGTTACAGTTTGGTATCAGAGCTTAGGTTAACTAGGATAGAGTTTGTGATGATTGGTATCCTAGTGATCCTGTCATGTGAGTATGGGTTCATTATTGCTAAGTCGTGGAGATGAAGTGTTTTATGTTCTGTGGGTGTTTTATTAAGTAATAGTTCTTTTGTTGAATGGGGTGTGACCTTTCAGACTTTTGTTTGACGTTGAGTCTATATTATCTTTTTAGCCCATGCTTATGTTTTATCCATTTTAGAATCCCCGGTAAGAATTTGTGTGCTATCGGAGTGTTCTATTATATGGGTTGCTGTATGCCGTGAGGGGTTATTCCTTGGGAATCTTGTATATGTTCTATAGATCGGAGGGTGGTGTATGGTGAGTGATGTCAGTGAAAATCGGGGATATGGTTTTGTTGGGAAGGTTTCATGCATAGTTAAGGTGTGGTGCAGGAATGATTCGGGTGAGAACGCCCGACAAAACTTAGTTTTCAATTGTATGAAATGCCTTGAATGACGTCAGTATGACCGTTGGACTCGAAGGTAATCCCCGAGATGTGGATTGGAGGTGTGGTTTGTAAATTATCTGATATATATATATATCAGAGAACAGTTTTAGCCTTTCTGTGATCGTTAGAGTTTGAAGCACTTGTTTTCGCAAAATATTTAGCAGGGGACACTAAAGGTGGTTTGAGTTCTTTAGTAATGTTGATGTGGATGTGAAATATCACCCGGAAAACACTAGGTGGCTGATGTCTTGAGTAGAAGTAGAATGTTGGCTTTTATTACGTCCCAGGAGTGGACAGTACTAGAATTATTCAGTCAATTTGGATTTTTCTTCGACCGCAGAGAGTGACATGACCTTGTAGGTGGGCAATTTATTAGTACAGTTGTTCATTCTACAGCTGATCAATCGAATTAGGATTCAAAATTTTGCTAGTTGTAGAGGGTATATGACTTCATTTTGGACGAGATTAATAGATTAGCCTATTTTGAGGTGTGTAGACGACGAGGAAATTATGTAGATTAGTGGCGATTAAGACTTTAAGTTGCTCAGTTGTTGAAAGTTCAGTGGTGTGTTATGTTAATTATTATAATTGTGAGTTTGGGAGATGGTGAGGAGAAGGTATCCAGGATTGTTCGGACAGTTTTCTTAACCCCTGTAGCTCGAGGACGAGCTTCTTTTGAGGTGTGTAGAATGTAACACCTCGAATTTGTAAAATACCGTAAATATCTATTTTTATATATTTGGAGTGGTGAAAATTATTTTTTTGATATATTTTATTTAAATATTGATATCGGTATGGATAATTATGGTAGATTGGTATTATTGATATATATTGAAGCCATGAGTTGAGATTTTATGTGAATAAATATTGTTTATTTTATTTTATAATTTTGAAGGTTTATTGCGAGATAATTGCAATGTATTTTGTATTGTTGGTGCTATTAAAGAAAAGAGTTGGGGTTTACTTGAAATATTTTGGAGGTCTAGGGGTCTATTTGTAAATATCCATTTGTAAAAATATTATTATTATTATAATTTTATCTCTACTATTATAATGGGAGAACACCTTAGTGTAATTTGTCCTCAACCCAAATATTTTCGAAAGTGGACCAGTTATGGACTAATTTTGGTAAATATTTTCGAAAGTGGACCAGTTTGGTAAATATTTTTCAAAGTGGATTAGTTCGGAAATTATTTTCTTATAAAACACTCTCTCCCCTCTCTTTTCCTCATCTTTCTCCCGATTCTTTCTTTTTTCTTTCTTTCTTTTCCCGAACGCCGAACCCATCCCGGCGCTACTTCCCCCGCCCGATTCCACCTCGTCCCTCCATGGTTTTTCAATTAATCTGGAGGGATGACTAATGGAAGGGTCCTCTACACCGTGGTAGCCTCGATTTGGAGAAATAACTCCGGAAAGGTATATCTTATTTTATTTATTTGTATAAAATTTTGTGTGGTTAACTTATTTTGAGTAGAATGGTTATGGTAGGGAGATTAGGAGATGTTGGGAATAGTTGAGATGAGGAATTAGCACATTATGGGAGATTTAGCTAGTTGCTAATAAATTAGGGTATTGGATTTGCAAAAGATCATTTTATATCTAAGAATTATCTCTTGTATGATAGTAGAAATTCTTGTTAGGTTATTAGAATTTTTTGGAGAGTGATTTTCGTAATTGTTGGGGGATAAACATCCCGTAGGAATTTGAATATTATGTGCAACGCACGTGTACATCTCAGACGTTCGATAAAACGCCTGAGTGATATTAGAAATAGTGTTATTATTTTCTGTGGTTGATTTGGATATTGTGAGCCTTATTGCTTCGAAATTATGAGATGTGAGAAATTAAAATATATATATGTATGGAAATGTGTGGATGTTTGTAGATAAATTGCTATATGCTTCGGGGTTGTAATGATTAAATATGTGTATGTGAATGTATTTGTATGTGTGATGTGCGATTTTATGACTAATGTGAAAAGATGGAAAGCTTGGTGTGTAGATATGTTGATATGACAATGTGCTATGATAACATGACGAAACGATGATATGGTGTAGGTGTGATATGAGGGTGATAAATTGGAAATTTTGTGTGATATTGTGATGTGAAATGGGTGTGACGTGTGGGTGTAAATGATCATTTCATATGATATCGGTGAGATTAATGACTTGTGTATGCTTGTGAATTTAATGGAGTAGATACTTTCGTGTTATGTTATAACGGCGAAATTATATAATAGAGGAGTTATGTTATGCAGGAGATATATTTATTTGTGGAGTTATATTATAAAGGAGAGATATATATATATGTGGAGATATATTTTATTATAAAGGAGTTATTATAAAGGAGTCTTATTATAAAGGAGTTATATTAAAGGAGTTATTATATTAAAGGAGTTATTATAAAGGAGATATTATAAAGAGTTATATTTATTGCCCCAAATTATATTTGGGGAACAGGAGTTATATATGTATTAATATTGCCCCAAATTTTATATTTGGGGAACAGGAGTTATATTGTGAAGGAGTGTATAATAAAGGAGATATGTATGTGTATATAAAGGAGAGTTAAATATTGCAGTGCCGCACAATCTCCCAGGGGTTTGGGCTAGACCCCACAGGCCCGGGATACACCCGGGAACAGGAGTTATATATTGCCCCAAATTATATTTGGGGAACAGGAGTTATATATATATATATATTAATATTGCCCCAAATTTTATATTTGGGGATCAGGAGTTATATATTGCCCCAAACTATGTTTGGGGATCAGGAGTTCCCTCGCTGGTATAGGGCCAGGAGGAAGACGTAGCCTCGGACGTGTAAGACTCTGTGTGAGCATCGATCCGCGTGTTATATTTTACTTTTGACTAGCCTTTTGGCTTTAGTCTTGGTTGGACAAGCGCGCAACTGTACTTTCAATCCAGCCCACAAATGGTAGATACTTAGGACACCTGGATCTGGGTGATGTGGTGGGTTCGCGGGATTGAAATGTACGGGATGGGAGGCACAGAGATCCCTGTGTTGTACGAGGAGGTCAGTTGTGTGGGCACTGAAAAGGAGAAAATATAAAGGTGTATATGTGTATTGAAAGAATGTATGTATATATAAAGCTATTGATGATATGATATATTATGGAGATTATTTATATTATGGGAGATGTGAAGATACTATGGGAGATATATATGTATATGTTAGCATTTGGCTTGAGATGAGATGTGATATTTCCCAGACTATGTGTTTGGGGTGCGGTGAGTATTACCCAAGCTATCGGCTTTGGGGTGTGATATGTGATTGCCCAAACTATGTTTGGGATATGGAGTATATTGTGATAATAATGAAAGTGAAGTTAATGGCATTTTGTGATATGAGTGATATGTTATTGATGCGATGAAGGGCAAGTAAATTGCCATGTGTACTGAGATGTTATGTTTTGTGTTATAAGACATGAGTTAATATGATATAATGAGAATAGATGCTTATGTTTATGATGTGATACGTGGTATAATACCATAAGATAAATAGCCGTGCCATAAGTTTGTGTGCCCTGGGAATTGTGACTAGGAACTACTCGCCTGCTATTTCGGAGGAAATAGTGGGAACTACCTGCCTAGGCATAATTTTCAGGATAAACAGGTGAGTTGTTGATATGCTGGTTGTATTGTGAGTTGGAAATAAAAGTAAAGAGATGGTGAAAATAAGCGATATGATGAGATTGGAATGAAAAGAAAGTAAATGGTGAATTATGATGTGATGGTATGTGGGGTGAGATATAATATGAGAATGAAAAGCTATAGTAAGCGGTATCATGAGTTGTGAATGGAGATTTAAGTAAAATACAGTATGGTATGAGTTGTACCTTGGAATTGTGTCAGGGAACTACCTGCCCGCTATTTCTGTGGAAATGGTGGGAACTACCTGCCTTGACATAATTCGCAGGGTGAGTTGGTATGATAGTGGTAATGACTAATGGAAATGAAGAATTAAGTAAAGTGAAGATGAAAGTAAGTTAGTCCTAAATTAACCTGAATAATAGCTAAACGATATAACGAGATGAGAATGAGTTATAAAACATATTTTGATGGGATAAGAATGAGTATTTAATAAGTGATATGTGTATGATGTGATGAAATGTGAGTGAATTGCAATTAGTAACGAAGTGTTATATTTTGACATAAGAAAGGAATTAATGTGGATATATGCTTACGTGATAATATGGGTTATAAGAACTAAATGAACGCGGTGTTATGAAATATGAAATTGAGAAAGAAAGGGGTTTATGAATGAAAATGAGTATTTGAGAATATGAGTCATGAGTTCGTAGATGTAAACGAATGGAAAATGAAGTGCGGAGTTATAAAAGTATGAAGAAAAGAGTTAGAGACTTTATGTGAGTGTTTATGAAAATTCGTATTGTGCGAATATAAGGTAAGGATAGATATGAGGTTGATGTGTAAAATATAGTGGAATGTGTGAGTATGGGCAAATTTATAATTTGATACAGATTTGAAGAGTAATTGAAAATAAAGCCGTATGTATGATATTTTAAAGTTCAGAGGTTCAAGATGTATGTTCTTACTCGATGTTTATAAGTTTAAAATTATTTTCGTTATATAATTTAATTTATTTGTTAGATTTTTAAATTTTACTCACACCAGAAATGGCTAACCCCTTAGTATTTGGGGGGTTAGGGAGTCCCTAGACTACCCTAGATCCCCTACTGTTACAGGTCCTCAGCAGAGCAGAGGTGAGGCACAGATTTTGTTGAGTAAAGTCTTTTATTTTAAATTTGATGTATAAGTGTAGTAATGTGAATAGTAGAGTTTATAGTTTAAATTGTATTATGGATGTGTAAGCAGGTATATGATGATGATGAGTGTAGTGTGGGGTGGTGTGGTATGTTTGTGACCCGTACCCATCTCGTTGTGGAGTACTGGACTCTGTGGTAAGTTTTACAAAGACTTTTCTAAAAATTTTACCTTGTTTTCAAAGAAATTTATGGTTTTTATTTGATATTTGATAATTCGTTATGAGTTTGGCCCCCAGAGCATTATATATTATTGCCTGTATGTTTCTGCTCATTTTGGCCTGGGGAGCCCATGAAATTATTGTGTATTTTGTGAGCTACGGAATTTTGAGCAGAATTCCGTAAGCTTTTTGTGTTTCGGGGCAAAATTTACAGGGGAGACTCTGTCAAAATTTTTCCTGAAATATAACTTTCTTAGTTTATGATTAAAGTGATATAGAAATTGATAGAATTGAATTTGGAGACTTAGTTTGAAAGGAAAAAAAAAAAAAAAAAATTTGGGGCGTTACATACGTTTTTTAGAAAATAACTTGTAAAAACATACCACAATGCCCGGTACTCCACAACGAGATGGGTACGGTACGGGTCAAAACCATATCATGCCACCTCACACTATACTCTTCATCATCATCCACATACTTATACATCAGAAATACAATTTAGAGCATAAAACCTTTACTATTTACAATTAAACCATAACAACAAATAGTAAAGTGAAGCTCCACTCCACCGGAACCTGAACCTATACCTCACCTCTGCACTGCTGAAGACCTGTAACAGTAGGGACCTAGGGTAGTCCAGGGACTCCCTAACCCCCAAACACTAAGGGGTTAGCCATTTCTTGTGTGAGTATAATTTATTAAATAAGTAAATAAATTAACTTACAAGAAACATAACAAACTCACAATTACCAAGATAAGTCAATCTTACTCGACATCTGAACACGTAAACCTCATAAATGGAATTTTACATCCAATACTCTCTGAGTCATCACCTGTATGTATACCCATACCCGCTCATAACATACTTATCTTTAGTAATCGTTTGAATAACCCCTCTCATAATACAAATATTGATCTTATTGTATTATATCACGTATCACATCATAGACTTATGCATTCATTCGCATACTACCACACTCATTCATGTCCAACCCAACATCTCATTGCACATTACCAATACAATGATGCTCTTTATTCTAATGTCAGATTACTAATACGATGATGCTCTTATTCTAATGTCAGCAAGTCTCCGAAGACAACATGCAGCCCATACTACATGCGCCCCATCTCAAGCCGTTTCTTCACATATAGGGATTTGAACCCGCGTTATGAATTCTAATTGTACACAACCTGTTCCTGACAATACCCCATGACTCTGTGAGGTTGCAGAAGGGGTCAAGTCTCCCTATGCAGTCTGCTTATGGTGTCTCCGTTTTCCACTACTACCCGGCATGCCGGACCTCACTCCAAACCAGACGATCCCAGTGTATCGGGCCTCGTTCCAAAATCAAACCATAGGGTCTCGCAAGCGTAGGATAGCGCGAAGTCTACCCTGTGGCACCCTCTGGGGTCTTGCAAGCGCAGGACTGCACAATGCATCCTGTGGCACCACAAGCCACGGTATTTCAGAAATTAACAGAGCGAGATACGCAACTCGTGCTCCCAACTCGTGAGAAGGCACCGTACGTATCCCTTTGATGGGAAGGTACAACCTAATAACACCACCTAAGGTTGCCTCAAGGGATGAGTTAGTCGTAAGGTGCCCCCTACAACCGACTCCTCTCTTCCGACAAAGGGTTTAAGTAATGATCTTCATAAGTCACTACCCTAATAATGTCCCTAACCCTGAACACTCCTAGGGAGGACAATATTATAACCACAACATGCTAGGCCTTAATTTAGACTTTGCAAGACAACTCTACTAGGCTGTTCAACCTAGACTTACCAGAACCCTTCAGGATCCGGTTCGTGGTTTATCGATCCAAGACCTCGGCAATGCGAATATATATGCATGCCACTACCCTGAACTTGGATTCCGTCTATACTCCGGTCCTCGATCAACCTACACAGGTTAAGATCCGATGGTACCCGAGGAGTGACTCCTCCACAGTTCCTTAGGGTAAGAAAACACATGTCTTGATGGTCGATAGCCCCCAGGGTAACAATATCACCCTAGACGAGCACAACAACTGGGTACTAGCTAATAAGCTATATATGGTAACTAACCACATACGAGCCAATAAGCTACGTATGATGATAACATACATACCAGCCAAATAAGCTGCGTATGAGACCAACAGCTACACACGGGCCAGTCGAGCCACGTACGAGCACAACCATAGGTAAACAACCATACAGTGATCAAATCTAGAAGCAACCGACTGTGCTTGCTAGCAAACTTGATCTTCTATAATTAGAAGTAACAGAAGGATCTACTATAATCAACTTAGCATGAGTTTCTTTCTGAAATCGACTCAACCATGATAGCTTTTACTGGAATGTCACATAGGCATGAATGAGTTCTTCACACAACTCCAACCTGGTGTTCTACTACAACTAAACCCTGAGTTTCTTTCTAAGACAATTCGAGCATGGATTCTTTCTATATCACAAGTGTGGGTTCTTTTTCTACAACAATCCAAATCCATAGGATGGTTCTTTTTTTACTCCCTACTACTAACAACTAGAATGGTTCTTTTTAGCATACACAAATAATATAGCCCTAGGAATGGGTTCTTTCTCAACCTACAACAAGTAATCGACATAAAGGTGTGATCTTTTAACATCCTACAACTGGCAACATCAAGGATTGTTTCTTTATCATACTACAACTAACATAACATCAAGTTGAGTTCTTTTGGCCTCCACGATTTACTCAACCCTCAAAATGGGTTCTTTTTCAACCCACAACAACTCGCACCTAAAAGATGGGTTCTTTTCTTCACCTACACAAGTAGTAACCCTAAAGATGGTTCTTTCTACACATATATAAATAGATAAGAAGATCAAGCAACTAACTTAGAAGACGAGAATCCCCACATACATAACTAATCCATTATATAGGTTTTATATACTCAAGGATAGTTAATTTCCCCATACGCCTCATCCATAAATCATGTCACCTCTTCAGTTCATCCAACTTCTTTTAAATATCAATTACGTATATAGAACCATACCCACCATATTTGATGTCTTCATATGAATATAACTCATCCCCATATACACATATATGTTATTCAACATCCCTTAAACATCACTACATAAATAATCATACTCACCATATTCTACAATCACAAAATACGTAATAACTTGATACTCACTATATTTCTTAAAAACACCAAAATACGTAGATAAATTGATACTCGCTATATTTCTTAAAGCACAAAAATATATATAAATAAATTAAACTCACATATTTCTATAATCACAGAAATATGCAAATAAATTACACTCACATAATTCTTAACACACAAGAATACATAATAAATTAACACTCACTATATTTCTTAAAACACAAAAATATATATAAATAAATTAAACTCACATAATTTGCGAAGATCCAAGCGCCATGCCACCTCGCGTCCAAGGTCGTAATATATCCTATCATCAATTTTAAGCAATTAAAACTCAAATCATCCAAACCAATTATAAAAGCTAATAACACCATCCCAAATATCACACAAGCGTTTATTGAACGCTTGGGATATACACGTGCGATGCACGTGATAATCTAATGCCGACGAGATTCCTATTTCCAAACAATTACTAAAAACACTCCTAATTGTTCTAATAGCCCAACTATAATTTCTATTACTATACGAGAATTTATTCATACCCGTATAATTCTCTTTTACAAACCCAAAACCCTATTTTACTAACAACTTGAAATCTCTCTAAAAATCCACTAATTTCTCGCATCTACAATTTCTAATATCTCTAAATCTCTCTACCCTAACATTCCTACTCAATAAAAATTACCCCAACTAAATTTTATACAATAAAATAGTTAGGGTTTTACCTTCCCGAATCCATTCGAAAATCCGACGCTACTACGATGTAGAGGATCCCACCATTAGTCTACCCCTCACTTTAATTTGGATTTGACGAAGGATCGGAGGGGATTCGAGGTGGGGAAGTACCGATCAATGGGTTCTCGGTTTTGAGCGTCGGGATGGAGATCGGAAGGGAAAGAAGGAGAAGAAGAAGGGAACGGAGGTGGGTTTCTTTCGATTTGGGGCTGGCGCGAACGGAAGGAGGAGATGGGAGGAGGAGGTCGGGGTTCTCTTGGTTCGGCATCGAACAAGAAGGAAGAAGAATAAGAAGGAAGGGAGGAGGGGTTGGGTTCTTTCTTTGGTTAGGAGTGAACGGGAGGAGAAAGTAGGGGAAGGGAAAGGAGAAGGGAACCGGGGGAGGTGGGTTCTGGGCTGGGGTGGAACCGGACGGGAAGAAAAGAGAAGGAAGAAGGAGGAGGAGGAGGAAGGGGGGTCTTTTTGTAAAAATGTAATTAAATAATACTAGATAGATAAATATCTAAGGGAATGTTTCGTATAAGCCCCCTAGCCTTAATACATTTCAAATAAAACCGAACTCTCTATTTTAATAATCCAAACAACACAAAATACATTAAAACTACTTCGTAATAATCCGTATAAAATAATTTAATTTCGAAAATAATAATAAAATAAAGTAGATAATATATCTTATATTTCTCAATTTAAAATAATTATTATCAGAAAATACATAATCGCGCGAAATTCTCAATCGCGCACACATTTCGATGCAAAATAGCCATATGCTATTTTTCGGGTCGTTACAAATATAATGAACACAATCTCTCATAGCTTCTAATTTATCATTTCCATATTTTAGTGCATCTTGCACACAAAGATTTAAAATGTGACAAGCACACCTAACATGAAAAATTTCGGATTCCACAGGATCTAAAGTAATTTTTAAACTCTCAATTGCCTTAGTGTTATTGGATGCATTATCAAAACCAATAGCAAACACTTTATCATGAATAAAAAAATTATTGCATGCTTCCATAATGTGTGTGGCTATAATTTCACCCTTATGTGGGTACCTAACATATCCAAAAGAAATTATTCTCTTTTGAAGTAACCAATCCGAATCTATCTAATGACATGTTACACACATCATTGGAACCCCGTTTACTCCTACCCACCCATCCGATGTCAATGAAACTCTAGTGTTTAGTGATTTTAGTGTTGCTATCAAAAAATCATTACTCTCATTGTAAACTAATTTACAATCACCCTTAACAACATTCCTAGCAATTTTTTTAAAATAGGGGGTTGAAGGTGGTTTGTACAAAATCCTCTACATATTTTTGTTCACCAAACGAATATGGCAATTCACCCCTAATTACTAATTTAGCGATTCCCTTGCGAACGTGATCGTGATCATATGTATGACTATCTACTTGACCGGTTTTAGGATGTAATTTTTGTTGTGTGAGATTATCTTTCGAAAATTGTGATTGACATTTATTTAAGTAACGTTGAAGTGTACCCGTGCCCGATCCTACTTTAAACTTATATGGGGTTTGGCACTTCTTATATATTTTAAGTCCTACACTCTTATCATTTTGTGAATGGACAAAATTGTAAAAATTGTGTACTTCCGAAGTAGTCCATCTCGTTTTCCTTTAGTTTAGAGAAGGACCTTGTTCCGATGGTTGTGGTTCTACATGATCTTCTATTTCTATAGGATTTGAGTGTGTTCCATTCAAATCGGGAAAACTATCATAATTTATAAATGTTTCTTCACTATTTATATATTGGTTAGGAATGGAAGGAATGTGATGACTAGTAGATTCTTGACTACTATGCCTACGACCACCGCGTGATCGATTAGAGGTCATTTAACTATGAAAAAATAAAAATGAAGTAGTGAGTGAGTAGTGTATATTTTTTTACCACTTTACCAAAATTAAAAATAAAA
Source organism: Hemerocallis citrina (assembly GCA_017893485.1). Taxonomy (NCBI): domain Eukaryota; kingdom Viridiplantae; phylum Streptophyta; class Magnoliopsida; order Asparagales; family Asphodelaceae; genus Hemerocallis; species Hemerocallis citrina. The sequence goes on along the minus strand of CM030362.1, from coordinate 27,086,968 downwards.
TCTAAAAAAAAAGAGAGAAAGAAGATCAAGAAAACACAAATTATATGAGAATAATGAAGTAGTATGCTATGTTAATTCTACAAATTAAAATTATACTAAAATACCGTAAGAAAGTAGAGACTTGAGTTGTTGTTGTTGAATGTTGATGAGTTGATCACTTTGATTGTTGTTGATTTCCTTCCTTCAAAATGTACAAAATTTAATCTTGATCACTTGAAAGAATGTTGTTCACCAAATTGTGGTAGTTGATTACTTTATTGGAGAAAGAAATAGTAGAGAGAAAGAGATAGTTGAGTGAATTGGTGAAGAGAAATGAAAGGAATGGTATTGTATTTATAGAAAATGCAATTTTTTTGATTTCTTAAAGTACCCCCCAAAATTAGCCGTTATAAATCCGTTGGGGGGTAGTTTCGTAATTTTTTTTATTTTATAAATTTTTCTGGAAAAAAAAAAAGTTAAGCAAACGGTCGGCCCGAGCCCGGGCGGGCCGGTTCAACCGGTCCCGGGCCTCGAGCGGGCCGGGCTAGACCGGGCTTTCCTTGCCAAAAAGGGGACCGGACCTTAACCGGTTGGGTGGGGGCCGGTTCAGGGGCCAGCCCAGGTTGGAGGGGGGCCGAGCCGGGCCGGGCCGGTCCCGGGCCAGCCCGGCCCTGATGCCATCCCTAACTTTGAGGGTGGAAAATGATGAAATTTAACTACCGAGGAGATATTTGATATTTTTAATGTAACATGAGCAATGAAAAAAACATAAAAAATTCGAAATTTTACAAATCTGAAATTTGAAAATCTAAATTTCTAAGTAAATAGAAAGAGAATGAGAGAGAGGTGGAAAGAGAGAGACGGAAATAATTAAATAAATAAAGGAGTTGTTTTGGTGGGAGATTTGAATTTGTGTTTTTGGGGGGAAAACTTTTTGGAGGGAAAAAATATTTTGGGTGAGTGAATCTGAACTATTGATTTTGCTTCAATTGAAGGTGAACCACCTGATAGCTTTTTTTGTATTTTATTATATAGATGTACAAAACTATTCCTCATTTTTTTTAATGAAAGTTAAATACCAAAAAGTATTCCTCTTTTGAAAGTTAAATACCAAAAAGTCCTATAGCTAACTGAGATAGCGCACCTGGTAAAAATCTGCGCACTATCTCAATTAGCGTGTATTAGGGGCACTACTTTCACCCTAAAGACAGATTGAAAAGTCTCAAGTATAGACTCGCTATCTCCGTTAGCCCGCGCATTCAAACCAGGCGTGCTAACTGAAATAGCGAATGTCAATTGGATTTCACTTAAATCACACTCGATGCCGCACTCTCATCCCACTTCTTCTATCCCAAAACGCGCTATCTCAGTTAGCGAGTGGGGTACAAACACACTCGCTAACTGAGATATCGTGTCTAAGGCCAATGATTTTTTCCTGCAAGCCAATACACTCACTATCTCCGTTAGCAAGTCCACACCTGAGATTTTTTTCGCACACTCTTACTTGAGAAAAAAAACAGTAGTCCCTAACACACGCTGACTGAGATAGCGTGTAGATTTTTACCAGGTGCGCAATCTCAGCTAGCGACAGAGACTTTTTGGTATTTAACTTTTTAAGCCTTCAGAAAGCTTTCCGTTGTCTTATTAATCTTAATGCTATTTAATGTTCACTGCACCTCTTTTTGGTCGTTTCTTGTTCTTTTTTTGCATCTGTAGCTCTACGTGTCTTTTTTGCAGCTCTCTCTCTAGCTACATTATTGGTTCTGTTTTGAGGTTAGAGGTGTGGCCCTAAGCGTTTCTCCTGGATGTTTTTTGCAGGATTAAAGGGTAGTTTAGCCTACCCTTATAATGCTTTTTGGCAACTATGTTGACTCTCTTTAGGCAGTTCTGGCTTTTGGGTGTGGTGTTTTTTGAAGCCCAGCTTATCTTTGAGACAGGCATCTTTCGTTCCTCTTCTCCGATGTTGGTCTGGTCCTGACGTTTGGTTCGGCTCTTGTGTTAGATCAGCTTGGTCTGAAGGCTCTCTTGCTAAGCTATAGTTTTTGTTATGTCTCAATGCTGTTCTCCTCCTGCTGGGTGTACTTAATGTTACTTCTGACGATTATCAGTCTGGCTTGGTAGTTGTTGTAATTATGTCTTTTTTGGTTGGGGGGAGCGCTGTGTTCTGTGCTCTGTGGGTTTCAGACTGATTTGTTCATATGCTTCGTTCTTTTATTTTGTTGCGTTGTGATCAGTCTGTTGTTTTAACGGATAGTGTATGGTTTTCTTGTTACTATTATCTAGTTGTTGATTACCCAGCCTGGGTATCACTTATGAACTTGATAGTTCTGCTCTCTTGCCCTTTGATGTACTGATGGTTTGCCTACTTTAGCGATAGCTGCTGGCATTTAGCTTCATCGCTGGCGGTATATCCTGCCACCTGAGTTATTAGTTCGATTGGTGCTTCTTTCGAGCTCTCCCTGATCTCCGGGTCTGGGGTGCTCCCCTTTTCGGCGCTGGAGCAGAGTTTCGGATACTCTCTGTATCCCTGTTATCGAAGGCTCGTCCTTGTTTTTTCGTTGTCAGGGCCAAGGGAGCGGTGGATCCGTCGTCATCCATTGATCCTTTCGATCTGATCTGGCTCGTGAGCTTCTCGTTGCGGTGGCGTTATCTGCTGGTTGTTATCAGCTATTGTTTAGATCTGGTGTTGTCGTTCTCGCTTTCTTGTTTCATTGTTGAGTGAGTCCGTTTAGACTCGGTGGGTCTGTAGTTAGGAATTTTGTATCTGTGTTGCTTGTTTTACGCCTTGTAAGATCTCGCTATTGTTATTATTGTGATTATTAATGCATGGCTGGAGTCTTTTGACTCTATCCGTTTCATCAAAAAAGAACAGGGACAGTTTAGTACGTACTTTCAAAAAGCGGGATAGTTTGGTAAAAAAGTCCAGTTCTCGTTTCATTCGCCATGACCAGGACCCACCCACACACCACACTGGTTAGTAACGGAAAGATCCGGAACCCAAGAGCCCCTCCGTTCCCCTCCCCCGCGTTCCACCACCCTAAATCTACTCCCCGTTTCCAATGCTATCCATTTTTAGTTCCTTACCCATTCCCATCCCTCCACGTCATCATGTACTTGTTTACTTCTTAGCCGCGAGACACCACACCGATCACAAAAATCCCTCCGCCATTCCTCAACCGGGACCCACACCACGTCTTACCTCCTCCCACCGTCCGATATCAATCCAACGGCTCTCGTGAGTCCTCTCTCACTTAAGTCATCTGCTTCTTCCTATCTCTCTCTCATTCACAACAGAAACCCTAGATCCAAATCGCTGCCGCCCAAAAAATCCCCCCCCCTCCCCCCCCCAAAAAAAAACTGAAATTGAAAAGAAAAGCGATCGATAATCGATCAACGATGAGTCGGAATTCGAGCGATGAAAAAGCATGTTAGATCTGGCACGAAACGCGAGAAGTTTTTTGCGGCCGAGATTGGTTCTAGGATTTTCCCCTTTCGGAGCCCTCCTCCGTCGACGGCGACCATGCCGACGGTAGGGACGAGGCGTTCGACGAGAGTTTTCGTTCCCAAGCAGCAATCACGACCGTCTGATCGAGTCGTCGAGGATCGCGCGAGAGTTTTGCGTTCGGGGAAGCGGTTCGCGCTTGAGAGAGAAGACGATGGGAATGAGTGGTTGAAAGTGGCAGATCTGAATGGATGGTGGAGATTCGAAGGGAAGAATGGATGGACGGACGAGATGAAAGTTGATGGTAAAATAAATAATATTAATATTAATAACGGCTTTAATAACAATAAGTTGTTTGGTACTGTTTACCGTCGGAAGAGGAAAAGTTCATCATCGTCATCGTGGTCGCCGACGTTAGCGAGTGACGTCAAGGATCGGAAGTTTGGTATATTTTTTGAGCGCAAACATCGGAAAAAGAAGATTCAAAAGTTGGGACCACCAAAAGAGGCAACCGAATTAAGAGTTAGAGAGCTCTCTGTTTCTGAATGCTCAATGAATTTTGCGGCAAAATGGGGAGTTTCGGAAGGTGAATTGTGGAGTGGTGAGGTAGAGCTGGAACAATTAGTCCTTACTGTGCTCGTGGATTTATCGCTGGATTATAGTTTGGAGAGATTCGAGCAGTTGCTTGTTTTGGTAATGAGGTGGATGCGGAAAGCGAGAGTTGGATTGCGGGAGTTTGTTGCGTTGATTTTACGCAGAACGATTGGTGGTGTTTTCGCTTTGAATGGTGTCCATTTCTTACCAATTCGGCATGCGAAAAATGTAAGCAATTGTGCCTTTCTGTTTGTTTTAATTGTTTTGAAGTTTTTCTATGCTAACTGTACTTTGTAATTTTGCGTCTGCAGCGGATTCTTGATAGAAATTCTATGGGGATTGCTGGGGTTTGCAAGATTTATGGTCCTAGAGAGTTTATTCCCCTGTTATCGGTTGATTACTCTGCTCTCCCTTCGTACTTCAAGAGCTTGCATGCAAATGTAATTCACCATTCACTATCTCTTTCTGATGCTTTTCGTTCAAAATATGTTGTTGGTTTCCGAGAAAACCCCTTGGCGATTTGTCCAGTTGAAGAACATGTTCAATTTGATACCCATTTAGATATGGATTTTTCAAAAAGTGAAGTTGGTACCCTTTTGGAGATGCAGTGTTCGAGAACTGAAGTCACAATTTCTGAAATTGAAGATGTGAAGAGTGTTGTAGACTCATTGGTTTCAGTTGAGGTGAAGCAGGGTACTTTGGAGTGCTCCAAGATTCAAAAACATCAGAAGAAGCGGAGTTCGTCCAGGAATTCTAGACCTCGAACTCTATCCTCTAGACGTTCACATTTTGGCTCATTCTACTCAGATTTGAACATGAACAGTCCCTCTGTTCCTTTAACACCCAAAGCTGATCTCTTGGTGAGCCCTGTCATTGAGAAGCAACTGGATTCTTGCTCTTCTGATCTACATAGTGGTAGGGAAGAGAGCGGTAACTCTTCGTCTCCAGGGTCTCATTCAATGCAAAGGAGATCCGCAGGGAAGAAAAACGTAGCTGATAATGTTAGAGATTTGAGGCTGGCCTTGGCTGAGGTTCGGCAGAATATTGATTCAGCATGTTGCAGTGCTAACATATTGGTCACTGAATCAGATAAATGTTGGCGCGAAGAGGGGGCCCACGTTAGTTTGGAAATGTCTGATTCTCAAGAGTGGTTTATTGCGGTGAAAAGAAGGGAGGTGACGCGATTCCTTCACAAGCCTCAAGATATGAGGCCATGCGTCGTCAATCGATTCACTCATGCTTATATGTGGAGCAGTGATGAAGCTTGGAAGCTCGAATTCTGGGATCGATGGGATTGGCATGTCTTCAAAGAGCTGCATATGGAATGTCGGGATCGTAATCTTCAAGAAGTTTGCGGGAAGATAATTCCCGTGCCAGGAGTCAGAGAGGTTTCTGGTTACGAGGAAGATGCGGTGCCATCTTTCGTTCGCCCAAGTATGTACATCAATATGTTGGATGATGAAGTTGGTAGATCTCTGTCTAGTGAAAATTCCTTCTATGATATGGATTTGGAAGATGAGGTTTGGCTTACACATCTGAATGCTAGTTCTGTGTTTGTTGAGAATAATGTTTCGAGTATGTCGGAAGAAAACTTCGAGAGAATAATATTTACTTTGGAAAGATATGCATACAATTCTGTGGATGATCCTTCCGACAACAAGGAGAGAGCTTTAGATTGCTGTAAAGGGCTGTGGCCGAAGGATGTGGTGTGTTCTATATATGATTACTGGTTTAAGAAGAGAACTCAAAGAGGTGTGCCATTGGTCAGGGTGTTTCAGGTATGATCATATTTGTTTTACATATGTTGCAGAATTTTAGTTCTGAACGTAATTTATTTATGCATTAGTTGGTTCTGTTTTTAACATGAAAATAGTGATTGTTTCAAGTTGCAAGCTGAAATTGTTTTTATGTAGTTGTGAAACCATCATTTTTCTTCCCTAAAATAAAGTAAATTTTGAGTACTGTTTAATAACATAAAAAAGAGTTAATGATATTGTCGATCCTTGTCATCTGTCAACTTAAATGTAAAGTAAAATTTAAATGCTTTTAATGCAATTTGTATTTTTTTGTTTTATTTCTAATTATTCAATTGTTGATAGCATGTGTTTGAGGGCCAGAATTTTCCTGTTTTATTTAAGTTATTTGTTGTAATATTTTAGGAACTTCAGATTTAGACATTTGAGACGACTTTTTCAATAATGTTATCTAGAATTTTCAGTTGTTTATTACTTTGCATTTGAAATGTTTCTTGTATGAGAGTCCTTTATAAATTGTTTAATCGTGCCTTTGCAGTTGCATAACTTGATGGAATTTTAATGTAGCAGGGTCCACCCTTGAGGAGAGCAGAATTTCTTCAAAAGCCATTTCTTCGAAAAAAGCGATCTTTTAAGAGGCTGCGGAGCCAGGCTAAGCGGAATCAAGGTGAAATGTACAATGGTCGGAGAGGCAAACCTGACCTTGGTTTGCAAGGTTAGTTTTGGTTTTTCTTTAACTTCAAATGTTGCTGTGAAGTGATTTAGATGAATTGCTGACTGAGATGGAAATTAAATATAATATGTGATGTCTAAGATATCAAACAACATTATATGACAGAACAATTCTATGTAGCCTAGCTGGGTTAGGTTTGCACAGATAAGAAGTCAGCCCAAAGTTTGCATCTGAACTGCCTTAATGGTTTAAGAATTGATCAGTTCAATTGCTAATTATTCTCCTCTATTTTCTGATCAAATTTGAATATATATACAGGTCATGCTTAAAGCCAGAAAATTGTTCAATCATGTGCCCAACATCTTTAGGCTGTTTGAAGTAAATCTTTTTAAGGTACAGTCATCTTTATTGATGTAGAATTATTGATAACTGCAATACAGCATCATATTATAAGTGCCTCCGAATGAAAATTTTAAGTCATCAGATTTGGTCTCCTTAGAGTTTTCGTTGGCTTATCGGTAATTCCTTATGATGTATAGGAAACCTACTGCAGAATATTTGGATCTCCATTTGTGTCAAACACAAAGAGTCTCTATTCCTTCCCGTCACTTAAGACTATGTAAACCTTGATTCATTTAAATAGTGCACGTAAGATGAAGTGCATTATTCATGCTTCTGCCAAGTTAACTGGAGATATATGGTTTTCCCTACACAAGTGAAACCATATACATCATCTAGCAGAACAACTCATTTAGTTTGTTTGTCAATTTTGCCATGTCTGACACCTCATATCAATATCAGAGTTTGACAGTCGCATCCATGCCTATAACTGACGAGTAATATTTTTTTTACTTGCCTGTTTACCTGTCCCTCTTATTTCCATATCCTCTCCCTTTATCTTTTTCTTTGTGTTTATTTTCCTTTTCTTTCTTTACTTATTTATTCAATAACAAATATATAGTTCGTAGTAAGTGCTCAAGTCTGCATTCTCTTATCCGAGTTTGCGATTTTTCCTTTATAATTTAAAGAATAGGGCTGCTAGATCCCTTGTAGCATTAGAGAGTACATTTTGCACATTAGAGTTACTATACATACCAACAAATTGTAGTCATTTTTTATAATTCATCAATTTAATATATCGTTGACCATTCCCAACAAATCCAGCTCTACTGTACTACTAGAATATGTACTTGAATATATGGCGGTTTGTTGTCACTTCAACCATCAATTAGTTTAGTTGTCATTGTCATCTTCTCTATCACAAGGAAATTGTTGCAGATTAGCTTAGAAGCTTAATGAAACAAACAATTACAAATGAGTAATCTACTTTCCACATCAATACAACAACAACAACAAAGTTTTTATCCCAAATTTTGGGGCTTGACTATGTGAATTCTTCTCTCAACTCCATTGTGGGCTCACTCCTTTGTCAAATTAACACATTCCTAATCCGTATCAATAGCTTCGACCCGTGTTCGTTTTGGTCTACCCCTAGTCCTTTTTACTCCTCTACAATCCTATCAATCCTCCTACTTGGGGCATGTATTGGTATTCGTTGTATATGTGCAAACTACCTCAACCGATTCTCCGCATTTTATCTTCAATTGGAGCAATCTTTACTTTATTCCCTATGCATTCATTTCTTATTTTGTCTTTTAGAGTATTTTTGCCCATGCATCTGAACTTTCTCATGTTGGCTACACTCATTTTTTGGGTGTGTTGTTTTTTAACTGCGCAACACTCATCCATAAAGCATGGCTGTCTGTACTGCGGTCCTATAAAAGTTTCCTTTCAATTTTAAACGTATCTTCCAATTGCACAATACTCTGGATGCATTTTGCCGTTTTAACCAACTCGCTTTGGTTCTGTGTAGGATCCTCCTCGATCTCCCCCTCATGAACTTTTGGTCCTAAATAACGAAAGTGATATCTCCTAGGTATTTGTGGTTCTCAATGCAAACTATACTTTTATCAACTCTCCTATTTTTACTAAGATTACAGTACATCTACTATGTTTTTGTTTACTAATTCTAAATCCGTTAAATTCTAGGGTTTCCCCACACGGGTCATTGACAAATGTTTAAATTCCGTGTACCTCACTCACAAATTGGGATTTTCATATAATTCACTCACAATATGAAACCAATCCCAATTAACTACTTTTGTTACAAATATCTAATTCCATATGACTTGCTCAAAAGTACTTTTTTGGAGTTGTTTCCAAATTGTGAGTGAGGTATATGGAATTGAAACATTTGTTAGTGACCTGTATGGAAAACACCCAAAATTCTAATGTTTCTGTTCATCTCTCGAATTTAGAAGTTGCGCCTTCTCTAGTTTCATCATTTAAAACTAGTAATTTGTAAACAACATGCACCACGGAATCTCAACTTGGATATGCCTAGTTAATTTAGTTGTGGCTAAAATAAATACTCATTGACTTAAGGATGACCCTTGGTGCAAGCTGTGGTAATAGGGAATGACCCAATGTCTCTTTCACTCGTTCCTACACAAGTTTCTAGATTATCATGCTTATTCTTAATGACATTGATATAACTACTACACTTGTTTTTTTCTTTTCTTTCTAGAACCGACCACAAAATCTTTCTAGGGACTCTTATCATAATCCTTTTCCAAATCAATAAAAGCCATATGAAGATCTCTTTTCTTTTCCATATACTTCCATCAATCATCGTAGTGTATATATAACATAAAACCAAATTCATTTTCCAACACTATCGTTTCCTTTAATCCTTTCTTAATCTTTGCTCGATCACTCTCCCAGATTTTCACCATATGACTCATAAATTTTATTGCACTGTAGTTCGTACACCTTTGAATATCTCCTTATGTTTATAGATAGGTACCAAAATACTTTTCCTCCACACCTGGGATATTATTATAGTCTAGAGTTCTATTGAAAAGTCTACTCAGGAATACCATCGGTTTCAACCGCCTTTCCACTTTTCATTTTCTTCAAAGCATCTTTTATTTCAGGAAGCCTACTTTCACGTAAATACGTAAAACATATATCAATTTTGCTTCTCTAGAATTGACTTGATGTCTGTTCACAAATCGTTGTCAACCTTCCAATATCTATAGTCTATATCAATGGTTGGTCAATAAAGTAAGGATTTACATATTATACTGGTCCATTTGCCCCATACGAAGAGGACAACTCCAATAATAAATGTATCTAACTAATCTACCATGTCAGTTTTACACTACTTGGACTGAAGTATAAAAAATCTGAGTTCATAAAATATTTGAAGATATGTGACAATGCCAGGGGGAAATAAGGAAGGTTCTCTCTGTTGGGTTTCCACTCTTAAACTGAGAAATTAAAATTAAAATTAAAATTAAATTAAATTAAATTAAATGATTTGGGTCGATGATTTTGCATTCAGGTCAATGTGCATAACTACTAGTTCAATCACTTTTGCTAATTTGATCAAATTGTCCAATTCTACATTGCAATTTTCGTTAGCCTATTTAATTATCATCCCAGAAACATGCCATAGGCATTGTTTTCTTCCCTTTTCTTTTCAACCACCTCAAAGATCATTATATTTGAAGTAAATATGTTTTTATGCACAAAATTACTTAGATGCATGGTTGATAAATTTTTTTACAATCTCATTTAATAAAGAGAATTAAGTGCACGAGTTTCTTTGATTATTTGAGAAAAATAAATTTAATGAAAATATAGAAGTAATCACCTAATGATTGTGATGATATAATCATTTGCATCTTTCTGTAATTGCTCGATTCATACTTTTTTGAATTTTCACTATATGGGCATGACCACGTCTGCGGTATGTTTCGCTTCTGGTATGGGTACGATATCATGGTATGATACCTTGAGCAGTATGCGCCTATGTTGTATGGAGGGGGTATCATTAACTATGACACACAATTGAGCTATATATATATATATATATATATATATATATATATATATATTTGTGTAACAGATGTAGAAAGAGAGAATAAATATATAAAATCATTAACTACATGCGTTTCTAAATATAAGCACAACTTTTATATCAAACTTTGTGATGAATTGAGAAGTGTTTAAATCGATATTTTTATGAATAAAGGTGTTCATTTTGAAGGTATGGAAACAACTGTATGCAGATTGCTCGTTTAATAGATATGGGTTTTGAAGCTACCATGTGGATTGCACTGTGTGGATCGTAGTTCGGAGGAGGGGTGTGGGAATTTGGTAACACTGGTCATGACATAGGACGAATATTTGATCGGCGTGAATAGATAGGTCATATATAGTTTGCCGAATGAGGATACGAGGGGTGCTATGGAATACATTAACAGGGACACACATTTGAGCTATATATATATAGATACGAGGGGTGCTATGGAATGGGTATCATTAACTGGGACCTAAGCAGTTAAAATTCCCGATTACGTCAGATTAATCCCCGATTAATCGCTAATCGGAGGTTAAGCGATTATTTTTTTAGCGATTTATAATATTTCAATAGTTAGCGATTTAATCGGGAATAATCGGCCGATTAAATCTCCTCTAATTTTTATGTTCGTTTGCATTATTTTGGCTCAATCCGGCCCAAATCCAAAGTCCAAATTCAAAATTCAAACCCCTTATGGTCCGCGCACAAACCCAAACCTGACATATTGCTGCTATCTTCTACCCTCGTGCAAACCCAAACCCAAACTGATTCTTTTCTTCTTCCTCGAGCAAACCTAAACCCGACCCGTCGTCGCTCCCATGTGCCGTCGCATATTTGACCCGGTCTGCATATGCACCTCCTTTTGTTGCTCGCATTGCTCCTCCCCGGTTGTTTTTATTTGATGGAATCAACCATCAAACCCGACAAGACCCACATCCAGAATCCAAACTTAGTTCAAACCAAGTATTTTTTTTTGTATAACTATATGTTCGTATTTGATAATCTCATAATAGTTTTATGTTAGGATTTAGGGTTGATACAGAATGAGGATATATCTTTTTTTAATTATATATATAACAAAATTTTCGATTTAATCTCCGGTTATTTTCCGATTAATCGATTAATCACTAATCGCTCCAAGACCAATTAGTTCCAAGAACCGATCTTAACTGCCTAGACCGGGACACATTTGAGCTTTATATATATATATATATATATATATATATATATATATAGGAAAATCTTCCACTGCGCACCACCCCTCCGTGTGCATTCGTGTGTACTCGGCCTTCCTGCATTCGTATCGACGATCCGAACCGTTCACATTGATCTACACATCTAAATTAGTCTAAACATGTAAAATCAAATCATTTAAAATTCATTTTTCCATCCATCATGTGACTATAAAAACAATGATTTTTAGCCATACAATTTTGTAACACTTTAATGGATGGGCAAATGAATTTCAAATGATTTGATTTTACATATTTAGACTAATTTAGATGTGTAGATCAATGTGAACAGTTCGGATCGTCAAAACGAAGGCGGGAAGGCTTAGTGCACACCGTGTGCAGTGTGCACCACCTATATATATATATATATATATATATATATATATATATATATAAAGGGAAGTCTTCCGTTGTGCACCACCTATGGTGCACACGGTGTATGCACTTGGCCTTCCCACATTCGTATCGACGATCCGAACTGTTCACATTGATTTACACATCTCAATTAGTCTAAATATGTAAAATCAAATCATTTTAAATTATTTGCCCATCCATTGAAGTGTTACAAAATTGTATGGCTGAAAATCATTGTTTTTTATAGTCATATGATGGATGGGCAAATAAATTTCAAATGATTTGATTTTACATATTTAGACTAATTTAAATGTGTAGATCAATGTGAACGGTTCGGAACGTTGATGCAAAGGCAGGAAGGCCGAGTGCACACGAAGGGGTGGTGCACAATGGAAGATTTTCTCATATATATATATATATATATATATATATATATATATATATATATATATATATATATATATATATATATTTGTGTCTAACAAATATATAAAGAGAATAAATATATAAACTACTTGCGTTTCTAAATATAAGCGTAATTATTATATTAAATTTTGTGATGAATTGAGAAGAGTTTAAATTGATAGTTTTATGAACAAAGGTGTTCATTTTGAAGATATGGAAACAATTGTATGCGGATTGCTAGTTTAATAGATATGGATTTTGTAGCTACCATGTGGATTGCACTGTGTGGATTATTGTTCGGAGGAGGGGTGGGGGGATTTGGTAACACTGGTCATGACAGAGGAATATTTGATCGGCGTGAAGAGAGGTCATATATAGTTTTCTGAATGAGGATACGAGGAGTGCTTTGGCATGGGCAGAATTTTTCAACGGTGATGCGCTAAGAATCCAATCTTGGCAACCAAAATTCACGATCCTCACCGTTCTAGTTGATATTCGTACCCTAAAACATAGAATAATGTAAAATCGCTGAATTTGAACATGTTTCCCCAATTGGAACTGTGTTTTAGCAATATAACAATTGGGACCACTTAATGTATGGGTAAAACATGTTTAACTCAATTGATATTTCATCCAGTTAGAGCATATGTAGTCGTTGGCCATATATCCATTTTATGTATTTTTTGAAAAAAAAGCTCTGTAGTCGTCGTCTATATACCCATTTTTTGGGTATAGGATGAACAGTAGACGTCTATATTTGGCAGGCGAAATGGCATTATGCATATTTTAGAAATCGGAAGATCATTTACCGTCTTAGTGTCGGACGGTATATGATCTGCCGTGTGAGAAATTTTTTAATCGCAAATGATTGGGACGGAATATGATATGCCTTTTGAAATAAAAAATTTAAAAAAAAAACAAAAACTTGAATACAAGCAAATGATGTTGATGTTTGAGGGGAAAAAACTTGCTTTTGTGTTGGACGGGTGATCTCCTGTCCTTCACAATTTTTTTATTTTTTTTAAAAAATTCATCAGGCTTGCATGTAATACAAATCTTCACAATTTTTTTTTTATTTTAAAATTCATCAGACGGCCGTCCTTCATAAATTTTTTTTTCTTTCGGCGGTAAATCTTCAGACGGCAGATGATCTTTCGTTTCGTCCAAGAAAAACCCATTTTTGAGTATAGACGACTGCAACGTTTTCGCTATTTGCTATTTCCAAAAATTCCATATACCCATTTTTTAACTTAAACGACTACAGATGCTCTTATGTTTTACAAGATGTAGAACACTTTGAACGGTGTGGATCATGTATTTGGAAGATTTTAGGCATGACGGAAGAGGAAATTTCCTCCAATGCCACCTTTTCTCCCATTATCTTTTTACTGTTGTAACTAAAAACAAAGTGTGTGGGTGGATTAAACGGAGAAAAAAGGGGGATTCCAATGGAAATAAGTGGATTAAACATGCCAACCTAACTTTTTTTCCGTTTCCCACTTTCCCGAACCTTCTATCTAGGGAAGATATCAGGTTGTCTGTTAATGATTGACATTATAAAGAAGGTTTTTTTGCAGATTAAACTCCCCTACAAATCCATATTTGCATATACATCGCTGACAATGTGGGCCTATGTAAAAATAATCATCGGGCTTATCGTCCATCCAGAGCAGGCTATCTTCCATCCAAAGCAGTGGAATATTTCCTTTTTGTTTAACGAGTAAATGACACTGTACATTTCAAAGGGATCTGTTGAAAATTTGCTTGGATTTTCAGTATTAATAATTAATAGTAACCTACCGCAGTTGTGAACTAGGAATTTTCATATGTGATAACGATAATTTGTTACTAGTGTCAATTTCAAAATATCAGGTGAGATCATTACGCGGTTTTCACCTCTCCCCTAAAATTAGGAAAATAAAATAAAATCCAAGTATTGTGCTTGTTGTTTATTTTCCTCTTTAACTGTGGTTTATTTTCATTTGGGTACTTGAATCAAAAGTTAGTACTATTATTGATGCATATCTGTGTTCTGTATGTGCAGCTCATCAAATTGCTTGCCATAAGGTAGAAGAAGCTGAAGCTGCTGCCTTCAGAGCTGCTGAAGTAGCTACCTGTCTACGCACAAGAGCTCAGATGTTAATGTCAAATGCTGATTTGTTGTCATATAAGGCTACAATTGCTCTTAGAATTGCCGATACTATATTCACATCATCATCACCATCCGAATCTCCTAATCTGGTTACTTCAATTCTCTTCGACTGACTGCCAGGGACCGATAGTTTTATTTTCATTTGTACAGGATCATAAATAAAGGGACTGCTGTTTTATTTTCATTTTGATGTCACTGACAATAACCCATAGAATTCAAAGGTGGTGCTTCTCAGCAGAGAGTTGAAGGTGGGCATGTGGGGGCTAAATTTTTAAGGAAAGGGCCAATTTTTGAGCTGGAATTTTAGAAAATTTGTAATTTTGTATAAAAGTAGGTGCTGGTAGGTTTTGTGTTTTGTATTGTTGTTATTTTCAAGTTTATTTGTAAAACTGATTCGGAACATTTCGATGTGATATTCTTCTTATGGGAGGATAATGGTTTGAAAAAAAAAATGAATCAAAAAAAGAGAAATACAGGAAGGACAATGCTTGTTTATAAGCATTTGTTCAATTTTGTCACCCGACTTATTGAGTGATTCTGTTGCCTCATGCTTCTATTTGTTTATTTGATTTGATGGTTGATACTGAAATGAGCACAATCGGACATGGTGATATACGTTATCTAGTTATTGTACAACAGCACGGTAGCGTGTTTGTACGATTTCCCTTTGGAGCTCTACGATGGGTATTGTGTTTATTTATTTCTATTTGTCATATTAATTATAAGCAAACATTCGAATTTGACATAAATACTTGATCAATATTATATCAGTGTAAATTAACACAGAAATTTTGTTTTAACTGTAATCTTTAGCTTAGGAAGGTGGGATCATGTTTCACCAATATTTTTCTCAATCTTAACTAAGTACATGGTTCAATTGCCCGGTTTTAGTTAGGACACAAAGAATCATTCAAGTAAATTAACAACAATGCATATAAACGGTTTAAATTTTCAAAAGCATTTTTTGTAATGGTACACTGGGATTTTTCCTGCTATATATTGCTATACAAACTGTTTAGAGCACCAATCATTCCCACATAACTATATATTTCGACGTATGTATGAACTTAATAAATCTGACTACGTATTAGTTCTCAAATGATGGAGGCACTACAGGGTCAAATGCATAGATGCGACATCTTTTGTACTCTCACTCAGATGGGGCAAAGAGCACAAGCAAGCTTGTCTTCAGATTCTGATACCGGTCCTGCCGCGGCTGCTCCAGAACTAACTACGAATCAAGTATCCTTTATCGCTTGCTGTGCTTGGCATAAATTTGGGAGGAACACACCTTAAGAAATACAAAAATGAATAGCTCTTGTGAATTAATATGAACAGCTTGTAGGAAATTTTTGCTCTAAATTCATTAAACTTTTTATTATGTACCTCAAAATTCAAAGCCATCAAAATCCAAACTATTTTGGAACAGAAAAACTATAATTGAGTGCATTTTAAATACAGCTAGCTTATCTCCATACCTTCACCAGCAGCGAGATTGAAGTAGAGGTCGACAATGTTAGGGCAGCTCTTGTAGCACTGAGGCGAGCAAAACTTGTGAGCAAACTGTTTGTCCAAGAGAGAATCAGAAGAGATCCCCACCGTGTTCCTATAAACTCCACACGCCTCGATGCACTCATCAGTCTCGATCCAGTCCACGAGATTCTTCTCGGCTTCCACCTCTGATGACTGGCACACAAGTTCCACCTGTCCTTCTCGCGTCAATCTTTTCTCAAGCACGCAACGTGTGCCAAAAGATGATACTGAGAAGGCACATGTACTACTGTCCAAGCTCTCACATGCAATCCCTCCTGCTAAAATACAAGTTAAGCGTGTGTACTGGACATGTTTATATATAAATATTTAGCTCGACCTGCAATTTGTTTGTTGGCCACAAACCTAGTGTAGCGTGAACAAGGGTCATGGCAGTGAGAGCGAGGATCGTTAAAGCTTTGCTGGAGTTGAAGGAAGCCATTGGATTGATGGATGCAAATTGTTCTCGTCTAAGGTTTTGGGGTTTAATTTGATTAAAGCGTCGAAGGGGTGAATATTTATAGGTTTGAGTTGAAGAGAAAGACGCCTGACGTTGGCGTTGTTCCAACGCCTGAGTTTGCTCGAAGGGGCAACTTTGCTTTTCTCGGTGCCTGTGATTGAGATTTGCAAGTTGCCTACTTGGCTAGTTATTTTGGAAGGATACTCTCTGTTGTTTGTTTGTTCTTTCATAATTGTTTATATTAGTATTTATTAGTTAGGATCGGTTTAATTTGTCCTTTGTTAGAATTTGGTTCCCATTATGAACGCAATTAATTTGATACGGAATTGCACCAAGGATTGAAATAAAAACAATTTGCTGTACCCAAAGGTTGGGAAGCTGGCCTTGAGGTCGACATATTTGATTTGCTAATAGATTGCTTTAGGAGCTAAACTTCGGACATTTAAAGAAATAAAAAGCGATAAAAAGATAAGTTTATTTTGCTGGTCCAGCTTAACAGGATTAAGGCATAAATAGAGCTCGAACTATCAATCTTTTACTCACTAGCACTAGGCATACATAAGAGCATCCACACTAATGGACCTGTCATTTGGGTTGTCATTTTCATTTTTGACAACCCAAAAGATAACTTAGATTGTTCTATACCCATGATTGTCATTTTGGTTGCCAAATATGTATTATATTATATTATAATAGTGTATAATAGTGTATATATACATAAATATATATGTATAATATATATATACACTATCATATATATATAATATATAATAGATATTTATATATTATGGGTAAAAGGGATAAGAGCAACTTGCTCATTTAGTAAATGAGCAATTGATTATGTGGCATGCATGTGATACATTGAACAACAAACCCTTTTAAAATTTTTTCAATCATATGCATGCCACATTATCAATTGTTTATTTACTAAATGAGCAAGTTGCTCATACCCCCTTTTCCCTATATAATATAATAATAATACACATAATATAGAAATATATTAATATAATAATATATATATATATATTCAAATTTGGTGGGAAAAGAGAAAAAGATATGGTGATGGGACATATGGCAATGCTATATGGGTTGCCAAATTTAACAAAAGAAATAGCCATTTCTAAATTTGGCAACTCAAATGAGAGGTTGGTATGAGAGGGTTTTGTAATTTGGGTTGTCAAATTTAAAAATGACAACCTCAAATGACCATTAGTATGGATGCTCTAAGAGACTTATCACTAAGTCTCTATTGCACTCACCAGTTTTGTGTATATTTTTACTGAATGCTTTGCCGAAAAAAAAAACCCCAATAACCACAGCTATTATGGCCACTGCAAATCATCACCTTACTGCCTTACCTCCTCGGTGACTTTTCTTACTATTACCATTGTCGCAACAGTGCTACTACGATTACAGAAATATTTAAACCATTTAATATAGAAAAATATGTATAGAATATCCCATTCCGATAAATCGTTTTACCAATTTGTGAGAGATTTTTTTTTGGCATGTACTTGTAATAAACTCCACGAACGAACATGTATACTTTTCAACCACACGCATAAGTACTGTTGTTTTTTCCCGGTAGGTCGGGCTTGTTTTGTTAACCTCTTATTAATGAAACAGGGTGGCCTTATTCCATCTTTTCCCTCAAAAAAAAAAAAAAAACCACACGCATGAGGGAAGTGAGTGTACGAAATACATCATCGCTACATGTTTTTGCCAAACGGATAGAATTGTTTTTTTTGATGAATCGGATAGAGCCATAAGGCTCCAGCCATCAAAAAATATATTAATCAATAAACAGATAATAAACAATATAATAGTCAAGGGTTTTACAAGAAGTAAAACAGAAATATGAATATATACAAAAAGCTAGTAATAAAGAAATACAATCACGGACACAGCAACAGCAAAGCTGATCGAGGAGCCACAGGACGAACCACCACGCCGACATCCGAGGGCTGAGCCACGGCCCTAAAAAGCAAGCAAAGGGAAGGAGACAAAAGTCACACCGGCGCGCTCGAAAAAACCCCAAGAAGCACGACGCAAAGAGGCGGAAGACGTCCTGCCACTCCAAGAAAGAGGGGGAACACCCACTAACGGTAGCACTCGCAGGACCTAAAGAACCGCCAGCGAACAAGAAACCAGGGACACAACAGCAAAGAAAGCACCGGATAGTCAAATCCGAAGCGAAGGTGAAAATCCAAAACTCAGATGCGCTCATGATGAAGCGCCGACTCTGACGAAACTTTTCTAGCTAATAAGCGCGCACTCACGCGAGTAGGCAAGTTAGAATATAGTTTCTTCTTGTAAATCCTCTTAGCAGGAGGAGGATCGACTTCCACCAGTGGAAACGGGGTCCTGCCAAGGACGGGCCCAGCCGTGATGATATCGTTAAGGCACTTAGAGGGAGAAAGGAGACTGGATGAAGCTGGCGAATATAAAGGTCTGAAATTAATTTGAAAAGGATGACGAAGAAAGTGGGGTACTACACGAGTCGATTGGCGCACAAGCCCGATCGAACTACGGATCCAAGAATGGCAAGCCTTAGAGGGAGGCCATACATAAGGTTTCTTATCCCGATTCCAAGGCCTCGAAGGCCTCACAGCACTAGAAAGGGGACTAGACTGAGAACGGCCTGACCGAGGGAGGGAAACGAGTTTCGTGAACCCTGAGCGACCTATAAACAGGAACGCCAATTTAGGAAACTGACAAGTCGCAAAAAGAGCATTATGAGCAACAAAGGAGGGAGTGGGGGAAGTAGGTGGATTAGACACCACAACCAAGGCGTCCAACTCTTTACCAGGCTCACGACTACTCTTCGTCGCAAGGCCTGTAAAAGGCAGGCTCTTAAAGAGAGGAAGAATAAGGAGGGAGAGACGATCAGTCGGGAAAATTCTAGCCCAAACATGATCCTTAGCTAGGCTCTTAAACAGCGATGGTCCCACAACTTTAGAAAAGGAGCGAATCTGATAGGAGCTCAATCCTTATCTAGGCTCTTAAACGGATAGAATTGTTAGAACCTCCTTTTAGGAAGTCTTTTGCTAATCAGATTTTCCTTTTGAATATAATATACATTTTTTTTTGCTAGATTAATTACTTTAACATTATATATTATATATATTATATATTATATTATATATTATATTATATATATATCTTATGCTAATAGTCTTACCCCACTCTCCTTTCTCTATTTTGAAATAGAGAAAGGAGAGCAAAAGTAGCAATTAACACGTGCTGCTTACTTCACTTGCCAAAACAGAATTAATTAAAAAAACACACACAAAAAAACCTTTCTTCTACCACATCTCCCTCAAACCCACAAACCCTAACCCTCCCTACCCCAAAATTCACCCGTCGCTTCCCTCCGCCCGTCGCTGCCCTCGCCCGTCGCTACCTTCCATCGCCACCCATCGCTTCCCCGTCGCCGCCCGTCCATCTCCTCGCCGTTGCCGTCCGTTGATCATTCAAATGTACGTTTCATTAAATTTGCCTTTTTCATTTTTTTCGAGATGTTAAATGATTGTGATTTATTTTGGATAGTCAAGATCTATCACTATTTATAAAGTTGGTAACTTAAAAAAAAAAAAAATCCATTACTCAGATTTGAAGAAAGGTCATACCTTGAGTCTCATCCATTTTGGATCAGAAAAGGAAAAGAAGCAGAGATGAATGATAGAGTATATGTAGGAAAATGGTTTAATACAGTATATCAATAAATTAATTAACAAAAAAAATTCATGGAATTAAAGAGAGTGAATCTTATTTGGTTTAACAGAGATTGAGTCCCCAAAAATAATAATAATAAAGAGATGAGAAGAAGAAGAGAAGAGAAAGTGAGCAACACAAAGTCTCAATCCAAAAATCCTTTCTTTCTTTTGCACAGTTTTTTTAATAGGGGTAATCATCTCTTTATTTATTTCTATTCAATTTAAAAAAATATAGAACTAATGAAATTAAAGAGAATGAATCTACAAATAAACAGACTAAACAATAATTTATCAAAATTTTGGTGAGTCTTTTTATTTTTCTTCAAATTTCGCAGTATTTTTTGTAAATTATTTTTTTGTGTTTGATTTGGTTTTTAGGGTTTAGGGTTTAAAATTTTGACTGATTGAAGCACGCGATTGTTATAGAATTGGGGGGAAATCAAATCTTTGGAAACTTTATGCAATATGATTCGAAAAAAGTTTCTCTTTTCATGTGTATTTATGTAATTCTGCTTTGATTTTATGTTAGTTACATTGTTGTTTAAAATTAAATATTTGAGTGGAGTTTTTTTTACTCTATGTAAGTATAAATTTCAAGAATTATGGCTCTATATGATAAATGAGATTTGTTTTACCTTTTGTAGGAAGTGTAAAGTGATGGTTTTAGGTTTTGAATGGTACAGTGTAAATATCATCTTTTCTACATCTTTTATTTTGTTTGAAAAGTTTTTGTGAATTATAGTATTGTATATGTGTTTTATGGTTTAATCATTTTGTAGAGGCACAACTAAGAAGTAATATAGAATAATTTGAGGTAAATATTGAGGAACTTCGCAGACAATATGAGTATTTGCTAGCAAGTTTTAGAATGGAGAAGCTGACATGATTGCAAGCGATTTTTGAAAATATCTAATTTTTTGATATTTCTAAATTTAGAGACCTAGGGTTTACCTATATTTAATACTGGAATTGTTGGAAAGTTATACACATCGAGAATTTTTGGTTTCCTTTCAACTGAATAGAAAATATAGAATGATGTTGGTTTGGAAACATGAATTGGTAATCTACACATTTGTCATCTTTTGATATAGCTAATTATTAATTAGAGCATCCACAGTCGTTTGCTATATATGCCATTTTTCCATATTATAGCAAACGAAATAGCAAACCACCCCTGCAGTCGTTTCTCATTTATCCATTTTTTAGCAAACGTTCTATTCTCATTTCTCAAATATGAGAAATGAAATGTGCTTTCTCAAATTATAAAAGACGGGGTATGATTCCCCGTCTCTCTGATTTAATAATTATTTAATCGATTCGGACGGAACAACATATACCGTCTCAATAATTCTAATTTTTTTTTTTTAAAATGGTCGGACGGGGATACATACCTTGGACGGGGTATGATACCCCGTCGCTTACCTTAAAAAATTTTTTTTTTTTTAGTTTACCCTCAGACGGGGAATGATACCCCGTCCGGGGTATCAAACCCCATCCGTGAAAGGGGGCATGCATTTAATGCTTCTTTGTTTAATTAGTTCAGATTGGTAGGTTTAGAGTAGTTTTTAGGTTTAATTAGTTAATTAATTAGGTTTAGTAATTATTATAATATTTAATTTAGTTAATTAATATAGTTTAATAGTTAATAAGTAATTAATTTTTTTAAATTTATTTAAAACGATGAGACGGTATATGATACCCCGTCGCTCGCTTTTTTCTAAAAAATGAGAAACAATATAGCAAATGACGACTGCAGCGATCGATGGCATTTGCTATTACCGTAGCTGCCATTTTATAGCAAATGAGAAAAACGACTGTGGATGCTCTTATTGTTTTCTCCATGTGTTTCTGTTGTTGATTATATTTGATTTGAGAGATAATGCTTGATTTGAGAGGGAAGACGGATGAGAAGCACACGGTCAATAAGGAGATAACAGAGTACAGCAAGGAGTCTGAGAAGAGCCACAACCAAACTTCGGTAATTATTCGACCGTTTTTTTTTTCCCTTCCTTCAAATTGAATAGAAATATAGAATTATGTTGGTTGGTTTGGAAGTGTGAATCTGTTAATTTGTAGATTTGTCATCTTTTAATTATATTTTGATCAAAATAGTTAAGGGGCATCTCTGTTGGGATTAGGGCGTCAACAAACATTCGTTGTCGCAGCGAAACTAATAGAGCAATGAGGAGGTCGAAGTAGATGAGATGAATAAATTGAGCAAGCAAGTAGATCCACCAAACTAACACAAACACACCGATGACTTATCCCGGTTAGCTTTTGTTTAATCCGGGGGGAAATACAGGGAGATCTGATATTCAACTAGAAGAGATTACAAGGAGTTATTGATTCACTCAATACAAGGAATTAAACTCACCCGCCAAGAACTATCTCTCTCTCGAGCCTCTCTTTCAATGGAGAAAATAGTCTATGAAGTACTTCTTCCTATATTGGAGGGGTTTACAATATATATAGAAGAATATAGAGAAAACCTAGGTCTAATCTTGATTCTCAGTCGTCCGATATAACATGGAAAAGAAGTAACTGACTAGGAGCCGCACGATCTAACTTGGAGTTGAAGATTGGGCTGAAATGACCTAACAAATCGAAGCCCAAAAACGAACACACTGCCGCAGTCGGTCGACCATCCAACAAGACTGGTCGACCATACCACTCTCTGACATTCTCTGTACTTCGAGCGGTCGGGGGGTGCGGTCGACCGCAACATGGGACAATCGACCGCAACTATACCTTTCACCTTGCTGCTACTGTTTTTCCTTCTACTCACTTCGACGCTTCGACCTCCGTTCTTCATATTACCTTTTTCTAATCTGAACAACGAGTATTTAAGACACAATCCTAACAAACTCCACCTTGGATTGCATACAAGTGCTATCACATGATGTGTTACTTATCTCCAAACTTTAATAAATTCCACTTGCAAAGAAAATTTTGAACAATAACTTCTTCTTCTAATTGAAATGATCTCTACCCAATCTCACCGAATCCAGTGTAGTCCCTCAAAGGCACCCTCCGTAGATGTACTCACGAAGTTGCCAAACTCCGCACGAACTCCACCTACCCTTAGGCTTTCTCCACCCCTCGATGATATTCGAACGTCGTGGTCTCGTCTCGATGATTCTAGTTGCGGCAAACTAGCTGAGCTTGCGGGAATAATGGAAAAAGAACTATCAACCCCTGCGTAGGATTTTCGAATTCCCCAAAGCTTGTCGAGATTGTGTTGGCTTGGCCCAACCACTCTCATACTTCTAATCACTTCACGACGACCTTGAAAAATAGACAGAACTCCACCTCGAGCTATGTACCTGCAGTTCCGTGCATCAAGAGTTACCAAGAAAATTAGATTCTGTTTCAGCAGAGGAATATGCAAAACACCCCTTAAAGTGAACATATTTAGACTTGGCATCTTCAACTCAACTTTCCCCTCACCAACTACTTCACAAATCTCCCCAGTTCCCGTTGTCACACAACGCCCCGTAGTAGACTTATAAGTAGAAAACAACTCCCTCTTGGAGCAAATATGAGAAGAACTCACTGAGTCAAGAAACCAACTAGAATTCACTTCTAAAAAATTTGAAACAAAAAGAAACAAACCACCTGAATCAAAGACACTAACCATATTAACGGCTGAGCTCCAATTCTTTGCGCTTTCGTGATTATGCAATTTCCAACAGTCTTTCTTGATATGCCCTGGCCTCTTGCAATAACGGCAACAAATCAAATCCTTTTGCAAAGCACTTTGTCTTCCCCCCGAAGGACCATCCACTGCTAGACCACTTGTAGGAATAGACGATGATGATTTATAGGTCTCCTTCCTAAGTTGAATTTCCGTCAATGCTTTGATTACACCATCTACCGAAATACTCTCCTTGGCAGATCTACCGTGTAGCATGGTCGTACAAATCCGGCAGTGAATATATCAGGTTGAACGCTTTATCTTTCTCACACACATCTGCATTGATCGCCTTAAGTTCAGATTAATATCTTATTGAACTCTGTAATATGGTCTTGGAGATCGGTACCTTCCTTCATAGATAAACGGAACAACTTCCTCTTCCAATGTATCTGTTCTAATAACGACGAACCAGAGTAGTCAGCTATGAGTTTTTCTTACAAAGTCGTCGCATCAGTTTCTTCAAGAAATCTGCACTTGACCTCGTTCGCCAAGGATAGTCGGATCAGACTTATGGCTCTTTCACAAATATTTTTCCAATTGTCATCCTTCATATCAGTTGGCTTTTCTTTCTTCTTAACGGCTAACTGCAACCGTTCTTGAACAAGAACATCATACATGTCAGTCTTCCAAAGATTGAAGTTGATCTTTCCATCGAACTAATTGATCTTTAAAATACCGTGGCCTGTTATCTTAACCAAGGAACTCGGAAACTTAAAGCTCTGATACCAGTTGTTGGGATTGGGGCGTCAACAAATGCCCGTTGTCGTAGCAGAACTAATAGAGCAATGAGGAAGTCGAAGTAGACGAGATGAATAAATTGAGCAAGCAAGTAGATCCACCAAACTAACACACACACCGATGACTTATCCCGGTTAGTTTTTGCTTAATCCGGAGGGAAATATAGGGAGATGCGATATTCAACTAGAAGAGATTACAAAGAGTTATTGATTCACTTAATATAAGGAATTAAACTCACCCACCAAGAACTATCTCTCTTTCGAGCCTCTCTTTGCAATGGAGAAAATAGTATATGAAGTACTTCTTCTCATATTGGAGGAGTTTACAATATATATAAAAGAATAGAGAGAAAAACCTAGGTCTAATCTTGATTCTCAGTCGTCCGATATAACCTGGAAAAGAAGTAACTGAATAGGAGCCGCACGATCTAACTTGGAGTTGAAGATTGGGCTGAAACGACCTAACAAATTGAAGCAAAAAAACGAACAAAGTGCCGCGGTCGGTCGACCGTCCAACAAGACCGGTTGACCATACCACTCTCTGACATTCCCTGTACTTCGAGTGGTCAGGGGGTGCGGTCGACCGCAACATGGGACAGTCGACCGCAACTATACCTGCACCTTGCTGCTGCTGTTTTCCCTTCTACTCACTTCGACGCTTCGACCTCCGTTCTTCATATTACCTTTTTCTAATCTAAACAACGAGTATTCAAGACACAATCCTAACCATCTCTAAATTTTTTAATTCATATAGTTTTATGATTCTTTCAAAATTATTTTAGTCTGTGCAATCTGCATAGGGTAAGACTAGTGTATTATATTCTACCAACCCCATTGACATTATTTTAGGAATTTAATAAATCTGCGAATCACATTCTCGTAAATCTCAAAATCCAGAAATTTTGCAATCTACACCCTAAGAGCATCTGAGGTCGCGGGTTATTTTACCAAAATTTTCAAAAAATGGAAAATTTGGTGCTTTGACTATAAACCAAAAAAATTGGTTTTAGATGAACAGTGATATGCCAAATTTGGCAGACGAAATAGCTATTTGGAAAAAATAGTTGACGAAAGATGATATTTCGTCTGTTCGATCAAACGAAAGATCATCTTTTGTCGCATGTTTTTTTCCCCCCATCGGGCGGTAAATGATTTACCGTCCCAAATTTTTTTTAAAGCGCGTATTTCTCGGACGAGGGATGATTCCCCATCCTTGATTTTTTTTTAAAAAAAAATGGTCGGGCGGGAAATGATTTCTCGTCCATTACATTTTAAAAAAAAATTCACGGGAAACGATTTCCCGTCCGTTCGATTTAAAAAAAACAAACAAAAAAAAGAAATAAGCTGGAACAGGAAATGAAGCTTCGTTCCACTCATTTCTTTGAAAACAATCCTATAAAATACACCCTATAGAAATTTCTCTGGATAGAAATTTGGTTTTAATTGAGATTTATTTAAACTTTAATATGATTTAATTAGGATTAATTTAACATTAATTTGAGAATTAATTAGGAATGTTTATTTTTTTTTTTTTAAATACAATGGACGGGCCGTCCGTTGTTTTTTTTATTTAGAAAAATTTAAAAAAAAAAAATCACGGGCGGGAAATCATTCCTCGTCCGTTCATTCTTTTAAATTGAAACCCAAAATTTGGATTCAAACGAACTACAGCTTAAATCCATTTTTTTCTACACCTATATACCAAATACCCAAAATTTGACCCGAACGACTACAAATGCTCTAAATGGGCCCTTCTTGCAATGGTATTTCCACTTTAGCCCATTAGATCCAGCTATTACTTTACGGGTCCTTGAAGGCCCAAACCGGAACCCCATCAGAAAAAGAGGAGGGGGGTAAACAACCCAACCTGGGGCGTGAATCATAAAGCAACAGATACCAACTAAGCAGCGAGGATGTAAACGTCAAACCAGCAATTCTAAGCGGACTTTTGTGCAAAACCTTCTCTTCTTCTTCTTCTAAATAAATCGAGCGAGATGTTTTTGTAAATATAAAGACGACGACCTGTTTGCTAAGAGTGACCCAAGATGTGGAAAAGACTCGCATCTTCGCTTTCTCCATTACTCTCTTCTTCCTCCTCTAATTCCTTTCTCCATCAAACTAAGGTCAGTTTCTTTGCTACCTTTAAATTCGTTCCATTTCTTGATTACTATGTGCAAATTACGTTACCCAAAAAAAATAAAAATTCAAATCGGTTGTAGTGAATGTTTCTTTATTTCATAGTGAAGAGAAGGTGTTTGATGTATTGCTTATGTGAGGTTGATTGTATTTAGAGGTAGGGTCTTAGGAGGTGACCATATGCAATGTAAACATTTAGGGTTCTTCGGATTATTATTATTATTATTATTATTATGTTTTTTTTACTATTTAATATATATGAGTAATAATAAGAGCAATAATTATTTATATAAGAGTGAACATGACAAATTGAGGGGTGATGTTTATATTGTCGATTCACGCAATTAGTTGCGTTCCCAATGCAGTAGAACACATCGTTGCAATCAAGATTAACTTAGCCTATTACATTTGTAGATAATTTGTCATCGTTTG
This sequence comes from Hemerocallis citrina, assembly GCA_017893485.1. Classification (NCBI taxonomy): domain Eukaryota; kingdom Viridiplantae; phylum Streptophyta; class Magnoliopsida; order Asparagales; family Asphodelaceae; genus Hemerocallis; species Hemerocallis citrina. Next base: position 27,059,750 of record CM030362.1, on the reverse strand, counting down.
ATTCTTCAGAGCTATGGATTTCGTTCCAACTTCGTCATTTTCAGGTGATACTTTTGGGAAAATTCGATGGATATGGAAAGCGGATGATTTACACATTTGATATGGGACATGGGTATTTATAACAGTTGCATATCAAAGTCAATGGAGGGGATTTTTAATTTTAGCGTCCCATTGTTGGGTTTGCATATGTAGGATTTGCGATCTGGTCTTTCTTTTGTGTGTGTTCGGACGTGTTCACACTGCCTATTTTCTATACGCATTTCTTCTTGCCAGATAAGAAAAATATATATGTATATATTTATTTTGATCATCCGCTTTCTGGATATTTAATGCAGATACCATCTGGGTTGATGTTTGCCGAACTCTTTGGGACAGAAACTGTGAAATTGGTATGCTTGGATTAGTATGTTCTCTTCTAGAAACTAATAGCGGCAACACTTGTGTGTATTGACACATTTGTGTATATGTAAAAAGCTTCTTATGAAGAATTTAATGCACATACTTACATTTTTTTATATTTATGATAAAATTTGTTTTCTTCAACAATACATGCAACATCTTTTACCTTTCTTCTTTGCATTGCAATATAAGAAAGTTAATTTTTAATATGACACCTGTAATATTGTTTTATTTGTTTTTGTAAAAATGTTTTAATTATTTCTTTTTATGTCAGTACATTTTGAATGCGTGATTTTAGCTTTCTTGTTACATTCATTGACATCTCTTAGAACTCTGTAAAGTTGCTTTATTCATACTTGAATATCATCTGTCTCTCCAGGCAAGGGTGGATGATCCTTCTGACCAGAGGACTCCATTTATAACTTTTGTCTTAGGTAAGTTATTTACTTCCATTGAGGTTAATGAGAAATTTTGACCGACCGTTTATGATGCTAATGGAAATTTCAATTTTATTTCATTCACTAGTGTTTCCTTGTTATTTGTTTACTTTCAGTCAGTATATTTCGAAGTCCTAAATTCTACATGATTTTTCTTCCATTTTCCTTGCTATATGTTTGAGTTATTTGTGTACAATTTTTTAAGAATCATTTCACTTTATGTTGTTGTCCAGTTACCTCAGTTGAATTGTTTTGAAGTTCTTTCTATTCTGATCTTACTTCCACACAGTTCATGGGTAGGTTGCTTAGGTGTTTTCCCCTTGCCTATTGTGAAACAGGTCCCTCCAGAATATTAGTTGGATTTTTCCCCCCTATCCTCTTTGCTCATCCATTTACATATTTTTGCGACAACATCTATTTGCATTTTAAGAATTCAAGATTTTGCTGAAGCTCACATGTTACAGGTGGTCCTGGCAGTGGGAAAGGAACACAATGTGCGAAAATAGCAGAGGTGTTTGGATTGACACACCTAAGTGCTGGTGATTTGTTGAGGATGGAAATTTTATCAAATAGTGAGAATGGGTATATGGTGATTCTGGTCTGTTTATTCATTTCCTTTTCTTATATTGGAGTATATAAATGTATGCATTATGGCACTAATTAGCTGTTGGAATATTGGAATACAGAGATATGATCCGTGAGACCATAAAAGGAGGAAGGATTGTTCCCTCAGCAGTAACGGTTAGCTTGATCCTCAAAGCAATTGAGTCCAGTGGGAACCATCAGTTTCTAATTGATGGGTTTCCACGAAGTGATGAAAATCGTATTGCTTTTGAAAGGATTGTAAGTTCTCCTCCAATGTTAATGCTCACCTTGTTGATTAAGTTCTGTTTCAGATTAGCTTTGGTTGTCCCGTCTTGTCACTTTTCAGACCTTAAATGTGTTTGATGAAATGTCTTATCTATTTGTTCACGTGATTGTGTTGCAGGTTGGAACGGAACCTGATCTTGTAATTTTCTTTGAATGTCCTGAGGAGGAGATGGTAAAACGAGTGCTCAGCCGAAATCAGGTTGGGTAACCTAATCCATAAGTACCAAAATAATTTGGGATTTCATAGTTGTTTTTTTTGTTTGTTTTTTGTCCGAGTTCATCATGACATTTGCAAATATAAATTCACCCAGGGGAGGATTGACGATAATATTGAAACTGTAAAGAAACGACTTATGGTGTTCCACAAATTCAATCTTCCTGTGGTGGATTACTATTCAGGAAAAGGGAAAGTTTCCAAGGTATTTTGTAACTATTTTGTACTCATGTGTGCGATATTTCGTTGTGGCATTATTTTTATATGGTTTCTACATTTATGTCTTTATGTCTTCTTATTTTTGTCTGGCTTCTATGTTTATGTTTATGTATATGTAATCATCCATTGCATTGGTTCTGAATTTCTTGGCATTTGCAACTTTGTTTCCCCCTGACTTGGCAGTGCCATTGTGTAATATTCTCCAGTCTGAGGCTTATATTAGGCCATAAAAGTGAATTATAGTGTCTATAATTTATTAGACACCACATCATGAATATATAACCTCTCGTTTAATTTCTTTTTGCTGAATAGATAATAGGACCAATTTCAATTATATCATTCTGTCTCTAGTTTTAATTTTCTTTTTTCTTTTTATTTGAATAGTGTTGGTAGCGATTTAAAATAGACATGATAGTCATAGTTCACTGCTAGACCAGTCACGCAACTTTACTTTTTTTTCAAACCTTTTTTCGTAGAATTTTGGTTAATTCAATGGTGGAGTGGCAAAACTCAGAATACTTTGAGGATCATACCTGCGTGCAGTTTAATGTATTTGCATATACGCAGTCCAATGTCTTTTACTTATATTATGTCTAAGAGCCAACTATTAACACATGCTATTTCATAAGTTAACTTCATTCTCAGTTGTTGAGATGATATGGTGATGTCTTAAGAAGGAAACTTGCCCCCCCCCCCCCCCCCCCCCCCCCCCCCCCCAACACACACCAAACAAATAGGAAAAATGAAATTTGGGTTATGTTTCCAAATTAAGTTTTTTGTTGTTGTTTTTATTACAATTTTCATGCATTACAGGTTTGTTGAATATCTTCAAACTTAATTGCTTAGTTGCTAGTTACCTGCCCAAGATCATTTCTTATACTAGATTAAACTTGATGCAAAAGTTCCCCTTATTCTGCTTTTAATTTGATTCAAGGTTCCAGTATTTTTGTTTAACTGGTCAGTTTTCCACTAAATTTTAGTTCCGAAATATTGACTCTGTTCTAGATCTGATAACCTGGGTTGTTTACTATGACCATTATCAGATTATTATGAAAACATACATACAGGCATGCATAATAATTGCATACATAAGGAAAGTTCTGTAACCTGGGTGTGGGGGGACTTTTGCTAGTTTGATTACTCGATCAGTCCATCATTAATCCAAAGTTTCATATTCATTGAGGTAAATACTGTTTTGTTAATTTACTTATTGTTTCTTCTGCAGATCAATGGAATTGGAACAGTAGATGAGGTCTTTGAAAGAGTTCGCCCAATTTTTTCTGCCATAAGGTATTTGATTTTATTTATTCTATATGGTTTTCATGCCAAAAATGTTGTTTTACATGCAAATGCAATCGTTTGTTTCATTTTAATACAAGTTTGCTCATGTTCGTATTACACTTCAATATTACAGTTACATCGGGAAAACATAGGCAGTTAGGGAACCTTAGCTATGTGTTGGAAATCAAACTGCCTACAAGTTCTTTATGTGTTTGGCTTTTCATTGTCGTTCATGTCGAAAAATTAAATGTATTTTCAATGTGCTATATATTATTACAGTTAGGTCTCCGCTTATATCATTCACCTTTGTGGAACACCAAACAATTTCACATTGATAGCCTTCTCCTCATTCTTTGTTTTATTTTAAGGATATTTTAAGGATCTCAAGGCTGTTATCTTGTGATCCATTAATGATCTTCTAATCTATTCCTTTGATAACAATCAAAGCCCTATACATACTTACTGCTTCGGCACATATGATTAGTCTCTTTAGTCCCCCAGATCCTAAACTTTCCCCAAAACCCACTTTTGGTCTTATGGTCATATTAAGAGGATTGGTTCTGATTCAATTCTACGAACTTTTTGTTACCAGAGAGCCCCTTATAAACTAGTTTCATTTCCTCAAAACCAGACTTTTAAAGACAATTTGAGCAAATCGTTTCATGATGATTTTGAGCGCTGCTAACTTGCTCTTATTTGTTATCTAGAACTGCTATAAGTTGCAGTAACAAAATAAAAACATCGAAAGCACAAAAAATGTAAAAGAAATATGCTAAAACACTTGAAAGGTTAATTTTGCGAACCACTAACTATAACTCTTGCTCTTTTGTAGCAGGTGATTCAAAAGAAGTTAACATGCAAGGAGTCGCCACAGTTTTTTGTAGGCTTGGAGATTACCCTCTTAAAACATTTACTTACTAACATAGTTCCTATATGCCCAATGTAAATGGGGTGGAATTAGATAAATTATATAAAGGTGGAATTCTTCACCCCATCAGAAAACCTTACCTGATTAGCTCTGTTAAGAAATCGCAACGGAGAATAATTAAGTGTTTGGCTGCAGCCTGTTATACCAACACCACTTGTGTGACAAACCATATAGATACTGCTGCTGCTGATTCCTTTTTACTGCTATTTTCCTAGTTATATTAAAGAGACCAATTGCGACTGTATGATTGTTTATTTGTTTGTTTTATTACTTTTCTTTCTTCATTCATCGAAAGCAAAGATAAAGATTTCTCGGCCTTCACCATTAAAAGAGTTGATAGATTTTGGGCGTGTTCATGGTTCATCCTAATAGTGCACATCTTTCTTCCGGCCACTGATGTCCAAGTGCCTCATTCTTCCCTTCATCTTCTCCCCTAAATCCCTCCGTCTCACCACCACCTTCCCCAATGTCCTTAACCTCCCAACAAGCCCAACAAATAGCCCAACAAGTCAAATGGGGCTACCCCCGTGGTCCCCACAACCTCGACTGGTCCACCCCGCCCACCCCAAACCCTTCCTCCTCCCTCTCCCTGACCGCCTAGAAGTTCACCGCACCGGCATCTCCATGTGGCCCCTCTGCGTCAACCCGAGTCCCACCAACTCTTACCACCCTCAATTCTTGCCCCTTTCCCCTCTCCTCGCTCACTACACCTCCCCTCCCTCCAATGTGACACCCACCCTCCTCTCGCCTGGAAGAACAGCAAACGTGGTTTCCTTCGTTGTAGTTACTACAACGTAGATCATGCAACTGCTGCTTTTTTTTTTGTTTCTGCCAAGTGCCTCAGTTGGGACTGAAATTTCTTGACGTCTTGGGGCATGACGAGCTTGAAAAAGCTGTATCATAGCCATCAACTCGATGTACTTCCTGATAAGCTGGTCAGGGGGAAGTTGCCTTGGGTTGAGAGGCAGCATCCGGACTGACTGTTTGCTTGTTGTGTTTCCGTTTGGGAGTCAGGCTGGGGTTGAGTATGGGAAGATTAGGAATGTGACTGGGGAGTTTGGGGGGTTGGAGTGAGTTGGGGAGCTGAATTTGCTGAGTACGGAGCATGTTTGCTGAGGATGTTATTTATAGGACTGTGGTTGCGGTGAAGAAGCCATTTACAGGAGATGAGGGATTTGGGGTGGAGGGGAGGATTTTTATGGGGGGTTTACGGTGAGGGAAGTGGACCAAGTGGTGAGGAAGAGGCGGAGTGCGGTGGATTTGGACTGGGTTTATGAGATGAAGAGGGACGTGTTTTTATCAGATTTTGTTGAATTGTATTCCATCTAGGGAGGTGTGCGATGGGGAGAAGCAGCGGAGGCGGGTGGCTTTGCCGGTTAGGGTTTTGACGTGGGATGCGGAAGTGCATGCTGCATTGTTTGTGCATAAGGTACAGAGTTTGGTGAAAGGGTGGTGTTTTTTGGTGAGGAATGAGGAGCATTTGTGTAGGTTCAAGCGAGCAATGAGGAAGGATTTTGAGTGAGATGGTTGTCCTGAAGGGTTGTCGCTGTATAGGCTTGCAAAGAGGGAACTGTGAGAGGCTTGCCAAGCATCTCTCGTGCCATCAGGTATACAATTCAATATCTTTGGTGATTTTGCAGGTAGTTTGCTATGTTCTAGTCGCTAATTAGGTTCCTTATGATACGTGATTTGGCTTCATTAAGAGAGGAACCATACATAGATAGATGTAACATTTACCATGTACAAGGATAAAAACAAAGCTCCATTTTGACGGCTTTTTACTATTATACCCCCATAAACATAAAAGACTAAAAAAAATATAGGGTTAACATCGGAGGTCAAAAATGTAATTTGCATGTATTGGAAAAATAATTAACACATGCATGCGAATATCAAAATGAATAAATTAACACAACATGACTTCTTCGGTTTTGACAACAGCATGACTTGCATTCACAATTTATTCATAAGAAAATTTCCTCCTATCAAAGCCAATAGGTCTAACACATGCATGCAAATATCAAAATGAATAAATTTTGCATGCTTGTCTGCATGCATGCATGCAACATCTTCGGTGACCTGTTCCTTCCTCAAAATCCTACACACCTTTAAATATTACGTGCAAATAGCTAGTGAAAGGAAAAATAATGTAACCGGGCACATAGTTTAGATCCACTAGACAAGAAAACACTAGAGATCCACTAGATAGCAGAAAGAATCCATACAAAAAATCTAGGTGTCGACTAGTTGTGAAACTCAAAAATACTTATTACCATCTCATCCTATAACTTTCTCTGAATTTTGAGAATATGCCATCTGGTGAAAAGAGGATGAATAATGAAATCTTCTGATGTTGTGTGATAAACACGTTACCAGGAGAAGGAAATAGCATTTGTTATAACTAGTAACACTATTTGTATATAAGACTTCGATCCCCCCGTATCTGAGAAAAAATTACAGTTATTAATAAATAAAAGATAAAGTATATATTTATGTATATGTACAAGATGTTAGAGATTATGAGAGATAATAACAATAGAAATTAGGATTAATATTCTAAACTAAGGTGTTTGAGATATTTATCCTAGATATCAAAATTGGAATAACTAGACGACTATCACAAACCAGTATTTATAAGATAAACTTATAAATACTGATTTGGGTATTGGGTTCTCAACCTACTCAACCCGCGTTCCGATATCCATACAATTAGTACGTGTAACACGCGTGATATCCATAGAATAATATTACATATAATATTATTCATATAGGGAGAATATATCTATATATCCCTCACAAGATACAATCATATAGGATAAGATATATTAGATTAGACAAACATAGAATTAAAGAAAGAAGATAGATATACATATATAGATTAGACAAATTTCATCAAAATAGTGAGAATGGGTATATTAGCTGTTGCTCTTATTTTGTTTGGGTAAATGGACAACGACTACATATGCTCTTATTTTGTTTATTCATGTCACTTTCTAAAAATGGACTATCTAAATGCATGCATAGTGGCACTTATTAGCTGTTGGAATATTGGAGGTAACAGTTTGCTTAATCCTCAAAGCCATTGAGCCAAATGGGAACCGTAAGTTTCTGACTGACGTGTTTCCATTAAGTAATAATCGCAATTCTTTAGGATTGGAAGTTTTCTTCCAAACAGTGTCAATTTGGTCGATACAGATACGGATACTGATCCTAATACAAATTTTTTTGGCAACCCGATACCTTTCGGGAGACTGATATTTTGAACCTTGCTTCTAAAGACTACAAGAGACATGGAGGCTAAAACATCTATCATATTTTACAATGTTCATTTTGTAACCACCAAGCAACGGTTTGAATGATACAAGAGTGTAGTACAAAATTGTGACTGGACCTCGCGTTTGAGGTCTAGGCATCCCCAAACTTTAAATAATGTTCATTTTGTTATTCTTTTCATTCTCTCATAATTTACTGATAATTCAATAATCCGCTGAGTATAATTAGTCTGTTAAACAAATCTTAATTTTTCATTGTTAGACTTAGATGACAGATATTAGTTTAGTCCCATATGTAATAATGTATTGGTTTAGTTTTCCCTTCTCTCATATATATATAGGAGATATATTGTATCCAGATAATCAAAAATCAATAAGAACTCAATAAGAATCCAATAATAAAATAAACTATTCATTCATATTCCTAAATCTAACATGGTATGAAAGCATGTACTCCTATAAGGTTTATACTAATTTTATCCTCGTCATCGAGGTGGGGTGGTTCTCACCTTCATCGGAATCACTCAACTTCCCGACATCCCTCTCTCGATCCCAATCACAAACCCTAACTCAAATCCCTTACTCCTACTCAAACCCTAATATCCTTCCACATTTCTTCAGCCGCCACTTCATCTTCATCAACACAATAACAAGATCCACACAACTCCAGCAACACCAACCCCAACTGCAACCTTAGTCTAGAATATTAACCCTAATCACCATTCGTCAGCATTTCGTCGTAGTCCCTGCCGCTAGTTGCCGTCGTTGCCTCCACATTCTCCTCTATTTTGTAGTCCCTGCTGCTAGTTGCCGTCGTTGCCTCCACATTCTCCTCTATTTTGTAGTCCCTGCCGCTAGTTGCCGTCGTTGCCTCCACATTCTCCTCTATTTTGATCCCAGATCCGAGAAGATCCAGATTCAAAATCTAGTTTTTCTATTTGGTGAGGTTTGGTGTTCGGGCCAAGAAGCGGATCAGTTGTTGCATTTGCTGTTTAAGTCACATCCGCAAAGAAAAATTCCGACAGGCTGCTTTTGTTGTTCAGTGTTCAGGCCGAAGATTGGATCGCTGCTGCTGCTGCCGTTGAGTCAAACCGATCCACAAACAATCCCATTGGCTGCTGCGTGGGTGTTTGGTGTTCGGCCCTGGCATAAAATCAAGTCGCTACCACTGCTTTTGAATTAGACCCGACTCGCAAAGGAGTTCTATTGGATGTGCTTGACTATTTGGTATTCGGCCCCAAACAACAGTCTTAATTTTCTACAGACTTAGTTTGAAAGGGGGAGTTCTTGGCCGCATCCAATTTCCGGTCTCCCTTATCTCACCTTCCATCGACACTCACCAACTTCCGCATCCTGATCCTCATAGAAACTCACATTTTTTAATCCATCGTGAGTTTGAGAGGGAGAGATCCCAACATCATTCCAGATCCTGACGTCTGTACTTTCTTCCTCCACTATTACTACTTCTCAGTTCGGGGTGAGATCCCAACATGCGTCACTATCGTGCGCCACCAATATACTACTTCCTTCTTCTACTACTACAACTTCTCAGTTCGGGAGTGAGATTCCAACATGCGCCGCTACCGTGCATCACCACTACAACTTCTACTTCTCATTCGGGGTGAGATCCCAACATGCGCCGGTACCGTGCGCTACCACTACTACTTCTACTTCTCAGTTCGGGAGTGAGATCCCAACTTGCGCCGCTTTCGTGTGCCACCACTTCTTCAACTACTTCTCAGTTCATGGGTGAGATCCCAACATAGTTTGCCATCTACCGTGCACAACTCCTTCTACAACTTCATAGTTATACACCTTTCAAGATCCAAATAGTATTACAACTTCACTGTCAGGAGTCGACACACCTGCAACTTCTCACTTCTACACCTTTCAAGATCCAAAAGCCGGATCGTCCACACGCCATAGTGCGTCGTCCCATGCGCCATCTACTTGAGCGCCTTCCCTACGACATGCGTCATCACCAAGTGCATCACCATGGGCCGTCCCTGTCATATGAACATTGTCAGTATTCCAAACTCATGTTGCTTGAACCAACTTGAGTTTGAGAGATGGTGTTAGATGATAGATATTAGTTTAGTCCCATATCTAATAATGTATTGATTTAATCTTTCTTCTCTCCTATATATATGAGAAATATTGTACTCATTTAATCAAAAATCAGTAAGAACTCAATAAGAATCCAATAATAAAATAAACTATTCCTTCAAAGCATCCACAGTCGTTCAATGTAAAAAATGACAAAATGTATATTTTGACAATCCATTTCGACGAAACGCTGCAGTCGTTGAATGGCAAAAAAATGCATAAGTTCGTTAAAAAAGAAACAGACGTGATGTTTCGTCTGTCATTAAAAAATAATTTATACAGGCCGAAACTTAGGAAATATTAATAAAAAATACGAGAAGAAAAAAATTTCAAATTAACCGGATGTTTCGTCCGAGTCTTTTTGCAAAAACAAATTGCATAAACAATTTTAAAAAATATTTTGTAAAAAATATTTGCAAAAACAATTAAAAAATTTGCAAAATCAATTTTAAAAATTGCAAAAACAATTTACAAAATTTACAAAATTAATTTTAAAAATTATTTAAAAAAAAAAATTAAATTGGATTGGGACGAAACATGAAACATCATGTTCATTCCCACCCTTAAATTCATTTAACCGGTTATTTTATTTCGTTTTTTTTTACTTCGGACGAAACATCATGTTTTGTCCGATCAATTAAAAATATAATTAAATAATACAGACGAAACATGATATTTCGTAAGCTATAATATGCATTTTGCTATTTCGAATGCTATTTTTCCCTTTCTATTGTAGCCAAATTGTCAAAAAATGACAAAATAGCTCACGACTGTGTGCGCTACAGTAAAAAAAATGGCAAAAATGGCAAACAAGCAAACGACTGTGGATGCTCTCATATCCCTGAATCTAACATCTCCATGCTGTGCATGAGATACTTGGACTGAAAGGTTCAGAATTCCGGAGCCTGTATCTTTTCACTATTGGTAGTCTGGTCGTAGACAAGCGAATAATGAGTCTTCCTGTATATCCTGGTCCTGCCTTAATAGCATAGTTTTCCATACAATTCTTATACTTTCTGAAGCAGATAATAGATCACAGCATATGGCAACAAATTATTCTACTACTTGTATCCTCAATTCCCTATTAAGCTGGACTCTTCCTTCTTTCCTATCTTGTTTGTAGTGATTTTGAGGTTATGTGACTGATCGACAGTCACAAAAGCAGTCTATTCTCATCTATAACAGAAAGTTCATTGTATAATCACTGTCTTTCTCTTTTTTGATCAGAAATGATTACTGGAAAATGGTAATGATAAAAAGAATAGTTTTTGCGTTCAACTACTGTAAGCTAGCAACAGATTCAGCTTAAATTTGTTTAAATGAAGAAGCTTTCTATTCTCATATGTGACAAAATGTTACTGTATAGTCACTGTTTAATTTGAAATGATTACTGGAAAATGGTTACCAGTAATAGAAGATCAATAGCTTTTGCATTCAACTACAATTCCGCAGTAATATTCTCTGCTTAAATTTGTTTGTAATTTGAGATGCTTTCTTGCCTCTTACTTTAAGCAGTGGTAACTGTATTGTTTTTACTTGTATGTATTAAAGGTGTAATGAATATAATGTAATTATCCTTCTCTTTAAATCATGGTTCAAGGTGTAATGAATACAATGTAATTATCCTTCTCTTTAAATCATGGTTCAGGTCATGGAAGAATTGAGGAAAATAGAAGTATTTACCGTACTGCGAATCTCTTTAAATCTGCAGTATTTCTTAGTAACGCTGCTTCTTAGTAACGCTGCAGATAGAAATCTTTGTTAGATTTATATATGCTCAACAGCCTAAATACACAATATCTCAGAGAAAAATTGAACAAATATACAACTCATAAACTCATAGATTTGAACTGTTATCATACAAGAGACTTTGATTCCAATCCTCTTTCTCTCATCAATCTCCTCATTCTCTCAACCCCTTCAAATCTTCCTGCATTCCTGTATATCTTCATCATTAGCTCAAAATTATGCTCATTGTCAGGCTCCATCTCAAACAGCTTCTCAGCTGCAACCTCCCCTTTATCAATATTACCATGCACGGAGCAAGCAAACAGCAGGGCTCCCCAAATGGTCGGCCCAGCATCAAATGGCATCCAATGCAATATGATCTCGTAAGCCTCGTCAATTAGCCCTGCTCTTGCTAACATATTCACCATACATCCAAAATGCACCATCTCCGGCCTAATATCATATTTCTCCACCATCTTCTTAAATAGTCTCTGCCCATCCTCCACCATTCTCAAATTCGCACAAGCTGACAGCAAAGATATGAATGTGACCTTGTCTGGGCGTTGCCCATTCTCCTCCATTTGTCGAAACAAAGACAACACTCTTGGATCCCTACGATGAGCTGAAATTATTGCATTCCATGAAACAAGATCTTTCTCATGCATTGATTCAAAGATCATTAGTGCACGACCCAACTCATCACGCTCAGAGTATAAACCTATCAATGAGTTTGCAACTGACAGATTTTGCTCAAGGCCTCGCCTTAGAACCCAACCATGGATTTCTAGCCCCAACTCATCAAATGAAGAGAATCTTGATAGCATTGCAGATATAGTAATAGAATCAGGCTCAGTTCCATCATCAATCATTCCTCGACAAGTTTCCAAAGCTTCAAGAACAAGCCCGTGCCTAATATACCCAGTCAGCATCGAATTCCAACTAACTGAATCTCTATCCACAATGCGATCAAAAACCTGTCGAGCCTTCATTATATCACCACACTTAGCATACATATCCACCAGCGCATTCATTACAAAAATATCACCACCAAACCCACACCGCACAATGTGACGGTGCACAGCCTCACCATGCTGCACCGATCCAATTCCTGCACACGCCTTCAACACCCTAGGGAACGTAAACCTATCCGGCTCCACACCCTCTTCCTCCATCTGGTAATAAACCGCCATGGCATCTTCATAAAGACCCATCTCAGTATAACCCGCCATAAGCGAATTCCACGGAAATGCGTTGGTTTTGTTTCTCTCCGGCATTAAATCAAACAGTTGATGGGCTTCTTCGATACGGCCAGAAAACGCATACAAGCGTAGTAGCTTGGACGAAAGGTCAGCGCTGTTACGGAGGAGGGAAGGGGGGATGAGGGAATGGAGGAGGGTGATGTGGCTAATGGGAGAGTTCAAGTGGAAGCATGTTTCTAGGAGGGAGGAGAAGATGGAGGGCTCAATGGGGATGCCGCGGTTGATGTTGGATTGGAGTTGGTGGAAGACTTGGGTGAGGGCTTGGTGTTTGGAGAGGTGGTGGGACTGGGAGGGCGGTGGGGTTATGAAGAGGGGAGTTGGAGTTACGAATGGTTGTTGTTGCTGGCGTTTTTGTGGGTTTGTTCTGCGCTCCTTGTTCTTTCTTTTGGGTCTGTTTCTAAGTGTGATTATTTGGGATGATGATGATGATGATGGTGGTGGTGGTGGTGGTGGTGGTGGCAGTGGTAAAGGAGTGATGTGAAGAAGATGCATGGTTTGAATTTTAAAATGACAAGGCTTTGATTTGGATTGAGGTTCAGTTAGTGCTTTCTCTCTTCTTCCAATTTTGCATCAGCATTTTGTTTTCCCCTGTGGACTTGGCTCTGCGTGTAGTTTAATGTTTTTGCGTATACGCAGTCCAATGTCTTTTACTTATATTATGTCTAAGAGCCAACTATTTACACATGCTAATTCATAAGCTGACTTCATTCTCAGTTGTTGGGATGATATGGTAATTGATATGGGTTAGGAGCGACGTGGCCCATTCTGGACCACAGGATTCCCTCAGGATGCGCGCACCTCCTGATCCTCCAGATCCTCCACTTCAGCCCGGGGAACCGCCCGGACATTTGCCACGTCAGCCCTAAACCGCTCGGGTGCACCGCTTCAGCCACGCGGGCAACCGGGTCCAGACCCGGCCCCAAACGGGTCCAGACCCGGTTGACATCTTCTATAAATACCAGACCCCTACTCCTTCACCAGGTAATCAATTTTTCCCACTCAAACCCTAGTTACTGTTACTCACTTAGTAACTGACTAGATCGTCGGAGGGTCTGTCACCGGGACCAACCCCGGTGTTCCGAGACCGTCTGCAGGTACACGAGACCCTCGGATCCGAGCCTCAATGATCCGAGCCAAGCATCAGCCTCCACCTCAATACCGCCTACCTCAGTACCGTTCGACCAGCCAAGGGTCGTCTGCATAGGTGTCTCCTCATTCAATACAAATTGAGTAACAACTCACGCCAGGTGCATCCACACGTTCTCCAAAAACAAACCGCATCAGGATGGCACCGTCTATGGGAAACTGCCTATCGTAGACGCCAATCCGAGCCTCGCTTCCAACGGTACCCTAGTAGACGCCGACCCGAGCTCCGCCCCTGTCGGCGTTCCAGTCGACACGAGCTCACATGGTGCCCAAAGCCGCAAAAGCTGTTACCTCCGCACGCCGACACGACGTGCCTCCGCAAGGCATCGATGCCAACGCTCAGGGACCGAACAACAAAAGGGTCCAGAGCGACCTGCGGGGGGTAATCTCGAACCGCCAGGCCAGCCGTGGCAGGGGAGGAGCCGCTTCCAACTCGGCTCCGAACCATCCCAGACCCCCATCCCAAGGGGCTCCGAACCATCCCAGACCCCCGTCCCAGGGGCGGGAGCCTGCGCTCAGCCGAGTCGGCCGGCAATAGTCTGCCCAACTGAACCGGGCCGAAGGGGCCCCAGTTACCCACCAGGAATTTCAGGACTTCCGAAGGGAAATCTTGGGTGCCCTTCGAGGAGTCCCCGTCAACGAGGACTCTCGCCGTTCCCACACTCGGTCTCAGGCCGAGGCTACCGTGTCTCGCCAGTCGACAATCCCCCCAGAGTATGATGGCGACATTTTGAAGCGCCTCCAAGAAATGGAGGAGCGCCTCGACCACGTTGGTAACGGCGACCAAAAAGCAGCTCAGGGGTACCGGCCGGTTCGTCCTCCTTTCTCCGCTTTCATCCTGCAGGCGGAGATACCCCGCAATTTCCGTCCGTCTCAGTTCGAGACATACGATGGCGAGGGCGATCCTGCTGATCACATGGAGGGCTTCAAAACCCTCATGATGATTCACAGCGCATTGGATCCCCTCCTGTGCCGAGCCTTCCCCGCAACACTCCGGGGTCCGGCTCGGGAATGGTTCTCCAAGCTCACCCCCGGCTCCATCTATTCTTTCGACTAGCTAGAGGGCAGCTTCCTCGCCCACTTCGTAACCAGCCGAAAGGCCGAAAGAACGAGTGCATCACTACTCGGACTCCGGCAAAAAGAGGGGGAGCCACTCCGGGTGTTCGTCCGAAGGTTCACCGCCGAGGCGAGGTCAGTCTCATCCCTCGACCCCGGCGTTGCCTCGGCAGCTTTCCGCCACAACGTCCGACATGGACAGCTAAAGGCCTCCCTGGCGAAGAAGCCGCCGATAGACTTCCCCGACCTCCTCAACCGGGTCGAAAAATATATCCGAGCTGAGGAGGCCCTCAATCCCGAGGACCAGAAGGAAGCTCCCGGGAAGGGGAAGCGCGAGGCCGACGAGATTGAGCCGGCGAAAAAAACTCCAAGAGACGGGGACTCCGCAAAGAAGGTTCCGCCGATCCCCCGCTTCGAGAGGTACACCCCACTGACGCAGAACGTGTCGACAATCCTCTTAGCGATTGAAGACAGCGACCTCGTTCAGTAACCCCCTCGACCGTCCAACCACACCAACAAGAAGAGGGATCAGCGGTTCTATTGCCGTTTTCACCGGGACAATGGGCATGACACAGACCACTGCCGTGCCCTGAAGGACGAAATTGAGGCCCTCATCCAACGAGGGTACCTCCGAGAGTTCAGACGAGAAGGCGCCCGGGAACTGCGGGACAACAGAAACAGGAGGGATTCCCCTCCTCCCCGAGGGCACCGACAGCGTCTCGAGCGGGACCCAGATCCCGAGGAACCAGAGGATCGAGCAATCCTACATTGCATCCACGGAGGGCCTATGGGAGGCGAATCCAACACTTCCCGCAAGGCCTTCATCCGGGACGTCAATACCGTCCAGGGCCCTCTCTCCCCCCCAGTCCAGCAACTCCCCATCTCCTTCTCAGGAGAGGATTTGGAGGGGGTTTGGCTCCACTGTGACGCCCTCGTCATCAACCTCGGCATGGCGAACTTCAACGCCCGGAGAATCCTCGTAGACAACGGGAGCTCGGTAAATATTCTGTTCCTCGAAGCATTCGAGAACCTGAAGCTCTCCCGCGAGAAACTCAAGCCAGCCGGGTATACCCTACACGGATTCTCCGGCGTCCCCGTGACTATAGAAGGGATCGTCACCCTAGATGTCACGGCGGGCACAAAGCCCAACAGAAGGACCGAGTCTATGGACTTCATGGTTGTGAATGTCAAGGCAGCCTACAACGCCATCCTCGGCCGCCCGGGGCTCTGCTCCCTCCAGGTGGTTCCCTCGGCCTACCATCAGAAGATGAAATTACCTACCAATACTGGCGTCGGAGTTGTCCGCGGGAATCAGGAAGCAGCACGTTCGTGTTACATGACGGCGACGAATTATGGGTCGACGAATTATGGATCCCTTCCCCCCGAATCATGGCTTTCGACGAGGCTGCCAACTCCCAACAGCTGCAGGCCGACCTGGACCTCATAGACGAGTTCAGGAAAAAGTCCGCCCTTAGAAGAAGCATCTACCAACAAAGAATAGAGAAGTTCTACAACAAGAAGGTGCGCCCAACTGACATCAAACTCGGAGATCTTGTCCTCTGAAAGCTGGCGGTATCAAATCCCGGCCAGAAGAAAAAGTTGGCACCAAATTGGGAGGGCCCGTATAAAGTATCTGAAGTCGTGCGCCCCGGCACGTACCGACTGACCAGTGCCGAAGGCAAGCCCATCAAGAGGCCCTGGAATGCGGAGCACTTAATCAAGTTCCTAGGAGGAGAGTAGCCTCCATGTAAAATATCATGATTGTAATCGGCACGTCGTGCCTAGTCTTTTGTAAGGTTTAAATATATTGTAAATATGCCAACTTTCTTAAAACAAGCCCACGGCTTAGTATTTTGTAACAAATAAAGAACATATCTCGAGATCGGCGCTCGGATAACAGTGCGAGCCCAAAAAGCTTCCCTTACAAGCTTAGGGTTCGGCGCTCGGATAACAACGCGAGCCCAAAAAGCTTCCCTTACAAGCTTAGGGTTCGGCGCTCGGATAACAGCGCGAGCCCAAAAAGCTTCCCTTACAAGCTTAGGGTTCGGCACTCGGATGACAGCGTGAGCCCAAAAAGCTTCCCTTACAAGCTTAGGGTTCGGCGCTCGGATGACAGCGCGAGCCCAAAAAGCTTTCCTTACAAGCTTAGGGTTCGGCGCTCGGATGACAGCGCGAGACCCAAAGGTTCACTTACGAGCTTAGGGTTCGACACTCAGATAACATCTCTGGCCCAAAAAGCTTCTCGTACAAGCTTAGGGTTCGGTGCTCGGGCAGCTCGGCCTGGTTGGTTTTTTGATAACGTGCATCCAATCAAACAACTCTCTTTCAACCACGCCCGCATCATCTCTCCCTGAGAACATGTGTAGGAGCTCGGCGTCGACCCCGAGCAAGGCTGGTGCCTTCTCCAAGGCACCGCGACCTTGACGCTCGGCGGTGACCCTCCGCTACTCCTGTAGTTGCCTTTCTCACCGGTATGGGGGCTCGACATCCGTCCCTCGCTCGGTTTGGGCTCCTTGAAGCCCATCAACCTATGTACGAGGCGACATCCGCCAGCCACGCCCGCACCGTCTCTCCATGAGAACATATGTAGGAGCTTGGCGTCGATCCCGAGCAAGGCGGGTGCCTTCTCCAAGGCACAGCGACCTTGACGCTCGGCGGCGACCCTCTACTACGCCTGCAGTTGCCTTTCTCACCGGTATGGGGGCTCAGCATCCGTCCCTCGCTCGGTTTGGGCTCCTTAAAGCCCATCAACCTATGTATGAGGCGACATCCGCCAGCCACGCCCGCACCGTCTCTCCCTGAGAATATGTGCAGGAGCTCGGCGTCGACCCCGAGCAAGGCGGGTGCCTTCTCCAAGGCACCGCGACCTTGACGCTCGGCGGCGACCCTCTGCTACGCCTGCAGTTGCCTTTCTCACCGGTATGGGGGCTCGGCATCCGTCCCTCGCTCGGTTTGGGCTCCTTGAAGCCCATCAACCTATGTACGAGGCGACATCCGCCAGTTACGTCCGCACCGTCTCTCCCTGAGAACATGTGCAGGAGCTCGGCGTCGATCCCGAGCAAGGCGGGTGCCTTCTCCAAGGAACCGCGACCTTGACGCTCGGCGGCGACCCTCTGCTACGCCTGCAGTTGCCTTTCTCACTGGTATGGGGGCTCGGTATACGTCTCTCGCTCGGTTTGGGCTCCTTGAAGCCCATCAACCTATGTACGAGGCGACATCCGCCAGCCACGCCCGCACCGTCTCTCCCTGAGAACATGTGCAGGAGCTCGGCGTCGACCCCGAGCAAGGCGGGTGCCTTCTCCAAGGCACCGCGACCTTGACGCTCGGCTGCGACCCTCTGCTATGCCCGCAGTTGCCTTTCTCACCGGTATGGGGGCTCGGCATCCGTCCCTCGCTCGGTCTGGGCTTCTTCAAGCTCATCAACCTAATTCCGAGGCGACATCCGCCAGTCACGCCCGCACCGTCTTTCCCTGAGAACATGTGCTGAAGTTCGGCCTCGACCCCGAGCAGGCGGGTGCCTTATTCAAGGTACCGCGACCTTGATGCTCGGCGGAGACCTCGACACTCTTGCAAATGGTTCTCACAAGCATGGGGGCTCGATGAACCAAAGCACCATGCTCGGTCCCGACCCAGTGTTGACAAAATTTTATTAAGGTTTAGAGCGTCCACCTTCGGCAGACGCCCCGAGCCTCGTGTCGAATTACTGACCACCCTCTCACCCGCGAACAACTCGGGGTTTTACGGCCTTGACCAGCCTAAACCCCGAATTGTTCGAGGATGGCAGGGGGGCCATCGACCCGCTGCTCTCTCCGTCCCGGAACAAACGCTCCGAGCCTTCGAGCTGTTCAGCTGACCCTCCTCTTGCCCCCGAACAACTTGGGGTTTACGGCTCTTACGAGCCCAAAACCCCGAATTGTTCCCGGACGGCAGAAGAGCCACCACGCTTCGGCTCCCCCCGACCCCCCGAACCGATCTATCGGCCCACCGCTCACCAACGAACAACCCGGGGTCTCACGGCCCCAACGGCCTGAACCCCGAATAGTCCGAGGGTGATCGGTGTGCCTCCGATCCGGAGTACTCGGAAATATTATATTCTCTGGGCGTCCGCCGTTAGCAGGCACCCGAGTCAGACGACTCACTGCCTGACAACCAACGAGGGGAGTGGGGGATTATATAGCCCCCTAAGGCCCTCATTTATTGCGTCTGGGAATGCGAAACGACGGAAGGCGAAACGTCGCCATAAATGCTCATGGGAATGCGAAACGTCGACAATTATTGCTTATCGAAAAACTAACCGCCGACACCGTCGCGCCCGTTGCAATCGGCCACCTTGGAGCCGACCCCTGCCCAACTAACCCGGTAACCGTCCCTAACAACCAAGGTGATCAGAGCGTGAAAAATCAAAGGTTCTTATTCATTACTCATTGCTTACAACTCAATGAACGTCGGTAGAAATACAATGAAAAAGCTCACCACTCACTCACTCAGCTGCGAACTCAAATTCGGGACTTCCATCATGCTCGGCCGGACCGACCCGGGAAGACACGTCTGCCACCGAGCGTCACGCATCTTCGGGCGGCACCCCATCCGGTAGAAATATCGGAGACCTCCCCGGGGTCGCATTGCTGGCCCCTTCTATCAAACCAGCACCCAACACCAGCTTCAGTCTGCGGATCTCCAGCTCCTTCTTGACTACGGCCTCACGAAGAAATGACTCCGAAGCCGACCCCGCGCTTGAAACATCCGAGAGGGACCAGCCTGTCTCGATAACCCACCAGTCCCGGTCGGCTACGGCCTTCTTCAGGCATGCCAACTCCAAGCCGAGCTCCCTGGACTTGTTCAGAAAATAGTTAAAGGCGGCGGCTCGGTCCCGAGCTTGCTTCTGTTGACGAAGCAAAACTGCCTCCGAGGCCTCCTCCCCCATTCGATCTAGGGGTACCTCGGTAAAAATGGGGAGGGCAACACTGGTCCCGTGCGTCTATCAAAAGACGAGAACAAACATCACAAAAAACACAAGTCTGAAAGGATCGGCCCAAAAAATAAATTTCATTGCTTTCAAAAAGTTTGATACAAAAGCCGCGGTGGCCAGTCCGCCCAAGGAATTTACATCAAAACAAGAAAAGAAAAAGAAAAAAAAAATCTATTCTTGAGGGGGGGTGGCACCTCTTCATCGACCTGATTGCCCCCCGTATCATCGCCCCCCGGGGTGAGAGGAAGGTTCGGCGTCCACCCATAGCAGAGATGGTTCACGTGCTGCTCGGGGTATATTTGTTTAAAATGGAACTTGGCTTGTTCGTACGCCTCGTCCTGCGCCACCATGATGGTCTCCCCCAAGGCCGACTCCATCTCCTGCAGTGCCTTCTTCCCCTTCGCTGCCTCGGCCACGATCTTCGCCTCAAGGTCCTCCCGGTCCTGCTTGTGGATCTTGCAGAGCGACTCTATCTGGGCCTCATGGACGGCCACCATCCCTCGGGCCTCTTTCAGATCATCGGTGGCTTTGTTCAGCTCACGGAGGTACTTCTCCGCATTCCGCCTCTCGATGAGTATCTCCTTCTCCAAGCACTTGTGGAAGTGCTGGCCATGGAGCATCGCCTGTCCGAAGAGAGAGAGATCAGAAAAACTCCAAGTCATTGAGTAAAACAGAGCCAAGCCAACTTACCGAGAGGGTCGCCTGAGACCACCGCATGTAGGCCTGGTCCGCCGTCTGCACTGCCAGGGCCATCCGATCGCGCTCAGTGGCGCACTTCGAGACGAACTCGACCGCCACAGGCCCGTCGAGCAGAGAATCACCCCGCACGATGGACCAATCAAGGGCAAAAGGCAGCGTACCATGCTTGCTCACCATCTCCGCGGCGCTGGGGCCGGAGAGGGGGGAGCCCTTTTTCCGGGGCATCCACGGTCTTGCCCGAACTGCCAGCCGTGTCCCGAGCCCCCCTCGACGAATGGGAGGACTGGGAGTGTGGCCTCTTAGCCCTCTTCACCGGGGAAGGCTCCTCGGCCGCCGATGCCTGCACCTAGGAGGACGCGCCGGTCTGCGCGGCAAGCTTCCGCTTCTCGGCCGCTATCCTCTCCTGCTCGGCCTTCTTCCTCTTCTCTACCCTCGCCTTCTCGGTGACAGCGAGCAACAACTTCTTCGCGTCCGCCTGTTGGGTTGTCATCCCTACAAAAAACACAAAAGAAAAGCTAACGTTAACACGAAGGCAGGAAATGAACATATTCGGAAAGAGACATACTAGGGTCGGCAGGACTCAGTCCGGCCCAGGCGAGGTGTATCTCGGTCACTCGAGGCCATGCTATACTGTGCCCCCCAGTGATCTTCTCCACCCTTTTCCATTCCTTGGTAGTCAAGTCGCTCTTCCTTGGAGGCTTGTGCTTTGGCTTGACGAAGTTCCATTTGGTTGGGATTCTCCAAGACCCCTCAGTTCGAACCACAAAATACTTTTCTTTCCACGCCTTTATAGAGTCCGGGTGACCGTGCATAACCTTCTTATGCGGCCTCGGCAAAAAATAAAATATCCCCTCCTGATCTCCGAGCGAACCAATCCCAAAAATAGCTCGGAAATACGTCAGCCTCGGCTTCACTCCTTTCTCTTGACACTTCAACATGTAGCAGACTAAATGTTTCCAGGAGTTCGGACCGTACTACATGGGACACAGCTTCGCCCAGTTTAAAATCCTCTTCACAAAAGGATGGAGGGGCAGCCTCAGCCCCGAGAGGAAGGCGTCCTCAGGAAACATACAATACCCCGGCGCCAGAGCCGTGGTGGGCCGAATACCCGGGCTCAGAAGGAAGATCTCGAACTCCCGCGGAATATAGTAGGCAGCCCTGATAATGTTGAGGTACTCCGCCTTCAGAATGCTCGGGATGCTATCTGCGCCGATCTTCACCCGAGTGTCTTCGCCCCGGCACGGGAGGGATTGGTTCAATGTCCTTAATGTCGTCAGGATACATATGAATCGACCCTGGGTTCCTGAAGGTGACCGGGGGAAACTCGAGACCCGGTCTCGGTGCGTACTCATCAGGCGAGGAAGGACTGTGGGGAATGGTCATGGCTTTCTTCTTCCGACGAGGGCGAGCCTTACGCTCGGGGGACGGCGTCGACAAAGGGGGAAGTGGTGGAAGATCTTCCCCGACCCCTGTCGGCCCTCCAGCCGTACTTTGGCCAGCCACCTGTTCGTCGACCTCCTCCTCCTCGTCTTCCTCGTCACCCTCAGCACCCTCGGCGACCTGCTCATTTTCGTCCCCCTCTTCATCATCATCTGTAACACCTCGAATTTTTAAAATATCGAAAATGTCTGTTTTTATATATTTTGAGTGGTGAAAATTATTTTTGATATATTTTATTTAAATATTGATATCGGTAGGGATATTTATGGTAGATTGGTATTATTGCTATATATTGAAGCCATGAGTCGAGATTTTATGTGAATAAATATTGTTTGTTTTATTTTATAATTTTGAAGGATTATTGCGAGATAATTGCAAGTATTTTGTATTGTTGGTGCTATTAAAGAAAAGAGTTGGGTTTACTTGAAATATTTTGGAGGTCTAGGGGTCTATTTGTAAATATCCATTTATAAAAATATTATTATTATTATAATTTTATCTCTACTACTATAATGGGAGAACACCTTAGTGTAATTTGTCCTCAATCCAAATATTTTCGAAAATAGACCAGTTATGGACTAATTTTGGTAAATATTTTCAAAAGTGGACCAGTTTGGTAATTATTTTCCATAGTGGATCAGTTTGGAAATTATTTTCTTAAAACCCCTCACTTTTCTCTCCTTCTTCCTTCTCCCTTCTTTCTTTCTTTTCTGATCCGATCGAAGCCAGACCAAACCCCACTTCGGTCTCTCCCTCTCTCCTCCAATCCACTTCGTTTCTCCACCAAATTCGAATTAAATTGAGGAGTATGCTAATTGAGGGGTTCTCTACATCGTGGAAGTGTCAGATTTTCAAAAGGATTCCGAAAAGGTATACCCTAATTTATTTATTCGTATAAAATTTAGTGTGGTTAGTTTTATTGAATAGGATTATGATGGTAGAGAGATTTAGAGGTGTTGGAAGTGGAAGATTTAGGGAATTAGTGGATTGTTAGAAAAATTACAAGTTGTTAGTAAATTAGGATTTTGGATTTGTAAAATAGAGATATATATATATTAGAAATATCCTTTAGATGGTGGTAAAAATTTTAGTGAGCCATTAGAATAAAATGGGAAGTAGTAATTTTGGCATAAACTCAAATTATGGAGTTTATGAAATCGGGTAGAAAACTCGATCCAAATAATTATAGAAAATGCATATGAGGGTGTAGAGTATTATGGAAGTATTAATATAAATTTAGGATGATTTTTATAGGCTTAAGCTCAATTAAATTGAGTGAAATAGACCATAGGTGAAAAGTGCACGCCGGGTGTTCGATGAAATGCCCGAACGAGATTTAGTGAGAATTTGATGGGTTCGGAGGTGTAGTTGAGTCTTATTATTATTATTAACCCTAATATGTGAGATTAGGACGAAGGGGATTAAGGAATTTAGAAAATGTGAATTTTTCTTAGTAGAAAGCTTCCGATCAATAAGGGAGTATTTGTATTAGAACCCGAATTCGAAATCTATCGATGTAGCACACTTACATATGTCATTTGTGACGTGTGGGTGAAGACGGATTCAAATTTGGAGATCCGTAAGTTGAGTTTTGAGTTTTAAACTAATCGGTTCTATAATTTTTCAATTAGGAGGAAAAAATCAAACTTCGACTGGCTACAGGACGGACGTGGGACATCGTTTGCTCGAGCCGTCAGGTGAGTATGTTGTAATTAGGTATATTCTATATTGTGGCCAAATTTCGTGGCATTTCGATATATTTGATAGAAGTTATGCTAAAAATTCAATTTTCCGAAAAATACGGATTTTTAAGGCCCGAAAATGGAATTTTGAGATATTTGATGAAATTAACTATTCTAAGTATATAAAACCTATATTATGGGTTAATGTGACGTGTTGAAGTATAAAAACTAAATATATTGAATTGTTTATGCATATTTTCGCCCCGTGCATGTTTCGTGCATGTTTTTGGGTATCTAGGCCGATATAGGTAATTTTGGCATATGCGGAGCCTTGTGTATGGGCTAGCATGTTATGGATGGAGGTTATATGATGTAATTAGACGAAATTAGTGATTGTGATCATGTGTTGGAAACTCGTGTATTTATAATGCATGTTTTGGGCATGTTTTGGGACATATAAACCCTTATAGGTGATTTTACTTGCATGAAATAAGGTGTATGACCTAGTATGCTATAATTGGATATTATGAGATTTAATTAGAGGAAATAATTAATTTTGGCCTCTTTGTCTGGGACACCCGCATGTGTGGGGTATATTTGTAATATATAGATAGATGATTATGACGTGTGATACAATAGTGAATGAAATTAATAATTGGATACGTGTTTACATTTTAAATGTGTTCGAAGTGAAATAATGGGCAACAATATGATATTATTTTGTGATGATTTATATATTTTGATATGCTTACGATACAGACTAACGTCTTATAATTCTTTTATTTACGATATAACTTGGTGTATGTTTATGGGTGATTTAATGAAGTAGCGAATAACATGGTATTCATAATGGGTGATGTTATGGTAGGTTAAATAACATGATGGTTTCTATGTTAAATGACATGGGATATGCATATATATATATGATACAACGAGATGGTAATAAATATCGTGGACATCAGATGTGCATCAAATGCAAGAAAAAGGTGAGATGGTAAGTGTTAATAAAATGTGTTATTATTCTTGTGATTAAAGTCAAAGATGTGGCTATTGTTGAATTAAAAGCTGTGATGCTTTATGTTGATAAAGTAAAATGGAAAGATGCAATGATTAATGCTAATAACAGATGGCTTGTTGACCAGTACCTACAGCAATCCTGGGGGTTTGGGCTAGACCTCCTAACACCCAAGGACCGGCTTGGGGTAAGTGGACCCAAACTATGTTTGGGGTAAGTGGATTTTATCGCCCAAGCTATCGGCTTGAGGCCCGGTTTCTCTCGATGACAGCTGTCGCGAGGACGTACCCAGTTTATTTGGGGTAAGTGGTTTTTCCCTCGATGACAGATGTCGCGAGGACGTACCCAGTTTATCTGGGGTAAGTGGTTTTTCCCTCGATGACAGACGTCGCGAGGAAGTACCCAGGTTACCTGGGGTCAGTGGCTTTTTCCCTCTTGGCTTCGGCTGGGAGGACGTACCCAAGTTCTACTTGGGGTAAGTGGTTCCCTCGCTAGTTCGGCTAGGAGGAAGACGTAGCCTCGGACGAGTAAGACTCTGTGTGAGCATCGGGCCGCGTGTTTACTGGGCTGTCGGCTTTCAGTATGTTGGGATACTGTGGCTCACTGGTCGACAAACTAATAAAATAAATAAGTGTTAATAATAGATGTGGTAGTAAGAGGAAGTGGATAGTAAAATGTGAATTGTGCGTGGAAAAGAAAGTGAATGGTAAAATGTGAATTGCGTGGGAAAAGAAAGTGGATAGTAAATTGTGAATTGTGCGTGGAAAAGAAAGTGGATAGTGAAATGTGAACTGTGTGTGGAAAAGAAAATTGTGTGAATGAAGTAAATGTAAAAGTGAACGTGCTATGAGTTAATATATGAAAAGAAGTGATAAATGCCGCTTGTGATTAATTTAAGATGGAAATAATAAAAGAGATGTGTTATCATGAATAATATGGAGTAATTGTATTATGTGTGTGATCATTTAAGTAAAATACAGTTGATATGAGTTGTACCTTGGAATTGTGTCAAGGAACTACCTGCCCGCAATGTCAGTGGAAATTGTGGGAACTACCTGCCTTGGCATAATTCGCAGGGTGAATGGATATAATAGTGGTAATGATTAATAGAAATGAGAAATAAAGTGAAGTAAAGATGATAAGTGATTGAAGTGAAATTAATAATCAAGCTATCGGCTTGAGATGTGATGTGATATTACCCAAACTGTGTGTTTGAGGTAAGTGATTATTACCCAAGCTACCGGCTATGGGATGTGATATGTGGTGGCCCCAGAGTGTGTTTGGGGGATTAAGTGAGAATGATAATAAGATGTATTGTTATAAGAAAAAGTAATTACTCAAGTGATATAATAAGATGTGAATGAGCTATAAAACATGGTTTTGATGCAATAAGTATAAGTATTCTAATTAATGAGGTGTTAATGATGTGATGAAATGTGAGTAACTCCCATGGGCAATGAGATGTGGTAATTATGTCATGAAAAATGAAGGAATGTGGTAGTATGAGAATAGATGCATATGTTTATGATGTGATACTTTTATAACATAATAAAATAAATACCTGTTTTATAAGATTGGATATGACAATGGTTAGTAAAGAAAGTATGTTGTGATAGGAGTTTGTGTACCTTGGAAGTGTGTCGGGGAACTACTCGCCTGCTATTTCCGTGGAAATGGTGGGAACTACCTGCCTCGGCACAACTTCCAGGATGAATGTGTGTGTTGATGACATAATATAAGTAAATAAAACGCATGGCTAAATAGAGTTGGAGAAACGATGTAATAACATCATGTAGTTATGTTAATATAAATAGTGAAATGCTGATATGATGATAAGTGTGGAAAGATGAATATTCGTATTACGCGAATATAAGATAAGTATATTTATATATCTATACGAGGTTGATGTGAAGTGTATTATGAAATGTGGGAAGTATGGATAATTAAATAATTGAATGCAGGATTGGCAAAGTATGTGATTTATCACTGTATTGACGATGTTGTTGTGTTCAGGATTCAGGTGGCACTATTTAATTTGGTATTTGTAAGTTTAAGTATTTTCTTTATACTATTTTAATTTGTCGTTAGATTAGTAATTATACTCACACCAGAAATGGCTAACCCCGTAGTGTTTTGGGGGGTTAGGGGAGTCTGAGGACTACCCTAGATCCCCCACTGTTGCAGGTTCTCATCAGTGCAGAGGTGAGGCAAGGAGTGATAGTATAACTTTTTATTTTAAAAGTTTGTATTATTTAGTTATAGGAATAGTGAAATTTATGATTTAAATTGTATTATGGATGTATAAGCAGGTATATGATGATGATGAGTGTAGTGTGGGGTGGTGTGGTATGTTTGTGACCCGTACCCATGTCGTTGTGGAGTACCGGACTCTGTGGTAAGTTTTACAATGATTTTTCTAAGATTTTACCTCGTTTTTCAAAGAAATTCATAGTTTTTAATTGATATTTGATAATCCGTTATGAGTTTGGCCCCCAGAGCATTATATTATATTGCCAGTATGTATCTGCTCATTTTGGCCTGGGGAGCCTATGAAAATATTATGTGGTTTGTGAGCTACGGAATTTTGAGCAGAATTCCGTAAGCTTTTTGTGTTTCGGGGCAAAATTTACAGGGGAGACTCTGCCAAAATTTTTCCTGAAATATAACTTTCTTAGTTTATAATTAAAGTGATATAGAAATTGAAAGAATTGAATTTGGAGACTTAGTTTTGAAAAAAAAAAAAAAAAAAAAAATTGGGGTCGTTACAGTTGGTATCAGAGCTTAGGTTAACTAGGATAGAGTTTGTGATGGTTTGTATCCTAGTGATCCTGTCATGTGAGTATGGGTTCATTCTTGCTAAGTCGTGGAGATGAAGTATTTTATGTTTTGTGGGTGTTTTGTTTAGTAACAGTTCTTTTGTTGAATGGAGTGAACCCTTTAGACTTTTGTCTGACTTTGTGTCATGATTATTTTTAGCCCTACATATATTATACCTTTTTTGAAAGCCCAATAAGAATTTGTGTGTTATTGGGATACATTGATTGATGTGGGTGTGAAGGGTTATTCCTTGGAAATTTTATATATGTTTTATAGATCGCGGGGTTGTGTAGTAATCGTTATTATTTGATATAAGGTAATGGGTGGGTTAGGAAGGCTTTATGCATAGTTGAGGTATGATGCATGAATGATTCGGGTGAGAAGGCCCGATGAGACTCAGTTTCTACTTGTATGAAATGTCTTAGACGATGTGAGTATGTCTGTTGGGTTTGGTGGAAATATCTAAGGCGATGATTGAGATTGTTGATGTGGTTTGCCAAGTTTCTAATTTATTCGATGGGGTTTTTGGTCCCTCACCCTGGTGAAAGTTCAAAATTAAATTGATATTGGTATGACTCCTATTTCTAAATCAGCTTGTGCTCTAGCACTTTAGGAATAAGGAGAGATGAAGGAGAATTTGAGGTGATGCTTTTGGAAAGGATTATCGGTTGAAGTGATACGCCATTGGGCGCTCGGCAGTTTTGTAACAAGGAAGATAGTTCACCGAGAAGGTGTGTTAAGTAAGGGGATTATTAAGTATTTATTGTTGAGAATAGATAATTGATGGATTTAGTTGCGGGGAGTGCCACTAATCTCCCGGCTAGAGTTGCGCACCGAGTACTATCAGATAATCTTTGAAGAGAGAAAAGATCTCAGGAATTGTTTTTCGTACTCGGTATGAATTATATGAGTTCTTAGTGATATCTTGGGACTGGCGAACATCCCTGCAGTTTTTATAAATTTGACGAATTGGGCCTTTCACCCTTATACTGACAGGGTATGATTGTATATATGAATGATATTTGGTGTATAATTGCTGTATGGTGGAGCACTGATCGATAGGTTGGGGCCGAAAGTGGTATGCTATGTCTGTAAATTGCCAATTATGGAGGCGAGAAGTGTGAGTTGTGGGACACATTGTGTCTGTTGAAGGCGTATTTATGGATCTGAAGAGAATTACAAATGGTGAAAAGACGGGAAGTAACCCTTGGATGTGTTGGAAATTCATAGTTTCTTGGTTTTAAGTGGCTATTATCGGATGTTTATTCCTCGGTTTTCCCTTATTGTTGTATCGATAACTCATTTTATCATAAAGAATGAGCCGTTGGTATGATCCGAACCGCGTGGATAGATATTTTCAAGGGTTAAGGGAAGATGAACGACAGCTCATGTTTTGATCATCCTGAGAAGGGAGTGCATGTAGTATCGGATCAGGTGGAGTTTGATGCCTGAAGGCATGCTTGTGGCTTACATCTTGAGGCAGTAGGAAAATTTTTGTCATTATCGTAGACTTGTTCTTGATGTGGATGCTTTGTGGTAGCAGGTGACAGAGATTGTTCATTATATTAAGTATATTGTCTATCCTGGTGGCATGAAGATATATCAAGATTCTAGGAGAATATTTTAATGGACCGGAACGAGGAAGAATATTAATTATCAGGTGAGTATGGATAAACCTCTTTTGAGGTGTGTAGTCGACAAAAGAAAGGGTGACGCCCATCAGCGGCGAAAGCCTCTTGAAGTTAGAAATTGAAAATGTGGGTATTCTTGAAAGTATCCTTTATTCATGGAGTACGTCGTTTTAGAAACCGGAAAAAGTTAGACCCGAGGTATGATGGCCCTGTAGAGTTATAGAAAGAATGGGAACTGTGGTATATTGTTTGAAGTTTATTTTGGAGATATCGGGTATTCTGGATGTATTTCTTGTTTCTATGTCGAGAAAATTGCGAGAGATCTATCTCAAGTGTGGAGCCGTTGTAGATCGAAGATAGCTGGATGTGGCATTGGATGTGATATCCTATGAAACTAGTAGTTATTGTAAAGCCATAGTGCAGTTAACCCGACGACCAGCTGGGTAGTTGTTAATGGTGCAATGAAGGTTTGATGTTGATAATGTACCTGGAAATCCTAGGTAATGGCATGGAGGAGGTATCTTGAAATCGCTCCGGGAGTTTTCTTAACCCCTATAGCTCGAGGACGAGCTTCTTTTGAGGTGTGTAGAATGTAACACCTCGAATTTTTAAAATATCGAAAATGTCTGTTTTTATATATTTTGAGTGGTGAAAATTATTTTTGATATATTTTATTTAAATATTGATATCGGTAGGGATATTTATGGTAGATTGGTATTATTGCTATATATTGAAGCCATGAGTCGAGATTTTATGTGAATAAATATTGTTTGTTTTATTTTATAATTTTGAAGGATTATTGCGAGATAATTGCAAGTATTTTGTATTGTTGGTGCTATTAAAGAAAAGAGTTGGGTTTACTTGAAATATTTTGGAGGTCTAGGGGTCTATTTGTAAATATCCATTTATAAAAATATTATTATTATTATAATTTTATCTCTACTACTATAATGGGAGAACACCTTAGTGTAATTTGTCCTCAATCCAAATATTTTCGAAAATAGACCAGTTATGGACTAATTTTGGTAAATATTTTCAAAAGTGGACCAGTTTGGTAATTATTTTCCATAGTGGATCAGTTTGGAAATTATTTTCTTAAAACCCCTCACTTTTCTCTCCTTCTTCCTTCTCCCTTCTTTCTTTCTTTTCTGATCCGATCGAAGCCAGACCAAACCCCACTTCGGTCTCTCCCTCTCTCCTCCAATCCACTTCGTTTCTCCACCAAATTCGAATTAAATTGAGGAGTATGCTAATTGAGGGGTTCTCTACATCGTGGAAGTGTCAGATTTTCAAAAGGATTCCGAAAAGGTATACCCTAATTTATTTATTCGTATAAAATTTAGTGTGGTTAGTTTTATTGAATAGGATTATGATGGTAGAGAGATTTAGAGGTGTTGGAAGTGGAAGATTTAGGGAATTAGTGGATTGTTAGAAAAATTACAAGTTGTTAGTAAATTAGGATTTTGGATTTGTAAAATAGAGATATATATATATTAGAAATATCCTTTAGATGGTGGTAAAAATTTTAGTGAGCCATTAGAATAAAATGGGAAGTAGTAATTTTGGCATAAACTCAAATTATGGAGTTTATGAAATCGGGTAGAAAACTCGATCCAAATAATTATAGAAAATGCATATGAGGGTGTAGAGTATTATGGAAGTATTAATATAAATTTAGGATGATTTTTATAGGCTTAAGCTCAATTAAATTGAGTGAAATAGACCATAGGTGAAAAGTGCACGCCGGGTGTTCGATGAAATGCCCGAACGAGATTTAGTGAGAATTTGATGGGTTCGGAGGTGTAGTTGAGTCTTATTATTATTATTAACCCTAATATGTGAGATTAGGACGAAGGGGATTAAGGAATTTAGAAAATGTGAATTTTTCTTAGTAGAAAGCTTCCGATCAATAAGGGAGTATTTGTATTAGAACCCGAATTCGAAATCTATCGATGTAGCACACTTACATATGTCATTTGTGACGTGTGGGTGAAGACGGATTCAAATTTGGAGATCCGTAAGTTGAGTTTTGAGTTTTAAACTAATCGGTTCTATAATTTTTCAATTAGGAGGAAAAAGTCAAACTTCGACTGGCTACAGGACGGACGTGGGACATCGTTTGCTCGAGCCGTCAGGTGAGTATGTTGTAATTAGGTATATTCTATATTGTGGCCAAATTTCGTGGCATTTCGATATATTTGATAGAAGTTATGCTAAAAATTCAATTTTCCGAAAAATACGGATTTTTAAGGCCCGAAAATGGAATTTTGAGATATTTGATGAAATTAACTATTCTAAGTATATAAAACCTATATTATGGGTTAATGTGACGTGTTGAAGTATAAAAACTAAATATATTGAATTGTTTATGCATATTTTCGCCCCGTGCATGTTTCGTGCATGTTTTTGGGTATCTAGGCCGATATAGGTAATTTTGGCATATGCGGAGCCTTGTGTATGGGCTAGCATGTTATGGATGGAGGTTATATGATGTAATTAGATGAAATTAGTGATTGTGATCATGTGTTGGAAACTCGTGTATTTATAATGCATGTTTTGGGCATATTTTGGGACATATAAACCCTTATAGGTGATTTTACTTGCATGAAATAAGGTGTATGACCTAGTATGCTATAATTGGATATTATGAGATTTAATTAGAGGAAATAATTAATTTTGGCCTCTTTGTCTGGGACACCCGCATGTGTGGGGTATATTTGTAATATATAGATAGATGATTATGACGTGTGATACAATAGTGAATGAAATTAATAATTGGATACGTGTTTACATTTTAAATGTGTTCGAAGTGAAATAATGGGCAACAATATGATATTATTTTGTGATGATTTATATATTTTGATATGCTTACGATACAGACTAACGTCTTATAATTCTTTTATTTACGATATAACTTGGTGTATGTTTATGGGTGATTTAATGAAGTAGCGAATAACATGGTATTCATAATGGGTGATGTTATGGTAGGTTAAATAACATGATGGTTTCTATGTTAAATGACATGGGATATGCATATATATATATGATACAACGAGATGGTAATAAATATCGTGGACATCAGATGTGCATCAAACGCAAGAAAAAGGTGAGATGGTAAGTGTTAATAAAATGTGTTATATTCTTGTGATTAAAGTCAAAGATGTGGCTATTGTTGAATTAAAAGCTGTGATGCTTTATGTTGATAAAGTAAAATGGAAAGATGCAATGATTAATGCTAATAACAGATGGCTTGTTGACCAGTACCTACAGCAATCCTGGGGGTTTGGGCTAGACCTCCTAACACCCAAGGACCGGCTTGGGGTAAGTGGACCCAAACTATGTTTGGGGTAAGTGGATTTTATCGCCCAAGCTATCGGCTTGAGGCCCGGTTTCCCTCGATGACAGCTGTCGCGAGGACGTACCCAGTTTATCTGGGGTAAGTGGTTTTTCCCTCGATGACAGATGTCGCGAGGACGTACCCAGTTTATCTGGGGTAAGTGGTTTTTCCCTCGATGACAGACGTCGCGAGGAAGTACCCAGGTTACCTGGGGTCAGTGGCTTTTTCCCTCTTGGCTTCGGCTGGGAGGACGTACCCAAGTTCTACTTGGGGTAAGTGGTTCCCTCGCTAGTTCGGCTAGGAGGAAGACGTAGCCTCGGACGAGTAAGACTCTGTGTGAGCATCGGGCCGCGTGTTTACTGGGCTGTCGGCTTTCAGTATGTTGGGATACTGTGGCTCACTGGTCGACAAACTAATAAAATAAATAAGTGTTAATAATAGATGTGGTAGTAAGAGGAAGTGGATAGTAAAATGTGAATTGTGCGTGGAAAAGAAAGTGAATGGTAAAATGTGAATTGCGTGGGAAAAGAAAGTGGATAGTAAATTGTGAATTGTGCGTGGAAAAGAAAGTGGATAGTGAAATATGAACTGTGTGTGGAAAAGAAAATTGTGTGAATGAAGTAAATGTAAAAGTGAACGTGCTATGAGTTAATATATGAAAAGAAGTGATAAATGCCGCTTGTGATTAATTTAAGATGGAAATAATAAAAGAGATGTGTTATCATGAATAATAT
This sequence comes from Hemerocallis citrina, assembly GCA_017893485.1. Lineage (NCBI taxonomy): Eukaryota > Viridiplantae > Streptophyta > Magnoliopsida > Asparagales > Asphodelaceae > Hemerocallis > Hemerocallis citrina. Next base: position 27,026,511 of record CM030362.1, on the reverse strand, counting down.
GGAGTAATTGTATTATGTGTGTGATCATTTAAGTAAAATACAGTTGATATGAGTTGTACCTTGGAATTGTGTCAAGGAACTACCTGCCCGCAATGTCAGTGGAAATTGTGGGAACTACCTGCCTTGGCATAATTCGCAGGGTGAATGGATATAATAGTGGTAATGATTAATAGAAATGAGAAATAAAGTGAAGTAAAGATGATAAGTGATTGAAGTGAAATTAATAATCAAGCTATCGGCTTGAGATGTGATGTGATATTACCCAAACTGTGTGTTTGAGGTAAGTGATTATTACCCAAGCTACCGGCTATGGGATGTGATATGTGGTGGCCCCAGAGTGTGTTTGGGGGATTAAGTGAGAATGATAATAAGATGTATTGTTATAAGAAAAAGTAATTACTCAAGTGATATAATAAGATGTGAATGAGCTATAAAACATGGTTTTGATGCAATAAGTATAAGTATTCTAATTAATGAGGTGTTAATGATGTGATGAAATGTGAGTAACTCCCATGGGCAATGAGATGTGGTAATTATGTCATGAAAAATGAAGGAATGTGGTAGTATGAGAATAGATGCATATGTTTATGATGTGATACTTTTATAACATAATAAAATAAATACCTGTTTTATAAGATTGGATATGACAATGGTTAGTAAAGAAAGTATGTTGTGATAGGAGTTTGTGTACCTTGGAAGTGTGTCGGGGAACTACTCGCCTGCTATTTCCGTGGAAATGGTGGGAACTACCTGCCTCGGCACAACTTCCAGGATGAATGTGTGTGTTGATGACATAATATAAGTAAATAAAACGCATGGCTAAATAGAGTTGGAGAAACGATGTAATAACATCATGTAGTTATGTTAATATAAATAGTGAAATGCTGATATGATGATAAGTGTGGAAAGATGAATATTCGTATTACGCGAATATAAGATAAGTATATTTATATATCTATACGAGGTTGATGTGAAGTGTATTATGAAATGTGGGAAGTATGGATAATTAAATAATTGAATGCAGGATTGGCAAAGTATGTGATTTATCACTGTATTGACGATGTTGTTGTGTTCAGGATTCAGGTGGCACTATTTAATTTGGTATTTGTAAGTTTAAGTATTTTCTTTATACTATTTTAATTTGTCGTTAGATTAGTAATTATACTCACACCAGAAATGGCTAACCCCTTAGTGTTTTGGGGGGTTAGGGGAGTCTGAGGACTACCCTAGATCCCCCACTGTTGCAGGTTCTCATCAGTGCAGAGGTGAGGCAAGGAGTGATAGTATAACTTTTTATTTTAAAAGTTTGTATTATTTAGTTATAGGAATAGTGAAATTTATGATTTAAATTGTATTATGGATGTATAAGCAGGTATATGATGATGATGAGTGTAGTGTGGGGTGGTGTGGTATGTTTGTGACCCGTACCCATGTCGTTGTGGAGTACCGGACTCTGTGGTAAGTTTTACAATGATTTTTCTAAGATTTTACCTCGTTTTTCAAAGAAATTCATAGTTTTTAATTGATATTTGATAATCCGTTATGAGTTTGGCCCCCAGAGCATTATATTATATTGCCAGTATGTATCTGCTCATTTTGGCCTGGGGAGCCTATGAAAATATTATGTGGTTTGTGAGCTACGGAATTTTGAGCAGAATTCCGTAAGCTTTTTGTGTTTCGGGGCAAAATTTACAGGGGAGACTCTGCCAAAATTTTTCCTGAAATATAACTTTCTTAGTTTATAATTAAAGTGATATAGAAATTGAAAGAATTGAATTTGGAGACTTAGTTTTGAAAAAAAAAAATTTGGGGCGTTACATCATCCCACTCCTGATCCAGTTCCTCCTCGTCCTCGTCCTCGCCGTCCCCCTGCGAATCTTCCTCCTCGTCACCCTCATCCATGGGCTCCTTCCCTGGTCTCCTGGACCTCAACGGGGACACCACAAAGACAACATCGTCACCACCGTCTGACCCGGGGTCGGTAAGAACCTTCTCCTTCACCTTGTACTTGCTCAAGGACGAGGACGTTTCCTGCTCCGATTCCTCTGCAGAATGACCTGACGAGCTATCCTCAGATCCGGACTGAGTTCGCGACATTACTAAAAAGAAAAATACTAACCTGGAGCGTAGAAAGTTACGGTCACCGGAAAATCTGCCGACGACAAGTAAGATTCCCGCTCTTGTTAAAAATTGGAAAGTGAGTAATAAAGTGAAGATGGAGAAATGAGGGAGGGGGATGGGGTTTTAAAGAGGAAAACGACTCCTCGATTTTCGCAAAAAAAGATCTGGCCGTTGGATCTTAACTGACAAGATCCAACGGCTACCAAGATCTGGAAGCGTTTTGATCTTTGCGCCCATGACGTCAGCAATGGGCATGAAATTACCCCACTACCCCTCCACCTTTTTCTCTCCAAAAAGGCTTTTTTCGACAAAGTCAGGAGGGTCGACGCTCGGATAGAATCGCGAGCCAATAATTCTCCTTCTATTATCATAGGAGGGTCGACGCTCGGATAGAATCGCGAGCCAATAATTCTCCTATTATCACAGGAGGGTCGACGCTCGGATAGAATCGCGAGCCAATAATTTCCCTTCTATTATCACAGGAGGGTCGACGCTCGGATAGAATCGCGAGCCAATAATTCCCCTTCTGTTCTCACAGGAGGGTCGACGCTCGGATAGCACCACGAGCCCCAACTAGCCGCCTTTTTACTTCGGAGGGGCTCGGCGCTCGGATAGCATAGTGAGCCCCTACTACCTCTCTCTACTTCGCAAGGGCTCGGCGCTCGGATAGAATCGCGAGCCAATAATTCTCCTTCTGTTCTCACAGGAGGGTCGACGCTCGGATAGAAGCTCGAGCCAATAATTCCCTTTCTATTATCACAGGAGGGTCGACGCTCGGATAGAATCGCGAGCCAATAATTCCCCTTCTGTTCTCACAGGAGGGTCGACGCTCGGATAGCACCACGAGCCCCAACTAGCCGCCTTTTTACTTCGGAGGGGCTCGGCACTCGGATAGCACAGCGAGCCCCTACTAGCTCTCTCTACTTCGCAAGGGCTCGGCGCCCGGATAGAATTGCGAGCCAATAATTCCCCTTCTGTTCTCACAGGAGGGTCGACGCTCGGATAGAAGCGCGAGTCAATAATTTCCCTTCTATCATCACAGGAGGGTCAACGCTCGGATAGAATCGCGAGCCAATAATTCCCCTTCTATTATCACAGGAGGGTCGACGCTCGGATAGAATCGCAAGCCAATAATTCCCCTTCTGTTCTCACAGGAGGATCGATGCTCGGATAGCACCACGAGCCCCAACTAGCCGCCTTTTTACTTCGAGGGGGGCTCGGCGCTCGGATAGCACAGCGAGCCCCTACTAGCCCCCTCTACTTCGCAGGGGCTCGGCGCTCAGATAGCACCGCGAGCCCCAACTGCCTCCCTTTTTTTCGGAGGGGCTCGACGCTCTGATAGTACCGCGAGCCCCAGCTAGCCCCCTTTTACTTCGGAGGGGCTCGGAGCTCGGATAGCACCACAAGCCCCAAAACAGCCTCCTTGTTCAGAAGGGCTCGGAGCTCGGATAGCACCGTGAACCCCATGAGCCCTCCTCTTGCCGCAAGGGACTCGTCAGCCGACCCCTAGTTCTCGACAAACCGAGCCCCAGAAGAAGACCTCGCCTCCCCTCGCTCTTCCAACTAGCGAAGAGATCGTCTACCAACCCTTGGAGCTCGTCTACCGAACCTTCGAGCTCGTCTGCCAACCCCCAAGCACTTTAAAAAGCCAATCTCCTACAAAGTCGACCTCAGCGTCCCCTCGCTCTTCCAACTAGCGAGGGGACTGTCTGCCGACCCTTGGGGCTCGTCTATCGACTCTATGGGCTCATTTGCCGACCCTTAGGGCTCGTCTGCCGATCCCATGGGACTCGTCAGCCGACCCCTAGTTCTCGACAAACCAAGCCCCAGAAGAAGACCTCGCCTCCCCTCGCTCTTCCAACTAGCGAGGAGATCGTCTACCAACCCTTGGAGCTCGTCTACCGAACCTTCGAGCTCGTCTGCCGACCCCCAAGCACTTTAAAAAGCCAATCTCCCTTAAAGTCGACCTCAGCGTCCCCTCGCTCTTCCAACTAGCGAGGGGACCGTCTGCCGACCCTTAGGGCTCGTCTGCCGACCCTATGGGCTTGTTTGCCGACCCTTGGGGCTCGTCTGCCGACCCCTGGGGCTCGTCTGCCGACCCATGGGCTCGTTTTGCTGACCCCAAGCCTCGGCAAGCATCACTTTTGTAATACCCCAGTTTGGCAGCGAACAGTCGACTGGTACTGCATATTTGAGACGGATTTGAGAAGGATTTGAGAAATTTAGTCCCACATGGGAAGTTTGATATGATAATTTGAGTATAAATATAATTAGCCAATGATCAAGAGTCACCTAATTGGTTAACCACCTTTTGAGAGGCAGCCTGTGGTGGGCAGTTGTACTACATAGTATCTAATTTGTCTTATAAAAATATTAAAAATTGTCAGAGTATTGAGGCGAGGCATTACAAAATGGTATCAGAGCCGACTTTCGACACCGGGTGTAGTAGAGGTCAGTATGATCTGCGGTGCTGAGAGTCATTGATCTCCGGGGTCGGGTATACTCTGCGGTATTGAGAGTCACAGGTAGTGATTGATAGCCGGGTATCCGATCTGCGGTGTTGAGTGTGATTGATCTCCGGGATCGACTATACTACATCGGCTAGAAAGGGCGGTCCTACACTAGATGTGTGCCCTGTACTCAGCGAGGACGCTGATTTCTAAGGGGGAGTGTATGTAATACCCCAGTTTGGCAGCGAACATTCGACTGGTCGATCGTACAGTCGACTGGTACTGCATATTTGAGACGAATTTGAGAAGGATTTGAGAAATTTAGTCCCACATGGAAAGTTTGATATGATAATTTGAGTATAAATATAATTAGCCAATGATCAAGAGTCACCTAATTGGTTAACCACCTTTTGAGAGGCAGCCTGTGGTGGGCAGTTGTACTACATAGTATCTAATTTGTCTTGTAAAAATATTAAAAATTGTCCTCAGACAAATTAGAGTCAGACAATTTTTGTCTTCAATACTCAGACAATTTTTAATATTTTTATAAGACAAATTAGATACTATGTAGTACAACTGCCCACCACAGGCTGCCTCTCAAAAGGTGGTTAACCAATTAGGTGACTCTTGATCATTGGCTAATTATATTTATACTCAAATTATCATATAAAACTTTCCATGTGGGACTAAATTTCTCAAATCCTTCTCAAATCCGTCTCAAATATGCAGTACCAGTCGACTGTACGATCGACCAGTCGACTGTTCGCTGCCAAACTGGGGTATTACAGCTTTGGCTCTCCTTCTCCTCTACACAGCCTCCCGCACAAACTCCAATGAGGGATCCATTCCTCCTACCCCGTGACCTCTTCAGAAGATAGCAGATCCTACTTTCTCACCCCAAACATCCACCATGCTCTTCCTACAGAGGCGAAGAATCACTCCTACAGGGCTGGTTCACCCGGCCCTACAGGAGTGTGGGGCTTGTGATGTGGGTTAGGAGCGACGTGGCCCATCCTGGGCCACAGGATCCCCTCAGGATGCGCGCACCTCCTGATCCTCCAGAGCCTCCACGTCAGCATCGAAAAACCGTCCGGACATCTGCCACGTCAGCCCTAAACCGCTCGGGTTTCCACCGCTTCAGCCACGCGGGCAACCGGGTCCAGACCCGGCCCCAAACGGGTCCAGACCCGGTTGGCATCTTCTATAAATACCAGACCCCTACTCCTTCACCAGGTAATCAATTTTTCCCACTCAAACCCTAGTTACTGTTACTCATTTAGTGACTGACTAGATCGTCGGAGGGTCTGCCACCGGGACCAACCCCGGTGTTCCGAGACCGTCTGCAGGTACACGAGACCCTCAGATCCGAGCCTCAACGATCCGAGCCAAGCATCAGCCTCCACCTCAATACCGCCTACCTCAGTACCGTTCGACCAGCCAAGGATCGTCTGCATAGGTGTCTCCTCCTTCAATACAAATTGAGTAAGAACTCACGCCTGGTGCATCCACACGTTCTCCAAAAACAAACCGTATCAGTAATATTTTAGGAAGGAAACTCCCCCCCCCCCCCCACCAAACACACAAAAAACAAAAAACAAAAAAAAAAACAAAAAAAAGGGAAAAAAAAAATGAAATTTGGGTTATGTTTCCAAATTAAGGTTTAAGAGGATTGGTACTGACTCAATTCTACAAACTTTTTGTTACCATAGAGCCTCTCATAAACATGAATTGCACGTAATGGCCAAATAAACGGAGTAAGGTAAACTGCCAAACAAATACTTCATAAGTGAAGTGCAAAAAAAATAAGTTGGGTATGGTGGGCTGTAAATTGGAAAAATTGAGTAGAGCTAAGTAAAATTTGGTTTCTCTTATATTAGATTAAAAAATTAAATAATCATTTATATTGGGTTGCTGACCTGCCTGTTCCTAATACTAGCAAGTGACCCCGCGTATGCGCGGGCATGGACATCGAACCATGATCAGAACAGTTGGTTTACCAAACGAAGAAAGAAGAAAAAATAATTGTATAAGTTGAAATGCACTTATAATCGGAGTCCATGAACAACGGGGATAACTCGAAATGTGCTTGCATGCTGATTGTGTTTGTTTGTTTGAGCTTAAGGTAAACTTGGAAGCTTGATTAGAATTATGCAAGAATACTGAGGTAAGTAAGCATTACAGTAAGTTGAGTATCACAAAAAGATATGGCCAAACCTGAACCCAATGCAATTATTGTGTAATAAGTTTTAATAACTATGGACCAGGAAAAAGGCCACAGGCCGGTGTAAAGAAAAATTTAGGACATCAGAATCCAAATATCATATGCAGTAACAATTGATGAGAAAGTGTCATAAATATAATAAATTTGTTTATGAACGAACTTTGCAGACAATATATAATAGATGGAAATCCCTAAATAGAGGCATATGTTCTAAGATACAAATAACTGAAAACCATGGTAATAGAAAAAAATTGGTAGAATTTAGTATGGAATCTTACATTTATTGGTCCAAAAAGTGTTGCAACCACCAATGTGCCTGCAATAGAGAATGTCAATTATTAATCAGTAAGCATGTAAAATGATCACATACCATTGCCACAAAATTTTACAGTTATTCAGTGTAAAAACTCGATCTATACAGCCCTATATGCACATGCAACGAACATGGACCAAAAGATTGATTTATTCTTTCAAATACATTTGCCATCTTTGATACATAATTAAGCACGAATTGTATCAATTGATGCTTATGAAATAACTATTATATGTTTGAATGCTCTCAAATGCTGATAAGAAAGTTGGTATCTCTATCACCCAAAATATATTAGAATGGTTAGCATCCACTATGTAGAGGTTGTATGGCATCCATTATGCACCAAGAGGAATGAACGGTTAAAGAATAGTTAAGCCTGCAAATTATCCTAAGAAATGTGTCGTAATATTGACAATAAACATTTTGGAAAATGGATTTTTTTGGGCAAGTGAAATCATGTAAACACCAAAGTCAAAATTGTTGAGTAAAAATATATTTAAGGTGTGCAAAAAAGATGAGTAAGTTTTAATAGTGATATGGACACAATTGTGCAGGCATGGTCAATAAGTTATACTCGAGTCACTCGAAAATAGAAATGTACAGTTTATAGTAGATGTGCACAATTATACATGTAATTAAGCAAAGACTGCATGCAATTAGACTGCAATTAGAAAATATGCATAGCTTGAATGATTAGAAACTTAGTCCCCTAAAGTTGGCAAAGTCGAAAACTTGACTATTACATACCATGTGGCTGTTAGAAATAAAGAAGTTTGAGTTTGTCTACAAAGATATCAATGTGCATTGAATTAAGGCTAACATTCTTTGTGAATGCAGGTTGTAGAGCATGCAAAGCAAAGATGAGGGTTCAGGTTTGTGCATCACAGGCTCTAAAGGTTTTAAAATGAGCAAGTTCCCTTAATTCCATGCTTTTATATCTGAAACTAAAGTGAAACACTATTTTAAGAGTTGATATGGCAAATAAAAGTATATATGGAGGATTAAGTACCTGCGGGATGATGGATTTTCCAGTGAGGAAATAGTCAGCTAGCAGTGTACAATAGAAGATGAAGGGAATTGAAGTATGCGGGGAGATGGTGGTGTTAATGTAGGTAAACTTCTCTAAGAATTTAAGCCATCCACCATAGCCATGCCATATGGGACATTAACGACGAATCAAGAGAATCTCAATAGACCCCAGCGCCCATCAAAGCACTTGGTTAAGTTGATCTGAGAGATTGATAGGGGCATATCCTTTGAAAGCAGGGAGATGGGGCATGGCAAGCAACAGATTGGACGCCAACCACGAGTGTGCATTTTGAACCCATTAAGAATATTTTTTCTGTAACTGAATCATAAATCCAAACCATCTGCAACAAAGTATGAAAGATTAATTGGTTTATTAAAAAAACAAACATAAGTTACTTTCGGCTGGCACGTACATTTGTATGCTACTTGCCCTGGTAACATACCTCATTATCACATTCTAACGTATCTTCAATTTTTTGCAAATGAATACCAGTCAAAAACAAGGAACCAATTACCTCATTTCTCTAATCTCATATTCTTCAAGGATATCCATCTGGACATCGGAATGATAAAATTAAAATAGAAAATTGCATTAGAAACCGCCTTCTTGGTTTTATTAAATAAATAAACGGGATTAACGATAAAGCAAAAATAAAAAAATTTGCACTAGAAATCACCTTGCTTTTAGGCCTCAATTATGTAAATAGGTCTGGTGAGTGGTGAACCCTCAAGTTTGCGAAGTACCTTCTTGGCTCTTGCAAACTCAAACATCGTGGCTACTCGTTACTTTAGAGAATCATTTTATTGTTAACAATTATAATTTATTAATTTAATTAGAAGAGAAAAATACAAAAAGATTGCAGGTAAAGCACAACTGAAATTGGAAAAATAAAGGCTCAATCCAAAATAATTTTTATAAGGTAAATGAACAAATTCATCAAGTCGTACTAATCTGCACTACATTAATGTTCTATAATTTATACTTCGACACAAGTGCAAAACCAAAGCTAGTCTATCAAAATAAATCTTCAGGAGGATTTAATTTTGTACATTGATAAAAGAAAAAGAATATAATTGGTGATTAGATTGAAGTACCTACTAAACAGGGGTAAAAAATATATAAGGAATATGATATAATATCAATAATAGAGTGCAAAAATCCATTATTGGCATCTAAGGTGAATCATAGTGGCATAGTCCAACTAATGGCCATATCGCAATCCCACATAAAATCACAAATAACATATTTGTATACTAATCAAAATCGTGCGTATATGATCTAAGGCTACTTATCAAAACCTTAGCTTCATAAGGTAACTCTCGCCAATCTTTAATTTGTACCAGATGAAATAAGATTGAAAAAAAAAAAGAGAGAGAGAGAGAGAATTGTATGCAGGTTGGTCATGGAGAACTCCAGAAACTCATCACCTTGCCTTTCCCGCACTTAAGCACACCCACCTCAAGGCAATCTGAAGCTTGAGAGATACCATTTTCACCTCTCTCGATTGCTCAGCACAAATCATTGTGGGAAACCAATGGTGATCGCCATGTTTTAATATAGAGAAATACATAGTTACACGTAAGAGTAGAGAAAAATTTACAAAAGAAGATCAGAAAATTCACATATAAAGTTCTGTTCTTAAAGTAAATATACGTATTTTTTGCCTTTTAAAGATACATTTATTTAATCATAAGGAAAAAGAGCACCCAACCATTTTTCTGCTCAAGATGACTACACCCATAATTTATTACCAGTATCACTCCCCTTGTCCTTCCCCCAAATAGTCAATAAACAGTACAACTTGCAACATAAATGCAAACAAAAAACCATTTAAGCATAGCCCCATATAAACAATAAAAGCAAACACTTAGACAAAAAGCACATTTGGTCCATTCCATTAAATCTAAACACCCAGGGTAAGAAATTTCTCTTCAAGAACTAAGAAAACCCATGTTCCAAACAACGCAGTGTCTGAAAAGTTTAGGGAAAATCCTAACTGGTTAATGTAGATTTTTGTAAGCGCCCAAACTGAAATTAATTAGTTAATTATCACAATCAACAAATTATTTATATACCTCACATTATATATCAATTATCACCTTTATTTACTTACAAAAGCAGCCTGATTATATTCACTATTATGGAACCTCCCTGACAAAATCTATATATATATATATACACACACACACACACACACACACATATGAAAAGCTTCTAATTTGAGATTAATACCTATTATGCTAATCAAACAAATGTAGGATCCTTAATTTGGGATTTTATCCAACTAATTCTCATCTCTTATTAAAGTACTGTATAATCTCATTTTCAAAAAGACACTATTCACTAAAAATCAATATCTTTACAAAATGTCATAATTTTCAACTAACCTAATCCAGGTCTGATTATTAATAAAGTATCAAAATCATCCTATGTCCTATGCATTAACTACTTTAAAAATTCTTTAACAAAAAATAAAAGTTTGCTTAAGACACACACACACACACAAAAAAAACCCTTAGAAAATTTAAACTTCATTAGTAAAAATAGTATATATATACACACACACACACACATGTAAAGCTTCTAATTTGGGATTAATACCTATTATGCTAATCAAACAAATGTAGGATCCTTAATTTGGGATTTTATCCAACTAATTCTCATCTCTTATTAAAGTACTGTATAATCTCATTCTCAAAAAGTCACTATTCACTAAAAATCAATATCTTTACAAAATGCCATAATTTTCAACTAACCTAATCCAGGTCAGATTATTAATAAAGTATCAAAATCATCCCTATTTATCACCAACAATTTCATCCTATGCATTAACTACTTTAAAAATTCTTTAACAAAAAATAAAAGTTTGCTTAAGACACACACACACACACAAAACCCTTACAAAATTTAAACTTCATTAGTAAAAATAATTAGTCAATCGATGAAAGAAACTCAACATAATTTAAAATGGTTTCCACGAAAGCACTGGAAGGCAGCGAACCACTAATATTCAACGTGTTTTTTCTTGATTTTAACTAAATTAAAAGAATATTTTTGATGATATATTTGCACCATAACATCTATATCTTCCATTTGACAATAACTGAAATTGGATGTTTCAAAAAGCAAGGCAAACATTTCTTCTAAAGCACTGAAATTATGAAATACATCTAGACAGCTTCAAAGACAGGGTAAGACAAATGTATCTTTACATGTGGAGTTTAAAAAACCAACTGCTTAGCAAAGTAGAGTATATGTATATATGTATGTGTGTGTGTGTGTGTGTGTGTGTGTGTGGGGAGTTTAGAGAAACAGAAACCTACTGTTTTTTTGCTTTGCTTTCGCGAGAGCTGATTCAATTTCCTTCTCAAGTTGATTTGCAGCCTCATCAAACAACTTCTTCAAGCCATGTTCTATTTCCAAGCATATCATTATGTTCCCTCATCTATATAAATCATAAAAAAATTAAAAAGAAAAGTTAAAAAACAAAGCCACACATGATAAAAGATTCACCCTAAATTAGATGGAGAAATTAACAGATTCTGAAAAGAGGGAGGGGGGTTATTATTAACATAGACAAATCAAAATGGAACTTAAAGAAATATTAAGATTATATCAAAGAAGAGAGAGGTGCCCATCAGTTCCTTGGCAAATATTTTGCTCCTCGTAACTTTTTGTTGTAACGAATTTCCAAAAAGATTTAAAATAAAATTTGAATAACAAAAAAAAACATATATAGCTCTTAATCCTATGAGATCAAAATGGAATCAATCAATTTATTGCCCAATATTCCTTGCATCGAACAATTGTGTAGAAACAGGCTCAAGCCAAACACCACCACCTCTACGGACAAAATTATAAAAATATTAAATAATTAGAAATTCAGGGTATGGTTTCCGCTTTAATCAAACTCCTAAACCTTGGCATATTGCCACATACTATAAGAAGGAAAAGTAGGGGAAAAGGTCCTACATGAAAGAATCACTGCGACCTGCGATTGCAAATTTGGCAATGAAACAGCAAAAAGTAGGCATCTGCACAACCTGCATTATCTTCATCATCAAAATTAAGTGACAAACTCATGTAATTTTCTCCATCAGGATCAAATTTATGCATAACAGCAACATTCTGGACCTTCTTTTGCCTCAAGTAAAAGTAATTTTTTTCTCAATTGCAAGCACAACGCCTACACCTTATTTCGTCTTCAACCCAACTAAACCCAAACCCAAAAGTAAAATCCATCTAAAAATAAGACCACATAATCGAAATTAGTAACAAAACCAAACCTTGATTGCTTCCATCTAGCATACTCCACATGGAAAAGCTTGCCTTCAGATGAGAAAGTGACCACAACATTTGGAGCTTTGAAGGTGAATCCAAAGCCTGCACGAGCAGCTGCGATGGAAGGTGAGGTGATTAGCTCGATTTGGGGAATTTGAGGAATTTTTAGGGTTATGGTTTGGGGATCGGAGTTCGAAGGAGAGAGAGGGAGATTGGGGAAGATCAAAAGAGGAAAGAGAAGGGGATAAAGTTAACCGATGATGAGGGAAATGCAGATGTGGCTGTCAGAGCTGCTGGCGAAGGCGTACCGAGTGGCCGTCTGAGTTGCTGAAAGAGAGAAAAGGAAGATGAGTCTAGGGTTATCGATTCAGTTTGTGAGTTGGAGAGAGGAGATGAGAAGAAAAAGAAAAAGAAAAATAAGAAGAGAATGGGCTCTCTCTCTCTCTCCACGTCACACAATAGCTGATATAGGCACCCTTCATTTTCCCAATTAAAAGAATCAACTACTCAATGTTTGGAGTATACTGACTCAAAGAAGGGTGCATATAGCGAATAGAGAAATATGCACTTTACAATTTCAATCTGATGGCATAAAAGAGATGGCAGTTCTGTAATTTTTCGAAAAACTCAAGGTTAGAGTGGGGACTAAAGGAGGGCAGAATCCATAGTTCCAAGCGCCTTTAAGTATAGATATAGATTCCCCTGTCCAAATGTCCAATTCTTTGATTAATTTACCAAAATGATACACTTTTTGAAAGTATTTACCAAACTGGTCCACTTTCGAAAGTGTTTACCAGCATAACACACCGGTGAAAGAATCCTCGCATTTTGAGATAGCGAGTGTTGGCTTAACTGTTTGGAGAAAAAACTTTAAGAAAAATATCAAAGCGACTTGCTGTTTGAGATAGCGAATGTATGGAATTATTTTTTTTATAAGACACTTTTCGAAAATATTTGTAGAAAGAAGACAGTTGCCTAAGTATTTGCGCTCATAGGCTCAACAACTAAACTCGCCGTTCCCAACGGCGAGTTTAGTTGTTTCATCATCGCCACTGGGAAACAACGTGTTTAGTGCTAATTTGTAGTTTAAAATTTTCAAATAAGCCTCGTTGTTCACAACAGCGAGTCTAGTATAAATATCATCGCCGTAGGGAACAACGAGTCTTCTTTAAAAATTTCGAACTAAAATTAGCACTAAACACGCTGTTTCTCAATAGCGATGATGAAACAACTAAACTCGCCGTTGGGAATGACGAGTTTAGTTGTTAAGTCCATGAGCGCAAATACTTGGGCAACTGTCCTATTTCTACAAATATTTTTGAAAAGTGTAATTAAAAACATAATTCCGAATGTATGCTTAGATATTTCTCCCTAACTTGGAGAAAAAATTTGAAAAAAATATATTAAAGACTTAACATATATTTAGTTGTTTCACTGTCTCGAACAACGAGGATATTTTCACTAAACTCGTTGTCTCAAACAACGAGTTTGGTGAAAATACCATCACCACTTGAGATAGCAAGTGTAAGTTAAGTGTTTCTCCACAACTTGGAGAACAAAACTTGAAGAAAAAAATATGAAAGTAAGACTCGCTGTCTCTACGCTCACTGTTTGAGATAGCTAGTTGGACTCTTAGTTTTTTTTTTTTTAGATCAATTTGATATAATAAATTCAGAGTTATGATTTTCTATGCTCGCTATTTGAGATAGCTAGCCTGACTTTGAGCTTTTTTTGTAGATCAATTTAACAAAATAAATTCAAAATCAAATGATTGAGACAACGAGTATTTCTTCAAGTTTTTTCTCCAAACACCTAAGCCTATACTCGCTATCTCAAAAAACGAGGATATTTTCACCAAACCTGCTTTCTGAGTCATTTCCGTAAATACTTTCGTAAGTGGTTTAGTGTGGTAAATACTTTCAAAAGTGGGTCATATTGGAAAAAAATTCCAATTCTTTATACCTCCACTTTCATCTTATTCTCCCATTCCTTTTTTCCCATACCAAACCCTAACCCTAGAATTTGGAGTCCCATTATATAAAGATAATGATGAAAGCTGTATAAAATCTAGAAATTACAAGTGAGGTTCCTTTCCTTTCAGGTAACTTCTACACCTAGCCTTGAATTTCTTCTTATTTTAGATACTTTTGACACTATCGAAGAGGTTGATTCCAATCTGTGATTTTTCTCGTTTGGTGCAGGTTATAATACTTGTTTGTTTCTGCGGTCTTCACTCTCTGGTATCAAAATAGGTACATATTTGGTTCTTTTTTCTTTAATTTTCGTGCTGCATTTATAATGGTGTTTTCTTTTCATGTATGACGCATTTAGATGTTAATGCTTATCTTGAGATCCCCTAAATAAAACTTTATACGCTTAAAATTTGGCATTATATATACTAGTATTTTCCACGTGCGATGCACGTTTTGATAAGAGTTGGAGAATATTCACGTGTGATATACGTGTTAAGAAATAGTTTTGGAGTTGGACGTGAGTTGCACGTAATTGGAAAAAATATTTTGAAGAAAAAACTACGATTTGTACGTGCAATGCACGCGTTAAGTAGAATTGGAGTTGTACGGGCAACATATATGTATGTGTGGTGTTAAAAAAATATTGAAAATTTGTTTTGCACGTTTTAAATAGGTGAAATTTTTTAAATTTGTTTTTGTTGTAATTAATGAGAGAGTTGGCATTGCAGGTGCAACGTACGAGTTTTTATGTTGACAAATTACAACTTCAACTCTCCCATTATATATACTAATAATTTTCACGTGCGTTGCACGTCTTAATAAATTTATATTTCTTAAAGTAAAAATTTTAACGTAGTCTGGCCTCGAATATGAGACTTCTTTTATATTAGTTATGCAGGGACAATGCATGTCTTAATTATTTAAAATTTAAAAATAAAAAATAAAAATAAAAACTCTGAGATTAGGTTTGGGTGAGATTAAGATGTGTGGTTTAGAATTAGTTAGATTAGGGTTAAATCTAATTGTGTGGTGTAGATTTAATTGAGAAATTTAGTTAGATTAGGGTTAGATCTAATATAATTGTGTGGTGTAGATTTAATTGAGGTTGAATGCATACAAATTACAGGTTGTCTGCAAATGACAACTCTCCCATTATAATATTAGAGATATTATATATATATATATCTATATAATAAAACACAAAGAAAGCTATCAAGTGGCTCTCCTTCAGTCCCCTCAAAATCAAAGGTCCAAATCTAACCTCACAAAACACATTTTCCTCCCAAAATTTCAAACCCCAAAATTCAAATTCAAATCCCCCCCCCCCACACAAAAAACAACTCATTTATTTATTAAATTATTTCTCTCTCTTATTCTCTCTCTATTTACTCTGAAATTTAGATTTTCAGATTTAAGATTTGTAAATTTTTAGACTTTTTTTTGTTTTTTTATTATTCGTGTCACATTGAAAATAGCAAACATCTCTTCAATAGTTAAATTTCATCATTTTCCACCCTTAAAATTCTAAGAAATTTGATTTTATACCCTCATTTATAATTATTTTTCAACATATACTAATGGAAATATGGACTTTTATTTACAACTAATTATTGTCATACTATTCAAACTTGAGCTACATAATTGTTGTTTTACTGTTTACAAGGCTTTCATATGCTGTATCGTTCCGAAGATGTGCCATAGACACGTGCTCACGGGCAAATCCAGTATATATATAGGGAAAGCTTTGGTTGTGCACTCCTCTAGTGCACACGGCGTGTGTACTAGGCCTTCGGGCGTTCATATCGACGATCCAAACCGTTCACATTGATCTACACATCTAAATTAGTCTAAATATATATAATCAAATCATTAGAAATTCATTTGCCCATCCATCTTGTGACTATAAAAAACAATGATTTTCAGCCATACAATTTTGTAACAATTCAATGGATGGATAAATGAATTTCAAATGATTTGATTTTACATATTTAGACTAATTTAGATGTGTAGATCAATGTGAACGGTTCGGATCGTCGATATGAACGCCCGAAGGCCTAGTGCACACGCCGTGTGCACTAGAGGTAGTGCACAACCGAAGCTTTCCCTATATATATATATATATATATATATATATATTCGTTAAGGTCTGCAGGTTAACTTAATACTCGACTGATCTACCATTTTCTTCTTGGAAATTTAACTGAACGAATCTCACATGACTTTAGAAAATTATGGTTATCCTAACTTTGTCATGTTTGGGACTCGTTTTGGACGTATGTAATTTTTCTTTAACTACGAAGATTGCTTAAAGTTGGAGATGAAGGTAAGGATAACTATAGGCATACTTGTACCTCTAAAGTTACATTAACTTTGTTTATCTTAACTTTGTTCCAAAACCGGGCCTATTAGTCCATAATATGATATTTTAGAATGTTAAAGTGGTAAGATTAGTGAAAGTTATTACTTAATAGTGACAGGGTGATCAGACATTGGTGAGAAAAGGATTTGATTGGGAAACCTTATAACATCAAATTTGGAAGTGCTGCTATGTAGGAATCTCACGAAGGTTCCCGAAATTGACAAGAAATTTATAATGCATTATCATCATAATCGTTTTCTATCATTCAGCGATGAAGCATAAGTTCTTATATATCAAAAGATTTGACAAACTTCTTTTAACGAGCTGCTTGATCTCAACCATTTGAGGGTGTGTTAAGAAGGGAGTTAGGTTAACTAAAGTTTATTTTAAGTGGAGGTAGAGGTTTGTAGACTTATATATCACATCTCTACCTACACTCAAAAAGTTCACTCTTTTTTTTGGGTATTTGGCAAACAAATTAAAGTTGACTCATCTCCATTATTTGAGAAAAAAGATACACAAGCTGCCAGAGTTTCGATAAGTTAGATTTTAGTCAAGTTGAAATAACTACAGTATCTCAACTTTTTGGCCAAGAAAAGTGCAAAGTTAAGAAAAATGAGGTTTTGTGGGGGCAACTCTACAAAACTCTAGTTATCTTGCACATCCTGAGTCTTTATACTATAATAAATGACTGGTCTTGAGTTACTTGAGAGTGTATGATAGCATAGGCTAATGACAAGGAGCTTGTAACAGTGCGTTCTTTACCTTGTCATCGAACTCATCACTAATGTGAGTCCAATATGATTCAGGTAACCTTCGGATCGAGGCCTGATTTTGGAAGTTTCTATTAGAAAGAGGCGTTCTACTTCGTATTGATTAGATATTCCCCATAACCCTCTTCTGTTAACCGTGTTACTTATGATCCATGTTCATTAAAGCATTGGGTATACGCTCAAAAGAAGTCCTGATTTGAAGGTTTTCTTATCTAATAATCTTCTGAAAGGGTTTGCGAGTGAGGATTGTAGGCTGCTTGTTAGCGGGGAGGGCGAAAATGTCATTTTTGATATTAATATGCTGGACAGCTATTTGTGACTTCTGTTTGCCTTTTGCTGTCAATTCTGAAGGTGTTTTAATGATTTTTTCACATTTTGCTGATCCAATGAATTGGTGTTTTATTTTATTATCTTTGTTTTCTACTTAGTAACTTATCAAATATCCGGCTACAGCCGATTGCCAAAAACAAAACAGGGCAAAACAAAAAAAACAAATATCATTAGTAAATTATTTTCAAATGAATGACTTAAGGCATGCTTGGATATGCTCATCTACTTTAACTGACGATCGAGACCTTGAATTTCAGCTGTAATATATTATTCTCGGAGTGCTATTTTCACTGAAATCACTAGTTATATTGACATTTTAAGTTCCTCATTCGTATAATTTTCAGCGTCATTTGAAAGGAAACTATGTTGTATTATACAGATTCAAGTTTCCTGGTATTTCAACTGACATAAGGACGGCCAAATTAACTGTTCCGTATATATACGGCAGATATGTTTACAGGACCCAGGGAAAGCCAAGGCCATGATAACAATAGCCAGAAAGTTTATCCTCAACCTATATACGAGACTGCAAATCAGAATAAAGAATCAATAGAAACCCTAGTTTCGAAAATGTTCTACAATATTTCGTCTTTGAAGGCAGCATACATCCAGCTCCAGGATGCTCATACTCCTTATGACTCCGATAAGATCCAGGGTGCCGATAAACTTGTTGTTGAGGAACTCATTAAGCTATCTCAGCTGAAACATTCTTATCGGGACAACCCCCGAAGTCCCACATCAACATTGCCTCAAGATTCCCGCCTAGCTGCAGAAATTCAAGAACAGCAGAACCTTCTAAAGACCTATGAAGTGATGGTGAATAAATTCCAGTCCCAAATTCAAAACAGGGACACTGAAATTATCGAACTCCAGCAACAAATTCAGGAATCAAACCGGAGAAAACTGAAGCTTTTGAAGAAACTCAAGCACACGGGTTTGTTATCCGAAAAAGACCATTTTTTCTCAGTCGAGTTAACTCCTGATCTCTTCTCTTCTGCTGTGGAAAATGCGTATAAATCCATCCACGATTTCTCAATACCTTTGCTGAATATGATGAAAGCAGCCGGTTGGGATCTTGATGCAGCCGCTCATACAATTGAACCTGCAGTGATTTACTGGAAGAGGGCTCATAAAAAGTATGCATTTGAGTCTCATATTTGCAAGAAAATGTTCAGTGGATTCCAAGAAGAGTGTTTTTCAGTTGATGTTGGCAGTCTTAGTATTACCAGTGAGGGTTTCTTCAACCAGTTTCTTTCTGTTAAAGATATGGATCCACAAGACATGCTGAGCCAAAGCCCGGATTCCTTTTTTGGGAAATTTTGCAGGCAAAAATACCTCATGGTTATGCATCAAAAGATGGAGGATTCTTTTTTTGGCAATCTTGATCAGAGAGAATTTGTGATGAGTGGCGGCCATCCAAGGACTTCTTTTTATCAGGCATTTCTAAAACTAGCCAAGTCTATCTGGTTGTTGCACAGGCTCGCTTATTCTTTTCACCCCAAAGTTGAGATATTTCAAGTGAAGTGTGGAAGGGAGTTCTCAGAGGTTCATATGGAAAGTATAGTGAAGACCATACTGTTGGGTGAGAGCGAGGAGAAGCCCAAGGTTGGGCTTATGATGATGCCAGGGTTTATGGTAGGGGAAAGTGTAATCCGATCTAGAGTTTACCTTTCGGGTGTGAAGTGTATTGAGTGACAACTCTGTTTGCAAGGTTTTGCTTGAAATGTTTATTAGCATTGATTTCTGCTTTGTGTTGAAAACTTTGTAAAATGTATTATTGAAGTTATAGGTTGAAGGAAAGGCATTCCTATATTTCCAATCTAGTAAAAGAATTGAGTAGATTGCTGAAGGGGTTATAGTGTTATACCTCTCTTTTCTAACGTACCCATGCTTGACTAGTTTAACATTTATGGAATGCCTTTCACCCCGCCCTTTTTTTTCTTTTTCTTTTTTCCGTACTGTACATTGTTTTTTTTAATTGTTAATGGTGGGTGGAATCTTTCCGTGTTCTATTAAAAAGATTTCAACTAAATATAAAGAAAAAGGATTATGAAATTTACGAAACTCAACCGCCCTGAGCCGAGCCTAGCCTGGGACAACTAAATATAAAGAAAAAGGATTATGAAATTTACGAAACTCAACCGCCCTGAGCCGAGCCTAGCCTGGAACTTATACTCTCAGACCAAAAAAACAAATAATATAACAAAATTTAATCATACGAAAACAAGTTCATACTCTCTTACTGTACATTGTTATTACTAGCATTGGTAGTAGGTACTGCATGGGTTTATGACTAACATTGCATATTTTTTCTTAGGAGCAACTGTTTTGAATTTGTGCTTTGAGTACCGGTGTATGAGCCTATGGAAATCTAGTGTACATCTCCAACATTTTGAGAACTCTGATAATTGTAGACATTCGAGCACACCCAATGACTTCGGATGTTATATTAATGGAGAATCACTGTATAATGTGTACTTCATAAACCGCTAAGTTGTAGTTGTAGTTCAAATGGTGAAAGGGATAATGTTAAGACTAATGCTAATCATACTCATTTTTTAAATAAAAAGAATTTAATTTTAACTCAATCTCATGTGGTATGTGAATTAACATGTGAGAGAGAGAGAGTCTATTTTAAGAGGGTAATTAATCCCTACACCAGGACCAGCCTTTCTTGAATTCAGGAACATATAATAAGCTCTTGCAACTGTCATCAGATCTTGAATTCTTGATGGTGATGGATGGCCAGTATTAGTTCTCAAAGAAACAAGTGGGACCTACCGCAATTAGTACAGCTTTCCCTTGTTATTCTTCTCTTTCCTGCCTTCCTTTCTCTCCACTCTCGCGGTCTCCCCGTTAATCGGATTCCTAATTCTGCACCACCTCTGAATACAAATTTTTATTTATTTGTGTTTTAAAATAAGAAAACTCTATCCAAATTTTGAGTTGGGGTTCATCCTTGATAGCCATTCAAGTAATAGTCCCATTATCCATAAAAGCCCGATTAATGGATGGAAAATTGACCCATCAACTAAAAAAAATTAAAATGGTTCAGGAAGGAGTTGTTGATGAGTGTGAACAGAGGCAGAGGCGGAGATTTGGCGCCGATATGTTGTTCTTAACTCGGCCTCCAGTGATGTCGTTGGACGCGGCAGACCTTCTTCTCAACATCGACCTGCAAAACCCAAAGGCACAGTTAGGGCCAGCCCTGAGTTCTCGGGACCAAAGGTGAAAGACCAAAATAATTATCTTTTGGGACCCCTAATTACAATATAATTTTTTAACGGGCAAAATACGTGCTTATATTTATAAGGAGAATACAAATTTGGAGGCCATATAATTGCAAAAAAAATTTGGAGCCCGAGACGGCCGCCTCATCTGTCTCAAGGTGGGGGCCGGCTCTGGGCACAGTTCAAGATGGAAGAAGGAAGAAGAGATGAACAGTGCACTCAAAGTCGCAATTTCTATTCATAACAATCCCAGTTACAATGAGCTTATTTATACTAGGTGGAAGACACGTGCGTCGCATGTAAATGAACATGAAACTTCCCAACCGAATTCAGTTTCAGTGGACCCCACTCTTAACTATTCCCCAACCTCATTCTTACAGCTGAATACCCCGTGCATCACGCACTACTAATACAGGGTTTTAAATGGAAGATGACAACGCCTATTTACAAAAGAAACCTTCAAAGACAAACAATTGCGTGAGGACTGATATGCACTGACACTACTTAATTGCTGCTTCACCCGAAACTAGGGATGGCAACTGGGCCGGATCAACCGGCGATCCACCCGCGACCCGGCCCACAAACCCGGCCCGGTTAAGAACTTCGCGGGTTCGGGTCGAACCCGGTGAACAGTACCGGGTCGACCCGGGTCACAATTTACGCGAATCGAATTCGCGAAACCCGGCCCACGAACCCGTTCAAACACACGAATTGGACCCGTTAACCCGCGGGTCGACCCGCGGGTTTCGACTAAACCCAACGGTCGACGCTGTGCTAGCCTGCTGCTGCTCTCCTCTCGGATTGAGCCGTTGCAAACGGCTCTTAGAGTCGTTTGTTTGGTTTTTTTTTTTTAAAATTTATTTATTTTTGTTTTTTCCCACTAATAAGCCTATAAATATCTCCTAAAAGTCTCAAAAAAAATTACACCTCACTTTCTTCCTCTCTCTACTATTATACATCATTTTAAAGAATTTTTGAACAATTGTAGTATTCATCAAATAATTGTACAAGGAGGCATATACACGATCAAATTTCGGTCGTATCGGAAACAAAATTCAACGTCTTCAACTCTCTTCAACCCTCGTCAAATCTACTTCAATCTCTTCTCAACTCTTCAATTGCGGAATCGGCGAAGCGCTCCTCCATCTTTTCTATTATATTCTTATTTTCACGGTTTTTTTTACGTACGCGTATTCTACGGTGAACGGTATCAAAATTTCTCTACCTCTCTTGTTAATTTTTTTTTTGCGTTCTAGTTAAAATTATTGTTTATTTTTTGAACTTCTCTATCTCAACCCTCTTGTTTTTTAGATTTTTTTTGTATAATTTACCGCTCCTACATTGTAAATTTTTTTTTTACATATTTTAGCACATTACCACATTATGTCTAGATCACGCGGTAGCGGTCGTAGCGGACAAGATTCCTCTTCCTCTTCACGTAGGCCACCAATTGTCCCAATTAGTGAGCCCGCCCAAGATTACATTGATCCTACTATGGAACAATGGGGTACACACGAAATGGATGTTGTAGGTGACATTCAATTAGAAGAAGAAGAACAACAACAACAACCCGAAACCACACAACCCTGTAGTAGTAGGAAAAGTAGAGGAGAAACTAGCGATTGGCACAAGTTTTATGAGTATATCCCGGACGAACAAACTCCGGGTGTAGGTTTGAAAGTGTGTAAAACATGTAGTAAAATATACAAATTCAAGAGGGGTGACGGCACCGGTACAATTAGTAGGCACATACAACATAATCATAAAGAACTTATTGATCAAATACAAGGCCAACAAAAAATCAACCCTAGGACCGGTCAAGTAGATAGCCACCCTTATGATCCCGAACTTGTTCGTCGGAAAATGACCCGATTAGTCATTAAGGAAGAGTTGCCATTTTCCTATCCCGAGAGTAGGAACTTGGAAAATTTTAATCAAACGGCCTTAAACCCTCATTTTAAAAGAATTCCGAGAAATACTTGCAAATCGGATTGTTTTAAAGTGTACATAGAAATGAAGGACGCTTTGATTGCAATTTTATGGAGTTTAACTTGTAGGGTTAGTTTAACTTCGGATTGTTGGACGGGTGGGTGTCAACAATATTCCAACGATGGGAATAACTTGTCATTGGATCGACAATGATTGGATTCTTCATAAAAGAATCATATCACTTGCGTCGTTGCCGTATCCCCATAGTGGCGCTAAAATAGCAAACCGTATTATAGAAATTTGTGATGTTTTTCATATTCGCGATAAAATTATGGTTATTAGTTTTGATAATGCATCTAACAATAATATAGCAATTACTACTTTAAAATCTGTATTAAACCCTCTATCTGACAATATTTTTCATGTTAGATGTGCATGTCATATTATAAATTTATGTGTTCAAGATGCATTAAAAATAGCTGATCCATATATACATAAAATTAGAAATTGTGTACATTTCATTGCATTAAGTCCAAGCATTTTACAAGAATGGAAAGCTTGGTGTAGGGTTAGAAATGTTCATTTTAGAAAATTTCCAAAGGATGTTAGACACCGATGGAATTCTACTTTTGATTTACTAAATGTTGTCACCGATTATAAAGCAGTTGTAAATGATTTTTGTATCGCAAAAAATATGCACAATTTTGAAATGACTCCCAACGATTGGTTTTTTGCCGAATCTTTGTTGAAATTTTTAGGACCTTTTAAAACCGCAACTTTAAAGTTTTAAAAAACATATGAATCTACTTCTAGTAGCATTTTTATTGAATTAGTTAGCATGGTGCAAATATTTAACGAAATGTTAAATGATCCCTATATTAGTGACATTGTAGTACCTACATTTCAAAAATTTTTGAAGTATTATTTTCCTCCTCCTATGTTGATTTGTGTTGCTACTGTTATGGATCCCCGTATCAAATTAGAAGGTACGAAGAATTTGATAGAAATGTTTTTTGGATATTTAGAGAACAATGTAGAATTAACAACTGATTGCGCTACTTTTTTAGTTCAGTTTGAATCTACGTTAAATAACTTGTATGATTATTATGATAGACGTTTTGCTTCTAGTAGTACAACTTCTGTAGTTAGTTCTTCTTCTGGTAGTTCTAAAGGTAAGGGTAAAAGTAGAATTGGTGATAGAACATTTAGTTTACTTGAACAAATTCAATTTAAAAAACCTAGGACTAATCAACCAAATGAATTAAATTGGTATAACCAACAGGATACTGAGCCTACTCTTTCCCCACTAGATATTTTACAATGGTGGAAAGAACATGAACACACTTTTAGTATTCTGTCTATTATGGCTAAAGATTTGCTAACTCCTCCTGTCTCTACAGTTGCTTCTGAGAGTGCATTTTCGACAAGTGGCAGGATTCTATCTGATTACAGAAATCGGTTGAAGCCCGAGACGTTGGAGATGCTCGTTTGCACAGAAGAAGGCTGAAGATAGGACGCAAGGGAAAGCACTATCAAGTTCCACAAGTGGGAGCAACTCGCCCGAAGAACAACAACAACAATAACTTTTCTTGTTATGTTAAATTAGAAAAATTGTAGTCAATTAAAATTGTACATAAGAAATATGTTATTGTATAAAACTTATTTGTGAATTGAATTCTTCATTTCGTTATAAATTGTTCAAATTGTATAACTTAAATTCATATGCATAAAATTTCAAAATTTGTTGTCAATTTCACTCTTTCAATCTTATTATTATTATTACGATTTTTTTTGTTTATTAGTGTTATTACTTACTTAGTATTATAATTAAACATCATTTGGGGATATTTGATTCAATTTGAAGAATTGTAGTATTATTACTTATTAGTATTATTACTGAATTACATACTTAGTATTATAATTAAACATCATTTGGGGATATTTGAAGAATTGTAGTATTATTACTTATTAGTATTATTACTTACTTAGTATTATAATTTTTTAAGAAATGTAGTATTCATCAAACAAAAATATGGTTGTTTGTATACATCATTTGTAAAATTATTATTATTATTAGTTCAATTTAAGCTACCAATATATATATATATATATATATATATATATATATATATATATATATATATATATATATATATATATATATTATTAAACGGGCCAACCCGCGGGTCGACCCGGCCCAACCCGGGTTGCGCCCTAAAGGGTTCACGGGTTGGGCGGGCCACCCAAATGAAGAATTAGCCCGGCCCGGCCCGGCCCGTCTAAGATACCAACTTGGCCCGGCCCGGCCCGGCTACTCAACCGTGCCAACCCGTACGGGTTGGGCCCGGACCGGCCCGAACGACCCGTTCGCCACCCCTACCCGAAACTCTATGGCTTAGATATGAGTAAGATCCAACTGAGGATTGGATCAGATGTCGTCGTTTATGAAAGGGGGAGATTAATAAGCCGGTGGCGGGGAGGATGTTCCCCGACGCATGTGAAGTTTCCAGAAATTTTAAAGGTGGGATAAGTGGTTTTTGAGGTGGTGACTGGTGGGGCTTTTCAAAGAGGTAGAGATGAAGAGATTCTCGATCTTGGCTGCGGGACACACACACACACACACACACACACACACACATATATATATATATAAATAAAGATATGCATCACATCACACTTGTAAATTACTAGTATAATTAACTCTCTAGAAGAGGAAGAAAATAGGTTAAAAAAAATTCTTAAAATACATGAATATTATTGACCAAATCTTTTCCTCTTTAAAATCGATTTCCCCCCCCAAAATAACCTACTTTTTGAAAGTTTTTCCAAACCGACCTTTTAAAATTTCCAAAATGACCTATTCGCTGTCTAAAAAAGCGAGTTTGGTAAAAATTCCATCGTTTTTTGAGACAACGAGTGTGAGGTTTGGTTTATTTTTTTTTTATTTCTCCCTGAACAAGACTCGCTATCTCAAAAAGCGAATGGGTTTTTCCCAAACTCGCTTTTTGAGACAGCGAGTGTCGTTTGGGGTTTTTTAATACCCCAGGCTCATTTTTTTTCCTCTCATTATCTCCATTCTTATTCTTTCTTATCTCCATTCTTACTCTCTCCTTAACTCCAAAACTCAAAACCCTAGCCTCCCAAAATTGACCTCCTACCCACAAAATCTTCTATAAATCTAAATATATTCACTTAATCTTTCCCAACCCTCTCAGCTTCTACTCTTAAAATCCTAAACCCATCTCCGAAAGATCCATATTTTGGTCTCTGGAAATTTCTCAACTCCACAATCACTTTCTCAGAAAGCGATGTGGTTTTGCATACACTCGCTTTTTCAGAAAGCGACTGTTGACAAAATTCAATCGCTTTCTGAGAAAGCGACTGTTGAGTTGAAAAAGTTCGAGAGACCACTTAGGCTATGGAAATCTCTCAACTCTAAACTCGCTTTCTCAGAAGCGAGGAGGTTTTGCCCAGACCCGCTTTCTGAGAAAGCGAGTTTAGGGGAAAAAATTTCTAATTCAAGCTGCATATGCAGTCTGCCCTGTACATTCATATCTACTCCAACATCTATGAATCCAAATTCATTCACAATCTCTAAACTTCCAATGATTTTGAAACAAATGTGAATTATCATAGTTCAAAATTCCAAAATATGGATCTTTCGAAAGATGGGTTTAGGGTTTTGAGAGTAGAAGTTGAGAGAGTTGAAAAATATTAAGTGAATATATTTAGATTTATATGAGATTTTGTGGGTAGTAAGTCGATTTTGGGAGGCTTGGGTTCTGGGTTTCGGAAGTAAGGAGAGAGTAAGAATGAAGATAAAAAAGAGTAAGAATGGAGATAAGTAGGGAAAAAAACAAGCCTGGGGTATTAAAAACCCCCAAACGTCACTCACTTTCTTAAAAAGCGAGTTTGGAAAAAACTCACCCGTTTTTTGAGACAACTAGTCTTGGTCAGGGAGAAATAAAAAAAACTCAAAAATCACACTCGTTGTCTCAAAAAATGATGAGATTTTTACCAAACTTGCTTTTTAAGACAATGAGTAGGTAAGTATGGAAAAAAACTTTCAAAACTAGGTCATTTTGGGAAAAAATTCTTCAAAATCTTGGAAAGCAGAAAACTCTAATTGCCCATAAAAAGGACGATGTTGATGTCACATCAGAAAGCTTTTATATTTTGTTTTACAACCAACAAACTCTATGAATAGTGTTTTTTTTTTGTTGAAGAAAAGGTGGAAATCAGGTTACCCTATCGTTTGCCCCTAAGTCTCAAGTTCGCTTTGTGTCCAAAAAGTAGTTTGAAATGGGACTGGAATGCCATTCTGATATCCTTGTCGCCTTGGATCGTTCCAGCGTCTCAGTAGATCGAGTGAATGAGGTTAGATCTACGTCGGGCACTGGCTACTCGATGGAAGAATGTTGTGTTCACGTCTTCCTCTTTGAGCCACGAAATTCTGGACCGCTGTTGCCATTTGATTTCCTTAAGCCTATAGAGTTGGTCAATTTTCTGTCTGAATTGGAGCAACCTATTCTGCTCTTCCTGTAGAAGATCTCTAGTTTCTTCAGTCTTCTCAAGTTCCTCAATACATTCAAGAAGGGAGTCTTTTGCCGTCCAAATCAACGCAAATCTGGTTCGGTTCCATTTCCTGAGCTTGCCCCTAAGTCTTCTGATTTTTTCACACCATACTGCGGTCGCTTCAATCCCCGTAGTGGGGTGAGACCAACTCTTGCAGACCATGTGGTGGAAGCCTTGAATTTCTCACCATGTCTTCTCGAATCTAAACTTTATTGATTTCCTGGGTTGGTCTTCCCCGAAAGATAGGAAAATAGGTACATGGTCCGAGGTGGGTTTAAGGAGTGATTTAGCCGAAGACAAAAGGAATTTGGTCTCTCAGTCAGTGGAGACCAAAATCCTATCTAGTTTAGCTAGAATGGGCGTTGATTGCATGTTTGACCAAGTGAAGAGCCTATCAGAAATGGGAATGTCCAGCAGCTCCAGATCCGTGATAACCTCATTAAATGCTTCCCTATCAGAGTCACTGGCTCCTATGGCCCTGTGTTTGGAGGTGAATCTAGTGATGTTGAAATCGCTCCCCACCACCTAGGGGTGTGGCCAGTGTACTTGAATCACTCTTAGTTCCGTCTAGAAAGCCATCCTAGAAGAACAGGTGTGCGGACCATAGACCACCGCAATTGATTGAGTCCACAAGCCGGCTTTACGTTGGAGCAAGACCGACAATGAAAATTTCCCGTGGAGCTCGTTGAGACAACAAAATGTTTTTGGGTTAAAACCAAGAGCGATACCTCCAGATGCCCCAACAGATGGGGACATTCTCCATTCAGAGATTTGATTTCCCCCCACCCTACTCAAGCTAGATATATGTGTAAGTTTGGTCTCTTGAAGACCAACAATGTTAGCTTATGATTTGACGATAACCTCCTTAACCATTTCCCGCTTGCCTCGCCTGCCCAGGTCTCTAACGTTCCAGAATAGAGCCTCCATTAACTATGGCTGGATAAGGGATCGTGACTCGATATGGACATCAAGTTCGAAATAAGGTTAACTCTATCGTTCTCCCACCCCCTAATCTTATTAAGGAGAAATGCATTCCGATCGGTATCGCCTACCGCAAGATCACAGGTTTTGGCTAGACTAAAAATCTCATTATCAGACATGAAATAAAAAATAGATGCTAGGAAGGAGAGCGTACCTCTATCGCTAGTCTTAGCTGATTTGGCCACCGCGGCAATCTCAAGATAATCATCCAGGGACTCTTCCATAGTCCTCTTAGCCACTTTCTGTACTCTAAAATTTTTGTCGCCGTGAGCAGGGACAGGGGCATTGGGTTGTGTGGGAGGGAAGGTGGAGGGAACAAAATCAGGAGTCAGACCCAGTGAATCGTCATCAAACTCTTCTGCCTCTATAGACTCCTCTTCAGAGTAGACAAAATCATCTTCGAGGTTTAGCCTCGCCTCTGTATCATCATCCTCATTGTGGTTTTCCAGTGCGTAGTTCGAAACAAACTTGGTATTGTGCAATTCAACCCCAATGGGCCTCACTTTAGGCCCAGAGTTACACAAACCCTAACACAAGCTAACTTGCTTCGTTGGCCCCTATTTGGGCCCATACTCGTTACGCTCAACAACTTGAGAGTCGGAGGACCCGTTTAAGCCAAATACTCCCTCACGCTGCAACAGATCCCCCGCTCCGTCTTCTACGCCTGTTAGCGAGGCACATGGCATGACCTTAGTGGCTGGCGCTGCTGCCGAAGTAGTCGTGGAGACCAAGGCGCTCTCTTCATCCCTCTATCTTCTTTCTTCACCAAAAAAAAATCTTCCCCAAATCGCCATTTCTGAAAATTTCCTCTTTTGGGGATGGCTCTCTGTCTATGCTGAGGTCGTTGCTCATCCTCATCCCCGAAGCGACCCCTTCCATCATAAGCTCAGGTCCCCAAGATTGCAGCTTTTTCCTACAACTCCTACTTTCATCGTTTGGAACCTGGTCCTTGGTTTTGAACGACCCCCCGTTTTTCTTTAACCCCAAAAAAGCCCACCCCGTTCCATGCTCTTCGCCCCAATGCTTTAGAATTTTTCCCCAAATTGTCCCACTTTTTGAAAGTTTTTCCGAAACTGCCCTAAATTTTTTTTTTAATTCCCAAACTGCCTCACTCGGTTTTCGAAAAACTAAGTTTGATTAAAACCATCTCGTTTTTTCGAAAAGTGAGTGTGCTCTTTGGAAAATCGAAGAGTAACACTCGCTTTTCGAAAAATCGAGTTGGTTTTAACCAAACTTGGTTTTTCAAAAACCGAGTGTCGATTGGGGGAGATTTTAGTGCAGATCTGATTTCGTCACTTCTCCACTTTAATTCATTCTCTATCTTCTTCACTTCTTTCCCGTTCTTAACCCAACAAATCCCTTTTTTTGTCGATTTAACCATCAAATTTGTCAGTTAATCCAAAAGAAACCCTCATCTTTCATCTCCTTTTGATTTCCCCCCAATCTCATCTACAAATGTCAACCTTTTCTTAACCCCTAAAACCCTAAACCCTAATATCCTTGTTTTTGTTGATTTCCGACTTTGGAGGTGAAGATTGCAGTTGAAGGAGCTTGTAGGAACTCGTAATCACTACATATCTTTTGAATCTCCTACTCGAACAATATATTTCTCAAGCTTTTGCCATTTTAATTTTGTGTTAATTTTGAAGGAGTAATATTGAATGTGAATGTACTTAAGTTAATTTTGAATGAACTTTGTTAATTTTGAAGGAGCTTTGTTAATTTGAACACTTACTTAAGTTAATTTTAGTGTGAATTTTAGTTTCAATTTTAGTGAACATTAGAAAATGAAAAAAACAAGTAGCAAAATAACAATGTAGGTTATCTATATAGGTTTTATAATTTGGTGTAGTTAATAACAATTTTTTTTAAGTTGTAGTGATTTTTCTTTTACTGTAAGTGGCACGAACAATAGGGAACGTGGAGGAATGCGAAAGTAGTAAACCTCCTCGTGGCGATGGACCACGTACTTCTTTTGGGCCACCTCCTCGCGGTGGTCGTGGTCGTAGTCGTGGTCGTACCGAGGGTACTAATGTAAGTTAATAATTGTTTATATTCAATTAGTTTGATTATCATACACTAAAATGAAATTTTGGTCTATTTATGTAAATGTTATTGTTATGTAGGTTCCAACCAATCCAGTTGAGGCGGGCACTTCTTCTTCAGTCCTTTCATCATCTTATATTCCTTCTAGAGGCCCAGGTCTCCTCGAACCTTCACTCCTCAATCTTCAACCGATGCATCGTTCGACGGATGTGTGGAACGGTGACTCTAAGGAGTGCAGATTTAGGACAGGTCATCCACTACATATGCACCCACGGATTCACGAGATTCTAAGGGACTGTGAGTTATACGGTATTGCTATGATGAGCTCCATCAAGTGTGATCGTCCTCTTCTTACCGCACTTCTTGAGAGATGGTGGCCTGAGACATACACCTTTCACCTGCCAGTTTGGGAGATGACAGTAACTTTACAGGACGTCTCCATAATCACCGATCTTCTAGTCGATGGGCAGGCGGTGACCGGTACAATGGACTTCGACCCTGTATATATAGTGGAGCAGTACCTAGGTGTCAAAGTTGAGACCAGTGCAATTAATGGTAAATTTATTCGATTGAAGTGGTTGAAGAACACTTTTAGGGATCGATTGACTGAAGATTCAACTGCGACAGAGGTAGAGTGCTATTGCAGAGCCTACATCCTCACACTATTTGGTGGAGTATTGTTTCCAAATTCGACAGGTCATTCGGTCTCGTTGATGTACTTGCCACTCATTGCCGATCTGGAAACCGTTGGACGTTACAGTTGGGATAGTGCCGCATTGTCATCATTGTACCGGAGTTTGTGTTTATGCAGTCTTTGTTCGGTGCAGATAAATGGACCGATGATCTTACTCCAAGTCTGGAGTTGGGAGTGCATTCACGTCGGTCGGCCCGTTGTGCGGAGACAATCTCCCCATTGGATCCATCTTCCCGAGGACCAGAGCATGCTACTTCCTATCGGTGTTTACTGGTCCGACAATCTTACATGGACCGCAAACTCCAACAGATGCTTAACATACTACCGTGATGAGTTGGATAGGTTGGCAGATGATTGTGTCTTGTGACGTCCCTACACGGAGGAGCGTGTTGCTCAATTACCGCCTATTTGCACGTACAGGCACAATTTGTGGCTAATAAAGGCACCACTAATTAACTTTGGGACAGTTGAGTTCTACTATCCCGACAGGGTGCTACGTCAGTTTGGCCTCCACCAAATGATTCTAGTTGTCGAACCATTCAATACGGACATGCATAATATTACTGGAATGGGTTGACAGCCCAGACACAATTGGGCCGCATGCTTTGTTACGTATGTTTAGAGATGGAATGAACACCGGTTCGACGAAATCATCGGCAGCAATCTTCCATTTGACCCTACGGTGCATGTGGTTTACATGGCCTAGTACGAGAGAGTGACTAGACGATATATCTCGCCCACAGTGTAGACTCCTACTGGAGTAGTAGTCTCGATCCGTCAACCAGGAGCCGAGCCAGCAGATCAACATTCTTTGAATTTGCCTATATACCAACCTAAGGGATCCACAGTTCATAAATTTGTAAGTTATAAAGTTTTGTTATTTTTTAAAAAGTTTTTGGCCATTTTGTTGTGTTATATATATATATATATATATATATATATATATATATATATATATATATATATATATATATATGCAATTTATTTAATATTTCAAATTATCATGATTTGTAGTTGACCCATACTTGGACTATGGCAAAAAAATGTGCTGCTTTGTTAGGAGTAACGTCGCGGACCGATGAAGGAATTCGCATGGGAGATGATTACGTCATGTCGTGCACAGGCTGATCTTGTGGGCGAGAGAGCAACCTTAGATGCGATACTAACTACTCCCACACATCGAACCAGCGGACGTACCGGTGTTCGGAGGAAGAAAGTTGTTCACAGGCCCCCACCTCGTCCTACAAGCAAATCCGAAGACGAAGAACAAGTAGGGGAGTGAGATACCAGTGGAGGGGACACAACAACAACAAGAGGAGATTATTCCGATGTTCGGTGTCACACAAGCCACTCCACTACATGGCAGAAGGCAACAGAGACCCACAAACTTCTTCACACCCGATCCTTGAATCGTATTTTGTATTGGGTATGTAAATATTATTTCTATTTAATGAACTTGTTTTGTAAATTTTTTAATGTTACGTTCTTAACATGTATGATGCAATTTAGTGTTGATTGGATTGTTGAGAAGTTAGTGTTTATGAGATTAGCATACTCAAAACAAAACAACTTTTGTTTTGAGTATACTATTTGGACCATTATTATGGATCTATTAGAATTATTATTATGTTTTGTTTTGAGTAAGCTATCTGGACCATTATGAGAAGTTATTGTTTTATGAGATTGTTGAGATTGTTGAGAAGTGGATTGAACTGATTGTGAGAATGAATGATTGGAAATATCTATATTGTTGTGTATAAAGGGGAAATGCAGGCTCGAAAAAAAATGGTGCAATATAAGCCTAGACTCGGTTTTTGGAAAACCGAGTGTAGTATTAACGTAATCAGTTTTCCAAAAATCGAGTCTTCTGCCTGTAGATTTTTTTTTCAATCATCTTCAAGACTCGGTTTTTGAAAAACCAAGTTTGTTCTAACTAGACTCGGTTTTTCAAAAAGCGAGTCTAGTTAAAACCTGATAGATTTTTCAAAAAGCGACTGTTGAAGAAGTTGTATTTCTAGAGAAAGCTTGTTCTCTGGAAAACAATCAACTCCTTACTCGCTTTTTTAAAAACCAACCTAGTTTAAACTAAACTCGGTTTTTAAAAAACCGAGTCTTCAGGCTCATTGAAAAACCGAGTCTTCAAGGATATAACCGTAGAAATTTGGGTAGAAGAGTTGAAGTTGCTATCATCTTCAAATTTATCAAAATTCTAAAATATGGATCTTTCGAAAGATGGATTTAGGGTTTTGAGAGTGGAAGGTGAGAGAGTTAGGAAAGAATTAGTAAATATTTTTGATTGAGATGTGATTTTGTGGGTAGGAGGTCAATTTTGGGAAGCTAGGATTTTGGGTTTCGAAGTTAAAGAAAGAGTAAGAAGAGATAACCAAAAGTAAGGTTGGAGAGAAAGAGAAATGAGGACGGAGAGGGGAAATATCCCCAATCGACACTCGGTTTTCGAAAAACCGAGTTTGGTTAAAACCAAACTCGGTTTTTCGAAAAGCGAGTGGTAGTCTTCGATTTTCCAAAGACCACACTCGCTTTTCGAAAAAACGGGATGGTTTTAACCAAACTCGATTTTTCCGAAAACCGAGTGAGGCAGTTTGGAAATTAAAGAAAAAGGACAGTTTGAAAAAAACTTTTAAAAAGTGAGACAGTTTTAGGTGTTTTACTAACTCCTTTGAACAAAAAGGGGATCTTGCCTCTTTCAGCTCCCTCCTTTCCTATCTGTAGGGTTTGATTTCTGGGGATCGACCTCTTTGTTTGAACTCTACGAATAGTGTTCATCATGTATGTTTGTTTTCCAACATTATTTTTACAATCATACAAACTAATCCTATTGCACTGGCCGAGAAATCAATCAATCGTTCATCTCTATCAATCATATGTTCTAAATTCAAGAAAGACATTAATTATCCTCTGAAAATCATTAATCTCATATGCCACCTCACATGCCATAGAAAATTAAGTAAAATGCAAGTAAATAAAAATAAGTGTAATTAATATTACTTTCACCACCCCTTTCCACAAATAGGATGTCATACTGTCTAAGCTTCTCCCACCATATCTAATTTTTTTTTCTTCTGCTGTAAAGTCCAAAATATTGAAATGTAGTAAGTACTAGTATGTATATTCCGTTTCCTAATCAATAGGAAACAGATTCTCTAAATCTCTCACCCCTCAATCTTCTCTCAATCTCATTTCTTCTCCTCCAAGAATGTAATCCCTATATATAGATGTATACTGTAAGGAATAAAGGACAATAAGAATAACAATTATTTTTCCTCAAATCTGTTTTCAACATGGTATCAGAGCCTAACCAGTTCTAGGCTAGTTGAAGAAGAAGAAGAGAAGGAGGTGATCGGATTTGACACCTCCATCTCGATCCGATTCCGACCACACCCCGATCCCAACCAAACCCCGAAACCCCGACCTCCTCTCTCCTCTTTCTCTCTCCTGGACATTTTCTCTCTCCTCGATCAGACCCACCCCTGACCTCCACCTCCGACGTCCACCCCGTCAGCCTCCCCATCTCCGGTGACCCAGTTCCCCACCGCCCACCTCCCGTCGCCCCGTCGAGTGATGCCGCTCGATCTCCAGGCCGCTGCAACCCCCTTTGACGCCCCCCTCCTGGCGCTGCCTCGACCTCCGGCGACGCCCCTCGTCGTCAGCCTCCCATCGCCACCACCAGCACATCCCCCCGACCCCTCCTCCTCTGATCGATCGACATCCCACCAAGAAACACCCAAACCCCAGTGTTGTCACTGTTCCCTTGCTCGAATTCCGTCGACCAGCACCACAGGTGCCTCCGTCCCCGTCGCGCCGTTCGTCGACCGCCGTCGACGCCACGCCCCTGCCAGCGATGCCACCCCCTTGGTCTTTACAGTTGCTGCCATTGCTTTTGCTGTTGATCAAATCTGTGTTGCTGTTGTGCTTTTTTGGTGTGTATTGTTTTGGGGAGTGCTGTTTGCTTTTTTTTGATCCCATCTGCTGTTTGGTGTTTAAATCATTGGTTCTGCTTGCTGTGCTGTTTGTTGTGTTGCTATGGGAATTTATCCGTATAAGTCAAGGAAGTGTACTCATTATGACAAGATCGGCCACACAAAACCTCGTTGTTATAAGATTATCGGCTATCCGGATATCTGGGATCATAGCAGGGATATTCGGAAGAATACTTGCAATCAACCCACTGTCGCAGGTGGAGTTGTTGATCGTACTGCTGCTGGTAATGATGGTAAGGTTTTTAATATTTCTGGTTCTGTTATGAATAATGCATGGATAATTGATTTGGGTGCTACCGACCATATGACTTTTGATTCTAGACAAGTTCAAAATTTTCAACCTTCCACCAAATCAACTGTGTCCACTGCCAATGGTGATCTTGCCACTGTTACTAGCTAGGGTACCATACCTCTCACAAACTTACTTGATATGGTTAATGTGATCTCTAGTATTATTATTACTATTATTATTGTTATTAATATTTTTATAAAGTCCTAATTGTATATTTTTATTATTTGGTTATTTTATTTTACCCTATTTTCTCTATTGGATTTTACCCAAAACCCATTCTTTTTTTATTGGATCCTACCCTATACCCTATTAACACCCGAAACCCATTAAATAACCCAACCCGAAAACCCACCTGTGAACTAAACCCTATAACCCGTTTGCAACCCACCCGCAACCTGATACCCTATTTTCCTCACCTACTCAGCCTAAACCCTACTTCCTCTGCTTATATATATATCTAACCTATATCTTTGCCTATTCGTCTTCCCCATGTAACCCTTTCACCGCCAACCCTTCTTCCCCCTCCTATTCATCTTCTCCCTCATCATCTCTCCTGCTCTGCCCTCACGACCGCCCGCCTCCAGCATGACCCCACCTCCCGCTGTGCTGTGCTCCTCCCGGCACAATGCAGACGACAGTAGTGCCCTCCTCGACAACACCTCAGTCTCGACGCTGCCTTGTACCCCGCACCCCCCTCCCTGTGCTGCGCCTCCATTAGCGGCACCCTCCCGTGTGCTTCTGTTACCACCTTCCTCCTTCCCATCTCCCACGACCCCCTGGTTCCCTCCATGGCTTCCTGTCGCGTAGCCAGTGCACCGCCAGCCAGGGCGACGTAGCCTCTGTCCCGGCATTGCCTCGCAATAGCAGCACAACACTTTGTGCTGTGTTACCCTCGCCGCAACAGTCAGCAACCTTGACTACTACACTCCGCCGCCGCCGCCGTGTCCCCTGGCCATCGCCAGCCAGCCCTCGCGTCGCTGCCATCCTCCAGTGCGCCCTGTGCCATTGCCATGCTGTTGATCATGTGAGTTGATCACTTTGAATGTGAGCCGTCGATCATCACGATCATCATCATCATGTTTGATTGGATGTGGACCGTCATATTTCCTCTTGATCATCATGATCATGATGTGCATCAAGATTCCTTTGATCGCAGCCGTTCGATCGATCGATCTTGGTCATCATCATCATTTTGATCATCAAGGAGATCTGGCCGTCCGATCTGATTCAATCATCTTGATCTTAATCTCTTGATCTCAGCCATTGGATCTCCTCCGATCTGATCAAGATCGGGATCATCAATCAGATCGCTCCTGGGCCACCCGATCTCACCCGATCTGATCATCACATTGCCTAGTGGATCTCAGCCATCCAATCTGATCGTGATCATCTTCATCAGATTGAATCTCAACCGTTGATCGTCTTGATCTTGATCATCTCATCAAGATCCGTGCCGATCGTGCTCGTCGTCCGGGACCCATTTTCGTTATTCTTTCGTTGGATTCATCGTCTACACCCCAAGGCAAGTATTCTTCCTGTACAAATTATTGTTCTAGTACAAGTGTTTAATTGAAAATACTACAAATAGATCGTAGTTGTGACTCCTCCTTGTCTCATCATTTGTTGATCTTAAATTATTCATCATCGATTCCATAATCTTAAGAGTCACAACCCTTCGTTGATATATTTACAAAACTAGTTGGACCCTTTTTATCTCCTAATTACTTGAACATGAACCCTTTGACTTGTAGACGTGTGTTGTATGCTGTATAGTGATGATCTTACATTTTTTTGAGTTGAGAAATACATGTGTCTTGCTGATTTGATTCCCAATGCATCCGTATTTGTATCACACACTAATCTAGACTCATAATAGACATTTATCATGTTCTTGTCTTGCTGCTGTTTCGACTTGCTGCTTTTCATGTCTTTACTTGCTGTTTCGACCCCAATAAAACCAAAATCTGAACTTGAGTCCTGAATATGAAATGTAGCCCTAAGTGTCTAGTTGTCAATAACATCCAGAGTTTTCGAATTCCGAGTTACGGTCTAGGAGATGTCACAGTTTTACTGCTGCTATGTCGGTAGTCGCAGATTCACAAAAACTGCTGCACGTCTTTAGTTTACAATTATTTTAACTATGCTACCAGTAAGTAAATGACTTGAAATTTTACATGCTGTTACTGGACACCCTGGAGAACATTTCCTAATTTTCTCAAAATTAATTAATGATGTTTCAACACTCTTTTATATGTATAAACTCAGTTTTATAAATTCTGGCTGAACACAAATACTGTATAGTTTGCTGTTTTGACACATGTTACTACAACTTTTATGTACCTTAATTATATGTGTTGGAACTGGACAGGAGTCTAGTTTCTAGACCTTCTGACTGATCCACATTTTCTATCTTGTAGCAACAGGAATTGCAGTTTTGATGCAGTAACGTCATGCTGTCCAGATTTGGAATTCTCGTTGTTCTTGATATTTGATTTGTTTTGACCCTCGAACATGTATCCTACCTAGCCTAGACTTGCTCCATGTTCTTGAATATGTTTACTTGACTTGTTTTGCACACTTTCATGCTTGCTTGATGATAATAATAAATAATAAGCCGGGATTTAAGGAAAAGATCATAGTAGTGGACAATATAGATAAGTGTACTCGGAAGGGGGCCCGTGTTTTTCACTTGATACATGATTCATGAACTAGTTATATTGTATCCGATTCATGAACTAGTATATTATATGATTCATGAACTAGTATATTATTATCTGATTCATGAACTAGTATATTATTTGATTCATGACTTGACACATGAACTAGTTATATGATTACCCAATTCATGAGCATGGCTTGCTTGATACTTGATGCCTGAGTAAACCACCCTCCACTATGCCTAAACGTAATTGCATTGACTGTAGCAACCATGTGATAAAAAGATGACACATGAAGTGCTATCTAGATAGTAATAACTACAAGACTTGACACATGATAGTTGAACATGCTACATGCTTACTTGATACTTGATTACATGATACATGCTTACTTGATACTTGAATACATGATACATGAGACTTGATACTTGAGCATAATACTTGACACTCGCTACTTGACACTTGTACTTGACAACTTGACACTTGAAACTTGTTACTTGTTACTCGACACTTTTACGTGATACTTGTTACTTGATGCTTGATACCATTACATATTCACTAGCCACTTGTTCTACTACTAGTATTAGTTACCCAATCTTGTCAATCGAGTTGTTTTTCTTGCTAGCTAATTTCTTGGATCCCTATTACTTGTTGCATCCCTATTACATTCTTGATTCTGAATCTTGTTCCATACTTCTTGTACTTGTTTTACTATTTGCGGCCCTAACTTGCACTAAGGACGTTTGTCTTATTTTTCCTATTTTTTTCCTTTTATATTTATATATACAGACTTTGGAAACGTATTGTCAGCTGGAATTGGTGAGCAGACATTTTAGGCTTCGCCTAGTGTAACTCTCTGTTCCAGTTTTACGTTTTTATTACGTAAATTTTTGTACTTTAATTTTCAGATTAATTTTATTTTTCTCTTTGGACTCTTTATCTAAAGCCAGAATATTTTTCTGATCAATTCTATAATTTTATGATTTTTCGATCGGAGTTTAAATACAAACTTTAATCCTGATTAATCCTAATCCTAATCCTAATTCTTAATCCAATTTTCTTCCTCCCTCCCTACTTCTCCACTTCTGCATACACCAAATTTCTCCCCCTCATTTTCTCCTTCTACGCCTAACTTCTCATT
Organism: Hemerocallis citrina; assembly: GCA_017893485.1. Lineage (NCBI taxonomy): Eukaryota > Viridiplantae > Streptophyta > Magnoliopsida > Asparagales > Asphodelaceae > Hemerocallis > Hemerocallis citrina. Next base: position 26,987,117 of record CM030362.1, on the reverse strand, counting down.
TTTTTCCACACATATGTTTGATTTTTCTATACCCCTACACATGCACCACACTCCTATCCCTTCCTTTCTATATATATACACACACACACATGCAGAACCTCCCACCTCTTTCTCTTCTCTTATCTACATCCCATTCTTCATTTTCCCTTTTTCTCTTCCTCTGCCTTCTTCACACCCGAGAGCTCAAGCAACACCCGAGCTCCACTTTACCTTCCACCTTCGAGCCAACGACTCCGCTTCTACGATCCCGTGAACCCCGAAAAATAACCCGATGCCGCGCCACCTTGTTGTTGTCGTCGCTCACCATTGCTACCGTTGCTCACTAGCCACCGTCTTGCCGACATTCTTACCGCCGCTGCCGTCCATTGCCGAATTCGCTTCTTCTTTCCGTGGTTAACACCACTACCAAAATCGTCACGTTATAAGGCAAGTACCTTGTACACTATTTTTGTTCTCGTACAAGTATTTTCCTTGGACTTGTGATAAGTAGTCTAGTTATCATCATATTTTATTGTCAAACTCTATTATAGTCAATTGTTCCATGCTATATCAACTCAAGAGTGAACCGTTAACACATTTCGAATCGTGTTATCGAATATCGAATATTCAACCTTACTATTTCTAAAATTTCTTGACCTTGCACTAAGAATTCGACCATGTTCTCAATACTTGATTGAAGATTTTCTACATGGAAATCGTAGTCCATCGAGTTCCGAATCCAGAACATCTTACGGTTTTTCAATCGGATGTATAGATTGTGAGTTATCACGATTTTAGTACCGTCATATCGTGAATTTCTGAACCTGCACGGGATTACTAACCAGTATCTTGTACCAAGAATTTGACCATGTTTCCGACACTGGATCGAAAAACTTTCTACATGAAAATCGTAGCCCTTCGAGTCTAGATATCCAAAACATCCTATAGTTTCTCAATCGGATGTATAGATTGTGAGTTATCTCAATTTTAGTATTGTGACTCCGAATTTCCAGAATGCGCGCGAAACATCGAAACCAGCAAAAAATGAATTTGTACGCATAGCTACTGTCTTTAGAATGTATCGTGTGAATATGCATTGAAATCGAAAGAGAGTCTACTTTCTAGAATCTCTGACGGAATCGGATTTGCTTTTCTGTAACAACGGAAAAGTGAATTTGAATGCAGATATGTCAAGTTGTCTAAAAATTCATCTATACATTTTTGCATATAAACCCGTTATTTTTCATATTTAATGAACTGAATGTATTATTGTTTTTGTAATAATAACTTGCATAGATATAATAGGTTGATAGAATGTATTTTATACCACTTGATAATTCTATAATAACTACTCTCGATACATATACTCGTTTTACGTCTCATGTCCATAATTACTGTCCTTGATATTTTCCTTGACTAAACTATTTGATTAAACCGTTCCACTAGTCGTACCAACTGCATATTCATAATTAATTATAAAAGAATAACAAGCCGGGGTTATAAGGGTACGGCTTAGTAATGGACAATATAGGGGAGTATACTCGGAAGGGGGCCCGTGTTTCCCAAAATAGTGATTCCTGATTATTGAATCTTGATTACACAATTCTTGATTACATAATTCTTGATTACATGATTCATGATTACATGATTCATGATTACATGTCTTGATACTATCACTAGAAGACCCGAGTACATAATCCTATAGAATTCACTACTTAAGTCTAAACGTCACATGATTGATATGCACCGAACTTGTGGTATGGGACACAGAATTACGTGCATTAGATAAGTTAATAAAATAGATAAAACTCAAGATTTCCACTAAGCATGATTCTTGATTACATGACTCTTCATTACATGACTCTTGATTCTTGATTACATGATTCTTGATTACATGACTCTTGATTACATGACTCTCGATCCTTGATTACATGATTATCGATTAACTGCACCTAGGTTATCAATTGCTTATACCTTGAAGTCTTGAATACACTAGTTACAGTTATTACTTACATGATCATATTGTCCCAATTCTTTGCTTACTTCCATATTGTATTTGTACTTCTACTTCTTGTTTCTCCCATGTTATATCTTGTTATATTACCCCTTTTACTGCTTGTTGCTACTTGCTGCCCGAAACTTGCTTTAACGGAAACTTTTCTATTTTTCTTTGAGTTAATAATTATACAGGTACTGATGGATCCGACGAGAAGACTGTAGACGATCATTGCTGCTTTATTGCTACTTCATGTTGTTTTTCTTTCAGTCGTTATTTTATCTAGTTGTTATAGCGAACTGCTTATCGTACTGTTTTAATTCTGGCTCCTTGTACTTCCAGACATCTTGACCCGATATTGATGTATTATCCAAATGATGGTTATTCTATTTTCAGCTCATGTGATTATTATATTTGACTGCGTGAATGTGTTATAAAGATCTTGTTGAGCTTATAATTGTACAGCTTATGGATGATGTATATCATTCGCTGGGCCTCAGTTGCGTGCCTGTATTTCCGTATAGTGGGAAGCGGGACGTGACACATAGAGCAAGGACTTGCTTAGATATTTTGTTTTCTTGAGTTATTTATTTCTTTGCTACTTAAAAACTTGTAACGGGTTTATGTTCCCGAGTTTTATCTTTTGATACAGAGTTGAAAACTATTTAGGATATTATTATTTGTTTCAATTATTTTCTGTTGCTTAATAAATTATTCATGCATGCGTGGTTGTGTATATTTGTTATATTCGTGTTATGATGCTGAGTCGATCGTACAGCTCATAAATGATGAAAATCATTCGCTAGCCTTTGTCACGCACTCGTATTCCGTATTTTTGGGAAGCGAGGCGTGACATATACACCTCAACAGAATGAGATTGCAGAAAGAAAAAATAGACACTTGCTCGAGGTGGTCCGTGCTTCTCTTCTCCATGGAAATATGCCACTCATTTATTGGGGGAAAGCCCTTGCTTCTGCTGCTTACTTAATCAACCGAGTTCCCTCTAGTATCCTGAACTTCCTCACACTATTTCAAGCATTAACTGAAGCTGTGAATGCACCAAAAGTTGTCAACTTGCCACCTCGTGTATTTGGGTGTGTTGCATTTGTTCATCTTCATCAACATGAACGCAATAAGTTAACTCCTCGAGCTGTCCACTGTGTTTTCGTGAGATATGCACAGAATAAGAAAGGGTATCGGTGCTATCACCCACCAACTTAAAAGATGTTTGTGACTATGAATGTTGTGTTCCATGAAGATGAGATGTATTTTTCTTCTTCTACGACTGAACTTCGGGGGGGTATCGAAGTGAAATTCAGACTCTTGGGTATGATGAAGGGGTTAGTGAAGTTCAGACTCATGGATATGATGAAGTAATTACCAGTCAGAACGAACAACTGGATACAAATAATGGTGAACACTTGAATGAAGACCTAGTAAGGAAGGAAGAACCTCACGAAGAAGTGCAACCAAGGGAAGAAGCCCCTCTTGAAGAACACCCTTTTGAAGAATTGCAACTAGTACCAAATCTCAGTGAGAGTGAACCGTCAGAACCCCAAAACCAATCGTCATCGTTGTCCGAAGCTCCTAGAAGAGAACTCTCACACCATATTAATAGAGGTATTCCAAAACCCACTTATGAACTTGATCCCACTATTAACGTCAAATATCTCATGAGTAATTATGAATCCACTCACCGCTTGTTGGAATCAAATAAGCCATTTGTAAATCAATTATCTACTGTATCTATTCCTAATAGTGTGCAGAAAGCCCTTACTGATCCAAGGTGAAAAGCAGCTATGGATAAGGAGATGAAGTCCTTGAAAAGGAATGAGACTGGGAGATAATCGAGCTGCCAACAGGAAAGAAGCTAGTAGGATACAGATGGATTTATACGGTGAAGTATAAGTCTGATGGTTCAATAGAGCGATACAAAGCAAGGCTGGTTGCCAAAGGATACACAAACGTATGGAATTGATTATGAAGATACATTCGCACCTGTGGCAAAATTCAATAACGTTCGAATCCTATTGTCACTTGTTGTAAATCTTGACTGGCCATTGGAGCAATTTGATGTGAAGAATACATTTTTCCATGGGAAATTGACAGAAGAGGTTTATATGGATCTTCCACCAGGGTCAAACATACCAGTCCAACACAGCAATAAAGTATGTCGTTTGAAGAAAGCATTAATTGTATAGACTTAAGCAATCGCCAAGAACTTGGTTCGGGAGGTTTACAAAATCAATGAAGACATTTGGATATTTTCAGAGTAATTCAGATCATACATTATTCTAGAAAAGGAAAGAAGGTAAGATTACTGCTCTCATTATATATGTGGATGACATGATAGTAACTGGGAATGATCCTGATGAGAGAATGACATTGAAGAGCTACTTGTCATAAGAGTTCGAAATGAAGGATCTTGACTCTTTGAGATATTTTCTTGGTATTGAAGTTTCTCGCTTGAGAAATGGTATATTTCTATCTCAAAGAAAGTATGTTCTCGATTTATTGAAGGAAACTGGAATGTCTGCTTGTTAGCCGATTGGTACACCATTAGAAGAATGACTGAAATTTTGCAACGAATCTGATCATGTGCCTTATGATAAGGAAATATATCAGAGATTGGTTGGACGGCTGATGTATCTTGCGCAACATATGTGTATGTTTAGTGTTAAAAACATATTATAAAGTGGTTTTGCACGTGCATTGCACGTTTTAAATAAGTGGAATTTTTTTATTTGTTTGTCTTTGTTGTAATTAATGAGAGAGTTGGAGTTGCACTGTAATGCACGGGTTTGTATGTTGACAAATGACAATCCCAACTCTCCCATTATAATATTATTATTACTAGTATAATGTACGTGCGATGCACATCTAAAAAAGTAAAGTCATCAAATTAAATGAATATATATCGAATAAAAAAAATAGTTTAATATTTGAATGTTTTGATTTGGGCTACACGTGTGGTGCACATTTATTTTTGTTGGATATAGTTTGGACGTATATTACACATATTTATATAGTTACAAAGTTAGGGTTTGTTTGTTACAAACCCCAACTCTCCCATTAAAATAGTAGAGATATTAGTTATGTACGTGCGTTGCACATGTTGGTAGATTTACAAATTTACAAATGACACTAAGGCATTCTCCCATTATATTATTAGAGAATTGAGATTAGAGTTATATAATAACTATTATAATGGAAGAGTTGGAGTTGTAAATCTATCTACTTACGTGCAACTCCAATTTTCCCATTATAGTCTTCACATTTACTTTTAAAAATATATAATCAATTTATTAAGACATGCATCGCACGTGTAAATCAGAGTTTTTATTATAATTTTAAAAAAATTTAATACGTCCATCACACAAGTACATTACTAGTAAAAATAAGTGTAATTAATATTACTTAAAGAAGTATCTCATATTTGAGGAAGCCTACAATGTTAGCCCGATATTAAAATATGAGTAAATGCTACATCCACTACCACTTTCACTACATTTCTCTTCACTATCTTAGGTGGCACACTCCAATAGGTAGGGAAAGATAGAGTAGGTGGAGGAACTCTCCAATAGAAGTATGCCACCTAAGGTGGTGAAGAAAATGGTAGTGAAATTGATAGTGACTAAAACATTACTCTTAAAATTAGTATTTTTCACGTGCGATGCACGTTTTAATAAGAGTTGGAGGATTTTCACGTGCGATATACATGTTAAGAAATAGTTTTGGAGTTGGACGTGCGTTGCACGTAATTGGAAAAAATATTTTGAAGGAAAGCTACAGTTTGTACGTGTAATACACGTATTTATAAGTAGAATTTCAGTTGTACGTACAACATATGTGTATGTTTAGTGTTAAAAACATATTATAAAATTGTTTTGCACGTGTGTTGCACGTTTTGAATAGGTAAAATTTTTTTATTTGTTTGTTTTTGTTGTAATTAATGGGAGAGTTGAAGTTATATGTGTAATACACGAGTTTGTATGTTGACAAATAACAATCCCAACTCTCTCATTATAATACTCCCACCGTTTCATTTTAAGTGATATTTAGAGATTTTTTCTTGTTTCACTTTAATTGATATTATCCAATTTTTTCCCTTTTTTTCCAAGAAAGTCCTTATTTATGTTGAAATTTTATCTTAATTACTCATCTTAATCCTTTCAAACATTCTTAGAAAATTGTACATTCAAATTTCTAGATTTTATTTTCTCGATAAAATTAACGCCAACTCACCATCTCAAAGAGTTGGTGTAAAAAAAATGTCTTGAAATTGAGAAAACATTAATTACAATTTCTTGAAATCAGAATTTGTATTGGAAAAAGAATTAGTAATTAAATCATGGAGACTTATTAATAAGGGTGTAGAGGGAAACAAATGTTTATCTCACCCTTCCTTAATCTGTGTGTAAAATTCCTGAATATCACTTAAAGTGAAACAGAGGGAGTACTAGAGATATATATAAATTTTGGTATTGTTTAAAAATAAAAATATATTAAAAAATATATGAAATAAGTGTAATTAATATTACTTAAAGAGGTATCTCGTTTTTCAAGTGTTGTGACAAAGTCATTGATTGAGATTGGGTATGTGAAGCCGTGAATTGCGGTATGCTTGTCTACCTTGGTGGAGCCCACCTAAATAACCAAAGTGACGAATAAAGAAGATGTGAAATGTAAGCAAAGTTCAAAGGTAGAAGAAGATGAGGTGGGTCTTCTTGAACATGGTTAGTGTGATTCTTTACTTCGTTTTGATTGTTAAAAGAAAATTTAATACTAGGAGCTGAGATTGAAGCAGCTCAAACAAACATCTTTGAGAAGCTTTCACATTATTTAATTTATTTATCGAATATACTATGTGGTGTGATAGCTTAGATTATGCTTTTCTTTCTAAATCGTGTTTTAATCTATGCGGTAACTTTTTATACTCGTCTCTTACTTACTAGTATTAAATTCCTTTGTTTTTTTTTTCTCCATTCGGTGTTCTTTACAAGTTTACAATCCACAAATTGTTTTTTTTTTTATTGAGGTAATAATCCACAAATTGTTAACACCTTTCCATATACTGTTCAATTTGCTAGCGCTGGAATTGGTGCATATCATCAATGAATTTTTTAACCAAGCGATCATAATTACTCTGGACGTGAAAATTTTACTGTCCTTACCTCCTCATTAATATAATGGGTGAATGATGAAATGACACCTAAACTTTATCATAATTTTCAAACAGTACATAAAAATTTTATAATATTCAAATGTCACCCAAAATTTTCAGAATATGAGCAAAAAACACATATTGTTAAGTTTTATGGTAAGTAATGATATGTTATCCAAATATATATCTTAACGGGTTTAAACCGGTTTAAAAACGTGTGAAATATCGAAATTGTTCTCATCTTCTTATACAAATTATAAAACTCCTCATCATCACCATCACCATCACCGACTACCAGCTCCAACATCTTCAACCACCATCTCGACCACATCCAAAACTCATCATCATAATCTTCATCTTCACTATTTTTTAAAAAAAAATTCAAAACAAGAAAAAATGAAAAACAAGAACATAAAAGAATATTTCAATCTTTTCACCCTCATGTGGTTCAAAAATTAACAAAATGTACTTTTTGGTTATATTTTAAAAACTTTCAATGTTATATGGATACTAGATTTGCCCGTGGACACGTGCCTACGGCACGTCGTCAGAACGATACAACACACGGAAAACCCTGTAAACAGTAAAATAACAATTATGTAGTTTAAGTTTGAATAGTATGACAATAATTAGTTGTAAATAAAAGTCTATGTTTCTATTAGTATATGTTGAAAAATAATTATAAATGAGAGTGTAAAATCCAAATTATTAGAACTTTAAGGGTGAAAAATAATGAAATTTAACTTGTTGAAGAGATATTTGCTATTTTCAATATGAAATGTGCAATAAAAAAACATAAAAATTCTGAAAATTTTACAAACTTAAAATCTTAAAATCTAAACTTCTAAAATTTATAGTTTTGGGGGGGGGGGGGGGGGGAATTTTAATTTTGGGGTTTGAAATTTTTAGGCGGAAAAATATATTTTGTGAGAATCAATCTAGGCCATTGGTTTTAGGGGAGATTGAATGAGAGCCACTTGATAGCTTTCTTTGTAATTTATTATATAGATTATAATTGTTTTTGAATATTGTTTGAAAATTAGGATAAAATTTGAGGATCATTTTATCATTCACCCTACTATAAATAACAAATGTTCATTAACCAAACAAAAACATTACGCTTCTTCAAATAAATCACCAAACAAAAAATTAAAACCCACCAACAACTTGCCCATAGAGCACATGAATTTCATCCACCAAAGCTGCACAACATTTATAATTTCTTTTATCCTGACAACCAAGCAACACTTATTGCCAAACAGTCAAACACTACATTGATTATTCATTTACACATTTCAGACTCGCCAATAGCATCCTAAGCCAGCCCAGTAGAACCACAGCAACTAAACCCGGTTCACACTAAACCATTTACAAAATTATTATTACACTACCAAACCCGGTTCACTCCTGGAGCCGGTTCACAAGCGCCAACGCGTTACTGGTCACGTGCGTCACGTCATCGATCCTCTTCTTGATCTGCGCCCGCACGCTCGCCGTCCTCGAATCCTGCGCCAAGCTGTCGAGGCACGTGCTCTGGTCGGTCAAGGCAGCGCTGACCCAGGTCTGGACGTTGCTGAGGTGCCAGTTGAACTGGGCCGAACCGAACCGGCCCATCCGGTTCATTTCTTTTACAGAGCGGGACAGGCGGTCGACGGAGTCGGAGAGGGTTTGGAGGCAGTCGTCTACAGCGCCGGGGATGGCGGTTTTTGATTTGGTGCGTGCGGATGGGAGGTGGGCGAGGAAGGTGGAGGTGGATTTGGCTCGTGCGGCAGAGATGGTGAGGGCAGCCAGGGCGAGGTGGCGGGGGGAGCGTTTGATGGAGGGTGAGAAGGAGGAGAGGGATTGGACGCAGACCGCAGGGAAGCGGGTGGAGCGGCACGAGAGGCGTATGAAGGAAGAGGCGGTGGTGGTGGTAGCGGCGGCGGCGGCAGAAGAGATGAAGATGAGGAGGAGTAAGGTTTGGATTGGAGTTGAAAATGCCATTCTCATTTTTATTTGGGTGAAGGATTTTGGGATCTTGATTTGTTTGGGGTTTTGGTGTTGGTTAAATAGGAGGGAGGGGAGAGGTGAGGCACGTGAGAGGAAAGGTGTTTGAACAATGTGAGGTCAGGTCGAGAAAAGGGTGGTGAGAATATTAATGAAACCCGATGCTAAGAGCATCTACTGTGGTTGGCTAAAGCTATTTTAATTTTAGCAATAAAATTTTTGCTTTTAGGAAATGTCGTTATTATCGTTGTTTCTAAATTTCGAAAAAATATTATAAACGGATTTTGTTCATCAGTCTAATATTTTTTTAATTTTTTTTATTAAAAATTGAGTAGACGGTGTTTCTTCATCCATTCGGGAGCTAGGACGGAGCAACTTCCTCCCATCCCTATATTTTTTTTTGTTTACTAAAAAAACAAAAAAATAAAGTCAACTTTGCCAGACTACATGTTGGCTTGTTTTTTTATTTTTTATTTTTTTTATTTAACCTTTATGGAAATGACCTTTAAACCCTTGGATGAAAATGACCTTTATGAAATGACCTTTAAACCTTAGAGGTAAAAGGATAAATGTATGCGCCATCTTTAATTTAGCAAAACTGTCTTTCACTTTTCTTTTTTTTTAATAAACTTTACCTATTTAATAAATTAATTTTATATATTAAAAATGAAATTGACGAATGGACGGAACAACTTCAACCATCTTCCAATTTTTTTTTAAAATCGAACGAAACGGATGATCTTCATCCGTCCCTATCGTCAAACGGATGAACATCGTCCGTCTCCTAGATTTAGCAATTCTCTAAAGCCACCCTTAACTTTAGCTGGGTACTGTGCGTTCCTATTCTAAATTTTGAGTATTTAGCAAATGACTACAAGGCTATTTCCTAAAGCTATTTCTAATTTTTGAGTTTTTAGCCAACGACAGTGGATGCTCTAAGAACTTCCCCAATGGAAGCCTATCTCCATCCCCATTTCAGGGTTCTATTTTGACATATTCATTAAAATATATCATTTTGGTTAGGGATTTGAAATGTAGTGCTTCAATGTTACCCTATTTTGTGATTTCAAATATTTTCTGTGTAATTTTTTTTTGGCACAAAACAATTTTTTGAATACAAAAAAATAATTTCTAATCTCTAATCTCTAATATTATAAAGGAAGAAGGCCTTAGTATCATTTGTAAATCTACCAACATGTGCAATTCACGTAAATAATTAATATGAAGCATGTTTCAGGTTCGAATGCTCTCTACGTCATATTTTTTATTTTTTTAAAAAATTTATTAAAATGTGCATCACACGTGTAAATTACTAGTACAAATAATTAAAATTTAATAATACAATTACTTAGAAATAGATAATACACATACTAAGAAAATAAATAATACAATTATTGATGGCCTCTTTAAAAAAAAAACCCATAGGAAAGAGTGCCACTTTATTCGAATTACAAAAATATTAATAATTACCGTGTCGTTCCCACAAATAAGCAATAGTATTATTGAGTTCTACACTTAAATCAAATTAGGAAGATATTTAATATTGGTCTCATACTAAAGATCTCGTTGAAAAATTAACAATAGAATAATATTTCTTTATTATCGTCAATTAATAAAAAACTTAAAAGAAGTTTAAAGAAACAAATCAAACAAACAAATTAATAACTTAATTCAAATAATACAATTCACAAATGAGGGGAGGGTTTTTTTTGCAAAAAATCTAGAGTGTGTTTGGTTACATATTTTGGAAATATTTTCAGAAATTTTTTTTCTGAAAAGGCGTTTGGTTATATTTTGTTTTGGGCATCTTTTGAGAAAACAACCACTGAGTTGTTTTCCCTTTTTGCCTTTTCCCCTTCTTCCATCCCCATCTCACTGTCGAAACAACAAACCCTATTCATCACCCTCTCCTCCTCTCTCGTCAACCATACTCGTCACCTCTCCCGTCACCCTCTTCGCCACCCTTCCTCTATCTTCCTTTCCCCCCTTCCTCTTTCTTCGCTGACAGCCGACGTTAGATCTGAAAACCCTAATGCCCTCTTTACTCCTATTTCCTCTCATCTTGCGAATCCTTTACTCCATCTTCACTCTCACCCCGCACGACTCACCCCTTCTCACCCCGCACGATAGCGTGTCGCTCTTCTCACCCCTTCTCACCCCGCACGATGCTCGATTCATGGTCTGTGAGACCAGGTCTGCTTTTGCAAGAAGGTCTCTTCGAGAACGTAGTTGTAGAATCAGACGCCGGTCGAGGGAATCTGTCGGAGACAACTTCTTCAGGTTTGAAAACCAACAATCCAGGGTATGTTTAAAATGTATTCAATTTTTTTTGCTTCTGTTATGGTATTCGGTCGTTATTTCCACATTTACTTCATAAAAAATCCTTTTTTGGTGTTAATTTTATGGACGGACTGACGAATTGAGGGACAAATTTTTTTTTTCTTCTGGGTTTGCTGTGATTTGGAGATGTTGAGTACTGATTTGTTTATTCCAGACCCAGAAAAAAAATTTATTTTCTTTTAATACTGGGCCTATACTGAATGGAGACCTATTTTTGTTAGTAGTTGAAATTGGATATTTCAAGTAGACAGGATTAATGTTAGTAGTTGAAATTGGATATTTCAAGTAGACAGAATTAATGGTGGTGGCTGAACTGGAAATGGAGTTTATTTTTTTTACTTTGATTTCGATTGAAGTGGAGGTGGATAGTACACATCATCTACAATTGTTATAGTAACCTCAAATTAATACTGTTCACTGTTAATGTTTACCAATTGATAATTGTTATTTTAAATTGATCGTTAAGGGAAAGGAGATTAAGATGGAGAGTGATCTTGGGCTTTGGCCAGCAATTAATGTGCGTACATTTATTGAGATGATGGAGGCCGAGGTTGATCGAAATAGTTTGAAAAGTGCGAAATTTGATGCAAGACAATGGTCTCAATTGATGGCTTCTTTGAACCAACAATGTAATCGTGCATACACGCTTAAACAAATAAAACAAAAATATGGACGACTTAAGATGCAGGGGAAAGCTTTTCACAATTTGAAGAATCAAAGCGGTATGGGTTGGGATGAAGAGAATCAGACAGTGACTTGCGATCCCGTTGGCAGGCATATGTCAAGGTTCACATATAATTTTTTTTTTATGCTGCTGTGGGATTATGATCGTAATATACTTATTATTGACTTTTATAGTTGTAAACTAACAACACAATAATTTATAAATAGACACACCTAAAGCTTCCGAATTCAAAACGAAGGGTTTGGTCAACTATGATGTGTTGACCAAAATTTTTGCTGATTCTACTGCCGAGGGTTTACTTTCTAGGGCTTCATCTCAAAGGGTGTATGACCTCGATGAGGAACAAATGGTTAACTTTGAGTTCGCCCACCCCACTCCCCCCAATGCACCACATGTAAATTTGGATGATGATAATGATTACGAACCAATGTTTACGGGGTCGGGGTCTCCTAAGAGACGCTCTAGTGGGTCTAGTGGTCGAGCAACAAAAAGCTCAAGAATGGATGTTGCTGTTGAGGCCAATGCTGAAAAGTCCATTGCTAAAGCAGAATATTATAAGAAGAAGGCCAGCAATCTTGATCGCTTCGTCCCAGACGATCAGTCATCCATTGACAATGCCATGTGTGGTAGGGTAAAAATGGCCTTGGGCCCATCCAAGGCCCAGGATGGCTCACTCGAAGAGAAAGAAAAACAATCCGGATCGGCCCCGGACCTCGAGCTGCCTCGGCACCGAGCCGTAAATTCACCCCCACAGAACGGGTCTCCTCGTAGCCAAAGAGCCTCAATGGCCCTCAGCCTCCGATCCACGACAGCCCACGGGCTGTCCGCCCAGCCTGGCAAGGAATGAGGATGACCTGATGCGACCTAGGCCATCCGATTCTCCCAGAGGCACAGGAGCCCCATGATCAGCCATGTCAGCTCCAAATACCACCTAGGGCTTTGCCACATCAGCCCTATACCACTCTTCACACTGCCACGTCCGCCCTAAACCCCCTAGGCCTCCTGCCACGTCAGGCCCATGGGCTTTCGGGTTCAAACCCGGCCCCCAAGCGGATCCAAACCCGGTTGGGATTCCCTATAAATACAAGACCCTCACCCACCTTTTCAGGTAATCAATCTTTGCCACCTAAATTCCCCTAGTTACTGCTACTCTCTCACAGAGACTGACTAGATCGTCGGAGGGTCCGCCACCGGGATAAACCCCGGTGTTTCAGGACCGTCTGCAGGTACTCGAGGCGAGGCCATCCGAGCCGATCCTCAAGCGCCGAAGCGAGCTTCTCGCTCATCGTCCCATGCTGCACTCTTCCCTCATTACAAATTGAGTCTGAACTCACACCTGGTGCATCCACACTGTGACCAAAAACAAACCGCATCAGGTTGGCGCCGTCTGTGGGAACCCTTTATCCGGTACGGACGACAGTCCGAGCCTCGCCACCGACGCTCTCCCTCGACCCGATCTCCCATGGCTCCCTGAGCCCGAAGATCGGCCTGTTTCGCCCGAACCGATGGGCCTCCCCCGAGGGGGCCCTCGACGGAGGGCAAGCATCCAATAATCCGGGGGCGAACCCCGAACCCCAACGAAGCGTTTCACGCGTCGCCGAACCCGACCTTCGTCGGGTCATTCAGAACAGAAGGGCTAGCCAGGTGATGAACACATTATTATTCACTTTTTAGAGCAATAATCTTAATATAATTAGACATTTAAAAGCTCTATATATGGTATTTAACTCTTATTTTCTCTTTTCCATAGGAAACAGCTTATAACAGCAAAACGAAGCAGTTTCAGGACTTCAAGGATAATACACAAAGAACTGCAGAGGATAAGTCGACTGGTTCCCCAACACAGGCGATTGGACAAGAGAAGCTGATTTTCCACAACTCTCGACACAGTCGACTTATTCCCAAGAGCAGTCGACTGGCCTGATCAAAGAGGAAATCTACAGAAGTCTCGACTCAGTCGACTGGTCAGAGATAAGTCGACTGATCTGCGGCGGAGTAAACAAATCAAATCTTCAAAGATACACCTGAATCTAATTTCAAATCTATTTGAATCAAGATTTTATGCAGCGAATCAAATCTAAAGACAGGGTATTTCCAAGAGGACGTGGTGAACAGATAAGGAAGGAAAGGAGAAAAGAGAAAGATATTAATCATCAAATCAAATAAAGAAGGATCTTCCTGAAAAGGTGGAAATCCTAATTCTCAGCCGTACTCTATAAATATCAGAAGAGATCGACTTAGAGAGGGGATCATCAGATATATCTCTGGGAAGCGGCTCAATCACCAAGTTCCTGAACAAACATCGAGAGCATCACTCCATCAACATCGAAGAAGGAGAGAGAAGATCCAGCAACCAGAGGGCAGTCGACTGTGTGACAGCCAGTCGACCATATTGCCGGAATCCATTAGTTTATTTCTTCTTCTCTCTTTATTCTTTTATGTTGATCATGTATTCAAACTTGTTAAGCAATAAAGTTATTATTATGTGGAACTAATTTCATAGTTGGGTAGATCGAAACCGTAGTTATGTAATGCTATTTTCTTCTGAACTCTTCTATGTTACTTATTGATTGAATCTAATTGAATTGGTATAGGTTTATGATAGTCAAACTAGTTCTCAAGACTGAGAGCAGTCGACTGAGGTGAGAGCCAGTCGACTGACGTACAGAACTTGGGAAGCTCAAGTTTGGATGTCATTTATCTGAATCTGTTATATGAGCATATTGAGACGACCGAATCTCGTGCTCATAATTTGTAACAAAGGAATCTTTAGGGGTTCTTGGTTCAATCAACTTAGAGGATCTAGATCTGATACCAATTTCTAGAACTTTAAGTGTTTGTTCGTTTCCACTGTTCTTATGTTTTCTCTAAGTATAATTTAGTAGATACCATGCTAGATACTTACGGAAAGAAACGAATTAGAGTAGATACCATGCCTAATTCTTAGCTTAGGGAAACAATACTTTAAGGAGTAGATACCATGCCCTTGAAGTGAACAAACATGAGTAATTAGAAGTAAATTCAAAAGGCAACTTAGCATTATTAACTATTGGTGGAGATCAACAGCCCAACTATTCAAGAGATATTTGTGATTCAACACCTCTCATCTTAGTTTTAATCTTTTAGTTCTTTTAGAATATTATAAAAACTCTTATTCATTTTTATTATTAGTTTTATTGATTAGTAAGTTGAAGTCTACAATCTCTGTGGGATCGACCCTTGCTATTACTACGATTCGATTCGTGCACTTGCGAGGTTTTATAATTTGTGTCTAGTTTTATCTATTTATTCAGGTAACTAGATTCCAACAACAAGTTTTTGGCGCCGTTGCCGGGGATTGTTTAGTATTTTAACTTACAAGTCAGTAGAATCTTTATTAGTTTTTCTTTTCTTTTATTAATAATTTTTCTTTTAGGTTACAGGACTTCGGTGAATGCACGGTAGACGATCACTTCGTCCAGAGCTACTACCTATTGACGCAGAAACAGAACGAACTTTGCACAGACTAGGTAAGCTGTTTTCAGCCAACCAGTCGACTGCTGTACTGACCCAGTCGACTGCACATAGACAAATTTCACAGGAAAGAATGGCTGAAGAAATACAAAATCGAGTGCCAATGCAGGACAAATTCACTCCTAAGAATATTGAGCAACCTTCCTGCATTGCTTTTCAACCTAATGCTACAGGGAACATGCACCTATCTCCTCATTTACTTAGTATGGTTCCCCACTTTAGTGGCAAACCAGATGAAGAGCCTCATCTTCATCTGCAAGACTTTTTCGATCTTTGCAGGACACAAAGCGTCCAAGGGCTTACCGCTGAACAAATCAGGTTAATCTTGTTTCCTTTTTCTTTAAAACTTAATGCTAAGTTGTGGTATAATTCTTTGGAACCAGGATCAATTAATTCATGGGAGCAATTGGCAACGAAATTTTTGAAAGAGTTCTTTCCAGTCCAGAAAACCAAACAGCTAAAAAGGGAGATTCAACTCTTCCAGCAAAAAGATGGAGATCTATTCTTCGAAGCATGGAAGGACTTCAAGAGCAAGCTTCTCAAGTGTCCTACTCACAATCTGCCTAAGGATGATCAGGTACAAGCTTTTTATGAAGGTTTAAATGACACTAACAAAGCAATTGTTGATGCAGCTTGCAACGGAATTTTGATGAGGAAAAGTGGAGAAGAAGCCATTGAACTTTTTGAAGAACTTAGCGAGAACTCCCAACAATTCTCAACAAGAAGGGGACCTACGAAAAAACAGGGAGTTTACGAGATCTCTAATAATAATAACATTCAATTAGAAATGGCAAACATGAATAAGAAAATTGATATGCTTGTTAATGCAATGTCGACGATGGGTGGAGTTAAAAATTAAACAAATGAAATGTGTGCAATTTGTTCTCATTTAGATCACACAACTGATACATGTCCCATGTCTACTTTCACAGATCAGGAGCATGCGAATTATGTGGGTCGAGGAGTATTTCCACCAAAGAACAATCCATACTCGAACACATATAACCCAGGATGGAGGAATCATCCAAACTTCTCATGGAGCAATAATCAAAATAATCAAGGGAATCAATTCACACAAGGACATACAAGAAACCCTCAGATGGGAAGTGGGTTTGATCGACCAGCCCCAGAACAGAAGAAGTTGGATTTTGAATCCACTGTTCTTCAACTGCTCCAACAACAATATCAAACAAGCAACCAACAAGGACAAGCAATTCAGAAGTTGGAAACCCAAATTGGTCAGATTGCAAAAGAGCTAAGCAAAAGAAAAGCAGGTGAACTCCCTTCACAAACCATACCAAACCCAGGAGGTCAAGAACAACTCCAAGCAGTGACTACTTTAAGAAATGGTAAGGTAATTGATAACAAGGTTGGAACACACACAGACAAGCCAGTCGACTGTTTTTACAAACCAGTCGACTGCACAGACAAACCAGATACACAACCATCAAAAGCTTTGGGTTCAAGTAAGGTAAGTGAAAAAGTAGGGACAGTTCCACCACCATTCCCTCAAAGGTTAGGCAATAAAAAGAAAGAACAACATTTATTTGACGTCTTTGAAACTCTCAAAAAGGTAGAAATTAATATTCCCCTACTTGATGCTATTAAACAAATTCCTTCGTATGCCAAATTTTTGAAAGATTGTTGTACTCACAAAAGAACATTTCAGGTTAAGGAGGATGTGGCCTTGACAGAAGAAGTGAGCGCCGTATTATTAAGAAAACTACCACCTAAACTGAAAGATCCAGGTAGTTTCACCATTCCTTGCAAAGTTGGTGAGCACTTCTTTGAAAAAGCACTGCTAGACTTGGGGGCAAGCATCAACCTTCTTCCTTATTCTGTTTACGAAAAGCTTGGATTGGGGGAACTCAAGCCAACATCCATCACTTTGCAATTGGCTGATCGCAGCATAAAAAGACCTAGAGGTATTTTAGAAGATGTCCTAGTTCAGGTAAATGATTTTATTTTGCCTGCTGATTTTGTTGTGTTAGATATGGAGGAATCTTCAATGTCATCATCTCTACCGATCATATTAGGTAGGCCCTTTATGAGTACAGCTGATATAAAAATTTGTGTTAAAAAGGGCATTATAAGTATGAAGATAAACGGAGAAAAAGTGGAATTTAAAATGTTTGATACACTGAAATTACCACAAGATGATCATGAATGCTATAATATTGATGTGGTGCAGGAGATTGTTGATCAAACATTTCAGGTACATAGCGTTGAACCACTTCAAGCCACAATCACTCAATCTCTAACTTTATCTCATGTTGAACAGGAATACGATGACTGGGAGATTGCAGAGACAGTACATCACCTTGAAACTCCACAGTCATATTCAGGTAAGCCTGCACCTTTATTTGAAAAATTGGTGTCTGATAAAAACTGTTCTTCTACAGATCAGGCGACTGATGAACAGAGTAAGTCGACTGGAGTTCTAACCAGTCAACCAAACCCAGACACCCAGAACAAGTCGACTGCTGACATGGACCAGTCGACTGTACAGAAGCGTCCAGACATAGAACTCAAGCAGCTGCCCGATCATTTGAAACATGCATTTTTAGGCAAGAACCAGACGTTACCAGTAATAATTGCTGCGAACTTGAGTGCACAGGAAGAATATAAGTTGCTGAAGGTATTGCGAGAACACAAAAATGCAATAGGATGGACCATTGCAGACATCAAGGGAATAAGTCCATCCAAATGCATGCATAGAATATTGCTTGAAAACGATGCAAAACCTAGCAGGGAGGCACAGAGAAGGCTGAACCCCAACATGAAGGAAGTGGTAAGAGCAGAAATTTTGAAGCTACTAGATGTTGGCATCATCTATCCTATCTCAGATAGCAAATGGGTAAGTCCTATACATGTAGTACCTAAGAAAAGTGGAGTTACAGTGGTAACAAATGAAGAGAATGAACTTATCCCAACAAGAGTAACCACAGGATGGAGGGTATGCATTGACTATAGGAAGTTGAATAATGAAACCAGGAAAGATCACTTCCCTCTCCCTTTTATTGATCAAATGTTAGAAAGATTAGCAGGGTATAGTCATTATTATTTTCTAGATGGTTATAGTGGCTATAATCAAATTGCTATTGCTCCAGAAGATCAAGAAAAGACCACTTTTACATGCCCTTTTGGTACTTTTGCTTACAGGAGGATGCCTTTTGGATTGTGCAATGCTCCAGCTACATTTCAGAGATGCATGATGAGCATATTTTCAGATATGGTGGAAAGGTTTATTGAGGTATTTATGGATGACTTTAGTGTTTTTGGATCTTGTTTTGATGAATGCCTTAACCATTTGCAGCTTGTTCTTAAAAGATGTGAAGAATGCAATTTAGTGCTGAATTGGGAAAAGTGCCATTTTATGGTACAACAAGGTATTGTGTTGGGACATGTTGTGTCAAAAAGAGGCATAGAGGTAGACAAGGCAAAAATTGATATAATATCGAAACTACCCCCTCCCACTACAGTTAAGGGTGTTAGGAGTTTTCTAGGACATGCAGGGTTCTATAGAAGATTCATAAAAGATTTCTCAAAAATTTCCAAACCCCTTTGTGACTTGTTAGCTAAAGATGTTGAGTTTGTATGGACAGAAGAATGTACAAATGCTTTTAATACATTGAAAAATCTTCTCATTTCTGCACCTATTGTCATGGCACCAGAGTGGAGCCATCCTTTTGAGCTCATGTGTGATGCAAGTGATTATGCTTTAGGGGCTGTTTTAGGTCAACGAATCAATAAGAAACCTCATGTTATCTACTATGCTTCTCGAACTTTAAACGATGCACAGCTAAATTATTCCACTACTGAAAAAGAAATGTTAGCTGTTATTTTTGCTGTAGAGAAGTTTAGATCATATTTAATTGGTTCTAAAGTTATTGTTTTCACTGACCATGCTGCTTTGAGATATTTGTTGGCTAAAAAGGAAGCTAAGCCTAGGTTGATCAGATGGGTGCTGTTGCTTCAAGAATTCGATCTTGAGATTAGAGACAAGAAAGAAAGTGACAATGTTGTGGCAGATCACATGTCCAGATTATTGCAGGAGGAGGAGAGAATTGTGCCCCCGCTGAACGAAAATTTCCCAGATGAACAATTATTTGCAATAAATATTCACACTCTCGGGGCAGTCGACTGGTCCCTCAACCAGTCGACTTATCTCTCTGAACAACTCCCCTGGTTTGCTGATATTGTCAATTTTCTAACTGCTCATGTTTTTCCTCCAGGTATGACACATCAAGAAAGGAAAAGATTGGTGGATCTGAGCAAACACTATTATTGGGATGATCCTTATTTATTCAAATTTTGCTCTGATCAAATTATAAGAAGATGTGTGGCAGACGAGGAACAAAGGAGTATTCTACAACATTGCCACCAATATGCATGTGGAGGACATTTTGGGCCAAAGATAACAGCACTTAAGGTATTGCAATCTGGTTTTTATTGGCCTAAAGTATTCAAAGATGCTTTTTCTTTTTGCAGGACTTGCGACAAATGCCAAAGGACAGGCAACATCTCTTCTAGAAATCAAATGCCACTACACAACATACGAGTAATCGAGCTTTTCGATGTTTGGGGAATCGACTTCATGGGTCCATTTCCTAACTCATGTGGATATTTATATATACTTGTTGGTGTGGATTATGTGTCTAAATGGGTCGAGGCTGTCCCCTCACGAACTAATGATCACAAAGTTGTTGTCAAGTTTTTGCAGGAGAACATTTTCACTAGGTTTGGTACACCACGAGCAATAATAAGTGATGGAGGGAGCCACTTCAATAACTACCCATTTGCTTCTTTGATGAAGAAATATGGGATTACACATAGAGTGGGAACTCCATATCATCCTCAAACCAGTGGGCAGGTGGAGATTAGCAACAGAGAGATCAAGAGCATCTTGGAAAAGACAGTCAACACAAGGAGGAAGGATTGGTCGCTACGCTTGAACGATGCCTTATGGGCCTACAGAACCGCTTTCAAGACACTCATTGGCATGTCACCATACCGTTTGGTCTTTGGAAAAGCATGTCATCTGCCGGTAGAATTGGAACACAAGGTGTATTGGGCCATTAAAAAGTTCAATTTCGATATGAAACAGGCAGGTGACAAAAGGCGATTGCAACTAAATGAGCTTGAAGAATTGAGGCACGATGCATATGAAAATGCCAAGCTATACAAGGAAAGGACTAAGTTATACCATGATAAACAATTAGCAAGGAAGGAGTTTTATGAAGGACAAAAGGTATTGATCTACAACTCAAGATTAAGACTCTTTCCAGGCAAGCTCAAGTCAAGATGGTATGGACCATATATTGTCACAAAAGTCTTTTCACATGGTGCATTGGAAGTTCACAGCGAAGAACGAAAGCAAACATTCAAGGTGAACGGACACAGGGCGAAGCCATACATAGAGATGAGTCTAGAACCGCAAGAGGAAGATGTGAATCTTCAAACCATTCAATGCATTGCGTGAACTCATCATGTCTAGCTGAAGACATGAAACACAGCGCTTATTGGGAGGCAACCCAACTTTTTAGGGGAGTATTTACACTTTCCTTTACTTTCTTTCGTTATTCATTTTTATTTTTCCGTCTCTCCTTACTAGATGGTAACACATGCCTATATCTTATGTTTTGTGCGAACATTGAGGACAATGTTCCATCTAAGTGTGGGGGTATTAGTTAGTTATATTTGGAATCTTTTGAATTTTTTTTAGGATAAACAATTTCTTATAAAGTAAGAGTAAGGATACTTATTTACTTTAGGATTGTTGAGTTTCATAATTCCCTACAAAATTGTGCGAGTCATGCGATTATACATAATAAACAAATGTGATGCTTTTTCTGATAATTATTCCCTTTAGATCTAGTCCTAAATCGAGTTTAAGTAAATAGAGTGATACAATATATGTATATATTTGAATAAAGTCAGTCTACTCCAATGTTTTGAGCGCTTAGTAACTAGGGGTATTCATCACCAATGTTTACCTTTACGTCAAACGGCAACTTGAAATATGAGTATGCAAAGCACTTTAATGTTTGTGACTTGTTGAGTAACCGGGTGGATACATCACAAATGTTTCGCATTCGCGTCAAAAGACAAGTGACAACTTTAAAGAAGAGACTATAAAAAAATAAAAAATAAAAAAAAAAAAAAAAAAAATAAAAAAAACCCTCTAGTTTGCTACTGGATTTGTAGTAGAGAAAAGGGATAATCACAGACTGAGTAGTTGCATACTATAACTACATTAATCGCATGACAAATATGATTAAGTTTGGGGATTATGACTGAACAATTGCACTAGAGAAAGTGGGTATGTTCAATTTTACTTTATCTGAAATTGTTTGTAGTTTTATATTTTTCATTTTGATGTCCACATAATAAGAAATCTTGATGGTTGAGTTTATTCTGATTATTACTCCCTTGTTCATAAATTCACTTTTTGCTTGAGGACAAGCAAAAGCTAAGTGTGGGGGTATTTGATGAACACATTATTATTCACTTTTTAGAGCAATAATCTTAATATAATTAGACATTTAAAAGCTCTATATATGGTATTTAACTCTTATTTTCTCTTTTCCATAGGAAACAGCTTATAACAGCAAAACGAAGCAGTTTCAGGACTTCAAGGATAATACACAAAGAACTGCAGAGGATAAGTCGACTGGTTCCCCAACACAGGCGACTGGACAAGAGAAGCTGATTTTCCACAACTCTCGACACAGTCGACTTATTCCCAAGAGCAGTCGACTGGCCTGATCAAAGAGGAAATCTACAGAAGTCTCGACTCAGTCGACTGGTCAGAGATAAGTCGACTGGTCTGCGGCGGAGTAAACAAATCAAATCTTCAAAGATACACCTGAATCTAATTTCAAATCTATTTGAATCAAGATTTTATGCAGCGAATCAAATCTAAAGACAGGGTATTTCCAAGAGGACGTGGTGAACAGATAAGGAAGGAAAGGAGAAAAGAGAAAGATATTAATCATCAAATCAAATAAAGAAGGATCTTCCTGAAAAAGTGGAAATCCTAATTCTCAGCCGTACTCTATAAATATCAGAAGAGATCGACTTAGAGAGGGGATCATCAGATATATCTCTGGGAAGCGGCTCAATCACCAAGTTCCTGAACAAACATCGAGAGCATCACTCCATCAACATCGAAGAAGGAGAGAGAAGATCCAGCAACCAGAGGGCAGTCGACTGTGTGACAGCCAGTCGACCATATTGCCGGAATCCATTAGTTTATTTCTTCTTCTCTCTTTATTCTTTTATGTTGATCATGTATTCAAACTTGTTAAGCAATAAAGTTATTATTATGTGGAACTAATTTCATAGTTGGGTAGATCGAAACCGTAGTTATGTAATGCTATTTTCTTCTGAACTCTTCTATGTTACTTATTGATTGAATCTAATTGAATTGGTATAGGTTTATGATAGTCAAACTAGTTCTCAAGACTGAGAGCAGTCGACTGAGGTGAGAGCCAGTCGACTGACGTACAGAACTTGGGAAGCTCAAGTTTGGATGTCATTTATCTGAATCTGTTATATGAGCATATTGAGACGACCGAATCTCGTGCTCATAATTTGTAACAAAGGAATCTTTAGGGGTTCTTGGTTCAATCAACTTAGAGGATCTAGATCTGATACCAATTTCTAGAACTTTAAGTGTTTGTTCGTTTCCACTGTTCTTATGTTTTCTCTAAGTATAATTTAGTAGATACCATGCTAGATACTTACGGAAAGAAACGAATTAGAGTAGATACCATGCCTAATTCTTAGCTTAGGGAAACAATACTTTAAGGAGTAGATACCATGCCCTTGAAGTGAACAAACATGAGTAATTAGAAGTAAATTCAAAAGGCAACTTAGCATTATTAACTATTGGTGGAGATCAACAGCCCAACTATTCAAGAGATATTTGTGATTCAACACCTCTCATCTTAGTTTTAATCTTTTAGTTCTTTTAGAATATTATAAAAACTCTTATTCATTTTTATTATTAGTTTTATTGATTAGTAAGTTGAAGTCTACAATCTCTGTGGGATCGACCCTTGCTATTACTACGATTCGATTCGTGCACTTGCGAGGTTTTATAATTTGTGTCTAGTTTTATCTATTTATTCAGGTAACTAGATTCCAACAACACCAGGCTAGGGGAGGGACCGCTTCCAACTCGGCCCCGAACCATTCCAGGCCCGCACAAGGGGAAAGGCCGTCGGCACTCAGCCACATCGGCCGAATTCCTACGCCCCGACCCGACCCTTCCGACCATGGCGGGGTCACCAGGGGCGAGTTCAGGAGCTTCAGAGATGTAATCTTGGAGGCCCTCCATGGAGCGCCAAGGTCCGCGACCTATGGCCGACCTCACCAATTGAGCGACGGGAGAAGTCACACTCGTGCACTGCCGCCCCCTCCGGAACGCACAGACGAGGTGCTCCGATGCCTCCTAGAGATGGAGAATCGCCTCGAGCGCATCGGCGACGGGAATCCCAACCTAGTCCAAGGTCGTGGACCTTCTCGACCTCCATTTTTCGTCAACATCATAGAAGCAAAAATCCCCCGGAACTTCCGGCCTCCGCAGTTCGAGACTTACAACGGCGAGGGTGATCCAGCTGATCACATGGAGGGCTTCAAAACCCTCATGATGATTCACAGCGCTTCGGATCTCCTGCTGTGCCAAGCCTTCCCGGCCACCCTCCGAGGTCCGGCCAGGGATTGGTTCTCCAAACTCTCCCCTGGCTCGATCTTCTCGTTTGACCAGCTGGAAGCCAGCTTCCTGGCCCACTTCATCACCAGCCGGAAGGCCGAGAGAACGAGCGCTTCCCTGCTCGACCTCACCCAGAGGGAGGGGGAGTCGCTCCGTAACTTCGTCAAGAGGTTCACAACAGAGGCCAGATCCGTCTCCACCCTCGACGCAGGGGTCGCCTCGGCAGCTTTCCGACACAATGTCCGACACAACCAACTAAAGGTCTCCTTGGCAAAGAGGCCACCTCTGGACTTCCCTGACCTTCTCAACCGGGTCGAGAAGTACATACGAGCTGAAGAAGCTCTTAACCCAGAGGGCAGCAAGGAAGTCGTGGGGAAGGGCAAGCGCAGGGTCGATGAGGCCGAACCTGTCAAGAAAACAGCAAAGGAAGGGGTCGGCGCGAAGAGGGCACCTCCGGTCCCTCACTTCGAAAGGTACACTCCCTTGACACATAACGTGTTCGCCATCCTCTTAGAAATCGAAGACAAAGGCCTTGTCCGACTGCCTCCCCGACTAAGTAACAACAAGAAGCGAGATCAGCACTTCTACTGCCGGTTCCACAGAGACCATGGGCACGAAACCGACCAATGTCGAGCCCTGAAAGACGAGATTGAGGTCCTCATCTCACGAGGGTACCTCCGAGAATTCACCAGAGAAGGCCCACGGGATCGGCGGGATACGAGGAACCGGAGGCTTTCGCCTCCGACCCCTATTCCGAACCGTATCTAGGATCGGGATCGCTCGCCCGAAGGAGCCGCGGATACGCCATTCATCTTGCACTGTGTCCACGGGGGGCCAATGGGGAGAGAGTCAAATACTTCCCGAAAAGCTTTCATCCGAGAGGTGAACACTGTCCAAGACAACCCCCCACCCCGGTTGCAACCGGTGCCTGTCTCCTTCTCCGAAGAGGACCTCGAAGGCGTTCGCCTCCCTCATTGCGATGCCCTCGTCATTGGCCTCCACATGGCTAATTGTGAAGTTCGCCGAATCCTCGTCGACAACGGCAGCTCAGTAAATATTCTTTTCCTCGAAGCCTTCGAGAATCTCAAGCTACCCAGAGGCAAGCTAAAACCGGCCGGATACACTTTGCATGGGTTCTCCGGCGTCCCTGTCGTAATTGAAGGGATTGTTACTCTCGACGCTACCGCAGGATCGGCTCCTGTCAAGAGGACCGAGTCCATGGACTTCATGGTGGTGAACGTCAAGGTGGCTTACAACGCCATACTCGGCCGACCAGGACTGTGCTCCCTTCAAGCGGTACCTTCGGCTTACCATCTGAAACTTAAATTCCCCACCCCGCAAGGGGTCGGCGTAGTCCGAGGTAGCCAAGAAGCAGCACGGTCGTGCTACATGACCGCCGTCGGAGGGGGTGTGTTCCCCCTCGACGCCGTTGAGCTCGAACCCGAGAGGGACGGCCCCGCTCCCGAGCCTATCGACGAACTAGAGGAGGTCCTGTTCGGCACTGAGAATGAATCGAAATGGTTCCGGGTGAGCCGCTCGCTCCCCGAGGACTTGAAGCCAGGCATAATCGCCTGCATCCGCCGCAACGTTGATCTCTTCGCCTTTAAGCCCTCCGACATGCCCGGGATCTCCGAAGACTTGATCATGCATCGACTGAGCGTCATCCCGGACTCTAAGCCGGTCGTCCAGAAGAGGCGCAAAGTCGCCCTGGAGAGGCAACAAATTGTGAAGACAGAGGTCGACAAACTCTTGACCGCTCGATTTATTCAGGAAGTCAGTTACCCCGAGTGGTTGGCTAATGTCGTCATGGTGAAGAAGGCAACCGGGGGCTGGCGGATCTGTATCGACTTCACGGATCTAAATAAAGCATGTCCGAAAGATCCTTTCCCCCTCCCCCGCATCGACGCTTTAATCGACGCAACCTCGGGGCATGAGCTACTGTCCTTCATGGACGTGTTCTCGGGGTACAATCAGATTCGGATGTTTCCACCGGACATCTCCAAGATCTCGTTCGTCACCGACCAGGGTCTTTTTTGTTACCGCGTTATGCCCTTCGGTCTGAAGAACGCCGGAGCCACATACCAACGACTCGTCAACAGAATCTTCAAAGACCTGATCGGCCGCAACGTGGAAGTCTATGTCGACGACATGCTCGTCAAGAGCCGGGCCGGGCCGGACCACGTCGCCGACCTCGAGGAAGCCTTCGGAGTCCTCCGACAACACGACATGAGGCTCAACCCGGCTAAATGCGCCTTCGGCGTCTCCACAGGGAAATTCCTGGGGTTCATCGTCAGCCAGCGCGGCATCGAGACGAACCCCGAGAAAATCCAAGCTATTATTGACATGGCCCCGCCCCGGAATGTCAAGGAGGTTCAGAGGCTTACGGGCCGGTTGGCTGCAATCGGCCATTTTCTCTCCAAGTCAGGGGAGAAGTCTCCCCCCTTCTTCAAGGCCATACACGGAAAAGGGGGCTTCGAGTGGGGTACCCATCAACAAGAAGCCTTCGAACAGCTGAAGCGGTACCTCGCCAACCCTCCTCTCCTCAGCAAGCCCGAGCCGGGCGAACCACTATGGCTCTACCTGTCCGCCTCGGATAGCGCCCTCAGCGCCGTCCTCGTCCGAGAAGAGGAGGGGGTTCAGAGACCATTGTACTATGTGAGCAAAGTCCTGCTCCCCGCCGAGACGAGGTACGCAAAAATAGAGAAGGTGGCCTATGCTTTGGTCATGGCAGCCCGAAAGCTTCGTCCCTACTTCCAGGCCCACTCCATCCAAGTACTGACTGACCAGCCACTGAAGACTGTCCTCCACAAGCCCGAAAACTCTGGCCGCTTAGTCAAGTGGTCAATTGAGCTAAGTCAATTCGACATCAGCTATCAGCCGAGGGCGGCCATCAAAGGGCAGGCCCTCGCCGAGTTCATAACTGAGTGCACCGTCTCCGAGCAGCCCAGCATCGAGGGCTCGGATTCGACCTGGGAGGTCTTTGTCGATGGATCGTCATGCGAAACAGGGAGTGGGGCTGGCATCATCCTTCGTGGCCCCGACCAATTCCTACTTCAATACTCCCTCCGCCTCAACTTTCCGGCCTCCAACAACGAGGCGGAATACGAGGCCATGATCGCCGGATTGACCCTAGCACACCGAGCCGGAGCCAAGCAAATCCGGGCCTTCAGCGATTCTTAGCTCGTGGTCAATCAGATCACCGGAGAATACGAAGCCCGCGATGATCGCATGATGAGGTATTTGGCGGCGGTCCGACAACTCCTGGCCTCCTTCAGCTGCGCCACGGTCATCAGAGTCCCTAGGGAGTAGAACGCTCAAGCAGACGCGTTGTCCAAACTCGCCTCTTCCTCCTTCGAGGGTCTCGATTAGACGGTGCTCATAGAAATCCTCCTAAAGCCAAGTATCAATGACCAAGGTCAGGAGGCAATGTGTGTGCAAGGCGTTGCCAGTCCGGACGACTGGACCACCCCCATCCGGAAATTCTTAATTAATGTCGAGCTTCCCGAAGACCGGGCCGAGGCCAGACGGGTCAGGGTCCGAGCTGAAAGGTTCGTCATGATTGATGACATCCTCTTCAAACGCTCATACACCTTGGCCGACGGAAAACCATACCTCTGCTGTCTTACCAGCGACGAGGCCAGCTACGCGCTAAAAGATCTTCACGAGGGGATCGGCGGATGCCACATGGGGAGCAGAACACTTGCTCGGAAGGCCCTGAATCAGGGGTACTATTGGCCGACCATGCTCCTAGACTCGCAAGACCTAGTCAAGAGGTGCGGCCCATGCCAAAGGTTTTCCCCTGTCAAGAGGCTTCCTCAAGCCAATCTCCGATCCCTGGCTAGTCCTACGCCATTCGCCATGTGGGGCATGGACCTTGTGGGCCCCTTCCCCGTGGCAATAGGGCAAAAGAAATTCTTGATAGTCGCCATCAACTACTTCACCAAGTGGGTCAAAGCCGAGCCCCTGTCCAGCGTCACTGAGCGCCAAGTACAACAATTCTTTTGGAAGAACATCATTTCCCGATTCGGAATCCCTCGGGTCCTCGTTACGGACAACGGAACCCAAATCCAAGGTCATAACTTCCAAACTTTCTGCGCAGACATCGGCATCCAGCAACGCTTCTCCGCTATTTGCCACCCTCAGTCCAACGGCCAAGCGGAGAACGCGAACAGGCAAATCCTCGACGGCCTCAAAAAGCACCTCGACAGTTCCCCCAAAGGACTGTGGGTCGAAGAACTACCTAGCGTGCTATGGGCGCACCGAACCACCAAGAGGATCCCCACGGGGGAGACGCCGTTCAGTCTGACCTACGGGACAGAGGCAGTTATCCCCGTCGAGGTCGGCCTGCCTTCTCCCCGTGTCATGGCCTTCGACGAGGCTGACAATTCGTCCGGCCTGAGGGCCAACTTGGACCTCGTCGCCGAGGTCAGAGAGAAGTCTTCGATTCGAAGAAGCATCTACCAACAACGGATCGAGAAGTTTTACAACAAGAAGGTCCGCCCCACGAACATCAAGGCGGGGGACCTCATGTTACGGAAACTGTCCGTCTCCGACCCAACCAAGAAGAGGAAATTGGCTCCCAACTGGGAAGGCCCATACCGAGTGGTCGAGACCGTACGCCCCGGTACGTACCGACTGGCGGATATGGACGGCCGGCCAATCAACCGACCCTGGAACGCCGAGCACCTGATGAAGTTCCTGGAGGGACGGACATAGGTTCTAGCTTGGCTAATGTAAATAATATTTTTTGTAAGCTGTCATGTGTAAAGGGCCGTTTTAACGACCCTCCTTATCATATATGAAAGAATTCTCTTTTTGTCAAACTCCAAACGCCTCGGCAGGTCCGACCTAACACCGGACAACGGGATCGCTTTCTCAAAGAGCACCTGGGTCCTCACTCCGGTGCCGTCCCCCAACGTCTCGGTAGGTAGGAACCGGCTTTAGGCCAGGGAGTCTTCC
Organism: Hemerocallis citrina; assembly: GCA_017893485.1. Classification (NCBI taxonomy): domain Eukaryota; kingdom Viridiplantae; phylum Streptophyta; class Magnoliopsida; order Asparagales; family Asphodelaceae; genus Hemerocallis; species Hemerocallis citrina. The sequence goes on along the minus strand of CM030362.1, from coordinate 26,957,776 downwards.
TAACACCCCGCGCCGATCCCTCACGGATCGACGGGGCCGAACCTCACTCCCGCCATCACTCACTACACTATTGACCAGAGCAAAGAATGAAAAGAATTCTTTATTCATACTCCCTTATTAGTTCTGAAAAAATAAATAAAGACCGTTACAGGACCACTCCACTCATCTCAAACTGAAGGAAGCCGCCATCTTAGGGCCCCTCGGGTCCGACAAATGGTGGGACCACTCCGACCGAACGGCTAGGAGCCCTCTCCTCGTCATGGTGGTCCTTCGGCTCAGCCACGGTCGACACACCAGCCACGGAGCTCTGGGCATCAACTGGTCGCACACGCTCCAGCAGCAGCAGCGCAGAGGGAACCCCCTCCGCTCGCCGACCCCCGAGGAAGATGTCGAGACACCCAGCATCGTCTTGTAACGGTGTATCTCCATCTCCTTCTCCACAATGACATCACGAAGTAGCCTCTCAGAGGAGGGCCTCTGCACCGATGCACTCGACATGGTATATCCAAGACCGACACTCCCGAGGTCCCGATCCACCATCGCCCTCCTCAGTCAGCTTGCCTCCTCACTTAGGGCTTCAGACTTGTTCCGATAATAGTTAAAGGCCGCATCAGTGTCACAAGCCCCCTTTCGGTAGCGAACCAACGTGGCCTCCAGGGCCTCAACCTTGCTCCGGAGCCACGCCACGTCGGAACGACGGGGGTCCACCTCGGGAAGGGGAGCCGTAACCTACAAGAGAACCAGCCTACTCAAAATATATAAGCAAGGAGGTTCGGAAATATCCGAGGTCAAAATACTTGGCCAGTCAAAAAATCCTCTTTTATAAATGGAATTACTTCGTACAAAAAATGCGATGGCCAGTCCGCGATAGGCAAACACAATCGAGAGATGGAAAAAGAAAGACAAAACTATACAACTTGTTTTCCCACCTCAACATCGGCCGGGTTCACGGAGAGGTCGGTAGCCGGGTCGTCAACGGGCCCTTCTTCATTAGGGGTCTTCGGTGTCCCCTCAATCTCCATGTCATAGTCGAAGTTGGACAGGTCGAGGGTCGGGTAGAAGTGCCTCACATGACTGAGGGCCTTCGCATAGCACTCGTCCTGGGCTTTGATCACCAGGAGCTAACCCGCCTCCGTCAACTCCTCCTTCTACTTCGCGAACTTCTTCTTCTGAGCCGCCATCTTCTTCGCCCATTCCGCCTCCTTGGCATCGAACTCGGTCTTCATCTCCTGCTCCCTCTTATGAGAGCCTTCGAGCTCTATCTTCATCTCCTTCATCTCCTGCAAGGCCTTTCAGCCCGGTCTCGCTCCCGCTTCAAGGCCGCCTCATAAAGGCCTCTCACGTGGGCCCCCTGCACGGTCGCCTGCAGCAACCAAGCACTACTTAGAAAACCTCCTTTACAAACATTTCACAAGGCAAGTGGGGTCGGCGGACTTACCAGCACGTTGGCCTGCGCAAGGCGCGTATACGCCTCGTCCAGGGTCTCGACCTTCATCTCCGAGCGGTCCCGGGGATTCGCCAGCTTATCCGCTACCTCGACGGCCTGGGTCCCCCGGGTCAGACAATCCCCCCTCCGGATCGTCCAGTCCGGCACCCACGGCTGCCGCAGCTCCTCCGTCATCTTGTCCACCCCCTCGCCTTTGACCAGGGGACCCTTCCCTTCTCTGCGCTCGGAAGCCTTGCCCTGGTCCGAGCTCCCGTGAACCGCAACCTCCTTGCCCGTCTCCGAGCGAGTCCTCTTGCCCCTCGGCGGAACTGGGGCCTCGGAGACCACCTGGGATGACCCCCTCGTCCTCATCGCGTCCCCCTTCACCTCGGTCTTCTGCTTCTTCATAGCGAGCCTCTTTGCCTTGATTGATGCTGGATCCATACCTGCGAAAAGATCCATTAAGAACAATGAGCGCAAAAGAACAATAAGACCGAGAGAAAAGAAACAACTACATACAAAGCACGGCCGGGCTCAGTCCGACGCTCGCCAAGTGACCCTCCGTCACCTTCGGCCAACTGATACTGTGCGACAGACGGAGGCACTCAACAAACCTCCACTCCTCGGCCGTCAGGTCCCTCGGCCTCGGCGTTTTGAAGCTCGGCTTAGAATGGTTCCATCGAGTAGGGATGTTCCAAGGCTCCTCACTCCGGATCACCGAATATTTTTTCTTCCACTCCTTGATGGAGTCCGAGTGACCGTGGACGACCTTCCCCTTATTCCGAGGCGAGATATAATAAACACCCTCCGACTCCCCCGACGAGGTGATCCCCAGCATCGCCCGGAACACGCTCAACCGAAGGGGCACCTTCTGCTCCTCGCATAACAGCACGAAGCAGATGATCTGCTTCCAGGAGTTCGGCCCATACTGCATCGGTGCCAGGGATGCCCAATTCAACAATTCCCGAACAAACGGATGGACCGGCAGCCTCAGTCCAGAGATGAAGGCATCCACGGGGAAGACGCAGTACCAATTAGGCAGGGGGTCGGTCGGGCGCAGGGTAGAGCTCGGCAACATGAGCTCGTAGCCGGACCCTATATGATACGCCAACTGCAAAACCTCCAAGTCACCAGCCTCCAAGACGGTCGGAAGCGTGTCCATCTTCACCCTCTTCCGGCTTGGCGAAGACGGCTGGACCCCAAAAAGCTCCTGATCAGAAAGGTCATCAGGGTACCGACGGAACGACTTCGGTTGAACGGGCGACCCTGTCATTAAGTTGCGGTAAACGGGTGCCTGGCTCGCGCCACCGGTCCTCGACCCCTTCTTCTTCGGAACCCTCTTCTTCTTGGCTTTTTCCGGCGAGGGGGGAGATAATCGCCCCAGACCGGTCGGCGTGGAGCCCGAACCCACACCCTGACCTGTGGATCTGCCCCCCGCACCTCCTATCCGAGCCCCTTCGGCTTTACCCTTGCCTGGGCCACCCTCCTCTCCGGAAGTCGACTCTAGAATCTCGACTTCATCTGAACTATCGCTTGCCTCCTCAGACTCACTACTCTCCACCACGAAAGGTTTCCGAGAACGTAACGGCCTCACATTGTATACCGGCTCCTCCTCGCATACTGGTTCCTCCCACGAAGTCGAATCAGAGAGCTCCACATCATGTGCCGACTCCTCCTCGCACACTGGCTCCTCCCACGAAGTCGATTTTGAGATAGGGTTCCCTTCCCTTCTCGACGTCGACGCAGAAGAGCCAGACTGAGCCCTAGCCATCTGTGCCTAACAAAAGAAACTTACAAACTAACCTTTGGGAAGCCTCGGACTGACGAGCCGGTGCCGCTAAACAGTCAAGCCGAGCGCTGAAGTGTTTGATTTCTTTTTGAAAAAAGGCAGCAGAAGGGAAATAAACGGAATAGGGAAGAGTTGGGGGGATATTTATAGAGGGAGAGGTGACGCCTCGATTTTCGCATTACTGTTCCTCGAATAGCGCGCGTCTGCCACCAATAGAATCACGCCACGTCATCCTCGAAAAGGGCGCTGCTGACGTCACCTAGTGCCGGTTGGAGACCACACAGGGGTCGGTTCGGATGAAGTGTTCAGCGGAGAAAATTTTTTACTTAAAGATTTAAGGCGCCGTCCTCAGACAGGCGCCCCGGGCTCTAGGGCTCCCCTCTCACCCGCGAGCAGCTCGGGGCTTACGGCCTCGGCAGCCGAAACCTCGAACTGTTCGAGGGTGGGAGAAAAGCCACCATCGCCTAGAACCCTATCAGAAAGCAGATCGGAGACGACCCACCTATCCGAAGCTCCTCAGCCCCAGGTCCGGAATTCGGTTGATACCCCTCCCGTCCTGATCTCTTTCGGGCAAACAGCCGTGTCAGGGCCGTCTGACCCGAAAAAGGATCCGGACGGCAAAGTCACCACCAGTCCGAGGTTCCCAGGGTTAAAACCTTTCAGCACCTTGCCCCCCGAGCCCGGACTACGGCCGCCATCTCTTCTGCCTTGTTCTCCCCCGACCCTGACACTCACATCGAGGCCGTCAGAAACGGGAGAAGAACAAGGCAATAGAGTGACCACCCGTCCAACGCTCTCAGGATCAAAATTTTGCATGAAACAGACGTCCGCCAAAGCAGACACCTCTGGTGGCCGATGGACCACCCTTGCTGTGATCAAATCCGCTGTAGGGAGAGGGGTATTTATAACCTCCCCCATAGACCGACCATTATGACATTAGAAAAGCCAAACGACGGAAGCCCAAGCGTCATGCATTTATTAGGTGGCGCCATTTAATGCCCCTAGGAAGTGGAAACATCACACAAATCCCGGAGCGCATTCAATGCTCCGCGAAGACAGTAGGCCACCCCGCTCAAACCTTCTAAGGCTTAACGGTTCGCCATCACCCTTGCCGACCCATAATCCCTCGCCAGCTCGAGGTTCGGTCTGGCACCAGGGTAGTCTTCTCAGGAAGGCTCTACGGTTCGTCATCACCCTTGCCAACCCATAGTCCCTCGCCAGCTCGAGGTTCGGTCTAGCACCAGGGTAGTCTTCTCAGGAAGGCTCAACGGCTCGCCATCACCCTTGCCGACCCATAATTCCTTGCCAGCTCGAGGTTCGGTCTGGCACCAGGGTAGTCTTCTCAGGAAGGCTCAACGGCTCACCATCACCCTTGCCGACCCATAATCCCTCGCCAGCTCGAGGTTCGGTCTAGCACCAGGGTAGTCTTCTCAGGAAGGCTCAACGGTTCGCCATCACCCTTGCCGACCCATAATCCCTAGCCAGCTCGAGGTTCGGTCTCGCACCAGGGTAGTCTTCTCAGGAAGGCTCAACAGTTCGCCATCACCCTTGCCGACCCATAATCCCTCGCCAGCTCGAGGGTCGGTCTAGCACCAGGGTAGTCTTCTCAGGAAGGCTCAACGGCTCACCATCACCCTTGCCGACCCATAATCCCTCGCCAGCTTGAGGTTCGGTCTAGCGCCAGGGTAGTCTTCTCAGGAAGACCAACGAATCGCCATCCCATTTCCACGACCATAAACACTCCTCCACGGCTAACTCCCGCATCCCCACAGGAGTGGGGGGCTTGTGTGGTAGGGTAAAAATGGCCTGGGGCCCATCCAAGGCCCAGGATGGCTCACTCGAAGAGAAAGAAAAACAATCCGGCTCGGCCCCGGACCTCGAGCTGCCTCGGCACCGAGCCGTAAATTCACCCCCACAGAACGGGTCTCCTCGTAGCCGAAGAGCCTCAATGGCCCTCAGCCTCCGATCCACGACAGCCCACGGGCCGTCCGCCCAGCCTGGCAAGGAATGAGGATGACCTGGCGCGACCTAGGCCATCCGATTCTCCCAGAGGCACAGGAGCCCCATGATCAGCCATGTCAGCTCCAAATACCACCTAGGGCTTTGCCACGTCAGCCCTATACCACTCTTCACACTGCCACGTCCGCCCTAAACCCCCTGGGCCTCCTGCCACGTCAGGCCCATGGGCTTTCGGGTTCAAACCCGACCCCCAAGCGGATCCAAACCCGGTTGGGATTCCCTATAAATACCAGACCCTCACCTACCTTTTTAGGTAATCAATCTTTGCCACCTAAATTCCCCTAGTTACTGCTACTCTCTCACAGAGACTGACTAGATCGTCGGAGGGTCTGCCACCGGGATAAACCCCGGTGTTTCAGGACCGTCTGCAGGTACTCGAGGCGAGGCCATCCGAGCCGATCCTCAAGCGCCGAAGCGAGCCTCTCGCTCATCGTCCCGTGCCGCACTCTTCCCTCATTACAAATTGAGTCCGAACTCACACCTGGTGCATCCACACTGCGACCAAAAACAAACCGCATCACCATGTTAATACTAAATGGTTTGGATGGGCTTGATGATGATATGCTTGCTGTGGCAATGGACAACATAATTCATAACCCTAATTGGCGTAGAAGCTTTACTCTAATGAATCCGGAGTGGAGAGTAAGGTGGTTACGCACTCTTGTGAAAAAATAAATCTTATTTATTAAATTTGATCAAAATTCATTATGTATTATTTAACTGTAGCAGTTTATTGACATATTTCTGTATTAATAGTTCGGCGATTATCACCTGGCACAATGAGTTTGATTTGCTACGATAACGGTTTTAATTTCAGCTGCACTCGTTTTCCTACATTCTTGCAAGTTTGTGAATGCTTATGTTTCAATTTTATGAGTTGCTGTTATTATTTATATGACATCCATTATGTTCGTAGAGTATTTAAAATTAGAAGTATTCTTTATGCAAATGTACTCTAATTTTTACAGTGTTCTGTACTATTGCACTTGCAACCATATTGATGAACTCTTCAAGTAACACGTCGTCAAGTTCTGATGAATCCGATCTTGAGGACTTATTCTTTCTTCAAGAGATGGAACAGTTTTATAATAATAAAAGTTCCAATTCCACGTCCAAACTATCAGGTCGTGAATACCTACAAGAAGTCTTAGACAGTCCACCGGCCAAATTCTTTTGGGTGTTTCGCATGAATAAGGACTGTTTTTTGGCTTTGTGTCAATTTATAATAAATGGCAACTACCTTCAGGAAACGCCTGAGCAAATACAAAAAAGCGTATATTTCATCATGAAAGTGTTGCCATTTTTTTGTTCATTGTCGCTCACAGTAATAGAATGAGGCTTGCCTGTGGTCGGTTTGATCATTCATTGGAAACAATTCAAAGACATTTCACTGAGGTGTTGAAAGGTTTGGTAAGAGCATCAACAGTTCTTATTAAACACCCAGACACAGAACATGTACATGATAAGATCAGGGGTTCCCCAGATTTCTATCCATGGTTTAAGGTATTTTGTGCATTTCATGTTTATAACCGTTTATTCTAATGAATCAAATGTGTTCAATAAAGTAGTAGCTTTCTTCCTCAATAATGTAGGGAGCTATTGGTGCTGCCGATGGTACCTTAATACCTGCTACCGTACCCGCTAGCCGAAAAAACAGTTGTCTTGGTCGAAAAGGTGATATATGTCAAAATGTGCTGGCAATTTGTGATTTTGACATGATGTTCACTTTTGTTTATGCGGGTTGGGAAGGAAGGGCTAATGACTCTCGCGTAATACATAGTGCATTAACAAATAGATTGTTGCCAATCCCGCCCGATGATAAGTACTACTTAGTAGATTGTGGGTACACAAACATGCCAGGATTTTTAGCTCCCTACCGCGGGGAGCCATATCACTTGCAAGATTTCCAAGGCCCTAACCATGCACCCACCCAATATAAGCAACTTTTCAACAAACAGCATACTAGGCTACGAAATGTCATAGAACGAATCTTTGGTGTATTCAAAAAAAGGTTTGCCATATTCAAGTCTATGCCTAATTACTTCTACACAAGACAAGTTATGATGGTACCAGCATGTTGTGCAGTTCATAATTTTATACCTAGGTATTCTGCCGATGATTCATTGTTTTCAGACATAGGAGAAGAACAAAATAATCACCTACACAATCAAGATAATGCTTCCACATCTCAGCCTTTGGATATGTCATCTTCTTAGTTGAATCGCATGAATAATAAAAGAGATCAAATAGCTATGGCAATGTAGAATGCTAAACATTGATGTAAGCATTAGCATGTACTTGTTCATGGTTACTTTCTGTTCTTGTAATATATGGTTGTAAGTTTTTTCCTTTCATTTGTAGCCCATCTATTTGATGATCACGTATATTAATGATTTAAGCAGGCGATCTATGATGAAATATTTGTATGCATGCAGGTTGGGGGACCATCATGTGCCACTGAGTTTCTGGAAATGATGGATATGGTATATTCTGATCCAGAATTTATTTTAATTTTTACGTTAGAAGACAACAATCTAATGATCTTATATTCCCATTATACTGACTCAATGAATGATGTATTCAACTATGGGTGATGGATGGGGTGGGCACAAGACATTAGTAGTAGCTGGCGTGACAATTTTAAAAATTGCAGCTCTACACTAATCATGATGATTTGGTTGAACAATTGTTCTATGACAATATGTTTTGAAGCTACGGCCAATTAGGGATATGATGATGTTATATTCTGATCCTATATAATATAATTTGTGAGACTTTTGTGATTGATTACTAGTATTCAACATATGGATATGATGATGTTATATTCTGATCCTATATAATATAATTTGTGAGACCTTTGTGATTTATTACTAGAATTTAAAATATGGATATGATGAAGATATATTCTGATCCTATATAACATTATTTGTGAGGCTTTTGTCATTGATTACTAGAATTAAAAATTTGGATATGACGATATTATATTTTGATCCTACAGTTCTTATTTGAGATAATTACAACCTTGTTGATTCATTGTTCTGAACCTACAGTTGTTATCTTATATTTGGAGTATATGACAACTTTCAAAATCACCATGTTGTTACTAATATATTAACCATCAGTAGGTGATAATCTCCCACCATGTTGTTACTAATATATAAACCAACAGTAGGTAATAATCTCCCACCATGATGAGCATCAATACTCATCACAGCATTGTATTGGTTTGTGTACACTAATGGAAATTAAACCCAGTTAAACCCAGTTAAACTGATACCTTCCTCAAAACCAGAAGAACTCATCACAGATTTGAGGAAGCCATCAGAATATGTTGGAATTTGACAAATAAGGCAATCAATGGATATGATGAATTTTGTAATGGATACTACCCACTTTCAAAATTTGGAAGTGATGATGCTTTATTCTGATCCTTTAATACTCTTTGGAGTTATTATTGTTGTTTGCTTTAAACAAAAGTAAGGCCTAAATTTTATATCAGTTTGTGATGACTTCTTCTGTGATATGAGAAAGCAGCATGAGTTTAACTGGGTTTAATTTCCATACTGTACACAAACTAATACAATGCTGTGCTGAGTATTGGTGTGCATCATGGTCGGAGATTATCACCTACCGATGGTTTATATTGTACGCAAACTGATACAATACTGTGGTGAGTATTGATGCCCATCATGGTGGGAGATTATCACCTACTGATGGTTTATATATTGGTGCCCATCATGGTGGGAGATTATCACCTACTGATGGTTTATATATTAGTAACAACATGGTGGGAGATTATCACCTACTGATGGTTTATATATTGGTAACAACATGGTGGGAGATTATCACCTACTGATGGTTTATATTGTACGCAAACTGATACAATACTGTGGTGAGTATTGATGCCCATCATGGTGGGGGATTATCACCTACTGATGGTTTATATATTTGTGCCCATCATGGTGGGAGATTATCACCTACTGATGGTTTATAATGTACACAATCTAATACAATGCTGTGATGAGTATTGGTGCCCATCATGGTGGGAGATTATCACCTACTGATGGTTTATATATTAGTAACAACATGGTGGGAGATTATCACCTACTGATGGTTTATATATTGGTAACAACATGGTGGGAGATTATCACCTACTGATGGCACTAGTAGAAAACCTTGCAATAACAACGAATCATTTACGAGTACCAAAATTCTCTTGTTAGTGTTACCATCTACAACGGATTAATTACAACAAACCTTTTCGTTGTGAATGTTTTTAACATCCGCAAGAGATTCCATTAATCTGTTGCAATTGCAACAATTGCAAGAGAACAATTGTAATATAATATATTCCATTACTAATAGTTTTTTAATCTTTAATATTAAACACGTATTAGACACGTAAAATTAATTTTCTAAAATAAAACCATTCATCTCCTCCTTTAACCAACAAAAGATCTGTCTCTCAAAACCCTAAATCCCCAAATACTCTGAATCTCTTCTCCCCTTTAATCTTAGACTTCTGCCCTCACTGTCGGCGTCGCTCGTGCTTCCGCCCTCACCTTTGGCGAATGGAGACTGGGCTTTGGGGAGTTCGGCAGCCTTGGGGAGGCCTTCAACTGCTTTAGGGAGACTAGGCTTCGGGAAAGGAAGCTGCCGACAGCCGGCCGTCGGTGGGCCCTGCCTACCGCTCCGCCTTCTCCAAGGACGGTTTCTCGCCGCCGATCCCCGGCCTCGAGAGCTGCTGGGATATTTTCCGGTACCGATCCCGATCTCGTCATGATTTGTGCAGTCTCTTTGATTAATTAGGTTTATTAGTTCACTAATCGTGTTTTGGTATTTGAGGGAGGTTAGATTGTCAGTCGAGAGGAACCCTAGGAATCCAATGCCCGCCGTCGCGAAATTGTTGATGGAAAGGTTTAACTTTTAGCGATTCGAATTTTGAATTTTTTTATAGGGTAATTATGTTAACTAGTTGTTGTTTAAATTTCTTTTTATAATTTTTTTTATTTGATTTTTTTTGATTTTTCTGAGTAGGCCGGTAAATATGTGTGGTTGACTTACAAGGAAGTGTATGACATGAGTATGGAGGTATAGCTAACCTTTAAGATGTGTTTCTGTCTTGAGTTTTTGGTTTAGTCTTAATTTATTTTACCAGCCTGTTGTTTTGATTGACAACATCACATTTAAACTGTTACTGTAATCGTGTTCTTATGCATATTAATGATCTTTGCAGGCTTGCAATGCTCATGGTGTTTATTGTGTTCCCTTGTACGATACACTTGGTATGTATATTGCTACTTGGATTTACCATGTTTTTTCGCACACACTTGACTTTGCATCATTAACTGTATACATTGATGATCACATATATGATATTTTCCTATATATTCACACACACCACTACAAACAAATATGCCATTTGATAGCATTTTGTAAATGCTATCAAAGACCTACGACAGCATTTCGCAAACGCTGTCGTTGCCCCCGCTGTAGAAAGTCCATAGCATTTCGGAGAAACACTGTCGAATTTATGGCGTTTTGGAAACGCTATAAATTTGATAGCGTTTTGTAGAAACGCTATGTAGAACCCCGTATTTTCAAATATTATTTTAATTATTTGAAAATAAACTTTAAATGATTTTGAGTATTTGATAAATATTTTCTAAGAAATTTATCTTTTGTACACGTGCAAAACACGTGCAAATGACTTTTGAGAAGTTTGAAAAATTAAGTTTTCTTTATGAAAAATCATTATTTATTATTTGAGAATTATTTAGTATTTTTCCAGATTTTTCTGAAATTAATTAGTACTATTTGCAATTTTTGAGGAAAGAAGGACTTATTTGCAAAATTGACATTTTGAGGGTTAGAGTGCAAAATGTATTTGCTGGACATTCCGATCAGCACTTGTTGAGGTTTAAAAATATATTTTTCTATTAGATCCTAATTTAAATGATATTTGATATCCAAGGATAGAATTATATATGTAAGTTGTATTCTTGGAAGGATTATTTTGCAAAGTGGGAATAAAACCCTAATATTCTATCCGGCATATATAAGAGAAATTCTCTTTCAGCCGTCATTGTAAAAGAATACAGATTTTTGGTGATTTGGATTTTGAAGAAAAAGGAGGATTTTGGATCTAGCAAGGAGAAAGCTTTTGTGGATCTTTTCCTCAAATCAAAGGTGAGTGGTTTTGTTTTGCTTTGCTTTGTTTGTTTGATTGATGAATGACGTGAGATCTTTTGTTATGCTTATTTGTGATCATTATGCCATTATTTCGTTAGACGTATCGTATGTATGATATGGATCTTTTATTTGGATATGATGGATGAGAACTCTTGTCGATATTCGGTCCATGTATGAGAAAATAATCAAGATTGTTGAGGAAATATTGAATCATTAGAATCGTATGATTGGAAAGCATGTTAAGAATGGATTAGGTTGTGATCGGGTGATTAACATCTAGATCTTATGATTTCAAAATCAGATTTTGATATGAGATGAGGAAGAAAATTTGTTGAGAAACCCTAATGGAGGATTAGTGATTTAGATCTTGAGAAGTTGAAATTTAAGGAATTGATTGATTGAATAATGTATCCATGATAGAGATATTTGAGAATTGTTCATTCGCCTGGATACAAATTAATTTTTAGGATTGTTGGATCTTTGGAGAAAACTCCAGTTCAGTTTTGTGTTCAGACCTATCTTTGGGGAATCTGTAGCCGACAGCCGACTGTCATGCGAAGCAGTCGACTGGTACGAGCCTACTGTGTATTTTTGGGTCTTGAGATTTGTTCGGGACAGTCGACCTAGACTGAGGTCAGTCGACTGGTCCTCTGTTTGTGATTTTGTTCAGTTCTTTCGGGACGGTCGACTGATGACTTGTCAAGTCGACTGGTCATGCCTTAGATTATTTTTGTAAAATGTTGGGATATGTCCTCTGGACAGTCGACTGGTCCTTTATGCAGTCGACTAGTCCTGAAGGATCTTGTATTTGATTATGAGATATTTTGTTTAGTGTTTGATTTTAAGATGTTCAGTTAAGAACATGATTTTGAGTTATTCAGTTGAGCCACTTGTTCAGTGGGAATTTGTTCAGATATTTGTTTTTGAGTCTCTAGAGGTATGTGACCCTAGTATACCGGTGTTGAGATATTTGTTCAGTTATTTGTTGAGGTCCATTGAGGCAAATTTTCAGTTATTCAGATTTTTAGTCCGGTAGGGTACACTACTCTAGGAGATTTGTTCAGTAACCCAAACTAATAAGGACAGGCATTAGTAGTGTTATGACGAATGGGAACTTGAGTTATGCACCTCAGTATGGCTTTTGATGTAGGTTTTAATCTCCTGAATTATCCAAGTAGTTAACTTGTGATGTGTGATTTATCTCCGGAATTATCCAGGCAGTATACCTGTGATGCGAGATATTTCTCCTGAATTATCCAAGTAATTATCTTGAGATGTGGGATTGAACTACGGAATGATCGGAGTCGAGGCGACGCTTTTGGGGTATTATTGTGATGATGAGTCTATGTTTAGATGTGGGATGATCTCCTGAATTATCCAGGGAAAATACCTGTGATGTGGGATCAATCTCCGGAATGATCAAGCATGGGCAAATTATCATAGTTTATCTTCATCTCTTAGTAGTCATCGTGGTCAGCATGTAGTCATGATGTTTTCTTGAATCACTTTTATGCATTTGGATTTCCTGTTTTTACACACACTTGGCTTTTGGTTTTGATATCACCCATCATTCTCTGTTGTTACTTCATACTTTAGCGTTTGGTTATTATTGTTGTACATTATGCTTTAAGTTCATTTATGTTGTTTGTTTGATTTGTTGCCACTCACACCATTTATGGCTAACCCCGTAGTTTGGGAGTTAGGATTCAACCCTAGCCTCACATGTTGCAGGTTATTGCTTAGATTGGAGGTTGGATGCTTGAGTGGGCAGGTTGAGATAATTGGATTATTTAGTGATTGGTGTAAAAAATTGTAAAGACATATTGTGTTGTTATTGAGCTGTAAATGGAAGATTAATTTGAGTTGAGATGATTAGACTTCCGCTGTGATTTGTAATAATTGTTGTAATAAAGAAGAAAAATTTTAGTGGTGTTGTTGGTGTCTATTGTTCTATTGAAGTGGATTACTGGGATTTCGCCACTTATTTTCTAAGCTCTCATATTAGAAATTTGGGGCGCTACACGCTATCGTAATTATAGCGTTTTGAAAACGCTATAAATACTATAGCATTTTGTTTCTGCCTATTGGGTTGATAGCTAGAATTGATTCGGTTGGGTTGATAGCTAGAATTGATTGAAACTTTCTACAAAATATGTATTTAAGTGCAAAATTTTATCTTCTTTTGTTCTTCTGTATCACTGATTTGGTTTGACTCAACAACACATAACATCATCAGAGTTGTGTAAATTTGTGTTAGTAACAACAGAACGTTTTTCAATTTATCAATAGGTCCATCATACAGCATATGCAATTGCTCTGAAATGCAGTACATTCTATCTGTATCAGCAAATGTACATTGACTTCTACCTAACAGAAAAGATCGAAGAAAACATATAGCTCAATAAGTTACAATTTCAGAACTTCGAAGGCAAATAAAAGGATTCCCTGATAATCTGAACAAAACGGGAGGGGAAAAACAAAAATGAAAGGAAAGTTCAAGCCTTAGCTACAATACTACACTGAACAAAACCTTACAGATTAATACCCCCTTCTCTGAACCCTTTCCTTTTTTGCTTTTTCTTTAACTTACAATAGCTTGAAGAAGTAAAAGCTGCGCTAAAATTGATCTATTTACGTCCCCGCTGCAGAGCGATCGTCTGGTCCAACAAGCATAGTCTGCCAACACGATATGGTTAAAACCAAAATGCTTTGCTTCCAAAATACCACGAGGCATAAACTCGTAAACAAGCAACCGTTGATCATCTTCAATGCAATATCCAATCAACTTCACTAAATTTGGATGAAGAAGATCACCGAGAAAATTTACTTCGGCCTGCAGATACACAAATTGCTATCATTCAATTATAGAAGTACAATAAAATTGAAAAAAAAAATTTTAAAAAAAAAAAACCAATGTGAGTCAACCTATACAACACAGAAAATTGCTAACGAACCACTCTTTATGCCCTTGAAGTCCATCATGATTTAGGGTATTGACAGCTACAGTTAGCCCTGTACCAGGTTTCATAGTAGTAGTTCAATTTCCTTCAATCCAACCTTTAGAGACACAACCAAAACCTCCTTCACCAAGAAGACTCTAGTCTGAAGTTTCTAGTGGTTGCCTTAAGCTCACTGAAGCCAAACTTCCTAAGTTGAGATGCAATTTTCAGTTCCTCGCCTATTTTGCTTGTAGATGAACTACTTTCTGCATTACTGGTGGTAGTAGAACCAGACACTATGGGAGCAGTTGGTTGGTCTCTGCTAACATCATTAGCGGATTTACTTACTGCACAAACCAATCACAATACAAGTGGATTATTTATTTATTTATATATTCTTCACACACAAAAATGGCATATCATACATGCATATATCACTGGGGGAAAAAAGTTAGAAATATGAACTTCCATTGGAAAAATGGTGCTAGATGTCCTTTTTCTTTTATAGTGCTTCATTTAGAATTAAGTACTTAAGGCTTCCAAGAGCAGTTTGTTTTAAGATTATATAACTTGACCATAATATCTTCCTAGAACATCACAAAGACCACAAACCTGATCTGATGGACCTATGGTAAAAGCAAAACAATCAACATCTTTTTATATTTCAACATAGATGATTGGGTATTGCTCGGATTGACTCGAAAGCAAGTGTGAAGGAGAGTCCTCCCCTAGCTTGCCAGAAAAGTGATTGACACCACTTCTCACTCCACAAAGCTAGAGAACAATAGAAGTAACAAACATTAGAAAATAGTAACTACTATGCTAATTAAAATAAAATTTCAAATGTTTATATGAGCCAAATTTTGAGCATTGAAATAAAACCATGAGTGCAGTTTTAATAATTTATGTTGAATAGTTTAACAGTCGGGCATCATGGTAACCTGGTCTAATTTCCCATGGAGCATAATTCACTTCTGATGGTGTATTACTTTACCTGCATTGATGTAGAGTATGATTCCTTAGCTTTTGTGGTTCTTCCTTTACAAAGATTTATTCTCAGCTTCCCCACATTGAATACATGAATTGATTCTGATGGATGATTATGTCCATTCATTTGCACAACCACCACTTGATTAATACAAAACAAAAAGATTCAAATGCAATAATCTCTAACACGATTCAACCACCACCTGATCAATACAAAACAAAAAGATACAAAGGTAACCATCTTATTATTTCCTTTAGTATAAATCGTCACTAGTTTATCATTTGAGGCACCACTTATCGACTTCATTTTCGAACTATGTTTCAGGACAATGATCATGACAAATACCAACACGATTCCTTCTTCGGAGCTGGAGACTTCAATCTTAATCCCATGAGGACTGAATTTCCAAGCATTGAAAGTGTATATGGAGCTGATAAGAAGAGCGCTTTCTTTGATTCTGTTCCAAGCTTGACCTTGGGTAATGAGGAACATGCAGAAGACCTTACATGAAAAGTGAAGTTGGGGATACATGGAAGCAGTAGCGGGTTAAAAGTTATTTTGAAAACATTTTATTTTCTTTCTTGGAGTTTCACAACTTATCTTTTCTTCTAGAATGTTTTGTTGTTTTGGCTCTATGAAACAAACAAAAAAATTTGTAATGAGAAGGTTTTGAATTATATAATATTCAAACTTATTTTGCATTATTGTGTTTTCTTTATATAATTGTGTGAATCAATATGTGAAATAATTATATGTTCTTCATTGTAAAAATACATTGTTTTAATTTGTAAATTTAGTTAAGCCATTCAAATATAATCAATAATGAAGAAAAAAATGTGTGCAATTGCATTCGCGAGGTAGCAATTGCAAGGAAATCAGTATCTTGCAGATCTCTGTAGCAATAGTTCATCAGCAACGGGAAAAATCCCTTTTAAAACACACTTGCAAGAGACGAATTTGTTGTAGATATTCTCTTATGTATGGGGATAGCAAGGTACAATTTCCATTGCAGATATTCTATTGTGGCTAATATTCGCAAGGGATAGTTAAAATTCCGTTGCGAATGTGCACATTAACCAGGAGAGATTTTGCAACAGCACAATTACAAGGGAATGAAGAAAAATTCCTTACAAATGTACACTAACCATGGAATTGTACTCTTCTACAAGGGAAATTTCTATTGCGACTGTAGCATTTTCTACTAGTGTGGTTTATATTGTACGCAAACTGATACAATACTGTGTGAGTATTGATGCCCATCATGGTGGGAGATTATCACCTACTGATGGTTTATATATTGGTGCCCATCATGGTGGGAGATTATCACCTGCTGATGGTTTATAATGTACACAATCTAATACAATGCTGTGATGAGTATTGGTGCCCATCATGGTGGGAGATTATCACCTACTGATGATTTATATATTAGTAACAACATGGTCGGAGATTATCACCTACTGATGGTTTATATATTGGTAACAACATGGTGGGAGATTATCACCTACTGATGGTTTATATTGTACGCAAACTGATACAATACTGTGGTGAGTATTGATGCCCATCATGGTGGGAGATTATCACCTACTGATGGTTTATATATTGGTGCCCATCATGGTGGGAGATTATCACCTACTGATGGTTTATAATGTACACAATCTAATACAATGCTGTGCTGAGTATTGGTGTGATTCGTGGTGGGAGATTATCACCTACTGATGGTTTATATACTATTAACAACATGGTGGGAGATTATCACCTACTGATGGTTTATACTGTACACAAACTAATACAATGCTGTGATGAGTATTGATGCCCAGCATGGTGGGAGATTATCACCTACCGATAGTTTTGATGCTGCTGATGGTAGCTGGTGGCTTCTGGCTGTTTGTGATGACTGCTTCTGTGTTATTTGAAGGTTTTTCAGTTTAACTTGGTTAATTTCCATATTGTACACAAACCGATACATTCCTGTGATGAGTACTGATGCTACATATGGTAGGAGATTATCACCAACTGATGGCTGCTGGATGGATTCTTTCTGGGTTTGTAATGGGTTATTAATAAGGTCTCATGGCATGCTGGTATTGATGGATTCTGATACTTGTGTTGGCTTCTGATACTTGTGAAGGATGTGATGGCGGCTGATGGACTTATGCAATGGCTGCTTCGGGCTTCTTTGCAATTTTTCTGTCAGTTTCAATTTGTAAAATATCGATAGAGTGTACAATTACCTTCCTATGATGAGTTCTGATGCTGCTAATGGCATATGATGGACACTGATGGATTGGAATTTTTTTTTTTTTTTTTTTGCTTTGTAAGAGGTTTAAGTGTAGAATTCACATTAGATGGCTATCCCAGTTTGTGAAATAAATGTAACCAAACACAAATTTGTAATGGATATTTTGTACATTTATTGGAAATTTGCATATTGTGTCCAATTGCTGTATTAGCCGACGCTTACACAATTCAAATAAAATTTTGCACAGTCGAAAGCTTGCCAATGATGGGAAGATACCAAGAAGAAACAAAAAAAAAATTCTAGCGAAGAAAACTTCCATATTGTAGCACGTTGCCTGTTCGTATATTGGTAGAACGTGGGTCTGTATCTGCAAAAAAATAAAACAAATTCATAAGAAAACTAATACAAATTCATTAAACATACACCCTGCATAAGCTCATTTTCAAGAAAACTTTAAAAAAAAAAAAAAATTGTTGCCAAACTGGAAAAAAAACGAAAAAAAAAAGGATTTCAAAATTTATTATTACCAAACAGCATTTTACCGTCTAGTTTTAAGAAAACAACATTCAGACTATTTTTTTACTCAAACAGGTTTTACAATCTCATTTTCAGAAAACAGTTTTCAGAAAACTATTCCAGACAGCTTTTACACTCTCATTTTCAGAAAACAGTTTTCACAAAATATTTTCAGAAAACTGTTTTCAAAACAACAAACCAAACACACTCCTATATTTTGTGGATTGGGATTTCCAACTCAGTTCGGGAATTATTTTGCCGACTGGGGCCCAACTTTTAAGGATGGGGGGTTTGAAAATATGCCGATGGGAAGGGTTTTTCATGATCTACTGGGAATGCTCTAATGGAACTAGATGACTAAAACCGTATTTCTTTACCATTTTAATAAGACAGAGTGTCACCAAATAAATATGTGCATTGTAATTCAATAAATACATGTAATGCACATGTATAACTAATATAAATGAGATCTTAAATTTGATGTCAGACAACGTTGAAATATTTTTTGTAAATATATATATTTGTAAAGATGTGTATACACCTGTAAATTACTAATCTCTAATATTATAATGGGAGAAGGCCTTAAGGTCATTTGTAAATGTTTGTCATTCTACCAACCCGTGCAACGCACGTGTTGGTAGATTTTTTTTTTGTCCTTTTCATTCCCCCTCCTCATTTTTTTCACGTGCAACGCACGTGTATAATACTAGTATATATAATGACAAGAGTTTTAGAAACCACTGGGGACACAGTTGTTGGCTAAACTGTGTTGCACTTTTTTTCTAAATTTGAATGTGTGACTTCAAATCAAGGAATCCTTTTCTTTTTGTAATAGGTGTTAAGCAAGTTCTACTGGCCATGTTTTGATTAAGTCTAAGACTCACAATTGATAACACACTTGGAACTATTCCAAAACATGGAATAATGAAGACCTCTCATTTGAATTTGCATATAGCTATGTTAATTTAGTATCGAAAGTGTAACAACTAATTAAAGATTTACTATTTAGTTACTTAAGTTGCTATGAGAGCATCCACAATGGTTTCACTCATATTTGAGAAAATAGTACAAATAAATATAGGTAATCAGTATGATGTGTAATGTGGTCGTTCACTAAAAGTTTCTCAAAAAATAGCCAGACGAAACAACTTGTATCGTCTGGTAAAAAAATATATTTAAAAAGATTAAGTAAATAATGTTTAACTTAACTTAATTAACTATTGATTAATATTAAAATAGTTAAATTAAATAAATTAAATATTAAAATATATATTAATACTAAGCTTGGAAATTGGCTGGACAGGACAAGCTATTTTTGGCTTCAAACGGGAAAACATGTCCTGTTTGATGATTTTTTTTTTTTTTTTGGGTTCAGACGAAAACATGTACCGTTTGATCATTAAAAAAAAATGTCAGACGAGCAACTTGTTTCGTCCCTCGCCAATATATATATATATATATATATATATATATATATATATATATATATATATATATATATATATATATAGGGACGGAACAACATTTTCCGTCTCCTATAATTTGAGAATCGTTAATTCGTTTCTCAAATATGAAAATGCACTGTAGTTATTTTGCCAATATATAACAAAATAGCAAACGACTGCATACCATCGCTCCTAACAAATGGGAATTTGGTACAAATGGGAATTTGGTAAGTATAACACTGTGGATGCTCTGAGCGTGTATTAACAACTTCAATAGAAAACGTACTGACTGTCGGTAGCTCGATTGAATATTGACTGTGCATTGCGTAACGAGAACCTAAATAATTGAGTCATTTTTTTTTCTTTTAAAATACGAGATTGTACGTTTTACCACAACAAATTGTCGGCTCATGAATATATAGTTATTATATTGAGCAATTGAGTAGGCCGAAGTGTCCTTTTTGGTTGAAATTTGAATGCAAGGGAGGGCCACTAGCACGAAGTTAGGTATGCATATACATATTCAAAGTCTCCACTCAAAGATCTTAGATTTGGAACATCTAGAATACCGACCAATTAATAGAGCATTTTGTGGAACTTGTTAGATCGATTAGCACATTTTGTTTTTCATTAGACAATCATAAATGAACAGTAGAGACAAAACAAATAATACAGTGAGATGACAAATCTACTATTTTAATGGAAAAGTTTGTCACCAACAAACTCAATTTGTAACCAAACAAACACGTGCATTGTAAGTTTGTAACTCAATAAACACGTACAGTACACATGCATAACTAATATAAATAAGGTCTTAGGTTCGATGGTAAACAATGTCAAAGTTTTTTTAAAAATATATATTTATAAAGACGTGCATCGTACGTGTAAATTACTAGTTATTCATAATTAGTACACACATAGATAATATATATATATATATATATATATATATGTAAATAATAAAACATAAAGAAAGCTATCAAGTGGCTCTCCTTTAATCCCCTAAAATTAAAGATTCGGATCTAACCTCACAAAACACATTTTTCCTCCCAAAATTTCAAAACTCTAAACTCAAAAAAAAAAAACAACTCATTTATTTATTTAATTATTTTTCTCTCTCTATCTCATTTTCTCTCTATTAATCAGAAATTTAGATTTTCAGATTTCAGGTTTATAAATTTTCAGATTTTTTATGTTTTTTTTATTGCTCACGTTACATTGAAAATAGCAAATATCTCTTCAATAGTTAAATTTCATCATTTTCCACCCTCAAAGTTTTAAGAAGTTGGATTTTATACCATCATTTATAATTATTTTTCAACATATACTAATTAAAACATGGATTTTTATTTAAAACTAATTGTTGTCATACTATTCAAACTAGAGCTACATAATTGTTTACAAAATTCTAAGAAGTTGGATTTTATACTCTCATTTATAATTTATTGGAAGTTAAAGAGAACCACCGTCCTGATTGATGCTGCACCTAAGACTTGCAAATAGCCTTTGATAAGGTGATATGATGATTCTTTTCAGTGAGATTTTTCTCGAAGGCATTCAAATGTGCAGTTTATTAACTATTAGTTGCTCATCATCTTTTGCTGTTACACCACCATATTTTGATATGCTTGATCTTCTGCACTTTATTAACTATTATTAACTATTAGTTGCTTATCATATTTTGCTCATCATATTCAAATGTGCAGGTAAAGTTCTCAAAAAATGAGATCGGACATGGAGGAAAAGCTGATGAAAAGAAACCAAGGGATAAGAGCAGTTTTCATGTGTCTGAATTTTTACAGAGAAAAAGAGAGGATTTACTCTTTGTACTCATATGATAGAATCTGAAGTATTTATAGTATGAATGAGTTGCTGGTTTAGTTTGCTGCAGTTTTCATGTTATCTATAATGTTTCAATATTTTTTCAGATATATTTGTTGTTATTGGGAATGCATTTGTACTGATACTGATACTGGAAATATATTTGTACATATCAGAATCACATACACATCTAACTGAAAAGAAAATGCCCCTCATGGATACTTTGGGGGAAAAAACTGCCTTGTTTTCACCAATGCTCAAACCATTGATCATTATCCCCAGCTTTAACGTCATAGAAAATAGGTTTTTTAAACTTCCAATTAACAGGTATGGTCTAAGATGCATTTTTGGCAGCTCGTTAGTATGCAAATAGCCATATATGAATGTCCAAGTAACAGCAGAAGTCTCCATAATAACAAGAAGTCATAAGACTCAACTACAAAGCAGCAAGCAAGTTACTTCCAGGTATCTCATGAGTACCATATATTTGTGTTATATTTCTCATAAAATCAATACCTTACTGCAGGTTTAAATGTTAACCTCAGCATATTATAGTACTACATGAAGTTATTCCTTAGCAGTTCCATTTCATTTTTTCATACTAAGCCACTGACTTGGCTCAAAATAGCAACCATACTATGTTAAATAATATTTACCAAGAGAAATGCAATAAATCCCAAATTGCGAAAAGATATTGCATTAGGCACTTTATTTACATAATACACATCACCAGCAACACAGAATGATGAATATGAGAAAGCATAAAAAGTTATCCAAAAATGGAAATTACCCCTGTTAGTTCAATTTGAGGAATGCACTTATTGTACTACTTCATGACTGTAGACAATGAAAATAATATGTGGTCCATTGTATGAAACTAGGTGATTTAGCACTGCAGCGCACAATCTCATCCTCACAATTTCTTTCCTTAACTGTAAATTCTGTACCCAATAAGCAGATCATAAGTATTAAACATTAACAAAACTACATATATAGATGTGTGATTTTTTCAGATTTTTTCAGATTTTTTCAGAAAGTTCTAATTTATGTCAATTAGTTACTATTAGATACATAGCCTATTTCACTAATGCAACAGCAACTCAGAAATTGATAAGTTTCTTATTGGAACAAGCAACCCAATCAAACGATGAGATATAAAGTCAATAACAAGCAACCCAATCAAAAATGAACTAAACCCAAGTTCTCAGTCAAAAATAACTACTACTGGAACAAAACCCAAGTTCTCAGTTCAAAATAAGAAAGCTCAGAACAACAGAAGTTCAAAATATGTTGTCATCAAGCATTAGATAATAAGCTACAAGTTCAAAATTCAAGCATTACATAATAAACTATAAGTTCAAAATATATTGTCCCAAGTAATATTCAAGCATTACATAGACTGAACAACGCTAAGAAGAGATGTTCTCAACTTACAAAATTACATAGACTCAAGCACAACATACAAGGTCCACAAAATAAAACAACTACAAAATACAATTTTCTCAACTTCATAACACTTCAGACACCACCATAGTCAATAGTGCTTGAAGAACGCCAGGAACAATAAAAGAGACACCAACACCCCACAAAGCAATCCGACAACTCCATAAACCTGGGCACCAGCCCTGTAACCACTCCTGTACGCACCATCAACATCTACCGACCTCAACAAAGATTGAATTGAAAGCTCATCATGCAATTCCCTGATGGTTGCATCTCTATCCTCCTCTGGCCTATAATTCTCTAGCCAAAAAAAAAAAATCGTAACCATTGGAAAAATTGGAACAATTATAATAAGCTTTACCTGAATTCTTTCCCGAAGAAGAATATTTTACCTCGTCTGTATTCGGTAAAAACATTTAGGACCTACAATTCTCTCACCGGAACTGGCTCGGAAAGACCTAAAGCTACATCTGTAATGATTGTGGATTTGGTTGGAAGAGTAGTTTGATGCCATCCTACAAGATGTTGTAAGGTTTAAGCCAATAAACTTACAAAAAAAACACATGCTATTAACTTATTATACAATAGGTGACTTCTTATTCTAACAAATATTATAAATCGGCAACTTTACTACTATAATATTACATATTAGAGTGCACCTCGTGATTACAGAAAATGTGAAATGAGAACTACAGGTTCAACTTGCACTTGCATCCAACTACACACACACTAAAACATAACTAAAATATAGAACTACATATTGATGGAAAAGGCCAAATAACATAGAAATGGATTTAGTAAGGCTTACATTCTTTTGCTGATTCTTAAGTTAGCCATATGTGCATATCAGTATTCCAATGTTAAGACAATTTTGGTTCCATGCAGTTCGGTCTATTGTAAACTTTCCATCAAGTGCTGTGTTTTATCTACCTATACCAAGTCTTTTTGGAAAATATGCCGAAGATGATCGAGTTGTTGGAGTTGTTGTGTAAATCTAGTTAATTCTGTGATTTTGACTTAACAAGTCTAACAACCCCTTATTGTTGCACCTTTTTTCCCATTGAAGCTTGAGCATTAGGAGATCATCATTTTATCAGTGCACTTTTGTTTTTCGATTAAATTGCAGCATGTGGCATAGATCTGAAATTTAGAATTATAGATGTTGCGCCATTTGATTCTGTATCTTCTTAGTAAGAGTAGTGGTGTAATTGTAATCCAGATGGACAAGTTTCTTTTCAACTTATTAAACTAACTACTCATATGAAATACTTGGACAAGTCTAATTTTGGATTTTTTTAAACAATAACAAATTAATTTTGAAGCTGAGTTAAGAAAAATTGGTTTTTTTTAACAATATCAAGTAAAGCAAAAAAAAAAAACAAAATTTTTTTGATACCTTCAATAACGATGGGGGAATGGAGGAGAAAGAGATGAGAAATTGAAATGAGCGTGAAGAGCTGGATTGCGTCACAAGGAGGAGAGGACGGCGTCGAAGGATGGGTTGTGGGTTCGATCCGATCGATTTTGGGGCTAAGGTTTTTTCCAATCGATGAAGATTCAGAGGGAGCTCAAGGGAGCGTTGGAAAGGGAGTAGATGGAAAATTTGTCCATAAATCGATGAAGAGGAGGGAGGAGATGATTTGGGGGGCTAGGGTTTTTTCCAATCGATGAAGTTTCCAGAGCGGGAAAGAGAGGGAAAGGAGATAGGGTTGAGAAGGAAGGAGACAGGTGTATTGGGGAGGGGGGTGGGAGGTGGGGGAATTCCGATTATACCCCCCCCCCCCCCCCCCCCCCCCCCCCCCCCCACATTAACAGATGAGCGGGAGTTAATGCCTTCCATTGGATGGGGATCAAGATGGAAGTTTACGATCGGACGGTCTAGCACCAGTGCGCACGCTCTTGAACACTAGGCTAGTGTGCAACGGAAACTTTCCCTATATATATATATATATATATATATATATATATATATATATATATATATATTGGCTCTTCGGTTGAGCACTTCTTTCTGTGAGCACTCGCCCTTCTAGCCATCGTATGAATGATCCAAACTGTTCACATTGATCAACACGTCTAAATTAGTCTAAATATGTAAAATCAAGACATTTAATATTCATTTGCTCATCCATTCAAGTGTTACAAAATTGTATGAAGTTGACTCATTTATTACTAAAAGACAAATCTATACTAATGGATAAGTGTAGCACTTTGAAGAGAATCATTTTGGTTTTAAACGCGTAACGCGTTTTGGGTTACACAATGCAAACCAACATTCTCTTCTTCAATCGACCACTCCCCCCCTCTCTCTCTCCACAAACCAGTAAAATTTTTCTGCGTCGATTATTGGAGAAAATCCGGCGTTCCGGCATCTAGATCGGCAAGAAACGGTAAGGTTAGTTTTATATATATATATATATTATTATTATTATTATTTAAAGATCTGATGTAGTACTTGGGGACTTTGGAATGCTAAGGTTTAGGAAAAGTTTGTTATTATTATTATTTTTAACAATTCATATAATATCTTTTTTTAAAATGAATTTATTGGTTGGTTTTGTAGAACATATGTTCAAAGTAAAGATTCACGTTATCTTGAGTCCTACTTTGTGCTTAATTAAATCGCTGAGAAAATTCTTAATGTGTAGCATTTCTTTAAGTATTGAACTGTGCAATTTGCTCTTACAAACACCCAAGGCCTCCTCGATCTCTTTACCCTGATATTTTGAACTTGTTAGGTAGCACCAACGCAAGATAGTGTATCTGTAGAGTTCCCCCAAACTCAAGAGAGCACATATTATACACCATATTGTGGTAGTGTACGTTTAATGTATCTTGATTGTGGCATTTTATTTTTGCTTGTCTTCCTTATTACATCAAATGCTTGTATGTTAATTGTCGACAATGTAGCCTAACGTGGAGCAAATTGGAGGCATTGACTTAAATATGAGTTACAATCTTGTCCAATACCAGTTCATAGTAAAAAAAATTACTTTCTTAATTAGTGTCTACGTCATTTGTTATGATCTTATATGGCAATTATTATTTTTTTTTTTTTTTGTAGGATCTCAACAGTTCTTCTTATAGCCTTATGTAAAGCTGGTATCGGGTCCTATCGAGTCGGGTCCTTCACTACCCGGACCCGGATCCGGTACCTCACGGGTCCAAAAATTGGACCCGGACTTGAGCTTGCAAAAATCGGGTCCGGATCCTAGTTTAAAAAATCCACCGGTCGGGTCCGGTAGCAGGAAATAAATATTTGTACTTAAGTATTTTTGCACCTGGTACTCTGCGGTTCCAACAATTTTTGCACTTAAATACATGAATAAATATTATATTTACACATCTATCTTCAATAATTACTTTTATATGTATATCCTCATAACCCTATTGTTTAAATTCTATATTTTTGGGGGTATTTTTTAACAGGTCTGGGTCTGGGTCGGTTCTGTTTTGAGCGAATCCATACATCTGGTCTTATTTTTGGATCCAGACCTGTATAGATCGGGTTGGTTCTGATTCAATGTCGGATCCGGGTCGAGTCCGGGTATCGAGTAAATGTGATAGTGCTAGCGTTATGCATTCCAATGATGTTGGAGAGTCCTCCCTAGAACCTACACTCCTACAAGATGGTCCTCCCTAGAACAATCAAGTTAATTAAAACATTTAAGAAAAAAATTCACAGCCATATTGAGAGAGCCTTTCATGAATTTTTGGGTAAGTTTTTAAATTTATATAAAGCACCTACAACAACTTATTTTTTTAATCTTTGTCTTTTTGGTAAATCTTCTTAGAAGTAAGTTTTCTCTGTTTGTTTACACTATTTTCATTACCCATCTCCTCATCTAATTGACAATGAATAAAGACATTTTTGAGATTTTAAAAGTAAGAAAGATGGAAGAAAAATATCTTCGTTTCTTAGATTTTCAACATACAAATTTGTACAATTATTAGAAAAAGGAATTGACAAACTATTCACTATCGGTGTTATCAACTTAAATTTTTAAAGTTTAGTAAAGTAATATTTATAAACCCATGATTAAAGTGAAGTCTTTTTTTATTAATGGAACTTTTGGAGGAAAAAAATATATTGGCCAAATATGTAAGACGTTTATTATTAAAAAATTCTAGAGAGGATTCTTTAATATGGTTGTTATTCTTAAATAGAAAGTATTCTAATTAGCTTGATTCAAGCATTTTTAATTCTAATAATAAGTAATGCAATTAATTTTAGTTATTCATCAAACTAGATTTATAATAGACTGTTGATATGAAGTAAGTGGACTATTCACTCATATTTTGTAAGCATAAACTATTCAAATCCTATTCCCAACAACCAAAAAAAGGGGGCGGGGGGAAATCGTTAATTTTCAATCATGATCAAAATATTAAATCTAATGGACAAGATTTAGAATATTTAAAAAATCTATACTATTATTAAGCAAAGCTCTATTTTGGCGGTTTTTTACTATCATGCCCCCATATACATAAAAAGCTTTAAAAAATATATAAGGTTAATTTTGTAATTTTCACTTCACATTTAAAGTAAGGCTGGCAATTGACCCGAGCCCAATCCGAGCCCGATCAAGTCCGGCCCGTTTTTAGTAGGACTTGGGCCTGATTTTTTCATTTTTTTTCGGGCCCGGGCTCAACAAATAAGCTCGATTACATTTTCGGGCCGGGTTCGGGTGTGTATGAGTCCGACCCGAATCCGACCCGATTTATATAAGTCTAATAAATATAACAAGCTTTAAAGCTTGTTAAATGAGGAAGTAAATGAGGAATATTGTTATTAAGGCTCAATCTGAAATTGCGTGAATTGCTTGAAATTGCGTGAAATGCACTGTGCAGTCAAGAGCAAGGTTAGAAAAGATTACCCAACCATCCAATTGACTGCATGGAAGGTAAAAGGACACTTTGAATTATATCTAGAATCTGAAGTAGGTATCTTGATAGTTTAAACTCATAATTTGTATTGAATCTTATTTGCAGTTTTGGCCGATAGTTGGTTGGATCAATTACCAATACATGCCCCTTCAGTTCCGTGTTCTTTTCCATAGCTTTGTTGCTTCGTGGTAAGTGCTCTTCATTCCTGCACTCAATGGTCTCCTTGCATTTACTATAGCTTAAGTGCAGTCAAGAGCAAGGGAGACCATTACGTAAATCGGGCCGGGCTTGGGCTTTTTTGGTTAATTCGGGCTCGGGCTTGGACCTGTATTTTGAAGCCCGATGCAAAATCGGGCCGGGCTTGGACCCAAAAAATAATTTCGGGCTCGGGCCCGGGCTTATATAAGTCCGGCCCAAGTCCGGCCCGTTGCCACCCCTAATTTAAAGCCTCCATAAAATTCTGTTCCCTCAAAAATCGAATCCGTCTCTTCCTCTCCCTCCATCGAATCCGTGCATTGCACGTGCATATCCCCAGTGCAAATTGCACGTGCTAACCCATAAAACGTGCATTGCACGTGTGGATTACTAGTATTTTAGAAAGGAAACTGCTCAGATTTCAATTACAATTGTCCATAAAGGAAACTATCCCGATTTGAATTAAATGAACAAATAAGTAAAACCAATTAATTGGATGAAAAGGTAGGGATGGCAAACGGGTTGAACGGGCAGGGCCGGGCCGAATCTGTCCGGGTTGGCCCGTGACTTGGGCGGGCTCGGGCCGGTTTGGCCACTTAGCCGGGCCGGACCTGGCCGGGCCCAAACTTGATTTAGGCGACCCGCCCAACCCATGAACCCTTTAGGGTCCAACCCGGGTCGGGTCGGGTCGACCCGCGGGTTGGCCCGTTTCGATAGGTAGTTTTTTTTTTTTTTTTTTTTTTTTTTTAATATTTTTAGCTTAAAATAATAATAATAATAATAATAATAATACTAAGTAACTGATAATACTAATAAACATTAAAAATCGTAATAATAATAATAAGATTGAAAAAGTGAAATTGCCAAAAAAATTTGAAATATTATTCATATGAATTTAAGTTATACAATTTTCACAATTTCTAATGAAATGAAGAATTCAATTCACAAATAAGTTTTATACAATAACATATTTCTTATATACAATTTTAATTGACTCCAATTTTTCTAATTTAACATAACAAGCAAAGATATAATACAATTCCTAACGTGTCGGTCGAGTTGCTATTACAAGCAAAGCAGCTATTGTTGTTGTTGTTGTAACACCCCGCAAAATTGGAAATTACAATTTTGTCCCTAGGTGTTACGCACGTATATTTTTGTAATGTGTTTCACTACATATTTTGGATTCGTACTATTTATACATTTTCCGTATTGATTTCAGTCAACTAAAATATAATATTTCAATCCCTGGGATTTACGTGCTTTTTACGTGTTTTGATGTACGTGCTTCCACCACTACGTATAATATTTTCTATAGGTTTAAATTATTTATTTTTATGTATTTAAATCTATTTTATAAAACAAAAATTTGTTTCCCCCTTGTTTTGATTAAAATGCAATTTTTTCGACTTTCTGCACGTATAATGCACGTGCTTTCTACGTGCTGCAATTTCATCATGAAATGTATAAAATTAGTAAATATATTTTTCTTATATTATTTTCGATTATATTTAATAACCTTTCATCAATAAAGTCGATTTTCGTACTTTCATGTTTTCACGTGCAACGCACGTGTTTGTTTCGGTGCACGTATTTAAACGTATTTGTTCTTTTAAAATAAAGTTCGGAGTGTGTAATTTAATAATATATAATATGTTGTATATATAGTAAAAGGGTGTAGTGTATAAATAGATGTGTTGTATGTTTGATGAAATGTTAATTAGTAAGTGAAAATAAATGTGTAAGAAAGAGTGAATGTGGAATGGGGGCCCACGTTGAAAAGACTTAGGCTGTATGGAGATAGGATCAAATGGAAATGGGTATGGAATGGTATATGCTGTGGGCTGGATATTAAGGTTTAGAAGCCTATTAGTATATAAATGAATTTGGGTATGGGGCCTATTTGGGTAAACACGGCACACAAGTGTGCTGTGTGAAGAAAAAAAAAGGGGTGACCGGATTGTAGTGGGGAGAGGAAGGTAAGGGGTTATGGGAGAGGGATTTGATTAGTAGGAGTTAGTGTTTTAGAGAGTGGGGAGATGAAGAGTGAGGAGTTAGGGGAGTTATGAAATGTGAAGATGTGAGAATTAAAAAGAGAATTAAAATGAGAAGTTATTAGGTGGGAGATTTTGCAATATAGTCCCTAGCATTGTCCTATAAATAGCAACTCATTTCTCATTCTTTTTCACACCAAAAATAAAATAAATAAGAGAAAGAGAAGAATAAAAGAAAGAGAGAAGAGAGCTTTGTGCTTGGAGGCCATTGCTAGGAGGAGAAGAGGACTAGGAGGTGCTTGTGAAGCTAGGAGCAAGGAGGAACCATTCTCGTATAGTTTTCAAGCTTCAATCAAGGTGGGTTCTCATGCTTTCTAATTTAGAACTATGCATGCTAGTGACAAGATATGAGCATTTTGTTTTGATATGTAGCTAAAATTTCATGTTAGTATTACATGCTATGAATAAAAACAATATTGTTATGATTAAACGAATAATAGAAATTTTTGACTAAAGAGCTAATGCCATAGATCATGTTAGAATGTTTGTAAAATGTTATGCATGTTAAAAGTGTATTTTTTGTATGGGAAATTTGTAGAAAAATGTTGTTAGTTTATGCTCTAGAGTCATGTTGATTAATGAATAAGAAAGAAAGAATAACACATAAATTATTGTCATGAATCATACTATGATATTTGTTATTTTGTACATTTTGTAAGAAAATTTGTGAAAATCTCTCTTGTAGTTTAAAGAATGTATTTGTTTTATAATATAGCTGGTGCACAAAAGATTTATTTTTAAATTGATTCCAAGAATCAAAATGGATAGATGCAAATATTGTTTTCTAATGAGAAGAAATATTGAAAGTTAAATCAATCATCAAAAATATGGATTAGAAAAATATGAGTTACTGTCCGAGATTAATCTCAGTTCTTATAAATCTATTTCAGTCTAATAAGAAGAGTTAGATCGATGGAGAATCGAATATACTTATGTTCTTTTTTTATGGAAATGGAATAACGGAAAACTCTAACAAAAACACTAGACAGATTAATTGTATCGTGGAGCGCGCTCGGCCTAGCGGTCTGGCGTTGCGCTGGCCTTCTTACTGTCTCGGGTTCGACTCCTGTCAAGCCCAAAACATTTTAGATTTGTTTTAAATAAAACCCAAACCGAGAAGCTTACATAAAAGTACTTCGAAGTAAAGATAAGACACCAAAGTCCACTTGGACTCTTGGCTTGCGGTGTGTGCGGTAGGCACTGGCTGTTGGCTGTTGGGTCACGGGATCAATTCTTGTGTTGCCCATTTATATATTTTTGACCTTTTTAAGTATTTTGATGAGATTTTTAATGCAAATAAAATTGGGAAAAAATTCTACAACTCTTATAAAATGAAATAGAAAATATATATAGTAAAATAAAATTTACATTTCACAAATTATAGCGAAAGTTGAGTTACTCTTCACGCGGTAGAAATTTTCAATTGTATGAACTTATTGTCGCCCTAGAGTTCAGTATACTGTTCTCGAATAATTTTTAGAGTGTGTGGGTTCGACATTTGGGATCGTAAATTGTTTTTTTTTTTAAAAGAGAAATTTTAAACCGGGAGTATTTAGGCAGAGTCTGGGTATATAAAAGACCATGTATACTTTAGTCCTGTGGGAGCACATGGTCTATCGTCTTGGTGTCAGGGCCTTTTTCTTGCGGATTGTGGGTTCGAATCTGTGTGGAAGCCTCTGACTTGGTTTCTAAACAAAATTTTTGGAGTCAACTTGAGGTTCTAAACATTTTTTTTTGAGTCTACTTGGAAGCCTCTGACTTGGTTTCTAAACAAAATTTTTTGGAGTCAACTTGAGGTTCTAAAAATTTTTTTTTTGAGTCTACTTGGAAGCCTCTGACTTGGTTTCTAATTTTTTGGAGTCAACTTGAGGTTCTGAACATTTTTTTTGAGTCTAATTGAGTTTCTAAACATTTTTTTGTTTTGGTTTCTAAATATTTTTATTTTTTTTGTGGAGTCTCTCACTTGGAGTTCCTGACTTGATTTTTAAACATATATATATTTTTTTTGAAAGGCCCTTACTGGTTTATAAAACCTTCTAACGTTGTTTTCATTTTGGAATTCATCTAACATTTTTTAATAAAGAATGAAGTTTGGATAATAATGGAATAAAAATGGAATATAATTCATCAAATATAGTTTTAGAATTTCTTTTGTATATTTGAGAATTTAAAGAGGAGAAAGTGAAATGTCACTTTGATTGTGATTAGAATTTAATTAATAAAGAGCATGATAATATTTTTAGAAGAGTAAAGTATTGATTGTGTGAGTTAAATTTTCATTTGAAGAAATTGTGCAATCGTTTTGGTTTAAGAATATTTTATGTGAATTGAGAAAATGTGAGAGCTTGAATTGGTTCATGCGATGAAATTGTTTGCTTGAAAGGAATTATTTATGCTTATAAAGTTGATGAATAAATGAATAGATCATAAATAGTGACAAGATTTGATTATTTTTTTTGTGAAATGAATTGAAAGATGAAATTATATAAGTTTAAGACATGATTATTAAAGGGTATATGTACCCATGCTTCTTGTACATGAAAGATTATGATTAAGAATTAGTAAGACTTCGGTTACCGGCAAAAATGAAAGAAAGAATTGATATGATTTTGAGATATTGCCGTGGGGCGATCTCATATTTGTTGATTAAGTCCGGTAGGAGGTAAAACTAATTCTATGAGTGGAAATTATTCATGTCTTGAACTTAAGAATAATTAGGCACTTAAGTGAAGATGTAATAAACTTGTGCAAACGTAAATGGGTGCTTCTATATAGTCGGCGGTGGATCTCCGTGGCTATAGACCCAGTTGGTGGACTGTGGTTGCCTCATAGGAGATGGACTGTATTTTATCCGGGACTTAGGGTAGTCGACGGATGTTTACCATACTCCAAAGAATATGTATATACCGGGACTAGAGGGGCATTTACGGGATTATTATCACGATATAATAGCCAGGGAGGCTGGGATCTGTTATTATAGCCAGGGAGGCTAGCCAGGGAGGCTGAGATCCGTATCTGTGAAATAACTCTAAAACTTGTTTTATTACTGGGTAGTCTCATGGCGAGGGATTGAACGCTTCAATGTGGAGTACGTAGGCGCTTGCCCTCGGACCTATGTCGTATGGAATGCATAGAATCCGAACAAGTGTGCATTAGTGTCATCCTAGTGTAGAATTGTGTGCATTAGGCATTAAGGCATGACATACACTTATATTTAGAATAATAACTTTTGACACTTTATATGTTCATTCAATCTTTTTGTGATTTGTTAAAGTATGAGATCGTTATACTATTCCCGGCATAGAGAGGATAGCCGTGTATAACATTTCGTCAGTTGTAAGTAACTGACGTGCCCACAGATTGACATGCAGGTAATGGACTATTCATGAAGCTATAAAGTGGATATGTTGTTGCTGTTTAGAAGTTAAAGATGTTGCAAATGATGTTAAAGTTATACAAGTTGTATTTCATTGTTGTAATCTTTTATTTTTCCGCTGTGTAACGGAACTCTGATGTATTGTGTATGAAAAGTTTTAAATTCCTTGTAAAATTGTACGAAGTGAAGTAAAGATCCTGTGAAATCTCGAATTTATCCTTATTTGAAATTCGGGGTGTTACAGTTGTTGTTCTTCTTCTTCCGGCAAGTTGCTCCCACTTGTGGACGTTGATAGTGCTTTCCCTTGTGTCCTATATTCAGCCTTCAGGCAGTCTTCTGTGCAAACGAGCATCTCTAACGAGTCCGGCTTCAAGCGATTCCTGTAATCAGTTAGAACCCTGCCACTTGAAGAAAATGCACTCTCAGAAGCAACTGTAGAGACAGAGGAGTTAGTAAATCTTTAGCCATAATTGACAGAATACTAAAAGTGTGTTCATGGTCTTTCCACCATTATAAAATATCTAGTGGAGAAGTAAGGCTCAAAATCTTGTTGGTTATACCAATTTAATTCATTTGGTTGATTAGTCATAGGTTTTTTTGATTGAATTTGTTCAAGTGAATTAAATGTTCTATCATCAAATTTACTTTTACCCTTGCCTTTAGAAGTACCAGAAGAAGAACTAACTACAGAAGTTGTACTACGAGAAGCAAAACGTCTATCATAATAATCGTACAAGTTATTTAATGTAGATTCAAACTGAACTAAAAAAAGTAGCGCACTTAATTACTAATTCTACATTTTTACCAAGTAATGCAAAAAATATTTCAATCAAACTCTTCGTACCTTCTAATTTGATACGATGATCCATAACGGTAGCAACACAAATCAACATAGGAGGAGGAAAATATTACTTCAAAAAAAATTTGTATGCAGGTTTTACAATCTCACCAACATTGATATCATTTAACATTTCGTTAAATGTTTGCATCATGCTAACTAATGAAATAAAAATGCTACTAGAAGTAGATTTATATGTTTTTTGAAATTTTAAAGTTGCGATTTTCTAAGATTCTAAAAATTTCAACAAAGATTTGGCAAAAAACCAATCGGTGGGAGTCATTTCAAAATTGTGCATATTTTTTGCGATACAAAAATTATTTACAACTGCTGTATATTCGGTAACAACATTTAGTAAATCAAAAGTAGAATTCCATCGGTGTCTAACATCCTTTGGAAATCTTCTAAAAAGTACATTTTTAAGCCTACACCATGCTTTCCATTCTTGTAATATGCTTGGACTTAATGCAATGAAATGTACACAATTTTTAATTTTAATTATATATGGATTGGCTATTTTTAATGCATCTTGAACACATAAATTTATAATATGACATGCACATCTAACATGAAAAATATTGTCAGATGGAGGGTTTAATACGGATTTTAAAGTAGTAATTGCTACATTGTTGTTAGATGCATTATCAAAACTAATACACATAATTTTATCGCAAATATGAAAAACATCACAAATTTCTATAATACGATTTGCTATTTCAACGTCACTTTGGGGATACGGCAACGCCGCAAGTGATATGATTCTTTTTGAAGAATCCAATCATTGTCGATCTAATGACAGGTTATTCCCATCGTTGGAATATTGTTGACATCCGTCCAATAATCCGAAGTTAAACTAACTTTACAAGTTAAACTCCATAAAATTGTTATCAAAACGTCCTCCATTTCGATGTATATTTTAAAACAATCCGATTTGCAAGTATTTCTCGGAATTCTTCTAAAATGAGAGTTTAAGGCCGTTTGGTTAAAATCTTTCAAGTCCCTATTCCCGAGATCGGAAAATGGTAACTCTTCCGTTATGACTAATCGGGCCATTTCCCGACAAACAAGATCAGGATCATAAAGGTGGCTATCAACTAGACCGGTCCTAGGGTTGATTTTTTGTTGGCCTTGTAGGTCAGCGAGAAGGTCTTTATGGTTATGTTGGATGTGTCTACTAATTGTACCGGTGCCGTCACCCCTCTTAAATTTTTATGTTTTACCACATATTTTACAAACTTTCAAACCTATACCCGAAGTATGTTCGTCCGGAATATAATCGTAAAACTTATGCCAATCACTAGTTTTTCCTCTACTTTTCTTACTACTACGGGGTTGTGTGGTTTCGGTTGGTTGTTGTTGTTCTTCTTCTTCTAATTGTATGTCACCTACAATCTCGTCGTGTGTACCCCATTGTTGGGTAGGAGGATCATGGTATTCTTGGGCGGGCTCACTAGTTGGGACAATTGGTGGCCTATGGAAAGAGGAGGAGGAATCTTGCCCGCTACGACTGCTACTACGTGATCTAGACATAATGTAGTAATGTACTAATGTATGCAAAAAAAATACACAATGTAGGAACGGTGAATTATAAAAAAAATCTAAAAAACAACAGGGTTGAGATAGAGAAGATCAAAAAACCAACAATAATTTTAACTACAACGCAAAACAAAATATAACGAGAGAGGTATGAAATTTTGATACCGTTCACCGTGGAATATGCGTATGTAAAATAAACAGTGAAAATAGGAATAGAAATAGAACTAGAAAGAAGCGCTTCGCCGATTCCGCAATTGAAGAGTTGAGGAGAGCTTGAAGGAGAATTGACGTGAGTTGAAGATGTTGAATTTTGATTTCGATACGATCGAAAATTGATCGTGTATATGCCTTGTTGTAGACTTGCTTGTTGAATACTACAATTGTTGAAAAATTCCTTAGAAATGATGTATAATAGTAGAGAGAGTAAGAGAGTAAGGTGTGAATTTTTAATGGGATTTTGAGGGGTATTTATAGGCTAAAAATACAAACAAACAAAAACCAAAAAAAAAAACAAAAAAAACGGTCAAGAGAGAGCCAACGGCTCTCGTTGTTGAACAGTGCGGCGCCCCCCCCCCCCCCCCCCAACGGGCCGCTGATCCGCAGGTCAACGGTCGACCCATACGGGTCCAACGGTTCGAAACCCGCAGGTTGGCGGCGAGTTGGACTTTTTTAAACGAGTTCGCGGGCCGGGTTTAACGGGTTGGATTCGCGTTTTTGACGACCCGGGTCGACCCATTACTGTTCACTGGGTTCGACCCGAACCCGCCAAACCGTTTCACGGGTTGGGTCCAACAGGCGGGTCGCCGGTTGACCCGGCCCATTTGCCATCCCTAGAAAAAGGAGAAAAAGTGTCAAAAATAAAATATTTAAAAAAAACATATAATGAAATAAAATACAAATTATATGTGGCTTTAGGTTTATAGGGAGATGTCTTAATCTCTAATCTCTAATCTTATAACAGGAGAAGACCCTAGTATCAATCTACCAACGCGTGTGACGCACGTACATAACTATTTTGAAGGAGGTTTCAGATTTGAGTCCTCGTTAGATTTTTTATTTAAAAAAAAATAAAAAATTAAAACGTACATTATCCGTGCATAACTAATATAAAAAAGATCTCAAGTTTCAGATTAGACTACGTCAAATTTTTTTACTTTAATATATATATATATATATACTAGGTTTGCCCGTTGACACGTGCCTACGGCACGTCTTCGGAACAGTGCACCTTGTTTCATCATATAAAATAGTTTTGGCGGTCCGGCAAATTAATTGAAGTAGCAAACATAGAGCAAAAAACATATTATATGATATTTTTTTTTGAATTATTTTTAAAGTTTTTAAATTTTAAATTTTTTTAGTTTTTTAGTTTTTTATTTTAAATTTTTTTTTAAAATTTTTATTTTCTTAATTTTTTGAATAGAAGAGAAAGGGAGAGAGGAAAAAAAAAAATTAAAGAAATATAGCAGTTGTTTTGGGTGGAGGATTTGAATTTGAGTTTTGGAGGGAAACTTTTAGGGAAAAAATGTGTTTTGTGATATTTGATCTGGGCCATTGATTTTGGGGGAGATTGAAGGAGAGCCACTTGATAGCTTTCTTTGTAATTTATTATATATATATATATATATATATATATATATATATATATATATATATATATATATATATGTTCGATTTGTATTACTGTTGAAATCGTTCATTTTTCAACCACATGATGCATGGGTGAATAACCTCCAAACCACTTGAATTTTTCTACACATACATCAATTAGCATGATAAACATGATGGACGGAGTGAATCTTCCATAAGGGCCCCAGCAAGTGAGTATAATCAGTTTGTATCAGGAAAATTTCCTCATACTCTATATGAGGCTCACTTTTCTCATATATATATATATAGGGTAAAAGGGATATGAGCAACTTGCTCATTTAGTAAATGAACAAGTGATTATATGGCATGCATGTGATACATTGGACACCTAACCCTTTTAAGGATTTTCCAATCACATGCATGCCACATCATCAATTGCTTATTTACTAAATCAGCAAGTTATTCATGCCCCTTTTCCCTATATCTATATATATATATATATATATATATATATATATATATTGTCACGTACCGCTTCCCAAAAATACGGAATGCAACCACGTGACACGGCCCAGCGAATGACTTGCGTCATCCATAGGCTGTTATCGATCCAACTTAACAATATAAATAAGAAATAAAACAACCACACATGCAATGAAAGAATAATCACATAAATAACAATATTAAAAATTAAGCATAAAAATAACCAACATCAAAATAGCCCAACATCTGGAATGAACAAACAATATTTGTGTCAAAGCCCACAATACAAAGAAAATAACATTTGTTCAATTTATTAAAATTCTCAAATAAAGCAACATTTATTTAAGCGGCGCAGCAAAACATCTCCTTCACCATTGTTGCTCCCCTAGTTCGTCAAGTAAGTCTCCTTGATTACCTGTATGCTGTTCATTTAAAGAAAGAAAAAATTTCCTTAGAGCAAGTCGCGGACAGCAAGTAAAGAAACAGAGAACAATGACAATAACGGTATAACGATGAATTCAATGAACGATGAAATTAATAGTGTTTGAACAGTGACAAAGCGATAACAGTACAATTTGCAATAAAGATGATTTATAACGATAACGATAAACAATAACAATAATGGTAACAATAACGATAACACTGTTTAATAAAGATGACAATATGCAATGACAATGTGATGAAAGTCTTAAGTCTATTATTCATTTTTTAATCCTAGCTGATGCACGTACTGCTGCATTCCATATTACAGGTTCCATCTATACAATCAATTTCGTTTAGACTAAGGTGGTAGATTCTATAGGTCATGTACTCGCACGATAACAATAACAATTTCTTGCACAATAACGATAACAATAGTCAGCACGATAAGTCCTAAAATATTACACGATGAATTGGGATACTGCAGTCAGTAATCCAACAATAAATCGATTGCACTAGCCGACACAATATTTTGGGAACAAAGCCCACAATACCGAGTACAATCACTATATTATCAACTACCCTTGTCAACCCTTAACTCCAGCTTGATTAACATTCTTTATTCAATTAACATTCAATAATGTGATTAATAAGGGACACTAGAAAAGATGACAACACAACCCTAAGATCATGCAGTGCACTCTATACAATTAAATGCACCAAATATAACATTATAGATTCAATTGTATCTTATTAAACACAGGAACCAAATTCTGGACAGCAGTAGATTGCTGTACAAAAATCAGAATTTTCGTTGCTACAGGATAGCAAATGCGGATCCGTCAGAAGTCCTTGAAACTAGACTCCTGCCCGGTTCCAACGCATATTTAAAGTCTACATTCCGACAACAGTAGCTAGGTGAAATTCAGTATTTTTTACTGATTTTAGTTTCTGGCTGGTTATCGGTGTCGACTAGTTTCAGTTGTAAAGACAGTAAATATTCATTGTAAAAGTCAGAAAAAATAATTTTATTACCCTAATTATGTTATCTGCCAATCTGGAATTTATCATGGCAATATTTGATCATTAGTTCACTTAATTCATCAGCCTAATGTGGTATGTACATGAATCTGAAATTTCAGCGCAGCAGTAGCAAAAAGGTCGTAACTCATGCAATATAAGTCGGAATTCGAAAATTCTGGATGTTATTGGCAACTAGACACTTGGGGCTACATTTCATATTCAGAAAGGTATTGATTTTAATGACATTATCTAAGTTGAAACAGCACGACAATGTTCCGGTTGGTGTAAATTTTCAGGGTGCCAACATATTCTTTTTGAATAAAACGATTAAAATGTTAAGAACGATGAATTGGGGTTTCAATCATAAATCACAGCAAGCCATTCCTATGTGAACATGGTATTAAGATGTGAAATGTCGATTAATCTTACTAATCACAAACAACTAATACACTAACATCAATCATATGAGCCATCACTACTAGTATGCAAATCTACAATTATTGTGAGATGTCATGACATGAAATACAATAATAATCCAAATTCCAATATCCAATAGCTATATGTATGCATGTAAGATTCTCTATACATTGGAGACAAAGATGGCACGAAGTCAAGACCACTACTTGGATTCGCTCGTATAAATCCGTAACATCTCAACGATAGATAACAATAACAATATACGATAACAATTTGGGATCTACTTGCGGGATTCAATAAAAATCTCAAATATGACACAATAACTATTCGAGAAGAATGACTTGTCTTTAGATGACGTTAGCTCCGATATAATATGAATAACGGGATTAGGATCCTGGGCGACAATCCAAGACACGTGCTAGCTACGTGCCAACACCAAACAGCAAGAGCAAGAGCAAGAGCCAATCAGCAAAACACCAAGAGGTCCCCCACTAGACAAAACAGCAAACAGCAACTGAGATCCTCTCCACACAGAACACCAAACGGCAAAAACAACCACACACATTCTCTCTTCTTCTCAGACGCGGCAGAGAGAGAGAGAGCGGGAGAGGGGACAGCGACTGCGACGGTGGCAATTGGGGACTCGCGACGCTGGCGGCATCGATACGGGTGGCGACGTCAAGGCACTGGTGGTCGGGAAGCGACGGCAGCGACCAGGCTTCGACGTCGAGCGGGCTCTGTTTTCACTCCGAAAACGGGGGAGAGCGGCAACGGGGGGTTCTCGGTGCTTGGACGGCGACGAGGGTCTGCAGTGGTTGCGAGGTGAACGGAGAGATGAAGACGAGGTGGTGACGATGAGTGGTGGTGAGTAAAGGCGAAGGTGGAATGGGTTCGATGGAAGTGAAGACGATGGGTTCGACGAAGGCTTGGGCGAGGACAGGGAAGATTGGAGGTGACAACCTTGGGTTCCAACAATGGCGAGGTGGGAGGTTGAAGACGAGGAGGGGCTCGGTGCTCTCAGAGGTGGAGCGCGAGGAGGAAGACGAAAGAGGGTGAGCGGAGTTGAGATGGGTTTCGGTCGTGGTGGGGTTGAAGGCGATGAGAAAGGGGATGGCGATGGTCGAGGAGGTGGAAGGTGATGGAGGCTATGAAGAGGACAGGAGAGCGACGGGGCTAAGGCTCGGCGATGGGTTAATGGGGGGGGACAGCAAAGGAGAAAGAGTGGGAGGGGATGAACAGTGAGGGGGGTTTCGGTGGTAGGGGTGAACAATAAGGGGGCTTAGGGTTAAACAGTATAGGGGTTTTTGGGTATGGCGGCTGTGTATTAGGGTATTAGGTTAGGGTTTGATTAAAATAGTAATGGGGGGAGATTATGACGCTGAATAATAGGGATTCAATCTTCAATTTTTGGGGGGGTTATAGGATGTGGGGAGTGATTAGGAGAGATGTTTGGGATTTGACTGTTAGTGGGGCTAAGGAGTAGCTTTGGGTTAGTGGGTTTGGGTACAAGATCCAAAAGGAGGTGGATATTGGGCTTTGGGTACAATAAGGATCAAATAGAAGGACAATTCACAACCCAATAAGACAAAAGGTAAATTTATGAAATTAAATCTGAATTAGGAATACAAGGAGCGGATTCAAATAATCAAACTGAGATCATGAATAACTTATGAATAACATTAGAATTAATATTATTCAATACAATAATGAGACAAAAAAAAGTAATAGATTTACAATGGAGATTACAATGGGAATCAATAATAAAAGGGAAAAATAAAAACGGGAGTTACATCTATCTATATAATACTATATAATAAAACACAAAGAAAGCTATCAAGTGGCTCTCCTTCAATCCCCTAAAAAATCAAAGGTTTAGTTATAACCTCACAAAACATATCCCCCCCCCCCCAAAAAAAAGTTTCTCCCCCAAAACTCAAATTCAAATTCCCCACCCAAAACAACTCCTATATTTATTTAATTATTTCTCTCTTTCTCTCTCTCTCTCTCTCTCTTTTCTCTCCTATTCAAAAATTTTAAAATTTTTTACAAAATTAAAAATAAAAAAACAAAAAAAAATTAAAAATGCAAAAACTTTTAAAATAATTCCAAAAAAATCAAAACAATCATATAATATGTTAAACTATTTTGTATGATCAAACAAGGTGCACCGTTCCGAAGACGTGCCGTAGGCACATGTCAACAGGCAAACCCAGTCTATATAATAAAACACAAAGAAAGCTATCAAGTGGCTCTCCTTCAATTCCCTCAAAAATCAAAGGTCCAGATCTAACCTCACAAAACATATTTTCCCTCCCAAAAGTTTCCCCCTAAAACTTAAATTCAACCCCCCCCCCCAACCCCCCCACCCCCCCCCCCCCCCCCCCCCCCCCACCCAGAACAACTCCTATATTTATTTATTTATTTTTTTCTCTTTCCCTCCCTCTTCTATTCAAAAAATTAAGAAAATAAAAAAATTTTAAATTTTTTTAAAATTAAAAATTAAAAAACTTAAAAATTTAAAATTTTAAAAACTTCAAAAGTAATTCAAAAAAATCAAAAAAATCATATAATATGTTTTTTTGCTGGAACCCGAAAAGTTTCTCATATAATATGTTTGCTACTTCAATTAATTTGCTGGTCCTTCAAAACTATTTTATATGATCAAACAAGCTGCATCGTTTCAAAGACGTGCCGTAGGCACGTGCAAATGGACAAACCTAGTATATATATACACACGTGCATCACACATGTAAATTACTAGCTTTTTTTAAAGGTAGATCATTTTATCATCACATCGTTTTATCTCTTACAATACTGATAAGCTGGTTTGCAGTATGTGATATATGACCATAAAATGTATATCAAATTTAAGTGGTGTTCTTATGGTAGTGCAACTCCTTTGTATCCTTCCGACTTTATTCTAGTTAGTTAGTCCAGTAAACTACATCTATATAATAAAACACAAAGAAAGTTATCAAGTAGCTCTCATTCAATAGGGTTTATATTAATGGTCCAGATCCAACCTCACAAAACAAATTTTTCCACCCAAAAGTTTTCCCCCAAAACTTAAATTCAAATCCCAAAACAACTCCTTTATTTATTTATTTCTCTCAATCTCTCTCTCTTTCTCTCTATTTACTCAAAAAATTATATTTTCATATTTCAGATTTGTAAATTTTCAGTTTTTTATGCATTTTTTTATTATTAATGTTACATTGAAAATAGCAAATATCTCATCAGCATTTAAATTTCATCTTTTTCCACACTCAAAGTTCTAAGAAGTTGGATTTTACACCCCCATTTATTATTATTTTTCAACATATTCTAATGGAAACATGAACTTTTATTTACAACTAATTATTGTTTTACTATTCAAACTTGAGTTATATAATTGTTGTTTTACTTTCATATTCTGTATCTTTCCGAAGACGTGCCGTAGGCACGTGCTCATGGGCAAATCTAGTATACAACAACAAGAGAACTAGAAAGTACATCAGTGATAAATATAAGTTGTGGTGTGAGGAAATACAAGAGCTCGAATTTCTGAACTTGCTTTATTGCTATTTTGCCTGTTGTATATATAGGAGTCATTTATTTACCCATTTTTTGGATTTGAGATGAACAGTAGACGTCTATATTTGGCAGCGAAATTGACATTATGCATATTATAAAATCGGAAGATGATATGCCGTCTGAAGAAATATATAGAACGAACGAAGAAATATATAGAACGAACGGTTAATGATATGTAGTTTGGAAACAAAAAATGGCAAGATAGCAGAACATTAGTCGTTGGAGGAAATTAAAAAAAGCCCAAGTGTTGGATGGAAGATCTTTTTTTTTTCATCAGACGGCAGAACATGCCGTCTTTCAAATTTTTTCGGAAAATTTTCAGACGGTAAATCATGTTCCGTTTGATTAAAAAAAAAATATATCAATTTTTGAGTATTCACCACTGCAGCGCTACTCCTATTTGCTATTTCTATATTTTCCACATACCCATTTTTCGACTCAAACGAACTACATATGCTCTAACAAGATATATTCTTTTTTAGTTTCTTTAAGTTTTTTTAAGTTGGCAATGTTAATCAGTTAATATACGAACGGAAGTCCTTAAAATTAATGTGGATAAATAGTTGGCACCAAACTTTGCGAACAGTTGCCTAGAGAAATGCCTCGTAGTAATTAAATCCAGCTACTAATAATGAAAGCAATATAAGAAGAGCGTGCTTCCCTTTTGATACATACACAATCTATTCCTAAAGAGCATCCCCAATCCTTTGCTTGTTTGTCATTTTTTTCATTTTTTGTGTACTGTAGCACATACAGTCGTAAGCTATTTTGTCATTTTTTGACAATTCGGCTACAGTAGAAAGGAAAAAATAACATTCGAAATAGCAAAATGCATATTTTAACTGGATTATTTAATTATATTTTTAATTAATCAGACGAAACATCATGTCCAAAGTAAAAAAAAAAAAAAATAAATTAACCAGTTAAATGAATTTAAGGCTTGGAATAAACATGATGTTTTGTCCCACGTGATGTTTAGTCCCAATCCAAAAAATTTTTA
Organism: Hemerocallis citrina; assembly: GCA_017893485.1. Classification (NCBI taxonomy): domain Eukaryota; kingdom Viridiplantae; phylum Streptophyta; class Magnoliopsida; order Asparagales; family Asphodelaceae; genus Hemerocallis; species Hemerocallis citrina. The sequence continues at coordinate 26,913,567 of CM030362.1, read as the reverse complement.
AAAATTAATTTTTAAATTAATTTAGAAATTTTTTTAATTGTTTTTGCAAATATTTTTTACAAACTATTTTTTATAATTGTTTTTGCAAAAAAAAACTTCCTTAAAACCCTGACGAAACATCATGTTTTGTTCGGTTATTTTGCATTTTTTTTCTTTTTTGGGACAAAACACCCATATTTTTAATTAATATTTTATAAGTTTCAGCCTGTATAAATTATTTGTTAATGACAGATGAAACATTTTCGTCTGTTACATTTTTAACGAATTTATGCATTTTTTTGCCATTCGACGACTGTAGCGTTTCGCCAAAATGGATCTCCAAAATTCATTATTGAAGCAGAATATGGAATTTCAGCGAGTGTAATTTTTTTTAATAAAGAAACTCACAGTTCCCAGCGGCGAGTTTAGTTCAAAATTTTCAATGAAGACTCGGGGGGAAAGGAGGGGGGGCTCACTGTTCCCAACAGCGATGACATTGACACTAGACTCGTTGTTGGGAACGACGATTTTTTTATTTTTAATTTATTTGAAGACTTGTCGTTCCCAACAACGAGGACATTTACACTATACTCGTTGTTGGGAACAGCGAGTTTAGTTCAAAAAAAAATACTATCAAGTTTTTTTCGAAAATTCACTAAGTTCAACAGAGTGTTTCACTCTCTGTGAAATTTCCTACACCCTCGCCGTTTCCAACAACGAGTCTAGTATAAATGTCCTCGCCATTGGGAACGTCGAGTCTGTATTGAAAATTTTGAACCAAACTCGTTATTCCCAATAGCGAGTCTAGTATAAATATCATCGCCATTAGAAACAGCGAGTCTTCATTAAAAATTTTGAACTAAACTCGTCATTCGTAACGGCTATGTCCCAACAATGAGCATGAAACAACTAAACTAGCTATTGGGAAGGGCGAGTTTAGTTGTTAAATCCGCAAGTGCAAATACTTTGGCAACTCTCCTCTTTCTACAAATTCTTTCGAAAAGTGGAGTATTAACTAGTTACAGATAAAACTTGTGGAATAGATTTAATATTTATGGATACTGTCAAGTGACTCAAGCCAAAACCTGACAATTACAAACCCTATCCGCGATCGAACATTAGTGTTTGGGTCCTTATAATCATGTGTGAGATAGCAAGAGCTTATTGGGGCAGGGTCTGGATCATAGACATAGATAGCCTTTCCTAGCTAATCAATCAATACCCAAGAACCCATTCATATTTATGTGATTTGTAAGTTCCAGATTTGGTCATCCCTGCATTTCTTCCTTTTTCAATATAAAGTACTCATGATATTATACTATTTGGCAATACTAAGATATGCCTAATTTTCTTGAAAAGAAGTAACTAGACACACTTATATGAGCAAGAAAATCTAGTAAATTCTAGATTATTATAAATAGGATTTAGCTATGCAATATCCAATTCCAATTCCAATTCCAATTCCCCAAGTGGAAGTCTGGATAACATAGGAACCATTCAGCACCATTGAGAAAAAAAAGTACAATTGTTTTTTTTTTTTTTTTGATATTCTGATGTGCCTTTTGTCTTGCTATTGCGTTGATCTATAGTCATCATATAATATTAGTATTATGGCAGAATAACACTTACTATAAGTATATGTATGATAACATAGTTGGATTAGGGATTAACTATGAAGTAAAGAGAAATGGCTCTGCTTGATTAGTACAAGCCACACCAAGTGCAGTAAAATCTCATTATGCCCTTAATCTATCTTCAAATCCACCTCTGCTTTGCATAAGTTTAATGCGCTAATGATTTAGACAATGTCATAGTATGTATACAATTTCAGATATCATAAAGCAATAATTCAATGCAATTTGGAGAGACTCACTTGATCTCGTATCTTGTATCGGAAATTATCCCTTCTTCTTCTTCTTGCCTCTCCTCTTGGCCTCCCTCTAAATTAAGATTAATGATCTTTCTCTGCTATTTATAGAGAGAGATGGGAATAGATCCGAGTTTTATCAAAATCATAATCCTTAATAACCAAAATTTGAGTTTAATTTAACTTGTTGACAGGTGAGATTATCTCTAGTTTAAATTATATACTAGAATTAGTTATTATATAGTATAAGTTTATAAAAAGAGTTCGTAACTCTGTATACTCTTATCAATTTGTAATTTAAAATTTTAAGATAAAGATTACAAGATGAAGATATTTATAAGATAAGATTACATACATTTAACAATTCAGTTTGAGATAAACCTTGATCGTATTTTTAAAGCTCAAATTTGGGTCCTTTGAGCAATTATTGAAGAACATATTCAATGAACAAAGATACTAACCTTCTGTAAATGCTGATTTCATAATTACAAATAGTAGTAAATTCATATCAAGCCCCTCATCAGCTTTAAATTACGTGCCCCCTTGACCAAGAACAACTCGCAGTGTAACGTAACAGGAATTTTTTCCCAAACTGCCCCACTTTTTGAAAGTTTTTCCCAAACTGCCCTTTTTTTTATAAAAAAATCCAAACCATCCCACTCGGTCTTTAAAGACCGAGTTTAGTAGAAAATAACTCGGTTTTTCAAAGACCGAGTGTTAGTCTTGGATTTTTCGAATTCTAACACTCGGTCTTTGAAAAACCGAGTTATTTTCTACTAAACTCGGTCTTTCAAAGACCGTATGGTCATTTTGATAAATACTTTCGAAAGTGGGTCAATTTGGTGAATACTTTCAAAAAGTGGGTCATTTTGGTAACAAGTTCGGTTTGTAGAAGGAAAAAACGCCAATTAAGAATTAGAAACCATTTAAGGTTGTAACAAGTGTTACAAAATACTAGCAAACCACAAGCAAACCTAGCTCTACAAGTCGGTCGCTCTCAAACCTATTGGCGATTCCAGTTTTTTGAAGCCGAAATCGACGCTTTCTTTCCAATTTCAAGTGGTTTTCCAAGGTCTCTTGAAGCTATTGTGCGTCTCTTTCCCTCTCATTGTTGGTATAATCCCTTGATCCCTTTCTTTGTTTATTTTCTAGAGTTTTTCCTTATGCCTCCTAAAAGATCCCGTAGTTCTAATGTTGAGGAGGGACAATCCACAAAGGATTATCTCCAGTATTTATGAAGTCCAAGTCTTATTGATAAATGGTACATCATTTGTTCTACTGTCATTTTTTCGGGAAGATTCGTTAATTTTCCAGATCTTGATAGGTTTCCTTTAGTCCCATTGTTTTTATTTAATTTGTTGTCCTTGATGAACCAACCCTCTTACTACCCTTAACTTATATATTTGTTTTACACAAATATGAAGGTTGTCACATCGGAGGATGGTAGCGAGATATTTATACAATCTTCAGTAAAAAATATCCACATGAAAATTACCCCTGCTAGATTAGGACTTATTTTGGGTCTGTCTGATGAAGGAATTGATATAGGAGATATTGATATGGATGATGACACCATATTGTCAAGAATTTATTTGCCAAATCGAGGTCCTCCTATGACCAATCGATCCATTACTGCTATTGCTAAGCTAGTAGCACGCATACTGTCATATAAAATTATTCCCAAAACAGGGAATTCTGACCAGTATTTCCATGAGTTGCAACATGCTGTTTATGCAAATTTTGGCAATATAAAAATAAATTGGGGTCAAGTCATCTTTAATCGTCTCCATAAGACTCATTCTTCATTTCTTCCTTTTGGTGCTTTACTCATTCACATCTTCTCCACTTACGAAGTTGATCTCGATTCTGAGATGAGTGTTGTAAAACACTATAAGTCCTTTGATCGTGTCAGTCTAGCACGTATGAAGCTTCTCACCTCTCCATATTAATACTCCTTATATAATGATTTTTATGTATGTTGGCCCAACCATAAGTAGAACCACTGGTCAACAGCATCCTAGTATATTATGTTCAAATAGAAAGACAATAAGTTCAACAGATAGCCACAGAATATGTTTTGATGGTCAACCAATGGTTTTGATTCAGTCACCTAACAAGAGAATCTTCTACATGCTTAAGCTTCATAAAGTAACAACCTAGAAATGTCCAGTTGTTAACATTCTCTGTGTCCAGTTGTAGAATTATGTAATAATTTAGTCTCTGTGTTTGTTCAGATGTTGACTTACAATTTGAACTGGATCCTGACGGGACTTTAACAGTATCCGGGATCAAAACATTGGAACCTCCATTCGAGCTGGACTAAACATTTACTAAGGTGAACAGTAATATTGAGAAAGATGGACCATTTTTGTTGACGGTCGAACTTCCTGGACTGGTTAACACCATGGAGATGAGGATATTGAATGGGATAGGTTTGGAGTTTTCGAAGCGATGGTAACCAAAAATTAGTGCAGGCTAGTTGTTATATATGTTTTCAGCAGTTCTAAACTTTGTAACACACCAATATGTTTCTTTCTTCTAGATTTGAATTAATTTTTCATTATAAGAAACAAATTTGTTGATGATGATAATGCGATTATTTCTCTGATAAAACAGCTAAATGTGAGGACAGTAAATATGTTTTCCCTTCAACATATTTACACCATCTTCGACTAGGTAGAAACAGTATGACATAAAAAGATAATGAGAATGGACACCGCAACAAATGCCGCTACGTTAACTGACAATCAAATTGTTCTATAACAATCTTAACATAAATAATTTGACCAATTTGACCAATTAATCGATTAACTTGGTTTTGCACTTGAATGCAACTAATTAAATTTTGTCTTAATCATATCCAACAGAGTCGATTTTTTTTCAGTCTCTTAAGTTTGATATAAAAACAAAACTGCCAGTAGTAAACCTCACAAGTAACCCAGTGAACTTTTACCAAAATGACCCACTTTTTGAAAGTATTTACCAAACTGACCCACTTTCAAAAGTATTTACCAAAACGACCACGCGGTCTTTGAAAGACCGAGTTTAGTAGAAAATAACTCGGTTTTTCAAAGAACGAGTGTTAGAATTCGACAAATCCAAGACTAACACTCGGTCTTTGAAAAACCGAGTTATTTTCTACTAAACTGGGTCTTTGAAAAACCGAGTTATTTTCTACTAAACTCGGTCTTTCAAAGACCGAGTGGGATGGTTTGGGAATTAAAAAAAAAGTAGGGCAGTTGGGGGAAAACTTTCAAAAAGTGGGGCAGTTTGGGAAAAAATTCACGTAACAGTTGGTGCGTGCCTAAACGTAAGTGCAGTAGCGTGGATCGTTGGATAGATGGATGTACCAGGGGTGAATGAGAAGCGTTGGATGATTAGTGGTCCCCACCCCTATAACTGCTAAACTGTACAGTATTTTGGAGTAGCAAAATATTTATGTGAGCATCACGTGTTTCCTTCTTGGCAATGAGATGTCCGAGATTTGAGCCATTGTCTTCTTCTATCTTCTTGTTTAATATTAGTACCAGAATACTAGAATTCATTCATCTTCTTGTTTTCTGTAAGTTCCCAAAACCCTAGCTAGCTCCCTCACTCTTCTCAATCTCTCTTTTGTACGTATCAATCAATGTCCAAGAAAAGCATCGAACCTCCATTAATGGTGATGACAATGACTGGAGTTCCTCACCCATCATCCAACAAGAAACTAGCCCTAACGACCACCGACAGCAACGAACCAGGGCTCGGGCCATTGGCCGGGATGGACCTAGATCTATTGATCGCCATTTTCCGCAAGATCTACGGGTTCAATACCATGATTCGCGTCATCCCTCTTGTGTGCACCACGTGGCTTAACGTCGTAAACAAGCATGATTGCTAGGCTCACATCGACATCGCCGAGTGGAGCAACTGCTTCGACGTGGATACAGCTATGGTTGATTCTGTTGTCATTAAGGTGGTCCAGCGCAGCAGCGGAACGCTTAACAGTCTCGTTGCCTTCGGATATGCCGGATTCTCCGCTGCTTGCTCATCGTATGTAATTCTACCCTCTTTGATTTTTTTTACTTATTATTTTTGGTATAATTAGTTATACTTGAGAAAAAAAGAAATTGATATCCGTGGCTAATTTATAAGAATATAAGCTAGCTAGCTATGATTCACTAGGTTAATTTCTTGTGTCATAACGTAAAATTTACTAGGATTATCTAGGTTTCTTGTAAGGTGAACAATCTTGATCTACATTTCTACAGCGTATTGATTTAAGCACTCAGATCAACAACTAAGTGGGGGTTTGACTAGTTGTGTGTTACGTCCCCAAATCGGATTGACTGTAGCTCCCGATTGCTACGCATCGCTGGCCTTGATCTATTTGTGAGTGATAGATCCAAGCATACAAGAACAAATAAAGGAAGAAGGAAACAACCAATTACTTTTATATATCAAAAACATTGATGAGAAATACAGAGCTTTTACAATCGGGTTTTTAAGAGCATCGCTCTCCCCTACTTTTCATCCACCAATCGGGTGCTGCCATGTAGCATATGCATCACCCGTAATTACAACCAACCGTTTCTACTGTAAAGGGCCCCTCCACTCATAGGCAAGATGTGGCACGCGCAGAGCCCATGAGAATCAGCTAGCGGGTCTTTATTGCAAAAAGAGCCTCAGTATTTACAGATAAACCACAAAAGAAAGAAACCGACCGAAGGACTGATACGCAATACAAAGGACTGATATGCAAAGCTTGCACATTCTCTTCTCACGCAAGATATTATTCAACAAACTGTATCAATCCTCCCATCTTGAAGAGGAGCTTCCATAATCTTCGGGAAATTGGGGAAGTGATTGTAGATATCCCAAAACTCTTCCCACGTCGCTTCACTCTTCTCCTCACCTTGCCATTGGATTAAAACCTCTGTTACCGCAACTCCTCTTCTCCCAACCATTCGTCTATCTAATACCTATATTGGTTCAGCTTTCTCTTCTTGGAAGTAAGGGGGGGGGAGTGTGGTTGCAGCTTGCTATTGTCCCCTAAGTACCTTTTTGAGCTGAGAGATGTGAAAAGCATCATGGATCTTGGCAGAGGTGGGCAGCTACAGCCTATAAGCAACAACTCCGACCCTTTCTAGTACTGCATATGGCCCGTAGTACAAATGAGATAGCTTATGGATTCACTTACCCCCCAATGATGTTTGTCTTTACGGTTGAAGCTTCAGATGCACATAATCACCTATAGCAAACTCTTTCTTAACTCTACCCTTATCAGCAATTCCCTTCATTCTCGCTTGAGCTCTTTTCAGATTGTCTCAAAACAACCTGAGGGTGATCCCTCTTTCAACAAGGCATTCTTCAACCTCTTGAGACTTGGCAGTTTTGGGTGTATATGGAAGCAGGGTCGGGGGTGTTCTGTCGTATATTTATTGTTATTGTAAGCCAACGTCTACAACATGAAATATTTTATCCTTAGCATGATACTTATAATGCTCAAACAGTAGATAGGTTTGAAAATTGGAATTTGGGCGTAATTTACATAATCAACTAACTCGGCGCACAATATCAGTTCAACTCAGTTCCAAACAATGTATACTTTCTTACACATATCTAAATTGGAAAGAGTAATGTCTTGATTTTTGAATTTGAAAGGGTTTGATTGGCTGCACATTTACGTTAAGACGCTGAAAGCATTTTCAAGCAAATATATAAACATAGTAATCATTACAAGTGTGGGGATGAAGGAAGGCATCTAAAAGATGGATACAGCTTTTGAATCATTTGTCTGATCATCTTGAATGAATTTGTGTTTAAATTATAACATGTTTTTATGATTGCTTGGGGAGCTTACTATCACCTAATTCTACTTGAAGTTGACATACAAAATTTCACCTTATATCCAAAGGAAGCTGCTTAGTGAAGTTAACTGAGACCTCATGTTGTGTATAGCGCTCGATTCCGTCAAAATGATCCTGAATAACGTTTAATAAGACAAAGCACCAAGATTATATTTCCCAGTCATGCATTAACAACTATGAATTAGAGTAAAGTTTTTTAGTCATACCACTCCATGAAGAATCAGTTAGGTATGAGTTAGTTCTGTAACCAAACAAATCTACCATTGCGTTGCGCACTATGATCGAAAAGAAATACTGAATCCTCCCTCGTCTTGTTATATACTTTAATATGTTTTTCCTCGTGATTCATTTCTTTCACTTCAGAACTCATAGTATGAGATGATTCTTCATACAACAAAAATAACACATAATCAATGAAATTTCAGAAAAGATAAATAAAGCTAATAAAGATGGCAGGTTAGTTACTATACCGTTCCTCCAATCATCATCAAGACCTCCAGCTTGCTCTTCATGGCGTGTTTGTTTCTTTTCACAAATCTTTATATTTGATGTTTCTAAACACTGGAAAGAAAAATAAGCATGGCTAATGGTTTTCAACAACTAAAACAGAATTACAAGAACGCTTTTCTAAAAAAATAATTAGTAAAACGAGAATGCCTGCTGCCTCATTTAATCGTACCATTTGCCCAAGCATCATGGAGGTTTAAACTTACTGACTTCTTAATAAATTTTATAATTTAATTCCTAACAAATTTAATCCGACATGGAGGAGCGGTGATTTCTACCACCACCACCTCCTCCTCCTCTACCTCTACCTCTACCTCCGCCTCTGCTACCACCAAATCCAGTTCTTCGGGGTCGCATCTTGATTTTTTATTACAAACTGATGTGATATGATCTCAAGTAATAAAAAATTTCTACCAAATCCCGATGATCAAGCAACAGCGAGACAACACAATAAATAGAGAGAGTAAATTTGGAAAGAAACACAAACAAAAGAATTCAACATAATGTTACAAGTTTCAAGGGCATTGCAATGTGAAAGTAAATTTAGCAGATGATGGCATTAGGTTGATCAGAAGTCATACAACTTTGATTAACATGGTCTTCTCAGTAGATACCAACTGTGCTCTGTAAACCAAAACCCATATTGGTGGGATGATGGATGATGGATGAGAATGAAGTGTCTAGTGTCTACGGTGATATCAACTTCTTTTTTGTCACAAAATATTCACACATTGAATATTTTTTTCAAATTAAAAACAATCAACCAATCAGTGTGTTTGGTTATCAGACAATAACAGGTGAGTAGTTTCAAGAAAAGCAGACAAATTTCTAGTGGATGGTGGTCAGGGTACTACCACAAGCTATGACCAAATATTACATACTTTACCTATAGATTATGGCCACTCCATAGTCCATAATCTATTTTCCAATTCTAATTGAAATTTGGTATATTTGACACACTTGATTGTCACGACATTGCATAACTCTCTCTGTGATAAGAGAAGTTTACGTACCTATTGTCATGTCATAAAATCAAAGGCTTGCATATACAAATTTATTTAATTAGATAAAGCCAATGTAATTACGTATAATATACAGGAAAATCACAAATTTAAAACCAAACTTTTAGACTGCTGTATGTTTCTCTTGATCACAAATTTAATACATTTCCAATAAATAATAGAAATTAATGACCCCGGGGGGGGGGGGGGCGCAAAATTCATGTCAATATTCAATTTATTGTAACATGGAATTACGTTTTAGCTAAAGAAAAACATGTGCACTTCTCTATTTGAATAAAACGCTGTAACAAATATTTAAACATTTCAAGTTAATTAAAAGTTGGAAAAGGAGAATTATTGTTTTTCATATTATTTCCCAGTCATGCATTGAAAACTATGAATTAGAGTAAAGTTTTTTAGTCATACCACTCCATGAAGAGGAAAAGGAGAATTATTGTTTTTCATATTATTTCTCAGTTTATTTCCCAGTCATGCATTGAAAACTATGAATTAGAGTAAAGTTTTTTAGTCATACCACTCCATGAAGAATTAGTTAGGTATGAGTTAGTTCTGTAACCAGACAAATCTACCATTGCCTTGCGCACTATGATCGAAAAGAAATACTGAATCCTCCCTCGTCTTGTTATATACTTTAATATGTTTTTCTTCATGATTCATTTCTTTCACTTCAGAACCCATAGTATGAGATGATTCTTCATACAACAAAAATAACGCATAATCAATGAAATTTCAGAAAAGATAAATAAAGCTAATAAAGATGGCAGGTTAGTTACTATACTGTTCCTCCAATCATCATCAAGACCTCCAGCTTGCTCTTCATGGCGTGTTTGTTTCTTTTCACAAATCTTTATATTTGATGTGTCTAAACACTGGAAAGAAAAATAAGCATGGCTAATGGTTTTCAACAACTAAAACAGAATTACAAAGAACGCTTTTCTAAAAAAATAATCAGTAAAACGGGAATGCATGCTGCCTCATTTAATCGTACCATTTGCCCGAGCATCATGGAGGTTTAAACTTACTGACTTCTTAATAAATTTTATAACTTAATCCCTAACAAATTTAATCCGACATGGAGAGGAGCGGTGATTTCTACCACCACCACCTCCTCCACCACCTCCTCCTCCTCCACCTCTACCTCCGCCTCTGCCTCTGCTACCACCAAATCCAGTTCTTCGGGGTCGCATCTTGATTTTTTATTACAAACTGATGTGATATGATCTCAAGTTGTCACGCCCCGCTTCCCGATATACGGGAACACAGGCTCGTAACTGAGGCCCAGCGAATGATATAAGTACGCCAACTCATATCATCCATAAGCTGTACCAGTCTTAACCAACAATATAAGAAAAATATAAATCACAACCACGCAGGAAACATGATCACATAAACGAGAATGAAATTCAATAACCAATTCTGGAATACAAAAACTTACCAAATTACTCGAGAGACTCCTGCTCCAGTGTAGAGGAACTGTTCATCAATGCCACCTAGAAATTCTCTTGATGCACCTGTGCTTGATTATCTAAAAAAGGAAAATTTGTCCTTAGAGCAAGTACGGACAGCAAGTAGTGAAAAACAGATAGTAAGGAAAACAGGGTACAGGAAGAAATGTGAATCAAGATCAAATTTGCAAGGCAATAATGGGTACTAGTAACAAATGGTCTTAATCAAGTATATATATACATGTCAACTAGTTCTATTATCAAGTTGTTTCTCCTATCTAGTGCACGTACTACTGCATCCCATACTACAGGTTCCATGCACGCACAACAGTGTTCGTTTTAGACTTCGTGGTGGGGTCAACAGAGCGTGTACTCGGCATATCACGACAACAAGATAACAAGATAACAAGTCCACGTCTCCACACGTATTCTCCACCTTCTATATAACAAGTCCATGTAACAAGAGGGCCCTACCGAGTACATTTTCTGAGACTGTCCACTACTAGGTCAACCCTTAGAAACCCCGGCTTGTTTATTATTTTATTACTAAGTCATACATGTACATGCGGGTGTATATAAGGATGTCAAGTGAATGGTGATAATGCAACAACATGATATATTATACACTAATAAGCATGAAGTAGTAATTCTAAAACAACAATTCTCCTTATATTAATTTAACTGGTTCCTGATAAAACTGGGTCGAAACCTCAGCACAAGACAGACAAGACAGCATCACATAAATGTTTATCATGTGGGTAATTATCGAGTTATTGTGTCATACATGTGGTAAGAATAATTTACAGCAAGTCATGTAAATTTTTTCAGTAAACAAGTCAGGTTAATAATCAAGTTCCAGTCTCAAGTCTTCATGTAAACAGCATGTATTTAATCATGGTATGTTTTTCTCATGTATAATTAATTATTTATATTATATGCATGTCCAGGTTTGGGTTTGACTCAAGGGATAATAAAGGAGGTCAAGAGCACGTCGGGTTAGCTCGTGTAAACCCTCAATACTCTTAACAAGATGGGACACAAAGCAGAGTTTAACGACATTTAAATATGGAACTACTTGCATAAGAGATCAATTAAACTTGAACTAGAATAAATAAAGATTGTTCAAGTGGACTTGCCTGTTAGTTGACGCTGATGAAATTGAACGCTAGAATAACGGGATCAGTATCCCGGGCAGCAGAACACATGCATGGTATTTGGCAGCCACGCCAAACCAGCAACAGCAACTACTCCTTTCAATGGCTCCAAGTCAGCAAAACTCCAACTAGTAAACACACCAACTCCAAACAGAGATACAACCAACCCAACTCAACTTCACTACTCCAAACAGTAACAACAAACATCCCAACAACACTCCAAACTCCAATATAATATTCCAACAGTCACAATCTCCAAACAACAACTCAATTCCAACCCAGATCACAACATCAACATAATCCAATACAATCAAATCCCCAATCTCAACTCAACAGCAAGCCAATCCCCAACTGGCTTCTTCTTCTTCTTCCCAGAACAGAGAGAGAGAAAAAGAGAGAGGGAGAGCGCACGCGCAGTGAGGGGGCAGCTGTGTCTCCGACGGCGCGCTCAGGGAGGCGACGCGATGCACAGGACGGCGAGCGGAAAGGGGAGCAGCGACGATTAGCACGCCGCACTCAGAGTTGGAGCTCCAGAGATGGGTTCAGCCAATGGTGGCGATGATGACGGGAATGGCTTCGGGGTTCGAGCGAAGAAGGCTTCGAGGGTCGGGGAGTCGAGGATGGAGACGGGGCGGCGAGCGACGGCTTCAATGAGGGGCTCTGGTTTTGTGTTGCGATTCCGGCGGTCAGCTAGCTGCGCGAGAGGCAGAGGAGATGACTGGAGAAGAGCGGGGCGCTTCGGGAGGTTGGTGGAGGACTGAGAGCGGCGCGCGACTGGGGAAAGGCGAGCGGCGGAGGAGATCGGTGTGGTGACGTCGGGGCTCGAGGTGAGCAGCGTTCGAGCGGAGGAAGACGAGGCGAGCGACTGGCGCTGCGGCGACGCAGTGGGAGGCAGGCGAAGCTTCGAGGGCGGAGCTCGATGGTAATGGCGGAGGGAGAACTCGAAGGTTCTCGGGGCTTGCGGCTGTCGACGGGGGAGAGGAGCGGGAGGTTTATTTGGTTTGTTTTGTTCTGTTTTGGGGGAAAACGAGAAGACGAAGGAGAAGTGAGCGGGGGGTTTATTTGGTTTGTTTTGTTCTGTTCGTTTTGTTGAGAACAGAGAGGAGGAAGGGATTGGGGGAGAGGTTAACGGGAAGAGAGGAGAGTGGGGTTTAGTTGTAACGGGAGAGAGAATAACGGGAGAGAGTGGGGGAGTGTGCAGTCAAAGTGGGGAGGAAGTGAAGAAATTGTATAGGGTGTGTGTATAGATTTGATTCTGTACAATAAAAGGGTTAATGGGTTCTGGGTTAGTGGGCTTGAATTTGGGCTTTATGTAAATATAATTAGATAATACAACACACATCAGAATCAATGGGCTAGAATCCAACAAGAGATGGGCTTCCAACTAAAAAGAGGAGAGACAAGATAAATTTGGGTTTCAATAGGAGATTCAAAAGGCCATAAGTGCATTTGAATGATTTATACAGAAATTGAAAGACAAGAATACATGGAGGAAAGAAAAGTACTGGAAATCCGTATAATCGGAAACAGGGGTTACAAATCCTACCCACCTTACAAGAAGAATTTCGTCCTCGAAATTCATTATGGCCGGCAGTAGGACAAAACGACAGCAACTTAAGAAATAACAAGGCAGGGAAATTGGAAAAAGAGAAACTCCAGTGATGGAAGCACAAGAATAATAAAAGGACATAGATAAGGTCGATATTGAATAATAAATCGACAAAAGATGACAAGTGAAAAAGACGAACAGGGTCTGAATGATGCAAGGAAGAAGGAACAAGAAAAGAGTTCTGGGACATGTGGGTTATGGGCTCACCACACTTCCGCTGCGCTACTCTGATGATGATGTCCCAAGCAAAATACCATGTCGATGTAGGCCGCATGATACCAATCGATGAACCGAGCAGGAAGACAAGAACGAGACACCAGGATCAAGGACAGTATTGGCTCAAGATAAATAATACAAAAATGAATATGAAGGTTGACTTCAATTTAAATAATTCAAGGACATGTAGATCAAAACTAATGGGTTTTAACAAAAATAACAATAACAACAATATCAATACTAAAATAATAACATCGAGAATAATAGAATAGTAATAACAATAATAAAATAATAACAATAATAATAACACACATGTTAATAATAAAAATAATAATAACAATAATAACGACAATAATAATAACAATAACATTAAAAACATAATAGCAATAATAATAATAACAGTAATAACAATATCAATAAAATAATAAGGATAATAATAATAGTAGTAGCAGAAATGGATATAATAATAGAATACACATGTGTCGGAATGGAAAATTGAGTTTAATAGATTTACTAAAATAATTCAAACAGTAGTAATATATGATATAAATAATCGATCACTTAAATGTAAAATGAAATTAAAATACACCGTTGTTTGAAATAAATAAAATTTTCAGATAGCCAGATGAAATAAAAAGTTTCTTAGAAACCAGAATAATATTTTGTTAAAATCTGATCAATTGAAAATGTAACTTGCTGAAAGGAATTTGAAAGCGAAAGGAAGCTATAAAAATCTCAAATACAGAGGGTACACGGAAAGATACATATGTGCAGGAACACGGGTTTGGGCTCAAGTTAAATATTAAAAATGATGCAATCAAGTGTAATATAAAATTTAGGCTCCAACAAAAATACCAATAATAACACCAATAATAATAAAATATTAAAATACCGGTAAAAATTAATAATAATGATATCGAGAAGTATAACAGTAATAATAACATTATAAATCAAAGTAAGGATTTTGCTTATCAACTATTTAAATAAATCAAACAAGAATATATATAGTCGATCAATTATAAAAGGGAAGTAAAATCAAAATACACCGTTAATCTCCGATGATGAGAAATGGGAAGACCACTCACATAGAATAAGAATTCAGGGTGAAGAGATAATCTCAAATATAAAATGTTGATAATCATACAAACAACAGAGGAACACAAACTAAAAGTAATTTTTGAGAAAAATAGCCAGTCAAGATACGTAGAAATACGGACAAATTTAACTAAGGAAATATTAATAACAATGAATGTGAAAGACATATAATAATTGTCGAATGTTGACCTTATAATCAATACTCGAAAACACATAAAAGGATAACGAGCCAAAATAGACTAAAATATATACGTGCAAGAAAACTTAAAAAGGAGTCCATTAAATATTACAAAAGTAAGTGTCAAATCATTAATTAGGACGTGGATACAAAATAAGTGAGAAATCTAAAGATTAAAGAATTAGAAAATGGTGACAATAAACAGTAATTCATAAAAGAATGAAGACTTATACCATGATTAATGTACTCAATCTTAACATAATGTAAAAATAAGTTGTAAGCACAAAATATGATAAAATCAACTATACTAGTTCGAATTGTATGAAAATATAAAGTGTAATTGTATAAACAAAATATCATAAAGAAATATTTATTTACCAATAGTTTCATTATATAAGTAAAAAGTCTGAAAATATAAATTAGCAAATAGGTAGAAAATCTTGCATCCTTAACATCAAGTTGCATGTTTGCCTTCACGACATCAGGTTTCAAGTTGCCGTCCGGATGTTCGGCTGCACATTTTGCCTCGCCGATATCCAGTTGCAATTTGCCTCCATTGACATCGAGTTGCATATTGGCCATCTCGACATTAGGTTGCACCGAAACGGTAAAATAGAAAATGTAACCTCCCATATACACAAGGATATGGGGCATTCAATTTAGGTATGATGTTGGGTTTTGAAATTCGTATATATAAATAGTAGGAGAGTAAGAAACGAAGTTGGAAGCCACATAATTGGATATCAAAATAAATGTATAAATTATAAATATCAAACACAATAGCACAAAATCGCAGTAGTGGAAATGATTTATAAAAGTATGGAGAAAACGGAATAAAATACATGTATAAACACAATGCAATGGGAATGAGAAAATAAATATATGGTGTAGCAAATTTATACATTAAATATATCATAAAAATATATAGTAACATGAGAATTAAACGAGCCTCTAACATGTCCTTGAAGATCCACAAATGCCGATCGACGAACCAAGCGGGAAGAAAAGAATGGAAAACTCCAGAATTAAAGGGAATAAGAACACGAAAGAATAAAATTATACCCAATGAGGAATCAATGAAAGTGAGGGCTACAAGGGACGGAAGAAACCAAAGATTGAAAGACTTGAATAAGAAGAGATCAAAGAGGAATCCAAATGAGAAGGGTATCCAGATAGATGTTGGTTATTACAGGTTCATGTGATTAGCGTGGTGTATATATCATTGAGTTAGACTGGCTAGAACCGAACTTGACTAACACATTAGCCAAACAAACATGACTAACACATTGGTCAAACTAGTTAAACTCCAACATAGTTAGAGCCTAACCTGGGCTCTGATACCACTAAAAACCTGTCACGCCCCGCTTCCCGATATACGGGAACACAGGCTCGTAACTGAGGCCCAGCGAATGATATAAGTACGCCAACTCATATCATCCATAAGCTGTACCAGTCTTAACCAACAATATAAGAAAAATATAAATCACAACCACGCAGGAAACATGATCACATAAACGAGAATGAAATTCAATAACCAATTCTGGAATACAAGAACTTACCAAATTACTCGAGAGACTCCTGCTCCAGTGTAGAGGAACTGTTCATCAATGCCACCTAGAAATTCTCTTGATGCACCTGTGCTTGATTATCTAAAAAAGGAAAATTTGTCCTTAGAGCAAGTACGGACAGCAAGTAGTGAAAAACAGATAGTAAGGAAAACAGGGTACAGGAAGAAATGTGAATCAAGATCAAATTTGCAAGGCAATAATGGGTACTAGTAACAAATGGTCTTAATCAAGTATATATATACATGTCAACTAGTTCTATTATCAAGTTGTTTCTCCTATCTAGTGCACGTACTACTGCATCCCATACTACAGGTTCCATGCACGCACAACAGTGTTCGTTTTAGACTTCGTGGTGGGGTCAACAGAGCGTGTACTCGGCATATCACGACAACAAGATAACAAGATAACAAGTCCACGTCTCCACACGTATTCTCCACCTTCTATATAACAAGTCCATGTAACAAGAGGGCCCTACCGAGTACATTTTCTGAGACTGTCCACTACTAGGTCAACCCTTAGAAACCCCGGCTTGTTTATTATTTTATTACTAAGTCATACATGTACATGCGGGTGTATATAAGGATGTCAAGTGAATGGTGATAATGCAACAACATGATATATTATACACTAATAAGCATGAAGTAGTAATTCTAAAACAACAATTCTCCTTATATTAATTTAACTGGTTCCTGATAAAACTGGGTCGAAACCTCAGCACAAGACAGACAAGACAGCATCACATAAATGTTTATCATGTGGGTAATTATCGAGTTATTGTGTCATACATGTGGTAAGAATAATTTACAGCAAGTCATGTAAATTTTTTCAGTAAACAAGTCAGGTTAATAATCAAGTTCCAGTCTCAAGTCTTCATGTAAACAGCATGTATTTAATCATGGTATGTTTTTCTCATGTATAATTAATTATTTATATTATATGCATGTCCAGGTTTGGGTTTGACTCAAGGGATAATAAAGGAGGTCAAGAGCACGTCGGGTTAGCTCGTGTAAACCCTCAATACTCTTAACAAGATGGGACACAAAGCAGAGTTTAACGACATTTAAATATGGAACTACTTGCATAAGAGATCAATTAAACTTGAACTAGAATAAATAAAGATTGTTCAAGTGGACTTGCCTGTTAGTTGACGCTGATGAAATTGAACGCTAGAATAACGGGATCAGTATCCCGGGCAGCAGAACACATGCATGGTATTTGGCAGCCACGCCAAACCAGCAACAGCAACTACTCCTTTCAATGGCTCCAAGTCAGCAAAACTCCAACTAGTAAACACACCAACTCCAAACAGAGATACAACCAACCCAACTCAACTTCACTACTCCAAACAGTAACAACAAACATCCCAACAACACTCCAAACTCCAATATAATATTCCAACAGTCACAATCTCCAAACAACAACTCAATTCCAACCCAGATCACAACATCAACATAATCCAATACAATCAAATCCCCAATCTCAACTCAACAGCAAGCCAATCCCCAACTGGCTTCTTCTTCTTCTTCCCAGAACAGAGAGAGAGAAAAAGAGAGAGGGAGAGCGCACGCGCAGTGAGGGGGCAGCTGTGTCTCCGACGGCGCGCTCAGGGAGGCGACGCGATGCACAGGACGGCGAGCGGAAAGGGGAGCAGCGACGATTAGCACGCCGCACTCAGAGTTGGAGCTCCAGAGATGGGTTCAGCCAATGGTGGCGATGATGACGGGAATGGCTTCGGGGTTCGAGCGAAGAAGGCTTCGAGGGTCGGGGAGTCGAGGATGGAGACGGGGCGGCGAGCGACGGCTTCAATGAGGGGCTCTGGTTTTGTGTTGCGATTCCGGCGGTCAGCTAGCTGCGCGAGAGGCAGAGGAGATGACTGGAGAAGAGCGGGGCGCTTCGGGAGGTTGGTGGAGGACTGGGAGCGGCGCGCGACTGGGGAAAGGCGAGCGGCGGAGGAGATCGGTGTGGTGACGTCGGGGCTCGAGGTGAGCAGCGTTCGAGCGGAGGAAGACGAGGCGAGCGACTGGCGCTGCGGCGACGCAGTGGGAGGCAGGCGAAGCTTCGAGGGCGGAGCTCGATGGTAATGGCGGAGGGAGAACTCGAAGGTTCTCGGGGCTTGCGGCTGTCGACGGGGGAGAGGAGCGGGAGGTTTATTTGGTTTGTTTTGTTCTGTTTTGGGGGAAAACGAGAAGACGAAGGAGAAGTGAGCGGGGGGTTTATTTGGTTTGTTTTGTTCTGTTCGTTTTGTTGAGAACAGAGAGGAGGAAGGGATTGGGGGAGAGGTTAACGGGAAGAGAGGAGAGTGGGGTTTAGTTGTAACGGGAGAGAGAATAACGGGAGAGAGTGGGGGAGTGTGCAGTCAAAGTGGGGAGGAAGTGAAGAAATTGTATAGGGTGTGTGTATAGATTTGATTCTGTACAATAAAAGGGATAATGGGTTCTGGGTTAGTGGGCTTGAATTTGGGCTTTATGTAAATATAATTAGATAATACAACACACATCAGAATCAATGGGCTAGAATCCAACAAGAGATGGGCTTCCAACTAAAAAGAGGAGAGACAAGATAAATTTGGGTTTCAATAGGAGATTCAAAAGGCCATAAGTGCATTTGAATGATTTATACAGAAATTGAAAGACAAGAATACATGGAGGAAAGAAAAGTACTGGAAATCCGTATAATCGGAAACAGGGGTTACACAAGTAATAAAAAATTTCTACCAAATCCCGATGATCAAGCAACAGGGAGACAACACAATAAATAAAGAGAGTAAATTTGGAAAGCCCTAACCCTAATTTATAAATTGGGAAATCGAGTAAACCCCAACCCTAACTAGCAGTCGATCCGGAAACAAAAAGGGGGAGGAATCAGAAATTGACCTTGAGTGGAAGAGCGGAATGGAGTAGAAGAAGAGCCATGGCGCGTATTCACAGATTCTCTCTTTTTTTATATCTCTTGGCGCGGTGGATAGGCGCGGCGGCGGACCGGCGGAGTAGCGGTGGGAAGGTGCGGTGGGAAGGCCGACGAGGGCGACGGAGCGGCGGGGCGAGAGAGGATCGGCGGTGCAGGAGAGCAGAAGAGGGAAAGCGAGGGGATGAATTGACGTGGAGGCGTGAGGGAGATGAATGCGTTTGAATATTTTGATTGGGTTTGCACATGATGTGCACGTGTGTATTTGTTAAATATAATTTGGACGCGTATTGTATGGGTTTCTTTTTTTTTTTTTTTTTTGATATCTCTAATCTCTTGAAGTATCGAAATCAAGAAGAAGAGGAAGGATCAAAATAAAGTACAAGTAAGGCGATTTCAGAGCGATTTCAAAATCCCATTATTCTCTCTCCTAATCCCCCCTTTCTCCGTCCAGATCCGTGCTCTCCGGGCCGTCTTCCATCCTTCTCCCTTCGTTAAAGTTCAAGATCCCATCATTAGCTTCAAACCCATATTCTTTGTTTCCCCTCCGGCTTTGATTTGCATCTCCGGGTTCCCTGGGCTTCTTCTTCTTTTGTGCTTGAGTGCATCACCGTAGCACTCTAGAGCTCTGAATCTGTTAGATTACCGTAGATCTCCGGCCACTTCTCTCCCATTGTTCTTAAGCTTAGTCCCCCGCTGCCAACAGTCTTCCCTTTCTAGCTGCCTGCGCTCTTTCGAAGTTCTGTTCGTGGCCTTCCTGTCTCTTGGGCGCTCGGGCTGTACCCTTCCGCCTCGATTCCTGTGGATCTTTGTTCTCATTCCCTATTGATCTGCCGCCTCAACCGCTCCCTCCCTGTCTGCTCGTGGAGCAGTGCGTATCGCTTTCAAAGATCCGGGCATCTCCGGTCCAGCTGCAGCAGTCTTTCCCTACCTCGGAGACTGGCTTTGTTCCCTCCTCTACTAGCTCTGTGAGTTATTGTTAGTCTATTCTCCATTACTATTTTATTCTCGTATCTTCAGGTTTTTTCTTCGATTCGTTTTTGCTTGAGTGCATTTTCAACCCTTTCCCTTGTCCTTGTACCTCTGGTTTGGTGGTGCTCAGCCCCGCGCATCCCTAGAGCTTTCTGGTGATCTGCGCAGATCTACTGCCCAAATTATTATTTCGGTCGATACTTATTATTTCTATCGATCCTCTCTTACATATTCTGTTTTAGTTTCTTTAGCTAAATTGTTTCTTACTAATCTCTTTGTAGCTTATTATCTACTCTCTCTGAACTCCTATTAGTTCTGTATCATTGTGGTTTGGATCTTTCCGACCCTCTGATTCTTGCTTTTTGGTTGGTCGATTGCGTTAAATTACATTTGTATTTTGGTGCTGGATCCTTTAGTGATCCGTTAGCCTGGCTATTTCAGCCACCTTTGCAGTAACTGATCCTCTCTATATCAGTATCCACTGCCCTTCCCTGGTTTTGAGCCATGGTCTCTTTGGGCCCGTCTTGGGTCGAGGACGATAAAAAATATAGGCCCGTTAATCTGGGTCACTCTCTTTGCTCTCCCTCTTTCCCTTTGGACCATTCGTCTTGTTGGTCCGCACCGCTCCTGGTTTGTTTCAGGTGCCTTCTGCCTGGGCATTTCCAACGAGAGTGCGTGAACAAAATGAAGTGCTTCTTTTGTGACAAGCACGGGCACTCTCGCAGGCGATGTTACTCCCTTCAAAAACTTCTTGGTTTACCCAGAGGCAAACCATTACCGGCCAAACTTCTATTATTTCTTAACTATCCTCTCTTAAAAGGCAAGCTTAAAGCATGTTTGGAGAGAAACTTTAGTTTTGAGTCTAAAAAGAATTTTGTCCCCACTGCGGATGCTCATTATCCAGATACGAATTCTTTCAATGTTCTCTCAGATTGTGATGTTTCTTCTGGCACTCTTCAGCTTTCCAATATTACTAGTCTATTTAAGGATCGAAAGGTTCATTCGAAACTTGTTTCCTTCCCTCAGTTGGGTTCTTATCAGGCTCGTCCCCTTTCTAAAGTTGCGGGGCCACCGCTGTTTAAGAGTCTGGATAAGGATCATGTATTGGCTAGAACTTTTCCGGCTGAACGTCTCTCCCTTCTTATTTGTCCCCTCTTTAAGGGCATGCTTTATTCATGCCTTGCGAGGAAGAGTAGACGAGAGCCTGGAAAAGAGTTGGGCGCCTTTGTCGTGGTGCCTTATCCACCTACTAACCCCACTCCTTCCTTCGCTGCTCATGATGCTCTTCTTGCGACTTCGTCAGTATCCTAATTTTGCGTCCCTGTTTATAGATCGTTCGGAGTTCACGAAACTTGTTTCCCTTCCTCGGTCAGGCAGGTTTCAGCTTCGCCCCCATTTTAGTGCTGTGAGGCCTTCGATGCGTTTGTATCGGGATAAGAAGTCTGATTTATGTACTCCATTTAGGGCTTGCCATTCTTGGTTTCGTAGTTCGATTGGGTTAGTGCACCAATCGACTCGTGGAGTATCCTTCTTTTCTCGTCATTCTTTTCAAATTAATTGCAGACCTTTATTTTCGACTGTATCGACCAGTCTCTTTTCCCCCTCTAAGAGCCTTAACGATATCGACTCTACCGGGCCTGTCCATGGCAGGACCTCGCTCCCACTGGTGGAAGTCGACCCTCCCCCCGCTAAGAGAATTTATAAGAAGAAACTTTATTCTAACTTGCCTATTCGCGTGAGTGCGCGTTTATTAGCTAAAAAAGTATCTTCAGGGTCGGCGCTTCCTCATGTGCGCATCTGAGTTTTGGCATTTTTCTTTCGCCTCGGATTTGGCTATCCGGTTTTCTTTGCAGGTTGGGCCTTGTGCAGTTGCGTGAGGCTGTTTGATTTCCCGAATTTTTGCCCGCCTGTTGGCTATCTTCTTCTATTTTCGCTCCCATCATCAAGCTTAGTGGTGGCCCTGGCTTCTTGTTCGCTTGCGGTTCCTTAGGTCCTGCGGGTGCTAGCCTTGGTGGGTGTAGCTCCTCCATCTTGGAGCGGCAGGACGTCTTCCGCCCTATTGCGTCGTTATTCTTGGGGTTTTTCGAGCGCGACGGGCTGCCTTTTGTCTCCTTCTCGTTGCTCGCTTTTCAGGGCCGGTTGCTCCGCTCTCGGATAACGGCGTGGTGTTTCTTGCTGTGGTTCCACCCTCTGCTTTGCTGATGTTGAGTCTGTTATTGTATTTCTTAATTGCTCGTTTATTGTATTTCTTACTTGCTCGTTTATTTCTGTTTTACATCTTGTAAAACCATTGACTATTTGTATTGTTTATTACTGTTTTATTGATTAATATATATTTTTTGATGGCTGGAGCCGTTTGGCTCTATCCGATTCATCAAAAAAAGATATCTCTAATCTCTAATATTATAATGGGAGAAGGCCTTAGTGACATTTGTCATTTTGTCATTCTACCAACATGTGCAACGCACGTACATAACTAATATAAATGAGGTTCCTGGTTCAAATCCTCCTACGTCAGAGTTTCTATTTTTATTTTTGAAATTATTAAAACGTGCATCGCACGTTTTAATTATTAGTATCGGATAGAGCCAAACGGCTCCAGCCATCAAAAAATATATATATAAAAATATAGTTGAGATACAGAAATAATTACAATAGTTTACAAGCTGTAAAACAGAAATAAAAATACAAAAATGAGTACAAAAATCGGTTGAGTCGCACGCAAATAAGATATCTACGAACACCGATAAGGGCGACAGAGCAAACCGCCAGAATAACAACGCAACTAAAGGAGGTAAACGCCCTGCCGCACCAAGAAGGAGAGACGCCCACAAAGGCAAGCAACCACAAGGCAAAAGGAATCGCAAACGAGCAGGACGCCAGATCTAGGGACCCCTAAACCTTGATGACATGAGCGAAAAATGTGAAAGAAAACCAAAAGACAGACCCAAAAACTGAGGAGGCAAAACCGCCCCACACGAAGGCACAAAAGCACAACCTGCACAGAACAGAAAGGAGAGAAAGCACGGGAAACCAGGCGCACCACGAAAAAGCTCAGGAAATAGTGTATGCAAACATACACAAGTGTGCGTACCGAAAATGCAAAGATAGGAGGAAATAAGGCACACCGCAAATTTTAAATTTGTATGGGTTTGTTTGATTACAAATTTCAACTCTTCCATTAAAATGTACAGATGTAATCTCACCTTCTAATCTCATCTTAAAATTTTAAATGATAATTTGATAAAAATAAACAGAGTAACTAACTCTATCTGTATAAACACATACGTATAATAAATGATTCTGATTTATATTTTAAATTTTAAATATATTAAATTTTAAATGTTAAATTAACGATAATCTCACTTGTCAACAAGTTAAATTAAACTTAAATTTCGGTTATTACATAATAGGATTTACATAAAATTTTATATGTTCTCATCTCTCTATAAATAGCAGAGAATATAACTTTTAGCATTAATCTTAATCTAGAGAGAGGTAAGAGGAAAGGTAAGAAGAAGAAGAAGAAGAAGAAGAAGGGATAGTTTCAGATTGATATAATATCAAGTCAGTCTCTTCAACTTGTATCGAATAATTGTTTTGCATTATGGCTTGGTTTAAAACATTAGTGCATTAAACTTACACAAAACTTGGCATAACTCTATGCGAGTCTCCCCATATTTCGTGTTCAAAGATCTACCATCATCTTCGAAAGTAGCTATATGCAATATTTTGGCATCCACTATTATAACACCACCTCAAAAATAAGAAAACAAACACAAAAGTTCAAGAACTTGGAAAGAATAAATATCTAGTCCAATCAAAAATCGAAATTATTTACATAGAGAGGCAAATTTACTTTTTTTATTATTATTTTTAAATGGTGGATTGAATGTAACCCGATTTATTGTAATATGGAATCATCTTTTTGATAAAAGATGAGCTAAAGAAAAACATGTGCACTTCTCTATTTTAAAATAAAATATTGTAACAAATATTTTCGAGTTAATTAAAAGTTGCAAACGGATAATTCTTGTTTTTTCATATTATTTTTAAGTTTATTATCATATAACTAATATACATTTGTTTTCCATATATTTTATATTTTCACATGTATTTGCATACGTGCATTTTAAATAACTAACTCTATCCTTTCATCAAGACAATATTAACTAACAAGGGTGTATTGGATTGAAATTTGAAGAGAATTTAAAAGAATGTAAAAATCCTAGTGTATTCAATTATGATTTTAAAGGAGTTTGTAAAAGTCACATTATATTCAATTGAGACTTTAATAAGTGATTCTATTCAATTCTCGGTGTATTCAATTGAGATTTTAAATGACCTCATTCAATTCTCGATGTATTCAAAAAGTTATTGATTTTGGGAGAAATGAGAATTTGAAGTATTTAGATGGAATCTAGGGTCTGAGGTATAAATACCAAAACGCTTTGCAATTCTCACTTCCTCTGTAGAAACTTTCAAGCCATTGATGAGTATGGGTTTGTTTCGTGTACATATGCCCCAAATTATTCCCAAATAAATCCAAACCCTAATCTTCTTCTCTCTCCATCGTCTTCTTCCTCCTTTCCCTACCTCCTCCTCTGCTGCTTTGGCCCACATCGATCTCATTACCGGGATTTGGTTGATGATGTGAATCATACTGAAGCTGGGGGGTTGATTTAGTTTCCGGGTTACAGCGCTTCTTCGTCTTCTTCGTTCTTCTTCTTCTTCTTCTTCTTCTACGTTGCATTGGGAGAGTGGGTTTGATGGGATCAAGCACAAGGAGGGTTATTGCGTCGGATCTGGTGGCAAGAGATCCGGTGGCAGGCTTTTAGATCAGCTATCTGCCATAATTTGCTCGTCAATTTACCCGATAATTCTCCTCCTTCAACATCTCAGCCATCTGCCATTTCTATGCAATCAAACAATTCTTCAATCGATCAACCCAATGAGGCAACGAGTGGCTTCACTCATTTGAAACAAAACAATCGGTTTGTGCATCTACCCTATGGTATCAATCCTTATGGTGTAAAATTGGAGGGTCATCATTCTCATATTGCTGCTACTATCCTTATGGTGTAAAATTGGAGGGTCATCATTCGTACTACTCTTATGAGAATGACAATCTTGTATTGGAAATGAACTAATTATAAAGTCTATAAAAGTTCAATTGTCATCGAATTCCGTCGAATTCCATCAAATTCATAATAAAGAATTCCACCAAACTATTTTAAAATCCTTATAAATCCCAGTCAAAGTTTATGTGAATTTCTCATAAATCCCTTAAAATACTGGGATTCTCAATTTTTTTAAAATCTTTTGAAATCTCAATCCAATACATCCCTGTAATTCTATTCCTTCATAAGAGGTATATGTAGTTTAAACTTAAAAGACATCTTTCAAATATATCTTTGTAACTGTTAGAAAATGAGTGTTTTATACACTATTTTCGAACCGATTTTGGAGCAATTTTTTGAGTAAGATCCTCAATGAATTATTGAGAGATCTTGATTGATTTGTGTTCTCCTTCGTGAGTAGATCAAAATCATATATTGGTTCGCTAAAATCGGTTAAGGGGTGAATGAGAAATTGTCTCTCAAAGTGAGACGTTTTCATTCTTGAAAATGGGTTAAGGGAACATAGTCCCACATCGGAAATAACAAGGGAAATAGAAGAGGATATATAGTAATCTCCTTCTAAGCATTGTAAGATGGCTAGAAGAGAGGCTCTCTCTCGCGCGCGCAGGGGGGGGGGTGCAAATCACGGACCGGATTACATGCGACTTGTGTGCGCCCGCACGACCTGCGGACACGAATGCCGGACCGATTTGATCCCGCGCAGAGCCACTTTTTGCTACAGTTTTCTTTTTGTAACGGCTGAAAAAAGGCTGCCGTTACAGTGAAGGCTGTTAAAGGCAGTTAATGCCTTGTCTGCCGTTACTGAATAACCCAGGCTCTATAAATAGAGGCCTCCCCTTCACTGTTCTTCCCTGCACAAACCAGATCCTATTCTCTCCTTCTCTTCTGTACTGTTCGTCCGTCCTGCTGTTGTTGGTAAGTCAGGTGATAGGTCCAAGCGCTTGTGCTCAGTTCGGGAGTGGTACGTGGTGCCTACGGGATCGCTCCAAGTCGTTGCATCCTGGGAGACAGACGCCTCCGTTCAATCCAGCAACCGGAGAGAGGCGAAATCTGTTTTAAGGACACTGTGTGATACACAGGCCTCGGCTTTCTTGGAGTTGTACTTTTCATTTGCTTATTGTAAGTTGTTTAATTTATTTTCCTTTTCTTTTTCTTTCGGATTACCCTCCTCTGTTCCCTTCTCGGTTTTCCTGTGCCTCTCTATCTTCCTTTGTAAAAGAAATTTTGTAAACTTTATTTGTAACAAACTTAAAACAGATTTTCCGATTTCTTTCATTTTCGATTTTGAGGCACGGTTTTTCTTTTTATTTCTTTTATCTGGAAAACTTACACTCGTGTTGTGTAAATTTCAGATTCACGATGACTACTGCATTGGACAATGCTGTTGTATCTGAAACGGTCTATGTGCCGGTTGTTGATACAACACAAGAACCGATTGCTGCTGCGGCACGAGTGCCAATGCCCACCGTTGTACCTGTCTCAGTCTCCCATGGGGAGTAACCTGAGAAGTTCAACGGGCAGAACTTTAAGAGGTGGCAACAGAAGATGATGTTCTATCTGACCACACTGAATCTTGCAAGGTTCTTGAACGAAGATGCTCCAGATCTTAAGAAAGATGAGCAGGATAACCAAG
Organism: Hemerocallis citrina; assembly: GCA_017893485.1. Classification (NCBI taxonomy): domain Eukaryota; kingdom Viridiplantae; phylum Streptophyta; class Magnoliopsida; order Asparagales; family Asphodelaceae; genus Hemerocallis; species Hemerocallis citrina. The sequence continues at coordinate 26,886,428 of CM030362.1, read as the reverse complement.
TCATTGCCGCTGTGGATGCTTGGAAAAATGCTGATTACTTGTATAGAAATTACATAATGAACGGATTAGCCGACTCTTTGTATAATGTTTACATTGACAAAAGAACAGCTAAAGAACTTTGGGAATCACTAGAACATAAATATAAAACTGAGGATGTCGGTGCCAAGAAATTCATTGTGGGCCGCTTCCTAGACTATAAAATGGTAGATTCTAAAACAGTAATCAGTCAAGTTCAAGAACTACAACTAATCTTGCATGAGATTCATGCTGAAGGTATGAACTTAAGTGAAAGTTTCCAAGTGGCTTGTATAATTGAAAAATTACCACAAGGTTGGAAAGACTTTAAGAATTACCTAAAGCATAAGCGAAAAGAAATGGGCATTGAAGATCTCATTGTCAGGCTTCGTATTGAAGAAGACAATAGGGGATCTGAAAAAGTTGGACTCATCAGCCATGCAGCAAAGGCAAATGTAATGGAACATAAACAACGTTCCAACAAGCACAACAACAAGGGTCCGAAGTTGGGGCCTAAGGGAGGAATCTCCAAGAAGCCGAAGTTTCAAGGCAAGTGCTTCAATTGTGACAAAATGGGTCACAAGTCCACTGAATGCAGACTTCCCAAGAGGAACAGGAACAGAGAAGCAAACTTGGTTCAAGGAATTGCTCAAGATGTCTCCGATATCAACCTCTCAGCTGTGATATCAGAAGTGAATATGTTAGGTTCAAATCCGAAGGAATGGTGGATTGACACTGGAGCTACTCGACATGTGTGCTCCAATAGAAGTATGTTCTCCACTTTCGAACCATTAGAGAATGGGGAGAAAATGTTTATGGGGAACTCGGCTACATCAGAAATAAAGGGCCAAGGCAAGGTGATCTTGAAGATGACTTCTGGAAAGGAACTGACTCTGAACAATGTTGCATATGTTCCTGAAATCCGTAAGAACCTGGTATCTGGTTCGTTGCTTAATAACCACGGTTTTCGTTTAGTGTTCGAGTCAAACAAATTTGTTTTGTCTAAAAGTGGAATGTATGTTGGTAGAGGATATATGAGTGGTGGAATGTTCAAACTCAATGTAATGACCATGGTCAATAATATGAATAAAGCTAGCTCTTCTACTTATTTGCTTGAGTCTTCCAATTTATGGTATGGTAGACTAGGACATGTTAATTATGATACTTTGCGAAGACTAATTAACTTGAATCACATACCAACGTTCCAAATTGATTCCAAACACAAATGTGAAACTTGTGTTGAGGCAAAACTAACAAGATCATCATTTAAAAGTGTTGAAAGAAACACCGAACCACTTGATCTAATTCACACTGATATTTGTGATTTGAAAATGATACAAACAAGAGGTGGTAATAAATATTTTATTACCTTCATAGATGATAGCACAAAATATTGCTATGTATACTTGCTTAAAAGCAAAGATGAAGCTATAGAGAAATTTGTTCTCTATAAAAATGAGGTTGAAAATCAACTCAATAAGAAAATTAAGGCGCTAAGAAGCGACCGAGGTGGAGAGTATGAATCGCCATTTGCTGACACATGTGCTAAGCATGGGATTATACATGAAACCACAGCGCCTTATTCTCCTCAGTCCAACGGTGTTGCTGAGAGAAAGAATCGTACATTGAAAGAAATGATGAATGCGATGTTAATAAGTTCTGGTTTACCACCAAACTTGTGGGGAGAAGCTATTCTTTCAGCTAACTACCTTTTGAATAAGGTGCCCAAAAGGAAAGAAGAAAAAACTCCATATGAATTATGGAAAGGAAGAAAGTCATCCTACAATTACTTGCGAATGTGGGGATGTCTTGCCAAGGTGGTAGTACCCCCACCTAAGAAAATAAAAATAGGACCAAAAACAGTTGATTGTATTTTCATTGGTTATGCACTTAACAGTAGTGCCTATCGGTTCTTGGTGTACAAATCCGATATCACTGAGATATCAAAGAACACGATAATGGAATCTAGAAATGCATCGTTCTTTGAAGATGTATTTCCATGTAAGTCAAGTTCCTCCAAACGAACACATGAGACTATCAGTGAAGATAGTGAAGACCAAAATGAAGAAGTTGAGGAGGAACCTCGACGCAGTAAAAGAACAAGAACGGAAAAATCTTTTGGTCCGGATTTCTTGACTTTTATGCTTGAAGGAGAACCCCAAACCTTCAAGGAAGCGGTGAACTCTAGTGATGGTCCTCAATGGAAAGAAGCCATCAAGAGTGAGATTGATTCTATCTTGCAAAATCATACTTGGGAACTAGTGGATCTTCCACCGGGTAGTAAACCTTTAGGTTCCAAGTGGATCTTCAAGAGAAAAATAAAACCTGATGGATCAATTGATAAATACAAGGCAAGACTTGTAATTAAAGGTTATAAACAAAAGGAAGGTCTTGATTACTTTGACACATATTCTCCTGTGACGAGAATAAATTCCATTAGGATGGTACTTGCCGTAGCAGCTCTACGCAATCTTGAAGTACATCAAATGGATGTAAAAACAGCTTTTCTTAATGGAGATTTAGATGAAGAAATCTACATGGAACAACCTGAGGGTTTTTCATCTCCAGGACATGAAAAGAAAGTGTGTAAACTGGTGAAGTCATTATATGGCTTGAAACAAGCTCCAAAACAGTGGCATGAAAAATTTGACAATGTCATGATGACAAATGGCTTCAAAATCAATGAATGTGACAAATGTGTATATGTCAAAGACACAGAAGATGGATATGTCATTATATGTTTGTATGTAGATGACATGCTTATTATTGGAAGCAATGATCAGATAATTAAATCTGTTAAAAACATGTTAAACTCGAGGTTTGACATGAAAGACATGGGACTAGCTGATGTTATATTGGGAATTAAAATCACAAGAACATCAGACGAGCTTATTTTAAGCCAGTCACATTATGTTGACAATATTCTTGGAAAATTTGATAAAGATAATTCTGGAATTGCGAGAACTCCAATAGATCTAACTTTACACTTATCCAAGAATAAAGGGGAGAGTATTTCTCAAGTAGAATACTCTAGAATCATAGGCAGTCTAATGTACTTAATGAGTTGTACAAGACCAGACATAGCCTATGCAGTAAGTAAACTAAGCAGATACACGAGTAATCCTGGAAGCGAGCATTGGCAAGCAATTATAAGAGTACTGAAGTACTTGCGTTTTACTCGTAACTACGGGCTGCACTATACGAGATATCCGGCTGTACTTGAAGGATACAGTGATGCGAACTGGATATCGAGTGATAATTCAAAATCCACTAGTGGCTATGTGTTTACACTAGGTGGTGCAGCAGTTTCTTGGAAATCCTCGAAACAAACAGTGATCGCTAAATCCACGATGGAATCTGAATTTATCGCATTAGACAAATGTGGGGAAGAGACTGAATGGTTACGCCACTTCCTTGAGGATATTCCAAGGTGGACGAAGCCTGTGCCTCCAATCTGCATACATTCAGATAGTCAATCTGCAATTTGTAGAGCACAGAGCAATATGTATAATGGTAAATCTAGACATATTCGTCGAAGACATAATACCATTAGACAACTACTCTCTACTGGGGTTATCTCTGTGGACTATGTAAAGTCAAAAGATAACATTGCGGATCCACTAACCAAAGGGTTAAACAGAGAGTTAGTTGATAAATCATCGAGGGGAATGGGACTAAAGCCCATGAAAGAATAAGTCGATACAATGGAAACCCAACCAAGTTGACTGGAGATCCCAAGATCTAGGTTCAAAGGGACAACTAAATTGTAAAGACCAAGTTAGATCACTGTGGGGATTTTTCCATGTCCATTCCCATGATGAAACAGTGATGCCCGCAAGGTAACAGGTTAAGCTAGGCTTTTAATGATTCTTATGCGTCGGATATCCGAGCAGAGTAATGCGGGTTACTCTTAAGTAAGAAATCACCTATGTAAGATGGAAGAAGGGCCGCTTCCAAGGGAATAATATAGGGCAATATTCCTGTTAAAATCTTGCAGAACCAGGCGTATGTTCATGGCCAAAACGAACATAACAGTGAGAACTGAAAAAGCGTTAGAAAGATTTCTGTGTGAGATATGTCATCATTTACACAAATGGCAGAACAGTTCAAAGACATCGCGTCTACTGTTTAGTTAGTAAAGTAAACATATTTTCATAAGGGAAGGTTCAAAGGGTAACACCTACCTATCCTATGCAGAAATCAATCGTTGAATTCTATCACCAAGTCTGTCGGGTCAGTCCGTCGTGTCAGTCTGTCGTGTCAGTCTGTCCTGTCTATGGTCGTCAATTTTCATTCATGTGGGGATTGTTAGAAAATGAGTGTTTTATACACTATTTTCGAACCGATTTTGGAGCAATTTTTTGAGTAAGATCATCAATGAATTATTGAGAGATCTTGATTGATTTGTGTTCTCCTTCGTGAGTAGATCAAAATCATATATTGGTTCGCTAAAATCGGTTAAGGGGTGAATGAGAAATTGTCTCTCAAAGTGAGACGTTTTCATTCTTGAAAATGGATTAAGGGAACATAGTCCCACATCGGAAATAACAAGGGAAATAGAAGAGGATATATAGTAATCTCCTTCTAAGCATTGTAAGATGGCTAGAAGAGAGGCTCTCTCTCGCGCGCGCAGGGGGGGGGTGCAAATCACGGACCGGATTACATGCGACTTGTGTGCGCCCGCACGACCTGCGGACACGAATGCCGGACCGATTTGATCCCACCCCGCGCAGAGCCACTTTTTGCTACAGTTTTCTTTTTGTAACGGCTGAAATGAATGCAGAAACGGTTCTGTCTGCCGTTTCAGTGCTGTATTTAATATTTTGTCTGCCGTTACGCTGAAGACATTCAATTCACTGTCTGCCGTTACAGTGAAGGCTGTTAAAGGCTGCCGTTACAGTGAAGGCTGTTAAAGGCAGTTAATGCCTTGTCTGCCGTTACAGTGAAGGCTGTTAATGCCTTGTCTGCCGTTACTGAATAACCCAGGCTCTATAAATAGAGGCCTCCCCTTCACTGTTCTTCCCTGCACAAACCAGATCCTATTCTCTCCTTCTCTTCTGTACTGTTCGTCCGTCCTGCTGTTGTTGGTAAGTCAGGTGATAGGTCCAAGCGCTTGTGCTCAGTTCGGGAGTGGTACGTGGTGCCTACGGGATCGCTCCAAGTCGTTGCATCCTGGGAGACAGACGCCTCCGTTCAATCCAGCAACCGGAGAGAGGCGAAATCTGTTTTAAGGACACTGTGTGATACACAGGCCTCGGCTTTCTTGGAGTTGTACTTTTCATTTGCTTATTGTAAGTTGTTTAATTTATTTTCCTTTTCTTTTTCTTTCGGATTACCCTCCTCTGTTTCCTTCTCGATTTTCCTGTGCCTCTCTATCTTCCTTTGTAAAAGAAATTTTGTAAACTTTATTTGTAACAGTAACTAACTTTTAGCCTATAAATACCTTCCACCTCTATCACGGTCAATTAATCAATAATTTCTCTACAAGTTTCGCTAGGCCAACCCCAGTGTTTAAACTTTGTACAGGTTCATCAGTGATCTTTCAACTATCACAACTCATATTTGATCAGTAGTGCATATTGTAAGTTTTCTCTCAAAATCCTTAATAGGTAATATGTTACAAGAATTCAATTAGATAAAACATGATTACTGAGGATCTATGACAGGACTGTTATACATTTTAATGTTATTTAATTTTCTTTATCTTTGAACTATATTAATTATGAACATAACTTATGGTTTCTTGAATAATGGAACCTTTTTTTGAATAATGGAACTTATATCCTGTTATCGTTAGTTTGGTTAATCAAAATTGCTAGGGGTATTATATCAATTGAGTAATCTCTTAATTTTAATTACTGATACCATATTAAACTTAAGTGATCGAACTATGATCGTATCTGTGATAATAGTGAGGCAGGCATCCATGGGTTTCTCTGTTAGTTACATGCATTTTGAAGAAACATACATATATAGGGGTCAACTGTTTTGAGTTGGAACTGATCAAAGATATGGGTTTGCTTATTTTATTTATTAACGGTCCGATGGCAACATAGTACAAAGCTAGCATTGAGTAGACCAAACTGATTCCCACTGCAATGATTAATTAATTAATTAATATATGATTCTAATTGGTAAATTAATTATGTTTAAGTTCAGCCATTTATTTTCTTCTTAATTACAGATACATTTTTTCTTTCATGGCCTATCAATGCGGCGAGCTTCAAGGCTCTGTTCAAGATCCATCATGGAACCTTTGTATGTTCAGATACATATTTTCTTTCATGGCTTATGGAAGTCATACAACTTCAGAATTTTTACATTAAAATATATATATTTATTAAGACGTGCATCACACGTGTAAATTACTTACTATGTAACTATATAGTTGGGGATTTGTTTGTGTGAAATATTAGATATGTGTCACTTTTTTTTTTTTTGATTAAAAGATGACTACGTCATCGCTTCATTAAAGAGAAATTAACGAAACAGAAATAGAGATACATAACAGACCAGTTTGAGCAGGAAACAAAATACATGATCACCAAAAAACATCAAAATAGTAGTACAACTACTGAACCCAGAGCTGTGCTGTCTAAGTCAAAGAACTCTAGCGATTCCACCACCTGAGAACTACCCCTCCTCTCCCAAGCGCATCTTCTTCCTGGATTTGAGAAACTCTGTCCATTCATAACAGCAGAAGTGAATTTTGTGCATCAGAAAAGATAGTCTATGGTTAATGTTATTGAAGCAATAGTCGTTACGATCTAGCCAGAGGTTCCACATAATTGAAGCAACAACAAAATCCCACTATAGTCTAACTTCCTTTCTAATCCTGTTCGATCTAATGTCCCCCCATACCTCAGACGTAGAACCTGGACATTGTAAAACCATGTACGTGTGACCTACCCTCTCCCAAACCCATCTAGCTCTATGGCAATCGAAAATGATGTGATTCGTATCTTCTTCGTGCTGTAGACATCTATTACATATCGCATTGTCCAACATTCCCCGCTTCCTCAAATTCGCCTTCGAAAGAATCGCATCCTTATCTACCAACCAAAGAAATACTTTAACTTTGGAAGGAACGCTGGTACCCCATATGACATCTGCTACCTCGTTTCTTATTCCTCCATCATTCACCCATTTGTATAATGAGGAGACCGAAATCTTGCGATTCGCCTCCAATGTCCACCATCTCTCATCTTCCGATTGTTGAGTGTAGTTTCCTTCTATACGAATGAAATTGTTGAGCAGTTGTAGTTGGTGGATGGATTCCTGGTCAAGAGAGCCCTTGACATCTAATTTCAATATATTGTTCTTCCATACATCGCTCACAAGGGTGTCGTTGTTTAATACGACCTCTGCTGTAGAGGGGAACAATCCCATATGTGAGTTATAACCGCACCGTTTGTCCTTCCAAAATCGTGTATTCTTGCCATTCTTTACCTTACAGATAGTGTTGCTATGATAAACCTCGCCCGTCCTGTACACCCCTTTCCATAAAAAAGACTTCCTACTGTGGACTCCTTTCCCCCTATATCTGAACTTCTTCCTTGTCCGATAATTAGTGAGAGACTTACACCACCAATTGTTTCGTCGATTAGCCAACTTCCACCACCACTTACTTAGAAGTGCTCTGTTCATATCTCTAAGGTCAATGATCCCCAATCCACCAAACTTTTTCCTTTTGCAAACCCTTCCCCAACTAATAAGGTGAATCCCTTTACCTCCTTTATTAGCTCATTTTCAAAGAAATTTCCTTCTACATTTATCTATCTTGTGAATTACCCATACCGGCAGTTCATAAATAGACATAAGGTAGATAGGAATGTTGTTGATGACAGAATTAAGCAAGGTGATCCTGCCCCCTAGTGTTAAAAAATTTCCCTTCCAACCAGATAGTCTTTTTTCGATCGTATCAATTAAGGGTAGCCAATCTTCCCTAGTTAGCTTTCCAGGTCTAATAGGGATCCCTAAGTATATCAGTGGGAACTCTCCCTTATTGCATCCAAGCATCTGCTGGATCACTGTGACTGGAGTTGAGTAATTGTCGCTAAGCTGGATGACGCAGCTCTTATTAAAGTTGACCTTCATGCCAGACCATGCCTCAAAGCACTTCAACACTGTTCCCATAGCTATGATCTCCTCTTTCGATGCCGATCCGAACAATAACGTATCGTCCGCAAACTGAAGAATTGAGATAGGCTCTGAAAAGCCTTTGATTTTAATGCCGAAGTTAGCTCTGTCCTTTGTGCCATTGATTATCATCTCTGCAAGCCGCATCCTGAAATTACATACACAACATGTAATATGTAATATGTGTCATATTACATATTACACGTTGTGTATGTAATTTTCATCTCTATTTGTTATATTAATTTGTAAAGATATTGTAAATTGATAACAACTATTATATATCTATACAATATATTATGCTAAACCACTTTTGGTCCAAAGATTTTTCTAATAAAAAAATGAGAGAAAATGTAGGAGACAACTCCCCACTCTTTCTCCATCCAAATTTTGAAGTACAATCATATCCCTTAATCAAACATTAAAAAGTGTCCAATATTATATAGATGTTATTAGATTTTTTTTTTCAAAAATAGTTTTGTTATTTTCTCATTTTTTTTAAAAATATTATGTGCAATATATTGCACATGGTTATACTAGTTTTTATTATGTATATTTATGTGTGATAATTGTGGAGTGTGTTGGGTAATCTGATTGTAAATTCTAAGCATTCCACAAGTATATACCCTGTTAAATATTTAGCAACTAACAATTATCATCAAGGTTTACAATCCTCGTCTAAAACTGGAACTAACACCAAGATTTTTGGAGAAGATAAAGTCCAATATCTCTTGTGAACATAGTGAATGGAACAAGAATGTACAGATTTATCAAAACAAAGTTGGATTGGACAAGTTCAAAAAGCCCTGTAAAATTCAGGCACTAAAGCTCAAGATAGGTTCTTGGGAGGTATATAACTCGCTATACTACATTCAACTATTCAAAAAAAAATTCCTGGATATTGCCCTTGGATTTAACCAAAGTGTTAGTAATTGCAGCATGAGGCGACTCATATCGACAATCTAGTAGCCAAATTTCTCTATAGAAGGCGAGAAATTAATTGGGAGATTGTGGATGGAGCACTTAAGAGGCAAGTGTAAATCAAATGGGATCAAGTGAAAGCAATAAAAGCAACTTTCACCGAGGGACAACCTGACATGCTTCATCTCCAGGTAATTAGCTCGATTATATGCCAAGAAATAAATTGCATTCATGTTTTTGAAGCTTATTAGTTAAGTGCAAAATTATAGATTAAAATATGTTTAATAATTTGCAATTGAAGCACCGTCCTCAATTCTGTCCTCAATTCCATCGTGAAACAAAGACTAAACAAAGTATGCATACAATGTGGGATGATACTCGCTGATTTTACAGGAAGTCATGCTCTAACATATTGGTAAAAATTGAAAGATGGTTAACGTTTCTTTTTTTTGGGTGAAAATTCATTTGAGATGTTAATGTACAGTGACCGGCAATTGTATTTGCTGAACAAGTGGGCACCCTGTCCAAACTTCAATTCTCGATTTGTTGATAAGAAGCCAAATGAGATTATTCACTTTTGGTTACAGAATCACACCAACCGCACTTGAACAACCAAAATTTCCACCTACAAAATTGGCATCATTTTCCTTAAATATCTCATATCTCACGAGTACCTGAGAAAGAAGCCAACAATTTTATACGAGTTATATATAGGAGGCACTACTGGAGCTTGTGCATGCAAGAATGATTGGTCTGAACTACTTTTTCTTCTTTTATTGCAGCTATGGGAGAAATTAGTTTCTTATTTTATAATCTTCGTTATGTGTAATATGTTATTTACTTTCTCGTGAAATATATATATAATTGTGCGAGATAATTGTTTTGTGAATATGCGATGCAGGTTGAGGGGTTGTGCATAAAATTAAGTGAATGGTTAATGATCTTAGATGAGAGTGTGATTAAGATTAAATGAATGGTTGAAGTGAATGATTGATGATCTTGGTATCTATATATCTATTTCAAGCAACTATTGTTGACATTGGTGTTGTTAGAATGAGCAAGCTACAGATAGGAAGGAGTACACGGCCTTTTCATTTTCTTAAAGAACAAAAATAATAATGTCTAGAATTTCAAACCCTCTGAAATGCTTCAAAAAATTATTTTGTCAGGAAAATCGAGGCGGCAATCGGCTGAGGCATATTCAAAAATTGGATAAATCTTATAAGCACAAGGCTTGGCTTGAAAAGGTGACATGCAATTCAATGGAAAATTAGACTGGAGAACTATATAGCATGGACCCTTTATCATGATTCTAGTGGATTTATGATTTCTGAAGATTATTTGATTTAGAATTTGCAAGTTTTTATTATTAGTAGTAGTAGTTAAAATAAATATGGAATTAGTTTAGATTATAAATTGCATTCTCAGAGATAATTGCTATATGATAGATCTATCTTCAAACCCTCATAAGAAAATCACTCTTTAAACCCTCATAAGATAGATCTATCTAGGGTATCACAAAAAGGATAAGAGGCTGGGAGTAAAGATGGGGAAGATAGGTGAGCATATTTACCCTTAAGGATCCACTAAATTCCAAACGCAGAACTAATTGAGAGAGAAAATGCTAACTAGATTCACAAATAGCAGAGTCCAAACAAAATCAGAGGGAAGAAAATGTGAAACCGACCAAATTCAGCCAACAAGAATCACTGTTCAGTCGGAGAGAGAAGTCATTGTAAAACAGTTATAATGAAATCATCACTGGGTTACTGTATTCTACACCAGGAAAATTAATCGAAGGGTTGCAAGAGAAATACGAAAGACGAAATGGTACGGCTATTGGACAATTTAATTGGAAATAATAGGGCATCACTGAGTACTACTTTATCATATCCAAAGCAAGTTTTCAAGAAACTACTAGAGTTTTAAGAAAAATTTTGCCGTACTGATCCACTTTTTGAAAATATTTAACATTCTGACCCACTTCTGAAAATAATTAGAATGTGTTTGGTAACGTTTTTTGGAAATATTTTGAGAAATTTTTTTTCTCAAAACGCGTTTGGTTATACTTTCCAAACGGCATCTAAGAGTGCGTTTGATTTGTTGTTTTGAAAATAGTTTTGTGAAAATATTTTGTGAAAACTGTTTTCTGAAAATAAGAGTGTAAAAGCTGTCTGGTATAGTTTTCTGAAAACTGTTTTCTGAAAATGAAATTGTATAACCTGTTTGAGTAAAAAAATAAATCTGAATGCTGTTTTCTTAAAACTAGACTGTAAAATGCTGTTTTGTAATAATTTATTTTGAAATCCTTTTTTTTCTTCCATTTTTTTCCAGTTTGGCAACAATTTTTTTTTTTTCAATTTAAAAAATATCCATTACAAATTTTTGTACAAAATATCCATTACAAATTTTTGTTTGGTTACATTTATTTCACAAACTGGGATAGCCCAACCATCAATTTCGCATTACACTTAACCTTAATTACTCCAACCATAATCACACTTAACCTTAATTACTCCTCAAACCAAAATTATTATTTTTAATTAAACCCATCAAGATTACAACTTTTCACATACATTTGCACCAGCGTGTAAGAGCTTCTCCACACAAGCAATCTTCCCATGCATTGCAGCAAGCATCAATGGAGTCTAACAAACCAATTAATCAACAATTATCAACACTAAAAATAAACATTAAAAATATTCTTAAAATCCATAAAATAATTAAAAAAAAAAATTTGACGGCGAGCAGCGAGCAAGGATTCGACGGCGTCGACGGCGAGGGTCGACGGCGAGCAAGGATTCGACGAAGGCTCGGCATCTGGAGCTCGGCAGCGTGGCGTCGAGCTCGGAGATTAGCGGCGAGCAGCTCGACGAGGACGAAGCTCGGCGAAGGTGGAGCTCGGCCATGGCGAAGCTTGATCGTGAGTGGGCGACGACACGGTGGTGTCGAGTTCGGGGGCTCGACGACGGAGGAGGGAGCTCGACATCTGAGCGGCGAGGGAGCTCGATGGAGGAGGGAGCTCGACGGAGGAGAAAGAGGGCGTTAGGGTTTTCCAGATCTGGCGAGGGGCTTAATAGATCTCTTGATCTAACGTCGTCAGCGGAGAAAGAGGAAGGGGGAGAGAGATAGAGGAAGGGTGGCGATGGAAGGTGACGACCTGGGAGTGACGAGAGAGGAGAAGAGGGCGTTAGGGTTTTTTTTTCGACAGTAAGATGGGGATGGAAGAAGGGGAAGCTGCCAAAAGGGGAAAATAGCTCAAAGCATCTTTTCTCAAAATTTAGTGATCCAACCCAGTTTTAGACACGTCAGCATAAATCGTTATTGACAATAACGGCATAGGTTATTTACGTGCCGTTATTTTCAATAACAGCATCTATATTTAAAAAAATTGTCATGCTGTTATTTGGAGTAACGACATAGATTATTTTATTTTTCGACAGCTTGTAGTCACCATTTAGAGAAAAAATTACATGTGTGAAAACCTTATAACATATGCTGTTATTTCAAATAACGGCATTCTCAATACTGATGCCATTATTTGGAATAACGGCATCAGTTATAAATTTTTATTATAAAAAAGTTATTTATTATTCATCCTCTCTGACGAATAAATTAATTTTTTTTTTAAAAAAATTAATTTATTATTCATCCTCTCTGTTTCCAAACAACGATAAGAATTCATTTATATATAACTGATGTCGTTATCTCCAATAACGGCATCAGTCATTCGAAATCCGTTATTGGGGATAACAGCATTATTTATACTAGTATCATGCACGTGCGATGCACGTGTAGGAGGAAGGAAAAAGACAAAAAAAAACCTACCAACACGTGCGGTGCACGTGTTTGCACACATACAAAAAAAATAAAAAATTGTTTATTTGTTTGGAACCCCATCTCTCCCATTATAATAGTTATTATTATAACTATTATGATGCACGTGCATCGTAATAGTTATGATGCACGTGCGATGCACGTGGAGGAGGAAGGAAAAGGACAAAAAAGAAAAAATCTAGTATGATGCACGTGTGATGCACGTGGAGGAGGAAGGAAAAGGACAAAAAAAACCTACCAACACGTGCGCTGCACGTGTTTGCACACATACAAAAAAAAATAAAAAATTGTTTATTTGTTTGGAACCCCATCTCTCCCATTATAATAGTTATACAAGTTTTTTTCATACTTAGAATTTTTTAAAGTTAGAAGATGCACACTTGTAAGAGAAATATACTAATGTCGTTATTCCAAATAACGGCATGGTAAAAAAATGTAAAATGGATGTCGTTATTGAAAATAACGGCACGTAAATAACCTATGCCGTTATTTCCAATAACGGTTTATGCTGACGTGTCCAAAACTGGATCGGATCGCTTTAAATTGTTTTCGGAAGTGGGTCAGAGCGCCAAATATTTTCAAAAAGTGGGTCAGTACGGCAAAATTTTCAGTTTTAACAAAAGACACTCTAAGAGGACTTATCGGTCAATAGGTCAATATCAGGTTTATGCTTATATAAATGACCAACTCTAAGTTTACAAATTTCAGATTAGTATACCCACGATTGCATTATTATCATCATTTCCCATCAATATGCCAACAAATGACCGAATTGGATTATATCCAAGCATGTAAAATATCTCACCCTTCATTTCAATGTGTCAAAAAGACATTTCATATATTTTTAACTATATCCAAGAAATTATCAGACTACCATTTGCCGCTGGATCTACAATGAAGATGTATAATATTTTACTCTAATATATATGACAAACAACTAAAACTAAAGACATGTTCAAACTTGTGCAATTAAGAAAAACGCAAAGTCAGGTTGGATATGTACTAAGCGAAGGATGCAAAGTGTTATATGAATATACATGCACATTCTCAAAATGGGCCATTCAGACCCCGAGCTTTATAAACTCAAAAGGACACCAGCAAAACATCAACAGAAATATATTTCATCTGCCAACACAGTAACACCTCTTTCGATTTGAGAGAGAAAAATTCCAAGTAGCTGTCAACAAACAATGTCTAATATGATAGAAGAGATCTATACACCAATAACATATGATGATGATGTCAATATCTATGCACCTAAATAAACTAGCAACAAAATAAAAGGAATGACAGCTAACGAGTGGCTTCAATATGGAATAATTATATCAATAAGGGAAAATCATACAGTACAAGTGCTCAGCAGAATTTAGCTCATCTTAGTTTCAAGAGAAGCTACTCTGCCAAATGATCACACACAAAAGAACCTGATATAAAGATTCATAAATGTCACAAACACACGGCGCTAAGAATTAAAAGCTGACCTTACCATCCAAACTGTGTTGCTTATCAGAGAACTCTTAGCTTCATCATAGTCATCCCCTTCTTAACGCCCCCTCTCAAAAGCAATTCGGCTCCTTCCTGAGCCTCCATCATAGTCATCCCTAGAAGATCCCCCACTTGCTTTCATCGTGCCTCCACTACCAATCTTATCCATTGCCTTCTTCCCCTTCTTCACCTCTGTCAAAAACTGCTCTAAACCAAACGGATCATTCTCCTCCTGCTTGTCAAACTCCACTGGCCTGTCCCTCTTACTTCCAGAAGCCCTGTCCGCTCCTGTGAATGCCTTGTCAGGTTTAAACCTCTCAGTCTTCTTAATTTTCTCCAACTCCTCACCGGCATCTCCATACATATCAGAATCAGCATCCTTCTTAGGCCTATAGAGTGTAGAGAGTGTAGGCTGAGCTGTGAAAAGCCCCTTATCGTAAATGTTGTATTGATCATCAGTAGGAAATCCAGAATCCATACCCTTCTCCTGGTTGAAAAGCCTTTGATCATACATAACCTCACCGGACCTTCCTGCTCCAGTGTTTGCCATCCCAAGAGCAACCTTCTCACTAATATCTCGGTCCCTATCCCTCGTAAGCTTACTCTTCTTTCCTGCAGCAGCATCCTTTGCTTCCAACCTCCTCTCTCTCTCCCTTTCTCTTCGTCTTTCCTCACGAATCTTATCTCGCTCCATCCTCGCCTCCTTCTCCTCCCTAGTCTCCTTCCTTTGAGGTTCTTGATGATCAACTCGCACTTCATCATCCATCATGTTCTTATCACCAGACATAGGAATTGCAGAAGCCGGTGCAATGCCAGTCCTCTCAGATCGTGCCTTCTGAGCCAGCGCACGGAGCTCTTGCTCCTTCCTGTCCTTTTCCTTCAGCATCAACTCTCTCTGGACCTTTGACCTCATAGCGACAGCCTCTCTAGCTTTTTGTTCAGCAACATACAAAGCCTCCGATAACTTAGCAAAGTTGTCATTAATTTGCACTTCTTGAAGCCCTCTGCCATCAGCAGCAAGCCTCTTATCAAGGGGAATCGTGTACCCCTTTGGATTCTTCCAGTTGGAAATGCACGGAGGAATTTTCCAATCCTGCTGATCTTTTACTGTTACCGGTCTTGGAGGCGAGTGCATGACAGGAACGGGTGGAGACCCAGATGCTTTTGGGACCCGTTTATGTTTGAACTTTGGTGGCTCTAATGGATCCGTAGGCATCTCCACCATACGAATAATCCTCTCTTGCGCCCCTGAATTGAAGGCTGCTGACTGCTGAGATGGCTTGTACTTAATAAACTTCGATTCTGATGACTGAGTTGGCACATTTTTAGGCTGAGCTGCGCTTAACCTTACATTAACAATCTTCTCCAAAGCTTCCTTTGTCCTCTGGGTTGACTCTTCAATCTCCTTCTGCAACTCATCAGACTCCTTAACTTCCTCCGATATTGCTATCTTTGGGACTAAATCCTTGTGCTGCGAATAAACAATCTTGGAAGAATTCTCGTTCTGCTTGACTATAGCATCGAAGGCAACTTTCCCTTGGGAATCTACTGTCAACGGTAGGATTTTTGAACTCGGTTTCTGATCTTTACGACCCATGCTAAGTGGGTATTGAGCGACATGAATCTCAGGGAAGGCTCCACCGTCTCCAAAGTCCTCAGGTTTTCTTGGTACAAATCCCGTGCGTTTGCCATAAGGGGGCACCGGGTTCGCCTTAACTGCAGGGGCTTTCGCAGCGTCAGTTTCAGATGATGAGGAGAAGCGTTCTTTAAACCAGGAATCCTGTGAATGGTCGTAGAAGGATGACGAGGTGGACTTCGGGCGAGGGAGGAGGTCTTTGAGTAGTGCCATTGTTAAGTAGTACCCTATTAACAAGAGAAGAAACTAATCAGCTTAATACATCAAAACTAAAAGATACAGGATTCCTCAATTTTATTCTAACCTTGTTCTACTCGTAAACTGCAATGCAAGCTTTCCCGAACCAATATCACAGGTGTATTCAGATGAAAACTACCCTGTGAATACGAGAAAAACCCAGTCAATTTAATACATTAAATACAAGAGATTAAGATTTCTCGATATGATTCTGACCTAGTTCAACTCGTAAATCTCAGCGCCAGCTTTGTTGATTTACGACCACAGGAATCTGCAGCTAAACTAAAATAAACTTCATCAGCTACGGAAACATGAACAACTTAATCACCAGATCTCTAAGCAATCGAACAAAAACGGATTCGAATCAGACAACTCCTATATCAAGTTTAATCTATACAATATACAAAATTCACAATTTATGAGCCCCTTCCACTCGCTAATCGCAATTCAACTTTGAATATGATTAATCAAATTCGACTTTATCAACTACGATACAACTCATACACTAAATAATCCTAAATCAAATCGCCTGATCTTTGAAACCCTAAATCAAGGAGAGAACTTTTCAGATAAATTTGCCAAAATAAACCCTAACCATAATAGATAGGAGGTAAAAGATCAAAACTATACAAATACCCAATCAAAAGGATCTAAGAAAAAACGAATTCGATCTAATTTACCGTTTTACTTAATGAAAATCACGAGATGGTAGTCGAATTACCTCAATATTCGAAAATTTAGGGTTTGGAAGAACGGACAGATTGGAGCGGCTTGGAAACCCTAGACCTTGATTTGAAAGAGACTAAGAGAGGAAAGAAGAAGACGAGAGAGAACTCAGAGAAGAGTCGGCTGATAAGAGTTGGGTTAATGAGTTTGGATAGTGAAAGATAAATGTTAATTGGGTTTTGATTAAATATGAGGTTAATGGGTTTAGATGGAGATAGAATTAGTACTATGGGTAGTTAATCGACCCGACCCGAACATATCAGAAGCCCCAACCCAAAAAAATAGGAAGAGAATGCAGCCCAGTTTCAACTATAATAAGCCTTTGGTAGCAGCCCATTTACATCTCAATTCTCAATTTCAAAATTGTATTAAAAATCTGGAACAGTACCTAAGATTGTCGACGCATGAGAGTTGGCTATGAGGTGTTTGATTAAATGCTCTCTTTTATTTTGTTTGGTTTATGAGATTATTTGTTAGGCGGATCATGTGTTTGATGCAATTCTTCATAAACGTTGTTTGTTATGATGATGTGGGGTTTGGTTGTTCCAACTTGACCTCCAGCGACGTTGTTGGATGAGGCGGGTTGTCTTCTCGCCATTGACCTGCAAACCCTAAGGTTGAGCTCAAAAATGGAAGAAAGAAGTAGAAGATGAACAAGGATAAATTGTCTCAATCTATTCATAGTCTTCTCAATTACAACGGTTCTATTTATACAATGTAAAAGACATGTGTAGCGCACGTAAATGAACCTGAAACCTCCCCCCCCCCCCCCCCCCCCAACAAAATTCGGTTAGGGTGGGCCCCACTCGTAACTGTTTCCCTACCCCCTTCTTACACCTGGACACCCGTGCATAGTGCACCATTTACTTCAAGGACAAAAAAGCAAAAGACACAGGAATATTTACAAAGAAAACCCTCCAAAGACAAACATTTCCCCATACACTTCTGGTACCTTCATATATAAAGCTCAGATCCATGCTTAGGCGCTTGGATCATTCCTCTCCCCTTCAACAACTGAATTCAGGGATTCATGAAATGTGGGAAAACGCCAGTAGATATCCTAATAGCTCTCTCCCAGGTCGCCTTTGTCTCCAGAGCCCCTTCCCACTATATTTGTACTTCGGTGGCTGTGATACCCCTGTTAGGGACCATTCTGCGATCCAATACCTTCAAAGGACTAGGAGCTACGTCTACATAATAGGCAGGGATGGCAGACGAAGATGCAACAGTAGAACCAACATGCCGTTTTAGTTGAGACACATGGAAAACATCATAAATCTTAGCCTCCGATGGTAACATCAGCTTATAAGCTACCAGACCAATCTTTTCCAACACCTGGTAAGGTCCACAAAATAAAGAAGACAATTTATGGACCCTATGAACCCCCCCTCCCCCCCCCCCCCCCCCCCCCCTCCCCCCAACCACCTATTGAAAAGGATGCAGCTTTAAGTACACTCAATCCCCAACTGCATATGCTCTGTCAGTGCGATGGGAATCAGCTTTGTGTTTTATCCGTCCCTGAGCTCTAACCAAATTATCCTTCAAATTTTGCAATGCTACATCCCTACTGATCAAATCATCTTCCACAGCTTGCACCCTAGATAAACGAGGCACATAGGATAACACTGATGGTGGTGCTTTACCATACAAAGCTTGATATGGAGAGATCTTGGTAGAACTATGAATGTGAGTGTTGTAGCTGAATTCTGCCCAAGGGAGCCACTTAACCCAGTCTCGAGGCTTATATGCAGCAAAACAACGCAAGTCAGTCTCCAAAACCCTGTTGAACACCTCTTTTTGGCCATCAGATTGGGGGTGAAATGCAGTGCTTAAACAAAGCTTAGTGCCTTGCTCACTTAGCAGCTCTCGCCAAAAGTTGATTGTAAAAACAGTATCCCTATCGCTGACAATAGTTTTTGGCAGCCCATAAAACTTGAACACTTAAGCAAACAGAACAGGGGCCACTGTCTTGGCAGTGTAGGGGTGACTCAGAGGTATGAAGTGTGCATATTTGATGAGTCTATCAACTATAACCAAATTTGTAGGATACTCATTGCTCCTTGACATCCCTTCAACAAAGTCCATACTGACATCTTCCCACACATTATCAGGTATGGGTAAAGGTTGTAAGAGACCTGCAGGACTTGTACTCAAGTATTTGTTCTGCTGACATACTTCACATGATCTAATGTACTCCTTGAGATCCCTTTTAATGTCCTGTCAGTACAACACTTGTTTAAGAGAGCCCCAAACTTTATCAATCCCACCATGGCCCCTAGAGGAGTTGAATGGAAGTCATGCAGAAACCATTGTCTGAGAGGTGATACATGGCTTAGCAAGACTTTGCCTTTGTAAATATATACTCCATTCACAAGGGTATACTGAGTGTACCCAGATGCTATCTTCAACTGTATATCTTGATAAAAAGGATTTGATATTACCTCCTGCTGCACCAAGCTGAGCCACTTAGGTTGCACCACTGTATAAGCATTAAGAGTACCCTTCATATCTTCATATTTCCTTGAAAGTCCATCAGCCACCAAATTATCTCTTCCTGTCTTGTATTCAACAACAAACTAATACCCATGTAACTTGAGCATCCACTCATGTTGGGCCTCAGTGTACAACCTTTGCTTAAGCAGGTATTTGAGGGGCTTATGATTAGTCTTGATGATAAACTATCTTCCTAGTAAATATTGGCGCCATTTTTGAACAGCTAGTACTATCGTAGCGTCCCGAATTTTTAATATGATATCTCAGAAATACGTGGCGCAATTTTCAGCATCAACTTCAATTGCAATAGTAAACATAGCCAAAAATACATATAATTTTTATTTCAACTTTTATTACATTAGTTCATTACAAAACACAGCGAAATACAAAACACCTTGAATTACAAACTTTTCTTCACAACACATTTTTTACAATTTTACATAAGTCATAACATCAATTTAGCACAAGCATCCAAATCCCAAAGCTATAGGCACATACCTGTAAAACATGAGGCTAGAGATAGCCCTAATCCCCAAAACTACAAGGGTCAGCCATAACGGTGTGAGTGACATCAAAAGAAAACAACATAATTAAAATATAAAGCATAGAGTCATAAACAACATGTATTAACAACAAAAATAAATGAAATAAGAAATAACAATAAGTAAAGTATGAAAATATCAAGGAATATAAGATAGTAAATAGTAAGACATGAAAATAACAAGTGAAAGTAGACTAAGTGTCAAGTGTAGGATAAACAGAAAAACAACATGCATAAAACCAAGTCAAGAAAACATCAATGCTATATGCTGACTCCCTAATGCATACTTGTCGGATTCTATGCATTCCATACTACATAGGTCCAGTACAAGCCCTTATCGTTCTCCACTTTATAGAGTTAGATCCCTCGTTATGCAACTAATCCTACTACGGTGATGAAAATAAGATCCAGAATACTCTGCGAATAGGCACCACAATCTTCGGCGCGCAAGAATCATGTAAGAATAGCTCAACAACCGGAGAATCACCTCCCTGCCGTGTACCCCACGAATAGGCTTGCGAGACCCTCGACACGCGAATGCACCCTGCATGCTTCCTGAATAGGCCAACAGATCCTCGATACGCGAACATACAAATGTTCTCTCGAGATAGAATAACAAACAGTCCTGGAACGCATCCGCTGGACTAACAAAACCAAGAGCATATACTTACGTTTCTCAAGTTCCATCACATCTCCACTAGTACCTGTCCTTAAGTTGGTTATTATTAAAACACAAAAAATTCCTCCTCTCTAGAGTTAGTGTATCCTGCCGGACTTAATTCCACAAAACAAACCCAAAACCCCTCTGGTCTATATCCACAAAATCTCATCTGCTGGTTCACAGGATTCCTATTCAACTCCTAGAGATTCACAACTCTACCATCAACAGAAATTAAATCTTTCTTTATAATCTCTTCATTTCTTTGTTAATTTACTCACAGAAAATTCATTCATTCATAATGTTTGTGTGTGTGTGTGTGTGTGTGTGTGTGTGTGTGTGTGTATATATATATATATATATATATATATATATATGGGAAAAAGGGGTATGAGCAACTTGCTCATTTGGTAAATAAGCAATTGATGATGTGGCATACATGTGATTGGAAAATCATTAAAAAGGTTAGTTGTCCAATGTATCACATGCATAGATATATCATATCCCTTTTACCCTATATATATATATATATATATATATATATATATATATATATATATATATATGTGATCCTTTTTAAATAAAGTATGCACAAAGTGTATAAAATTCCCTTTTACTAAAATGCAGCTCTTGACTATATGCAGATATAAAGAAAAGTGAAACATCTGTATACGTATGTAATATATATAATTGATATATATAGGAAAATCCCTTTACTGATATAGAGCAAATCATAAGCACACACACACATATATATATATATACTGATGTATAGTAAAATCCCTTTTTTACACTGATATGAAGTATATGAGTTTATATATGATACATGTAGAAACTCCCTTTACTAAAGTAGACATGAACTGGTTAAAATAGAGCATCAAAAGGCATAGAAGATTTAAAGAAAAACTCCCTATACTGACACATGCATATATATCTATAGAAATCCCCTTTTTGAAGTGAAACCTATGCAGAAAGTAGTAGACTGACTATATGCAGGCTATAGAAATTGGAAACATATGCAGGTTGTAGAAAGTAAAAACATGTGCAGGTGTGGAAAGTAACTATGCAGGTTACAGTAGTCGTGGACTATGCAGGTTATAGGAAGGAACTCTTTTTACCGAGTGAAGTAGGTATATGTATATATATATGATATATATATAGAATCCCCTTTTTGAATACATAGTAGTGTATATAAATATATCCGATGTGTAGGAAAAGTGAAATATAAGCTGAAGTATAGTACAAGTCCTCTTATTGCAATGAAGCATATGCAGATAATATAGAGAACCCCTCTTCTCTGATTGAATTGTATGAGTATGGATAATATAGAAAGACCCCCCCCCCCCCCCCCCCCCCCCCCCCCCCCCCCCCCCGCGACTTGCTGATAAGGAGTATCTGCATAATGCAGGAATACCCTTAACTGCATACACAAGGAGATTACCCAAACACACACTCATAGTTACTACTTAATCAAATATAGGTAGTGTTAATGGAGATGAACTCTTGTTCATATGTGCACCTGCACAAAGGTGCAGCAACTGCAGCAGTAATCTGCAGCTGATACGCAACCCGCAACTTAAGCAATTTTTACTTAATGTAAACTAGTTCCTTGATGGTTGATTAGTGAATTTGGTCTTTCAATGCATCAGTGGCTTCAAGGGTTCATTGAATAGGTGTAGTATTGAATTCAAATCACCTCACGACTACTTAACTCATATCAGATCAAGGTTCACCAAAGTACTATCCAAGTTAGGTTTTTGTGCATGCCTTCAACTGATACACACTTAGGCTTTGCAAAAACAAAGTCTAACTCCCTGGGGGTGATCACTCATCTCTAGTATGACTTGTGGGGGTGTTTAAAATGCATTACAACCTATCAGGATCTCAAAAATAGAGATTTCCACAAAATTCTTCAAAAGGCAACAAGCAATATATATGAATATGCATAGGTCAAATAAGCATCAGTGTTTGTTCTTAGTATGGCAATTCTATAAGTATATATATTTATGTACTAGATCAATATTGCACTAGTCAATTCACCCTCAGTTCTTAAATTGCCCAAATTTCACAAAACATGTACACAACAGATCCGAAGTGCAAAACTCTCTCTTTCACTTCACAGCTTGTTTCCTTTAGTTCAAAACTTATTTTGTTTCTCTCGTGTTATCTCTTGAATCAGTTCATCCATATGCATCTAGTTGTTTCATATGATCCTAGGTGTAAACTTCCACTTGTATAGATCTGGCACCTACATTACTCGTTCACATGTATATGGTAGCCGTATCGTTTCACACACATGTCAGATACGAAAGTAGTCCGACATGTCACTTCATACTGTAGGGTAATTTTTCAAAATCTTCGTGTTTGTGATTCGTGTCACGCCGTGTCCAGAATGGCGTGTCTGTGTCCATGTTCCTTAGTCTGGCTCCTCAACCAAATTAGGAAAGTCTACAAAAGCTGTTGTAACTGCCTCTGTTTTTTAATTCCACTATGAGAATCTAATTAGCAGATAAGATTCACCAAGAGAGATTTATTTATTTAATGAAGTAGAAGCATTTATCTAACTCATCAGAACCCTTCATTGAATCATGGACGAGACTGAGAGAATACCCCCTCCCCAGGTGGGTTATGTCTTACCTGAATCGGTACTTGCAAAAGTATCTGCCGATAGTTGAATAGGAAGAAAACTTATTCTAAGTAAGCAATTGAAACTCTAAATCATAGAACTCATATATTTGGGGAAAACATAGATGCCAGAACAAATACCAAAATTATAAGGCTGAAATCAAACTCGATACCAAGTTTTTGAACCATGCGTTAAACGTTTTACCTAAATACAGATTTGTTTTCTTTCTAAACAATGGGTAATCTCATAATAGAAATTATTTTTTTATCAAAAAAAAAAAAAATTTATTTAAAAGTCATTGCAGGTAACTACAAGAGTCTTGAGTGATATAAGTGAAACCAAGTTTGTTCTGAATAACCTAAATGAGTTAAGGATGTGTATTTGTGGAGAAGTGAATGGATTGCATTAGTAACAAGTAGCCAAGGATTTTCTTCAGGTAATAAAACTAGTAATCAACCATACTACTATTCTTAATTAGACTTGGTATCTTTAAATGCATGCATGCTATTAATATCATTGTTTTTTTTAGCGGTAATGGTGGGTCGAACGCCTCCCTCGCTTCATTAAAAAGGTTTTAATAAAACATACAAGCAGCAAAAAGGGGTATGATATTCATGACAACATACCCCATGAGACTCATCCCCCGTCCAAAAGTAGTGAGAACCCATCCCATACAAGATAGTTCCCTTCCCAAAAAAGCAAAATACATACACTCGGTATAACAATGTGGTTCCTCCCAAAAAACCTCAGCTCCTGGTTGAGGTGATGATTCCTCCTAATGGCCATTACTCGCTCTCCATTGCATCCTCCCCTTCATCTTTATCTGCCTCATTAGTTCGGTTGCTCACATCTTCGTACATGTCCTTGATTCTCTTTTTAGCCTCTGACCCTGCCAAGCGAGATCAGAATTTGATATTAGCAATAATCTTGAATAATAGTTACGATGCATGATGTGTCTGTGTGTAATTCTAAAAATTCTATTATTCCTCTCCAGCCAAACTCCCAACAAATTCCTGCTACCCCAATTCCCCAAATGTCACTATACTCTTTTCGCACATTGACATTCCTCCACCCCCCAAGTGTCCGCTATTGTTTTCGGCCCGACTCCGCTATACCTAGCCTACGTAGCAGGTCCCCCCAGATTGGCACTGCATACTGGCATTTAATAAACAAGTGGTCGATAGTTTCATTTTTCCTATTACACATTACACAAATTCCAGGACCTGTCACTTTCGCCTTGCTAAGTTATCCCTTATGAGAACCGCATTTTTTGTTACCAACCAATTGAATGCCTTAACCTTCAGTGGAGCTTTAACCTTCCATATTGGGTCATGCACCCTAAAACCCCCATCGTTTAGTCCTTCATAAGTTGACTTAACCGAGAAGATCCCCTCTCGTCCCGCCTTCCACATGGCTTTGTCTTCATTTTCCTCTCCCGTTGGCTTCCAACAATTTAAGAACCGTATTAACTCCCGCCTTTCTCTTCTAGCTTCCCTGCTAAGCCTTCCCGTCATTCTCGGTCTCCACACCTCGTTCCTCCACTGTCTTGCTACCAAATCATTCTTATCTATAGCAAATTTGTATGCTTTCAGAAATCTTCTTTTTAGATTTATTGGCCCGCACCATCTGTCCTTCCACTATTAATATCATTGTTATTCATATATTTCATGTGCATTTGGATGTGATATATAAAATATATATATATATATATATTTGGTAATATTTCATTGTTTCTTGCCTTTCTTTTGCAGTTCCTCGGAACTTCAGATTACTTGAAGAACTTGAAAGAGGAAAGAAGGGCATTGGAGATGGGACTGTTAGCTATGGAATGGATGACAGCGACGACATCTGCATGCGTTCATGGACAGGCACAATAATTGGCCCACACAATGTACTAAATAGAAATAACTCATTATCATCTCTGAGAGCATCTGTAGTCGTTTGCTAAATATCGATAAAATAGATATTTTGCTGAAAAACGCGCTGCACTCGTTTGCCAAATATCCATTTTATCCATATTTCGCTACAGTCGTGTGCTATAAATGAGAATGGTTTTGAGAATTATCCATATTTGAGCGACGGCACTCGAAGTGCCGTCCCACAAAAAAAATAATTTTTTTTTCGTCGGACGGCACTTCAAGTGTTGTCCTTTGTTTTTTTTGTTTTTTTTTTCAATTAAAAAACCCCCAAATCCCTCGAACGGCACATGAAGTGCCGTCCCTTGAATAATTTTTTTTTTCCAATTGAAAAACCCAAAGCGCAGGCCCAAATTCCTCGGAGGTTTTTGTAATTTTTAATTTTTTTTTCAATTTTTGGAAATGTTTTTGCAATTTCTGAAATGTTTTTGTAATTTTTTCGTAATTTCTGAAATGTTTTTGTAATTTTTTATTTACGAAAATTTTCAATTATGTCGGACGGCACATGAAGTGCCGTCCGGGGTTTTTTGCAATTTTTTATTTGTTTTTGCAATTTCTGAAATGTTTTTTGTAAATTCTAAAATATTTTTGTAATTTTTTGTAATTTTTTCGTAATTTCTGAAATGTTTTTGTAATTTTTTATATTTTTTTATGATTTTTTTATTTGCATTCCGAGGACGAATTTTTTTCATATGTGTCGGACGACACTTCGAGTGCCGTCCCTCCCTTCCGCTTTAATTTTTTTGTTTTTTATTCCTCCGACGGCACTTCATGTTCCGTCGCTCTAATAAAGCTAAAAAATAGCTTTCAACGACTGCAGCAAAACTTCGATTCCTATTTCTATTTATCCATATATGCATATTTTTCACTTCAACGACTACAGATGCTCTCACAGTATCAAATTTTTTAGTATTATTATAATCTATCTTTTATCTTTTACAGTCTGTTCATGAGAGCCGGATCTATCAACTGAAGTTGTTCTGCGACAAAGACTATCCAGAAAAACCACCAAGTGTTTGGTTTTACTCTCGGATAAACATGACCTGCGTTATTCCTGACACTGGAGCGGTAATACATAGTAGTGATTTTCTGTGGATCTTCTTTGAGTGCTTGCAGGTATTAAATTGGTAATTGAAAATTCTATTTGGTTAATGCAGGTTGAACCTAAGAAGTTTGGGTTGCTGGCGAATTGGAAAAAGGAGTACACAATGGAGCATATATTGACTCAATTGAAGAAGGAAATGGCAGCACCACACAATCGGAAGCTATCCCAACCCCCATCGGAAGCTATCCCAACCCCCAGAAGGCACTTTCTTCTAGTTCTTTTCATGTAGATTGATTCAGGGCCGGTCTTGAGTTCCCGGGGGGCCGAGGCGAACTCCCGAAATGGGCCCCCATACACTTTAAGAAAAAAAAAACATGTATATAAAAAATTTGCACATTGTTGAATGCAAAATATATAAATTTGTTTTAAATCACTCAAATTTAAAGTCTCAAATTCAATTCAAGTCTTCAAGGCTAAACCCTAATAATTTTTTTAAAAAAATTAAAGGCTCAAATAATTATTTTTGGGCCCCTAATAACAGTATTTTTCTTTTACGTGCAAAATACGTGTCTATATTTACAAGGGAATTACAAATTTGGGGTCCCTAAAATCGCAAAAACGTCGGGGCTTGAGATGGCCGCCTCACCCACCTTAAGGGTGGGGCCGGCCCTGGATTGATTCTGTGTTAATGTGCACTTTTATGATACTACCACTATCATGTGTGTCGAATTCTTTTCATGATTCAACTAAATGGTGAAACTTGGTGATGTGGTATGAGAACAGTTTAATTGCTTTAGTAGCTATGTTGGTAACGGTTGTCATGTCAGTTTTGCTAAGATATATAAGAGAAACTAGAGCATACTATATAATTTCCATTGGTTTAAGTTTTCTTTAACTAAGCTCCTTGAATGTTAGAAAATATATTCCTTTTTTTGGGTTGGAAATTGCCTTTATCTGCTATACAATTGATGTCTTGCTAATTGTTCTGCAGAGTGTTTGTTTCACTTCAATGCTTTTCTCATTCTTGTTCCATAAGGATAAAAAGTCTTATTGATTTTCTGTAGTGCTGAAACTGCTAATGCATAATTATTTGTTATGATGTACATCTCTTTCTATATTTCTGCTGTAAAACTGTTGTTAAATGCAACCCTACTGTAGCTCTTCCATGAAGAAGATCTTCTGATGGATCAAGAGCTTTAGTCATTCTTTGGCTAGTGATTAGATGCTTTGCTGCTACTTTCATGATGATTCTTCGAGAGTTACAAAGTTATGTTGCTGCTCTGGTAACTTATATGCTTCTTCCTTTGCTGTTGTTGTTCGTTTGTTTCTTTGAGTAATGATTCTCAGTGTTTGTTTTCTGGAGCTGATTGTTCTTATTTGTAATAATGTCTATCCTTTGACTGCGTAATTTTGGTTTTGCAGCTCCAGTTACTTTCCTTATCCTCCAAATTATGTACTGAGATCGTACCCTTATAATTTTTCGGCATGAGTTATTTAGCAAAACTATGAATTCTCCAAAACATTCATTATCTTTCAGGAAAATCTATTGCTAAATGTCTCGAGGACATTGGACACGGAAGAGAAAAGTCCGATATTTCTTTTGTCAAGTTAGATATTTTTTTTGTCTTGTACTGGAAAATAGTAATTTCGAGGTAAACATCATTTTTTGCTATCACGTTAATGTTAGGGACTGAATTCTGAGGTCGATGAGAATTCGCCATTGAAGAGAAGTCTAGGGGTTCGGAGGAAGAAGAAGAAGATAAATTTGGGGGAGCAATCACTTACTCAATTTTTGATATTCATTTCTATTCAACTAAGTCTTTTATAGGCACTTACAATCCAATCATTTACAAGACATGCTTGTTATGTAAATTCTACCCGGGCTTAATATATCAGCCCATTACATCTTTCCGCCTAACCACATATGAAATAAAGTGTACAACACACGTACAGGTATAATACAATCTGATACAATCTGATACAACTGATACAACTGATACCGACCAACAAGTCATCAGAACCCCCTAAGAGTTGATCTCTCAAGTTACATGTAGCCTTTCCTCTTCCTAATTTGTTTAACTATTTCATGGACATCAACATCTATTAAAATATGAAATCTCGATGACTTAATAAATAATAATGTATGCTGTTAACCTAGCAATAGTCAAAAAAAATTTCCAAACACTCTTTTTGAAAGTTTTTCCCAAACTGCCCTACTTTTTTTTAAAATTCTCAAAACGCCCTACTCGCTTTCTAAAAAAGCGAGTTTGAGATTTATCTCATTGCTTTTCCAGAAAGCGAGCGTGAGGCTTTGGTTTTCACTTGCCTACACTCGCTTTCTCAAAAAGCGAGGGGATTTATCCTGCACTCGCTTTTTGAAAAAGCGAGTGTCGATTGGGGCTTTTTAGCCCTCAGGCTCGAATTTCATATCTCACTTTCTCTTTCAACTCTCTATCTTCCTCTTCCTCTTCTAACCCCGAAACCCTAACCCATCTCATCTTAAAATTTCTTCGATTAACCCAAAATTCCTCGCATCTCTTAATCTTTCCTCACCCTCTCACCTTACACTCTCAAAACCCTAAACCCATCTTCCAAAAGATCCATATTTTGAAAATTTGATAAACTTGAAGTGGATAGCAACTCCAACTCTTCTACCCATATATCTACGGCTATATCCTTCCGAATAAGCTTGTGAAGGTATGATTTATATCACCTATTATTTTATATATTTTTGTAGGTTTTGTTTGTGGGTAGATAATAACTCGTATATTCATATAAATATACATAGGTATGGATTACGATGTTCCTATTTGGTTATACTTTGGTGGTGAAATAATTCGTGATCCAAAAATAGGTTGTTGTTATAGTATCGTTGATCTTGAAATAGTTTGGCCACCTCGTACCATTACATTAGCAGAAATAGTTGAGGAAATTTATGAAGTTACTAATTGGAATAGGGACCAAGGGAATGTGAAAATTTTAGCTTGGTACGCAGCAGAAAAAGGAGATGGTCAGTATTTTCAGCTCGGCAGACTGCATATGTCTGTTGTAATGGAATTTTTGTTCCTCCTAAACTCGCTTTCTCAGAAAGCGAGTCTTGTTTAAACCATCTCGCTTTCTGAGAAAGCGACTGTTGAGTAGATTGATTTTCCAAAGGCAAGCTGATCTCTGGAAATCTATCGACTCAATAGTCGCTTTCTCAGAAAGTAAGGTGGTTTTTCCCACACTCGCTTTCTGAAATGGCGGGTGTAGGAAAAATCTCCTCGCTTTCTGAGAAAGCGACTGTTGAGTAGATAGATTTCTAGAGACAAGCTTGTCTCTAGAAATCTATCTAATCCACAGTCGCTTTCTCAGAAAGCGAGGTGGTTTAAACAAGATTTGCTTTATGAGAAAGCGAGTCTTGGGTCTGCTGAGAAACAACTTGTACAGGCTCAAGACTCGCTTTCTGAGAAAGCGAGGATCTCAATACTAGACTCACTTTCTGAGAAAGCGAGATTAGGCCAAAAACATACCACTTCAAGTTGCATATGCAGTCGGCCATGTATACAATTTTGGCTACAATACACTTCAATCATTTCACTACTATACACTTCACCAATTCTCAGCCCTTCAATCAATTTCCCACAAATACACTTCACCAATTCTCAGCCCTTCAATCAATTTCCCACAAATACACTTCAACCAATTCACTACAATACACTTTGCCATTTCTCAACTCTTTCATAACACAATCTCGAAACAATCACACTCATATCATAACACAAAAACACAAACATTCAAAACATAAGAAACAATCACACTCACATACCCCATAAGAAATTACATTGCTTTATACATTCCAAAATTATATAAGTTCACAAATCCACTTCACGACTTTGAAAGATACATTACAAAACATTGAAACATTAATACCAAAATAACTTCACGGGTCGGGTGTAAAGAAAGTGGGGGGTCTCCATTGCTTTTTACCATGCTGTGGAGTGGCATGGGTGACACCGGACAAGGGAATCGCTTCCTCTTCAATCTCATGTTGTGTTCTTTCAACGTTTTCTTCAATCTTATCCCCTTCAGCTTCTTCTTCGAAGTCATTTCTCGGACAACGTGGGGCAACTTTCTTCCGACGAACACCACGTTGACTGGTCCGATGTGCAAGAGTAGTTAGTATAGCATCTAAAGTTGCTCCCTCGCCCACAGCATAAGCTTGTGCACGACACGACGTAATCATCTCGCGTGCGAAGTCCTTCATCGGTTCCGCGACATTATTCCTCAACACAGCAGCACATTTTTTAGCCATAGTCTAAGTCTGACCCATCTACAAAACATGATGACTTGGAATATTAAATACAGTGCATATATATATATAAACCAAAATTTTAGAAAAACATTAAAAGAATACAACAAATCTTAACAACTTACGATTTTATGATGACCCGATGCCTTCGATTGGAACATAAGCAAATTCACTGAATGTTCATCTGCTGGTTTGGCTGTTGATCAACGAATCGGGACTACCACACCTGCAGGAGTATGTACTGTGGGAGAGATATAACGTCTAGTCATCCTCTCATACCAAGTCATGTAAGTCGCATGCACCGATATATCAAACAGAGGAATGTCACCAATGATTTCGTCGAACCGGTGTTCATTTCATCTCTCAACATATGTAGCAAATCATGCAGCCTAATTGTGTCTGGGTTGTCGACCCATTCCAGTAATAGAATGCATATCGACATTGAACGGTTCAGCAACAGGAATACTTTGAAGCAGACCAAACTGAGTAGGATTCTATTAACGTAGTATAATTCGATTGTGCCAAAGTTAATCAGAGGTGCCTTTATCAGCCACAGATCGCACCTATACAAGCAAATAGGTGGTAGTCGACCCACACGCACCTCCGTGTAGGGCTGCCACACGACGCAATCATCTGCCAACCTATCCAATTCATCTCGAAAGTACGTCAGGCATCTATTGGGGTTGGCCGTCCATGTGAGATTGCCGGACCAGTAAACACCGAACAGAGGTAACATGTGTGGGTCCTCGGAGAGATGGATCCAAATGGGTGATTGTCTACGCACTACGGGCCGACCAACATGAATACGCTCCCAACTCCAAACTTGAAGTAAGATCATTGGTCCATTCATCTGCACCGAACCAAGACTGCATTTACATAAACTTCTGTACAGAGACGCCAACGCAGCACTACCCTAACTGTACTGTCCGACTCTTCACAGATCGGCAATCAATGGTAGGTACATCAACGACACCGAATGACCAGTCGAATTCGGGAACATCACGCCGTCAAACAGTGTCAAGATGTACAACCTGCAATAGCACTCAACCTTGGCCTCAGTGGAACCTTCATTCAATCTATCTTTGAAAGTCTCCTTCAACCACTTCAACCGAATGAACTTCCAATTTACTGCCCCCATTTCGACTTGAACACCAAGGTATTGTTCCACTAGATAAACCGGCTCGAAGTCCATCGTACCGGTTACTGTCTTCCCATCGACTAAAAGACCGATTAGTACGAAGACGTCCTGCAGTGTTACGGTCATCTCCCTAACTGGCAGGTGGAAGATATGGGTTTCAGGCTGCCATCTCTCAAGAAGTGCGATAAAAAGAGGACGATCACATTTGATGGAGCTCATCAGTCCAATACCATACGACCCACAGTCCCATAGAATCTCATGAATCCGTGGGTGCCTAGGAAGTGGATGACCCCCCTAAATGTACACTCCTTAGATTTGCCTTCCTACATGTCCTTCGAACAGTGATGCGATTAGAGAGTAAGCAGTATAGGTTGAGAGGACCTGGACCTCCAAGAGGAACATAAGATGATGAAGAAGGGGCTGATGAAGAAGCGCCCGCCTTATTTGGATTAGTTGAGACCAACACAACAATAACATTTAAAATCAATAGACCGATATTAAAATTTATTGTGTGATAATCAAACTAATCGAATAAAAATAATTATTCACTTATATTAGTACGCTCGGTACCACCACGATCACAACCACGACCACGTCCACAGCGAAGAGGTGGGCCAAACGAAGTACGTGGTCCGTCACCTCGAGTATTTGGAGGTCTACTACTTGATCCTTCCTCCACATTACCCATCGTGCGTGTCATTTATAATAACCGAGAGTACACTACAACTTAAACAAATTGTTATTAACTATACCCAAAATATATAACGTACAAATATCTATATATATATCTAATTTTTACACTGTATACCTACATATACTCAAAATGGAATATACTATATACCTACATATACCCAAAAATTTATAACATACTTATAAACAAACATGTTCGATAATAATGCTTAATTAACCGAAATTTTAAAATCCAATGTTAGTGTAAGGCAAATTTTGGGTAATTTTGAAGATCCAATTCTTATTTGTAAAATCAAAAAAATTGGGTGATTTTGGGTTGAATTAACACACATACAATGTTAATGGAACACGAAATTAAAAAAAACAAAAGTATGAGAAATATACCGTTCAAGTAGGGTGATTGAATATGAAGATAGTGAATAGGAGGCCGAAGAAGTTCCTTCAACTGCACTCTTTATCCTCAAATACGAAAATGAACGAACTCTTGGATATTGGGGTTTATGGTTTTTGGGTTAATCGAGATGAGATATGTAGATGAGAGAAGTGAAAAATCGAAATGAGATGAGAAATGCGAAGATTTTTTGGGTTAATCGATGAATTTTATGGGTTAATCGACAAAAATGAGATGAGTGATGGGTTAGGATTTCGGAGTTAGAAGAGGAAGACGAAGATAGAGAGTTGAAAGAGAAAATGAGACATGAAATTTGAGCCTGGGGGCTAAAAAGCCCCAATCGACACTCACTTTTTCAAAAAGCGAGTGTGGATAAATTTCCTCGCTTTTTATGAAAGAAAGTGTAGGCAAGTGAAAACAAAAGCCTCACATTCGCTTTCTGGAAAAGCGATGGTAGAAATCCCAAACTCGCTTTCTCAGAAAGTAAGTGGGGGCATTTTGGAATTTTTTTTTAAAAGTAGGGCAGTTTGGAAAAACTTCCAATAAGAGGGACAGTCTGGGAAAAGATTCCAATAGTCGGTACTCGTACATTGTCACAGCAACCAGCTGTCACTTGGCCTTTGTCTCATGCCGTGCAACTTGCTTCTGGTATCACCAGGCCCACTCATCATAATGTGGACCGACTTGGCTTTGGAAACAAAAAATTTGTACTGCCCATCCTGCATGATCTCCTTTAAAAATGAGAAAAATATATAACGGGATTTACTTTTTGAAGACGTCTAGTGATGCACTGGTTTATGGACAAACACGGGGACCCTGACACACTTCCCACGTCTTTTTTTATTCGGATTTCAAAATATATGGAATACTTATTGGAAGGTATGCAGTTTTTTAATTTGAGCCAAGCTTGCATGACGGTGCATTGCAATTTCAAAGACCCCACTGCGAGAAACCAACATATTTTGCCACAAAGGTGGTGATTCTAAAAAAATCTTTGTCGGATGTGCCATACCGACACGTAGGCTATTGATGTATATAGATATGTTCCTTGCTATGCAGAATTCCGAACTTTCGCCAAAAATATTTTTCTCCCATCTTCAACTGGACCCTCAAAAAGAATATTTATTTGTCCACTTCGTATATATGCACTCTGAGCATCTAGGCTTTCTTTTTCAGCATCTATAACTAAATTACAGCCACATAAAATTTCATTTATGCGATTATTCCTTTGATTTAGCATATCCCAGATGCCCAATCTTTAGTATATTGTAAGGTGTATGTCTAGCATTATTCCTCTTTATCTTTATTTTTCTTCTGATAATAGGGGTAAAGCCAACAAAACAAATGAGTTCACCTTGAGAAAAGAAACCTACAAGTTCTTTCAAGCAAACAAACAGAAATATTACAGATTCCGGACACGATAACACAGAGAGAAGTCCCAGGAAGCAACAACACCAGAGCACGAAACAAGTCTTCCTCTAAATCATCTCTTGCAAAATCATACGACGGTAGAAGGAGAATTTGCCAGAAGCGTGGCAATGGTATTGTTTAAAGGAGAGAAATCCGCCGCTTTGGCCTTGTTCTTCTTTGGAGAGGGAATTCCTAACCAGAAACGCAACGAATTGAATTTTGCTTACAACTCTTTCATACTGAAAGTGTCGAGCTTATATCCACATTCAAGTCAATTTTGATTTAGAATATCATCCGCTATTTGAGAAAAGAAAATGCATACAATAATGAATAATCAATGGCATGATTTGGACATGAC
The DNA here is from genome assembly GCA_017893485.1 of Hemerocallis citrina. Classification (NCBI taxonomy): domain Eukaryota; kingdom Viridiplantae; phylum Streptophyta; class Magnoliopsida; order Asparagales; family Asphodelaceae; genus Hemerocallis; species Hemerocallis citrina. The sequence goes on along the minus strand of CM030362.1, from coordinate 26,851,878 downwards.
ATTTCATTTACTCAATAGGATAATCTTTTTGACAATTGGCAGTAATTTCTATTTTTTCACAACTAGTTCTTCATCTCTACCAACAAACTTTACATTCAAAAATAGATGCTACAGTTAATTGTATGCATCCTTCTGAAATAATCAAGTAAGATTAGCATATTAGCTGCGAGCAATGTATCCTTGCAGGTGAGAACACAACAGTTAATGGAGCATGATCGGAAAGTGAGTAGTCTTCTGGCCACATTCCTTTCTCCACTTCCGGGGGGAAGAGAGCTGCCTTCTTCACTTTAAAACCGAAAGCAAGCTCTTTTTCTTCCACGCCCTTTCGCTGGACTGAATGCTCATTACAACCCTCTTCCTTGAGTTTTTCTGCTGAGAATTTAGGACACCAGATTCGTTGCTGCAAAAAACCATTCAATATCGTAACATATTGTGAAGAAACATGAAAACAATTAACAGATGATATAAGAAAGTAACTAAAATTGCCGGAATATGATCATTTAGTGAAAAACCTAATAAAAATGTATTAATCAAGTTTTTGATTTTTGTTAGCACCACCAATATTCCATTTGTTAGCATACAATAATTTATAAAGAAACTAACCTGAATGGAAAAGATAATTTTTTCACGATTCTGCTTTCGTTTTTGTTCAGTTTATTCTGTCCTACTAAAGTTTTGTTGCATTTTAACCGCCAATTATTCTCAAACTGCTACTCTGTTTTAATTATTTTACTAATTATTATAAGAATGTTTTGTTTCTCCTAAAAAAAATTCAACTTTTTTTTGTTGGACCCCAGAACACAAAGGAAACTGATCATAATATTAATATCAATTTTATACTCCATGTTCTTTGAAGCAAATATCAATTTTATAAGTTTATCTTACCAGAAATTCTTTGTAGTCAACAACACCATCTCCGTCTATGTCAACATAGGTCCACAACTCCTCCAACTCTTGAGGACTGTGGCACTGGAAATTGCCAGTTATTCCTAACTGTGTCAAGTAAACATTAGAAATTCATTTTCTGTATCAATCTTTCGCAATCTTTAAAACACAAGAAACAAGTGCATCCATACCTGACAGAGTGCCTGGCAAAAACCCGAATAGGTTATGTAATCACCAGGACTGTCTGCTTTGAGGAAGGCAAATGCATTTTCCTCTGAAAGGGAAGCTTCACAAAGCAAATACTGAGACGAAAAGATAAATACAACACAGTTAGATTGATCATGCATTAAAACGAGAGTTCAAAGATAGATAAGGAACATACTTACGAGAAGCATAAGAATGTTTCTAGAAGCATGTTGAGAACATGCTGAAATGGTTTGAACACATATATAGTATACACAATCGAGCTTTAATGAAAGATAATGGAGCATGTTTATCTTGTTATTCATATATACTTAAAAGATTAATTAGAGAATATGAGGTGTATGAGGGAAAAAAAAAAACATAAACGTCTCTCCAGACTAGGAGGAAAGTACTCACCTTGACGATCCCAAGCACAGCTTCATTCCAGCTAGTCTTCAAGGGTTTAAGATTCTTATCCGGATTACGAAGCCAAATGAAGTCAACTCCACATATATTTCCACGGTGATTGCGATGACTAACCCACTGAGGAAAAAACAAAAAAATGAAGTCTTAGAGAAAAGGTGACTTCAAAAATGTATATTAATATGCACCATACATGTTAATGTGAGTCATTACTTTGTGGGCATCTGCATCACTGTCAGTATACTGATGGGCAGTATCATATGACGAAACAAAACCCTGAGACCTAAGAAATTTGTAAACATGCCCTCGTTTACTTCCATTCCAATCACTGCAGAAAAGAAAATGTTCAGGTAATCTAGTTACAGTCAATTAACACGGAACAGGCAAGGAACTAATTAGAATAGCTACTGACCCGCAAAGTATGACAGGTATATGATCAAGTTTGTTCTCTTTCTGATAAGATTCTACATACTGAAGGATTTTGTATACCTACAAACAAAAAATGAATCGATAAGGAAAAACAGATATTTATAATCTATTAGATGAAAAAGAAAATTGATAACCTACCTGGTGCAAACGAACTATACAGAGGCTGCAGTTATGTGGAAACAAGAGATGGGTGTTCACGATAAGAATTTGTTGATGAAAATTGTTTGGATTTTGCAAAAAGGGACCAACATATTCAACATGTAGTAACTGAGCAACTCGGTCTCCAAAGTCCTTCAAGAGCAAATCCCTATAGTTTAGAACCCTGAAGTAATCCTTATGTACAGCAGTCAGAAGACCTGTAAACAATAAAGACGCAATTTCCTATTAGGGTCACAAATGAAGTCAGCATTCATTTGTTATAGTGTAATATTGATCTTTACAATGTGATATTAATCTACAAAATGTTCACTCTGTGACTTTTAGCAACACTAGAATAGTCAGATTAATCAAATACAACAGGAAGAAGTCAAAGTATTTCCAACTGGCAAGACTGAAGACTGAATTAGCTATACTCAAAGAGGCATCATCATATTAAGATTGAATTAGCTATAAGAAAGTGTACCCAAAAAAGTTTAAGTCTAAAGTTATCCGAAGCTACATGTTTACTACTATCTGGTCATATCCAGTGAAACAGGAATCTCAATCCAATAGTAATAGTATATCAATATATTTGCTTTTCTTATACAATTGACTTGATCGTTTGGTACTGCTGTCAGCATGGTTTCTTTTTTTTTCTTTTTTTTAAAGGGCAAAACACGTTGTCAGTGAGTTAGGGACCAAAATGACAAAAATGAACAAAAACATAATGAGATTCCATTCCAATTTTCGATATTTTGTGTTCATTAGATATAGGTGGTGTAAACCAGAACAGGTGGCTGCACTATATACAATAAGATTATAGGAGTAAATTGGTGATTAAGACAATCATCCATATCCTTAAATCTGGCATAGATGCAAAGTCACAGTCCAGCCGGGACATCTGACTTGGCATTTACAAATTAGTAGTCTGAAAATCCCCTTAAAATTTTTGAAATTTTTTTAAAACCCCTCTTAAATCTATTTAATTTTATTATTTGGCCCTCCTAAAATTATGAAAAAATATCTATATATTTATATATAGTTATAGAATTTTTTCTTGGCCCCCCATAAAATTTTGTTCTGGCTTCGCCCCTGGGGGTGCTAACCCCATAATCAAGGTATGTCATCCTTAGTGTTTCAATCTGATCTATCCAAGTAAATATTGACTAGAGTATTAGAGGAGTTTAAGAATGGAAATCGGCTCCCTCACATGTCAATCTCAGATAAAAAAGGGCTTCACTGCTTCAGTTCAAGAAAGAAGAAGTCTGACTGGACTAATTTACTACATATACTTATCACCATTCAAGCTTTCGTACTCATGTTTCTTTTTCATCTCTAATCTCTAATATTATAATGGGAGAAGGCCTTAGTGTCAATCTACCAACGCGTATATTGCACGTGCATAACTAATATGAAAGAGGTCTCAGCTTTGAGTCCTCACTACGTCATATTTTTTACTTTAATTTTTTTAAAATATATTAAATGTGCATCACACGTGTAAATTACTATCTATTTATTTATCTATCTATCTATCTATCTATCTATCTATAATATAATATATAATAACTATTATAATGGAATAGTTGAAGTTGTAAATCTACCTACATACGTGCAACACACGTGCAACCTTCACATTTACTTTAAAAAATATATAATCCTATTTATTAAGACATGCATCGCACGTGTAAATCAGAGTTCTTACTTTAATTTTTTTAAAACAATATGTGCATCGCACGTGTATATTACTAGTTGTCCAAAATGTGTAAAGCATTTTATTGAGAAGGATGAGCACAAACATCTTCCTCAGAAAAGAATTAGTGTTACTCCTAAACAGAACAAAGACACACTACCTAATGCATAGAATGTCCGCATACATGATTTGTCATCAACATGCTAATAAAGAAAGGTAAACATTATGAGGACTACAATTTCCTAAGTTCTTGCATAAATCTCTACTACTATAATGGGAGAAGGCCTTAGTGTAAATTGTCCTTAACCCAACCCGTGCAACGCACGTGCTGGTAGATTTTTTTTTTTTTGCCCTTTTCATTCCCCCAATTTTCCCCACGTGCACACCACGTGTATAATACTAGTTGCATTAACTTGAGGGTGGGTGTTGGGAATGGAGTTAAAGTTATGATAATTGAAGTTTAGTGGAGTTGATCCCATTTAACTCCAACTAGTAATTTACACGTGCGATGCACGTTTTAATAATTTCAAAAAATAAAAATAAAAACTCTGACGTAGGGAGGATTTGAACCGGAAATCTCTTTTATATTAGTTATGTATGTGCGTTGCACATGTGGGTAGAATGACAAATGATATATATATATATATATATATATATATATATATATATATATATATATATATAATAATAATAATAATAATAATAATAATAATAATAATAATAATAATAATCTCTAATACTATAATGGGAGAAGGCCTTAGTGGTCACCGGCTGTCATTTTGAAGCCAACACGTGCAGCGCACGTGTTGGCAAAATGACTCACTTTGGTAAATATTTTCGGAAGTGGACCAGTTTGGTAAATATTTTCAAAAGTAGATCAGTTTGGTAATTATTTTTTTATCCTTCTCATTTGGTCAATATTTTCGAAAGTGGATCAGTTTGGAAATTATTTTTTTTTTATCCTTTCTCATCATCCCTTCAATTTTTTCCACGTGCACGTGTGCACGTGTATAATACTAGTAATAATAATGGGAGAAGGCCTTAGTGTCATTTGTAAATGTTTTGTCATTCTACCAACCCGTGCAATACACGTGCATAACTATTATAAAGGAGGTTCTCAGTTCAAATCCAGACTATGTCTAAATTTTTATTTTAAAAAACTATATTTATTAAGACGTGCATCGCACGTGTAAATTACTACATGATTTATATATAGTAGTTTACACGTGCAATGTACGTCTTAATAAATATAGTTAATAAATATAGTTTTTTTAAAAGTAAAAATTCAGACGTAGTCTGGATTTGATCTAAAACCTCATTGATAATAGTTATACACGTGCGTTGCACGGGTTGGTTGATGGACAAATTACACTAAGGCCTTCTCCCATTATAGTTGTAGAGATATATTAGTTTACACGTGCGATGCACGTCTTAATAAATATAGTTTTTTTAAAAGTAAAAATTCAGACGTAGTCTGAATTTGATCTAAAACCTCATTTACAATAGTTATGCACGTGCGTTGCACGAGTTGGTAGATGGACAAATTACACTAAGGCCTTCTCCCATTATAGTAGTAGAGATATAGTAGTTTACATGTGTGATGCACGTCTTAATTAACATAGTTTTTTTAAAAGTAAAAATTTAGACGTAGTCTGGATTTGATCTAAAACCTCATTTAAAATAGTTATGCACGTGCGTTGCACGGATTGGTAGATGGACAAATTACACTAAGGCCTTCTCCCATTGTAGTAGTAGAGATTATCACAACTTGGAATGTTTGGGGCTTTTGTTGGGGGTTGAGTTAATTAAAGCGGTCTCACCCTCAAAGTTGAGATAAATGGAATTACCAAAAATCCAATAAGTCCTACTTTATTATCTTAACTAGCTAAAACATTTAAAAAGTCAATTTTTACGTTAGAGGTGCCATAGTTAGCGATACTTGTATCTCCACTTTAGAAACAACTTTGGTAATCCTAAAAATGTTCCCAAAACAGACCCTAAAATCTTAGTCAGTTACCAAATTATAATATATAAAATGGAAAGCATACAACTCCTCAATACAAAATAATAATAATAATAATCTAGAACAACAATAATATATAGTATATTATTATACATCCCCGTGTCATGCACGTCAAATCAAAATATACAAATTCATTTAATTTAATGACTAAATTTTTTTATAGACGTGCATCGCACGTGCATTATACTAGTAATAATAATAATAATCTAGAACAACAATAATATATAGTATAAATATACGAAACAAAACAGTAATTTCTAATTCAAAAACATACCATCTCCTCGATTATTCGTTCTGGCAAGCTTCAAACTAATATAACCAGCATCTCGGAGCCTCTTCTCATACATATCTACAAGCTCCTCATTCCCCAACCACACCTCCTATATTCACAAACATTAAGACTAAAATTAAAATCAAACCCAAATATTTATGCGGGATTAAATCAAAATTAACGGGTTTATAGAATCAAAACCTGAAGACATATAATCGATGAGCGTTCGACGAGCAACCGATCGATGATGCTCTGGTTTCTGCCCAACCAGTAAGCCCTATACTGGCTCTCCCTACAACTCTGATCCTATAAAACCAAACAACAAAACTTAATCAATACAAATTAATAAAAAAAAAAAAATTTAAAGACAACCCAGTACTTAATTTTCTAATCTCCCACCTCTTTATCCAATCTCTTGTAAATGGGCGCAAGTATATTGAAAGTTGTGCATGAAACGCAAGGATCAGAACTGCTGTTCTTCGTCATCGAAGAATAACCCAAACCCAGACCTCTCTTTGTGATCCCAAAACTATCATTGCGGTCCTTCCTCTAAATATGGACAAAGGGATTCATCAGAATCTCAACTAAGATAACAAATGTCCAAAAAACCAACAAAAGAACAAAGGAATAATTATTACCATTACAAAAGCAAAAAAAAAAAGAAAAGGGAATCGAATCGAGATGATGGGTATGATTGGATGGAAGAACAAACTCTGGTTGGAATATTTTTGCAACTTTTTTCTGGGTTTGTTGAAATTTGTGGTTTTGGGGTTGATAGGAGGATTTTTTTTTTTTATGGTTTATGGGATTTTGGGAAAATGGCAAATGGGAATTTATAGAGGATGAGGAAGAGGAGGAGATAGGACACAACTGGGAAAACCGCCTACAAAAAAAACAGCTGGAATCTTCCTGATAATTTTTTTACAGCTTGCTGTTATATTTGTATTTGTTGTTTATTTTTGAAGCTAACGGTAGATGCCTATTTCATTTGAGTATCCAGCAATGTATTTATTTGAGATGTTGGATTTAATTTAGCTCGATTATATATTTATATGGAAATTTAGTATACCGTACTTTATATGTCTTTAAAGAAACAGGTTGTACTTTCTCCATATCGATTATGTACCTAGTGATTTTATCTCAAACAAATTTATGTAGCTAGTAATGTGTATTAATTGGGTAGCTGTACTTACCTTGATTGTTTGTCCATGCTATCTTTTTTACATTAAAATCAAGCACAGAAATTAAAATTGGATAAATTTTACAAAATCCTACTGAATTTCTTTCAATTTGCATACCACCTTACTCAACTTCGATTTTGTCCCAACAAGCAAGGTGAGATATATTAGTTTGAGTGCCGATTTGTGGAAGGGGAATCAGTGAACAAGCGAGAAAACGGAAGCCTGATCTATGACGTAAAGTGTTTCATCCTACTCCGGTAGTTGAATATCTTGTGTAGTCGCATGACACGATTAACTTTTTTTGGGACTAATTTACCGTTCTATTTAATTAAGTTTTTAAGATTAAAATAAAAAATTATAAATTAATAATGTGTTTGATTATAGTTCGGATTTGAATTTGGGTTAGCTATAAAAGCTTAATGGATTTGAATGGGTGTTCAGGTTTGAATTTGAATGGAGTACGGACTTGGATTTGGGTTAACTTTTGGGTGGGGTGGGGTTTGTCTCGAATTTGGGGTTTTTTGAAGGAAATATTGGGTTTGGGTGAATTCGAGTTTAAAGTTGGGCTCGTGTTTGGGTTCATATACGGGTTAGGATTCAGGTTCGAGTTAGGAGCTATGAATTGATATTGGAGAGGGTAGTGAGGGAAGAGGAGGGAAATGAGCTTGGGTTGGACTGGAGGAGAGACAGAACGAGAGAATGAGTTTGGGTTTGGGTTTGATTGGCTTGGAATACAGATTTGAATTTGAGTTGGTTTAAAAAGAATCACAGAGATAACATGAAGGGTATTTTGATCATTATACACCTAAGTAAACAACATTCTTCACTTTAAAGCAATCTGTCCCAAAAAAAAAAGGGGCAAAAGTCAAAGTACCTCCCAACATTTGGTCTGAGTACAAGATGCACATACAACGTTTGAAAATGTACAATAAACTCATTCTTTCGTTAACTTAACCCTTTCCGTTAAGTTATAATTATTAAATTACTTTTTTACCCTTACCCTTTTATATTCAATATCTTTCTTCCCTTTCTCCATTCCTTTTTTCTTCCTTAATTTTGTATGGGTTTTGTATGTCCTGACCACGATCGTTTGTTCTCCTGCATCCCATGCTGTATATATACTCCAATCACATTTTGTGACACTTGAATTGTACTTTATCCCCAGTATTCCGAGGAGTGAAAAATATTCAAATCTATCATTTCAAAAAGACCAATTAACAGGGCTCGTTAGTGTGGAGTATATTATGTTGCAGCTTTGTTGAATAAAGATGTAAATGAAGAATCGGTCAGGATCCTCACTAGTAGCCTATTCACTAGAGAGTGATGTGCATTGAAAGTGTGAGTTTGTATCTATGAAAACTGTTTAATTGAGCTATGTTCCGTATACAGTGGTAATAAGACATGAACAATGTTGTATCATATAGTGCAGCTAGTGGCATCCTATGCTTTATATTTGTTTGAAAAAATAAAAATAAAAGGAAAAGGAAATAGCAGAGCAACAAGAAGTTCAAGATTAACAATCATTTATGACAGTGATATTCAGTATTCTAAAGATATGTAATTCTTCCCAAAATCATTATTATCGGAAGAATGGCATCTTATCTTTCCGTAGGAAACATAACATCTGATTGATACAATCACTTTAAAGAAAATATATAATTATCAATGAATAACAATATAGTGCCAAACATAGTAGGAACAATGAAACTGCCAAGTGCAGTACAAAATTCATACAAAATTAAAAAAGAAAAAAGGAATGAATAAAGAAAAGAAAGAGATTAAATATGAAAGGGAAAGGGTGAAAAAGTAATTTAATAATTATAACTTAACGGAAAGGGTTAAGTTAACGGAAGAATTGATTTATTGTATTTTTTCAAACGTCGTATGGGTATTTTGTACTCAGGCCAAACGTTGGGGGGGTACTTTGGCTTTTGCCCAAAAAAAAAAAATCCAAAGTAGGGTAAGTTGTCAAAATTGAAGTTGAGTATGGCGGCTGCAAATTAACGAAACCTCAAAAGTAATGCTTCATCCATTACCAATTTTACTATCATTTTGTTTACTATCTTAGGTATCATATTTCTATTGGAGAGTTCTCCTACCTACTCTATCTTTTTCCACCTATTGAAACATGTCACCTAAGATAGCGAACAAAATGGTAGTGAAATTGGTAGTGGATGTAGCATTACTCTTTGTGAAATCTTTCCATTAAAATATTGGATAATTGTGGGAGTACCAATAACTATTCTATTATTTATGAAAAAAATGGTGTTCAAAATTTTATGAAGATGTTCAAGTAACATGTATATATTGATTAGGCTACCAAGTTTTATAAAATTATTTTCAATATTAGATTTATGTGATGAAGAAATTTTATTAATACATATTTGGCAACCTCAACGAACCAATAAATATGCTAGTAGTTTTCACGTGCGATGTATGTTTGAATAAATAGTTGGAGTTGAACGTGTGATACACGTAAGTCGGTAGTAATTAGCACGCGTAATAAATACCTTAATTTCTAAAAAAATGAAGCTGAACGGGTGATACACATATTTTTTTTTAAATTAAGAAGGAAAAACTTTAATTTGTAGGTACAATATAGGTGTTAATAAATAAATTTGGGGATGCACGAGTTTGTTTACTTGGAAAGTGATATTTATTTTGTTACAAAAAATATTAAAATATTTGTTTATGACAGTCTCTGCCATTAAATAGCAGTAGATTCATATCAACATCTTAATATGTCACATCTAAATTTTCTAAAATGAATTTTCTTTTTTTTTTTGATTAAATTTTCTTTTTACTCAGTGATGATTCACTCTCCATATGGCATAAGAATAATACTCCTATAACGTTAACATCATCCGTGCATCTCAATTCGACAGAATATCGAACGTCTCGTTCCGAACCATCCGAACTCTAACTCGTTAGTGCTAATTTCTAGTGAAATACATATACAGACCATAGCAAGTGGACCGTTCAATTCGGCGGTAACATCTACTATTGGTAATGGACGGTCCACTAGATTTTGGTGGGACAAATGGTGTGGTCCACTTGCTCTTAAGGATATTTTTCCAGAACTGTATGATAAAACGAATCGACCGAATATGTCGGTGGCAGAAGCCTGGAAAAGAGGGACCTGGAGACCGTCGTTCCAAGGAATGCTTCCACCAGGGTTGCGTCAGCAACTGCGTGAACTACAAACGAGAATTACCCAGTCTGGGGTGCTGTGTGCCCAAGGCCCAGACCAGCTGCGGTGGGGACTAGAGAAGAAGGGAGTATTCTCGGTTAGATCCCTTTACCACCGTATTCACTATCGAGGATGCAGACTCAGCTAGGCAACGGTGTTATGGAAAGCAAAAACGCCTCTTAAAGTCAGAGTCTTTCTCTGGCTTGTGCTCAACAATGCTATACTCACCAGAGAGAACCTTGCTAAGAGGCAACCCAATGTTGCAACCAATTGTGGATTCTGCAACACACACACGGAAGATCTGAACCATTTGTTTATTCACTGCGCAAGAAGTAAGGCCGTCATGATAGAAGTTCTTAGAGCTCTCGGTACAAGTGACTACCCAAGCGAGTATGATGAACTATGGGTAGGCCCCAGATTTGCTTCGACCCGACACGGCATGAAGGAGGCGTGGTATATTGCCATTGCGGCAACCACATGGGTGTTATGGCTAGATAGAAACAATTTTTATTTCCGTGCTTCATGTAATTCTATTTCTGGTAACCTTACTCTCATCATGCATCTGATTTCCTTTTGGGCTACAGCTGCTGCCTCAGGAGCGAGAGGGAGGATTGCACAGGTCTTCCAGGTGGAAGAATTTGACGATGAGGAGATAGAGTTCGGGCCGACTATGGATTGAGGAGTCTTGCATCTCAGTTGGGTCAGTGGCACTCTGTGTCTAATCATGATAGATCAAGTATTACACTATCTTACAAAATATCACTCAGCTGAATTATCAATGTCCTTTCTACAATTAGTTTGTTTAACAGGTATGATGCACATATAAAGACTATACATTTTTATTTTTATTTTTTATATATTTTTATATTTTTTTATTTTTGATAAAAGATGACCATAGTCATCGTCTCATTAATAATCATTAAGAAAACAAAGTAGTGTTGAAAGCATAATACAGATACAAGTGCTGATCCTAAGCACAAACGATACAACAAGTAAGAAAAGGAAATACAACATTTAATAAAACCTAATCCAAAAGGTGAAACAACCGGGGATAAGCGAGGCTAGAGTGCTCGAGTGGACACCTTGCTCTGTCTAACCGAATACATCCGACTGGACGCCCTTGCCTCGATAGGTGCCTTCACTCTTCTGCTTGACCCGATCTCACTTCGGAGTCCTCCTCCTTAGTTACTCTCATTCGTTGTTCCTGATTCTCTTGGCCACCTCCTTTGCACCTGCCCAATCATGGATTAGAACAAAGATTTTGTGCATGTAGTAAGATAATCTATAATGATTGTTGCGGAAAATGAAATCATTTCTTTCGAGCCAAAGACTCCACATTGTTGCAGCTATAGCTAAATCCCATGCTTTTATGTCCCCCGATCTAATGAATGAATCTCTAATGGTCACCCAGATGTCTACGGTTGAGTTAGGAACTTGATTACACTCGAATCCCGTACAAATGATCTCCCAGATTAACCTAGCTTTAGGGCATTGAAATAGGATATGGTTAACGTCTTCGTCTACAGCTAAACACAACCCACAGGTAGCGTCGATAATCAGATTTCTCTTCCGAAGGTTAACTTTCGATAGAATCGTGTTTTTGTGGGCAAGCCAACAGAACACTCTCACTTTGAACGGGGCGAAAGCCCCCCAGATAATCGCTTAGACATTATATCTCATACCTCCATCGTTGATCCATGTGTACATGGAGGAAACCGTGAACCCTTTAGAGGCGTCTCTATCCCACCATCTTTCATCTTCTAAGCTGCTGCCTATCCCACCCTCTTGGAGAACCTGTTTGTTCAATGCTTCAAATTGGGCGATACTCTCCGTACATAGGTCTTGAGCTACAACGAATCTAAGCTTGCCGTTTTTCCGAATGTCTGCCACCATTAGGTCTAAGTTGTGTGTTGCTTCTGCTGCCTTAGGAAACTGAGATAGGAGATTTGTTTGACCGCACCATCTGTCTTTTCAGAATCTTGTATTTCTCCCATTTTCCACTTTGCATCTAGTGTTAACAAAGAAGATCTCTCCCTGTTTAGCTATGCCTTTCCATAGAAGGGAGACTTTTGCCTTCGGACTTCTCCCGCCGTGACGAAACTTTCTTCTCTTTCGACAAAGGTCGAAGGAGTACCTCCACCATCCTTTGTGATTATTAGTGATTTTCCACCACCATTTCGTAAGTAAAGCTCTATTCATGTCGTGGAGATTAGTGATTCCTAGACCCCCCGAATTCTCTTTTTTTACAGACTCTTCCCCATTGAACCAAATGGAGCCCTCTATTCCCCTCATCCGTGCCTTTCCATAAGAATCTTCATCTTAGTTTATCAATGCTGTTGATCACCCACTTTGGTAATTCGTAGATTGACATCAGGTATTGTGGGATGGCACTAAGGACCGAGTTCAACCAGATAATCCTTCCTCCGAGAGACAGGAATCTACTCTGCCATCCTCCAAGTTTTTTCTTTATTTTGTCGATAAGAGAGTTCCAGTCCTCCTTCAAAAGGACCCCGGGCCTGATCGGCGTACCCAAATATTTAATTGGGTATGCACCAGACTTGCAATCTAATATGTCCGTGATATCGTGAATTGGCATAGTGAGATGGTCGGACATTGAGATAATACAGGTCTTATTTGGATTCACCTTCAGTCCAGACCACCCTTGGAAGCAAGCCAACAGCATTTTAATGGCCACCACTTCCTCCGTAATTGCTCTGCCAAAGAGGATAGTATCGTCTGCGTATTGCAGAATCGATAAAGGCTGTGAAATTCCTTTGATCTGTAAACCTTTGATGATGTTGCTCTCCTGCGCTCTTACTATCATTTTCGCCAAACCGTTCGCCACAATTGCAAAAAGGAGGGATAATAGAGGGTCCCCTTGCCGTAGCCCCCTTTTGCACCTGATTTTCTTCCCTTGCCAACCGTTAACCTGAATGGACGATTTGCCTCCTCTGATGCACTTTTGCATCCATAATCGCCATTTTTGTCCAAAACCTTTTGGCTGTAGGGCCTCTTCCGTATTGTCCCAGGATACTGAGTCGTATGCCTTCTGGAAGTCTAGTTTGAGGAGGAATCCATCTACCTTCCCTCTATTTCCTCTGAAAGCTATTTCGTGTGCAGAAGCAATACTATCCATAATGTCCATGTCTTTAATGAACCCACTTTGTGATGGCTCTATGATCTCGCTAAGGTGCGGAGCCAATCTTTGAGCTAAAACCTTCGTAACGATTTTGAACGAACCATTGATCAAGCTTATTGGTCTGAGGTCTTCATGAGAGATGACTTTTCTCTTCTTAGGCACCAAAATAATGGTAGCGTAGTTTAGCCTGTCTAAGTTCCCCACTCCTTCGAACAACGCATGGGATATATTCATCAAATCCTCTTTGATGATATTCCAGTATATTTTGTAGAAAAAAATCGGAAATCCGTCTCGACCCGGGGCTTTGTCCTAACCTAGAGACTTGATTGCATTGAAGACATCTTCTTCCATGAATCTTGATTCGATACCCTCGCTATCTTCTATTTTGGAGGAACTCCACATGTCTGGGGCTAACGCACATCTCCTACTTGACTCCCCTCCCAAGAGGTCGTGGAAATGCCTGTCTAGGTGGTCTTTGATAAGATCTTCGTTTTCGGTCCAACTCCCGTTCACTGTGATTCCCGTGATATGGTTGAGTCTTTTTCTGCCATTAGCTACCTTGTGAAAATATTTTGTATTTGCATCCCCTTCTTTGAGCCATTGTATCCTCGATCTCTGTTGCCAATACAGCTCCTCCATCCTGCCAATCTACTGAATCTCCGATCTATTGTTAGCAAGCTCGTCTTTCTCGACCTCCTGCAGGTCCCTACCCTCCTGAGCAATTTCCAGCATGGCTATTCTATTCACCAATAACTCTCTTCTCATGTTGATGTCCTGCATTTTGCCTTTTGACCACTCTTTTAATCTTCTTCGGAGACGCCTCGTCTTCTCTACCCAAATGCCGACTGCTGAAGATTACGTAGTACTTTCCCCCTACGCATCCCTGATGATTTGTCTGGTGTCTTCGTTGATTGTCCAAGCTTTCTCGAATTTGAAGCCGAAATGGTTCTTCTTTCCCTTTAGGCCGCAATCAATAACTAATGGAAGATGATCTGAAGTGTATCTTAGTGCAGTTTTTACCTTGGCGAACAGGTGTGCATCCTCCCAGTCGTTTGACACTAGTACGCGGTCTAACTTTGCCAATGTAGGGTTGCGCTGCATATTCGACCATGTGAATTTTCTATCTGTCATCTCTAATTCCAGCAAGTCTAAGTCATCTTTAGTATCGTTGAAAGCGTCCTGATCTGATCGACAATGGCCTCTGCCTCTATGCTCGTCCTGATATCTAGTGATATTGAAATCACCTCCTATCATCCACGGGCCTGGCCATTTGCTCTTGATGAATCTTAGTTCCGTCCACATATCTTTACGCCGTCTACTATCATAAGGGCCGTAGATACTTGAAATAGTCTGGATCCAACCGTCGCTTCTTCGTCTAATTTTGATCGAGACCGTGAAGAGTCCTATAAAGTCGTCTATAATCTCAAATATCGTCGCGTTCGCCCCTAACGCAATGCCTCCAGAATACCCCCTAGCTGCTTTAAATTTCCAACTGAAATCTGCCATGCCTCTAAGGGTACGTAGTAAAATCTTCTTCCGTAGGGGACTCAATTCTAGTTTCTTGGAACCCACAGATGTCGGGTCGAATTTTGTTCAGGGTGACACCTATAGCTCTTTTCTTTGTTTTTTGGCGCATGCTTCAAACGTTCCAGAATATGTATATCATTGAAATGTAATTAACACATCTAGCAAGCCTCCCCCCTCCCCCACACTAAAACCCGGGTTTAGATACTCGCTAAGTTGGTGTCATCTCTAATAAAGGCAATGTTAACTAATTGTTCTTCCCTAGTGGATCCCATAGCTAATCCATACAAACTAGCAAAGTAAATAAGCGACTCATCAGTTAAGGAATTAAGAATAGAACAATTAACTTTAGAGGTACCTGCTCCCGGCATTTCGGCTACCTTAGGAGTTTGATCTTTGTTGGACCACTCGACTGGCTTACCATCCTGACATCCAGTAGTGACCACCTGTCTTTTGCCTTTCCTACGGTATTCTACATTTTAAATATGTTGTTGAGATTTAATTATATATTGTTATGAATCAGAAATCTCTCGTGATTCAAACGTTCTCACTAACAAGAAATACCTCTCTCTCTCTCTCTCTCTCTCACACACACACACACACACACACACACACAAAGTAATACAACCTGTCTATTGCCACCTTGGATATAGCTCTCTAAAGGGGTGTTTGGTTGGTCGTAAAATTTATCAAATCTATAAATATTATTGTATGAAAGAAGAAAAAAAAATCTTTGAAAATGAGTTCTAAAAAAATGGTTTGTTTTAATGGAGTTTTATTGTAGTACTAGGTTTGTCCGTTGACACGTGTCTACGGCACGTCTTCGGAATGGTGCACCTGGTTTGATTATATAAAATAGTTTTAAAGGTCCAACAATTTAATTGAAGTAGGAAACATATTATTTGAGGAAGCAACATATCTACATTTAAGCTCAACCATCGCCTTCTTGATCATTAGCTTGAATTTACCCGGAATGCATATAGTTTGTTAGAAACACTGCATAGTGTTTTTTTTACCTTCAGCATCACTTTTAGATACTCTAATCTCATAACCACTATGAGCATGTCTAAATACTATGGTAACCCAAGTGCAAGTGTGAAAGTTACAATACCAATAATGTAAACATTCGTTTGTCTGAGACTCAGTTTGCAATTGAAATACCTTTTATTATTATTTCAACAAAAATGTAATACATGAAGTTCTCAAAACTCTAATCCAAGATAATCATTTTTTTAATCTCCACTTTGTCTCCCCATTGCACCTTTATTAAAAAAAATTAAAATGGATCAATAACAAATTTACTTTAGTTGTCTTTCTTGAGTGGAGAGTTTGCACCTTTCACTGGTAAACTCCACTCATCTCAATGCTATATATCCAAACATACACTTAAAGTTCTTATATGTCATGTTATCCATGGTTTCTAATAACCAATGAAGAGAATACTTCATTATAGTATATTCTCTTGTAGTAAGAAATTAATATTGCATATTTACCAAGTTATTTTAGGTTGCTGATTAGCTTGCCTATCCTACTATGGTTTGAAAGCTCAAATTGAGGTCACTAAATAATTCATCTCTCACTTGCGTACACCTTATATCAAAACCAATAAAAAACTCATCTAATAAATCACCAAATTAAAATTTTTTAAACCAAAAAAATAAAACAATCATACCTCTCCAAGGGATAGCTCAATTGGTAGAGCAGAGGACTGAAAATCCTTGTGTCACCAGTTTAAATCTGGTTCTGATCTCATGCACACAAAAAATTCGAGTCAGCAAAAAACTGAGTAATTCTTTACACACACAAAATTAAAAATTAAAATGAGAATTCGGTTAATTTGATTAAATTAGAGTCGCCGCATCGCATGTAGGGGCTCTCGATTCAGTAGAGGGAGCAAACTGATCTGAATAAGAGAGATAGAGAGAGAGAGAGAGAGAGAGATAATTAAATAAATAAACGAGTTGTTTTGGGGGGGTTTGAATTTGAGTTTTTGGAAAAAAAAACTTTTGGGGGAAAAAATGTCTTTTGGGAACTTAGATCTGTACCATTGATTTCCTTACTATTGAAGGAGAGCCACTGGATAGCTTTTCTTTGTGTTTTATTATATAGATAAGATATAGAGGAGAGAGAAAGAAATTTTTTAAAATAGTAAAAAAATAATTGTAAAGGGGCATGTGGGGTTGTTTTATTGTATAATGTAAAAATAAATGAGAAAGAAACAAAATTTAAAAATCGCTACAGTAGCACTCCATTGTTCCTCAACTGATTTATGTTTGTTAAATTTTTTTTTTGATTTCATATGCTGCTACAGTAGCGCTACAATAGCAATCCAAATACAGCCAACCAAATCTGTGAACAGTGCACTTCCAATGGATTTCTTTTCCTTGGGTAATCATATAGCCAACCAAATAGGCCCTACGTGGACCACAACATAAGGATCATTATAAATTCATTGCTTTAAATTATGGATCCTTCAATCTAAACTATCTTTCTACATCTAGCCGCTACAACTCACCTTAACTTATATTCCCTTTGTCCCATAATATATGTCATTATTGATTTTTACACTCATATTAAGAAACACTCTGGGCCAGTGTAAAATAAATAAATAGTATTGGTTATTGAGGGTGTGTTTGTTTTGATATTTAGAATAGAGTTTTCTGAATAGAGTATTCTGAATAGAGGTATTTTGAAAATGAGTTTAAAAGCTGTTTGTTTAGACTATATTCTGAAAACTGTATTCTGAATACTGTTTATCTGAAAAAGAGAGTTTAGAAGCTGTTCTGTTATATTTCTAGCTGAAAACTGTTATCTGAAAGCTGTTTTTCTGAAAAAACGAGTTTAAAAGCTGTTCTGTTATATTTCTTGCTGAAAACTGTTATCTGATAGCTGTTTTTCTGAAAAAGCGAGTTGAAAAGCTGTTCGGTTATATTTCTTACTGAAAACTGTTATCTGAAAGCTGTTTTTCTGAAAAAACGAGTTTAAAAGCTGTTCTGTTATATTTCTAGCTGAAAACTGTTATCTGAAAGCTGTTTTTCTGAAAAAGAGAGTTTAAAAGCTGTTCTGTTATATTTCTTGCTGAAAACTGTTATCTGAAAGCTGTTTTTCTGTAAAAACGAGTTTAAAAGCTGTTCGGTTATATTTTTAGCTGAAAACTATTATCTGAAAGCTGTTTTTCTGAAAAAGAGAGTTTAAAAGCTGTTCTGTTATATTTCTGACAATTTTGAATATCAATTTGAAATAATAATAATAATAAAACTAATAATATATATATAATAATAATAATAATAAATAATAATAATAATAATAATAAATAATAATAATAATAATAATAATAATAATAATAATAATAATAATAAATAATAATAATAATAATAATAATAATAATAATATATATAATATTATATAATATATATAACAACAACAACAACAACAACAACAACAACAACAATAATAATAATAATAATAATAATAATAATAATAATAATAATAATAATAATAATAATAATAATAATATATATATATATATAATAATAATAATAATAATAATAATAATAATAATATATATAATAATAATAATAATATATATAATAATAATAATAATATACATAATAATAATAATAATAATAAATAATAATAATAAATAATAATAATAATAATAATAATATATATAATAATAATAATAATATACATAATAATAATAATAATAATAAATAATAATAATAATAATAATAAATAATAATAATAATAATAATAATAATAATAATAATAATAATAATAATAATAATAATAATAATAATAATAATAATAATAATAATAATAATAATAATAATAATAATAATAATAATAATAATAATAATATATATATATATATATATATATATAATAATAATAATAATAATAATAATAATAATAATAATAATAATAATAATAATAATAATAATAATAATAATAATAATATATATAATAATATATATAATAATAATAATAATAATAATAATAATAATATATATAATAATAATATATAATAATATATAATATATATAATAATAATAATAATATATATAATAATATATAATAATAATAATAATAATAATAATAATAATAATAATAATAATAATAATAATAATAATAATAATAATAATAATAATAATAATAATAATAATATATAATAATAATAATATATATAATAATAATAATATATATAATAATAATAATAATATATATAATAATAATAATAATAATAAATAATAATAATAATAATATATATATATAATAACTCCCCCGTCGTGCGCCACCAGCTCTCTTGCTTTGTAGTTGCTGTGAGAAGAGAGTAAAGGAGGTGTTTTGGAAAATAGGGGGTATGAGTATTCTGAATATCAATTGGGAATAACACTCAAAACAAACGCCAACTCAGAATAGAGTATTCTGAATACTCTATTCTGAATATCAAAACAAACGCACCCTGAAGCTCTTAAAAAGCTAGTTATTAAAAACTGTTAAACTTGTCGTCCTCTTAAATGAGCTAATAATTTGTTTAGGTGAAAAATTGAATGGCTATATAAGTACAGAATTGAAAGTTTCATAGAATGGATATTAATGTACCTTTAAAAGATTGAGGTATTTCTCTATAAAATCTAAAACGACATTTATTTTGAGACAGAAAAAATTAACTAAAATGACTTGTATTATAGAATGGATGGAGTGCTTAACCTCTTCTTAAAAGATCACTTGCAGAGTATCTCTTGTATGCATGAAAATTCCAAACCCCCCCCCCCCCCCCCCCCCCCCCCCCCCCAAATTTTTTACCAACAAACTATTTACTGAATTACCACACTTTATACAATTTTTACCTGAAATGTATACAACTACACTCACTATTTGAGATAGTGAGTTCATTTGAACAAAATTAGCTATCACAGACAACGAGTGTAGTTGTACTATTTTTTAAAAATAAATTTTAAACATGAAATGTATACAATTTTACTTGCTATCGCGCTATCTGAGATAGCGAGTACAGTTGTACTCATTTTTTTAAGACAAATTTTGAACATGAAATACATATAACTGCACTCTGAACTCGCTATTTCGAATATCGAGTGTATATCTATACATTTCAGGTAGAAATTGCATTTTTAAAATCCCCCAATTATCTAACTAATTATCTAATTAAACAAATTAACTATCATTAACCATTTTATAAAATATCAACCATTCCCCTTCGACGAAACTTGAAGTTTCATCCGGGCAATTATTTTTTTAATTCGCAAATTTCTCAGGACAAAACATCAAGTTTCATCCGATGAATTCAAAATAATATAAAATATTTCAGATGAAACTTGAAATTTCGTTTGCTATAATATGCATATTGTTATATCCTCTGTCAAATATAGCAGTATACTGTATTATAAATGAAAAAAATTACATATCTAGCATATGACTGCAGCGCACTAAATGCAATAAAATATATAAGTTGTAAATATATCACAGGAACTGTGGATGCTCTAAAGGTCTGTTTGGTTCAAAGGAAGGGAGAGGAGGGGAGGAATTTAATGAAAACTCCGTTTGGTTCAAAGGAGGGGAGGGGAGGGAAAATAATAATTTTCTTGTTTGGTTAACAAGGGGAGGGAATGGATTTTATAATAAAATTACTTTTATACCTTTTTGCATATAATAAGAAATTTATACAACCACTTCATACAATAAGAATCGAAACAACAACGAATGTAATGTCCATAACTATGTTTAGTAGTTCGTTAAGAACATGCTTCTGATATTGCTGAACAGAGACTTCCATATCAATGACAATTTTAAATGTCATAATGCCTATTAAGTTTTTCATTCTTATAAGAAGAAGAAGATTGCTTGTGTTAATAGTGTTCACTTGTATTTCTCTGATTTACTGTTTGATCGTGAATGTGAGATGGAAAAGGATGCCGTTATACAACTCAAAGCAGCATGGTGGAAATGAAATGCATATTTCTTCATTAGACTCTTCATTTTAAAGTTTTGTACATTTGCCCTATGTTATATCCTTTGTTCATAATCATGCCCTTCACCTTCAAGAAGTGACATCAGATTGGTTATATAGTAGCATTGCATCTGCAACACAGCTTGATACTCGTACATGTCTGATAATGCAACGTAATGCATATTTTGGTTCATATAAGGTATATACAGGACATATATAGTTACTCTTATGTATAATTGCTTGTCTTCTCATGATAAATGCAATAACTGATTGAACATTGGATCCATATGTTTGCCATTCCCCTTGTCAAAATTGACTATTTAAATTTATTTTGAGTGGCAGAGTGTGGCATATGACAGGTCAAGTGCTCCTAAAGACTGCGTCGTCTCTGCATGGCATGAAGGGTCTGGCGAACCTACACATTCTCAAGTCCTGACAAGGTTTATCTATGATCTTGAGAGAAGCAATGCACAGACATTTGATGTGGAGGCAGCCAACACTATCATGGTAACCCGTCTCTAACTTGTATCTACCGCTTCAGAGTGCATGGCTACGAGGAAAATACACCCAAAGATGTTGATTCAAACTCGGAGGACGGCGGAGTCAACGGCGACTAGGATAGGGAGAAAGAGAGAGCGGGAGAGAAACAGTCGGTAGGGAGAAAGATAGAGGTTTTTTATTATATTAGGATTTAGATTTTAAAGGGCAATTTAGTCTAGCCACTTAAAAAAATTAGCCCTATTTTCTCTTCCCTCCAAATCCCCCCACTTTTGGAGGGGAGCCAAAATTGGCTCAGGAGGGGTGTTGCACCCCCCCATTTTCCTCCCCTCCCCTCCTAAAAATTGAACCAAATAAGAAAAATATTAAAAAACCCCTTCCCTCCCCTCCCCTCCCCTTCCCTCCATTCCCCTCCAACCAAACAGTCGGCCTAGCTTTTTTTAGCTTTAAAGCTACTTCAGAAGGAGAAGCTAGAAAGTACAACTTTGAAATTAAAAGCTGAAGCTGTTTGGATAGTCAGCTTTTTTTTTTAACTTTAAAGCTACTTTTAAGCTAGAAGTTGTTTGGCATATATCAATTAAAAGCTACTTTTATACATCATCTTCACCAAATCCCTAATTCCCGCGATGGTCCTCTGTTCAAGTTTCCCTAGTACAACAAACTCAAGTCAAAGATATCCAACTTCAAGTTTCCCCCACACTCCATCAACAATCAGTAATGGTCCTCATCTTCAGACCCCTCTTACCCAACGTCCACAAAATCCTCACGTCCTTCTTGAAACCATTTGAGTCCTCGCTACCAATCGCACAAGGAGACAAAATAGCACAGCACACAAAGAGAACTCAGCAACACAGCAACACCAAGAGACAGCGCAGCAATCGCGGGGGAGAGGGAGCACGACCAAGAGGGCGACGACGTTGCTGGGTCGTCGACGGGCGGCGTCGACGGGGACGGGGCGGCGGCGCTGGTGGCGTCGCCAACGATCAAGACAGGGAGAGAAAGGAGGTTGGGTGCTCTGTGTTAATGTCGATGAAGGAGAAGGGGAGGTCCGGGGTGATCTGTGAGGCTGACGGCGTCGACTGGGGTATTTGGCGATGAGAAGCGGCGCTGAGGAGTCGACGGGGTGTCGACGGGGAGTGGGTGGCCGGGATTTGGCCGGAGGAGCTGAACGTGGAAGATGGTTTTGTGGATTTGGAGATATAGGAGGAGATGGGGAGAGTTCAAATCGAAGAAGAAGGGGAGAGTTGGATTTTGATTTGTTTTTTTCTTTGTTGGTTTTGATCTAGAAGCTAGAAGCTAGAAGCTAGAAGTAGATCTTGGTAGCTTCTTTTAGAGCTCCTTTTTCTTCATAAAAAAAAGCTACTTCTCTTTTTGTAGAGCTTTTCAAAATATATGTTTGGCCCAGCTTCTCCTTCTAAAGGAGAAGCTAAGCTAATTTTAAGCTGGGCCAAACACTACCTAAGCATCTTAAATACACAACACACACTAAGTAGCATAAAAATATGCAATAAAATATATAAATTGTAAATATATCACACGAACTGTGGATGCTCTAAGTATCTTAAATACACAAATCACACTAAGTTGCATAAAAATAATAACATCGCAAATAAGCCCTCAATTACTTTAATACTCTTGTTGGTTCATTTGGATAATATTTTTAAAAGAAGTGTAACAAATTGATCTAATCAGTGGCAAGAGCATAGTGAGAGCCCGGAGGTTTCAAAATTTTCAAAACCCCTCTTCACACTATTTCTTAAAAAAATATAATTTGACCCTCTGAATTCTTAGTTTTATTATTTGCCCCCCTAAAAATTATGAAAAAATCTCTATATTTTTTACATGTGGTCATATAATTTTTTCTTGACCCTCCCATTAAAATTGATCTAATTTTGGATGATCACACTTTTGTAACAATCGGCATGTACGTTGTTGCATGATATGCACAAACTTTTCAAAAATGAAAACACCATGCAAGCGGCGAGGTTTATATGCTAAAAAGTGAAAACATTTTGTTGAAACTTCAATGTTTAACCGAAAGAAAGAGTATAAAGTTGAAGCCGAGAATTCTTTCGAGTTTGAACCACATAACGCAAGTGAGATATAAAGCTGAAGAAACGACACTTGCATTGATGGAGACGGAGAAAACAAAACAATTGGCCGGTGCTGGATTCATCGCTCCTCCACTTAGTGGTTTTCTTTCTCTTCAATTAAAAAAAATCTTAAATATCATTTCCTCCACCGATATATTGACACGTGGCAGCATTGAAACCGGATTTGTTTCTCCAAAACGACCCTGAAAGTTTTTTCCAAACCGACCTACTTTTTATTTAATTTCCAAAGCGATCCACTCGGTCTTTGAAAGACCGAGTCTAGTATAAACTAGCGCGGTCTTTCAAAGACCGAGTCTTGCACTTCGAAAAATCGAAGAGCAAGACTCGGTCTTTGAAAGACCGCGCTAGTTTATAAAAGACCGAGTTTAACACTTTTCGTATTTTTTTCTTCTTCTCTCTATCCCTCAACGAATTTGGATTTGGTAGGTGTTGTAATATTTTTAGTTAGTTTGATTTTGTAGTTTTTTAATATTCTGTCTCGAGTTTAGAGTAGTATGTTGTTAATGTCTCTAGTTTTTTCAATGTTCTGTTGGGCATATGTTGAGATGATATTGTGGAGATGTTATTGAAATTGTTGATGTGGTTGTGGATATGATATTAACAATATTGTGAAGATGTTATTGAAATTGTGGAGATGTTAATGAGATTGTTGATGTGGTTGTGGAGATGTTGGAGATGATGTTGTTGTGGAGATGTTAATGAGATTTTTGATATTGTGGAGATGTTGGACATATGGAGATATTAATGAGTTTGTTGATATTGTGGAGATGTTAATGAGTTTCTGGAATTGTGGAGATGTTGTGGAGATGACGTGGACATGCTACCTCTGATGAGTTGGAGAAATAGACGATGAGTTAGAGAAATAGAATAGAGTAAAGTAGAGAGAGAAAGAAGAAGAAGAAAGGAGATCTGCGCAGTTACAACCCCTAAAGTGCAAGACTCGGTCTTTCAAAGACCGAGTCTTAGTATAAACTAGCGCGGTCTTTCAAATACCGAGTCTTGCTCTTCGAAAAATTGAAGAGCAAGACTCGGTCTTTGAAAGACTGCGCTAGTTTATACTAGAGTCGGTCTTTCAAAGATCGTTCTAAATATAACTAGACTCGGTCTTCGAAAGACCAAGTCTTAAGTCTGTAAGCAAAATTTTGCAATTAGCATCAAGACTCGGTGAAAGACCGAGTCTAGTTAAAATGACAACGGTCTTTGAAAGACCGAGTCTTGAGGCTGATTGAATTTTTTTAAAACTTCAAGACACTTTGAATCGAATATAATTGAAACTTAATGAATCCAAAAAACTCTCTTTGGACAATATTTAAACCTCAATCAATCATAATTTTTTGACAATTAAACATATCCAAACTAAGTGCTTAGTTCGATATAAATATTACAAATACACTAGAAAGCACATAATCAAAATTTAATTGTTTTGAGATGCTCTGTTAGTACATCGACGCTTGTTGTGTCCTTCCAAACCGCAACTTGAACATTTCATTCCTGTACCCCTGCTAGAATTATCTCTCACATCCATGTCGTTGCGTATTCTCATAGATTTTGTGGGTAGGAGGTCGCCCTAGATTTAGGAAGATGGGTTAGAGAAATAGAATAGAGTAAAGTAGAGAAAGAGAAAAGAAGAATAAAGGAGATCTACGATATTAAAACCCCAAAGTGCAAGACTCGGTTTTTGAAAGACCGAGTGGGTCGCTTTGGAAATTAGAAAAAAAGTATGTCGGTTTGGAAAAAACTTTCAAAAAAAAGGATCGTTTTGGAAAAAAAATCTTGAAACCGAATGAAGATGTAGAGTCCATCTGTACGTGTAAAAGCAAGCACCACCTTCCTCATTTATTATGCTAGGAAGTCCATCTGTGCTTCTCATATTTGAAAAAATGACACTAATAAAAATAAAAAATAAAGGCGAAATAAAAAATAAAGGTGATCTATACAGTGATCTCTCATAAAATAACAAAACGAAATAATATGTATCTTCTAGCACTATGAGTAAAAAAAAAAATTAAAAATACTAAG
Source organism: Hemerocallis citrina (assembly GCA_017893485.1). NCBI lineage: Eukaryota > Viridiplantae > Streptophyta > Magnoliopsida > Asparagales > Asphodelaceae > Hemerocallis > Hemerocallis citrina. The sequence goes on along the minus strand of CM030362.1, from coordinate 26,826,200 downwards.
TTAATAATGTTTAAGTTAATTAACTATTGATTGGATATTAAAATAGTTAAATTAAATAAATTAAATATTAAATTAACACCTAAGCCCACTAATCTACATGAATTAACACCTAAGCTATTGGACTAAACACCATATGGCTGGACGGGACAACATGTCCCGTCCAAGCCATTTTGGCTTCAAACGGAACAATATGTCTCGTTTGATGAATTTTCGGTTCTTTTTCTTCCAGACGCTACATGTTGTACGGTCAAAACAAAAAAAAACTTGTTTCGTCTGATCACATTTAAAAAAAAAACGCCTATAATTTGAGAATTGTCAGTTCGTTTCTCAAATATGAGAAACAACGTAGCGATTTTGCCAAAATATGGCAAAATACCAAATGATTGCAGGCCATCGTTTCTCAAAATATGAGAAAATGTAGCAAACGACTGTGGATGCTCTAACATGCACTTGCGATGCACGTTCTCATCATTTTTTAAATTTATTTTATAAAGTAAATAATAAGACATAATCTGGTATCGAACTTGAGATCTCTGTTTACTCATACTTTTTACAAATTATCCTCAGTGGTGCAAACTTATATTTTATATGAATGATACTTTTGTAAATAATTATGTTGTAAATAAATTTAAACTTTTAATAATATTTTAAATTGATCGACGTGAAAAAAGGTAAAGCGATGACCGTGAATAATATTTATAAGTGGTAGGCATAATTCGAACATCGTAAATAAATAAAAATGAAAAAGCTAAAGTTAAAGTTGCATTGCTTTGAAGTGAATAATGACATTCTCATGCATACCAATCAGTGATAAGTTAATAGATTAGTTTAGTTAAGATAAGAACGGACGTTATGCCATGGTCATAAATTGTTCTTACACGTCTAATGTTTTGATTTAATATAATGCATTGCTATTATAATTAATGTTTTTATTGTGTGTTAAAGTAGCTACATCTTTGAAGAGAATCATGACATTCTCATGCACGCCTAATTAGTGTATTACATTCTCATGCACGCCTAATTAGTGTATTTCAACGGATTAGTTTATACTATAAGAAAGGAGGTTATGTCAACATGTCATGGTGCTAAAATTGTTCTTCCATATCTTAATGTTTTCACTGAGAATAATGCTTGGCTATTCTAATGTTTTATTGTACACGTTAAGATATACAGTATATTCTAATGTTGAATTTTGAACTCAACACCCATTAGTATATATACAAATTTTCAGCAAAATCAATAAATTTAATATTTATTCTTCTCCTTAGATTTGGGCTTTTTGACCTTATCTAAGTTGGACAAGGCTCAAAGTTGGACAAGGCTCAGACCATCTGTAGTGTAACGTCTCGAATACCAAAGTACGGCAATTCGTAACTGAACATAATCTATACTTCATTTCGTACAATTTTATAAAAAAAATTTGAAACTTTTATTACAACATTGTTCTTTTACATCAATAACGTAGTGAAAAATAAATGAACTACAACATGATAAATATACAACTGTAACAACTTTAGCATTTAAGTAATTATTGACATCAAATTCATCTTTATATCTTCTTGTAAATTCTAAGTCCTGCATATGAAACTGTGGGCACATCAATCGCTTACAACCAACGCAACATTATAAACGGCGATCCTCACTATGCCGTACTATAACGATTCTTTAATGCTTTAACAACCACAAACTTGAATGTAAACAAAGTGTAAAAGAGTGACTAACATAAACATGTCAGTATATGCAATGACTTAATGCCTAATGCTGATGTTTACGCTATGACGACACTAATGCATACTTGTTCGGAGTCTATGCATCCCATACTACATAGGTCTGAGGGCAAACACCTATGTACTCCACATTATAGGGTTAGATCCCTCGCCATGAATTACTACTACGGTGACTAAGGTAAGGTTTAGATATTCTAGGAGTATTAAGCTCACTCCCCGATAATTCCGGAAATGAATCCCACACTGTCGATGAGTTGGGGACACTCCCAATCACACATCGATAATTCCGAGGAAACTATCTCACACCGCAGGCTATGGCGCTTCCATAGTCCTAAAACACCTCATAGGCATCGCCTCGATCCCGATAATTCCGAAGATGAATCCCACACCGCCGATGAGCTAGGGACACTCCCAATCACACCTCGATAATTTCAGGAAAACCATCTTACACCGCAGACCAACTGAGGCCCTCATACCCATGTTTGCCTATACTTCATCACGTCTTCCCATGGTGCTTGTTCTTAAGTTTTTAGTTTTAGAAGAATCATCACAATCCAGAGCTAGCTTACCCTACCGTACTTAAACCAACACAAGAGACAGTCAACCCAACTGGCTACTTCTCAAGAGATGCTCAACCTACACTGGTTAGCTCTCAAATTCATATTAATAACAACTGCCAGATTCTAAGGGTCTCGCCTAGCCTCTAGATTCCAACAATCATCTCAATTGAGATTACAAATGTTACATCTAACCTCATCAAAGATAATTCAATTCTTTATTCACAATTTCTTCATATTCATTTTCTTTGTAATCATGCAACATGAAGTAACCCACTTCAACTTCCATTATCAATTTAATCAATTAGCCTTGTTTGCAACCCAAATATTCTTAATCAAGGATTTATAACTATAAAATCTCATCAAGAGGAATATAATTGTATTCCCATTTTTATTTTTCTTTAATCATACAAGAGTCACATTTTAATTAAAATTTTGAATTCTTCAACACATTATTTAAGGTGAATTCCACTTTCAATTCTCACAAAAATATATCAAAAATATTGTGGAAATATTTTTATAAAGCCTAAATAATATTCACTACAACACATATGGCTTTTTATAGCGGATTTATTATAGCGTTTAAGTGTAAATGCTATTGAAAGTGATCAATAATAGCATTTCTGAATAAAATGCTATCTTTGATTAATTTTGAAATTTACTTTTAGCTACGACAGCGTTTTTAAAATGCTGTATTTTTTACAGCGTTTTAGAAATGCTATAATATCTGTAAATAAAGTTAAGTGGTAAGGGTAAAAAAGAAAATTCTAATTAAAATCAAAATCATTCTCAAATCAGTTCATTTTCTCCTCCTCCTCCTCCTCCTCTTATTTTTCTTCAATTATTCTACGATCCCAATTAGGTTTCCATCTCAAATTCACAGTCACCCCCAAAAAAACAAAAATGATTTTCCTCCTCCTTCCCCCATCGCCACTACCCACCCCTTCGGCGCCGCCGTCCCCGTCCCCTTCCACCGTCGTCGCTCCTTCCCCCATCGCCGCCACCCGCATCCAAGAAGGTATCTTTTCCGATCCGAAACCCTAGATTCCTTAATTTGATTTACTAGTATTGCATATAATGTTTGGAATTGTAGTTAGGGTTTGCTAGTTCCTGATTGGATTGAGCCGATTAGGGTTTTTTTTGTATGAGTTACAGATCTGGGGGATATTACTTGATTTAGTTAGGATTTCTTAATATGATTAAGCTTCATTTAGTTGTTAAATTTGTTGACATGTTGTACTTGATTGTTGTTCCAAATTTTGAATGCAGTGGGTTATTGCTTGTGTTTAGTGAGAAGAGTTGAAAAAAGCATGTTGTCGTGATGCTCTTCGGCTTCCTTGGGTACATCGGCGATGGGCTTGGCATCCCTATCATGCTTCTTGCCACCAGCAAGATCATGAATAATCTCGGCTCTGGACCCAACTTCACTTCTGATTTTATTAACAAAATTAATAAGGTCCTTTATATATTCTATTGTATATATATGTTTATGTATATGTACATATATTTCTATATATATATATACGCTCTGATATGATTGAGTTGTATATTACAGGATTCGTTGAATTTGGTATACTAGGCATGTGGGCAATGGGTAGCTTGTTTTCTAGGTAATTTCAGCTGTGAGCTTCACTTTTTTTTAATATCTGCTTATTTAAGGTATGACTCTGATTCTGTTTGGGTTGTGATGTTACAGAAGGATTTTGTTGGACGAGGACTGGCCAGAGACAGGCATCGAGAATGAGAATCTGGTACTTGAAAGCTGTTCTGAGACAGGACGTTCGAGTACTTTGACCTCAAGGGTGCCTCTTCAGCCGATGTCACCAGCATCTCCAGTGATAGCCTCATTATCCAAGATGTCCTTAGTGAGAAGGCAATCCCCAACATTCTCCACAATTTTTTGTTTAAAAAAATTCTTATTCAAAGTAGAGTGGTATTCATGTCTTAGATCTGGGTGTATTATGTACTTTTGAACTGACTAGCAATTCATTACAACTTGTTTTACATGTGGACGAGGACTGGCCAGAGACAGGCGTCAAGAATGAGAATCCGGTACTTGAAAGCTGTTCTGAGACAGGACGTTCGAGTACTTTGACCTCAAGGGTGCCTCCCATATACGTCACAACACAAGCACAAACATGTGGAAGTTCGAATATTATTTGCTAAAGTATTTTCGGAATAGAGAGACATGCATGTAACTTATCATAAATTCAATTAAGAAATGGGCATCATCTAGAATGGAGAGAGGTTTTATAGCTTGACAATTCCAGGAAGAAATTATAGTAGATGTTTTGATCGATTGATAATCAAGCCATGATGGGTAGCAATAGGTTTTATGGGAATGGAAAGGATTCATCCATGACATAAGTCTACTTACCATCTGGCACATTAAAAGACTAACGTAAGGAATAGACTGCTTATGTAGCACTCAAGATTTAATCAGAGATTGTTATTTTCTTTCTGATTCAGGTAGAAACAATACGATAATTCTTGGTTGGCCCATGTCAAAATCACCATATTGATATATCTATTTCAACTTCTAGCTGTGGGAAAATGTTTGGAAACTGTTAGAATATTCTACCTATTCTTTTTAAAGATAATTCTTTTATCTCATGTTTTTGCCTGTTTTATAAGATCAATGTATTGAAGTTGGATCATTTTTCCTGTATAACATTTTTCCTTCGAAAAAACCCCGCAATAGTTGTACTCATGACTGCTTATTTATCAAAATAGGAGATTTGTCCGTGTTGCTCAAGGTTGCGATGAGGTATCCTTAAGTTGGCCTGGTATTTTAGTGTACGGTAATTCATGTTGATGTTTTCCTTTAGATCATAATGCTAGCGACTTAGATTCAGAAGAGTGAATGATGAGAAGAAAGAGTGAATGATGAGAAGAACTGATGGTTATATTTGACAGGGATTAACTTTCATGGGAGTTTGAGCTTCAGTTCTTTCTTATTTATTCCTCTCGTGATCTTTTGCTGCTTTTACACTTGTATTGATATTTAATGCTTAAAAGACTTTAAAGAATTTAAGAGTTAAAACCTGCAACTGCGTGGCTAATTTTCCATTTCTTAAAACTTAGTAATATCAATATCTTGGTGGTAATAGAAGTACTGGCACAACATATTCTGTGCAAAGTAATTTCTTTAGTTCGATTATTCATTCAGGTCTCATATTGCAATTGTTTTGTTCTACTGGACAGTTGTGTTTTATTTGATCGGTTTTCTCCTTCAAATCAATTTTGAATAGCCTAGTTGATATCTTTCATTCTTTATGTTCAGAATAAAACATCATGCTCAGGAGTGCGCTGCATTGCGAGAAACACAAGAAGTTTGTTAGATAGTGTACTATTAAGTTTTAATGGAAATTGGAGTTGAAGATAAGTATTCTCTTTTGGAATGCCTGACAAGGTGAAGGGAGTATGATGAAGAAAATTGTAAAAGACACATGTATTGATTTTCTTTTAGATATTTTAAAACCACCAGTTGGTATGTCCAATACAAAGACCATTGTTTAGCTCTCTTTCTTAGAGCTGTCTTAAAAATTGGACAGTTGCTGCCTGGACTATGTACCTTCAGGTGTTGTTTGGGAATTACATGAGGATAACTAGAGTTACCTCTACCTTTATTATTAATTTTAGTCATCTTTAATGGGAGTTTTTGGCACCAATACAGAGAGAGTGTACCTAGTTTAGAAATTAATTGAGTGGGACTGTGGTTGTAATTGCTCGTCATCTTAACCTTCGGGTGGGATAATTTGATTTATCTGAATTCCAGATTAAGCCCCAAACAGCCCAAAGTTAAAATGGCCAAAGTTATGCAAGATAACATATTTTAAATCTCAGTGCCTTTTGCTTTCCTTGTTCGTTTATGACCTTTTTAATTATCTGATTTTGGATATCCAGTTCATGAATATGTAATATGTTCTTTGTGCTTCTATTGTTTTATATTAGAAACCATTGTGTTGCTTCAAACTCATTTGGATTATGCATGATACATTCTGCACTACTGTAAATAATTAGTTTCTCCTCGTGAAGTGGCATTTCAGGATATCAACCAGCAAAGTCTCCCTGGGTATTTTACATGAATTTGTGCTCTTCCTTTAGTCTTTTATTTTTCAACAATATACGGATACATGAATCTTATTTCCATTAATGGGATTAGTTCCGATAGTTTAATCAAATTAGATCACTGATATCTACTGTAGTGATATCCCTACAATCTTTTTAATGTTCTCTTTCCCTGCAGAATGCCACACTTGATCATTACACACAATATCAACGCTCTGAGCTCTGCGAATGTGTGAAAGCTCTGGGCAATAACCTGCCAGCGATAAGGGAGAAGTATAGCCAGCACAAGGTAATAACAACTACTACTATTATTGTCCTATAATTTCTTAAGTTCTGTATGTAATTCTTTTGGCTCAACTTTCACAGTACAAGTTTGTAGCCAAGAAATACTGTCCTCCATCAATACCTTCGGAGTTCTTCCAGAATCTAAGCAAGTAGTCTTTCGATCATCAGAGTCGGTCCAATTCTTTGTTGGAGGTTTCCTGACATGAGTTCAGAGGCAGCAGTTTGAGATTGTTGAAATCGGTTAAGCTCTGGTATATCTAATGGCATAATTGTGTTGTATCTGATGGCATGAAAGCTTTGTCACCCCTTGTGTTTGGTAATTCCAGTTGTAGATTCTACCGAACACATCTATTGTAATAATCTTATGGTGGTAATAATTTTGCTTGGATCGTGTTCGTCAATGATACTTCAGTGTTATCAAAAAAATATGGTCTGTTGTGCTGCTTGTGCACTAGTGAAAATTTATGTTCCACCCCCATGTTCCTGTGGTTATTGCAGACTAGTCGAGTGTTGATTCACATATGGTATGAAGATCACAGAGTTTGTTCATGCACTTTCTTTGACTTTTTATTCCTAGCATCATGCACATTGTTGATGTATGCGTCTGCGCCACTCATCTTTGATTCAATTTAGGATTATCTGAGAAAGAAAACGGGTAAATCGATTTTTATTTGTATCCGTAGATTTTTTTTTGTATACAGTTAAAACGAAATAGCGTTCCTAAAATGCTGTAAAAAACCACAAATATCAAAAAAATGCTGTAAAAAACCACAAATATCAAAACGATAGCATTGCCGAAACGCTATAAATTTTATAGCGTTTTAACAAAACGCTATAGAAACTATAGCGTTTGCCAAACGCTATAGAAACTATAGCGTTTTCGGAAACGCAATAGAAACTATAGCGTTTTACAAAACTTAAAACGCTATAGAATCTATAGCGTTTCGGAAATGCTATAGAAACTATAGCGTTTTGTAAAACGCTATAGAAACTATAGCATTTCCGAAATGCTATAGAAACTATAGCGTTTCTAGAACGCTATAGATTCTATAGCGTTTTGTAAAACGCTATAGTTTCTATAGCATTTGGTCAAAACGCTATAGACTTATTATAGCGGGGCTTTTGATAGCGTTTGTACAACACTATTGTAGGTCTACTATAGCATTTTATGAATGCTATCAAATGTCATATTTGTTGTAGTGATTTTAGAATAATAATAGGATTTTTTTCATATTTTATTCACTTGAAAAAAAAACTCAAAAAATATATATAAAAAAAACCGAAAGTGGCCATGGCCGGTTTCGAACCCGCGACCAAGCCACAGAGGACAGTGCCAATAACAAGTAAGCCCATTAGCGGCTAGTGAAAGAAGAGCCTTTTGATTGTCTTATATACAGGCGCACTGTGTGTGTGTGTTTTTTTTTTTTTTTTTTGATAAAAGATGACCACAGTCATCGTTTTATTAATAATCATTAAGGAAACAAAGTAGGTCCTAATACAACAAATAAAGTTACAGATACACGTGCTACTAAGAGGCACGAACAAAACAACCCCAAAATACAAAAGATAACATCAGCGATACAAAGAAGAACAACAATAATGATACAATAAGTCCGGAGCTACAAGAAGAACAATCCTGTGTGAGTTCCTCACTCTGCACCCGTCCTTGACTATTCTCCTTCGGAAATCCTCAGCCTTTTCACCGATTCCTGAGCACCGTGTTATTGGCAAAAAATCAAAATTTCAAAATAAAACAAAGCCTTGAAAAAAAAAACTCAAAAAACATATATAAAAAAAAACGAAAGTGGCCATGGCTGGTTTCGAACCCGCGACCAAGCCACAGAGGACAGCGCCAATAACAAGTAAGCCCATTAGCGGCTAGTGAAAGAAGAGCCTTTTGATTGTCTTATATACAGGCGCACTGTGTTTTTTTTTTTTTGTGATAAAAGATGACCACAGTCATCGTTTTATTAATAATCATTAAGGAAACAAAGTAGGTTCTAATACAACAAAATAAAGTTACAGATACACGTGCTACTAAGAGGCACGAACGAAACAACCCCAAAATACAAAAGATAACATCAGCGATACAAAGAAGAACAACAATAATGATACAATAAGTCCAGAGCTACAAGAAGAACAATCCTGTGTGAGAGCCTGACTCTGCACCCGTCCTTGACTATTCTCCTTCGGCAATCCTCAGCCTTTTCACCGATTCCTGAGCACCGTGTTATTGGCAAAAAATCAAAATTTCAAAATAAAACAAAGCCTTGAACTCATGACTAAGGGCACTGTTAATAGCGCTCTAAACCCACACCAAAAACCAATACTACCAAACCCATTCTTTGGTATAATAAGGAGTAAAAATCTCTTTATACTTTTTGTCTGTTTATAACTCTTCTTTACAAATTTCGATTTCTCAATTATTTTGTATCATTAAAATAAATTCTTTCCAGAATATTTTCTTTTCACAATACCGTCAAACAACATATTTTAAAATTTATAGACTCTTATTTTCGACAAAAATATAAAATTTTCCTCCCAAATTGCTTTAATGAATTCATATTACCAAACTTTAAATAAATATTGTTCCTCTTCTAAACATCTTTATAAAAGTTTATATCAATATAAAAATACACACTGGTGAGACTATTTCCATATTTCTCTACTATAATAGAATTTTAAAGCTTTTTCATACATGTTGCATTATTTCGACTACTATGTGAACATTCTAATTTGCATCAATTAGAAGATTTTCATTTATACAACCCACTAGATGTTACTTTCTTTTTCCTCTTTCTAATGAACATGAATTCTAGCCATTAAATTGAAACACAACAACATTTCAACAAGCCATGACATAATTAAAGTAACATTGTGCAATATACATTCATCATATCAATCAAACTTTTACAACTACTTATATATTAAACTAGCATACTTCATCCTATAAAATTTAGAAAGCATTCAAGAAACACCCACCTTGTAGAAGGATATTAGTAGCAAAAATCCCCTTACAAACGCATTCCAAGAATCCCAAAAAAAACCAAGCAAAAATCGACAGTAATAGCCTCTCCCGAAAGCTCCCTCTGCCTTTCTTGGTCTGATTTTATTTTTTTTATATTAATAGTGTTGTCAAGGGTTTGATATTTGTTAGGGGGTAATTATAGATAATGATAGGTAGTTAAGATAACTAATTCCTACTAAACAAATCCACTACCCCACTCTCATTCTCCCAACTCAGCATACACAGCCGACCTATTTTTCCCATGCCCAAAACACGTGCACGTGCACTTTATGTACACACCCATTATTTGTATATATTTTTATTTAATTTCAAACACATGTTATAATATATGATATATATTTAATAAAATATTGTTTAATTTAATTAAAAATTAGAGTTTTCATGCATGAATAAAAATAGACACACACATACTTCATAAATTTTATTTTGAAAGAGATCTGCAACTCATACGTACATTGCAAACATGTGCGTCGCACGTAAAAATCAATATTTAAATACGAAATCGATTTTACCAATGAGGAGATATTTATAAATAATCAGAATGTACATACGAAAATATATTTCATTATACATATACTGTAGTGTAATCAATAAGTTCCCAGAAAAACACGTGCACTGCACGTATAAAAATATTTTAATTGCAACGAGGAGAAAAATGAATTTCCATTTGTAAAAAAAATGAATTCGAACAAGTCAAGAAATAAATAATCGAAACACACTGAAAATATTACACGTAACAGTAAAATATACGTACTTGACACGTGCATTGATAACATGTGTAATGTACGTAAAAGCACAAAGATTGAAATTTAATATTTGAGTTGGCTCAAATAGGATAAAACGATTTTTGAGAAGACGGAAAATGCATAAATAGTCGGAAACCAAAATACGTAGTGAACATGTTACGGATATTACTCGTACCAGTACAAAATACACGTGCTTAACATACGAAGGACAAAATTGTCATTTTCAATTTTGCGAGGTGTTATATGTACTCATTCAATCTTAAAATTTGGGTATTCAATATGTAGGAATATGAGTTTTGGGTTTGAGATGTAGTCGTTTTAAACCAAAATTTGGGTTTTAATTTAAAAAAAATCGACGGACGATAAATGATGTACCGTCCCAAAACTATATGTGTGTGTGTGTCGCATAGGGGTGTAAAATGAACAGGACGGTCCGTCGTCCGTCCGAGTCCGGCTAGAAAAATGGTTCGACCGTGGACCGTCCGAACTGTTATACGAACCGAACTTGAACAAATTATTATGTCCGATTCTTTACCGAGCTCGAGCCGGACATAAGTCCGTTCGAGTATTATTACGGTCCGATGCTTTATCGAACCGAGTCCGGACTATAAAAATTTTGTCCGACCTAGACCGAGCCGGACATAAGTCCGTCCGAGTAAAATTTCGGTCCGAGTTTGAACATATGGTTGTCCGATCCCGTCCGGTCCGATTTACAGCCCTAGTGTCGCACGATTAACGATTTCTCATCCATTGTTAAAAAAAAAACAAGCTACGGAAAATGATTTTTCGTTTTAGCTTTTTTTTAATAAAAAAAAATTTGCTCATGGACGGGAAATCATTTTCTTTCCTTCCTCACATTTTCGAAAATCCTCTCATTTTTCGGAATCCTCGAATCCCCGTACCAAAGGCTCCATAATGTTTTGCCATGGTACAAATAATCTTTTTATTTTTTAATTTTTTTAACAGATGTATAGATCCAACCAAGGTTGTTGCAAATGCTCATACTCTTAGGTGATGTCATTAATTTTGGCATAAAATGAACATTTTACTCTTGTACAGTTTAGTAGGTTTTTCTACAAATATATACTCATTTAATGAAATTTCTTGCACAAAAAGAAGAGACTAATTTATTGAGCTTTTGGATGTAGGATCATCCTATAATAAAAGACCATCTGCAAAAACTAGAATTTTTTGCAGACACCGTCGACAAAATTTATGTTGTGAAAACACTACCCACAATATAGCACCCAATTTATTTATAGACCAAAATTGGCATTATTTTAACCGTTTTCTTTTATTGTGACCAAAATCCACCCTCTTCCCTTTGTATCTTTATTTCATATTATTCTATACCCTAACACCGGAAATTCTGGGGTCCGAGGCAAACTCCTGAAAATGGGGCTCTCTATACATTTAAAAAAACATGTATAAAAAAATTGCACATTGTTCAAAGCAAAATGTGCAAAATATATATCATCAAATAACTGAGAAGAAAGAGCAAAAGAGGGTTTGTTTTAAATGTGGGTTTCGGGTTGAGGGTAAGGTTTTGGGTTTGAATTTGAATGTGAGTTTCGGGTTTGAGTTTTTATTGATTTAAATGTGGATTTGTTTTTAAATCATCAAAAAATAAAGCCTCAAATTCAATCAAGCCCAAACCCAAATACGGTAATTAAAATTATAAAAGCCCAAATATTTATTTTTTGGGGCCCCTAATAATAATTTTTTTCTTTTACGCGCAAAATACATGTCTAGATTTACAAGCGGAATACAAATTTGAAGCTCTAAAATTACAAATTATTCAGAGGCCTCAAGGGTGGAGTTGGCCCTGTTCATTTTATTCTCACTCGCACAATATGTAAGTGCCCTATCCCAACTTTTGAACAATTTACTTTCTCATTCTCTCTTAACGAAAAAATAGCTTTTTAGGGAACAATAGATTTATAGAGAGATTTTAGAGAAATTATGAGAGGGGTTAAATAACATAAGAGGGTGGTCACAAGAAAAGTAAAGATAAAGCAAGGGTATTTTTTGGTCTTAAGAAAAAATAACGATTAAAATAATATCAAGTTTGGTTAAAAATTAAATCGGTTTGTGTTATATTGCGGATAGTGTTTTGACATCATGAAATTGTGGATGATGTTTTTACAGTATTAAATTTTGTTGGTAATGTCTGTGCAAAAAGAACCCAAAAAAGATAAGCCCATTATTCATAGGGGTGGGCCGGATGACAAAATGGGTCAGCATTTAGGCTAGATCAAACAATCTAACTTTATGATCTACCAACATTTTTATAGGATCACTTATTAAGGATCCAAACCCACTTAAAATTGCCACGAAAAATATCTCCTCTTCTTACAGTTATGGTTTTGTGCTCTCTCTGACCACATCAGCAATCGCCGCCCAAATCCAAAAATCTCTTGGAAGAGTTGGAATTATAAACAAACCAATCCTAATTTTATAACTGAGTAAACACGTGTAATATACGGCAAACTAAATTAACCAAACATATCCGTATGATGCACGTGCAGCTCCTAAAAAAGGAATATCTTAACAAATGCCTCCATTTAAAATGTGAAAATTAGCATATACCCCCACTATTTTTAAAAACTAAGAAATACTCATATTTCTAATATTATAATGGGAGAAGAGCTTAGTGCCATTTGTAAATATTTTATCAATCTACCAACCCGTGCAATACACGTGTATAACTATTTTAAGGAGATTCTAAGTTTAAATCCAAATTATGTCTAAATGTTTATTTTAAAAAACTATATTTATTAAGACGTGCATCGCACGTGCAAATTACTAGTTCAATAAAATGGAATCCCAATCTCACCTCAAAACCAAACCTGGCATACCAAACCAAACGAGTCCCCAATTCCCACAACCTCCCTAATCTCCACTCTCCTACTCGCCGCCCAATTCCCCCCAAACCAATCCGAAACCCTAACCGCCCTCCCCACCGTCCACCAACTAATCGGATCCCTCATCTCCCAAATCGAGGAATCCGCTTCTAGGGTTGACGAGGACGAACCCATGCACGATCGGAAAGAGGGGGAATTGGAAGTGGAGGAGTTCGACGAGTCGAAAACCATAGAGGAGGTGGAAGAAGGGATGGGGGAGTGCGTGCTTCAGGGGAAGCGGAGGAAGAGGCAGGTGCGCTGCTGATATGGTGGAGGAGATCTCGGCCGTACATCAGATGGATCGACGGCGGGCGGCGCTAGATATGGTTTTCCAGTTCCATGCATGAATCCAAAGATGGAGGTTTGTAACAAATTCGAGATTCGTCTACTTGCACATACCTATTTGAGTGTTTGAAAGTTTATTAGATTCATTTGCATGTGCATTGCACGGGTTTATTTTCATCATTTTTTAAGAATGTAGAAAATTATTCACAACAGGTTAATTATGAATGTATGATTACATGAAGCATTTAATTGTGTATGCATTGTACTTTTCTAAGGACGACTTAAATTGGCTTCATGCACACTGTAGGTTAAATTGTGGATAAAATAGTAAAGAAGATGGTAAAGATGCGTGGTTGTGTTGAGTGCCTGTGTGTAAGCGACTAATTGTCTTAGTGGAAGTGGCTAAAAGGAACACTAGCTTTCAAAAGTAAGCTTGCTATTTTGTAGATCAATCACAAGCAGTGGTGCTTAGTTGTCAACCTTGTGATAGGATAGAGCACATATTGGTGACTGGCATGCGCTTCAGTGATGTTTTATTTTGCATAGATTTAGTTGGATTACATAATATACATATACATTGTCAATTATGTCTGAGGAGTACTTGTCACTCCTTTTCTAGTATGCCTCCATTTTTAGCTTTTAGAGTATTTTTCACGGCTATAAACTAAAATGCACAAGTCTAGAAATACTGTTCGGTCTCGACACAAGTACAATACAGCCTTACAGGAAATGTCAATGTAAGAATTAGGGCAGGAAATAAATTGTGAGTAGGGAAGGGGAAAAAGGAGTTAGTTCCCTAACAAAAAGGGGGTTAGCTCCTGATCATCCAATAAGGCCATGGGAACAGGGCCGGCCCTGAGTTCTGGGGGGCTCGAGGCGAACTTCCAAAATGGGCCCCCCCTGCCCCCATACATTTAAAAAAAAACATGTATAAAAAAATTTGCCAAAGCAAAATATGCAAAATTTGCACATTGTTCAAAGCAAAATATGCAAAATATATATCATTGAATAACAAGTTACTCATAAGCATCATACATATATGCAAATTAGAGTGAAAACATATAATCAAATATGCAAAACCTGTCAATGGAAAGCTCTGATTGTATCTCATTTAATGCATGAAGCTGCTGCAACAATTCACCTCCACATCTACATAGATGAAATGAAAATTATGAATTAGAAACAAAAAATTATGAAATGAAAATGAAATAGTACTGAAGTGAAGAAATGAAACATAGGAGAAATATAAACATTAAAGAGTTATACCTACATCATTAATCATCCCAGTGCATGACTTCTTCTCGCATTCCGTGCAGCAAACTCACTAATTAAATGTTCATAATCAAGCTTTTCTACCATCGCCTTCTCAATACATAGTAGGCCTAATCCATTCAATCTCTCTTGAGACATGGTTGATCGAAGATAAGACGTGACAATTTTCAACTTCGAAAAATTTCTTTCTGCAGAAGCAACAGTAACTGGTATGGTCAACAAAATACAATACGCGATCCATGCATATGGAAATATACCATCCATTCTTTGCAAATAATTAAGCACATCAATTGCTTTTTTTTGCTTTCGATGGTACAATTAATCTGAGGCACTTCAACTCTAAAAACAGATCATCCCTATTAATATCATAATGTGAGTCGTGATGTAGAAACTCTTTGAGAGTGGCATAACAAGCTTTCAACTCATCATCATGTAGACTTCTCAACTTCTCCAAATCAAACAAAAAACCAAAGATTTGTTCATATTTTACAAATTGTTCAAACCTACTGTTAAGTGAAGGAATAGCTTGATCTACTACAGTTATGAAGTAATGAATCCTAAATTCTTCTTTAGGTGATTGTGTTGTTTCTTCACTACCACTTTCATCAAATTTCCTCTTTCTATAGACGACACGCTTCTTTACGAAAACAGCTTCAACTCCCAATTTCTCTGCAACTATTTTAACTTCAGTCATAGCCTCCATAAAACCAGTTTCTCTGTACTCTTCAAAAAATGCAATGAGCCCTTTTAATTGAAGTATAGCAACATCAATATGCATGTCTTTCTCTTGCAAGTATTTACTGACAGAATTAACAGTAAATAATATATTGTGCCAAATAATCATACTCAGTAAAAACTCCCAATTCTCCATCTCATTTATTGCTAAGGAACCAACTTCACTCTTGATCTTAGGATCTATATCACTGTTTGCCAATTCAATTAATGCATCTCTTATCTCCACGGGTTGAAATCTTATTGCTCTAACACTTTCAACACGGCTTTTCCAACGAGTTTGTGATAATGTCTTAAGCGTGAGATTTGACACATGTCTTTTCAAAATATTCCATTGCTTTGTAGAAGATGAAAATAACGTATACAAACGTTGTACAACTCCAAAGAAAGACAGCTTTGATACAACAGTTGGCCATATCACAAATTGCAAGATTAAGACAGTGACAACCACAGGGCGTGTAAAAAGCTCTAGGATTAATAGTAATTAACCTGTTTTGCACACCTTTGTTCTTCCCCTTCATATTAGAACCGTTGTCATAACCCTGTCCACTAACATTAAAAATATCAAGCCCAAGAACCATCAGAACATCTTCAAATACTTTAAAAAGTCCCAATCCGGATGTATCATCTACAACTAAAAATTTTAAAAAGAATTCTTCCACCTTATCGAACTTTTTGAAACATCAACACAACGTATGACCAGAGACATCTGTTTCTCATGACTTGCATCTAGAGTACAATCAAGTATTACTGAATAATACTTTGCTTCTTTGATTGTTTTAATGATTGCACCTTTTACCTCACTTGTCAACAATTCTATCCATTTATTTTGAATTTTGTGACTAAGATAATGCTTGCGAGATTTGCCGCTTTGGAATTTCCTAATGTGTTCTTTCATGATGGGATTAAATTTGGCAATCATTTCAATCATGCTTAAGAAATTACCATTATTCTCTTCATAAATCTTCTCATTGTCACCACGAAATGCCAATGCATTTTTTGTTAGTGTTTTAATTACAGCAATAATTCTTAACAAAGCATGTCTCCAATGTTCTTTTTCCTTTATAATTAGTAGTTCCACACATCTGTCAATAACTTCATGTTTTTTGAGTCTCGTTTCCAATTCAAGCCAACTTGTCATGCAATTAATGTGGTCTTCACTCTCTTCATGACTTTGAAGTCTATGACTAATATTATGCTACTGTTTAAACCCTTCACTTAACAATTTATTATTGTTCCCTTCTTTCTTGAACAATTTACAACAAAAACAAAATACTTTATCCAAACCAGTTGAATAAACAAGCCATCTTCTATCATACTTTTCCCCAGTTAACAACAATCGAGTGTAGTGTACACAAGAAAAATGTCTACCTTCGTCATCTTTAGGAAAATCAATATCAACTCTAATGGGCTCTCTTTCAACTAATAAATCCCAAACTTTTGGATCAATAATCTCCCAATTTATTGGATCATAAATATTTATAGACCTACATTCTTCATTTTGATTTGGTTCTGCCTTTTCATCACCCACATTCAAATTAACATTCTCATTCAACTCATGAATTGGTTCTTCATTTTCATCACCCACATTCAACTCTTGATGTTCTTGAACTTCTTCTTCATTAGCATTACCACTTGAGATTGGTTTGTTGGTAAGAAATTTATCAAATGCCCCAACTTGAGATTGTATAAATTTATTTTCTTCTTGTTTCTTCTTTCTTTTGCGCCAGACACATATTTACGAGGCATGATAAAACTGGAAAAAGAAATAAAATTTTGAATTAAGCCTAACATATCAATTTTCAACTTAATTAAGCAACTATTCAACTTAATTAACATAATTAACATAAAATTAAGCAACTCAATAACTCACTAATCTATTCAACTTTATTAACATAAAATTGAACTCAAGATGATTAAAAAACCTAACATTCAACTAATGTTAAGCTAACATTCAACCTAACATTCAACTGAAATTGAATGTAGAAACTTAAGTTCAACATTAAATCCTTTTTTATCCCAAAATTAATTTAGATAAAATAGGCTAGTACTAAAGATGTCTGCCTATATTGAGTTGTCGAGTTTAGTATAATCATCCTTTGGATGGAAACAAAGTGTTGTTCTTATGGAATTCATTGTTTTAAGGAATTATCTACAAATACTAGCCCTAGATAGCATATCAAACAGTAACAGAAGACCACCAAACTACAAAAATTAAATTCTCATTTGAAAGAGACTAATGAATCTCGAACATTTAATCATCATAAAGATAACTTACTGCAGGCATGAAAATACCACACTGATAAAATGTAAAGCTTTAAGATGGGGTAACAACTGCAAGAAATATATGCTTGCAGCTTGTATTATCCTGGAATTTGCACTGACCAAACTCTCCTAGCCCAATACATCTGAAACATGGAACTAACATTTTTGCTATTCTTACTCAGTGGATGCCAATCGCAGAATTTGCAGAACAACCTTTTGCTCTGAAGCATGTGCTCTTGAAGTACATTATTGACATTACATTGGCAAAGGCTAACAAGTCATATACTGGATTTTCGCCTGTGTGTATAAAATCAGCTTTCTCAGATAGGCAGAGCTATCTGTATTTCAATGACCGGGATCTCAACCAACCATCAAGATCTGATCTTATATATGAGGACAATTAAGTTACTTTGTACATTAGCTATTATTTTGTGTACTATTATTTGATTACTAACCTGTAAATTACCTGCTTTTTTAACGGCATGAATATTAAAAGATTGTACGACATTCTGTATATCTTTCACTATATGTAGGAGCTTTCATTCATTTATATTTAAATCTGTAAAGTAGGGCTGGCAACATATAAGCCCGTGCCTGACGAATGGCTTTGCCTATAATGAGTCTAATGACGAATGGCTTTGCCTCAATTTCTTCTCCAATCTCTCTCTTGATTCTTCCATAACACTCTCTTTTACCGAATTCACTCCATTCACACCCGATCTATAACTAAACTCACCATAAATCTCAGGATAAATGCATTTAACTAAATTTACAAACCGTAAACCCTAGAATGCGATAGAATTCAAGAAAATCAGCAGATAAAACTGAAATTATTCCTTCAAATTCGGAGGAAAAAATAGAGTTTTTTGAAATTTATTACCTTCGATTGGTTACAGATCCAGAGAGAAGAAGCACCTCGGAAAGCGTGCCGCCGTCGATCTGAAGGCGCCGTTCGGGATGAGACTGGTTACAGATCCGGAGAGAAGAATCAGGCTGAGATGGGATTTGGTCACCGTTTGGGAGCAAAGAAGGCGCCGTTAGGGTTTCGGATTTTTTGGGGAAAAGAAGGATTGAAGGAACAGGTGGGAAAGTGGGAGTGGGAGTTCGGGTTTGGGTTTTGGGGAAAAGAAGGAAGTGGTTGGGTTTTGTTTTAAAAAAGGGTTTGGGTAATCGGGTTTGATATCCATTTAAATGTGGATTTGTTTTAAATCACTCAAATTTAAAACCTCAATTTCAATCAAGCCTTCCAGAGTCCCCCCAAATAATTTTTAAATTTTTTTAAAGGATCAAATAATTATTTTGGGGGTCCCTAATAATATTTTATTTTATTTTTACGCGCAAAATACGTGCCTATATTTACAAGGAAAGTTCAAAATTGGGGGCCCCTAAAATCGCAAAATCCGTGGGGGTCTAAGGCAGCCGCCTTACCCACCTATATAGTGGGGCCGGCCCTGCATGGGAAGGAACATTTTCTTCTAGGTTCCTCGTTTCGCTGATATGTTTGTAGTGAAAGCGCACTACTCAGGATAGGTAATTTATAAGATGAAGATGCTATTCTCCAGTACTAGTATAATGCACGTGCGATGCACGCGTACAAAAAACATGTATACTAATATAGCTCACGACAGTGGGTGACTACTCGTAATAACTCAGAATCTTAAAATCTCCACAAATGCAAGGCATCAAAAATTAATATCAGAAGGTAATGCTAAATGGAAAAAAAAAGTATTATGACTGAAACCCAAAAATCTTTAAATCGTTAAAACGAAACCCCAAAAATCTTACCTTGTTGGCTGTTGAGAATCTATTACAGTTGGAGGGAGAGCAAGGGACATAGTTGAATTTTTATTTAGAGTGAAAAAAGAACCGAATGCAATTTGGTGTATATATATAGAGGATGAAGGATTAATATGGAAGGTTATCAAGGGTAGTTCAAGGGCTTCACAATTTATTCATTTTGATCTTTGCGTGCATGTGTTAATTATTTTCCCAATACATGCAAATCATACTATACTTTTGAGTTTCTCAAGGTTAATTATTGGCTTCACAATTTATATTCATTTTGAACTTTGAATGCATGTATTTTCCCGATACATGCAAATCATACTGGTGTTTGAGTTTCTCAAGGTTAATTATCTCAATTTGAAGAAATCATACTATATTTTTTAGTTTCTCAAGGTTAATTATCTCAATTTGAGGGCATTTTCATAGTACATGCATTCTCATTTCTCACACTAAGACATTACACTTCAATATACAGATAGATCCATATACAATATGAACTCAAAATTTCCCATACATTCAGTTAATCATAATACTTAAAACCGAATCCACAATAATACTCTTTATGTTCCTTCTTCATTAAAAACTACAACAATATTTCCTACTTTCATCTTCACTCACGTTCTTAGTCAATTTTTCGTCCTTTCACCAGCATGAATCCCGTATCCAACTCTTCCTTACAATACTCTCGAGCCAGCCACCATTTCACATACATCATTATATGCTACTGAAAACCCATTTCACATACATCATTATACGCTATTGAACACCTCTGCTAGTTCAATTCTCAAGTTACCTCCACTATGTTCTCAAATCTTCATCAATATATAGATTAGCAAAACCAACTAATTTTACAAATGTGCCGCTGCTTCCCAACTATAATTTTAACACTCATACGAAGCACTACAATGTAGGATAAATTCCTTCACTAACCTGGTCTTGTAAAGTGCTACATGTGAGACTGCAAATTGCAACATATCGATTCATTTCTGTCAAATTTGATGGTTTCACACATATTCATGTTTCCTAAATTAATGATAGTGGCATACCCCCACATTTGCAGCAACCATGTTTCAAGGTAGAGAGATTCAAAAGCATTTCAAGAACTATGTACACGATGAACCTCTAAATTCACTGTAATACTCTTTAACTCACCAATGTCAATGAAACCAACAATAACATTCCTCTGACTCTTCGTAGAGAACCCCGGTATCTCCATGGCTTCATCAATCTGAAGACCCATAATGTCCCATGAATGAGTAGTATGCAAGCTTCTCTTCTCATTTTGAAACACCGAAACCACATTGGGCATCTCTGTAATCAAACAATATATCACATAACACAATCCAAAAAAGTTATTCCAAAACAAAACAAAAAACAAAACAAAACAAAAAAAACCCCTCAAATCTCAAATTACCAGCCAACTTTGATGCTTGTTCTTGAGTCAACTTCGCAGCAAACCCTCTAAACCCATTACTATAGCTATAAATATGGGATTCCTTTGCTTTCTCAATGTTGTCCAAAATAACCAACACTATTCAATCCTTTTCCATTTAAAATACCAACAATTCTACAAATCCATTTCATAAAAGTTATAAATAAAAAATAAAAATAAATAAAATAAATATTAAATAAAAAACCACCTTCCGTCATGAATAGAAGCAAGCATTTGGTGGGTTTGCTTCGAAATCTCATCTGGGTTTTCTCCATAATTGCTTCCCATGTAGACCACATACACCTACAATGGGGTAATAACAAACGTGAGGAAATTGGACTAAAAATAACCAAACATTACATTGAAACTCATTCACCTGAGAAGAGAAGTACAGTTTTGGTCCATTCATCAGTGCCAAAGAGAATAAAACAAATTCAAGATCCAGTTAATATACAAATAAAAGGCAGCATCAAACCTTTCTAACCAAAAGTCAAATAAAAAAAAAGTAAAACCAAATCCAGATCCCAAATTTTAAAGCTAAGTATGAGGATCGGATAGGCCAAACACCAATATAGACTCAAAACAACATCATCTTGATCTCAACTGACCCCCAATTATGGATAGATTCCAGATTGATCGATCGATACCGTAATAAACCATTCCTTTTCTTGTTGCATAATAAAATAGCATCACAAAAGTGATTAGAAGAATGAAATAAAAAAAAGTACCGATGGTAGGGATGGTGGTGACGATCTCGCCGAGCTTGAGCTTGTAGAGTATGGTCGTCTTACCAGCGGCATCGAGACCCACCATGAAGATCCTCATCTCCCTCTTCGCGAACAAACGGCTGAACAGCTTTCCAAACGACAACCCCATAATTTTCTTTCTTTCTTTCTTTCTTTCTTTCTCCTCTTTGATTCTGCTGCTGGTTTGAAAAGAAGAGATCGGAGATCTGGATTTCAAAGTTAAAGATCTCAGATCTACGAATTCATCAAAAGATTAGATGATATGATATGAGATCGGATGTAATATTAACCTGTGATTGAGAGGAAGGGTTCTTCTTCGTCTTCTTCTCTGAAAGTGAGTTTCTCCTAAAATTAATGAATTGAAATGAGAAAAGTTGTTTATCTCTCTCTATATCTCTATGTTTATGGGAGAGGAATCGGCCGGGGTTGAGATAGAGAGAGATTGAAGTAAATGTGAAGCGAAAATTACGTTGGTGCTCTCTGATTGTTTAGAGATCAGGGGTAAAAATTGACAGAATTAATCCTATATTTTTTTTTAGCCTTTTGATATTTATGGGGGCATGATAGTAAAAAGCCGCCAAAATGAGGCTTTGCTTAATAATAGTATAGATTAGTTAAAATTTACCCTGTAAATCAGAAGTACCGGTTAAATATTCAGAATGCACTGATGATGAAAAAAAAAACAGTGTGAGCAAGAAAGCTATTTATACTTAATGTAAAACATTTGAAGGAGATTTCTCTGCTTTCCAGTTGTGTATGGTGCCTGCTTCGTATTTGTTTTACATTCTTTAGTTAGCCTATATTCCCTACATGGTCAGTAAACAAAGTGGAAACATTTACAAGGATTTGTCCAACTTTATTGCTAGAGATTCCGTTGAATTGTCATAACAAATTAAGTTTCTATATTATTTATTTGCTAGCAATCAATAATATTATTGATTCTGTGATTTCTTTCAATTTATAATTCATTTCCTTCATGTATTAGAATTTTTTCCCCTTCTTATTATCCTTTCATTTCTTATTATTTATTAAGAGTCCCCAAAAAATGTAATTGGTAAGGGGTGTTAAGTGTTAACTTTTCGAATGTTTAGGTTTCTCCAGATCATGACCTGCTATCCAAATGGAAACTCTGGGGGACTGGCCTTGAATAATGAAGTAGATTGCTGGTTCTATATGTATTCAAAAGCCCCGCACTAATCTTATCCCTTTGTCTGGCGACGAGCAATTAAAGAATATGGAATAAATTGGGACGAAGGTAGAGAAAGAGAGAGAGAGATATGTGTTGGTTCAGCCTTAGACACAGGTCGTATAAGGCCAAAATTTGCTCCAATTCAGGTTCAGCTAATATGCCTTAGTTATTCCAATAGTCTTGATCCCTTTTTTTTGGCATCCCTTAGTTTGCTCGTTTTACTAAATTCGTTTGACATTAGAATTTTGAAGTTCTAAAAGTATTTATAATATTATAGGACTAGATTTGCCATTGGGTACGTGCCTACGGCACATCTTCAGAACGATACAACATATGAAAAGTCTTATAAACAGTAAAACAACAATTATGTAGCTCAAGTTTGAATAATATGACAATAATTAGTTGTAAATAAAAGTCCATGTATATGTTGAAAAATAATTATAAATCGGGGTGTAAAACCCAACTTCTTAGAATTTTGAGGGTGGAAAATGATGAAATTTAACTGTTGAGGAGATATTTGTAATTTTCAATATAACACGAGCAATAAAAAAACATAAAAAACTGAAAATTTACAAATCTGAAATCTGAAAATCTAAAGGAGTAAATAGAGAGAGAGAATGAGAGAAATATGAAAAAGTGAAGAGAGGAGAGAAATAGTAATAAAGTAAATTGTTTTTTAGTTTTGGGGGGAAAAATTGGTTCGGGGGGGGGGATTTTTTGGGGGGAAAAATATGTTTTGAGTGGGTGAATCTGAACCGTTGATTTTGTTTCGATTGAAGGGGAACCACTTGATAGCTTTTTTAAAAATTGTCTTGTGTTTTATTATATAGATAATTTATTAGAGAATACCATAAAGTTTACTATGTTAGTATGTTCTATTGTAAAATACCCTAATTCACATTATGTTATCAGCTACACTAAATCGATATTCAACTGTCTGATAATGAACTAACTTATAAACATGTGTAAAACTAAGATACCCTCCCTTTTATTTCGTTGTCTTTTTACATATCGAAAGTTCCAAAGTGAATTTGAGAGGCTTTAGGGTAGTTGCAAATAACAAAGTGCAGATAATGGTATTTTTACAACAAAAAGTAGTAAACTTTATGGTATTTTTTGATAAATTGTCCATTAATATATGTTTACTTTTGGATATAAGGTCTTGGCATAATGTTAGAAACTCCTTGGGAAATGCTAAGTTTTAAATGTTCAGAAAAGAGAGTACAAGAAGTGGGTAAGAAAAGTAAAGAGATGACAGAGTTGGAAGATATACTAATTAAGGCATTATGTGGGAACAATGGAGTTGCAAACAGGTGGAAGAAGAAAGGGTAGAAAGAACCAATTTGTTTATATTTCGTAGAATTTTAATAGCCTTCGAGGTGATCATTTGAGAGTAAATTGATGTAGTCTAATTATATTTTGTTGAACTTGATGGTTCCATTATCATCAGTTGTCAAAATTAACTCATATCCTGGTTTAAAGCCACTTTGAATGGTCTAAAACATGGAGTGAAAGTTGATGTCCTCTTGTTTCTGGTAAAAGTTGGTCACTTGGACTAATTAGGTTGGAAACCGGTGTCTAATCTTTTTGATTTCGTCCACGTTTTGTAGATCAAGGAACATTTGTATCAGGTGAAAGCATCATCCTATGAGTTTTATATATATAGAGATTTGATACAATTTATGGCATTTGAAAAATTTCTTGAACACATCCAGATGCTATGAAATTTTACTGGCATGGTATAGACATATGCAGACACTTAATAACATAAATCACACAAAATTACACTCATGATGCAGCAAGATATAGCATACAGAAGCTCAAACAATGACTAGGCAATTAGAAAACATGAAGATTTGAGAAAAAAGTTACCCACTTGTGGCTTAGGTGTTATGAGATCCCTTATTTGCTTGAGCTTCTCCCCTTGGACTTTCTGTTTGCTATTGAAGATCCTAGCTTTCACAAAATAGTCTTACTAATTAATCTAAAATTCCAATAAAACTAATACTAGATTAAAATAACTATCTTTACCTTGTACTCTTTAGTTCTTACTCTATGGTCTAAACTTGTCTTTAAGAGTTTTATGGATGAAGAGAGTGGATATGGAAAATTGATGGAGAACTAGATGGAAAAAAGGTTATAAACTGAGGTGAGAGTTATGTGTCACAGTTGGTGGTAAAATGGGCTTCCACTTAGGCAGTGGCGGAGCCAGATCTTTTCCACTAGAGGGGCAAACTAGAAAAATATTTTATAATTGCTAATGAAATTTTACATCTAGTTGGATTTTGATCTAGTACAATTTGCATGACTATAAATGCTACAAAATAATTATAAAAAATTTAATGCAATAAAATAATCTTTTTCATCAGTTTATTAAACAATCTTTTATGGATCTCTTACTAATAAGATGCACAATGTAAGAAACATCAAACACTAATTTGAAGAAAAGCATTTTACACTAAAAAATGAATAAATTGATGAGATTAAAAGTTAAGGACGTGTGATCAAACATTCAAATTCAAAAACTTAGCCACAAAATTCAGTCACATAATCAACTTTTCAAGGAAAATTAGAATAAGCGCTAAGTGCACATGTATGTGTGTCTACTTTTTGAAGAAAATTAAAATAAGCACCAAGTGCGCACTCGCATGCGTGAGTGGAGGGAGTATGCAAATAAAGGTTTATTGTCCCATACCGAAAAAGAAAGTGCACTATGTTCTCTGTATGTGAAGTTTAACACTTAATCACACTAATGAAATGGTAGTTTAACATTCATGTAATGATAATAGATTACATGAATAGATTTATCTCTTACAAGAAAGAAGATATTAAGAGCCTTGAAGGCCTATTGTTAAGAGTCAATCAATTAACAGGGGCATTAGGATTCGAAGATTCAATTAACATATGCTATCAACTGTTTAGCTAAGTTTATCCTTATCCATATACCCTTTTTGTTCTAGATTTAGGGGCGCAACTGCTCCCCTTTTCCTTCTATGCCACTGCCACTGCACGTAGGTGTCGTGCAAGGATGAAATCAGCCTCCACCGTGGCACCGTTTATACTGTGTATCACTACCTAGAAGGAGATAATCAACGGATCGAGCATGCTAAATATAATTTATGGTTCGAGGATTAGGGGCAACATTTGCTGAAATTTTGAATCGAACCAAGCTTCATTAATAGAACTATAACGCCTCGGGTCCGCTTAGCACCATGCATGCTTACGCACGTCTACGCGCCCTACAAAATCTAACTCCACCACAGGGCACAACCTCACCATATAGGTACTTTTGGATCATTGACAATTCTATATAAATACTCATCACTCACTTTATAAATCTGATATGAGACTATGTTAATATAGGGGTATCACAATCACCTCTCATTTGGACTTAGCGTCATCGCTAAACTCGAGACCACATCCAATCCAGGACTTCCTTTCTAGCTGATGTGATCCATATGGATGCCACTATTTTTAACCTGTCATCGTACTGCCAGTGTATTGTCCCTGGCCCTATCTGTGACAGTCTGTACATCTACTATGGCAGCACCGTCAGTGTCGAAAGTCGGCGATACTACTTTGTTGCGCCCCGGTTTCTATACTCTGAAAACTCGTGACACATCCAGAATCTTTCACTTTAAATGAGTACATTACATTATATATCACATGAAATTAATAACTTTTATTACTTTGGGTCTTATTACATTGTACAAGGATGTCTACATGCAGAATTACATCATGATTACATTATTCAATATTCAACTTTCACTTAAAGGCTCCACAATGCTCGAGTCCCCGCTCCCACGATTAGGTCATGCAAACTAATTAACTATGGGCACGTCAGTTATGCAACTGATGCAAGGCTGATGATAGTAACGAACTCTAATAAATCTCTTAACAATGAAATTATTGCCAAACAAAGTGAGTGTTTTATGGGTTTATATATATATACTAGATATGTCAGTGTATGTCATAACTCTAGAAATCTAATGCACAAAAAATGTACATGATGCTCTTCTCTAATGCACGCCTGTCTGGGAACCTATGTTGCCCATACAACATGTTCCGTAAACAAGCTTCTATCAGATTTCTTTTTATAGGGTTCAATCCCTCGCAATGCCAACCTACTCATGTATTCTCCTCTGTTTTTGACATTTAATTAGTGATTGGTAAGGTTGCAGCTCCTGCTATTTCTGCTATTGCAGTCAGACCTTTAGTCATTCTATTCTACCGGGACTCTGTAGTCTTTCTCCGCTCCCTGAATATGAACATTCCACTCTGCCGGATCCTGCGGTCTTTCTCCAGTTCTGGACCTTACCAAAAGTTATCATGAACATAAAGACGACGCCACAGGCCTACCCCCTGCTTCGCCGAGAGACTCGGAGTTAAACTCTCGCTCACCATTCGTATTTCATAACATAGAACATTGAGGGTACATCTCCTATGTTTCGACAGGAGCCTGCGGCCTATACATCCACATCTCGCCCATAACATTAGATCTCAGAAATTAACGGTTGAGACAGTGCTACATGTGTCCCCTTGACAGGTGAATACATCTTCCAACTAGTGCATGTCCTTACAATCATTAACAAACACTGCCTAGAGCTAGCATCACCCTACCGGCTTTATATCAACAATACTTGGAATACTTGTCAAACCTGGCCTATTCCTGCATCCTAGAAAGCACATCACTGCAGGCACCCGGGGTCTCGCTCAGCTTCTAGAACCCAAACACGTAGGTTATTGCTCAAGGCTATAAGCTAGAATATCTTACAACAACCTCATCTTAATTAGATATCACAGAAATTAGAGGGTATTGGTTACTCAGAATTTCTAGGTCGAATCGAAATTTAAACTAGGTTTTTCTTGTATTCAAAACAGTCTGTTCTATCAATTATTGCTCGACTCGTAAGCCTCGCACAATTCCTAAGTTGATTTTTAGTAAGTGTGGGCTAAGGTCAAGTTGATTTATGCCTAAACAAGTTCCGGTAAGTTGAAGTGGTTTTAGCTTAGATCAACCTAGAACTAACCTTTAGTCTTGCTTAGTTCTTGTAGCATAATAATTTGTGAGAATGAGTTGAGCGTTGAGATTTGGGAATTTAATATTAGAGCTTGTATTCCATTAGAAAGCTAGATCGAAAATTTAAGATTAATTAATAGAGTGCGATTGAAAGATGTGCGAGACTTGCGAGTCGAGCAATAATTGATAAAACAGACTCTTTTGAATGCGAGGGAACCCTAGTTTCAATTTTGATTCGACTTAGGAATTCGGAGTAACCAATATCCTCTAGTCTCTGTGATATCTAATTAAGTTGAGGCTATTGTGAGAGATTCTAGTTCATAGCCTTGAGCAATAACCTAGATGTTTGGGTTCTAGAAGCTGAGCAAGACCCATGGTGCTGGCAGTGCTGTGCTTCCTAGGAAGCGAGGATAAGCAAGGTTTGACAACTATTCCAAGTATTTTGATATAAGGCCGTAAGGTGACGCTAGCTCTAGGCAGTGTTTTTTAATGATTGTAAGGACATACACTAGTTGGAAGTTGTATTCACCTGTCAAGGGGATACATGTCGCGTTGTCTCGGCTGTTAATTTCTGGGATCTAGCGTTAAGGACGGGAGGCAGATGTATGGGCCGCCGACTCCTGTCGGAATGGACCTGTAAGTGTCCGTCAATGTTCCCTGTTATCAAATACAAATGGGGAGTGAGAGTTTAACTCTGAGTCTTTTGACGAAGTAGGGGAAGGCTTGCAGGGTCGCCTTTATGTTCGTGATAACTTTTGGTAGGGTCCGGGAGCGGAGACTCAAGCATTGTGGAGCATCCAAGCGAAAGTTGAATCTTGAATAATGTAATTCCTCATGTAGACATCCTTGTACAATGTAATAAGATTCAATGTAATAAAAGTTTTTAATTTCTTGTGAAATATACTGTGTTTTGTATTCGTTTGAAATGATAGATTATGGATGTGTCACGAGTTTCCAGAGTATGGAAATCAGGGCGCTACAAGAACAATAGAGGGTTATATCTATTGTCAATTTTTAAAATTTTGAATTTTTCGCTTTTTGGCCAGCTTTTGTGGGTCATAATACACTCTCTTTTGGCTGATTTCAAGAGATTCTGAAAATTGCCAAGTCTTTTGCCGACTTCCCTGTGTTGAAGTCTTGGATTTGGCTTATTTCGAGGATTTTTTAAATTAAGCATGTTGAACTTTTTCTCAGCAGACTTTGAGCAAATTAAATAATTCTTAGTTTATAGTTGTCTTCAAGATATACTGAAAGATTTCAATGTTTTGCCCAATTTCAATGGGTTATATAGTCTAATGATTCTGGCTAGAAGTTCATTTTTTTTGGTTGATTCAAGAGATGCTAAAAGTTCTCAAATTTTTAATCGACTCATGGGGTCAAGTGACCAGCTTTTGTGGATTGCTCATTTCAAGAAATTCTGAATTTTTTTATCCGTTGGGTTTGAAGTTTAAAATGAGTTTTCTGTTTTTAAACTCAGAAAAAGGGTCACGTGTGTTTGGATACCAAATTTTTTGGAAAAGTATTTTAAATTTTTTTCTTCTGAAAATCACACTTAAAAGTGGCTTTTTTGAAAACACATTTACTTGTTTTCTGAAACCACCTTTTTGAAATTTCCCCAAAATCTTCAAAAAATCTTAAACTGTTTTATTTGTGTGTGTATGTGTGTGTGTATAGTAAAAGGGATATGAGCAACTAGCTCATTTAGTAAATGAGCAATTGATGAGGTGACATGCATGTGATACATTGGGAAACTAACAATTTTTAGGATTTTTCAATCACATGCAAGCCACATCATCAATTACTCATTTACTATAAGGGCTAGTTGCTCACACCTCTTTCTCCCATATATCGATCGGACGGTGGAGAACACTGAATTCCAACCCATTGAAAACGGATCCGTTTTCAATGGAGCAAAAGCCATATATATATATATATATATATATATATATATATATATATATATATATATATGGCTTTTGCTCCATTGAAAACGGATCCGTTTTCAATGGGTTGGAATTCAGTGTTCTCCACCGTCCGATCGATCTTGGTCTTGATCAGCGGATCAGATCAAGATCCGCTTAAGTCTCCCACTAACGTTCCCAAAAGCGGAGGGGTATTTTCGTCACTTCACGCCAAAAAACGTTTGGGACTTGGCAATTTTTTGGCGTGGAGTTTTTTTTTGTCGAAAAATTCACTTAGGCCGTTGTTGGAAACGACCTAGGTTGTTTGAATTTTATTTTTTGAAAAAAATTGTACTTAGGCCGTTGTCTGTAGGTTGTTTTTAAAAATTTTTTTTTTAACTTAGGCCGTTGTATGGAACAACGGCTTAACTATGTACAAGTGTTTTTCCAAACACTTGTACATACTCAGATCTTCATCTCCCTCACAACTCTCTCTCGCTAGTTGAGCTCGATAAACCCAATTCCTCAATCGGAGCTGTCTCTCTATCGAACTGAAAACCCTACCTCTCTCTTGATCGTTGCTTTTCACCGAATCTCTCACTATTCTCAGTCTCTAGACCTCTTCCTTTGAAGATCCCAATTACAAACAAACCCTAACCCATACGAAATCTATCCAACCCTAAAACCCTAATCCCCCTAAATTAGCCAAACCCTACTCCCCCTCCTTTCTCTACAGCAGCAACTTTGCGGCCTCTCGAATAGCCTCATTGTTGAAGGTACTAATTTGTTCCCACTTGAGTAGTTATAACTAGGCTAATTGATTGGAAATTTTTCACCCATGTTTGAGTGTACAATTGCTATATTATGCGTAGGTTTTTATAGAGTAGGTAATTCTAGTTTAATTGGGGAAGTAGATGTTGTATTAGTTGTTGTTGTTTGTTGTTCGATATTAGTAATAGCGCACAAAGCGAAAAAATTTTTATGCAACTTTGCGAGTACGTCGGACACGCCATACACAACCCAACGCAATTCGTAGAAGTGTGTTCGGATTCACGGTTTGAAGTGTACGGCCGTGTATCGCTTTCAATTCATTCCCGTGAGTGAAAGCGATACATCGGCGTATTTTGCAATCCGTGAGTCGAAACTGATCTCTACAAATTTGGTTGGCTCATGTGTTTTGCCGTCGTCCCACTCCCGAAGTTTAGGAATTTGTTGATCTCGTTTGCGCGGATTTGTACCGTATATCAAACAACAACCTCAGTTCAAGAATGAGGGGAATGCGAGCGAGATACGGCCTTATCTTGCAAACCGTGAATCGGAACTTACTCGTAGAAGTTCTGTTACCTTGTGCGCGGCAAGCCGGACCCAATAGAAGAGTTTTGTATTTATATGACGTCGTTTTCGACGTGTTGTCACTTATTTTGCTTCGTATGTATATATCTCTCAATCGTTTGTTAATAAGCTGTTATATATATAATGTGTTATTAATTGACCAATAATATATTTTTATCCCAGATGAACAACGATACGGAGAGTTCTGCTGCCGGCGATAATTTTGTGCGGGTAGAACCAATCACTGATTCCATGCCGATAGTCGAAGACCATCTGAAACCAAAGTTAGGTATGACATTCCCTACTTTAGTTGAGGCCAAGAATTTTTATTCTTCATATGCCCGTTGTGGGGGTTTTGCAATGCGTAAGGGTGGGAATAAATTAAAGAGGAAAATGGAAGTAGATAAGTCATATCTTTGTAATAAAGCTGGGTCGTCGCCGGGTCAACATAGTGATGGTAGACGGGGAACAACCTGTAGAACGGGTTGCAAGGCTTGTGTTCATGTAAAATTGAACGAAGCAAGTAATACGTGGGTGGTGTATTCATTTAACGAAGAACACAATCACGAATTCACCTAACCCGGTAGAAGGCACCTTTTGCTCCGAAACAGGTCCGTGTCAAATACGGATAAAAGGATAATAGATAAAATGAACCAAGCTAATATCCAAACATGTCGACAAATGCTCTTCTTCGAAAGTGCTAGTGGTGGTCACGATCAAGTAGGATTCACAGAAAAAGATGTTAGAAATTTACTTAGAGATTCGCAAGAAGCATTGAAAGGACACGATTCTACAATGCTAATTGATTTTTTCGAATCTAAGAAACAGACGGATTTTTCATTTTTTTATGACATTCAAGTCGATCCCGAAGGGCGGTTGTCACATTGTATGTGGGTAGATAGTATTTGTAGGATGAATTATGAAGAATTTGGCGATGTAGTTTGCTTTGATGCCACGTACAATACGAACCGTTGCAGAATGTTATTTGTTCTGTTTGTTGGAGTGAATCAACATTGGCAATCGACTTTCTTAGGAGGTAGATTCATTCCAAATGAGACGGCCTCTTCATTTGAATGGTTCTTTGAAAAGTGGTTAGGGGTTATGAATCGTGTTCGATCCGGTATTATCACCGATCAAGACCATGGGATCGCTGTCGCAGTTAAGAAAGTTTTTCCCCAGACTCGGCATCGTTTTTGTATGTGGCACATTCTGGATAAGTTACCCCAGGAGATTCGTTTTTCGACCGATGTCGACAAGTTTAGGGAGTCCTTGAAGAATGTAATCTACAATTTCGAATATGTACATGAATTTGTAGAAAAGTGGAATATTTTGATTTCGCAATACGGATTAGAGAGTAACAAATGGTTGAACGATATATTTGATATCCGTGAAAGTTGGGCACCCATCTACGCTAAAGATTCTTTTTGGGCCGGCATGTTGAGTAGCCAACAGGTTGAGTCCGCACATTCTGCCCTGAAGCATCACACAGAAAAAAAATATTCCCTGCATGAATTTGCCGTCATCTTCGACCGTATTTTGGGAAGGCAAAGACACGATGAATTGAAAGAAAATCATCGTAACCGTGAGAAGAGACCGAAGTTGAAG
Organism: Hemerocallis citrina; assembly: GCA_017893485.1. Taxonomy (NCBI): domain Eukaryota; kingdom Viridiplantae; phylum Streptophyta; class Magnoliopsida; order Asparagales; family Asphodelaceae; genus Hemerocallis; species Hemerocallis citrina. The sequence goes on along the minus strand of CM030362.1, from coordinate 26,793,319 downwards.
AGCGAATGAGCTTTGGAGGCACAAATGGCAAAAACATGTACTTTGAAAATATTTTACAAATTCCAAGATGAAGTCACAAAAAGCTTCATGTACAATGTGACATTTGTTGCCGATCTTGAGACACCGGATAGTTCAACCTTCCATGTGATACTCTGTGGAGAATCAGAACCGGCTCGCCTTCTTCAATTATGCAAAATCAATGGAATTATTACATGTGCATGTCACTTGTTTGAATTCGTTGCCATTCCTTGCAGGCATATTTTAGCTGTACTTTGTTTCTGCCATCACACATTCCTCCCGGATGTATATATTAAAAGAAGATGGACTAGGGATGTGATGAGAAGAAGTTATACATCAGTTCCAACCGAACCCAATACCGAGAATTTTGCTTCTCGATATTGTGAGTTGAGCTACCATGCAAAACAACTTGTCGATCTCGGTTGTTCCTCCAATGAGAGTTACAAATACACGTCGGAGAATTTGCAGAAGATCATTGACGGGGTTTCTCGGCTACAACCCGAATTAGGTGAACAACCGGAACAGGCCTCACAACCACATGACAGTGTCGAATCCGGAGGTAGTTCACAACCACATGGTAGTGCACAGCCTCATGATCAAGGGAGTGGACACATACCTACACGCACTAGTGATCCATAGCAGTGCACGACAAAGGGACGGCCTCGTGCCAAAAGATTGAGGCCGATTAGAGAGCAACTCCGCATAAAAAATCGAGAAGGTGCCGAAGATGCGGCATTGTCCAAATGAATCATGATTCAAGAAATTGTCCAACTTTATTTGAGGGGTAAGACTCGTACTTTATTTGTTTGTCCCTCATTTAAATTTATTATACTTTATTTGTGGCAAATGAGTTTATTACTAACTAAACCTAATCTTTCAATGAAGGCAAGAAGTAATTCCTTCCGAAGAAGACAGTTCTGAGTTGAGATATGACGATCCACTGTGAATTGTAATTTTTAAAATGTAATTGTTCGGTATATTTATAACTCTTTGTGCAACTTGGTTAATTACCTTTGATTGGTAACTGTAAATGTTCTTGAGACTTAAGTGTCGTTTGTTTGTGTCGTTTGTTAATATTGTTGTTGTACGTAAATGTTGGTTTGTAACTCAATTGTATCAGCTGTAGCTGTACTTGTATTTGTAAATATATATATATTTTTTTAAACCAAGGCCGTTGTTGGAGACAACGGCCTCAGTTATTTCATGAATTTTGTTTGGTATTCAATATAACTAGTTAAAAATGAGCAACATGTCACAGAGCAAAACAATATGTTTTTGATAACCTAGGCCGTTGTCTCCAACAACGGCCTAAGTTATAGTCAAAAAATTGTTATTTTGGGGGTGTTCTCTGACTTGTTGAAGACAAGAGGAGCAACAAGTCAGAGAGCAACCCTCTTATAAATACCTTAGGCCATTGTCTCCAACAACGGCTTAGGTTATAGTCAAAAAGTTGTGATTTTGGGGGTGCTCTCTGACTTGGAGAAGACCAAAGGAGCATCAAGTCAGAGAGCAACCCTATTTCTTATAAATACCTTAGACCGTTGTCTCCAACAACGACCTAGGTTATAGTCAAAAAGTTGTGATTTTGGGGGTGCTCTCTGACTTGGAGAAGACAAAAGGAGCAACAAGTCAGAGAGCAACCCCATTTCTTATAAATACCTTAGGCCTAGTCGAAAAGTTGTGATTTTGGGGGTGTTCTCTGACTTGGAGAAGACAAAAGGAGCAACAAGTCAGAAAGCAACCCCATTTCTTATAAATACCTTAGACCATTGTCTCCAACAACGGCCTAGGTTACAGTCAAAAAGTTGTGATTTTGGAGGTGCTCTTTGACTTGGAGAAGACAAAAGGAGCATCAAGTCAGAGAGCAATCCCATTTCTTATAAACACCTTAGGCCGTTGTCTCTAACAACGGCCTAGGTTGTAGCTTAATACTTGAAAAGAGCAAAAAGTCATGGATCACCCCTTTATATGAAAGCCTTAAGCCTTTGTCTGTAACAACGGCCTAGGTAAGATGTTTTTGGTGTTTTTACAATTTTCTCTTTACTCTTTATGTTCAGTCTCTGTGGAAATTTATACCAAAGACAGATGATCTACACTTGTATATCGTTTAGCTATATTTTTTATGTGCCCATTACTACCACCTTTCAAACCAATATATAATCATGGTGGTTAAATATGTACAAAAAATAATAAAAAATAATTCATAACCATCCATTTTGGGGAAAATTTAAAAAAAAAATAAAATTTATCTGTCTTTACGAACAGTCTCTCTGGAACTATATACCAAAGACAGATGATATACCCGTATATATTGTTTATAATTTTTTATTACGTTACATGTGGGGATGTACATATGATTTTTTCCATATATAGGCTACATGTGGGGATGTACATGTGGTTATGTACTTTAGGTTTTTCCCATATTGAAGTGTGCAATAATAGTAGGCAGTTGTTATCCTAAATAAAATGAACACTCCATTCCTCGACATCGACTTAACATGTGGTTTTTTTCATATATGGTCTACATGTGCGATCTACATGTGGTTTTTCCAATAATGAACTTGTTCTACTACATGTGATCAGATCCAGTTCTTGATGGCTAAGTAATTGGAACCGTTATGGCGTGGCGCTTTAAAGCCAACTTAGGCTTTTCCAATAGGGATATCATCATCATCACAGTGTCTCGAAGAACTGCACACAATTACTTCACGACGATATTCCACATGTGGGGATCTACATGTGGTTTTTCCAATATATAGGCTACATGTGGGGAAAAAAGCACAAGGACCGAGGATATAAAAGAAGAACCAGATGATTCAAGCAGCTACATGTGCCTAGTCTTACTCCGAGTTACATTACAAATGTGCCTAGTCTTGCGTTGTACTAACGTCACGCAGCAAGCCCATTAATTCTCCTTCTTCATCTCTATTCTGATCTTATCTCTCATTCTACAACTTTTCCTTCCGTCTCTATTAACATGTGGTTTTTACCATATTATTCATGTTGTACATGTGAGGATGTACATATGCTTTTTCCCATATATAGTCTATATGTGGTTTTTCCCATAACCCTACTCTTCTAACCCTACAATAACCCTAATCCTACATTATCCCTAACTCTAACCTACATATCATGTTTTATTGATTTTTATTGGCCATAAACAGAATTGATAGAACTTAAATATCTATAAACTTTTTACTGGAATCTTATTACCTATCAACTCCCAACTACCGCAAATTAATGATAAACCAAAACAAGATCTTACCGCAAATGTTTTCCTTGCAATAACCTTAACCCTACAATAACCCTAACCAAACCCCTAGCCCCCGCTAACCCTAATCCTACCCTTAACCCCCGTTAACACTAACCCAACTTAATACACTAACCCTAACCCTAACCCTAACGAATGATATAGTTTTTGTTATAATTTCTGCGGTGTCTTGTAGATATTAAAACATCGTAATTATGTAGTGATTAGTTAGGTGTAGTCAAATTAAAAAATAAAAAAACATAGAAATGTTATACAAGCCAAGTTATTATCTATCTTTTGTATAAAGTTCCACAGAGATTGTTCGTAAAGAGTGAAGAGAAAATTGAAAAAAGCAAACAATATGCGTAACATTTGGCCTACTTCCTACTTCCTAGCGTTCCTGAGACAACGGCCTAGGGTCACAATATAGGGGAGTTCCTCTCTGACTTGTTGCTATTTTTAACACCAACAAGTCGAGAGCACCCCAAATTGTCTATCTTTTTGGCCTACTACCTAGGCCGTTGTCGCAGGTTATAGTAAAAAAGTTGTGATTTTAGGAGTGCTCTCTGACTTGGAGTAGACAAAAGGAGGAACAAGTCCGAGGGCAATATCATTTTTTATAAATGCCTTAGGCCGTTGTCTCCAACAACGGCCTAGGTTTTAGCTTAATACTTGAAAAAAGAAAAAAATCATGGAGCACCCCTTTATTTGAATACCTTAAGCCGTTGTCTCTAATAACGGCCTAGGTATGAAATATTTGGGATTTTTCCAATATTCTCTTTACTCTTTACGTACAGTCTCTGTGGAAATTTATACCAAAGATAGATGATCTACACTTGTATATTGTATAGCTACATTTTTTTACATGCCAATTACTTCCACCTTTCAAATCAATATATAATCATGCTGATTAAATATGTACAAAAAATAATATAAAACAATTCATAGGGATATCATCATTTATGGTAAGGTTAGGGTTAGGGTTAGTGTAAGGTTAGGGTTAGGGGATTTTTGTTAGATGGGTTTTCTGTTAGCGAACTCTGTTATTACGTGAAGCAATAGGAATATCATCATCATCACAGCTGCTCGAAGAACTGCACACAATTACTTCACGACGAGATTCCACATCCAAAATTCCATAGAAGCAACAGTTGCCGGAAGTGTTTTAGAGTAATCTTTGAACTTTTTTGGGATACTCTTCACATTGGGTTATACATGCGGTCAAATATACATGTGGTTTTCTGTTATGGTTTCCCAATATATGATGGTCCTTATTTAGACCGTTTTTTCTGAAAATAATCAGATCCAGTTCTTGATGGCCAAGTAGTTGGATCTGATTGCTCTCCGCTCAAAAGCGAACCGAATCTTTTTTATTTTCGGTTTCTTCTTGTCCATCATAATTATTGAATATTTTTGATATTCGGAGATGGATTTCTGTATTTTAGGAGGGTGTTTCCGGAAGAGTGCATCAGATGGGTTTCGCACCTCTTCGTATTTCGGCATCATAAAGTCAGACATAGAAGAATTAATCTTACCTTATTAGTTTATACATGTGGGGAAAACTACATGTGGGTTTTTACATGTGATTTTTCCCCATAATGAACTTGTTCCACTAAATGTGTTCAGATCCAGTTCTTGATGGCCAAGTAATTGGATCTGATGGCGTGGCCGTCTCAAGCGAACTTAGGCTTTTCCAATAGGGATATCATCATCATCACAGCGTCTCGAAGAACTGCACACAATTACTTCACGACGAGATTCCACATCCGTATTGGTCTTGTTGCTGTACGTGTGAGGATGTACATATGGTTTTTCCCATATATAGGCTACATGTGGGGATGTACATGTGGTTTTTCTCATATAGACTACATGTGGGGAAAAAGCACAAGGACCGAGGATATAAAAGAAGAACCAGTTGATTCAAGCTACCTAAGGATGATTCCTGCTAACCTAGGACCTAGTCTTGCGTTGTGCTAACATCACGCAGCTATCCCATTAATTCTCCTTCTTTATCCCTATCTGCACCTTCCCTTCAGTCTCTATTAACAGAGAATCTGCACCACTCTGTTCATAATCTCTTTAATGAACGGATTGTACATGTGAGATTCTCGAAAAAAGTGTCTGCTATTTCATTGCACATGTGGATTTTTCAAAATATGGTCCACATGTGGGGAGCTACATATGGTTTTTCTCTTACATGTGAATGTCTACACTTTGTTTTTTCCATAATGAACTTGTTTTACTACATGTGATCAGATCCATTTCTTGATTGCCAAGTAATTGGATCTGATGACTTTGCGCTCTAAAGCGAACTAAATCTAAAGCAATAGGGTATGAACTTTTTTTGATTTGCAAGAAGTTCACACCTCTTCTTCCCAATCTTGTGGAATTCTTCCCAATTGCATGTCTGGAGAATGTCTTCAGGAACGTCTTCATTGTAAACATTGTACGAGGATTTTGAAGATTATATATTATTATTCAAGCCAGACAGAGAAGAATTAATCTCTTATCTTATTGGGTTATAAACATGTGGGAATCTACATGGTTTTTCCGATATATTGGCTACATGTGGGAATCTACATGTGTTTTTTCCCATATATAGGCTACATGTGGGGATCTACATGTAGCTATGTACTTTAGGTTTTTCCCATATTGAACTTGTTCTACTACGAAGAGAAAGAGTGGAGACCCTAACCCTACATTAACCCTAACCCTAACCCATAACCCTACTCTTCTAACCCTATAATAACCCCAACCCCTAACCTACAAAAAGTAATTTTATTGATTTTTATGAAACAAAATACCAATTAATTTGTGTTAATTTTTATATTCGTTTGATGGTATCGATTTTATATTGGTTAGTTACGTGGCTAGGAATGAAAATAAATAAAAAATATAAACAAAAAAAAACATACATATGAATGTCTATTTTGTAGAGTTTAGAAGACAATGTACGTAAAGAGTGGAGTGACACATGTGATTAATGATAGAACTTAAATATCTATAAACTCTTTATTGGAAACTTATTACCTATCAATTCCCAACTATAAATAACCCTAACCCAACCCCTAACCCCCGGTAACCCTAACCCTACCCTTAACCCCCGCTAACACTAACCCTAACCCTAACGAATGATATAGTTTTTAAAATATTTTCTGGGGTGTTCTGTAGATATTAAAACATCGTGATTATGTAGTGGTTAGTTAGGTATAGTCAAATTTTAAAATAAAAAAATATAAATGTTATACAAGCCAAGTTATCATCTATCTTTTGTATAAAGTTCCACAGAGATTGTTCGTAAAGAGTGAAGAGAAAATTGAAAAAAGCAAACAACCAATTAAATTTTGGCCTACTTCCTAGGCCGTTGTTAGACATTATATTGGGGTGCTCTCTGACCAGTTGCTATTTTTAACACCAGCAAGTCGAGAGCACCCCAAATTGTGTATCTTTTTGGTCTACTACCTAGGCCGTTGTTGGAGGTATAAACATTATTTTGGGGTTCTCTCTGACTTGTTGCTATTTTTAACACCAACAAGTCAGAGAGCAACACAAATTGTCTACATTTTTGGCCTACTACGTAGGCCGTTGTCAACGGCCTACTACGTAGGCCGTAGGGTATAAACAATATAGGGGAGCTGCTCTCTGACTTGTTGCTATTTTTAACACCAACAAGTCAGAGAGCAAGACAAATTGTCTATCTTTTTGGCCTACTAGACAACGGCCTAAGGTATAAACATTATTTTGGGGTGCTCTCTGACTTGTTGCTATTTTTAACACCAAGTCAGAGAGGAAGACAAATTTTCTATCTTTTTGGCCTACTACCTATAAACAATATAGGGGAGCTGCTCTCCTGCTTGTTGCTATTTTTAACTCCAACAAGTTAGACAGCAAGACAAATTCTCCAACCTTAGTCCTACTACCTAGGCCGTTGTTGGAGACAACGGCCTAGGTTAAAAAAAATAAATTTAAATCTACATGTGTACACAACAGCTGAAGCTGCTACACTTGAAAATTTAAGCAAATTCCAGACACTTTTCCATCACCTACACTCTCCGAATAAATTCATATCTATAGCCGCCAAAATCACCAACCATAATTGACTATTAGCAATTAATAACAATAACATCAACTACACTTAAACTTATGAACCACAATTCCCACTAGTTAAGTTACAACAGGATAAAACCAAACAAAAAAAATAAAAATATCACAACAAACAACATGTATTGGCTAAGAACCGGGCGTGTATGGCTGTGGTGCTCGCCTCTTCCGAGCAGGATTTCGACGCCGGAACGTGGTTGGCGACTCTGGGATTTCTTCTTCTCCTCCCTCCTCTTGTTGTACATCTCCAACAACCCTGTCCTCACTCTCTTCTTCCTGCTCTTGTTCGTGAGATGGATGTGAAGTTGAAGCTTGTTGCTCTCTCAGCTCACGTTCCCGTTGTCGCCCCATCAATGCAGCTGGCCTACCCCTCACGCTTTTACGTCGGCCCCTCGGTGAACTTAATGCTCGATCCAAACGTTCGGCCTTTCCCAAAATATCCAAATTGGTACGGCAACAAGCGAGCATCCTCTGAGCGAACCTCTTCATAGCTGTGCCCGCATTACTTTTTATTACATCCGCGCATTCTTTTGCCATGTCCATCATATTATCAATCTAAATCAAAAAACCCCAACAAAAATAATTACACAAATTCAGTAAATTAAACAATTCATGATCCTTAAATATAACGAACATTAAAAGAAATATGAAGATTGTAGTTACCACTGTACGTATTGCTGTGGCTTTCGGTTGGAACATGGGTTGTGAACTAGAATAGGCGGGTGGTGGTTCAATCTCCCTCTCCTCAATTAATTGTTGAACACCAGCAGGTAGTTCTGTATCGGGAGAGATGTACAAACGTGTATTGAGCTGTACCATTGCATGTACGTCCCTTGCAGCTTGCATCGTACTCTTATACATCGGTAATTACAAGTTCAAACCGTCGCTCGTTCCATTCTGCAACGTGAACACGATGGAAATCTTCCTAATCATGAGTAGGCATGCGACCGGTACCCCTCACGGCGTGTAACTCATGATCGTATAGGTTTTTGCAGCTAAATTGTCTATTCTGTTAAAGACCGAACTGACGAAGGACTCTATCCGGTCGCGAATGCTCCACTATACCGAAGTTGATGAGTGGAACCGTCGTCAGCCACAACTGCGACCCGGTGGTGCACATCGGCGGTAGTCTTCCCACCCGCTCGGGTGTATACGGCACCCAATTCACGAACTCTTCTTGTAGTTGGTCGAGCTCGTCTCTGTAGTACATTATTACACCCTTGGGTTTGTCTTTGTAACTCCGACTACTAGCCCAATATATCCCCAACGGTGCTAACATAGCAGGATTTTTTGGTTGGGCCATCCAACCGTCCGCCGGTCTCCTAATGCGGGGACGACCCAAGTGCAGTCGCTCCTATGACCAAATCTGTAACAAAACCATCGGTTCGGTCATCTCCGTCCCATCTAACGCTACATGACACAACGCCCTGTATAGCGTTGCCAACGCACAGCTTTCCCAGCTGTACCGGCTTGCTAAGCCTAGGTCGGCGAGCAATCGTAGGTACATGAGGTGCACCGTATCGCCGGATGAGTTAGGCAAGAGAACCCCTCCGATCACTGCTAGAATGTAGGCTCTGGTGTAGGACTGTACATAGTCGTCGGGCGATGCATTGGTCAGCGTCCCATCAAAACGTCCCTTCAACCAAGATAATCGGATTGATTGTCCTTGGAAAATGTCATCATCTTCCGCAGCCGTCTCATCAAACTCTATACCGAGCAGTTCATTGCACATCTCTATTTTATCAAAGTTAATATTACCCGTCACGGCCAACCCATCTATTGGAAGACCGGATATCATCGCTATATCCTGTAGCAACACCGTCATCTCTCCGACCGGTAGATGGAATGTGTGCGACTCTGGCCTCCCGCGCTCCACGAGTGCCAAGAGAAGTGCTCGGTCGAGTTTAACATTCCTCATCATGCTGATTCCATAGAAACCGGCCGCTACTAGGTACTCGACAATACGTGGATGCACCTTCATGGTCTCGTGGGTGCGGAAATTACACCTTCGCGTCGTCCTACCCCACACTGCTGCGGATCTGTGGCGATCTTGCAAGGTCAGTTCGCCGAGATATATTGGTCCTGGACCATGACGTCCTGTCATCGAAGAGGATGCACCAACCTACACGAACCAAAAACATAATTATTATTAGTCTAAAATCAATAGCACTAAATACAAAATTAGGGACAATACAAATTAATAGTTCTCACATTCTCTGTGGAATGTTCCCCCCGTGCTTCCTGGGATGTCCTTCCCCTTTCGGTTCCCCTCGTTCTAGCCATTTCTCTGTAACAAAGTTCGCATATATGAAACTAATTACTCGCCGAAAATTAGCAAATACAAACCAACGAGATGCAAAAATTTCAAAAGTTCGCTTATACGCGTCAAAACAACACAAACGAGATGCAAAAATTCCTAAATTTCGCCGTCAACTAGGGCACACCAAACACAAGCTAACACAACTTGTAGAAGTGAGTTTCGACCCACGGTTTGAAATATACGCCCGTGTATCACTTTCACTCTTTAAAAAAAAGCGGAAAGCGATACATTGACGTATCTCGCAAACCTTGGGTCGGAACTCGCAAATACAAGTTCCGTTGCGTTGTGAATGGTTAGCCCAACCTACGTGCACCGTTTCGTATTTTTTGGACTTCGTTTAAGCATTTTTGTATTGAGACCGTACTAAAAAAATTTCGAGGTAGATTGAAGTTTTTTCATATACGCGGCAAAACAACACAAACGAGATGCAAAAATTCCTAAATTTCGCTGTCAACTAGGGCACACCAAACATAAGCCAACGCAACTTGTAGAAGTGAGTTCCGACCCACGGTTTGAAATATACGCCCGTGTATCACTTTCACTCTTTAAAAAAGAGCGGGAAGCGATACATTGACGTATCCGCAAACCGTGGGTCGGAACTCGCAAATACAAGTTCCGTTGCGTTGTAAATGGTTAGCCCAACCTACTTGCACCGTTTCATATTTTTTGGATTTCGTTTAAACATTTTTGTATTGAGACCGTACTAAAAAAGTTTCGGGTAGATTGAAGTTTTTTCATATACGTGTCAAAACAACATAAACGAGATGCAAAAATTTCAAAATTTGGCCGTTGGGTCGGGCTCCCCGCCTACAAGCCAACGCAACTTGTACATGGGAGTTCCGACCCACGGTTTGAAAGATACGGCCATGTATCGTTTTCATTATTGAAAACTGAGCGGAAAGCAATACATTGACGTACTCGCAAACCGCGGGTCGGAACTCGCATGTACAGGTTGGTATGACTTGTGAGTGGCGAGACCAACCTACTCGCACAGTTTCGTTTTATTTGGACTTCGTTTAAGCAATTTTCTATACATAATGTATTCCACAAATTCCAAAGTGGATTAAAGGTTTTTTATATACGCGTCAAAACAACAAAAACGAGAAGGAAAATTTCTTAAATTTGGGCGTCAACTCTGGCACACCAAACACAAGCCAGCGGAACTTGCAGAGGTGAGTACTGACTCTCGGTTTGAAAAATATGGCCGTGTATCACTTTATATCCGTTGTATTGAATAAAAATGATAAACGGACGTATCTCACAAATCGTGAAATGGAAATCGCTTCTACAAGTTCCGTTACTTCTACGTGGTGAGTCCGACCTACTCGTACAAATTGAATTTTTTTATCTCGTTTATTTGCTTCTCCTATATTCCACCACTACAACTAACACTACATCTACGAAAATGTCAACAAAATATATACAACATACATGATCAGAGCTAATTATATACTCTCTAAATTATAGACTAGACTACTACGTATAATTAAAAAAAAATCCAACTCTAAAATTGGAACAAAAATTCAATAAATTAACATAGTTTCTTATAGTAAATTGGGATTAAGTCAATACCTAGTCGAAAGAGAGAGATAGAGTGTTGGCGAAGATGTCAGTAGCCGCTTCGCGCTGTAGTAGAGAAAGGAAGGGAATCTGTGCCAGGGTTCAGATGATTTGAGAGTTTGGATGTTAAATTAGGGTTTGCTGTATTCGGGAGATGGAGAGAGAGATAGAGAGCTTTCCACAAGATGGGGAGTTTGAGAAGGCAAACAAATCGATACCAAGGAGTTGGGAGAGTGAACTAGGGTTTGGGGATGGGTTTCGGGAGCTCAAGAGAAAGAGAGAGAGTGTGTGACGAAGACAGAGTGAGGTAGATTTGGGTATGTACAAGTGTTTGGAAAAACACTTGTACATACCTAGGCCGTTGCCTAAGTGAATTCTTCGACAAAAAAAACTCCACGCCAAAGAAACGCTAAGTCCCAAACGTTTTTTGGCGTGAAATGACGAAAATACCCCCCCCCCCCGCTTTTGGGAACGTTAGTGGGAGACTTAAGCGGATCTTGATCTGATCCGCTGATCAAGATCAAGATCGATCGGACGGTGGAGAACGCTGTTTTCCAACCCATTGAAAACGGATCCGTTTTCAATGGAGCAAAAGCCTTTATATATATATATATATATATATATATATATATATATATATATACCTTGACAATCATGTTTCCAAGATTATCAAAATCTTATGTTGATTTTATAGTATCATGTAATTTTTCTCTCATCTGAATAATTGCTCCTTCAATAGACCGAGTTTTTCTAAAGCTCAAACTTCTTCCGGGTATTAGGTGTCAGTATTACTGAAGTTTCATTTTCAAATGAGTAAACCTTCATCTCTTATTGTAGAACTAAATTTAACCGTGGGCACGTGCCTACGGCACGTCTTCGGAACAATACAAAACACGAAAAGCCCTGTAAACAGTAAAACAACAATTATGTAGCTCAAGTTTGAATAGTATGACAATAATTAGTTGTAAATAAAAGTCCATGTTTCCATTAGTATATGTTGAAAAATGATTATAAATGGGGTGTAAAATCATACTTCTTAGAACTTTAAGTGTGGAAAATGATGAAATTTAACTGTTGAAGAAATATTTGCTATTTTCAATATAACATGTGCAATAAAAAAAACATAAAAGTTCTGAAAATTTACAAATCTGAAATCTTAAAATCTTAATTTCTAAATAAATAAAGAATGAAGGAGAGAGAGAGACAGGGAGAGAGAGAAAGAGAGAAATATGAAAAAGTGAAGAGAGAAGAGAGATAATAATAAAGTAATGAGTTTTTTAGTTTTGGGGGGAAAATTTGGTTTTGGAGTTTGAAATTTTTGGGGGGAGGGGGGGAATGTGTTTTGTGAGGTTAGATCTGGGCCTTTGATTTTGGGGGGATTGAATGTGAGCCATTTGATAGCTTTCTTTGTATTTTATTATATAGATAAGTCTTAGATCTACTACAATAAGATGTTCTTCTTCTGTATTTTTGTATATAGTAGTAGTTGTATTTACTGAAACAATAAATGTTTCTTTCGGGATTTTTATTTGTTTAGGCTTTAGTAATTGTAGTTCATTTATGAACAACGTCATATCATTATAGAAAGTGATATGTTTTTGTTCAATTATGGTTGTTTAACCTTTTCGGTACCCATTTCGAATAACTGTATGTAATCTTTAGATGTTTTTGCTTTGAAAGTGGCAAAGAGGGTCACGAGTGTGCGGATACCAAATTTTGGAAAAGTATCTTAATTTTTTTCTTCTAAAAATCTCGTTTAAAAGTGGCGTTTTTGAAAACACCTTTTACTTGTTTTCTGAAACCACTTTTTTGAAATTTCACCAAAATCTTCCAAAAATCTTATACTATTGTATATATGTGTGTGTGTGTGTAGATAAACCTTCCGTTGTGCACTAGTCTCCGTGTGCACTTAGCCTTCGGACCTTCGTATCGACGATCCGAACCGTTCGCATTGATCTACACGTCTAAATTAGACTATATATGTAAAATCAAGTCATTTGAAATTCTTTTGCCTTATAAAAAAAACGATATTCAGCCATATAATTTTCTAACACTTCAATAGATAGGCAAATGAATTTCAGATGACTTGATTTCACATATTTAAACTAATTTAGACGTGTAAATCAATGTGAACGGTTCGGATCGTCGATATGAAGGCCCGAAGGCCGTCGAGTGCACAACGGATGGGGACTATATATATATATACACCTTTTGTATACTTATATACACATATATACATACATACTGTATATTGTTATATATATGTATGTATGTGTATGTATGTATATGTATATACGGTATACTATTATATATATATACGTATACAAATATGCATATATACATACATACTGTAGACAGTTTACCAAAAGCCGTGTATATTTTATTTTAAAAAAAAAGCTATTTGATGAAAACAGTTTACCAAACAATATTCTGTTCTCGAAAATTAAAAAAAACAACTTTTTAATTTTTTTCAATAACAAAGTTTAAAACGGATTTTCAAATCAATGAACCAAACAGACACTTTAGTGTTTTTCCTGATTTCGGTGGGTTAACATGTGCAGATTTTGGCCGATTTTGAGAAATTTTGAATAGTAGCATTTAGTCAGCTTTCCTTATAATCCAGTACATTCTTTTTTTCGTACTTCTAGAAATTCTTAAAGCTTTAGTATTTTGCCCGACATCGGTGGGTCCATCGATTTTGATTGATTTTGAGAGATTCCAAGTATTTTTAATTTTTGGACTGACTTTCCGTAGATCCAAGTCTATAAATTTTTATAGATTTTGAGAAATTTCGTATATCAGCATTTTGGTTAGCTTCCGTAGTCCCACTCTTTTTTTGTCCAGTTCGAGAGATTTCAAAATTTTCTAGTTTCTTGGCCCACTTTCATGGGCTGAAGTCCTTGGATTGTGGTCAATTTCGAGAATTTTTAATTTCCGCATTTCGGCCAACTGTTATGGTATAGTCCACTTTTTTGGCCATTGAGAAACTTTAAATTTTTTTATATCCTAGTTTCTTTTTGGCCTTTGGGTTATAATCTGGCCAAGTAGTGGGCGTTGTTTTCTGCCATGCAAGCCTAATAGTTTTAATGTTTTGGTGGTTAAAAAGCCATCGATTTTGGTTGATTTTAGCATGTTGGCATCATTTCGTGGACATTTTGGAGACATTTTGGAGACATTTTGACAATGGTTAAGTTTTTGTTTTTGAATTATGTGGGTTAGTCCATGGTTTTGACCGATTTCGAGAAATTTTGAATCTCGGGGTTTCGCGGGTTATAGTTTGCTCTTTTTTTTCTGTATCTTTTTTTTAAGAGGGGGGGGGGGGGGTGATTTCCCTAATATTATTGTTCGCACACGGACTTTAACCGTTTACAAGAATTTTGAATACCAACATTTTACCCAATTTTCTTGGCTTATAGTCCATTGTTTTTTGCGGACTTTAGGATATTCTTATTTCAATGTTCTGCCCGATTTGACTGGGATATAGTCCACTGATTTTGGCTATTTTGAAACATTTTGAATTTTAAGTTTTTGCCTTTGACTTTGTGGGTTTTAAAAGTTCACGGATTTTGGCAGATTTTGAGAAATTTTGAGTATTAGCATTTTGGTTAGTTTTTGTAGGTATATTGTCCGAGGATGGATTTGGCCGATCTCAACAAATTTGGCTTATCAGTGTTTTGGTCAGCTTTCATGGGTTATAGTTAACTTTTTTTGTCCGACGTCGGGAAATTCTGAAATTTTCAGTTTTTTGCCCGACTTCCATGGGCTAAAGCATCTCCAACCACGCTAGCCATTTTGCCTCGCTAGAATAGGCAAAATGAAGAACAATTGGATAATTTGGCTAGCTAAAAAAGTACACACTTCAACCATGCTGGTTATTTTGGTTAAGCCATAGATATTTTAAAGTAGGAAAAAAAAGCCGAAGCACAAAATCAAAAACAAAAGAAAAATTACAAAAAAAGCCCAAGCACAAAACAAACTCGCATTCAGCATCGCGAGCTCGTGCTCCTTGATCACGATTTCTTCTGATCTCAGACTTGGGTTTGAAATATATATATATATATATATATATATATATATATATATATATATATATATATATTTATTTATTTATTTATTTATTTATTTTTTTGGGGGGGGGTTGAGAGATGGAAAGAGCGGAAGAAAAATTTGGTGAATGAGACAAGCTCTCCAGATCTAGCATTAAATCTGAGATATCTATTTTTGCGGGTGGTTTAGCCATTTCACAAATTGACCCGTAGCCGTTGGATTGAGAAAAACTAGCTCCAACGGGACTTGCTAAACCACCCGCAAAAATAGATATCTCAGATTTAATGCTAGATCTGGAGAGCCTGTCTCGTTCACCAAATTTTTCTTCCGCTCTTTCCATCTCTCACCCCCCCCCCCCCCCCCCCCCCCCCAAAATATATATATATATATATATATATATATATAGAGAGAGAGAGAGAGAGAGAGAGAGAAATGACCAGAAGAGGAAGATTGATCTGAAGAGAAATCTTGGATCTGAAGTGAGAGCGAGAGAGCGAATCGAGAAGATGAGAAGAGGAGGAAGATGGATCTGAAGAGAAAGGTTGATCTGAAGCTATAGGAATAGAAGCGAATCGAGCAGATGAGAAGAGGAGGAAGATGGATCTGAATTGCCCAAAATACCCCCACTCAATCAAGTGTACTGATGTGAACCGTCCATTTCACAAATTGAATCCAACGGCTATGGGAAGGGATCGCACGAACTGTTGTGAGAACAGTTCGCATCAGATCATTTCTCTCTCTCTCTCTCTCTCTCTATATATATATATATATATATATATTTTGGGGGGGGGGGGGGGGGTTGAGAGATGGAAAGAGCGGAAGAAAAATTTGGTGAACGAGACAAGCTCTCCAGATCTAGCATTAAATCTGAGATATCTATTTTTGCGGGTGGTTTAGCAAGTCCCGTTGGAGCTAGTTTTTCTCAATCTGCTATTTTTGCTAAAAATGAGAAATGACTAGCGTGGTTAGAGATTGTCTTAAGTCCACCAAATTTGACCGATTTCGAGAAATTCAAAATTTTAATGTTTTGCAAACTTTCGTAGGTTGTGATCCACTCTTTTTGGCCTATCTTAAGAAATTTTGAAAATTTAAGTGCATTGCCCAATTTTAGTGGATCCGCTGAGTTTGGCTTTTCGAGAAATTCCAAATTTCAACTTGCTAGCTTTAATGTGCAAGTCTTTTTGTCCAATTTCGAGAGTCTGATATTTTTCATTTGTTTACCCGACATTTTGGCCGATTTTGAGAAATTCAAAATTTTAATGTTTTGCGAACTTTCGTAGGTTGTGATCCACTCTTTTTGGCCAGTCTTATGAAAATTTGAAAATTTAAGTGCATTGCCCAATTTTAGTGGATCCATTGAGTTTGGCCTTTCGAGAAATTCCAAATTTCAATTTTTTTGCTAGCTTTAATGTGTAAGTCTTTTTTGTCCAATTTCAAGAGTCTGATAATTTTCATTTGTTTACCCGACATTTTGGCCGATTTCGGGAAATTCTGAATTTAAGCATTTTGGCAAAATTTTTTTTGAGATGATGAGGGAACTATTGTTATCCAGATTAATAAAAGCCATGAAGGGTTGGTTTCTTGTGTATCATTTAGGGGACCATTTGGTACGTGGAATTGTGCAAAGGAAGCTCAGGATTTCCCCTAAATTACCTTGTTTGGTAAGAGACAGACATATTTTTGGAAGGAATGATGGATTCTCATGAGAATCAAAAACCTTTGTTGGGAAGGATTTTCATTCCCCCCATAAAACCATGAGATTTGTGGATTCCAATGAGATTTTCATAACATAGAATAAAATAACCTGAAAAATTTGAATAAAAAAATTACAATAATTAAAGATTCTTGGGAATGCAATGTATTATACTAAACGTGGAAATGTAACATTCTTGGGAATCTTTCATTCCCCTCCACACATTCTCGAAAATCCTCTCTAGATGAGGGAAACTAGGGTTGGCATTTGGGTCGGGTCAGGCCCCAACCCAGCGGGTTTGCCCGGGTAAGGGGCGAGCCACGGTCAGACCGAGCCGGGTTTGAGTTTCAGAAACTCAACCCGGACCAACCTGCGAACCCCTACGGGTCAAACCCGACCTGGGCCGGGCCGGTTCAGGTTGGCCAGTTTATTTATTTATTTATTTATTTATTTATTTTTGGTACTAAAAAAAAGATAAATGTAGAACATGAATAAGAGTGAAACAAATTGTATATATTATTCTTTTCAGCTTGGAATAAGTTTTTACAACGATCAAATTAAATACAAATACATGTCATAAAAACTAAGAAATGATACAAATTTATTGAATTATGTGTAAGGGGATTATCTAGAGTTTGAGATAGCCTAGAATTAGATTGAAGAGATGACATTGGACTACTGTCGTGCACCCTAGGCAGTTAAAATCGGTTTTTGGAACCAATCGGTCTATGAGCAATCAGTGATTAATCGGTTAATCGGAAAATAATCAGGGATTAAATCGAAAAAATCTTTATATATATATATAATTTTAAAAAATATCCTCATTATGTAGCAACTCTAAATCCTAACATATAACTATTATGAGATTATCAAATTAGAACATATAGTTATAGAGAAAACGAAGATAGTACTTAGTTTGAGCTGAGTTTGGATTCTGGATGTGGGTCGAGTCGGGTTTGCTGGTTGGTTCCATCAAACAAAAACAATCTGAGAGGAGCAGCGCGAGCAGCAAGAGGAGGTGCAGCAGATGCGGGCAGAGTCAAGTATGCGACTACACAGGGCAGCGATGGTGGGTCGGGTTTGGGTTTGCTCGAGGAAGAATAAGAGAATCAGATTGGATTTGGGTTTGAAGAGAATCAGTTTGGGTTTGGGTTTGGGTTTGCGCGAGGAAAAACAAGAGAAAAGCGGTGACGTGTCGGGTTTGGGTTTGCGTGAGGACCAAAAGGGGTTTGGATTTTGGATTTGAATTTGAGTTTGGGCCGGATTGAGCCCAAATAATGCAAACGAGCATGAAAATTAGAGAAAATTTAATCGGTTAATCGGTCACTTAAAATCGGCCGATTAACCACTGATCGGCCGATTATACCTGATTAAATTGCTAACTATTGAAATATAATAAATCGCTAAAAAAATCGCTTAGCCTCCGATTAGCGATTAATCAGGGATTAATCGGGCGTAATTGGGGATTTTAACTGCGTAGCATGCACCTCTACTTAACCTAAACCGAGAATCTCATCGCTCTAAATTCCCTACTCAGCTTTGACATGATCTTCAGGTGAGTTTTCCACTTATTGAGGTGTCCACTGCTTTTCCTTGAGCTCTGTCTTTAGCTTTCATCCAATCTTCGGTGCACACGAGCTTCTCCAATAAATTCGACTTCAAGCGATTCAAATAATCGGTTAAAACTGCTACTTGAAGAAAAAACACTTTCTGATGCAACTGTAGACACAAGAGGGGTTAGTAGATCTCTAGCCATATGTGAAAGAATTGGAAATAGAGTTTCATGTTCTTTCCACCATTGTAAGACTTCAGTCCTAGCACTAGAACTCTCGCTATCTTGTGAATTGTACCACTTTAATTCATTAGGTGTATTAGTTCTAGATTTTTTAGATTGAATACGAGCAAGTGAATTTACAGTGACATCTTCTAATGTACTCTTACCTCTACCTTTAGAAGAAGAAAAAGAAGTTGATATACTAGTTTATCGTGTTGTACCACTAGATGCATAAGTTCTATTATAAAAATTATACAAATTATTCAATGTCAACTCAAATGTAGCTAAATTATCATTACATTCATATTGAGTCTCTCCAAGTAAAGTAATTTTTTTAAAAATCAAACTCTTCGTACCCGCTAATTTGATATGAGAATCCATTACAATAGCAATACAATACAACATAATATTTCAAAATTTTAGCATAAGCGGGAATAACAATACGACCAATGTGAGGACCCGAAATTATATCTTGAAAATTTTGCATCATAATAATTATTGAAATAAAAATACTACTAGAATTGGAATCATAAGATTTTGAAATTTTTAAAGTTGCAGGCTTAAAAAGTTCCTAAAATTTTAACAAGCTTTCGGCAAAATGCCAAGAAGCTGGAGTCATTTGGAAATCTTCCATATATTTTGCAATACAAAAATCATTTATAACCCTTTGTATTTAGTAACAACATTTAATAAGTTGAAAGTAGAATTCCATTGGTGTTTAATATCTCTAGGAAGTTTCCTAAAATGTACTCCCTTAATATTACATGATTCGAGATCATTTATTCACACTTTAAATGGTTGCAAAATGAACAGTTTTTCAATAACATACAAAATTGGGCTATGCGATGCATGAGTAAGAAGTCTCCAAACAAGTCTAATTTTTTTTATACACATACGTTTTATGCCACTAGAAACAAAATGAATGGTATGGATTGTTCATATAAAACATCACCATACGAGTATAATTACTCTATATGAGGAGATTTTGGTCCTACAAGAATGAGGTTATCTTCTATCTGGAATACAGGAAACAGATAATCATTACAAATTAGGTGGTTTGGTGAAAAAAATAAAATAGATGACAGGGTGTCTAACTATTTCCCGTGACATAAATTGCGACATGCTTTTTTTGCAAACATCCTTTTCCCTGTATATTTCTTTTGTGACGGATCTTCTTTTCTTGGTTTTATGAGTACTGATTATCACTTTTTCTCTATTATTTAGTTTGAGGATGGAGCTGACATCTGGTTAGTTGTTTCTCGGCATGTAAGATGTATGGTTTTTATATACCATCCATACACCGATTGGGAGCAAACCCAACCTAGTTGTATTTCAGACTTATCATCATATATGCAGTATCCCCCAGTTGAACTTTGCGACTGTGTACTAATCAAGAGCTATGTGGCTGTCAATGTACGAGCATCATCATGTTCGTATGTTGTATTGTGTAAGGCTATGTTATAGAATGCCAATCAGTCTTTCATCCTCGGATATAAATAGATTTTTGTATCTAGTTAGAGTTGAGACTTGCATTTAAGGTGTGTTTAATGACATCCTTGTACATGAGTTTTGATAAACAATGGGTTTGTGTTGTGCTCTATTCTGCTGGAATGATAACAGAATTGTCCAAACATGTTTGTTATGCATGGAATGAAACATCCGTGATATATGAGACTTGTACTGCGTACTTACTTTTGCTTGATGCAGATATTTCATCCAGAAAGCAGAGGCTGCAATACTTATCCCTGTTTCCTTTATTTGTGCACCTACTCATTCTTTTGGAACACTTGTAAAGTCTTGAACTAATAAAGCTTGATTTGTAAGTAGTGGGTTGTTATCTTGTTTATATCGAGAAAGTGGTGAGATTGAAAAAGATGTGTTGCCAACTTCATTCCGCCGACTCTGTTGCGATTCATTCAAAAGAAAAAGAGAAGATGGAGAAAGAAGGGAGTAAATAGTTCAGGTGGACAAACTTATTGTACTGCATATGGCAAGTTCACAAACTTTATGCCACAACTTGGTGTGGCATTTTATGATAACTCTCTACCATGTCATAAAACTTTAGAGAAACAAAAGCGAGCAAATAAAAATTGTGACACATCTCTATTTATAATGAGTAATGGAAGAAGGTTTTAATGTCATTTGCCAATCTATCAACGTGTATAACTATTATAAAGGAGGTCTTAGGTTCAAATTCAGGCTACTTGTGAATTTTTACTTGCTATATTTATTAAGACATGCATATCTGCAAGCGCTGGAACAGTCTGATGGTTGGCATTTTTCTTTCGAGTGGTTCATGGCAGATACACACCTCTGACAGGTACAATGAAACAAAGCCCATCTCCTATACTTTTGCACGAAATGTTGACCCAAGTTTGCTACGTCCTCATCCTTCTGTGGAGTCTCCACTGGATCTACATGATACCCAGAAATTAGCCGGGAAGATGGAACCTAACATCAACATCAGAAATCAATCTCCACCAAGTTTTGAACTTTCAATCAAACCTGAGCAAGGCCAAGCAGAGAGCAGGATTCTATTGCAAACTTTGAATCTTATGGAGAGAAAGCAAAGTGGTCAGTAGAAAAGATGAGGAAGGCCTCATCAGCATGGCTACAGAAGAGGTTAAAGATGGAGTTATTTGATTGGAAACGATAATATAGTCACAGTGCTTATGATTGATCACCATCTGATCTGATTTCTGTAGGATAAAAAGCTTCCAAAGAATGAAACTGCTGAAAGAGAGGTTTCAGTATCTGCTTTTGCTGACGATCAATCTTCCTCTGTTGACGGTAAAAACTAAAAAAACTTACCTCAGTTTTTTTCTTCTTCTGATTAACTGTTGTCATGCTTATCCTTTTTTGCTTGCCTTTCATGTAGATACATCATTGAGATCAACCGAACAGATAAAATGATGCTGACGGTAAACTGGATGGGTCTTCTTTACACCAAGTGACAATTACAGAAATTTTTTGCGGTACTAGGCCACTTTTTGAACTATTTGCGATTTTAGGCTACTTTCCAAACTATTAGCATTTTTTGGCTAGCCAGTGCCATGTCAGCATCGGCCGCTATTGAGAATAGCGGCCTCTTCATATCGACCAACACATTGTACTCCCACACTTGGCAGATTATAAAGGGTATTGTATAATTGCAAACCACTTGGTGTAACTAACGTCCCTATTGTCAATAGCGGCATCGTCTAACTAAGGTCGCTATTCCCAATAACGACCTTAGATGGGCCTAAAAGCGATCGGGCCAACTTGTGGTCGCTATTGGGAATAGCGACCTTGGTTATACGAGGCCGCTATTGACAATAGCGACCTCAGTTACACCAAGTCGTATCCATTATACAATATCCTCTCTATAAGCTGATAAGTGTGGAAGGTCGCTACTAAGAGGCCGCTATTCCCAATAGCGGCCGCTGCTGCCGTGACACTGGCTAGCAAAAAGTGCTAATAGTTTGTGAACTAGCCTAATATCGCAAATAGTTTTAAAAAGTGGCCTAGTACTGCAAAAAATTCCAATTACAGTTGGTTCAGTCTATTCGTAGAATGTGTGTAGTTGTGCTGGTCATTGTATTCATGTTATGTTTTGGGATATGGTTCTTCAATTCTTGTGGCAGTTGAGTGGTACATGATTTATGTTAGGTGTTTTGTTTGTAAGGCTTGTTGATAGTCGTGTAAATGAAAAGCGGAGAAAAGGACTAATAATTTTGTTGTGTTAGTTTTGCTGTAACTGACATTGGATACACTTCTAATTCTAGCAAGACGAGTTCCACGGTTAACTTTTTTTTTTTTTTTTTGGTGAATAAAAAGATGACCTTTGTCATCGCTTCATTAAAAAAAAGACTTAACAAAACATAGTAGTACCCATTACATATATCTACATGAAACCAAAATATAATCTTAACCAAAGTACAAGATACAATCTCTAATCTAGAACATCAAAGAAGATACAAATAACATCAAATTGGTCCACATTTAGAATACAACCATCTCGCAAGACCTGGTAAGAGCTAGTCCTCCTCTTCCATTCTGAGCCTCTTGTTCGTCCCTACATGACTTGCCCAATCATAAATAAGAGAAAATTTTATGCATCGTGACTGAAAGCCTATCATTCACATTACGAAAACATAAGTCATTACGATCTAGCCAACGTCCCCACATAGTCGCTGCCACCGACATATTCCAGGTGAATCTATTATTTTTCGTGATTCTGTCAAGACTCCAATTACCCCATACCTGAGAGCTAGAGCAAGGAACATCTAGGCAACCATACCCTATACAGACCACCTTCCAAACTAACCTAGCCTTTGGACACAAAAATAAAACGTGATTTGTGTCCTCGTCTTCCTGATTACATCTACCGCAAGTGATAGTGATAGGTAAGTTTCTTTTCTGAAGATTAGTCTTGGACAGAATAGCCCACCTTCCAAACTAACCTAGCCTTTGGACACAAAAATAAAACGTGATTTGTGTCCTCGTCTTCCTGATTACATCTACCGCAAGTGATAGTGATAGGTAAGTTTCTTTTCTGAAGATTAGTCTTGGACAGAATAGCATCGTACTGAGCTAGCCATTGGAAGACCTTAACCTTCATTGGAGCGCTGATGCTCCAAATAATTTCGGCCTCCTGATTTCTGATTCTTCCATCATTCAGCCAACTATACATGGACCTAACTGTGAATCCTGAGCTTGGATCCAGGCTCCATATCCTTTCGTCTTTAGCATCAACAGTATAACGCCCTTCTGTTCTAATGAAATTATTGATGGATTGGAACTGATTGATGCTATCTTGTGTAAGAAGATGAGAGACATCAATACAAAGTCTTTGGATATGCCATACGTCGGCAACCAGCACATTCGTGTTAAGCATTGCTGCCGCAGCTTCAGGGAACAGGCTCAGTAGGGTGTTGCTTCCACACCATTTGTCCTTCCAGAATCTAGTCTCTTTTCCATTACTGATGTTGCATGAAGTGTTAGCGTGGAATATCTCTCCAACTCTTGCCATCCCTTTCCACAATAATGAAACTTTCCCTTTTCCTCTTTCCCCTCCGAATCTGAATTTTTTTTCTTCTTCTGTACGCGGCAAATGACCTAGCTCACAAGAACCTACGATTATTCTTCATTTTCCACCGCCACTTACATAGCAAGGCTTTGTTCATGTCTCTAAGATTCACAACCCCCAACCCTCTAAATTCCTTTCTCTTGCACACCCTTCCCCATCTAACCAGGTGGAAACCTTTATTGCTCTCATCTGCTCCCTTCCATAGGAATCTTCTTCTGTATTTGTCTATCTTGTTGATGACCCAACTTGGCAACTCATACATCGACATTAGATAAGTTGGGATGCAACTAATGACAGAATTTAGTAGCGTTACTCGTCCACCCAATGATAAAAATCTTCCTTTCCAACCGGACAATCTCCGTTCAATTTTCTCTATAAGAGGTTGCCAATCATCCCGTTTCAATGCCCCATGTCTAATGGGCATTCCTGGGTAGGGCAGTGGATAACCACTGACCTCGCACCCAAGGATATTTTGAATATTGGTAATTGAAAAGGTTAAGTAATCACTAATAGGAGTAACACATCTCTTGCCCACGTTGACTTTCATCCCAGTCCATGCCCCAAAACATTTAATCACCAGGGACAAAGCAGTAGCTTCTTCCTCACTTGCCTTCCGAATAGAATAGTATCATCCGCGTACTGGAGAATAGACAACGATTCCGTGATGCCCTTGACTTTAATACCCGTAATGACGTTATTTTCTCTTCCCTTATTGATCATTTCTGCGAGACCGTCAACCACGATAGTGAATAACAAAGAAGAAAGTGGGTCTCCCTGTCTCAACCCTCTGCGGCACCTAATTTCTTTTCAGAGAGTTCCGTTGATTTGAACAAATGATTTCCCTCCTTTCAAGCATTTGTTGATCCACATAATCCATTTGGCCCCAAAACCCTTGAGATGTAATGCCTCATCCACACAATCCCAGTCAATTGAGTCATAAACCTTCTGGAAGTCTAATTTTAAGCTGAAGCCATCCGCTCTATCTCTATTGCCTCGAAAAATAATTTCATGTGCCGACGCAATGATATCCATGATCTCCCTACCCTTGATAAATCCACTTTGACCCTCTCCCACCACCTCGTTCAAGATTGGTCCTAACCTCTGTGCTAACACCTTAGTAACAATCTTGAAAGACCCGTTGAGCAGACTGATGGGTCTAAGATCATCGGAGTTGCAGACCGTCTTTTTTTTGGGATTAATATGATGTTCGCGTAATTAAGCCTGTCCAACTCCACCATTCCATCAAAGAACTCCTGAAAGATGTTCATAAAATTTGTCTTGATAACCTTCCAATAAAACCTATAGAAGAACATAGAAACCCATCCGGACTGGGCGATTTGTCCTGTCCAAGAGCCTTGATTGCTGAAAAAACCTCATCCTCTTCGAATTTCCCTTCAAGTTCATCGCTACCAGCCAGCCTTGAGGATCTCCACATTTCTGGAGACAGCTTGCAACGATCAGATGTGGTAGTTCCTAGTAGTTTCTTGAATTTGTCATTGATGTGCTTCTTGATAAGCTCCTCATTCTCAGTCCATGCTCCATTCACATTCAAGCTTGTGATGAAATTCTGCTTCTTTCGTCCATTGGCCACCTTATGAAAGAATTTCGTGTTAGCATCCCCTTCTTGAAGCCATTGCACTCTAGATCTTTGTTTCCAATACAACTCCATCTCTCCTATGTGATGTATCTCGTGTCTACTGTTGATCAGCTCCTCGGCTTCTGAATGGGCCAAGTCTCTCCCTTCTTGTAACATTTCCAATTCCTGGACCCTTTCCCCATGCTCGTCCAATCTTCTTTTAATCTGACCGAATTCCACTTTTGCCCAGTCTTTCAGGCCTTTGTGTAATCTTCTTATCTTTTCAATCCAAATACCTACCGCAGTCACAGCTTCTGTCGTACTCTTCCAAGAGTCCTCGATTACTTTATGACATCCACCGTGTAGCGTCCAAGCCTTTTCAAACCTAAACTGGCGCCTCACCTTCTTGTTCCTTTCCCTGCTCTTTAATCCCATAGGGCAATGATCAGAAGTGAGTCGCGCAAAGGATTTGACATAGGCCAGTGGGAAGGCATCTTCCCAATCAGAAGAGACTAATATTCGATCTAGCTTGGCAAGAATTGGATTCGGCTACATATTCGACCATGTGAATTTTCTATTAACCGGCTCAATCTCCATGAGATCCAAATCGTCTATGGTCGAGTTAAACACTCCTCTTTCTTGGCTACTAGCCCCTCTACCGTTGTGTTCGTATTGAAATCTAGTGATGTTGAAATCTCCTCCTATCACCTACGGGCCCAACCAAATTGGTCTAATACTTATTAATTCATGCCAGAATTGATCCCTACATCTAGAGTCGTATGGACCATACACTGTTGTAACCATATGTACCCAATTATCAACCCTACGTCTAATTCTATTGGTAATAGAGAAATTGCCAACGAATTCGTCTAAAATCTCAAACTCCCGCGAATCAACCCTTATGGACTATACCCCCAGATAAACCGACGGCAGGCTTGAACTTCCAATCAAAAGTGCCACCCATTTTAAGACAACCGAATTCTTCTGTCTTTCCGTCCGATAATTCAAAAAACTCTCTTATTTTCATGTACTGAGCTCCAATGCTATTCTGTCTTTCCGTCCGATAATTCGAAAAACTCTCTTATTTTCATGTATTTGTATACGCATAAGGAATTGTTCACTTATCACTGTTAGCTAACCGAAATATATGTAGAAAGCAAAGTTGCAAACTGTATATTATCCCTTGATCATAACACTGTAAGTACAAGTATATGCAAGCAATGCTTTACGATGAAAACCCAAGGGCATAGAATATTTTTACTCTTAAATGATAGATGATACAGGTCACTTTGTTTCAACATGTTTAGCCCATTTATTATGACATTTATTATGACGTTACAAAATAAATAAATTTTCAGTAATATAATACTTGCATAAATAAAACATATTCAACTTTAATAATATTTTATCATATCTTATGTTGTGTTGAACACTTGTTATGCTATGGATAATGCATTTGGGAAGATGATGTTGGAGGAAATTTCCTTCAATGCCCTATTTCCTCATATCTTCTCGTAATAATAAAGGCAACCATAATAGTTCTCTATACTCTACATATTTACTGATTTACATAGGTAAATGATAAAATTTTCATTATGTTTTTCTTATGAGATGCAGCATGCATTAGGGTTTTCATCACTGAACAGCTGAGGCGGAGGCGGCAGCTGCTGCTCAACGAAATAAACCGGCACCCACGGCCCTACTATATGCCTGTTTCCCGTCTCCTCTTGTCCCACAAAATAATTAAGATGATTATGACCACCATGATGATTAACATGATTATAACCACCATTCCAATACATCATCCTCTTCATCATCATTTCATTTTCTTCCATGTGATTAGGCCCTGATTCCCCTTCTTTCTTCTCTCCCTCTTTGCTTCCTTCACCCTTATCCTTTCCCTCTTCAGTTGCGGCTTCGGCCTGCGATTTCTGTTCTTCCTCTTTCTTCTCCTGTGGTGAATTGTTGTCTTCTTTATTTTCCTCTGCTTTGGCATCTTCTTTCTTCTCTTCAGGAGGCTTCTCTTCTGATTTCTTCTCGCCCTCGTCATTCTTTTTCTCTTCCTCTTCCTCTGGGGGAGTAGGTGGAGGTGGAGGTGGAGGTGGAGGGATGACCTTTGCGAGCTTTCCTGTTCGTTTGTGAATGTAATCTATGATCTTGTCGCTGCTTAATGTTCCGGTCACCGTCAACTTCCTGCTGCTCAACTCCGTCTCTGCCGCTTGCACCCCTGAATCAGCCACCGACAACATTATTTCCTTGTTAGTATGAAAATTTTATTTCAAACACCTCATTTGTAAACTTTATATCCCCCTTCAAAATTACAAAAATAAAAAAAACATGAAAAATTATACCTCTTATCTTGAGGATCTTTTTCCTGAGATGCTGAGCGCAGGCCTCACAGTGCATGTTGACATGAAATTCCACTGTTGTCAGCTCCACCTGTTCATTACAAGCAATAAATTCAAAACCTTTTTTGGTTAGTTACCTTTTCAGAGAAAGATCAAACCACATAGCATATGATAATGACATAGTTATATATGTACATGAAATTGAACTTTAGCTAACAGAGACAATGACACATGCGTTTATGATGCATGGAGTCTGACCTGGGATGCAATCACTTGTGAGTGGGTTGAGTCATGATCAGGTGGAAGAGCTGGGGACACCACTTTGGCACCTCTCATTGTCTTCTTTTCTATTCTTGAACACAGTGCCTGAGGGTCCACTACCCCTTTGATCTTCACTTGGTTATTTGCCATGTCACTCTCAACCTCTTCCACACCTATTCATAACAACAATATCAGTTAATTGTGAATTAGTGAATGACAATATTAGAATAAGCAACTAGAGTGTCAGTTTAGTTTAGTCCCATATCAAAAGAAACAATAACTTCACTTGTACCAGAGAACTTTGTATTCAGTAGTAATCATTCAATAAAGTATGTTTCCATCTCTTATATTGTTATCTGAGAGAAACAAGGAGAAAGAGACAGATCGACAGAGAGTGAGACCTTTGCATCTCAAGAGGCACCTCTTGATCTTCTTTACACATCCCGCACAATGCAAGTTGACATGCAACACAACAACAGGAGGTGGAGGAGGAGGGGGAGGCGGCAAATCATCTGGTTTCTTGTCTTCCTCTTTCTTCTCTTCTTTCTTTTCCTCCTCTTTCTTTTGTTCCTCTTCCTTCTTCTCTACTTCTGCCTTGGCTTCTACAGGCTTCACTTCTTCCTGTATCACAAACACTTAATTTACGCAAACCTTGTAATGAAAAACCAATCAACTATGAAAAGTTCGTTACCTGTTTGGCTTCACCCATTGCAAGTGTGTACCGAATTAACCACAAGAACAAGAATAGAGGGAAAAGGGGAAGGACACAACTAGCTACCACAAGATCTTATATAGGTGAAGCTAATTAGTTTTAAAAGAGGAAAAGTATAAAGCAAGTGAGAAAGGTGACGGTATTATTGTATGGGAATGAATGATTCCTAAGCACATGGTGGGCTAATCAGCAGAGAGAACTTGCCTAAGGAAACTCAGGGCTTGTATAATATACAGTACAATAATTAAGTAGTATTTGTAATGACTTTTGTTGTATGCTTTGTTTAGCTTAGCTGAAGAGGGGATGAGAGGCAGAGGAGAGCAGGGGAATTTATAGAAGTGATAGGGAGGACGGCAAAAGCAATGGTAGAAATGGTTTAGGAATAGCTAAGTTCCCAACAATCAACCAATATTACATAAAATATACAGTGGAGTAGTTAGGGATATCAACATGTCAGATCCAAGTCGGATCCTATGATGACCGACACATCAGCGACACTGCAACATCAGCACATTGTTAAATATACTCGTAGAGCGTCTGTTGCAAATTTATACAAACTTCTTTCAACAGCACATCTCAACCAGACATTCAGACCGCACAGCTTCTCATATGCATCTCACGTGCTAAATAATTTTATACTTATTTTCTCTTTCTCATATCTGCTCTCCATATTGGGAGATTAAAGTTTGGGTTTTGCAGATTTGAAGATTAATTTTTGTTTAATTTAATTTAATTATTTTTATTTCAGTGTGGGTGAGTAGATCCAAATGTTGCAGGCAAAAAGTCATATGGGTGGTTAGGGTGTGCTCTTGAAACCTTACCAGCATCTTATCTTAATTATCTGTTGGCCTTGGTAAAGGTTTCTTGTCACAGAGTAATAGGACAATGCACTTTAAGCCAATCACACATTCTAGAAAATTCTCCTGGTAAATACAATATGATCAGAGTTCTTACAGAATAGGAATACATATTTATATATGGAAGGTATAACTTCGATTGAAGTTAAGGGAAGTTATATTTGTAGAAGGTATAAATTTTGATTTTGATTGCTATCTTAGAGTACTTGAAAACTAAACATTCTCACATGTTGTAGACAAAGAATGGCAAGTTGTCTGGGTCTTTTAGACTTTTTAAGTATTTTGAGCTGTCTTCTTTTTGCCTTAACTTTCATTTGTCTGTTAGTCTTTTGCAAATGGTCGGTGATAGATTCAATCAGAGGCTAAGAAAGGAAAAGATATTCATTACTTTACAGTTCTAAAAATGGAGTAATGTTGCAGTCATAACTATTTGTGCAGTTTAAAAGAGTTTCACATATTTACCCTAATCAACTTAGGTATCAGCTGATTGGCAGGTGCACCAACTATGGTACTATTATATGAAGCAAGAAATTCTCTAATGACAAATAGACACTCTACTTTATGCCTCTGAATTGACAGATCAAGAGAAAAACAAAGGAGATTTAGACTCTAGCATCAAACAAACAAAATAATAGAAATTCTATTATGATAATAGGATATCAGACATCACATTTGGATTGTACTCACAGACAGACACCGTAACAGTAGAAAACTCGGAACTCGTTGAGTCTGAATTGATAGATCAGAGCAAAACATAAACAAAATTAAACAAATTCTATCGTGATATCAGGATATCAGAACTAAAAACAGATACTGCAACAGTAAGCAACTAAAAATGTCAGGTGCAATTGTGAGTTCAGTTGATCCCCATCATCATTTAAGGCTATGAAGAGAAGAAAACGCAGAATTTAGGTTGCGGCTTTGCTGATAATAGACTTTTCCGTAATTGGAGACAAAGTTTGAAGATAAGGCATGGGATGAGAGCATGGGAGTATTGCACAGCTCTATTTCTGTGGTTATTTCTTCTTTGTGTTAGAATCGGAAATATCAAGCTTTAATAGATTTTTTCATCTTTAAGTGATAGACAATCGACTAGGTATACGTATTATGGATTATTTATGCTTGGCTAAGTTTAGGCATTAATAAAAAGGTTAATGCTTTAGGGTACTCCCAAGTGCAGCCCTATCACTAGGTCATGGTTACCACTATTATAATGGAGGTAAAAGCCTTTATTTACTTTATATCTATTTTGGAAGGAAGAAACTACAAAATAATAGATAGTATAATGGATAGTTTTTGGCAGCAAGAAACTTGAGAAATAATGAAAACCAATACATCAAGTTTCTTCTTGTTTAATTAGTTTTCAAGTAAAGTCATATTTTCTCTTGGTAGATATGACTAGCGAAACACAGTAGAAAACCAAGAAATGGAGTTAGATCAGGTTTCCAAGTAACCAGAGAAACAATTCTTTACGGTTTCCACGAAATGATCGCTTGAACAATTCAGGGAAGGAAACTTCAACTCATTTTTGACTCAACAACATTCAAAATATAAAATATGAAACACTTAAAATTTTAAGAGTTTCTACATAAATTAATAAATGATTTGTTGAGATGTCCATTCATTTGAAAGTAAAACTTCAAAACTGTTCAATATTATTCCTAAGATACATGTGTATATGGGAGCTGAAAAATGAAGAAAATATTAAATACATAATTTTCCCCCCCTTTCTTAGTTTGATGGATTTCAAATCAATTTGAAGTTATTGTGATGGAAACTTAACCATAAATAGAGAATTTTCAAGAATATTAAAAGATTAAGTTTACCAACACGTAATGCAGATTAAGTTGGAAATCATAACTATTAATTGGTTTGATGAATTTTCAAGATGTGAAATAGTTTAACAAGCCCAATTAAAAGTTCAATCCTATTAATCAATAATAATACTTAATCGTTCTTAGCATGTAAGATATTCAATAAATATTTGTACACTAATAGGCAAGTAGAACACAGGCTCTCAATATTTGTGGACGACAGATAAATCAAATAATATTATAGAGATGATAGATGGTATCACAAATAAATGAGAAGTGAAAAGAATTTACCGGGGTTGCAGATTGTGTGTAGCTGCGGTGGGGGAGCAGCGAGGTTGCGGGATTTGGCAGTCGACGGCGTCGGTAGCGACGGTTGATGGCAGCGATGGTGGCAAAGTCGATGGGGTGGCTGTCGGCAAGTTGGGGGGGGGGGGGGGGGAGGAGGCCGCAGCCGACGGAAGTTGCTGTGGTGGTTGAAGAGGGGGAGGAGAGGGGGTATAGACTGTCGGGATGATGGGGAAGTAGTGGTCGGTGAGGGTTTAAGATTTTAATTTGGAGATTTGGGGGTAGTTTTAGAGTTTATCACAAACCCTAAAATTTTATTAGGACTTCTCACAAATCCTAATAATTCTCTCAGTTGTCTCACACAAAAAAGAGGGATGAAGAGCAATAACTCAACACAATAATTTTGTTAATAAAAAATAACATATTTTCTCATTTTTCTCAAGGCTTATATATAAGCTCAAAACAAATCCAAAACAAATCTCAAATAAATCTAAAACAAGTCTCTCAAATCTAAAACAAATCTCTCAAATAAACTACATATTATTAAATCTCAAAATAAAATAAAACAGATTTGATGTCCTCATCAGTCTCTCCGGGTGGGAAAGGGCTCGACCCAGTCGAGTCAAAACTAGTGATCCTGTTATGGTGCTCCAAAAGATCTGGATCTAAACGCGGGAGCTCCTCACGATCTCTCCAAGTGTCATCCGACTTCGGCTTGTTCTTCCACCTCACCAAATACCTACGAATACCACCATCTCTGGTAGAAATTATCTGATCATCTAAAATATTATTCAATTTGCCTGTCGGTGGGTAAGTAGTATCAGGTAAAGGGAAAAATATGAAAATCTCACCATTAGGCTGCACAGTAGGCTCATCTATAAGAGATTTCTAGGATTAAATTTTGGGCCTTCATAAAACACTAGATCCTTAATATTGAAAGTCTTACTTATGTCAAAACCTTCAGGAAGGTCAACAACATAGGCATTATCATTGATTTTAAGCAGAATTTTAAATGGGTCTGCACTACATATGTTCAATTTCTTAACGGATCTAGCTGGAAACCGTTTCGGACGAATCCGAACCATCACTTTGTCACCAATATCAAGAGTTTTAAATTTCCTTCTAGTATTCGTTATGAACTTGTAGTTAAAATTATTCTCATTAATTTTTTTGAAAATTTTTCTATGCAAATCATGAATGCAGGATGCAAATGTGGATGTAGACTCTGTAACTCTAGGATGTTCTAACACAGATAAAATCTATAGACTGCCAAGTGACTTGGGAAGGAATAGGTGACTCAGGTATATTCAATGGAGGTGATTGGATCGACCGAATACAGTTGAGAGGTTGGTCCTCTTCTTCATCAAAGTTATCACTTACATAAGGTTCATAGGTAAACTCATTGTCGGGCTCATCAGTGATGACAGTGATACCCTCTACTATATTGATTCTACTTGGGCTGGGACAGTTGCCAGCAACATGGGCGTATCCCTTACATTTATAACACTTAGTAGAGGATCAATCTTAGAGTAGTCTCTTTCGGTGTTCTTACCCTTGTTGTCATTTCTAGATGGATAAGAATTTGAAGTAGGTTTGTTTGGGTAAAA
The DNA here is from genome assembly GCA_017893485.1 of Hemerocallis citrina. Classification (NCBI taxonomy): domain Eukaryota; kingdom Viridiplantae; phylum Streptophyta; class Magnoliopsida; order Asparagales; family Asphodelaceae; genus Hemerocallis; species Hemerocallis citrina. The sequence continues at coordinate 26,760,028 of CM030362.1, read as the reverse complement.
CTTGTTGGGGTACTGAGAAGAGGAAGACTTAGGTCTAGGGGGTCAGTGGAGGTCATTCTAGAAGAATGATCTCTCGAATCACTGTATTGTAATGGAAACCTGCTTTAAGAGAATCCATATTGAGGACAGGGCATAAGATGTTGCCAATGAATCCACATTTCTATGAATTAGTTCATTCCTAAGATCAGCTCGTAGTCCAGCTCTGAACCTAGAGAGAGTTTGATCTTCGCTCTCTTTACCTAAGACATTGCACCGAATAAAAAAGTCGTCAAACTTATCAACATACTCTTGAGTAGATTTGCTTCCTTGATAGAGTTGGTTCCACGAATCTAGCAATCGGGTGTGGAACGATAACTGCACATATCTCTCACTGAGCTTCTCTTTCATGGCATCCCAAGTGGCCATGGGTGTCAGGCCTCGGCCTCTACGGGCATGTTCAAAATTGGTGCAATATTGTTGAGCTTGCCAGTCAATTTCATAGTGGCAAATTTAACCTTCAGGGCTTCGCTCATGTCAAACCACACGAAGTAGTGGTCCTTAGCACAGATCCAATCGAGATAAGCTTGGGGTTCCGTACGGCCTTCAAAGTGGGGAACGTCAGCCTTAACGTTCTTTTTGTATTGTTCGTTATGGTCACGATCTTGACGTCGATCATCACGATCATTCCCTTGAGGGATCTGACGATGAAGCTCAAGGGCAACATTTTGATTCAATTCCACTTTCTCGAGCCTCTGACTGATTTTGGCAAGAGTTACTTGAATGACAACGAGAGTAGTGGAAATATCAGAGTTGTCCATCTCAGTTCGGGGAAGACCTCACGGAAGTCTAGGGTTCCTAATTAGGTGGTTTGGGAGGGACAAGAACGGCTCTTCAGGATTTGTGATGGTGCTGCGACGACGACGCATTCACCAACGGTGAAAAACTAGGGATCGTGTGTTTGCTGAAATTTGGAAAAACGTGTCCTAAATGCACTTAATTTTTTTTAAAAATATCTGAAATGATCAAAAAAGAAAGAAAATAAAAGACACAAAGATCCTAAATGAATGCAAAAATTATGCCTAAATGATGCAAGAACTAGGATTTTAAGAACCTTCGCTCTGATATCAAAATGATGTAAACTTAACCATAAATAGAGAATTTCCAAGAATATTAAAAGATTAAGTTTACCAACACGTAATGCAGATTAAGTTGGAAATATGTGAAATAGTTTAACAAGCCCAATTAAAAGTTCAATCCTATCAATCAACAATAATACTTAATCGTTCTTAGCATGTAAGTATTCAATAAAGATTTGTATACTAATAGGCAAGTAGAACACACACTCTCTATATTCGTGGACGACAGATAAATCAAATAATATTATAGGGGGGAGGCCTCAGCCAACGGAAGTTGCTGTGGTGGTTGAAGAGGGGGAGGAGAGGGGGTGTCGACGGTCGGGATGATGGGGAAGTAGTGGTCGGTGAGGGTTTAGAATTTTAATTTGGTGATTTGGGAAATAGTTTTAGAGTTTATCACAAACCCTAAAATTTTATTAGGACTTCTCACACACCCTAATAATTCTTACAGTTGTCTCACAAAAAAATGATGGATGAAGAGCAATAACTCTAACACAATAATTTTGTTAATGAAAAATAACATATTTTCTCATTATTCTCAAGGCCTATATATAGGCTCAAAACAAATCCAAAATAAATCTCAAACAAATCTAAAACAAGTATTTCAAATCTAAAACAAATCTCTCAAATAAACTATATATTGCTAAATCTCAAAATAAAATAAAACAGATTTGATGTCCTCATCATAATGACCAAACAAAAAGATGATAATATTTTTGTGCTTCGTGTTGGTAATCATTTTACCCTTTTATTTTTGGTGGAAGGTAGGCTTTGTTAAAACTAACATTTTAAAATTTCAAAGTTAAAAAAAAAGAATTATACTATGATTTGATGAATACTGGCAAAATTTTCTGTCAGCTTAATACAACATGTTCATACTAGACTCCACGAATATAATTTAGAAATTACTCTGAACGAGCAAAGCAAAGAAAAATGAATACGATGAATCTAATAGCAGAAATTGAAATAGAAAAGCATATTTAAAAACAAAAAAAATTGCATAGTGTGGTAGTATGAACTCCGTCATTGCCTGTCCCAAGCCAGGAATCCGGCCACAAACCGGGTAAGGAGGAGGGTTACATTATGCAGCTGCCAGCATAAAATTTTGTCAAATCTTATGAACATGAATCCTAATAATATACAGGCAAATGCTAGGGCATTCTCTGAAAGCGATGCGTTATGCCTGCCTCTGGGTGCTTCGAAAAATGTGCAAGGGGCGTCGCACCAGCGCCTAGGTGTAGTGAAAAATAGGCAAGGATTCCTACATCAATCTGGACGTGTGTGGGTAAAGAAGCTAGCTCAGGAAAATAGCCTTAGGTTAGCGACTTGGAATATAGAAACATTAACAGAAAAATGCATAGAACTAGTAGATACTATGATCAGAAGAAATATTAATATAGCTTGTTTACAAAAACAACGTAGGTAGGGGAGAAAGCTAAATAGATAAATGGTTTTAAATTATATTATACCAGTAAAATTAGAAATAGAAATGGAATAGAAATCCTAGTAGATAAGAAATTCAAAAGAGATGTAGTAGGTGTTATTAGGAAAGGAGATAGAATAATACAAATTAAGCTTGTATTAGGGGAAAACATAATTAATATCATTAGTGCTTATGCACCCCAAGTAGGATTAGATGCACAAGCTAAAAATAAATTTTGGGAAGATATGGATGAGATAATTCAAGGAGTACCCTTAGGTGAGAAACTATTTATAGGAGGAGATTTCAATGGACATATAGGGAAAGATAATATGGGATATGAGATGGTGAATGGAGGAAATGGATTTGAAAATAAGGACGATGGTGGAAAGGCTCTACTAGATTTTACGGCTTCGTATGATCTTATACTAGCAAATACTTATTTTAGGAAGAGGGATGAACATTTGATAACCTTTAAGATCATACGAAAGAGAACGATGGTGGACTGATGTGCGAAAGAGAGAATTTTTAGTAGATGCATGAGACGTGATTATCATATAGCATTATAGCCTATGCTAATAGTAAAAAAATATACATATATAACAAGAAGCGAATTATGATACTAACCTCTCCTTTCTATGGCTCTACTTAATTTAGTTTCAACTTCTCACTGGAGCTCTGTTTTTTTTCTTCTCTGTAAATTTTATTCTAAAGCTCTATTTGTATAACATGGAAAAACTTAAGATGCAAGTAATAATACTATGAGGACTTAATATATATGAATGATTTAAATTTACAAAGATTAGGGTATGATTAAAAGAGAAGATTAATGTTAATCATAATCTTAGTTGGCAATGACAACTCTGATTCCTGTATGTTGGCAATGACAACGGGACGGTGGTTAGATGGACAAGATGAGAGGGGATGAGCGAGAGTGTGAGGCTCGACAGTGAGAGGATGAGCGGTAAGGGTGAGGCTCGACAGTGAAAGGATGAGCGGTAAGGATCGCCAGTAAGAGGATGAGCGGGAGGGTGAGGCTCGATGGCTCGACGGTGAGAGGATGAACGGGAGCTCGACGGTGAGAGGATGAGCAGGAGGGTGAGGGGGGGAAGAGAGCTTAGGGATTTGTTTTTAGGTTTGGATTAGGAATTTGGATATAAAAAAGGGCAATTTAGTCCAATCACTTAGACCCAGTTTTCCTCCCATCCAAATCCCCCCAATATTGGAGGGGAGCCAAAATTGGCTCAGGAGGGATTCTGCACACCCCCCCCCCATTCCCCTCCCCCCTCCTGAAAAATGAACCAAACAAGAAATGTTTTAAAAAACCCTCCCCTCCCCTCCATTCCATTCCATTCCCCTCCAACCAAACACTACATAAAAGTTGGGCAAATAGGAGTCGGATTTATTTTTTCAAAACTAGAAAGGTAGATCGCTTGACATGTAAATATTTTAAAGTTATACCGGGAGAGTGTTTAACCTCACAACATAAATTAATGGAACATATGTAAAAGGAAGGAGACTAGGAACCCAAGAATTAGGTGGTGGAACTTGAAGGGAGATAAACTAGAAGTTTTTAGAGATAAAGTCCTTAAAGGAGCGCCATAAAATTGGGAAGGAGAGACAAATATGATGTAGACTAAAATGGCTACGTACATAAGAAAAATTTCAAATGAGATACTTGAAGAATCTAAAGGTAGAGGGTTGCTAAATAAAGAAACATGGTGGTGGCAAGAAGAACTCCAAAATATTGTGAAAGAAAAAAGATCAACCTTTAAAATATGGCAAAAGAATAGAAATGAAGAGGATTTGGAGAGATATAAGAGCGTTAGAAAAGAAGTTAAGAAATCGGTAAGAGATGCAAAAGAAAAAAGCTTATGATAATTTATACACAAAATTTGAAACAAAAGAAGGAAAAAATAACATTTATTTGAGAAGTTAAAAAATAACATTTATAAACAAAAGAAACAAAAGAAACAAAAGATCTGGATACAATTAGGTGTATTAAGAGCGATGATTCAAGAGTCTTAAAAAAGATGAGAAAATTAAGGAAAGATGACGAAATTACTTTGAGAAGTTATTAAATGAAAATATTGTGGGCAACTTAAATATAAAAAACTCGAAGGAGAGTCGAGAGCATATGTTTTCCGCAGAATTAGGACATCAGAGGTTCGAAATGCGCTAGAAAGGATGAAAATATGAAAATCTTTAGGAGCGGATGATATATCCATTGAAGTTTGGAAGTGTCATGGAAATGAAGGAGTGGGTTGGCTAACAAAATTATTTAATGAAATTTTGAGGACTAAGAAAATGCCCGATGAATAGAGAAAGAGTATTTTAGTACCTATATATAAAAATAAAGAAGATATACAAAGTTGCTCAAATTACTGAGGAATTAAATTAATAAGTCATACGATAAAATTTTGGGAGAGAGTGATCGAACATAGATTGAGACTAGAAACTACATTATCTGAGAATCAGTTTGGGTTTATGCCTGGGAGGTCAACAATGGAAGCAATTTATGTACCGAGGAGACTTATGGAAAAATATAGGGAGAATAAGAAATATCAACATATGGTTTTTATAGATCTAGAAAAGGCATATGATAACATCCCTAGAGACATTGTATGGTGGGTGTTAAAAATAAAAGAGTAACAATTCGGTATATTGAGGTAATTAAGGATATGTATGAAGGGGCAACGACCACAATTAGAACAATCACAGGAGAGACCAGCGATTTTTTCTATTACATTAGGTTCACACCAAGGTTCGGGTTTAAGCCACTACCTCTTTACTTTGGTTATGGATGAATTGACGCGAGGAATACAAGACGAGGTGCCTTGGTGTATGTTTTTTTCCGATGACATCGTCTTAGTGGACGAGACTAGAGCATGAGTCAATACTAATTAGAATTGTCGAGAGAAACTTTGGAAGCTAGATGCTTTAGGATAAGCAGAACTAAAGTAGAGTATATGAAGTGTAATTTTAGTGATATTCGGAACACAACTGAGGAAGTAGTGAAGCTTGATGGCCAAGAGATACATAGGTGAGACCGTTTCCGATATTTAGGCTCGATTATACAAAGAGATAGGGAGATTTGTAAAGATGTTATACATAGGATCCAAGCAGGGTGGCTTAAGTGGAGAAGTGTCAGTGGTGTTTTGTGTGACAAGCGTATACCTTTGAAGTTGAAGGAAAAATTTTATAGGACAGGTGTTGGACCAGCAATGATGTATGAAGCAGAGTGTTAGGCAACAAAGAAATAACATATCCAAAAAATGAGTGTAGCGGAGATGAGGATACTAAGATGGATATATGGTAAAATAAGGAAGGATAGAATTAGAAACGAGCATATACGAGACATGATAAAGGTTGCTTCAATCCAAGATAAGTTAAGAGAGAATTGCCTCATGTGGTTTGGACATGTCACACGTAAACCTAGTAGTGCCCACGTTAGAAAGAGTAATTTGATAAGTATTGATGGTAGAGTTGGGGGTAAAGAAAGACCTAAACTAATTTGGGTGGAAACGGTGAAAAAAGATATGATAGCTTATGACCTTACAGAAGATATTGCGCTAAACCGAGCAAAATGGAAAACCAGGATTAATGTAGCCGACCCCAACTAGTTGGGAAAAAGGCTTTGTTGTTGTTGTTGTTGTTGTAATAGTGTGGTCGCATGTTACCAAAATATAGATTGAAAATGCAAAGCATTATTTTTTGTAAAAACAGATCTGCTTAGCCTATTACATATTAAATCGAGTTTGGAAATTTAGCCTATAAGTTCCTCTTATTTCAATAGAAGTTTTGGAGTAATTGTTTGAAAGAATTCTAGAATTAACATATGAGATATCATAAGTTTTGTATTTTGTGCTTTATTAAATCATCCAATCAAATATTTGCTCAATTTAGGTCACTTGATCAATCTCACATTCAATGGTATAAATTTCAAAGTTCTTAAACTTTTTAAACACCATAAATAAAATACTAGTAGCTTCCACCCCTTTAGAACTAGATCATCATATTAAAATTATTTACAGATATCCCGATAAGGCATGGCTTAAACATGTAATTGTCTTGTCGCATTCTCAAACCTTCACAGACTCGATTTTTATTTGCAACAAAAACAATGAGAAACAAGACAACTCTCAATAGTCCGACACGATAAAGGTCATAAAAGGGGCTAATCACTAGTTGGATCACAAGATTGCTTCAGAGTCAAAGGTCGTATGATGAGGACATCAGTTCGAGACGATTTGAGCGTTTCTATAAGCGCAGACATCGTCTAGGATGGTTGTTCTATTAGCCTAGTATTTTTTATCTCAGTACGCATTTGTTTTGGCAATTATAGTCATATGCAGTAGTTTTACGATTTGCACCATTTATTTTATGCATTAGAATACTTTAGAGATTTGTATTGAGATTTATTATGAGCCTATAAATAGGCCTTTAGATTAATGAAATAACATGCTTTTTTATTGATTAAAAATTATTGTGATTGAGTTTTGTTCATCATCCTTTTGTGTGATACATTAAGATAAAATTTTAGTATTTGTGATAAACTCTAAAACTACACCAAAATTCAATACAAATCCCAAACCCTAACCCTTCACAGCTGCCATCATCATCAACCCCCCTCTCTCCTTCCTCTTCCTCTCTCCAAGTTCCCGACCAAAACCAAAGTTCCTCTCAAATCGACAGCATCGTCGACCTCCTCTTTCACCTCGCTGTCGCCTCTACCTCGCGAACCGCCACCGTCCTCCTTCACCCCGCTCCCTCCTCCTGAATCCAACAACCTGATGCCCTTGCTCTTTCCGCGTCGCCCAGATCCCCTTGCCGCCGTCGCCGCTCACACCTCTGACCACCTCTCCAGCCTCCACCATCAAAGCCGAAACTCCAAAATCCCTAAATCCAAGTCACACACAAAACCCTAATCCCCAAATCCACTCAAATCAAACCCTGACTCTAAGTCCCCTTCTCCACCTTGTTGTACTGCCCTCATCTTCCACCGACGCCACCTCTACCACCTTCCAAGGCAGGGCTACCTCCTTGCTACACCACTGTCGCATTCACCCCGAGCGCCACCTGCAGAACCACCCCATTGTCATCGCGACATTCTTTTTGAACACCCGGTAACTTCTTTCCACTTCTCAAATATTTGTAATACTGCTTTATCATATCTAGATTATATTCTGAATTTTCTATCGTCCACAAATATTGAGTGTGTTTCTACTTGCCAATTAGAGTACAAATCTTTATTGAATATGTTACTGGCTAAGAAAGTCTAATTGTTGATTGTTAAGCTTGACTCTTGAATTGGAACTGTGAACGTATTCAATTGCTTGAAAATCCATTAAACCAGTTATTAGTTTAAATTCTAATTTAAACTGCATTACATGTTGGTTAACTTAATTTTTTAATATTCTTGAAAATTCTCTACCTAGGGTTAAGTTTACATAATTTTGGTATCAAAGCAAATGTTTCTAAAACCCTAGTTCTTGCATCATTTAGTCATAATTTTTGCATTCATTTAGGATCATTTTAGGATTATTTTTAGTTCATTTCAGATAAAAAAAAATAAAAAACTTAGGTGCATTTAGAACATGTTTCACCAAATTTCAGCAAACACACGTCCCCACGACCCCTAGTTGTCCACCATTGTTGAATGCATCTTCACAGCATCAACACGAATTTCGAGGAGCCTTTTTTGTCCATCCCAAACCATCCAATCAGGAACCCTAGAATTCGGCAAGCCTCTCCTCGAGCTGAAATGGACAACTCTGATATTTTTACTACCCTCGTTGCCATTCAAGCAACTCTTACCAATATTAATAAGAGGCTTGAGAAAGTGGAATTGAATCAAAATGTTGCCTATAAGCTTCATCGTCAAATCCCTCCAGGGAATGTTCGTGACGATCGACGTCAAGAACGTGACCCTGATGAGCAATACAGGAAGAACGATAAGGCTGGAGTTCCCTACTTTGAAGGCCACATGGAATCCTAAGCTTATCTCGATTAGATCCATGTTATGGACCACTACTTCGTGTGGTTTGACATGAGTGAAGCCGTGAAGATCAAATTTGCCACAATAAAATTGACTGAAAAAGCTCAACACTGGACCAATCTTGAATATCCCTACAAATGCCGAGACCTGGTACCCATAGCCACTTGAGAAGCTATGAAAGAGAAGCTCACTGAGAGATATGTGTCATTATCGTTCCACACCCGATTGCTAGATTCATGGAACCAACTCTATCAAGGAAGAAAATCCACCCAAGAGTATGTTGATAAGTTTGGCAACTTCCTTATTCGGTGAATGCCTTAGGTAAAGAGAGCGAAGAACAAACTCTCTCTAGGTTCACAACTGGACTACGAGCCGATCTTAGGAACGAGCTAATTCATAGAAATGTTGACTTATTGACAGCTTATGCCATTGTCTTCGATATGGATTCTCTTAAAGCAAGTTCCCATTACAATCCAGTGATTCGAGAGATCATTCTGCTCTAATGACCTCTATTGACCTCCCTAGACCTAAGTCTTCCTCTTCTCAGTACCCCAACAAGTCTTACCCAAACAAACCTACTTCAAATTCCTCTCCATCTAGAAATGACAACAAGGTTAAGAACACTGAAAGAGACTACTCTAAGATTGATCCTCTCACTAAGTGCTATAAATGTAAGGAATACGGCTATGTTGCTGGCAACTGCCCAGCCCCAGTAGGATCAATATAGTAGAGGGTACCGCTGTCATCGCTGATGATTCCGACAATGAGTTTTCCTATGAACCTAATGAAAGCGATGACTTCGGCAAAGATGAGGATGACTAGTATATTCACTGTATTCGGTCGATCCAATCACCTCCTTTAAATGTAGTCAGGTGTGCTTTGTCCCAACCAAAAGAAGAAGATGATTGGAAGCGCACTGCTATATTTCACACCTTTAAGACAATAAGTGGCAAAAATTGCAAGGTAATTGTTGACAGTGGAAGCTGCGTCAACGCTGTCCCTTCAGCGGTCTTAGCCAAGAGCGAACTTAAAGCTGAACTCCATCCACGTCCATACAAAGTATCTTGGATTGATGCAACCACCCTCCAAGTAACACAACGATATCTGGTCCTGTAGACTTCAAAGCCTACAAGGAGCAAATTTGGTGTGATGTGCTCAAAATGGATGTGGGTTAAGTAATTTTAGGGAGACCTTGGTTATACGACCACGATGTGACAATATATGGTCGATCCAACCAATGTGTGTTCCAGTACGATAGACTAAAGATAAAGCCCATACCCGTGAAACCACGAACTGATCTGGCTGAAACAACACCAACTCCCTCGAGAAAGGGCAAGGAAGTAGTGAATGTGGGTGAAAAGGAAATCATGGAAGAAATTGACAAAGGGGCGCCAATTCTCATACTCACAGCGAGGGAAGTCTCTAAAGATTCTAAGTCATTCATTCCTCCGCAAGTTACACCTGTCCTTTAAGAATTTGCATGTGTTTCCTGTTGACCTCCCCAACCAGTTGCCCCCGCTGCGTGACATCCAACACGCTATTGATTTGGTTCCAGGAACGAGTCTTCCTAACTTGCTACACTATCGGATGAATCCGACAGAATATACTGAGTTGAAAAGACAAGTTGACGAGTTATTGGCAAAGAGCTTCATCAGAGAAAGCTTAAGTCCTGGCATTGTTCCCGCTCTATTGACACCAAAGAAAGATGGAACCTGGCATATGTGTGTGGACAGCCATGCCATAAATAAGATCACGATGAAGTACCATTTTTCCATTTCCCGTTTGGATGATATGTTGGACATAATGTCTGGTGCCACAATCTTTTCAAGATTGATTTTAAAAGTAGCTACCACCAAATTCGCGTCGTCCTGGTGATGAATGGAAGACTGCCTTCAAGACGAAGGATGGCATGTATGAATGGAAGGTCATGCCATTTGAAATGACAAATGCCCCAAGTACGTTAATGAGAATCATGATGCAAGTACCCCGTTCCTTTATGGGCAAGTTTTTGTGGTGTACTTTGATGATATTCTCATTTACAGCCGATCTGTTGGGCAACATCTTGACCATTTGAAACAGGTCTGCGGTGTTTTGAGGAAGGAACAACCTTATGCAAATTCTACCAAATGTACCTTCCTCTCTGATCAGACTATCTTTCTGGGATTTATTGTCTCTGCCATAGGAGTATCCACTGACCCAAAAAAGATACAAGCTATTATTGAGTGGGCTCGACCTCCCGCAACATTCGTGATGTGAGAAGTTTTTATGGTCTTGCTACCTTCTATCATTGGTTTGTGCAAGGATTTAGCATAATCATGGCTCTGATAACCGATTGAAGAAAGGTGGGTTCGTCTGGTCAAAAGAAGCCACAAAAATATTCGAAGAGATTAAGAAAATAATGACTCAGACACCTGTCATGAAGTTGCCCGATTTCACTAAAGTATTCAAAGTAACGTGCGATGCTTCTGGTATTGGAATAGGTGGAGTCCTCAGTCAAGAGAGTCATCATGTTGCTTATTTCAGTGAAAAATTGAATGAAGCAAAACAAAAATACTCCACTTATGATAATGAATTCTATGCAGTAATTCAGTTACTTCGCTATTGGCGACATTACCTCCTGCCGCAAGAATTCATCATTTTCTCAGACCATGGGGCCTTAAGATTCCTTAACTCACAACAAAAGTTGAATCTGAGACATGCTCGATGGGTAGAGTTCCTACAAGAATATTCGTATACCACATAAGAAAGGAATTGATAATAAGGCTGCGGATGTGCTAAGTCGTTATCACATGATCTTATCTACATTGTGTACCGAAATTATTGGTTTTGAGAGATTAATAGATGCGTATGCCTCCTACCCAGATTTTCACGAGATCTACACCTCCTTAAAGGATGACATCACTCAAGTGATTGATAATTATTTCTTGAAAGATGATTATCTCTTCTATCGCTCCAAACTGTGCATTCCTAGTACATCATTACAAGAGTATCTTGTTTGGGAATTGCACACTGGTGGCCATGCTGGACACTTTGGGCATAGCAAGACCATTGATGTTATGGAATATAGGTTTTACTAGCCTAAACTAAAGATAGACGTTGCAAGATTTATTAACAGGTGTCATACTTGTCAACTCGCCAAACAATAAAAACAGAACATATGCCTGTATACTCCATTACCTGTTTCCAGTCGTCCTTGGGAAGATGTCAACATGAATTTCGTGTTAGGCTTACCGAAAACACAAAAGAAACACGATTCCATTCTTATTATTGTGGACCGTTTTTCTAAAATGGCCCACTTCCTCCCATGTTCGAAAACTTTCGATGCATCTCGTGTAGCTCAGATCTTCTTCGATAATATTGTGAAGCTACATGAGTTGTCAAAAAAACCATTGTGTCCAATGAGGATGTGAAATTCATGAGTTACTTTTGGAAGACCATATGGCATGAGATGGGCACGAAATTAAAGTTCTCTTCAGCCTTCCACCCATAAACTAATGGATAGACTGAGGTTGTCAATCGGAGTCTTTGACAATCTCTTGCGTACTCTTGTGGGAGAGAACTTGGGAGCTTGAGACTTGAAATTGACTGTTGCAGAATTTGCCTATAACACATCTAAGAATAGAACTACCGATATGAGTCCATATGAAGTTGTGCATGGTTATCGTCCTAGGCCACCTCATATATGTTGTCCCTATGTTAGAACATCATAGTCTCAGAGTCTGCATCTACATTTGCATCCCGTATTCATGACTTGCTAATTTTAACTACAAGAGCAGATACTAGAAGAAAATTTAAGACATTTAATGTTGGTGATGAAGTGATGGCTCAGATTTGTCCGAAATGGTTTCCAGCTGGATCCGTTAAGAAATTTAATGCACATGTTACAGGCCCATTTAAAATTTTGCATAAAATCGATGATAATGCCTATGTCGTTGACCTTGAAGGTTTTGGCATAAGTAAGACTTTCAATATTGAGGATCTAGTACCCTATAAGGCCCCGAATTTAACCCTAAAAATCTTGTTATAGATGAGCCTACCCTTCAGTCTACTGGTGAGACTTCCACATTTTTTTCTCTACCTGATACTATTTACCCACCGACATAAAAATTGGATAATATTTAAGATGATCAGATAATCTTTACTTGAGATGGTGGTATTCATAGGTATTTGGTAAGATGAAAAAACAAGCCAGAGTCCAAAGATACTTGGATTGATCGTGAAGAGCTCCAGCGCTTGGATCCAGACCTTTTGGAGCACTATGACAGAAGAACTGGTTTTGACTCGACTGGGTCGAGCCCTCTCCTATCCGAAGAAAATGATGAGGACATCGGTTCGAGATGATTCAGGCATTTCTATAAGTGCAGACATCATCTAGGATGGTTGCTCTATTAGCCTAACATTTTTATTTCAGTACTCATATTTGTTTTTGGTAATTAGAGCCATATATAGTAGTTTTATGATTTGCACCATTTATTTTATGCATTAGAATATTTTGGAAATTTATATTAAGATTTATTTTGAGTCTATATATAGGTCTCTAAATTAATGAAATAACATGTTTTTTGATTGATTAAAAATTATTGTGATTGAATTTTGTTCTTCATCTTTTTGTGTGATACATTAAGATAAAATTTTAGGGTTTGTGATAAACTCTAAAACTACACTCAAATCCAATACAAATCCAAACCCTAACCCCTTCAAAGCCGCCATCTTCATCACCCCCCTCTTTTTCCTTCTTCCTGTTCCTCTCTCCTTGTTCCCAACCGAAACCCAAGTTCCTCTCAAATCGACAACACCATCGACCTCCTCCTTCACCTCGCCGTTGCCTTTACCTCCCAAACCGCCACCATCCTCCTCCACAACCCAACAACCTGACGCCCTTGCTCCTTCCTCGTCGCCCAGATCCCCTTGCCGTCGTCGCCGCTCACACCTCCGACCACCTCTCTAGCCGCCACCATCAAACCCGAAATTCCAAAATCCCCAAATCCAAGTCACACACGAAACCCTAATCCCCAAATCCACTCAAATCAAACCCTAACTCTAAGTCCCCTTCTACACCCTACTGTACTGCCCTCATCCTCCACCGATGCCACCCCTGCTACCATCCAAGGCGGGGCTACCTCCTTGTTGGACCACTGTCACATTCACCTCGAGGGACACTTGCAGAACTACCCCTTTGCCATTGCGACATTCTTTTTGAACTCACAGTAACTTCTTTCCACTTCTCAAATATTTGTGATACTACTTTATCATATCTAGATTATTATCTAAATTTTCTGTCGTCCACAAATATTAAGTGTATTTTTACTTGCCAATTTGAGTACAAATCTTTATTGAATATGTTACTGGCTAAGAACGCGTAAGTATAATTGTTGATTGTTAAGTTAGACTCTTGAATTGGGACTGTGAACATATTCAATTGCTTGAAAATCAATCAAACCAATTATTAATTTAAATTTCTAACTTAATCCGCATTACATGTTGGTAATGTCACGCCCCACTTCCCAAAAATACGGAATACGAGTACATGACAAAAGCTCAGCGAATGACTAACGTCACCCACAAGCTGTTTATCCGACAACAGTAGCTAGGTCAAACACATGGTTCTTTACAGGTTTTATGTTCAGGCAACAATTCGACATCTTGTTGTTTTACTTTTCGAATCAGCAAAAACTCAATATTAAATTTAGTAAAAATAATTTTTAAATTCTTAAACAGTTAAGCAACAATCTGAAAATTTTCATAGCAAAATTTTATCATTTGATCAGTCTTTTTAATGTTTGAACATGAAAGGTACGAAAATCTGAAAATCTAAAATGTAAAACCACAGCTGTAGTAAAACGGGCATAACTTTTACTACAAAACTCAGAATTCGAAAATTCAGGATGTTATTGACAACTAGACACTTGGGGCTACATTTCATATTCAGAAAGTATTTCATTTTAGGGTCATTTACTGGTTCGAAAAAAGCGATCAAAGTTCAGGTCAGCAAGAATGTACAGTTTTAGGGTATTTTTCTTGAAAATAAATTAATTAAATATGGTGGGTATCGATTCTATAGTCAATAAATTGTGTAACTAGCATGATAGGTGTCCAAACATGATAAATAAAATTATAACACACATATACGCTAATTTATCATCAATCAATCATCAATCAACCAAACAACATACCTATCAATTGTCTCTACAATAGTTTATGTAACACCCCATTTTTTTTTTGAAAAACTAGACCACTAAATACCATTCTGTCAATTTCTATATCACTTTAAACATAAACTAAGATATATATATTTCAAATAAAATTTTGGCAGTCTCCCCTGAAATTTCAGCCCCGAAACACAAAAGGCTTACAGAATTCTGCTCTAAATTCCGTAGCTCACAATACAGGCATTATAATCATGGGCTCCCCAGGCCAAAATGAGTAGAATCACACAGGCAATATAAATATCATGCTCTGGGGGCCAAACTCATAACATAATATCAAGGGCAAAAGCCAAATTACCCCCCCAACGTTTGGCCCGAGTACAAAATGCCCATACAACGTTTGAAAAAGTACAATAAACCCATTGTTCCGTTAACTTAACCCTTTCCGTTAAGTTATAATTATTAAATTACTTTTTTACCCTTATCCTTTCATATTTAATCTCTTTCTTCCATTTCTTCATTCCTTTTTTCTTCCATAATTTTTTCTTGTTCTTCCCTTTATTCCATTTTTCTTCATTCATGATTTCCAAAATTTAGTGAGAAAGTTTTATAGAATTATGCTCATAGAATTATTGTGCATACAGATTATAATTAAATTAAGATTCATTTAGGATTAAACGAACAGAGCTCTGGTGTCCCCTCTGTGTGCAGCGAGTCTTCTGCTGTTGCCAAAGTGGAAGATGATTTTACTTGGTTGGAATTTTGTGAAGTTCCTCTGAGTGAGAGTTTTGATCAGGGTACTTTAGACTCTCAACTTGTCAACTGTTCCCAAGAGTTTGTTGTGTCTTCAGATTCATGTGGAGAGACTTCTTGTGTTCAAGGTTCTAATGCTTTCATACTTCCTCATAAAGAACAAGATCCAACTGCCGAGGAGATCAATGGGACTGCATCATGTTCTCAGACTGCAGAAAATGACCCAGATTTTGATGGGTTTGGTGATTTGTTCACTGAACCGGAAGTTACATCTGCTCCTAAAGCTGAAAATGGAACAGGTGAAGACTTGGATGTATCCTTGTGGACTGGGAATATCACTAAGAGTAATCACGACGAGGTCGATGACACTAACTCGCCAGTTTCTATCAACCGTTGTTTAGCTTTGTTTACTAAGCCAGAGATTCTTTCTAATGATCAAGCATGGTATTGTGAGCGCTGTTCTGAGAATTTTGGACAGAGGAAAGCTAATCTTAAAGTAGTTGAAGCTCTTGACAAAGTTGAATCTAATCCCGAAGTTTCCTCTCCCAGTGTGGAAGTTGATTCTAAGGAATCTGGAGGTTCAGGTGAAGAAAAAATATCATTTTCTCCGAAGAATGCAATTTCACAAGGCGATCGACTTCATAATCCTAGTGAAGATTCAGAAATCCTACAGAATGACAAAAAGATGGCATCTTGTTTGGAGAACGTGGTTTCGCAAGCAGAGATATTTGATAGTGCATATCTCTGCTTTTAGGGACGGTAATGGCAACACAAAAGCATTTATCCCTACCTTAGGGTCAGCCACATGGATCCTTTAACTCTATTGATCTGATTCGGGGTTATCCCTACTCTCAAATCAACAACTATTATATTCTTCTTAATAGTCTCAATCCAATTTTTCAAACACACACACAAAAAATAAAATCTCAATCCAAGTATAAGTATAACCATAGCCACCTTACGTCATTAATAGTACAATCTTCTCAGTTCTCACTCTTCCTATTTGTCATCTTTGTTGGTGTCCATTGCACATGTCAAGACTAAAAGGAACCAAGAAATGGAAGAAAGAGATTAAATATGAAAGGATAAGGGTAAAAAAATAATTTAATAATTATAACTTAACGGAAAGGGTTAAGTTAACGGACCAATGGGTTTATTGTACTTTTTCAAACGTTGTATGGGCATTTTGTACTCGGACCAAACGTTGAGGGGGTACTTTGGCTTTTGCCCTAATATCAATTATCAATTAAAAACCATAAATTTCCTTTAAAAACTTATATAAGTAATAGAAAAACTAAAGAAAAACTTTCCAAAACCAAACACAGGACCCAATACTCCATAACGAGGTGGGTGCGGGCTTTCTCACCTCCTCACAGCACTATATCTATATAGGTTCACTTTAATACAAATAAATACATCAACTGTCCATGTTTCTTTATATACTAAATACATAAATAATCTATCATCGCAACAAAATAAAATTTCGATCTTTATAACTACCTCACCGGGCTGCTAGCAAACCTGCAGGAGAGTTAGGGTTGTCCATCCTCAAGGAGGGACCCCCCTAACCCTCAGAAAACAATAGGGGTTAGCCATTTCTGGTGTGAGTATAACCATTAATCTAATAAGTAAATTGAAATGGTATAAAGAAAATACTTTAAACTTACAACGTCAAGTTAAGATGATGCAACCTGAAATCTGAACATAAAAACATCACCAATTCGATTTTATATCAAAGTACTCTTCAAAACTGCATCCGATTATATAATTACCCATAATTCACACATTTCACTATATGCTTCACATAACCCTCATATATATATCATTATTTTACACTCGCATAATACGAATTCCCATACAATCCATTACTTTTCAATTTAAATTTCCTAACACGAATATTTATCTTTCCACAATTATCGTCATATCCTCATTTCGTTATTCATAAGAATATAACCACATGATGTTACTATATCTTTTCTTCATCTCTATTTAACCATGCACTTCATGTACTTGCATTCTATCAACAACTCACTTACTCATCCTAGAAGTGGTGCCAAGGCAGGTAGTTCCCACCATTTCCATGGAAATAGCGGGCGAGTAGTTCCCTGACACACTTCCAAGATACACAAACTCATATCACAACATACTTTCCTTAATAACCATTTTTAGAACCACTCTAATAATACAGGTATTTATTTTATTGCACCACATCACGTATCACATCATAAACATATGCATTCATTCTCATAATACCGCGTTCCTTCATGTCGTATAACACAAACATAATGTCTCATTACACATTATAATTTACTTGCAATACATCACATCCTTAACACATCACTTATTAGAATGTTTATTCTCATTGCATCAAAAGAATGTTCTACAGCTCATTCTCATCCCATTATATCACTTAATTACTACTCAATCATATTGAGAATTAAACTTACTTTCATTTTCACTTGTATCTCAAGTTACCATTTATTACACTTTCGTTCTTATCAATTTATACTCCATATCCCAAACATAGTTTGGGCAATAATATATCACACCCCCAAAGCCGGTAGCTTGGGTAATAATCATAACACATCTCAAGCCGATAGCTTGGTTATTGATTCTCTTCAGTCAACAGCCGTGACGATAGAGATATACGGTCCCACTGTATGGCAGTCAACAGCCGTGACGATAAAGATATACGGTCCCACCGTATGGCAGTCAACGATCCCACCGTTCTGCAGTCAATTACTTTCTTCTTCATTTCCATTATTCATTACCAATATCATGCCACTAACCTGCGAATTATGCCAAGGCAGATAGTTCCCACCATTTCCACAGAAATAGTGGGCGAGTAGTTCCTCGACACAATTCCAAGGTGTATCAACTCAAATCATCATGTATTTTACTTTAATAATCACTCTCATTTCACAATTACTTCATACCATTCATATTAACACACGTCGCTTTTACTTTTTCATTTAAAACTAACCACATATTGCAATTACCATTTCTTTTCATACACAACTCATAACTCGTATCTTTTCATATTCATTTATCCACAACCACTTTCTTTCACATTCACATTTCACTTTCCACTTTCTTTACTCTCATACTTTTATTTACACTAGTTATTTTATTAGTTTGTCGACCAGTGAGCCACAGTATCCCAACATACTGAAAGCCGACAGCCCAGTAAACACGCGGCCCGATGCTCTCCCAGAGTCTTACTCGTCCGAGGCTACGTCTTCCTCCTAGCCGAACTAGCGAGGGAACATCGCACCCCAGATAAATTGGGTGCTCTCCGGTCCCACCGGAGGTATCTGCTCTCCCAGGTCTATCTTGGGGTATCAACTCTCTCTCAGGTCTATCCTGAGGTATCATCTCTCTCTCCGGTCCCACCGGAGGTATCTGCACTCCCAGGTCCCACCTGGGGTATCATCGAGGGAAACCGGGCCTCAAGCCGATAGCTTGGGCGATAAAAACCACTTACCCCAAACATAGTTTGGGTCCACTATTCCCAAGCCGGTCCTTGGGCGTTAGGAGGTCTAGCCCAAACCCCTAGGATTGCTGTAGGTACCGGTCAACAAAACCATCTGTTATTAGCATTAATCATTTCATCTTTTCAGCTTATTTTATCAACACACGCATTTCACTTTTGATTCACAACTAGTCATATCTTTCACTTTAACCAAGTGAATAAGCAACACATTTTTATTAGCACGTACCATCTTATCTTTTATCTTACCCTTTGATGCATATCCGGTGTCCACAATATTAACCATCATATCATTATACCACATTATGCATACACCCTGTCATTCAACACATAAACTCATCACATCATATTAATGCATAATATTAATGCGCTAAGATATTTATTTAACCATAACATCCCACATTAAGAATACCATATTATTCATTACCTCACTGTGCCATATATAGGCATACGTCAAGTTATAACATTAATAAGAGAGAACTACATTAGGTTATTCCATATCGTAAAAGTATCAAAATGTATACTTCATCACATTATAATATCATATTATTGCTCATTAATACACTTCGAACATAATTAATGTAAACATATACCTACTTACTAATTTCATCAATTATTACATCACGAGTCAATATCATGATATATATATATATATATCACAAACATATACCACACATGCGGGTTTCCAAGAAAAGGGGTCAAAATCACTTATTTCCTCTAATTAAATCTCATAATATCCAATTATAGCATACTAGCTCATGCACCATGTTCCGTATAAGTAAAATCACCTATAAGGGCCTATATGTCCCAAAACATGCACAAAACATGCACTATAAATACACGGGTTTTCAAAACATGATCACAATCACTAATTTCGTCTAATTATATCTTATAACATCCATCCATAGCATGCTAGCCCATACACAAGGCTCCGCATATACCAAATTACCTATATCGGCCTATATATCCAAAAACATGCACGAAACATGCACGGAATAAAAATATGCATAAACAATTCAATATATTTAGTTTTTATACTTCAACACATCACATTAACCCATAATATAGGTTTTATATACTTAAAATAGTTAATTTCGCTAAATATCACAGAAACCCATTTTCGGGCCCTTAAAAATCCGTATTTTCATTGAAAATCAATTTTTGGCATAACTTCTACAAAATATATCAAAAAGTCACGAAATTCGGCTACAATGTAGAATACTTATAAATACAACATACTCACCTGACGGATCGAGCAAACGATGTCCCACGTCCGCCCGGTAGCCAGTCGAAGTTCAACTTTTTCCACCTAATTGGAAAATTATAGAACCGATTAGCTTAAAACTTAAAACTCGACCTACGGACCTCCAAATTTGAATCTGTCTTCACCCACACGTCACAAACAACATATGTAGGTGAGCTACAACAATAGATTTCGAGTTCGGGTCCCAATACAAAAACTCACTCATCGATCGGAGGAACCCTTTAAGGGAAATTCCCAAACATCTACCTGTTTTCATCCAATTTTCCTAATTTCTCAAATTAGGGTTAAATGATAGTAATAAAACTCAATGACACCTCCGAATCTAACAAATTCTCTCCTAAATCTCGCTCGGGCATTTCACCGAACACCTGGCGTGCACTTTTCACCTATAGTCAATTTCACTCAATTTAATTGAGCTTAAGCCTATAAAAATCATCCTAAATTCATATTAATACTTTCATAATATTCTACACCCTCAAATGCATTTTCTACAATTATTAGGATCGAGTTTCCTACCCGATTTCATAAACCCTAAAATCCGAGTTTATGCCAAAATCACCACTCCCCATTTTCACCATGATTTGCATATTTTCTAGCTACTAACATGTTCTATGTGCTCTCTACACCTCCCTACTTCAATTTCTAGTAAAAGAAAAGAAAAGCATACAATTTAATAAACTAACATTCAATTCCTCATACCTTCTTGAACTCTTCTTGAAAAACCAACACCGCCACGAGGAAGAGCATCCATCATTAAGCTTGCTCCTCAAATTAATTTGAAAATCATGAAGGATTTGAGTGGATTTGGGAGGGAGAGGGGAAGGCCGAATTGGGTTTCGGTTGGGTTGGGAGAAAGAAACGGGAAAGGAAAAGGAGAAGGAAAGAAGGAAATGGGGGGAGGGGTTTTTAAAAATATATAATGTATATAATAATAAAAATAAGGTATATTTACCTTTAGACCCTCCAAATGCAAAATATTACAAATAAACCCCAACTCTTTTCTATCATAATACGAACAATACAAAATACATTAAAATTATCGTATAATAATCCCCCAAAATTATAAAATAAAATAAACAATATTTATTCACCTAAAATCTTAACTCATGGCCCCAATATGACAATAATACCCATCTACCACAAATATCCATACCAATATCAATATTTTAAAAATAAAATAAAATAAGATATAACTAAAAATAATTCTCACCTCTACAAAATATAAAAACAAATATTTTCGGTATTTTAAAATCCGAGGTGTTACAGTTTATTTGTGCGTCAATTATGAACAACCCTACTGTCAATTCTATATGCACTCATGAAAGATACAAACTTTAGAGTCAAAGCGGTACGATGTCAAGAATATTGGGGTTAGTTCATGTAAACCCTCAATAGACCCAACGAATAGATGAACAAATGGATAATACGATAACAAAGAGATCTACTTGCCAGAATTTCAATAAAACTTGAATTTGATACAATTAGCAATTCAAGATGATGGTGACTTGCCTGTTAATCGGTGAAAACGAATACCAAGAATAATGGGATAAGAATCCCGAAGCAACGAACTCACGAACTAGATCGACCTACCAATAATACGTGCAATATACGTACAATAAAGGGCCAAATCAGCACACAAAGAGACAAACAGCAACAGGGCGAGAGAGAGAGCTCGGCAACAGGGGGCTTTGAGCTTGGCCGACGCTTGAGGTCGGCGTCGCAGGCGGGGCATCGACGGCGTTGCGGCAGGGTGGCGGCGCTGGCGGCGGCGCCGATCAAAACAGAAAGGGAAGAAGGGGGTATTTGGGTTCTCCTGTTGATCGATCAGAGGAAGAGGGTCGGGGAGATGCGCTGGTGGCGGTGCGTGCTAGAAGAGCGGCGTTGAAGGGGGAAGTGTTGACGGGGGTCGTCGGACTAGCGCCGGAGGACGAACGGAGAAGGGAAACGGCAGATGGGTTCAGTTGGGGAGAGAGAAAGAGGAGAGAGGAGAGAGAAACTTGAGGAGAGAGAATAGATGACTATTAGGGTTAAAAAAATGCAATTTTTTAGGGTTTGCAGTAGAGTTGTATTTATAGGGTACAATTTGGGTATTGGGTTAGTGGTTTAGGGTTCAATAAAAGCGGTTTTGGGTCAAGAACAAATCAAATTGGGTTTTAGGGTTCAATTAAGAGATAGATCAAAATCAATAGAGTTTAAATAAAAATACCCACAATTAAATAAGAGAACAAAAGGGTCAACAAGAATAGCCCGATCAAAAGAACGAAGAATTTCATGAACAAATATTTAAATCCAATTAGATACATAAATATTACAAGTAAGAAGAAAATATATATATAAATTGGGCTTGGAAAATAAATTAGATATCATCAACAAAATTAGATCAAGTACAATACTAAAATAATTTAGGGTTTTTAACATGTATGTCCCTAACAAATATGTGAATATCACATATACCCCTCACAAATGTGTATTTTCACATTTACCCCTAACAATGTGTATCCAACCTCTTAGTTATCCCTTAAGTTAAAACTACTTTAAAAACATAAAAATTTATGAAATATACAGCTATGTTTAATAGATTTTATGTAAAATAACTGAAATACCCTTCCTCTACCAGTTAAGCTTATTCTTCTTACTTTTTATAAACTGGATCGTCTATAAAATCAATTGAAACACATCAACCTTTCTCAATTTTTCTTCAGTTTTCTTAATAAATTGACAAATTTACAGTACATCTTTATAATTTCATCTTCTTCATCATGTTTTCTAGCCAAATTCGCTACTAATCTTATAAGTTTCAAATACACGTAGTTTGAGGCAACTTTTAGGGGTCAATAAGAAATAAGCTCATATTGTTAGGGGCATATATGAAAATACACATTTTTGAAGGACATATATGATATTAGCATATTTGTTAGGGGCATACACGTTAAAAACCCAATAATTTAATAGATGAATAAATAATCAACAATAACAATTAATTAAAATAATAAATCATACAACAAAATAATATTCGGGTTTAACAATTTTTATTAAAATCATCTAATAATAATAATATATTTGTTTTAAACTCAATATAAATAGTTGATCAATAAGACATAGAAAGTAGATTAAAATACATAATTATTCGAAATAAATATAATTATCGATTAGAAAAACACTTTAATACAAAATCCAAAATAATTTTAACAAATAATGAATTTATAATATCGAAATACAGAAAAAATTCAGAAAATACGTATTTACGGGAATGGGGGTTACAGGTAAACTTAATGTGTTAAGAATAACTTAATGTGTTAATATTCTTAGAAATTCTCCACCTAAGGTTAAGTTTATATCATCGTACTTTCACACTGAGAACTTATCTTGCAGAGTTATCTGTTGCAATCTACTCATCTGTTCAAGAAAGGAAAGGGTAGCCTCCATTGCACACAAATAAACTGAATCAATAACATGTAATTACTCGCTGCAAAAGTGTACATGAAAAAACCATTGTTGCAAATTAATCTTTCTTGTAAATGCCAATTGATAAGTTATATATGCAAATAACATAAAAAAGACCCTCCAATATATGTTTGAAATCCTTATTTAATTTTTGTCATTAAAACTTTGTACATCTTTGCAAAATAGCAATTGATACTTAATATTTATTACCGTTTGTCACAGATGTTCTTAACTGTAGTACTACTAATTATAGATGACATGCTTATGAATGAGGACAGACTAAGAATGGAAGGTAACTGGACCTTTGAGCCAAAAATTATAATTTGGATGATGAAAAGAGAATAGAAAAAGGATGCAAGTCTTAGATGCTTTAAATTGAGGTTGGCATGTGCAAAATTAATAACTAAGCAAGCTGAATTTAGCAAGAAATACCAACGCATAGAAAATAGCCTAATCATGTTTGCTTGTGGAAATCTTAATGATTCTTACCACATATAGAAAATGTGGAACGACCAACTCATTCCTTTTCCTACCATTTTGAACAGAACAAAGTAGGGAAAAGGAAAATTTTCTGATGGAGAAAAACAAAGGTGATGTTGGTCTGTGGGTTTGAATATTTTTTTGAGTTGATGAGAATTTACATTCTGTTGGACTAGAATACAGTACTGTTTGTGTAAAGAGGAAAGAGGAGATGGTGCTGTAGGTGGACGAAATTTCAATATTGATGCTTAGAAGGTTATGCGAGAGATGGTGGTCATAGTTGTGATGAAAAGAGATTTGGGAGTGACGGTGGTTGTGATCATAAAGGTGATGTGTGATGGAGTGAGTGGAAAAAAAGATTTAAAGGTTGACGTTGAAGGTGGGAATATGAAGAATTGGGGGGTAGTGATAGTGACGATAATGGTGGAGGAAACTTTGGTAGGCATGGTCCAGTTTCTGGTGGAGGTGACAGGAAGAGGAAATGGGAATGAATGAATGATGAGAAGATTTATTAGTGATAGTGATTCTGAAAATGTTGTAGGTTTGGTAGTAATAGTAGGAAGGAGAGTGTGGTGGTGCTAATGGAGACGAAGGTGACAACGTGAAGGTGAAATGGTGGACGACAAGGAAGGAAGGAAAAAACTAGGCTGAAGATTGAAATTCACTAAATTTCAGATGACGGGCAAAAATGACTTAAAGCAGCCTGTATTGGAAAATTCTGATTGAAAAACTAATGCAAAGTCCACCACTACAAAGAAACTTTAATCCATTTTAAAGAAAAACAAAGTACTTACAGTAGTTACTAAAATGAGTGAAATTTTAAGGTGCTTTTATGTAAATTACAATATGTGTTATAAGTCAGTTTGGATCTTATTCTAAATTACAAACAATAAATTGACGATGAAAATTTCTAAATTGGCTTGGTCGCGAAGGAAGTATATGTGGTGTTGATGAGGATGTTGGTTCGAGATAAGCGTATGCATCGTCTAGGATGACTGTTCAGTTAGCCTAGTATTTTTATTTCAGTATTCATATTTATTTTTTTGACAGTTATAGCCAAAAGTAGTAGTTTTGCGATTTGTAACCTTTATTTTATGCATTAGAATATTTTAGAGAATTGTATTGAGGTTTGTTTTAAACCTATATATAGGCCTCTAGATTAATAAAAAAAAAGAATGTTTTTGATTAACTAAAAATTATTGTGATTGAGTTTTGCTCTTCATTCATCTTTTGGTGTGAGATATTGAGATAAATTTATAGGGTTTGTGATAAACTCTAAAACTATAATACAAATTCCAAACCCTAACTACCCAACACAATCTGCCACCTGCCTCTCTTCTTCCTCTCCTTCTATGTTTCCGAACCCAACTCGAGCCCCTTCCCGTCGCCTCTGTTCCCCTGACGCCTCCTCAGCCACCACCACCACCATCCTGCAACCCCCGCCGGCCTGTCCCTCATCTTCAATGGATCCCCCCGAGCCCCTCTCTCTTCCAACTGACGCCTCCCCCAAATCCTCTTCAAACCCGATCCTACCTCCCTCATCAATGCTGCACCGCCCCTCGCTCCTCGCCGCCTCCCGCTCGCCTCCTACCACCAGTCGACCACACCCATCAGTTCCACCACCACTACCGAAATCCTCCTCCACTCCAAATCCCCAAATCCACTCAAAATCTGAAATCCTAATCTCCAATTTCCAATTCAAAATCCTAAAGATTTGAGGAGTACAATGCTATTGATTGTGACTTTTGATTGGGTGTTAGTTGTTGTTTGGTGTTTGGAACAAAGGATTGGATCTTTGTGTGAGAAGCAGAACACGTGGCAACACGTTCTTCGAACTCCGGTAACTTCTTTCTATTCTCTAATTATTTGTAATACTACTATCATCTCTAGAATATTATCTGATTTATCTGTCGTCCATAAATATTGAGTGTGTGTGTGAAATAAAACGTAATCCTAAATAGAGAATTTCCAATAATTTTAAAGGATTAATTTTACCAACATGTAATGCAGATCAAAGTTAGAATTTTAAACAATTAATCGGTTTGATGGATTTTCAAGAACTGAATTAAGTTTAACAAGCCCAATTAATAATTCAGTTCTAACAATCAATAATTAAATCCCTAAGCGTTCTTAGCAATTAAAAGATTCAACATTGATTCGTACTCTAATTAGGCAAGTGGAACACTCAATCTTGACATTTGTGGTCGACAGTTAAATTAAATAATATAGTAAACATGATAAAGCAGTATAACACAAATATTTGAAAAGTAGAAAGAGTATACCGGGGTTCGAAGCAACTAGTGTTAGATCTCAGATTGGCAGCAAGGGGGCAGTCGACAGAAAACGCTGCAGTCGACTCCGGGGGTGGTCGGTGAGGGCATCGCAGAGGAGCAGTGTCGACAATGGGCTCGACGGTTGACTGCAGTCGAGGCGGCAGGCGTTGGTGGCTTCAGCGTGAGGCGATGGTGATTGGCGACGGAGGGTCGCAAGGTGGTCGCTGAGGAAGGAAGGAGTGGAGGTTGGGGGTGAGGGCGTCGGGGGTGTTGGTCGATGGAGGTGGGTTGCGAGGTGTGGGCCGATGGCGCAGGGCGAGAAGTCGACGGAAGTGCTAGTTGCGGTGGAGACGAGGGCAGTGAGTTGCGGCAAGGAGTAAGGATGGGGGTGGCGAGGTCGAGGGTCGCTGGTTGATGGCGAGGCTGATCGGGCAGTGAGGGGGTTGGGTTTAGGGAAGAGGAAGACGATGGGAGAGAGAGTCGGGATAGGGTTGATTTTGGATTTGATTTGGGAGATTAGGGTATTGAGATTGAATTAATTTGAGGATTAGGGTTTGGGGTTTTAGTTTGGGGGTAATCTTAGATTTTATCATAAACCCTAAAGTTTTATTAGGACTTATCACAAACCCTAATAATTGGATCTCAATTGTATCACACAAAAAGAGAGGAAGAGCAAAACTCAACACAATAATTTTTTTAATCAAGAATGGTATGACTTCTCATTAATCTCAAGGCCTAGGCTCAAAACAAATCTTGATACAAATCTCAAAAATATTCTAATGCATAAAAGAAAGATTACATATGGCTATAATTGCCAAAAACAAATATGATACTGAAATAAAATACTAAACTAAACAGAATAGATGTCCTCATCGGTGTGCTTCTATTTGCTAATTATGGTACAAATCTTTATTGCATATCTTACATGCTAAGAACGATTAAATAACTTTGTTGATTGATAGGATTGAATCTTGAATTTGGCTTGTTAAACTATTTCATATCTTGAAAATCCATCAAACCAATTATTAGTTTTAATTTCTAACTTAATCGGCATTACATGTTGGTAAACTTAATCTTTTAATATTCTTGAAAAATTCTCTATTTAGGATTAAGTTTACATCAGGTGTGCACATATATTGCCAGTGATCATGTAGTGCACAAGTGTTTCCCATACAAGGGTTGGAAGCGGATTTCCCTTGCATGCATTAAGTAAGTCAAATTTATTGATACATTAATCAGCATAATTATGAACGTCGGGCCTAGGCCTGAGCCTGGGCTATAAATGTAAGGTCCAAATCAATTTCGAGTTGGACTATACCAGCAAATATTTTTTTTTAAAAAAAATTAGCCAATACAATTCGAACAAATATCATTTATAACTGCATTCCCAACTAGAAAATGATGCCCATAAGAGCCAGCCTGAGCAATATCTTCAGTGAGAGTACCAACGAACGAGATGAAAGGTAGGGGAAAGGTGATCACTTTGATGGAGACCTCGACAACAAGGGCATTTGAGGATTGGGGGAGCCATTGATGAGATTGATGATTAGTCACAATAAAGGCAAAAAGAGATTCAATCTAATTTATCAATTTCCAGTACCACATAAAAGGAAAGAAACTTAATAGCGATATATGTTTTTAAAGATTGGCGTCGTGCCGCTACTTGAATGGCATCCACGGATTCCTTGTCTATTGTTGGCTTCATCAGTAGCAAGGGTGGACCTTTAGACTTAGGTTACATGGTAAAATTCTGGACAATTCATATTACCTACAATGTGTGACCTTGCTATCAGTAGTTGATCTCAAAGAAGACTTCTCATTTAGATTAGGAAGCAAGCCTTGTACTGTAAATTTGTAATGCTTTGTGTTTGTTTATTTACTGGTTATTAATGAAACATCGGCAGTTCATGCAACATTGGGGGTCTTTAGCTTGCAGTTACTCCAGAAAATATTAAAGCAATGTTACCTCTGGTATTAATTTGTCGAGCACAAGCATTACTATTGAGGATGTGTCTGCTTTTGGTGAGTGTCAATTATGATTAATCAACAAGGCAGTGAACTTGCACCGTAAGACAAAATTGGCCTTTTGGTAGTAATTTTATAAACACTGATCAATAAACTTATTGTTGGAATTTGGAAAGAGAAGATGCATACTCTTTCTTATGAACGATAAAATTATAGTACAGTTAAGATGACAGACAACAACCATATGATTGTTTACTCATTAAAGAGGAGAAGAAGGATGTTCTTGACAAAGATTCCAAATTTTTTTATAGAAGAGAATTGAGCTCATTCTTAAATACAATTTCCTTGATTTTCATTACAGCGAAAATCTCTTCATTTTTTAGGTCGACTCAACTGAGATATATATAATATCAAGAGATGTGCTCTAAAGTCTAAAGTGTTGTATAAGTTCTTAAAATAACTCTTTTAATTGCAGTTCTATACAAACATTAATGAAAGAGTCATACATACAATACAAAGAAAAAAAATGAAGTATATAAGACAAGAAAATGTACCTTAATTATAATCTCCTCTCCATGTCATAGATACAAGCAAAGAGCCTAAAATGAAAATAAGAATCTGACTATTAGCTGTGATGCACCTCGTAGCCATGAAGAACAAGTGTATCAGCAATGACATTCCTAGCTTCACTGCACAAGATATCTGCATTCCTTCCTACAATAGGCTTGTGAATAATCACTTTCACAGATCCTGAATTCAGTATACCCTCCATTCTTGGAGGCATTAGCTTTCCCGTTCCCAAAAGGGTAAGAATTTTTTACCAAACTATCCCACTTTTTGTAAGTATGTACCAAACTGTCCCTGTTCGAAATTTTAATACCAAAAAGTTCCTGTCGCTAACTGAGATAGCGCCCCTAGTAAAATTCGTCGCGCTATCTCAGTTAGCGTGTTATAGGGACACCACTTTTTTCCTCAAGTAGTGATGTGCGAAAAAACTCACCAACTATAGACACGCTAACTCCGTTAGCGCGCTAACCGGGTTAGCGTGATAGGGGGGACACTACTCCTCAAGTAGGGGTGTGCGAAAAAAATACCAAAGTATAGACACGCTAACTCCGTTAGTGTGCCCATTTAAACCAGGCGCGCTAACGGGGTTAGCGAGTGTCGATAGGACAATAGGGGGCACTACCTCAAAGAGGGGTGTGGGATAAAAATGACCAAGTATAGACACGTTAACCCCGTTAGCACGCCCATTTAAACCAGGCGCGTTAACGGGGTTAGCGAGTGTCGATTGGATTCCTCTTAAATAACGCTCGCTATCTCACTCTCATCTCACTTCTTCTCTCCCCCAAAACCCCATCGCGTGACGTTAAACCCAACCCCCAAACCCTAGCCTCTGATTTCGGCCTCTACTCATCTCAATCTCTCGAAATTTTTACTTAAATCTCTTCATCACTGTCAAAAATCTCATCTCAACCAACATTTTCCCCTAATTATTGATGAACCCATAAACCTTTTTTTCCCAAATTTTCGGAAGTAGAGGATCTGCAGTGGAGTAGTCGACTTCGACCTTCAACCCAACATTCATTTGTAAGTGTTCGAAACTTATGGTATATAATTTTTTGTGATTTTGGGTCAAGGGTTGGATTTGCAATTTTGGGTTCATTTTGGTAAGTACGTGATAAATATATTAAATTTAGGGTTAAATTTGCATTGATAGATTTAGGGTTAGGTTTACATTGATAGATTTAGGTTTAGGTTTAAATTTGCATTGATAGATTAGCATTGATAAATTTTTACGTGATAGATTTAGGTTGTAAAATTTGCATTGCACGTGATAAATTTGCATTGTATAATTAACCAAAATTAAACCAATATTGGAATGGACATTGTGAGTAATATTGTTTTATATTGAAATTTTGGAAATTAGACATTGTTAATTGTATAATTAATTTATAGCGATTTTAAGATAAATTTGTTAACATATATTATCAATATCAAACATGTAGGATTCTATTAGATATAACATATGGCACGGACAATGGATAATCCCGAAGAAGGGAGTAGTAGTAGACCTCCAACAACTCGGAAAGGTCCACAGACATGTCATGGACAACCTCCAAAAAAAACTAGTCTTGGTGGACAGGGACGTACCAATGTAAGATGATTTGACTTTATTTTCATACATTTAATTTTAACATCAAGAAAATTATAAATTTATATGTTGAATTTCAACTTTTTTTGGTGTAGGATGAGGCTGGTCCTTCTCCGGCAAATCAAATTGGCCCGTCTCCTCCTCTAAATCAACCTGGCCCTTCTCCATCTAGTCGGTCGAGCCCATCTTCTTCCTCATATGTTCATCCGGTGGTTCCCGGTCCGATTGACCCAAAGCTTTTGACTTTACAAGGGCAGCATCGCTCTAAAGCCGTTTGGGAAGAAAATTCTTCGGAGTGTAGTTTTCGGGGGCACGGCACGTTAGAGATGCATCCCCGTACACATGAGATATTACAACAATGTGGGTTATACGGCATCGGGTTGATGAGCTCCATTAAGGCCGACCAACCTTTATTAACATCCCTTCTCGAGAGATGGTGTCCCAAGACACATAGTTTTCACTTGCCAATCGACGAGAACATGAGACCACCGCAAGGTGTGTATTGGATGGGTTCATTGACGTGGAAGGCTAGCCCTAATAGATGCCTCTCATATTACCGAGACGAGCTTGACCACTTGGCAGACGATTGTGTTAAGTGGCAACTATATACCGAGACACGTTTAGCGAGAATGCTATTTTCCAGAATTCCAGATAGAGTACTCCGTCAGTTTGGATTGCTTCAGAATATTTCGGTCCAGCAACTGTACAATGCCGAGCTACATAGTGTCACCGGTATGGGTCGACAAGCAGCTCACGATTACACGTAGATATTTGGAACAACCATCGTCTCGATCACGTACTTGCGAATATTCCACCATTCGATGCGTCTTCCCATGTCGCTTACATGACGTGGTATAGGAGAATGACTCGCCATTACATTTCTCCCACAAGCCAGCTTCCAGCGGGGATCCAAGTACCAACACGGAGACATGCCGTCGATCTAGCAGACATGTACTCCGTTAATCTACCAATGTTCCAACCGAAGACACAATTGCTTCGGAGTGTCGTAAGTTTTATGTCCATATTTACATTGCTTCCAAAAAAATTATTTATTGAATTTATTATTACGTTTCTATTGTTTTTGTTTAGATGGCCCAAATATGGATTCAAGTCAAAGAATGCGCGAAAGTATTAAAGAGTAATGTAGCCAAACCGTTAAAGGTATTCGCGCGTAAAATTGTTGAGGCATGTCGAGCACAAGCAGATCTCGTCGGTGAAGGCAATAGATTAGATGCAATATTGTCCAGTCTCGTGCAATATTAATATTTACATATTCATCTTCTTCTTTCTCGTTTTCATTTTGTAATCCCTCTTCAAGTTCATCGTCTGTTTCTTCGTCTTCTTCATCATCGTCGACTAAATCATTATTAACGGTAACATTTTCAAATATCCCGAAAATATTGGTATTCGGAATGTAATCATTAACCAAACTTAGTTGACGTGGCACTTCAAATTCAGTAGGATCTCGGTTTGTAGTATTTGTAAACGTGTCTTCTTGTGAGGACGGTGAGATTGCATGGGATGTTTGAACTGGATTTGAAATGATCTTATGGATCAGCACTTCACGTGAGAAGCTTGAACCAGGGTTAGCATGCGGTTGAACATTAATATTTTCGGTTTGTTGAATATATAGCTCTAATGCAGACCAACTAAAATTCGGATCAAGTGTTCTACCAATCATGGACTTTAGAGAGTTGTCGTTTCCTACGGGTACAGTCATAAAATATTGACCATCACCTTTTTCTGCTGCCTAACGTGCTAAAATTTTAAAATTCCATCGTTCTCTATCCCAATTAGTAACCTCATAAACCTTCTCAACAAGTTCTTCTATTGTGATTGTACAGGGTACCCAAATTATTTCGGGATCAACGGCACTATAACAACAACCTATTTTTGGATCACGGATAATTTCACCACCAAAATAAAGCTAAATAGGAATATCATAATCTATACCTATACATATTTATAAAAAAATTAATCATTATCTACTAAACAAAATATATGCGATAAAATGATATACAAATCATACCTTGAAATTAATGATCAGAAAAGTTGAGCAATTTCGAGCTTCGAGAAGACGGCGTAGAGAATGGGTTGATAACTATGAAGCATAGATACGGTTACGGGGTGCGGGTACGATACGACGCGGGTACGGGGATACGTGATTTTACAAAAAAGTAGGATACGGGTACGTTGGTGGATACGTTAAATATAATATATATTATATTATGTATATAAATAAATATTTATTTATTTTATTAAAAATGCATATGTTTGAACTATTTCATAAAATTATAAGAATACATTATTATGAGCATTTTTAGAGAAAACAATTGATAAGCTAACTATCAAAACATTGTGTATACTTATTTTGTGTTTGAGCATAACATAAAACATCAAGTTTTTGAAATTATGGTAGGGACCTAAACATTCATCTACACTTAAGTGTGTCCAAAAGTTACAAAAATGTATTAAAAAAATGGATACTCCTTGGGTACGCACCCGGGAGTACCCAAGGAGTATCGGCACCCGATACGCACCCGACACGGGTACGTTGAGCATTTGGAAGTACTCGTGCTTCCTAGGTTGATAACAAATCCACTATGTAAATCCCCAAACAAAGAAAATTTGGAAGATGGATTTAGGGTTTTCAGAGTAGGAGGAGATATGAATGTGAGAGAAGAAGAAGATCCTTTAAGATTTTTTTAGAGTTTTTTTGAGTAAGGTCTACAATTGGGATGCTAGGGTTTCGGAGTTAGGTTTTGAAATTGGAGGAGAAAGAGAAGAGAGAGAGAGACACTATAAATATAATGAGACAGCATCGGCGATTGTGATTTAATATGGTCCCAAACGACATAGCACACTAACCCGGTTAGCGCGCCTGGTATAAAGAGGCACGCTAACGGGATTAGCGTGTCTATACTGGGTTTTTTTCCTACACCCCTACTTGAGGAGTAGTGTCTCCTACTGTCCACCTATCACGCTAACCAAGTTAGCGCGACTGATTTAAATAGGCACGCTAACGGATATTTGGTGAGTTTTTTCGCACACCCCTACTTGAGGGGATAAGTGGTGTTCCCTAGCACACGCTAACTGAGATAGCGCGAATAATATTACTAGGAGCGCTAACTCAGTTAGCGACAGGAACTTTTTGGTATTAAATTTTCAAACAGGGACAGTTTGGTATATACAAAAAGAGGGATAGTTTGGTAAAATATTCAAAGGGTAATCGGCACAACTGCTACTTTAGTCTTTGCAGCAACACTAAATGCACCTTTTTACATAGACATGGATATTACATCATATTCTAAGGAAACAAAAGTAGATAAGAGAAATTCCATCAAAATCCTCGTTAAAAAGAATAAACTTCATCAAATGATCTCTCACCTTAAATGGGCCTAATTTTCCATCCCTACTCCGAGTTCCTTCAGGAAACAAAATTACGGATGCCCCTCTCTAGACCTAATCCATACAACGTTTAATGCAATCCTGAAATTGACAAAATAACACATTCATGAAAAATAGAACAGAACCTAGAGTTGGTACAATGAAGGAAATGCAGTCGTGGTTTGGATATAGAGCTGGTAAGATTGTTAAGATAAATCAGAGAGAATGAAAACAATACTGAATATTGAATTGAGTTTAACCAAATACAATACCACCTATATATAGGAGGTGAACAGATATCAAATCAACTCTACCACCAATATGGGACTATAATATCTAACACCCCCTCTCAAACTCACGATGGGTCAAACAATGTGAGTTTGTCTACTAAATGTCGGAATCTCTGAACTGTATGGGATTTGGTGAAGAAGTCTGCAGTCTGCTGGGAAGAGGTAACAGAATGGAGAGAGATGGTCCCTGCCTCAAAACGCTCACGAACATAATGACAATCAATCTCAATATGCTTCGTTCGCTCATGGAAGACCGGGTTGCTTGCAATATGCAATGCACTCCGGTTATCACAATAAAGTGGAGTAGCTCCTGTAAGTGTAACACCCATATCTGATAACAGCCAACGAACATGAACAATCTCTCTAGTAGTAGCTGTCATTGCTCTGTACTCAGCTTCAGTGGAAGAACATGCAACAACTGCCTGTTTCTTGCTCCGCCATGAGATTAGCGAATCGCCAAGAAATAGACAGAAGCCTGTGGTAGACCTTCTGGTAGTCGGATCCCCTGCCCAATCTGAATCAGAATATGCACTGAGCTCTAGTTTGGATGTAGACGGCATGAATAATGAGCGAGTGATAGTGCCCCGAAGATATCTGAGGATCCGAAGAAGAGCACTGTAGTGAACTGATGTAGGAGCGGAAACAAACTGACTGACAATACTAACTGCATGAGCAATATCGGGTCTGGTCATGCATAAATAGACAAGCTGTCCAACAATCTGCCTGTATCTAGTGGGATCAGGAAGGAGCTCACCATCTGTGGGACGAAGCTTCACATGAAGCTCTAAGGGTGTATCAGCTGATCGACTGTCAGAGAGGCATGCAGCGGAAATAATATCTTATGTGTACTTTTGCTGAGAAATGAGTATCCCCTGAGATCCATGAGCAATCTCTAAACCCAGAAAGTAACGTAGCTTACCAAGGTCTTTCATATGAAACTGCTGGTGAAGATATTTCTGGGTGGATGCAATGCCGGCAGAGTCATCCCCAGTAATGATCATATCATCAACATATAGTAGTAGAAGTACCCTCTCCTGCGGTGATGACCGTATAAACATAGAGTGGTCCGGTAAACTCTGACGGAAGCCAGCCTTGGTGATGACAAGCCGGAAGCACTCAAACCAGGCTCGAGGGGCCTGTTTCAGACCATATATAGCACGGCGAAGTCTACAAACATGACGAGGAGTAGTAAGGCCAGGAGGAGGATGCATATAAACTACTTCAGATAAGGTACCATGAAGAAAAGCATTCTTCACGTCCATCTGGTATAATGGCCAGCGGCGGATGGCTGCAACAGCAAGAAGGGTGCGAACAGTAGTCATCTGTGCAACGGGAGCAAAGGTCTCATCATAGTCAATGCCATGCTCCTGAGTAAACCCTCGGGCTACTAGACGGGCCTTGTGCCGCTCAATAGATCCATCAGGTTGATATTTGACCTTGAAGATCCACTTGCAGCTAATAGGCTGAACGCCCTCTGGTAGAGGAACAACATCCCAAGTGCCAGTCTGATCAAATGCACTGAATTCCTCTGCAATGGCTTTCCTCCATTCAGGATATTGAATTGCGTCTTGATAGGTTCTGGGCTCACGTGTAGAGTGTATAGCAGTGAGATATGCATGAAACTGTGGTGAGTAGGAAGCTAGGGTGGCAAAACCAAACTGGTCAGAAGGACCAGTGGCATCAGGTGTATAACGGGCCGGAGGAATACCAGAAGTGGAATGGGTAGAGTGACGAAGGGGTGGTGGACTGACAGGGTGTGGGGGTGAGGACGGTGGAGTAGGTGCATGTGGCAGTGGGGAAGTAGGTGGGATGGGTGCTGGCTGCTGTGGGGATGCAGGTAGAGGTTCGGTAGGGGGGACAACAGGTGTAAGGACTGCAGGAGATGTGAATGGAGCCAGAGAAGTGGGATCAAAAGGAATGCGGGAAGATAAGGTCGGTGGGCTAGCAACAACTGGGGGATCGAGAAATCTAGTATCCTCGGGGGGGGTCAGGTAGTAAGGGGAGTCTTCCACAAAGGAGACATGTCGAGAAATGCGGACACGACCCGTGGATGGATCAAAACAACGATAACCTTTGTGTTCAGGACTGAGACCTAAGTGAACGCACTTAGCAGCACGAGCGGAGAGCTTCGTGCGCTCAGTAGGAGGGAGAAGGACGTAACAGGTGCATCCAAAGGTACGGAGCATACTGTAGTCGGGAGGTGAATGATAAAGAGCCTCGTAAGGCGTTGTACCAGCTAAGGCAGACGAGGGAGTAATGTTGATGAGACTAACAGAGGTCATGATAGCTTCAGCCCAGAATGAACGAGGAGCAGAAGAGGAGAGTAAAAGAGCGCGAGCCGTCTCAAGGATGTGACGATGCTTGCGTTCAGCTACACCATTCTGCTCATGTGTGTGAGGGCATGATTGCTGAAACAGGGTGCCGTGAGACTGAAGGATTGTTCTCATAGTGGTAGAAGTGTACTCACGTGCACCGTCCGATCGAAAATTCTTAATGTGTACACCGAACTGAGTGTGAATCATGGTTGTAAAGACCCGGTAAATATCAGGTATCTCAGATCGCTGACGCATAAGAAAAACCCATGTATGTCTAGTAAAGTCATCGATGAAGGTAACATAATAGAGATAGCCTTTCCACGATGGTACGGGAGAGGGTCCCCATATGTCAGAATGAACTAGTTGAAAAGGGTGAGTGGTGTCAGAAGTTCTTTTGTGACTAAAAGGTAGGGCAATGTGTTTGGCCAAGTGACAACCCTGACAATCAGATAAATGTTTAAAAGTGAGAGAACCAAGGGCACCACTACGAGCTATAGTCTGAAGTCGTGATGCGCTAATATGACCTAAACGTCTGTGCCACAGATCAGCATCAGAGGAAACAATACCGGCAAAACTAGAAGGAGAGTGATGTGCACGAAGAAAATCTAGATAATATAGACGACCATGACGACTAGCACGTCCAAACTCCTCACCGGTGGAGGAATCAGTAATAGAACAACCTAAAGAGTCAAAAGTGACGACAAGGCCACTATCGCACAACGCACTAATAGAAATAAGGTTTATTGATAAATGAGGAGCATAGAGAACATATGGTAATGTGAGAGTAGGAGAGTTAATTGTCCCTGAATGTGTAATAAGAAGTGGTGAGCCATCAGCTGTGTGTAGGGATGGAGAGTGAGAGGAAAGTGTTATGCAGGTGGTGAATAGTGTCTGATTACTAGTGAGATGATGTGATGCACCAGAATCTAAAATCCAGAACGAATTCATACCGGGAGTGGCAGAAAGGGCAGGAGCAGAGGAGCCAGCATTGATAGACTGACCCATGAGCTGTAGTTCCAGCTGTGTGAGGCGTTGCTGACTATTAGCCCAAGCAGAAGACGGCAAGGCCGGAGTGACAGGCATGGCCGAGGATGTGAGGAAAGAAGCACTGCTGTGACTGCTATGACTGAGAGCACAATGTGGAGGGAGATGCTGCTGGTGTCTGGATCGAGGTAGGGAGTAGGGCGGTGCTACCGGTGGCGGAAGTATAGGTGAGGTAGGGTGAGGAATGATATAAGGAGAAGGTAGAAGGCCGGAGGCAGACTGAAAGTGGCGCTGCTGCTTTTGGAATCTGGAGGAGGAACGAGAGGTAGTTGCATCGGGGAAGTCAGTGGAGACGGAAATATGTGGGAGAGACTGAGATGCCATCAGGTAGAAGTACCTGTATATATATATATATATATATATATATATATATATAATAATAATAATAATAATAATATTTTTTTTATTTTTATTATTTTTTTTTTTGATTTTTTTTTTTTTTTTGATTTTTTTTTTTTGATTTTTTTTTTTTTGATTTTTTTTTTGATTTTTTTTTTTTTTGGATTTTTGATTTTTTTTTTTTTTAATACTTTTTTTTTTTTTTGACTCTTTAATCAAACAGAATCGAAAATGATACTCAAGTATCTTTAATGATACTCAAGTACCTTACAACAGAAAATATCAAACAGAATTAAACAGAATCAATAGAAGGTTACCCATATGAATCTACTGGATCTGAAGGAAAAGTATGCTTGGCGGCTGGACTTGCGTGAGGGAGGTCGACGGCGCTGGATTTGATGGCGGCGGAAGTTGAAGGTGGTTTCGACTTCGTGTAGCGCGCTGCCGGTCGGCGAGGTCTGGGAGTTGTGATCTGGATCTGGAGATGACGATTGGATGACGATGGATTCCGATTTGGTGACGATTGGATGCTGAAATGCCGATGGATTGGCTGTTGAGGATGATGAACAGTGGATTTCGATTTTTTTTTTTTTTTTTTTTTTTTTTTGAGATTTGAGATTTGAGGATTTTGGATGGGAAAAATTTTAAGAACAGAAAATTTGAGAATTTGGCTCTGATACCATGTTAAGATAAATCAGAGAGAATGAAAACAATACTGAATATTGAATTGAGTTTAACCAAATACAATACCACCTATATATAGGAGGTGAACAGATATCAAAGCAACTCTACCACCAATATGGGACTATAATATCTAACAAAGATAATTGGAGATAAAATTATACAAATTTTAGTGTCTTTAGGGCCATTTTGGGATTGAGATACCTTCATCTAAGATGTAACTCAAATCAAAAGGTAAGATAGCGAGAGGTATCCAAAACTCCAAAATGATCTAATTCATTTATAACTCTACTCTCTTTCTCTCTGTCTCCCACCTTTTATCCAAACAGATAAACATAATACAGATTTAGTCAAAACATAAGCATATGTAATTGTACGCAGTACACGGTTTGTATGTATACTAACCCCACTTAAAAATAACTCTAGTTATCTCTATATCCAAACAGGCACTAAATTACTCCCAACACCGAACATAATCAACCACAGTGTATGTTCTACTAAACATTCCCATACGTCTACAATCACAAAAGGATTCAAATATAGATAACCAAACACGGTGAAGAATGTAGTATCAAGTGACTCCTACTACATCCGTCTAATTGGAATCAACCCCATAAGAAACATCGCCCATCCAATAACCGGAATCACAAAAATGCCCGTCTTGCTAATGAACTTAAAGTTCCTTCCAAGGGTCAAAAGTGTATATACATCCAAGAAACTCTGATGATTAGAAACATAAACCACAGGATCATCCCTCGACGGCAAATTCTCCAACCCCTCCAACTCAAACCTACAGAACGGGGCAATTGTCATCAAAGCCCAAACTTTCGCAAAGCAATGGTGGAACCTTCTCCGATCCTGATCGAAGAGTACCACTACGGGGTGAACGAATATCATGATAACAATTAGAGGGATTGCAGTAGCATTCACAGCATAGAAGCAAACTGCCCTAATTCTTGAACGAAATATGTCGGAAAATGTATAAATTTTTAAATTTATATATACATCAGATATAAAATTATACGAAATATGTCGAAAAATTAGGCTCAAATGAAAAATTCAAGAAATGGGTTTTCTAGAAAAAAACCTGGAATTGAGTAATGTGGGTTTTCTGGGTTTGTGATTTTCGATTTAATGATGGTGTTTCTGCGAATTGGGTGTTGCAATCGGAGCAAATCCAAGTGACGATCCTTTTGTTTTGATGAGAACTTAGCGGAGATTACTAGAAAGAACAAAACTTTCTTGATCATAATATAGAAGTGCTTATAAATCAGAGAATGAGAGAAGAGAAAAGGAGCTTACTGTTATTGGTACTAGTAATTTTCACGTGCGATGCACGTCTTAATAAATATAATTTTTTAAAATAAAAATTTAGACATAGTCTGGATTTGAACTTAGATCCTCCTTTATAATAGTTATGCACGTGTATTGCACGGGTTGGTA
The DNA here is from genome assembly GCA_017893485.1 of Hemerocallis citrina. Lineage (NCBI taxonomy): Eukaryota > Viridiplantae > Streptophyta > Magnoliopsida > Asparagales > Asphodelaceae > Hemerocallis > Hemerocallis citrina. The sequence continues at coordinate 26,720,026 of CM030362.1, read as the reverse complement.
GATTAACAAAATATTTACAAATGATACTAAAGCCTTCTCTCATTATAACTAGTAATCCGCACGTGCAATGCACGTTTTATGGGTTAGCACGTGCAATTTGCACTGAGGATATGCACGTGCAATGCACGGATTCGATGGAGGGAGTGGAAGAGACGGTTTCGATTTTTTAGAGAACAAAATTTTATGGAGACTTTAAATGTGAAGTGAAAATTACAGAATTAACCATATATATTTTTTTTAGCTTTTTATGTATATGGGAGCATGATAGTAAAAAACCGTCAAAATAGGGCTTTGCTTAATAATAGTATAGATGTGAAGAGATTGCCAAATGTGAAGAGGATTTGAGAGGATAGAAATCTGGGTTTGTAATGGTTTGCATTGTTTTTTTTTTTTGACGTAAAAGGTGGAATAAGGCCATCATGTTTCATTAATAAGAAGTTAATAAAACAACCCCGGTGTATCGGGAGAAAACAACAGTACAAAACAAAAATACAATGCAGGAAGAAAATGAAAGAAAACAGACATACACCCCCAACAAGCCCTGGGGGGTGGGTCTAACTACTCGAACATCAAGCAACCAGAGAATACAGTAGGTTGAAACAAAACACAAGCTGGCATAAGCACTATCATGACTGGTGAAGCCAGTCCCTCAGTCCAGCGTCGGCCCGAACTCTACCTCCTCATCGTCAAACTCCTCTACCTGGAATACACTGGCTATCCTTCCTCTTGCCCTCGTGGCCGCAGCTGTAGCCCAAAAAGAGATAAGATGCATGATGTGAGTCAGGTTACCAGATATGAGTCAGGTTCTAATAATGGTTTGCATTGTTAGAATGCAGAGGGTTGAAGATGAAGAAGAGGGGGATTTAGAGCATCTCCAATGGGGGCCTTTATTTCTCATCTCTATAATGAAATATTCTATTATAGAGATGAGAAAATAAAGGGGGCACTCCAACTATGCCCCTCTATAATTTATACAATATAAATTTGTTGATAATCTATACAATATAAATTTTTTTGCAAAAAAGGAGTTTTAGATTAGTTTTATTGCAATTAATTTTACATTAAATTGCTTATATTAATAATCTATTTGGGAAAAAAAAATATGTTGTTGGAAATGTCTCGCCGATCGAAAACTTTAAAACGAGCCTAATATTAGTACTTTTTGAAACTAATTTTAAATTATGAACTTTTTACTTGTAGTAACAATGTAAAATAATCAAGTGTAAAATTATTTAGGAATTAATTTAATAATATCATGTATAACATAATTAATATTATCATTATTTAGGATTTATTTTATTTTAAGCGATTATTAACGACTTATAAATATTGTATCAATTATTTTTTTCAAACAATAAAAAAATATTCAAAATTGGTCTCATTTTAAAGGTATCATCGAGACATTTCCAATAGTACCAAAATAATAAAATTTGGTTTAATATTTTAGAAGATACATTCACGAAATATATAGTACACATTTTAATTAAAGGATATGGAATGAATTCTTAAAAAGATATTAATGTAGAAAAGGGTAAAATAGGAAATGTAAGTAGTGAATGGTGATTTGAAGAAGCTCCAAAAAGTGTCCAAATTTGGAGATTTTTTTGAAGCTTCTTCATTTTGAAGGTAACTTTGAAGCTCGGTTGGAGCTTCATTTTGAAGAAATGAAGCCCCATTAGAGATGCTCTTATAGCTTCTCTATAAGTTGGCTATTTTGATCTAACTCACATTTTTTATACTTCCGTGCATATGCATAGATCACCTAGATTTAATTCCTTTCTTTGCTAAGTGTTTAAATTATGATGTGCTACAAAATCAAAAGACATAGGTGATATAGGCTCATTGTCACCGCTAACACGGAAGTATAAAAAATGTGAGTAAGATCAAAATAGTGGTTTAAAGTGCGAGTAGAAATAAATCTAGGTGTTAACGTTTTAAGGTAGTGTTCTTTTTCTCCTCTTATAAGCGGTGAAAAAAGAACAGAAATCTCTTATAAGAGGTTCTTATAAGAGCTTGTTTTTATATAAAAAGAACACCTCAAAAAGAGGCTCCCACAAGAGGCTCTTACTGTAAATATCTTGTAAGAGGTAACTTCTTATAAGAGGCAAAAAAAAGAACAATACCTAAGTCTAATATTAATTAGAAGTCTTCTTAGTTGGAATTTTTTCCCAAATTGTCCCATTTTTTGAAAGTTTTTTCCAAACTGCCCTACTTTTTTTTTTAATTCCCAAACCGCCTCACTCGGCTTTCGAAAAGCAGAGTTTGGTTAAAACCAACTCGGTTTTTCGAAAACCGAGTGTGGACTTTGGAAAATTGAAGATTAAGACTCGGTTTTCGAAAGGCCGAGTTGGTTTTAACCAAACTCGGTTTTTCGCTTCTTTACTTCGCAAAGTCTGGAACTAGTAACACATCTTGGATATCCTTTGTTCCCTTCTTTGTTTCTTTGGAAATAGTACATTTTCCTTTTGCTGCAACCAAGGCACCATTACCCATCTTTACTTCGGAGTTGGAAGCCGAACTTATCTCCTTGAATATGCTTTCTTGCCTGGTCATGTGATTGTTACACCCGCTATCAAGAAACCAAACATCATCCTTTTGTTCCGTAGCAATTTGACAAACATAGAACTAATGATCAATGGACTCCTTCTCTTTGGTAAAATTTGTGTGCTGAATATTATTCAAGTCACACTCCTTTTGGATATGTCCAAACTTCTTGCAATTGTGACATTGTGGTTTTCCATGAAACCAACAATCTTTCTCATCATGGCTTCTTCTTTAACAAATTCTGCACCTTTGTTGAGTGGACTCCTCGTTGCTTTTCCTTGTAAAATGGCTTCGTCCTCTTCCTCGTCCTCTTGCATAGCTTCCTCTTCCTCTTGCATTTCTTCTACCACGGTAAGATTCTTCATTTGAGTTCTACTCGTGATTTCTTGGGACAACATTGAGCTTAGATTGAAAGGCACTTTCAACTGATTTTTCTGAGCGCATATTCAATCTTTGCTCAAATGCTTTAATAGAACCCATCAACTCTTCAATACCCAAAGTCTCAAGATCTTTGGTTTGCTCAATGACAGCAACAATAGGATCATACTTTTCTGGTAAGCTAATAAGAATTTTTTCGACTATTCTTTGACTGGAAATAGTTTCTCCATACGTCTTCATTTGATTAATGATCTCCATGACTCTAGTAAAATAATCCTTCAACAACTCCATTTCTTTCATCTGCAAAATTTTAAATTCTCTCCGTAAAGATTGAAGCTTCACGGTTTACTTGGGAACTTCCTCTATAATCTCTTTGAAGAATATCCCAAGCCTCCTTTGATCTTGTTGCATTGATAATCCTCGGAAAGATGGTTTTTGTAACTCCTTGAATCAAGAGAAGAGCTTTAGCATCCTTTTTTATATTCTCCTTCAATTTCTTCGCTTCATCATTTGACAGAGCCGTTGTATCTTCTGGTTCATCAAACCCATCTTTAACATACTTTAAGAGATCTCGTGAGATGAACAAAGTTCTCATTCTCACACACCAAAAATCATAGTTTTCGCCATCAAATTCTGGAACAGTACTTCTTTGCTTTTCATTACTTGAGGATACCATAGTCTGGGGTTTGTTTTCCCAAGCACTATGCGTATCGCCTAGCTCTGATACCACTATGTTGGCTGTAGTTTCAGCCTTTATTTTTGTGAAGAGATGTTGAAGAAAGTGAGAGACAAACACAAGGAGAATTGTCTATAAATTCTTTTTTTTCATTCCATTGAAAACTCTTTTATAGACTCCATACATTAATTGTAACTTAATACTAAGATCCTTCATATTCTTACTTGACCATACAATAATTGTAACTTAATACTAAGACCCTTCATATTCTTACTTGACCATACTAGAAACATTTAGAAAAAATAGGAATTAATTTCAACACCCCCCCCCCCTCTCTCTCCTCTTCGTTGTCGCCCCCCGTCGTCTCCCCCTACTCTCACGCTCTACCCTCTTCAGCCTATCGCATCCCGTCGCGATCGTCGACTAGCTCCGTTCGAGCGATGACAGTCACTCCCACCGCACCCCCTGTCTCCCATCGACGATGGTCGAGGACCAACGTACCCCGGTGTCGTCCCTCTTGCGGCAGCACCCTCTGACTCCCATCGTCGATGGTCAAGGATCACCGTACCCCATCCAAGTCCCAGACGGGGACATTGACTTAGGGTGAAGAAGGCGAGCTCCTATGGTGTGGTGACATCACGGTGATGCCGTCCCCCAGACCCGCCGCCATCAAAGTCGGCGCTGAAGATTCCGGATCTGATTGAGGAAGACCCGGATTCGCCGCCGCCCAGACCGCTGCTTGAGTCACCGCCTACTTTCGAGCTCTTAAGCTTCCTCCAGCAAAGGCCACCACCCTTTTGACAGCGCCACCTCTTCCCTCATCAGCATCCCTCACATCGACAAAGCCACCGCCCGTCGTGGCGCGAGGAGTCAATTGTTGTTGTATGGTTTGGGGTTCTGTTTGAGAGTGAGAGTCTATGAGAGAGATGAGTTAATTTCTCCTGGTGTGTCTGTGTGGTGAGAAATTGCTTGAGAGAGCAAGAACGTGAGAGAGGGGAAGGTATCCTCTCCACGGCTCTCTCTTGGGTTGTGGTTTTGGTTGGGGTGAGTGAGAAAGTTTCCTTGGTGAGAAATCGCCTGAGAGAGCAAGAACGTGAGAGAGGTGAAGGTATCCTCTTCACGGCTATCTCTCTGGTAGCGGCTCTTTCTTTGGAGGCGGTGCTTTTGGCTGGGATAAGTGTGATGTTTGCATGATGGTGGGAGGAGAGGAGAATTGGGTTCGTCGGGTGTCTAATCCCGCTTGAAGGGAGTAAGTATATTTTATTGTTGCAGCACGGCTGCGGGGCTTGGCCCGAAGAAGGGGTCCCCCCATGGATGAGACGACAGGGTTCGGCAGTTGATAAAATCCCGCATGACTAGCTTCGTGTGGGTGTGCACGTGCCGTGGAGCTAGTGTACGAAGCTAAAGTGACGTACATACAATTTTGTTGGGCCGAGCTTTGTATTTGGGCCCAAGATGGGGTCCATTACAATATTTGAGGAGTAGGTTTGTCCTCTTCGATAGTGTGCGGACTATCGGTTTGTCGGCCCACCCTCCAGGGTTGTTGGAGGGATCTGGTGTTTGTCCGGGTCATGTTGCTTTATGTTTTATTTTCTGTACGCAGTTTGTATGTTTTGTTAATTTTTGATTAACAAAACAGGGTGACCATATTCCACCTTTTCCTTAAATAATTAAAAAAAAAACAAATATGAAGATCTTAAGCTTCGATTTGAATATGGAAATCTCATTTTTGACCAAATAGGCCAAAACTTGAAAGTGATTACCAATATGACATATCAGTAATATGTCATCCAACAAACGTGGCAATAAATAAGATGTTGCTTTTCCTTATCGGCTTATCCAGGAAAAAAATAACATGTGGGCATCCATTTCAAACAACTTTGTTAAAGGCTGCACCACACCCACTCTCGATCTCTAAAAGATTATGCTCAGATATGCTCTTTACACAGCACCTCACATGGGCGCCGAATGCTTTATCCTGTTAGCTTTGCCAATCCACTCCTAATTAATTGCTTGAACAAGTCAGCTATGATTATGACACATCTTACACTCTTCACATTTAAACTGTATTAAACTAACCAACCAACCACCAGAATCTGCCAAACTTGATACCTCGACCATCAGCAACATGAAAAAAGAACAACAACGAGAAGTCGGATTGAAAATGGCAAAAAGAAAGGTTAATGGAGGGCCCAACAAGCCACGCAAGCTTAATTAAAGCCTTATCTTTATAGCAAATCCACTGCATCTTCCTTGCTATAAATAGCCCTCATAACTCATCAGGAACAATCGAGACCCCTAAGATTTGAGGATTTCTCTTTACTGCATACAAGACTTCAGAATAATTTGTTAGGACTCAAGAGAATGGCTAACCTGCAGATTGTTCCTTCCTCCAAGAGTGTCGAGGCCCAGCATGTGGAGATGATGGTGCCATTATATTCCTATGGCTGCGAGAAGAAGGTTAAGAAAGCTTTATCACATTTGAGAGGTACACACTGTAATTCTAACCCCCGAATGGAAATAGAGAGTTGATTTAGTTTCACAACAAGTAGAAAAGTTTATCGTAGTGAAATAATTTGTGGATGTAATGTATTGCTTGCTCTGCGGTAATATGGCAGCTTCCAGAAGAATACAAGATAAAACTAGAATAGCATTGACTGTTTCACTTAATACTTGGATTGTAGTAATTTCTGTGCAATCCTTAGTAAACAGGTGCATAGATTTGCTCAGTAGTCTTTTGTTACACATGTTCCACAAAACTTGACTAGCTATTTGCACGCGTGCGATGCACGCCATAATATTTAAAGGTGTGTAGGATTTTTGAGAAAGAGGCAGGTCACCGAATAGGTTGCATGCATGCATACAGACAGGCATGCACAATTTATTCATTTTGATATTTGCTATTTGCATGCATGTGTTAGACCTACTGGCTTTGATAGGAGGAAACTTTCTTATGAATAAATTGTGCATGCAAGTCATGCTGTTGTCAAAACCGAAGAAGTCATGTTGTGTTAATTTATTCATTTTGATATTTGCATGCATGTGTTAATTATTTTCCCAATATTAACCCTATATTTTTAGCCTTTTATTTTTACAGGTGCATGATAGTAAAAAGGCGCAAAAATGAGGCTTTGCTTAATAATAGTATAGATATTTTGATATTTGCATGCATGTATTAATTATTTTTTCAATACATGCAAATTACATTTCTGACCTCCGATATTAACCCTATATTTTTTTTAGCCTTTTATTTTTACAGGGGCATGATAGTAAAAAGCCGCCAAAATGGGGCTTTGCTTAATAATAGTATAGATTTTGATATTTGCATGCATGTGTTAATTATTTTTTCAATACATGCAAATTACATTTCTGACCTTCGATATTAACCCTATATATTTTTTATCCTTTTATTTTTACAGGTGCATGATAGTAAAAAGCCGCCAAAATGGGGCTTTGCTTAATAATAGTATAGATATAGATATTTTGATATTTGCATGCATGTGTTAATTATTTTTTCAATACATGCAAATTACATTTCTGACCTCCGATATTAACCCTATATTTTTTTTAGCTTTTTATTTTTACAGGGGCATGAAAGTAAAAAGCCGCCAAAATGGGGCTTTGCTTAATAACAGTATAGATATTTGCATGCATGTGTTAATTATTTTTTCAATACATGCAAATTACATTTCTGACCTTCGATATTAACCCTATATTTTTTTAGCCTTTTATTTTTACAAGTGCATGATAGTAAAAAGCCGCCAAAATGGGGCTTTGCTTAATAATAGTATAGATATAGATATTTTGATATTTGCATGCATGTGTTAATTATTTTTCCAATACATGCAAATTACATTTCTGACGTCCGATATTAACCCTATATTTTTTTTAGCCTTTTATTTTTACAGGGGCATGATAGTAAAAAGCCGCCAAAATGGGGCTTTGCTTAATAATAGTATAGATATGATTGATTGCTAGGTTAATTCATTATTAACTGGGTTAGTTTTGGCAGTGTTTTTTAAGAAATTACCGATAATAATCAGGGCTATGATGAAGATTAACAATTATCAACATTTAACAGCCCGTGGGATAACCTAAATTTAGGTCAAAATGCATGCATAACGAAAATTAGTGGCATCTTATTCTCTGTAACAGAACTTATACTCTCAAATTGAGCATAGTGATTTTAACAGAGAAAGCTTCTTTCTTTCTTTCTTTCTTTCTTTCTTTCTTCTTTCTGCTCTCAAAGATGGCAATGTTTTTCTATTACACAGGTATACATTCTGTAGATGTTGACTACAAGCTTCAAAAGGTGACAGTGTGGGGGATATGCAACAAGTATGACGTGCTTGCCACCATAAGGAAGAAAAGACGGGAAGCTCGGTTTTGGGACCAAACAGAGGATGAGTCTGAACCAGAGGTCCACAAAGAGATAAAAGAAAATGAAGTTCCATGTCCTGCAAAATTTAATTACAAATTTAGCAAGTCATGGAAGAAGAAGCTGTTCCCATTAATGTTGTACTTGAATTAACCTGAACCTACTTTGTATATATAAAACATATTCCAATGGTCGTTTGAACACAAAATTTAGGTATTTAGCATTTAATAATAGAAAATTTGGATTAGAACTGTAGTCGTTTGAACCCAAAATTTGGGTTTTGATTTTTAAAAATAGACGGACGATAAATGAAGTCTCGTCCCGTAATTTCTTTTTAAAATTTAAATTTAAAAAGTATCGAACGAGAAATCATTTCTTGTCCGATTAATTTTAAAAAAATTATATTTCCGTCCGATAGCTTTTTTATTAAGAAATCTTAATTTAATCCTAATTAAATTATGCATAATAATTCTCTAGGCCTAGTTCCATAGAATTTTTTAACAACTACATATGGAAAGAAAGATCACGGCGGGATTTCCTGTCCGATAGATTTTTTATTAAAAAAAGTAGAGACGAAAGATCATCTTTCGTCCGATACTTTTCATTAAAAAAAAGTTGAACGGAAAAAAGATGATCTTTTGTTAGCTATATTTTGCAAATTCGTAATGTTCCTCCCAAATATAGCCAACTACTGTTCCTCTCAAGCCCTCTCAAACCCAAAATTTGGGTATTTGTCATCGACTGAGAGACTTTTTTTCTCTAAATTTTACAAAATTTGGCAAAATAGCTAACGACTACAGATTAACTTTTATGTTCTTTCACTTTAAGAATAAGTGCAAGTTCTCCATCATCCAAGTCTTTCTACCAAAATGAGGCTAATTACGGTGAAATGGACCATGGAAATTCAAATCAGTGTGTGAATGGCTCTTAGTGCCAAAATCCTGGTGGAGTAAAATATGGACAAGAAAGAAGCTGCTTGTGCTGTTAAAAACCAGTATGCTCCCGAAAGGTATCCCAAAGAGAAGTACTCACGTGAGACACAACAAATAAAGCCACAAGCCAAATGAGACACACCCAAAATGAAAATTAACAAGCACAGTTTATTGAAAGTTGACAACAAAAAAAAACAACAATGAATCAATAATATGTTTAATGCAAAACTCTAGATCAGCTACATAAACTATTTTTTCTTGTTCAACTCTATTAATGAGATTCATTGACAACTATCTTATATTTCCTCTTCTCCCAAACAACTCAAGCATTACTCTTCAACACATCATATCTTATGCCATAACTAACTAAAAACATGGCACGAGGGCATTTATTCAATTCCATCGATGAGATTATCAAAAAACTAACTAAAATCATACACCTCCGCGCTCTTATTTATTAAAAATATTTCAACTCATGAATCTTCCTCATAAGAATAAAGAACAACAAAATTTATGAAGGTAAAGGTTTCACAGCATCGTGGATGATATATGAATTTCTGGCTGATAAAGCGAATTATGTTATACAAAATAATCAAACGAGGATCACATGATTTAGGACCTTGATGCTTTGGTGAATAGAGAGTATCGAGTTGCAAGAACACAAAATTGTAGGCATTAAAATGCCAGAGGACGATACTAACAGTTTGTCAGTTCATAGCCAGAAGTTCAGCATTGACGAACAGGCAGCAAGGTGGAAAACTGGGAATTTAAAAAAAAAACAATAACTAGATAAAAATGAGGAAGATGTATATTTTATAAACCGGGTACTCCGACTGTATATTATCTAATGCATAGATAATATCGTTAGACTAATAGTTGGACATTATTTTGCTACATTTATAAGGTTCAACTCTTATTGGACATATGAAATTCATGTTTTTTTGCCAAACTATTTTGAAAAAACCACATATCCACAGCTGTTATAGTTTCTGGAATAGATGAATGGAATGCAAAATTCTCGCTATGTTCACAACCTATCTCACTAATTCACAATAACTGATTTATCTATATATACCATCGAATCTTTTGAGATAAGAATTCTGACTATGAATCAAGTTGCTATAGTCTTTAGTCTTTATCTGGATACAAGCAACTGCTTCTGAAAGCCTAAGTTAGTCTCTATCGGAGGTCACAGACTTTACAGCAGTGTCAGAAGCCTAGGTTATTGTGTGGGAGCAAAATTAAATAGCCTGTAGATGATTTTCTGAGGTTTTCAAAAAAATATTCTGCTCATAATGATCCAAGAAACTCACCAAAACTTAAATAGATGGAACCTTATATTCCAGTTATTCTTACAGATCTAGAAAGCAAGGGGGAAAACAAGAACTATTAGCTGGATTACCACTGATTATGCCAAAGACAAGTGATCTGGACATGAACTGATCTGTAGGTCGGAATTTAGTGGTAACTTCACAGTGAAATAATTATATTAATTCATTAAGGATGGTACTCTAAGGGGGCGTTTGGTACGCGGATTGGAGAATTCCCAGGAATTGGTGGATTCCCAGGAATATGAGGGTGGAAATGAAGATTCCCGAGAATATTGCAATACTGTGTGTTTGATATATGACATTACATGCATGGGAATACTTTATTACCGTGTTTGGTATAGAACAATTCATTCTCATCAATCCATCTCTATAGTAGACATTACCGAAAATACCCTTTTGGCTTTATTTAAAAATAAATAAATATAAAAGTTATCTAATTTAGTAATTGATGTATATGCATGCATGTGCAAAAGCAATATTGATATATATCTTATAAAACTAGTAAATTAACAAATAGATTACTAAAAAAAATTACACTATGATTCAAATATATTTCAACCAGCAAAAAGGAAAAATGAAATTGGTGCCATGCTTCTCTCTTAAGGAGAATCAAATTGGTGCCAAACCATTCAATTTCATCTAATCAATTTCATCTAACTATTGGTGTGATATAGAAGGGTCAAAATTAAGTATTTGATTATACAGAATGCATTCTTTTTGATAAAAACAGAATGCATTCTTGATCATCGAATTTTTCAGAGCTAATTTCATTTTGTTCACTACCGCATTTTCGCAGAGGGTTCTTCCAAACAGATTCAGAACGAATATTCCATACTAGTCCCTGCTATTTTTAAATTAGTCATTCGATCATTGTAAAGGTGATTAATTAGAGTTAACATCATGAAAATGATCTGTTCAATTGAACCTACTTTGAGATAAAAGATCTTAAATAAAGTGTCCTCAGTTTACGAAAATAGTCTTTATACGCTTAGAAACTTATTATGTTTTAGATCATTGTTGTTAATATTTTTTCTTGAAAGTCAAGTAGAATGCATCAAAATTTTCATAATGTTATACTTCAATCTTAAATTCATCACATTTGATATTTTTGGAGTTAATCGAATGACCAATTTAGACATACTAGTAGTTTACACGTGCGATGCACGTTTTAATTAATATAGTTTTTTTAAAACAAAGAGATGAACGCGGTAGTGGGTGAATATGGTTGGAGGGAACAAGAGCGGGTTATATGATAAGCCAGAAATCTGGAGGGTGTTTTGGGTATGCAATAATCTCACTCATTTTTTATGTGGAGGAATCTACAAATCCCACCCTTTTCAAGGAGAATATTTATCCTTCCAAACTAATTATTTTGATAACCCTGAGAATTTAAAATTATTTACAAAACTATACCTATGTCTTACCAAACCAGGTAATCAAGAGGGTAATCCTAGATTCCCTTATACATTACCGCGTACCAAACGCCCCCTAAGGATGCCAACAGCGAAGGTAAAGCTGGAGAGTAGAGCGCACTGGAAGTTGTAAAATCTCATGCTGCTAGAGGCTAGTTATTGACAAATCCATTTAAAGACAATCTTAGGAAAAGAAATCAGCAAGGATTGAAGAATGGTCTAATTATCGTCTTGAGAATGACCTGGTGATCATCTCTTTTTATTTTGTAATAATCCAAGGGAATTAAAGGAAAATATCACCTATAGGTTTGAAGCTAGCAGTATATGGTTGGAGTAGAAAGAAGGAGCTACTAGAAAGAAGTTTAAACTATTTGATTCATTACTGCAACATTTATTTGTCAAAACTTCGGGACACCGGAAAAAAAAGCATAATTAAGATATTTAATATTGTCCAAAAGATAAGATCCTAGAAATCAAGAAGATTTATTTAACTTCCTCATTTTGAAAAGCGAATGCAAAGGCCCGACTCCGGGAAATGCCAAGGAGGTAGTGGAGGAAGACATACATCTCAACAATAACAGGCATAACATTGATTCACTGGCTGGATGGGTATCAGATAAGAGTAGTTTAGTAGAACTGGTGTTAGCCGGTTGTGAATGTCAATCCTAGGGTTATGGGTATCCACAGGGAGATATTAGGGGCAGATTGACTCTAAAGTGTGTCCGCATGATTTCCAATTGCTTTTTTTAACAGAAGTTAATCATGGTGATGCTAGACGCATCAAGCAACTGACAAATAAGCTATTGTTAAATATATCTAAGATACTCTTAATTACACCTTGAGCTGAACAAAGAAGACATTTGGATAAGTATAAATGAGAAGAGAACAAGTAGACTTCGAACACTTATGGGGGAAATTGCAATATGATTGTTCGGACAATCCTGTTTGTAGAAGTCCACATACAACTAGGGTGATTATAAGGACATACCGTTTTGTAGATGTCCGAATATATTCTTCGAATTGATTATGAAAACAACCACTTTTCTCCCTAGTTTTGAAGGTTGACATCAACTCAATCACAACTCGATCACCGCTCGTAAAACTTCGCCAAACTTTCATGGGGCCTAGTCTCCAATGCCAACACCATTTAAACCAAGAATTCCTATTTGAAATAAAGTGATACCCAGATGATCTACTTGTAAAATGAAATAAAACAACAGGCAATTGTAATTCATTAATGTAGGTACATCGACAAGGTCTCTTCTTCCGCTGTTCGGATGTTATTCATTCTTTTCGTGCCGCTGTGGTTGTTCGGTGCTGAAGCTACTTCCTTATTAGCTTTCAGCCACTTTGTTTGCAGTGTTGTATGGTTTTGTTTATCAGTTATTGTCTTCCTGTTAACTGGTCTTTGTATATTACTGTTTTATTGTTTATTTATATATATTTTGGTGGGCTGGAGTCTTCTGACTATCCTTTATATATATATATAAAAAAAGACAAGGTCTCTTCTTCTATAAACAAGCAATTGTAACAAACGAATACATTTAAAACTTATATATATGTTATAGTTATGATAACAACCGATGGGAACAAGGAAAGAGAGAGGCGAACCTTTGCCATGAGTCAAATATCGTTGAGGATTTTCCTCAAACAGGTGGTGGGCATATCGACAAACTGGTGGTTTGCATCACAAAAATAAGAGATTTGAATACTTGTTCTGGAATATGACGGGGGAAACCGAACATCGCTGACATCGAGAAATGGAGTGATGAGAGAGGCGGGGGGAATTACGCGGGGTGGCGGAAGAGGAGGGCTTAGCTGATGACTGATGAGCGCTAAATTGGAGTAATGGGCTTGAAGTGAAACAAGTTTCGTAGTAATGCTAACAGATGGGCCATAGGAAGGCCCATTATAAGGTTTGACAGAATGGCCTTTAATAACTGGGCTTCAAGAGGTAAAGTGCACAATCACCTAAAATAGAAATGGGCCTTGTGAGATTCTTTCTTTTTCTTTTTTTAAGCATAAAAAGGATATAATATGAAGTTTGTTCACAAGATTCCTCCTCCACTACGAATATTTTTATGTGATTGTTAATTTTCTTATTTTTTCGGGCTATTGAAAAACACTGGAAAATGCTTGTGTGAGATACTCCTTTTTAGTAAGCTTTTATTTCTCGCAAAACGTCTCTAATCTTCCCAAGCTTTGATCTCTCGCATATAATCCTGTTCACGTCAAATGGAGAGAGCATGTCGATTTTTTGGTCCAGCCACTGCAAAAAGAATGAACACGTGATTAAAACTTCTTTTTATATATCTTTTGTCTTTTCTTTTTCTCTGTTGTCTGCTACTATATGTTCTCTATTTTGGGTATACTTCTGGTTGAGGTGGTGGTTTTGTTCCTCTTTAGAGGATATTTTGGGGCCTCTGGTTGCCACTTCTTGGTTGCGTCTGTATGAACGCTGTTTCTTTTTTATGCTAGTTTGGCTGAAGTCGTATGACTTCATCCTTTTTATTAAAAAAAATATATATATAGTACAGAAGCTGACCTGCACCATCATTTAGTTTGGAAGGTTTCTGGTGGAATAGGAGTTTTCTACAATTCAACCACATAAAGAATAATTTTTTCTTCATGCAACCGCGCTTAGGACATGATTAGAGCTGGTATCGAGTCCTATCAGGTAGGGTCCTTCACTATTCAGACCCGGATCCGGTACCTCGTGAGTCCAAAAATTGGATCCGGACCTGGACTTGCGAGAACCGGGTTCGGAACCAAGTCCTAGTTAAAAAAAATTATCCGTCGGATCCGATAGTGGGGAATAGATATTTGCACTTAAGTATTTTTGCAACCGATACCTACGGTTCCAACAAATTCTACACTTAAGTACATAAATAAATATTATATTTACACATCTATTTTTAACAATTACTATTTATATGTATATCATATAACCCTATTATTCAAATTCCTTATTTTAGGGGTATTTTTAAACAGGTCCAGGTCCAAGTCTGGGTCCAGGTCGGTTCTATTTTGACCAGACACGGACCCGAACCCGGACGTGGAAGTGCATCATGGCCTATTTTAGGACCGGACCCAGATCTGGATCCGTATAGATCGGGTCGGTTCCGGTTCAACGTTGGGTCCAGGCCGGATCAGGGGGCCGGATCAGGGTCGGGTCCGGATATCGGGTAAATGTGACAGTGTTAGACATGATGATATAAAAAAGAACAATTCCGTGTACAGACTTGATCACTTTCCTCTACAAAAGGGAAGGCCAAACGCAAAGGGTTTGAATGAAATTCAAACATATGGGTAGGTATCAAAGCAAAATTTGATCAATGAAACAAGTTATTTTAAGGGATAATTTAGTAAATGTCCTCATTCAAAATGTGAAAATTAGCATATACCTCCACTATTTTAAAAAACTAAGAAATACCCCCAGTTTAAATGGAACCGTTAAAATCTTAGTTAAGTAAACTCACGTGCGTCACACCTGATATGTAAAATAACCTAAATACATACGATAAAATGTATTTTAGTAAATGTCCCCAATCAGAATGTGGAAACTAGTATATACCCCCACTATTTTAAAAAAAGATATTTGGGATATTTCAGCAAATGCCCCTATTAAAAATCCGAAAACTAGCATATACCCTCACTATTTCAGTGTTAAGTGTTGTAAAAAATATGAGTGTTATGTGTTGTAAAAAATGTGAGTGTTATGTGTTGTTACTCAGTCTGAACAACTTTCTTCCTGTATTGATGATAATATGTATTGGAAATATGTTCTACGTCAGATTTTGACCCCAGAAAACACAAAAAACCATCATCTATTATAACAGATTGTTGTGCATTATCACTAGCTTGTGTACCATCATCTATTACAACAGAATGTGTGGTCTCTTATTCCACTCTAGAATATGCATCATCATTTTCATCATCTTCATTCACAATGGGTTCAATAGTAGCTTGTGTATTACTCATAATCACAAATTCATCGTTGATAAATAATTTGACAAGATTTAATATTCAGAAATCAACAAAAAACCGAAAAATTCCGAAAAAAATCAGCAAAAGTTCAGGAAGAAAGAAATGCAAAATTTAATGTATCTAAGTAGTTAGTACTCATCACCTATGTAAAAAAATATATAAATCCATAAATAATTTTTGTATAATTTGCTAAATATGCAAATTATTTGCGAAACATTCGTTTAATTAGTAATTTTCGCGAATAATTCGCAAACTTCGGGAATTAAATGCAAACCTACAAATAATTCATGAATCTGTTCGGCAAATTATTTCTTCATAAATAATTTACGAATTTAACAAATTATTCACGAACTTTGTTAATATGGTATTACCTACTGTCACACTAGGTTGTGCATCATTTTCAACAACACCCAAGTTGAGATGTGCAAACAAAGCATTGATGCTGGCATTGATTTTTTTGGTCAAAACAATAAACACATATTATATACTATTCAAAACCCTAAAACTGTTCCATCCAAACTGACGGTGTTTCTTAGTTTTTTTTTTAATAGTAAGGGTATACGTTAGTTTCTGCATTTTGAATGAGGGCATTTGCTTAAATATCTCTTTTTTTAAATAGTGGGTGTATATGCTAGTTTTCATATTCTTAATAGGGCTTTTGCTATAATACATTTTATCATGGACATTTAGGTCATTTTACATATCATGTGTGACGCATGTAAGTTCACTTAACGGGATTTTTAACTGTTACGTTCAAACTGGGGGTAATTCTTAATTTTTTAAAATAGTTGGGATATATGTTAGTTTTTATATTTTGAGTGAGGGCATTTGCTAAATTATCCCTTATTTTAATCCTTAGTTTCAAAAAATAAAAAGGTTAGCTATTTAAATCCTACTCCTTAGTTACGCACCAAACTAGATAGCAGTCCAAGGCCTTATGTTATGATGTCGGCGGTGCCAATTGCTGGACCAGGTCATAATTGTGCTGTGCAATTGAGGTCCCCACAACCAGCCTCAACAACACTATCAGGAACGCTTTCATCAGAAATTGTAGGTTCAAACAATTATTTCGCTTTAACTTGTAGTATGAGGTGGGATAAAAATGATCCGGGATCAAGCCAAGGCCCAGGGTTGCTTCCTCTCGAAAGCACGTCGTTCCGGCCCCGGGCCTCCATGGTGTCGGGACCGAGCCGATAATCAAACCCCCATGAATCCTGCCGCCTCATCCCGGCAACCCGTACCAGCCTTCGGCCGCCGAGCCTCGACGGTCCTACCAGCCTTCGGCCGCCGAGCCTCGACGGTCCCACAGGCCTCCCATCAACCTAGTACGAGATAAAGATGACCTGGCACCGCCGGGGCCGTCTGATTCTCCTAGAAGCACAGGAACCACACGATCCGCCACGTCAGCCCCAAAACCGCCTAGGGTTTTGCCACGTCAGCCTTAAAACCGTCCGGGTTGCTGCCACATCTGCCCTAAACCCCCTGGGCCTCCTGCCACATCAGGCCTACGGGCTTTCGGGTCCAGACCCGGCCCCCAAACGGGTCCAAACCCGGTTGGGTTTGTCTATAAATACAAGGTCCTCTCCCACCTTTAAAGGTAATCAATCTTTCTACCACTAAAACCCCTAGTGATTGTTACTCTCACAGCAGCTAACTAGATCGTCGGAGGGTCTGCCACCGGGATCAACCCCGGTGTTCCTAGACCATCTGCAGGGACACGAGGCGGAGCATCCGGATCCGAGCCGATCCTCCAGTGCCGAGCCGAATCTCTGACGTACCGTCCAGCACCGCATCCTTCCACCAATACAAATCGAGTAAGAACTCACACCTGGTGCATCCACACTCCTCCCAAAAACAAACCGCATCAGGTTGGCACCGTCTGTGGAAACACTTTTCGATGCGGACGACAGCTCGAGCTTCGCCATCAGCGATCTCCCCTCGACCCGCGCTCCTATGGCTCCCAAGGCCAGGAGAGCAGTTACCTCCGTTCTCCGCCCAAACGGGACTCCTCTCCAGGACAACCTCGGCGGCATACACGGATCCAACAATCCGGGGCCGAACCCCGGGCCCCAACCAAACGCACAGCATCCCGCCACTTCCGACCTTCGTCGGATCATCCAGAACCGAAGGTCTAGTCAGGCTAAGGGAGGGACCGCTTCCAACTCGGCCCCGAACCACTCCAGGCTCGCGCCCGAGGGAAGGCCATCGCACTCAACCGCATCAGCCGAAGACCGACTGCACAACACGACCCTATTGACCACGGCGTGGTCACGAGGGCCGAGTTCCGCAGCTTCCGGGACGAAATTATGGAGGCTATTCACGGAGCGCCAAGGACTGCGACGCTCAACCAACCCCGTCAAATGGGCGAGGGGAGGAGCTACACTCGTGACCCAACCCCTCCCCCTGAGCGCACGGACGAGGTACTCCGACGCCTCCTAGAGATGGAGAATCGTCTCGAACGCATCGGCGACGGAAATCCGAACCCCGGGCTAGGCCGAAGGCCTACCCGACCGCCATTTTCTGTCACCATCTTAGAAGCAGAAGTTCTCCGGAATTTTCAGCCTCCACAGTTCGAGAATTACAACGGCGAGGGTGATCGAGCTGATCACATAGAGGGCTTCAAAACCCTCATGATGATTCACAGCGCTTCAGATCCCCTGCTGTGCCGCGCGTTCCCAGCCACCCTCCGGGGTCCGGCCAGGGAATGGTTCTCCAAGCTCTCCCCAGGCTCGATCTTCTCGTTCGACCAGCTGGAAGCCAACTTCTTGGCCCACTTCGTCACCAGCAGGAAGGCCGAGAAGACGAGTGCGTCCTTGCTTGACCTCCGGCAGAAGGAAGAGGAGTCGCTCCGTGACTTCATCAAGAGGTTCACTACCGAGGCGAGATCTGTCTCCGCCCTCGACGCCAGGGTCACCTCGGCCGCCTTCCGGCACAATGTCCGGCACAACCAGCTGAAGGTCTCTTTGGCGAAAAAGCCACCTCTGGACTTTCCCGACCTTCTTAACCGAGTCGAGAAGTACATACGAGCTGAAGAAGCTCTAAACCCGGAGGGCAGTAAAGAAGCTGCAGGGAAGGGCAAACGCAGGGTCGACGAGATCGAACTTGCCAGAAAAGCGGCAAAGGAAGGGGTCAGCATGAAGAGGGTACCTCCGGTCCCTCGCTTCGAGAGATACACACCCTTGACACAGAACGTGTCCGCCATCCTCTTAGAGATTGAGGACAAGGGCCATGTCCGACTACCTCCCCGACCGAGCAACAACAAGAAGCGAGACCAGCGCCTCTACTGCTGCTTCCATAGGGATCATGGGCATGAAACCGACCAGTGTCGAGCCCTAAAAGACGAAATCGAGGCCCTCATCTCCCGAGGGTACCTCTGCAAGTTCACAAGAGAAAGCCCACGGGATCGGAAGGATACGAGGAACCGGAGGCCTTCGCCTCCCGCCCATACTCCAAGCCGCCACCAGGAGCGGGATCCCGAGCCCAATGGAGCCGAAAGGCAGGCCATTTTGCATTGCGTCCACGGAGGACCAATGGGAGGGGAGTCTAATACTTCCCGAAAGGCATTCGTGCGGGAGGTAAACGCTGTCCAAGATCTCCCTTCGCCCCGAGTACAACTGCTCCCTGTCTCCTTCTCCGGAGAGGATCTTGAGGGCGTCCACCTCCCTCGTTGCGATGCCCTCGTCATCAATCTTGACATGGCGAATTTTGAAGTTCGCCGGATCCTCGTCGACAACGGCAGCTCGGTCAACATCCTATTTCTTGAAGCCTTCGAGAATCTCAACCTGCCCCGAGACAAGCTCAAGCCGGCCGGATACACCTTGCATGGGTTCTCCGCCGTCCCCATCGTAATAGAAGGGATCGTGACTCTTGATGTCACCGCGGGCTCGGCTCCCATCAGACGGACCGAGTCTATGGACTTCATGGTAGTGAACGTCAAAGCTGCGTACAATGCCATACTCGGCCGACCCGGGATCTGCTCCCTTCAAGCGGTACCGTCGGCCTACCACTTGAAATTAAAATTCCCTACCAAGCAAGGGGTCAGTGTCGTCCGAGGTAACCAAGAGGTGGCGCGGTCCTGCTACATGACCGCCGTCGGAGGGGACGTCTTCCCCCTCGATGCCATCGAGCTCGGGTCCGAGAGGGACGGTTTCGATCCCGAACCAGCCGATGAGCAGGAGGAGGTCCCGTTCGGGGCGGCAGACGAGTCGAAATGGTTCCGAGTGAGCCGCTCGCTCTCCGAAGACTTGAAGTCAGACATAATCAACTGCATCCGTCGCAACATCGACCTCTTCGCCTGGAAGCCCTCCAACATGCCCGGAATATCCGAAGACCTGATCATGCATAGGCTGAGCGTCAACCCGGGCTCCAAGCCGGTCGCCCAGAAGAGGCGCAAATTCGTCCCAGAGAGGCAGCAAGCAGTAAAAATGGAGGTGGATAAACTCTTGTCCGCCCGATTCATTCAGGAGGTCAGCTATCCCGGGTGGCTGGCAAATGTCGTCATGGTTAAAAAGGCGACCGGGGGTTGGCAGATCTGTATAGACTTCACGGACCTGAACACGGCGTACCTGAAAGATCCTTTCCCCCTCCCCAGCATCGATGCCTTGATCGACGCGACTTCGGGACACGAGCTGCTATCCTTCATGGACGCCTTTTCAGGGTATAATCAGATCCGGATGTTCCCGCCAGACATTGCAAAAATCTCGTTCATCACCGACCAGGGCCTCTTCTGTTACCGCGTTATGCCCTTCGGGCTGAAGAACGCCGCAGCCACCTACCAACGGCTCGTAAACCGGATCTTTAAAGACTTGATCGGTCGCAACATGGAGGTTTATGTCGACGACATGCTCGTCAAAAGTCGAGAATGACCAGACCACATTGCCAACCTCGAGGAAGCCTTCGGAATCCTCCAAATTCACAACATGAGGCTCAACCCTGCCAAGTGCGCATTCGGTGTCTCCTCCGAAAAATTTCTGGGGTTCGTCGTCAGCCAGCACGGCATCGAGGCGAACCCAGAGAAGATCCAGGCCATAATAGACATGGTCCTGCTCCGGAATGTCAAGGAGGTTCAGAGGCTCATGGGAAGGTTGGCGGCCATCGGTCGCTTCCTCTCCAAATCGGAGGAGAAATCCCTCCCCTTCTTCAAAGCTCTACGGGGAAAAGGGGGCTTCGAGTGGGGCGCCCATCAACAAGAGGCCTTCGAACAGCTGAAGCAGTACCTCGCCAACCCTCTTCTTTTCAGCAAACCCAAGCCGGGCGAACTGCTGTGGCTCTACCTATCCGCCTCGGATAGCGCCCTCAGCGTGGTCCTCGTCCGGGAAGAGGACGGGGTTCAGATGCCGTTATACTATGTGAGCAAGGTCCTACTCCTCGCCGAGACGAGGTACGCAAAGATAGAGAAAATGGCCTATGCTCTGGTCATGGCGACCCGGAAACTCCGCCCTTACTTCCAAGCTCACTCCATCCAAGTATTGACCGACCAGCCGTTGAAAACCGTCCTCCACAAGCCAGAGAACTCCGGCCGCTTGGTCAAGTGGTCGATCGAGCTGAGTCAGTACGACATCGGCTATCAGCCAAGGACGGCGATCAAGGGACAGGCCCTCACCGAGTTCATCACCGAATGCACCATTTCCGAGCAACCCAGCATCGAAGGTTCGGATCCGACCTGGGAAGTCTATGTCGACGGATCCTCCTGTGAATCCGGGAGTGGCATTGGGATCATCCTCCGAGGCCCCGACCAATTCCTCCTTCAATACTCTCTCCGCCTCAACTTTCCGGCCTCCAACAACGAGGCGGAATACGAGGCCATGATCGCCGGACTGACCCTGGCACACCGAGAAGGTGCAACACAAATCCGAGCCTTCAGCGATTCTCAGCTCGTGGTCAGTCAGATCACCGGAGATTACGAGGCCCGCGACGACCGGATGATAAGGTACCTGGCCGTGGTCCGACGACTCCTAGCATCCTTCTGCTGCTCCGCGGTCGTTAGGGTCCCAAGGGAGCAGAACGCCCAGGCGGACGCATTATCAAAACTCGCTTCTTCCTCCTTCGAGGGCCTCAACCGAACATTACTCATCGAAGTCCTCTTAAAGCCAAACATCAGTGACCAAGAACAAGAGGCGATGTGTGTACATGACGAGGCCAGCCCGAATGACTAGACCACCCCCATTCGAAGATTCTTAATCAACGCCGAGCTTCCTGAAGACTGGGCCGAGGCAAGAAGGGTCAGGATCCGAGCAGAAAGGTTCGTCATGATCGACGACATCCTCTTCAAACGCTCGTACACACTGACAGACGGAAAACCGTACCTCCGCTGCCTCGCCAGTGACGAAACTAGCTACGCACTGAGAGAGCTTCATGAGGGGATCAGCGGATGCCATATGGGAAGCAGGTCACTTGCTCGAAAGGCCCTGAATCAGGGGTACTATTGGCCAACAATGCTGCAAGACTCTCAAGACCTAGTCAAGAGGTGCGGCCCGTGCCAGAGATTTTCCCCAATCAAGAGGCTGCCTCAAGCCAACCTCTGGTCCCTGGCCAGTCCGACGCCATTCGCCATGTGGGGCATGGACCTGGTGGGCCCCTTTCCCGTAGCCACCGGACAGAGGAAGTTTTTGATAGTCGCCATCGACTATTTCACGAAATGGCTCGAGGCCGAGCCACTGTCCAGCATCACCGAGCTCCAAACCCAGCAGTTCTTCTGGAAAAACATCATTTGCCGGTTCGGAATCCCTCAGGTCCTCATCACGGACAACGGGACCCAATTCGCAGGCCAAAACTTCCGAAGGTTCTGCGAAGACATCGACGTCCAACAACGTTTCTCCACTATATGCCACCCTCAGTCCAACGGCCAAGCGAAGAACGCAAACGAACAGATCCTCGACGGCCTTAAGAAGCGCTTCGACAGTTCCCCTAAGGGACAGTGAGTGGAAGAGCTGCCCAGCGTGCTATGGGCACACCGAACCACCAAAAGGATCTCTACGGGGGAGATGCCGTTCAGTTTAACCTACGGGACGGAGGCGGTGATCCCAGTCGAGGTCGGCTTGCCCTCTCCGAGAATCATGGCCTTCGACGAGGCAGATAACCCAGCTGGCCTAAGGGCCAACCTGGACCTCGTTGCCGAGGTCAGGGAGAAGTCTTCCATCCGAGGAGCATCTATCAACAGCGGATCGAGAGGTTTTACAACAAGAAGGTCCGCCCCATGGACATCAAGGCCGGGGACCTCGTGCTACGCAAGTTTTCCGTCTCCAACCCAACAAGGAAGAGGAAGCTGGCCCCCAACTGGGAAGGTCCGTACAAGGTAGCCAAGGTCGTATGCCCCGGCACGTACCGACTCGTAGATATGGAGGGTCGGACGATCAAGCGACCCTAGAACGCCGAACACCTAATGAAATTCCTAGAAGAGCAGAAGTAGGGTTCCTGCTTGGCTAATGTAAATAACGGTTTTGTAAACTTTCTTATGTAAAAGGCCATTAGTGCCTCTCTCTATATGTATGAAAAGGATCCATTTTTGTTGAAACTCCAAGCATCTCGGTAGGTCCGGCCCTACGCCGAGCGAAGGGGTTGCTTTCTCAAGCTGCGGCACCCGAGTCGCCACTCCGGTGCCGGCCCCCAAGGTCTCGGTAGATCCGACCCTCAACTCCCTCGCATTCGATAAAAAAATAATTGGCCAGAGCAAAGAGAGGAAGGAAACCCCTTATTCATGCTCCCTTTACTTTGAAAAGAACAAAGACCGTTACATGACCACTCCACTCAGCTAAAAAGAAAGAAATTACTGACTAAGGGACCTCTTAGGGCCCCTCGAGTTCGACAAAACGGCTAGGAGCCCTTTCCTCGTCACAATGGCCCTTGGGGTCAGCCAAGGTCGACACGCCGAACACAGAGCTCTGGGCGTCAACCGGCCTGGTGTGCTCCAGTAGCAGCAACGCTGCGGGAACCCCTTCCGTTCGACGCCCTCCTGAGGAAGATCCCGTCTTCGTCCCAGACATGCCCAGCATCGTCTTATAGCGGTGTATCTACATCTCCTTCTCCACTATGATCTCATGAAGGAGCCTCTCAGACGAGGGCCGCTGTACCGACGCGCTCGACATGGTGTACCCGAGACCGGTGCTTCCGAGGTCTCGATCCACTATTGCCCTCTTTAGCCTGATCGCCTCCGCGCTCAGGGCCTCAGACTTATCCCGATAATAGTTAAAGGCAGCATCCTGATCGCGAGCCCCCTCGCTGTAACGGACCAACGTGGACTCTAGGACCTTGATTTTACTTCGGAGTCACGCGACGTCGGAGCAACGAGGATCCGCCTCGGGAAGAATAGCCGTTACCTAAAAGGAAACCAACCACCACTCAAAACACTTCGACAAAATGGTCCAGAAAGATCCGGGGTCAAAATACTTGGCCGAGCAAAAAATCCTTTTGATAAATAAAATTCTTCATACAAAAATGCGGTGGCCAGTCCGCAGTTGGCAAATACAACAAAGAAGAAGGGGAAGACAAAAACAAGGAGACAAACAACCTAGTTCCCCACCTCAACGTCGGCCGGGTCTACGAGCGGGTCGGCGGCTGATCTGTCGACCTGTCCTTCACGCTCGTCCCCTTCGGGAGTCTTCGGCGGCGGCTCGACGACCATGTCGTAATCAAAGTCGGCCAGGTCGAGGGTCGGGTAGAAGTGCCTCACGTGACAGAGAGCTTTCTCGTAGACCTCGTTCTGGGCTGTAATTATGAGGTCCTGGGCCTCCTTCGTCATCACCTCCTTCTCCTTGGCAAACTTCTTCCTCAGGGCGCCCACCTTCTTAGCCCATTCGGTATCCTTGGCCTCGAGCTCGACCTTCAGCTGCTGCTCCCTCTTGTGCGAGCCCTCGAGCTCGACCTTCATCTCCTTCATCTCTTGCTGGTACTTGTCCGCCCGTTCCCGCTCCTGCTCCACGGCCTTCTCATAAAGCCTCTTCACTTGGGCCCCCTCCAGACAAGCCTACGACAACCAGAAACTGTTCGAAAAAAGACTCGCTCCAAGAAAAGTTACAAGGAAAGGGGGTCGACAGACTTACCAGCACGTTTGCCTGCGACGGGCACATGTACGCCTCCTCCAGGGTCTCGTTGCTCATACTCTGACAATCCCGGGGAGTCGCCAGCTTCTCCACCACCTCGATGGCATTGGGCCCATTGGTTAAGCTGTCCTCTCCCCGAATCGACCAATCCGGTGCCCATGGCTGCTGCACCTCCTCACCCACAATCTCCCTTGCACCGGCTCGGAGCGGATGGACCTTCCCCTTGCCGCGATCAGCCACCTTGGCCGGATCAGGGCTCAACGGGACAGCCACCTCCTTGCCCAAGTCCGGGTGCACCTTCTTTGCCCTCGGTTCGGCGGGGACCTCGGAGACGACCTGGGAAGACTCCCTCGTCCTCTTCGCTTTTCCCCCCTCCTCGGCCTTCTGCTTCTTCAGGGCAAGCCTCCTAGCCTTGATCGATTCTGGGTCCATACCTGCAAGAAGACCCATTAAGGACAATGAGCGCAAAAGAATACCAAAACAAGAAAAATGAAATGACTACATACTAGACTCGGTCGGGCTCAGTCCGACGCTGGCCAGGTGACCCTCCGTCACCTTCGGCCAGCTGATGCTGTTCCCCCGACGGAGGTGCTCGACGTGTCCCCACTCCTCGGCGGACAGATCCTTCTGCCTCGATGCCTTGAAGTTCGACTTATAAAAATTCTAGCGGGTGGGGATGTCCCAAGGTTCCGTGCTCCGAATCAAGAAGTACTTTCTCTTCCACTCCTTAATGGAGTCCGGATGGCCGTGGACTACTTTCCCCCTACCCTAAGGAGAAAGGTAGAAGATCCCCTCAGACTCCCCCGACGAGCTGATCCCCAGCATCGCACGAAACACGTCCAGCCGAAGCGGCACCTTCCTCTCCTCACAAAGCAGCACGAAGCACACCATCTGCTTCCACGAGTTCAGCCCGTACTGCATCGGGACAAGAGACGCCCAATTAAGTACCTCCCGGATGAATGGATGGATCGGCAGCCTCAGCCCGGAACCGAATGCATCTGCTGGGAAGATGCAATACCACTCCGGTAGTGGGTCGGTGGGACGAAGGCTTGGGCTCGGCACCATCAGCTCATAGCCGGACCCGATGTGGAAGGACGACTGAATAACCTTTAGATCGCCTGCCTCCAGAATCGACGGCAATGCATCCATCCTTATCTTCTTCCGACTCGGCGATGAAGGCTGCACCCCGTATAAGACTTTGTCGGAGAGGTCATCTGGATACTGCCTAATCGACTTCGGCCGTACCGGCGACCCTGTCACTATATTACGAGCGGGAGTCGCCTCTCTCGGACTGCTGGGCCTCGTCAACTTCCTTCTCGGCTTCCTCTTCTTCTTGGCCCTCTCCGGCAAAGGGGTGGCCAGGGGCTCGAGGACGGTCGCCGTGGAGGAAGAGCCCGCACCCCGGCTCCGTCTCCGAACCGTGGATTTTCCCCTAGTGCCCTTCCTCCGAGCCTCAGACACTTCAGCCTCTCCATCTCCCCCACTATCACTACCCTCCTCCTCCGACACCAAATCCCATATCTCCACTTCATCCGAACTGTCGCTCCTTTCCTCCTCGGAGTCACTACTCTGCACCACGAACGGCTTCCTGACGCGGAGGGGCTTCACATCGTACACTCTAGTGTCCTCCTTCCACGACGTCGAGTCGGAGAGCCCTGCGTCAGGGTTACCTTCCCCCCTCGAGGTCGAAGCCGAGGATCCGAACTGAGCCCTAGACATGCTAAAGAAATAAAGCTACGACTAACCTGGGTGACCTCGGAAAGACGAACGGGTGCAGCTGGTTGAAAAGGAAGAGCGCCGAAGAGTTTTTCTTTTTTCTTTTCTTCTTCTGAGGAAAAAATCGAGAGAGATGGGTGAGACAGAAAGGGATGGAGGGGGTATTTATAGAGCTGGAGGGGACTCCTCGATTCTCGTGCTGACTGTTCCTAGATCCACATGAAACGACCCCTAGAAAATCGTGCCACTTCTCCTAGAAACCCGCGCCAGTGAGCCACCAAGTTGGGCAGTTGGCAACCCTTCGGTTCCCGCCCAACCGGCTCCGGTCTCGGCCCCCGGGCACAACTACTTTAAAAGTTTTTATTTAAAGATTTAAGGCGCTCGCCTCGGATGAGTGCCCCGGGCTCCGGAACTCGGTCGGTTCCCCTCTCACCCGCGAGCAACTCGGGGCTTACGGCCTCGAAAGCCGAAACCCCGAATTGTTCGAGAGTGGGAGGAAGACCACCTTCCCCAGGCCCTCGGTCTGGGACCCTACCAGCAACGGCGGACAAGCCCCCTGGGCATCGAAATCGGATCAGCCCGCCACCCATCCCTGTCTCCTTCTGGCAGACAGCCCTCAGAAGCTGTCTACCCGAAGGAAGATAGGGATCGCAGAGGAGCCATCCATCCGAGGCTCCCTATCCCCCGGGCCCAGACTTCGGTCGATACCCCTCCCATCTCAATCTCTTTTGGACAGACAACCCCCAGGGCCGTATACCCAAAAGAAGATCGAGACGGCAGGGTAACCACCAATCCGGGGCTCCCCAGAGTTGAAAATTTTCAAGTATCAGGCGTCTGCCCAAGGCAGATGCCTCTGATGGCCGATGGACCACCACTGATGTGATCGAAAAGACAGTGGGGGAGTGGGGTATTTATAGCCTCCCCCAAACCTACCATTATGACCCTTGGGAGGCCACGCAACGGAAGCCCAACCGTCACGCCGCCTTCCCAGGCCCGGCCCTGGGGTAGAGCGAACTGGGCTCATGCCCAGGGCCCAAAATTTTTAAGGGGCACCAGCGGCTATGATTCCCCAACAGCCCCTTCATAATTACCAAAAATTAAAGCCCCTAATAAAGATTGTCTTTCCCAACATCCCCTAATAAAGATTGTCTTCCCCGATGCCGATGGCCAGGAAGAAGAAAAAAAAATTGAAGAGAAGAAGGGAAGCTGCGATTCTGAAAAGAAGGGAAGCTGCAATTCTTTTCCCCAAGTTCCAATGAGGTAACGTTCAAATTAGTTAATGAAATTGAATGTTGCAAAAAAATACAGTATATATGCTCACTCCCTTAATTTTATTCACCACTCAAATTAACAAACTGAGAAGTATTACTGTTATTACAACCTCATTTGGCAATTCTAAACCCTAGATCCGTTTAATTTCATCAACCCCTTCCATCTCTCGATCGAGGATTCAACCCTAGGTCAGTGCGTTTTTCAGCCTCTGATCTCCCCCCCAATTTTTGGTAATTTTTTCCTTTTTTTTTGTTGCTTGAATTTGATAGTAATTAGGGTGAATTTCTCGGTCCTGATTTGAATTCATAAAATTTTGAATTTTGATGATTTTTTTGCTATTTATCATGATTTTTTCTAATTTCCTTTTTAGCTGACCTGTGTGTGTTTGTTAATTAAAAAAAACCAAAAAAAAATTGTTTGCAGTTATAAATATGAGATATTCGTACTGCTATTATCTGTGCTGGTTAAGGTTTGCTTATTGACTTCAATTGCTGGAAAGTGGAAAGTTCCTTTCATTATCTGCTAGTTTCATTTATGGTAATGATTTTGGAATCAGATTCTAGTATGTCTTGTCATTTTGGGATATGGGTTGATTTAGATATCGGCTCTATCGGGTTTGTAATAAGGATTGGGTCGTTATCTTTTACATTTTTGTCGATTGTTCGGGAATCAGATTCATGTGCTTGCTGATATTTAGGGATATTGATGATCTTTATAGGATTTGGACCCTATAAGAAACTGAAGTGAGAAAATTGAAATTGCATCGCCGAGGGCAAGCGTTTGTTTGACATCATTTGTTCACTGAGTGGATATAGGTACCGTTTATTTGATTGCTGCAGCGATAGATATCTTAGTAAAATTCCGTTTGCTGAAACACACATTTGTATATGCTTTAATAGGGGCTGTTGGGGAAGACAATCTTTATTAGGGGTTTTAATTTTTTGTAATTATGAAGGGGCTATTGGGGAATCATCAACAATCACTTCAACTCCTTCAATAACTTGTGGCCTTTTACTGATAGCAGCAGTATTGCTTCCCTTATGACTGCTGGCTACATTAGTTTTGTCATTTTAAAGTTGAAGTGTTTCCCCCTTTTTCTTTTAATATATATTTTTTTGGCAGCAACTTAATTTTTAGATTTTAACTTTTCAATCAATAAATGACTGAATATTTTGTTCAATTTCTTTGTTGTCGGTATGTAGGTAATAAATTGTGAATTTGGGCTTCAGTTGTTGGAATCTGGAAATTTACCTTTCTTTTGTTGGAGGAAATCGCAAAGATAATAATTTTGCTCACGGGAATCCAGGTTTTATTTTTACAAGTTTTTGTTTTGAGCTTTTATTTCTACAAAGTTTAAAATGATTTCTAGGAAACAATTATCTGGATATCAAAAACGACAAAAAAAGAAAAAAAATGAGGAGGTAGCTCAATCGTTACAAGGATCAATGAATAAATACCTTATTAAAAAAACGGATGCTTCATATGAAAATAATATTAGTGAAGATACTTTAGCGGAAGTTGAGCCGACAAATAATGAGGAGAACTTAATTGAAGATATAGATGATATAAGTGAGAAAGAAAACAATAAAAATGAAGTTGATCTTAATTGTGATACTAAATATTTTCATGATGATGTTGAAAATGAATTTTATATGAATAAGAATATTTGCGATCCTAGAGTTTGGGATTCTTTAGATGATAAAATGAGATGTTTATTAGCGGAAATGGGGCCTAAAAGAGAAATTTATGCTAAGTATCCTCTCGACAAAATTTGTAGACACTTTTCGAATAATTTTTATGTTCAAAATATATCAAGTGGGGAGACTTGTGATCGAAAATGGTTAGTATACTCTAAAGATCTTGATAAGGTTTTTTGCTTTTGTTGCAAGTTGTTTAAAAAAATGCATTCTAGAAGCCAATTAGCAAGTGACGGAAGCAATGATTGGAGACATATGGGTGTGAAACTTACTGAACATGAGAATAGTATGGAACACCTTTCTAACATGAGAGCTTGGGTTGAGCTAAAATCTAGATTAAGCAAAAATCAAACAATAGATAAAGAATTGCAAGATCAAATTAAAAAGGAGACTTCACATTGGAGGGATGTTATGCTTAGAATTATTGCTGTTATTAAATGTCTTGCTATTAATAATTTGGCATTTCGTGAAACAAATGAAAAACTATATGAAGACTCTAACGGTAACTTTTGTGGCCTTGTAGAGATGATTGCGGAGTTTGATCCCGTAATGCGAAATCACTTTAATCTTATTAGAGATAAGAAAATTCATTACCACTATTTAAGTCATAAAATTCAAAATGAGTTGATAGAAACTTTAGCCTCTAAAGTGAAAAATGTGATTCTTGAAAAAATTAAAAAGGCAAAATTTTTCTCAGTTATACTTGATTGTACACCTGATGCGAGTCACAAAGAGCAAATGACTTTGATAATAAGATGTGTAGATGTGACGAGTAATCCAATACACATTGAAGAGTATTTTATTGAGTTTATACATGTGGAAGATACAACTGGACTTGGGCTTTTCGAAAAATTACAAGATATACTTAAGTCACTTGGTCTTGATATTAATAATGTGAGGGGGCAAAGTTATGATAACGGTGCTAATATGAAAGGGAAACATCAAGGCGTTCAAAAAAGATTGCTTGACATAAACCACAGAGCATTCTACATGCCGTGTGGTGCACATTCCCTTAATTTAGCACTTTGTGATATGGCTAACTCTTGTCTTAAAGCAAAATCTTTTTTTGGAGCATGTCAATGTATTTATACTGTGTTTGCAAATTCAACAAAGCGGTGGAATATTTTACTTGAACATACTGATGGCTTAACTTTAAAATCATTATCGACTACGCGTTGGGAGAGCCATATTGAAAGCATTAAAGCAATAAAAACTCAAACTTCCAAAATAAGAGAAGCTTTATATAAATTAACTGAAATTAGTGAAGATCCTAAACTAAGTAGAGATGCTGGGAGTTTAGCGTCAGGCGAACTTTCTAGTTTCGAGTTTTTGTTGAGTTTGGTTATTTAGTATGATGTTTTAGATAAAATTAACTCGATTAGTAAAAAATTACAGTCAGAAGATATGCGTATTGATGTTGCTGTGAAATGTTTGGATGGACTTCTTGAATATTTTAAGAAATATAGGGATACTGGATTTAATAATGCCATGGTTAGTGCTAAAGAAATTGCCGATGAAATGGGTGTTGAGCCTGTGTTTTTGGAAAAACGTCGTATTTGTAGAAAGAGACAATTTGATGAAATTCCAAACACTGAAAGGGTAGATCAATCAGCCGAGAAATCCTTTAGAACTGATTATTTTAATGTGATAGTTGATATGGCTATTTCTCAATTAACTAGCAGGTTTGAACAATTGCAATTTTTTCAATCTATGTTTGGTTTCTTATTTGATGCAACAAAGTTGGTCTCACTAAATGATGAAGAATTGAAAAAATCTTGCATGAATCTTGAAAATGCATTAAAAGTTGATAGTATCTCAAATATTGATGGGAATTGTTTATGTTCAGAATTGCAAGTGTTACAATTGATGTTACCAAGTGAGTCATATGAAACCGATGAACCATAGACATCTATTAAGATTATGCAATTTTCAAAAGATATGGATATGTTTCCTCATGTGATGATTGCATATAGAATATTACTGACTTTACCTGTAACTGTGGCATCGGCGGAAGGAAGTTTTTCTAAATTGAAGTTATTAAAATCGTATTTACGAACAACCATGAGCCAGGATAGATTGAATGGATTGACAATTTTATGTATCGAAAAGAATATTGCAGAAAATCTTGACTATGGGGATATAATTGATGATTTTGCGGCAAAAAATACTAGAAGAAGCTCCTTAAAGTAATATGACATTTGTTTTGTTTGAAATCTCGCTATTGTCTATTGCTTTCATTTTGTTTTTTGCATTTTGTAAGATTGATGAATTGGTGTCGGTGACTTCTCAATGCGACTGAGACTTTTTTTTCTGGTGCATGTTCAAGTTCTTATGTATATCTGTTGAAAAGCCTCTACTTTTTTGTACAAAACATTGAAAACAACACTTATTGATCGTAAAGGCTGAAGCCGCTGAACTGCATATTCATGTTGGTTAATTGTTCCATGTTGTTTAGCAAGAAGTTGTTCCGCATCATCATTTTGCATGTGTTTGATTTTGTTTTCTGGCAAATGTTTGAGTTATTTAAATATATGATGAAAAGCCTCCACTTTCCCTCACAAAACACTTGCATTGAAGTTGTTCTTGAGATTCAGTTAATTGAAGTTTCAGTACTGGTGCATATTTAGAGCATTAGAATCATATTCTCAGCATTTAATTTTCTATGCAGTAGTGAGAAATTTCATAAAATTTCTTTACATATGTGCACTACAGCATCACTTGTTCTTGCTTATTACAGATAGACGCCTTCAATGACTTAGATAGCAGTGTTAGTATATTTCTTCTTAGCACTCGTGCTGGTGGACTGGGTATAAACCTCACTGCAGCAGATACATGTATTCTTTACGACAATGACTGGGTAAACTTTATAACTAATCTACTTTCGTAATTTAATAAAGGATGAGGAGTTTTTTTTGCTATATGACTGACTTAAAAAAGGAATGCAGAATCCTCAAATGGATCTGCAGGCAATGGATCGATGCCACAGGATTGGCCAAACTCGGCCTGTGCATGTATATAGGCTTGCTACTGCCCATTCTGTAGAGGTATGATCAAGTTTGATTATCTTTCTAATGATTATGCTATCTATCTTGTTTATAATGAAGTGATTTATTCCTTTATTTGATTTTCTCTCCAAATTTGTATTAGGGCAAAATCATTAAGAAAGCATTTGGGAAGTTAAAATTGGAGCATGTTGTTATTGCATCCGGACAATTCCAACAAGATAGGGTGAAGCCTAATACACTCGCGGTCAGTGATTCTATTATGCTTTGTCTCATCAAGCTAATAGGTTCCTATCACTATCAAGAGAAAATTACTTTTTCATTTGTGAAATTACAGATGTAATCTTAATGCTTTATTTCCATGATATACCTGAAGTCTCACATCATAGCAAACTTTTTGAAAGGAAACCTCTACTATTGAATTTTCAGATGCCTCTTAATTGATATTATTTTTTTTACTCAACTCAATTCCCTATTATTGCGTACCCTATAATTATATCAAAATCCATTTAACCATATATCTTATTAGTGGTTGACTGGTTGGTATGTCCGTATGGGTCAGAGTTATCTTTAGCCTTGGAGGGATGCAGTCTCTTAGGACATATTTTTTTTGGTTCTATTTTAAGTATGTAAGGTACATTTTTGTGAAGAGGGGAAAGGGAGGGAGGGAGGGAGGGACAAGGGAAACATTTTTGACAAATAATAGGGTGTTAGTGTTGATACAGTAAAATTAATTATCCAATACTCAGGGCCGGCCCCATTATGGAGGCGGGTAAGGCGGCTGCCTCGGGCCCCCGTGGAATTTGCGATTTTTGGGGCCCCTAATTTTGAACTTCTCTTGTAAATATAGGCACGTATTTCGCGCGTAAAAAATATATATATGTTGTTAGGGGCCCCATTTCGGAAGTTCGCCTAGGACCCCCGGGAACTCAGGGCCGGCCCTGCGCAAAAAATATATATATGTTATTAGGGGCCCCATTTCGGAAGTTCGCCTAGGGCCCCCGGGAACTCAGGGCCGGCCCTGTGCCTTCCGCCTGGGGAACTGAAGCGCCACGCATTGATTAGGGGACATCATTAAGACCCCTAGGAAGTTGTGATGTCGCGCGAATCCCGGAACGCCATTAATGCTCGCCCTCACCCTTGCCGGCCCATAAACCCTCGTCAGTCCGAGGTCAGGCCGAACGCCAGGGCAGCTTTCTCACGAAAGCACAACAGCTCGCCATCGCCCTTGCCGGCCCATAAACCCTCGACAGTCCGAGGTCAGGCCCAGCACCAGGGCAGCTTTCTCACGAAAGCACAATGACTCGCCATCGCCCTTGTCGGTCCATAAACCCTCGACAGTCCGAGGTCAGGCCAAGCACCAGGGCAGCTTTCTCACGAAAGCACAACGGCTCGCCATCACCCTTGCCGGCCCATAAACCCTCGTCAGTCCGAGGTCAGGCCGAACTCCAGGGCAGCTTTCTCACGAAAGCACAATGGCTCGCCATCGCCCTTACTGGCCCACAAACCCTCGATGGTCCGAGGTCAGGCTAAGCACCAGGGCAGCTTTCTCACGAAAGCACAACGGCTCGCCATCGCCCTTGCCGGCCCATAAACCCTTGACAGTCCGAGGTTAGGCCAAGCACCAACGCAGCTTTCTCACAAAAGCACAACGGCTCGCCATCGCCCTTGTCGGCCCATAAACCCTCGACAGTCTGAGGTCAGGCCAAGCACCAGGGTAGCTTTCTCACGAAAGCACAACGGCTCGCCATTGCCCTTGCCGGCCCATAAACCCTCGACAGTCCAAGATCAGGCCAAGCACTAGGACAGCTTCCTCACGAAAGCACAACGGCTCGCCATCGCCCTTGTCGACCTATAAACCCTCGTAAGCTCGAGGTCAGTCCGAACACCAGGGTAGCTCTCTCGCGAAAGCACGGCAGATCAACGTCGGCCCGTCACTATGACGTTCCGAAGCCAAGATTGACCCCACACTCAACATAATGCCTCCCCCCGATAAACAGGATCTGACTTCGGCCTCCTAACCTCACCCAGCATCGACACTGACCCGAAGACCTTCCGAAAACCTCTCCCGCCTTTTCTCCATGACCCAAACTACTCCTCCACAGCTAGCTCACGCATCCCTACAGGAGTGGGGGGCATATAAGGTGGGATAAAAATGACCCGGGATCAAGCCAAGGCCCAGGGTTGCTTCCTCTCGAAAGCACGTCGTCCCGGCCTCGGGCCTCCATGGTGTCGGGACCGAGCCGATAATGAAACCCCCATGAACCCTGCCGCCTCATCCCGGCAACCCGTACCAGCCTTCGGCCGCCGAGCCTCGACGGTCCCACAGGCCTCCCATCAACCTAGTACGAGATAAAGATGACCTGGCACCGCCTGGGCCGTTCGATTCTTCCAGAAGCACAGGAACCACACGATCCGCCACGTCAGCCCCAAAACCGCCTAGGGTTTTGCCACGTCAGCCTTAAAACCGTCCGGGTTGCTGCCACATCTGCCCTAAACCCCCTGGGCCTCCTGCCACATCAGGCCTACGGGCTTTCGGGTCCAGACCCGGCCCCCAAACGGGTCCAAACCCGGTTGGGTTTGTCTATAAATACAAGGTCCTCTCCCACCTTTAAAGGTAATCAATCTTTCTACCACTAAAACCCCTAGTGATTGTTACTCTCACAGCAGCTAACTAGATCGTCGGAGGGTCTGCCACTGGGATCAACCCCGGTGTTCCTAGACCATCTGCAGGGACACGAGGCGGAGCATCCGGATCTGAGCCGATCCTCCAGTGCCGAGCCGAATCTCTGGCATACCGTTCAGCACCGCATCCTTCCACCAATACAAATTGAGTAAGAACTCACACCTGGTGCATCCACACTCCTCCCAAAAACAAACACATCATAGTACTACCACGAACAAGCCGATACCGTTTGTGAGACTACTGGTATTTTTCAAGCTCTTTATTAAAAAGTTCAGTACACATACACATGCTCCAGGTATCTATAACTCCAACAAAGATTTGTGTTTCTTCATCAAATAACAGGATAAATCGATCAACAAAATAAAATAGAAGTCCCTAATATCCAAATTTTCTCCCTAAATATCCAAATTACAACCAACTTACAATTAGCAAGAAAATGTACCCTAGTTGGTAGGGCGATGGTAGTTCGACAATTTTATTATTTGTGCTCTACTTTGTCATATTCAGGTCAAAGTGAGGGGTGTATACAGTCTCTCTCATGTCAGGGGACTTGGAGGGGGGGTGGCGTTTGTTTAGCAGTCAGGGGACTGGACAACCTACGTTGCAAGGGGCTAGTGAAAGTCAACGAGGGTCAAGCGAGGGGATGAGAACCAAGACTCAATTTGTACATGGAGTTGTCAGATTGGTGAAGTGTCTGCGGTCTCTCATATGATGTTTGAAGTTGACGCGTGAGTCATTAATGGTAGCGACAGAGGTGTCCGTGCGAGCAGTCAGGGGAGAGAACATCTTTCGTTGCGAGGTGCCAGTGAGAATCAATGAGGGTCAAGCGAGGGGAGGAGAACTAGGACTCAATCTGTACAGGGAGTTATCAGATTGGTGGAGTGTCTGCGGTCTATCATATGGTGCTTGAAGTTGACATATGAATCACTGATGGGGGCGACGAAGCGGATAAACAGTGTATAAGCAAGGGACTGAGAGAGAGAATGAGCTCAAATTGGAACGAGAAATTGACTTGGACGAGGTCACCTGATCAGTAGGATTAGATTTCCTTATATTTTTGTTTGTTGGTTGGGGTGTATGAATTCCAGAACCCAGCCTGTTGGAATCTGAAATTCATAAGCCTTATTTTTGGTTGTTCGTTTTGTTAAATTTTTTAATGAAACACGGAGGGCCAATGCCAACCTTTTACGATAAATAAAAAAAATAAAAAAATAGGGCAATCAATTTTAAAAAAGGAAGAACACTAATAATTTGTCCTCCTAGTAACATAATTAACATAGTCTTTTTTTGGGATACACAAACAAACACAGATGTGCACATCTGCCACAAACCCCCATAAGATTCCACAGTGTGAAATGAATCCCTCCACCCAAAAAACCACGCCATGCTTCACATATCCATTGATTCTCCACAAACTGATAGCTCCTAGTAACCTAGAGCAAGCATTAATATCTATTTTTGATCAACATATTCATCATTATCATCA
This sequence comes from Hemerocallis citrina, assembly GCA_017893485.1. Taxonomy (NCBI): domain Eukaryota; kingdom Viridiplantae; phylum Streptophyta; class Magnoliopsida; order Asparagales; family Asphodelaceae; genus Hemerocallis; species Hemerocallis citrina. The sequence goes on along the minus strand of CM030362.1, from coordinate 26,683,491 downwards.
CATATTTACTACATCACATGATGGAGCATGCATTGACATCATCATCATTGAACATGTTGCTGACTCGATCCTCACCCCGCTGAGTAGCCGGGATGTGCCCGTGTTTGTCACCGTTGTAGCCGTGCCTCCAGTAGTTGTAACTCTCCCTGAATGACTCCTCGTCCCTGAAGTAATTGGTGGCTGATGTGAAGTGGAGTGGGAGGTCGGGGTTAGGCCAGAACTCCGCCTTCTTACCATGCCTCCTCACTTCCTTCAACACCTTGTTGGGGTCCACATAACCAGTTACAGTCACTTTCTCTAGTTCCAGATTCACTTCCACCGTGTCAACACCTGCAGATAATTAAGAGCCATTAACTATTAGTTGTGACCTTTTCTGATTCGGATTCTCCCTGCCTTTTTAGAAAATTTAAACGATCCCTTTGCTATAGTAGTTGTCCTTATCAGTATCGACAGCTATGATCAATTTTTGATACATCCACTTAAATTTTTAAGTGAGATTCTGTTCAAGTTTCAGTTACAAGATTAGTTTCCTGTTAACGAAAACTATGCATGTTACACTTACCCCTGAGTTTCAGAAGGGCATGTTTGACAACCCTTTCACACCCTGTGCAACACATCCTGACCTTCAGCTCTACTGTCTGTCTCAGAAAGACAAACAAACAAGAAAAACATAACAAGAAAATATCAGTTTGTTTATCACTTCAAAATACGAAATTATATGCATGATATGGAGTTAGAGTATGTTTGTTCTTATTAATTAGTTGTGCATGAACTAAACTTTGTTTGTAAATAATTTTTTGTTAAGCACTGAAGCACATCACACCCAAAAGGGAAAAAAAGGAATTCGGTTTGTTGGCAAAACATAAACATTAAGATGAACTACCCGCTTTCAGAATAGTTTTTAAAGTATATATGTTAGCTCAAATCAACTTTTAAAAACTATATTCTTATTCAGATGGCATGTACCTGACTCTTAATTTCATAACAAAATTTTCTATGGTTTATTATTTTTTTAGGAGATAAAGAAAAGATTTTAGAACCATGCATGTCTATTAAAGCCTAGCTATAATATATTCTTGAATATAGCTATATCAATCTTATCCAAAAAAACAAACAACATACTAGTATTTTCTTGTACTACTTAAAGGTCAGTCTCCCCTTTTAAGTTTTAACTGAAGAACTTGGTACTTCAGAAAGAAGAAGAAGAAGAAGAAGAAGAAGAAGAAGATATTTGAACTTGAAAGCAAAAATAAACAACGAACCTGCAAAGAGAGAGGCCTTCCCTTTCCCATGATCCTGTTTGGTTCGTGGTGAAGAGTGTTAGGATGGCTGTGATGTGCAGCGTAGTAGTACGCGTTCTTGCTGCTGCTGCTCCTGTGGTGGTTGCTGGTTGGATATCGAATGAAGTAGTAGACAGTTGAGAAAAATGAATCGATAGCTCTTCCAACTGTTCCAGCCATGGCTTACAATTTAAAGGGTTTACAAATGGAGTCGGGAATGATGATGAGAGGTCGAAATTAACACGGCAGGGTGTCAGAGCTTAAGATATTAATTCCAGCTTAAGGAATCACTTCCTGAAAATGGAGTTAGTATTCCATGCATGATTCCCTCACACTCTGCTTTCTTTCTCTCTGCTTAACTTGTGAGCAAGTCTGGAAATAATTTAGCCCTTTGGAGCATGCATGCATGGAATGGTATCTGATTGATGAATATATAATATAATATATATATATATATATATATATATATATATATATAGGGGGAAGATTGGTATTGATTTATATAAAGAGAAAGAATAATATCAGATTGGATTCGGATGAGGGTAATTAATGTTCGGATAAATGCTATAAGAGCATCTGTAGTCGTTAAGACTCAAAATTTTTTAATTTGGAGAATAAAAGTAGGAATTTTGAGTTTGGCATGTAGTCTTTAAAAACTCAAATTTTGAGTGAAGATCTAAGAGCATCTGTAGTCATTCCATATATTTCTAAAATTTAAAAAATATAAGGAAGGAGCTGTTGTAGTCATTCCCTATATTTCAAAATTTTGGAAAAAAAGGAATAATACTCTTCTATATTTGAGAGACGATTTGAGAGACGATATAGGAATTCTTCAAATATAAGCAATCCTATAGGCCTTATTCCATAGAGAAAAAATGTATTTTAGGGGAAAAAATAGCGGATGCAAGAAGGTCTTGCGTCCGTGCTGCTTTTATTATTATTATTTTTTTAATTTCTTCCGACGCAAAATGATTTTGCCTCCGTTTTCTTCATATCTTTTTTATCGGACGTCCAATACTTATTTTCTCCTATTTAATTTTTTTAATTGCTCATATGCAAGATCATCTAATGTCCGAGAATTTTTTTATAGAACAAACGCAAGATGATCTTCCTATTTGGGAATTCCTATATCGTCTCTCAAATATAGATGAGTACTGTTCTCTTTTTTCCAAATTTTGAAAATATAGGAAACGACTACAACAGCTCGTTTTCTATATTTTCTAAATTTTGGAAATATAGGAAACGACTACATGGTCTACTTCCAAATTTTGGAAATATAGCGAACGACTACATGGTCTACGAGATATTTAATAGTGTGAGATAAGATATGGTTGCTTTATTTTGAATACAGTTTTGCAAATATACAATAACGATATCTATGGTTGTGATACATTTATATAACTTACGGTACAGACAGACTGCTATAATTATTATCTAATCACAATCATAGGTCCATAACATGAAGTAATTAGGATTATGTAAGTGGTCTTCCACCATTGTAGTTTATAGTAACTATCATCTAGTGCTACTTAACCATAGCAACCATAAATAGCGATGATGTTACTATGTGCACCAATCTATATTATAATGGGAGAAGGTCGTAGTGTCATTTGTAAATCTACCAATTGCATATATTGCAAATACATAATTAATATAAAGGAGATCTCAAATTCAAGTCCTTACTATGTCAGATTTTTTACTTTATATTTATATATTAAATGTGCATCGCACGTGTAAATTACTATCTATATATCTATAATATAATATATATTATCTTTACTATTTTAATGAAAGAGTTGGAGTTGTAAATCTACCTACTTACGTGCAACGTACGTGCAACTCCAACTCTCTCATTATAGTTTTCACATTTACTTTTAAAATTACTAGTAGTTTACACGTGCGATGCACGTCTTAATAAATATAATTTTTTTAAAAGTAAAAATTCAGAGGTAGTCTAGATTTGATCTAAATCTCATTTACAATAGTTATGCACGTGCGTTGCACAGGTTGGTAGATGGACAAATTACACTAAGGCCTTCTCCCATTATAGTAGTAGAGATATAAATCTATTTATTAAGATATGCATCGCACCTGTAAATCAAAGTTGTTACTTTATTTTTATTTTTTTTAAATTAATACGTGCATTGCACGTGTATATTACTAGTTACTATAGTGCGACTGTGCACCTTATCATATACAGCGTCAAACCTTACATAGTTATTAGTTAAGAAGCCAACATATAATAACTAAATGGTGATCGAATCTGTTAACAAAGAACTAATTAGTAAATGAATAAAACTCAAGAATTTTAATTGATTAGTAATTGAGATGCAAGATTATCCAGTACTATTATACTACATATCTTAATAATTCTATTCCAACTTTATTTCGTGACTTAGCATGCACTACAACAAGCTTATATTCCCTAAGAAACTATATCATTCTTATAATAAGATCTTCGTTTTAAAGCGGCTGTCTGATAGTTAATTAACTTTTCGATTTATAGAAATCTTTCTTCTCTGCGTGTAAAGAGAGGTAAAAGATAACATATTTGCTGCTTTGTTGAGGGGGTTTGCCAAAAGTATGATTCCTGCAGGTTATTATTATGTTCAATATATAACTCCTAAGTGCAATATTGGAAGCATGCACAGTATGTGGTTTGAATTGCTTTCCGCATTGTTTTTAATTAATTTGTTCCTGATCTTTTTGTTGTTCATTTGGTTGTCTAGTACTTTCATTCCAACTGCAAATCTGTGAGATGTTGAAAGTGACCTGTATTATTAGGTCCTTTTATGCTTCCCTGTTCCTGTTTATTTAGATAGATTAGAAATGAGAGTTTACTAGGATTCTTGCATCAAGTTGGGAGGGAATATATTTTGCTAAAAGAATCTTAATATACTCTAAACTTTGTCGGTCCTTAGCCGCTAAGTAAGAAGGCATATATTCCTGACTAGATTAAGTTCAGAGTGTACTTACGAATTTGGGATAATGGCTATAAATATTAGTCACATTCAGATCTTGTGGAAGCTCCGAAATTATGTCCTCTTTCTAGAAGAAAATGTTAGCATCAAACGTAAGTCTTGGCTAATGTCTTCGATTACTGATTAAGTGGCCAAGTTAAAAAGAAGAAAAAAAAATTAAAAAAATTAAAAAAAGTTTGTTTGTGTATAGTTTATCGTAAATATATTGAAAAACTACTACTGTGGTAGTAATCTAGAAATATGATCTACGGTTCAAACTAATCTGTAAATACGTTTATGCTGTCAAAGCTCGGTTAGTAATAGAGGATTTCAAACTGCAACTTTAAAAGTAATTTTAATCAAAGAAGAAAATTTATAAAAACATAAAACAACATAACTGTGAGAGAATTTTACTTTCCTTGACTTCAAAATCCAACTATATATACTAGTAATCTGCTCGTGCAATGCACGTCTTAATAAATATGGTTTTTTTTATAGTAAAAATTTAGACGTAATTTGGGCTAGAACCTAAGACTTCCTTTATAATAGTTATGCATGTGTGTTACACACGTTGATAGATTGACACTAAGGCCTTCTTCCATTATAATATTAGAGATTAGAGATATTAAACCAGCATGAAACATTCATTTCAAAACGTGTCCCTTTCCCCTAGTTATGATTATCTAATCCACCTTGTATCACTTAATACAATCAGGCAACACGCGATAATCTCCCTTGTTCTTTTTTTTTTTTTTTGGTTTTTTGATCACCCACATAATTTAAAATAGTACAGAAAAATAATACAGATCACAACTCAAAATAGAAATAGCTCGATATAATGTCATCATGTCTCTTTATCATGTGAACAAATGCTTTGATGACGTCTATAAATAACAAAAATTATTATCGATTAAGAAATATAATGAGAATTGTAAACTAGATAAAGCAAGTGATGAGAAAAATTTCACAGGACCAGCTGCTGCCATGTCTTCACTTCCTACTGCTCCATCAACATTAATTTATACCGTAACCTTTTGGTCGACTTTGCCACCGAACTGCAGAATCAATACCCGCCGATAATTTGGTTGGGCATTTTCTACAAACAGGTGGTGGGCTGTCTCTGATTGCAGAACAATCACAGTTTATTGCACTTGCCTCAAAAGCCTTAGAGCATCCACAGTCGTTTCCTAAGTATGCATAATATGCATATTTCCGCTCAAAAAGCGCTGCAGTCGTTTGCTATTTATGCATTTTTTGCATATTTTGCGACAGTAGATTGCTATAAATGAGAGTGGATTTGAGAGAAATGCAAATTATACAGGACAAAACTTCACATTCCGTCCAACGAAAAATAAATATTTTTTATTCCCCCCCCCCCCCCCCCCCCCCCCCCCAAAAAAAAAAACCAAAACCCTCGTCCAGTGGGTTCTGCATCTTTTTTTTATTAAATTAAAAAATTCAAAAAAAAAATCCTCAAAAACCATGGGACGCAACTTCAACTTCCGTCTGTCACTTTTTATTTATTTATTATTATTATTATTTTCCTCCCAACGCAACTTCAACTTCCGTCGAACAATAAAAAATTATTTAAATAATTTATTTCGTCCTCGGACGCAACTACAAAGTCCGTCATGTTTTTTTAATCTTAAATTGCTATAAAATAGCATTGTACGCACTGCAGCAAAAGCTAAAAAAACTATACGTATAAATGCATTTTTTTTTTTGACATTCAGGACTGTGGATGCTCTTAGAGCATCTGTAGTTCGTTGGCTAAATTTCCAAATTTGGAAAAAACTGTCTAAAAAGGTGTCGCAATCGTTAGCTAAATACCCAAATTTTGAGTTTTGGAAGAACAGTACTCTTTTATATTTGAGAAGAGATATATGAGGGCGTTTGGTACACGAATTGGAGGATTCTCGGGAATGAGAATATTTTCAAAAATGTTACATATCTTGTTTGGTATGATACATTGCATTCCCGGAAATCCTTTGGAAAATCTCATAAGAATTCTCAAATCTCATGGTTTTTAGGAAAATATATATATATTTTTTAAATTCTAGTTTTTGGGGTTATTTCATTGTTTGATATGGAAATCACATCTGAATCCTCAAATCTCATGGTTTAGAGGAGACTGAAATCATTCCCAACAAAAAAATTTGATTCCCTTGGGAATCCATCATTCATTCCAAAACTATGTTTGTCACATACCAAACAAGGTTATCTAAGGGGAAATCTGGGAATCCCTTGCACATTCTCACGCATCAAACGCCCCCATATGAATTTTCACCTTATCGGACGATATATGAAATCTCGTCCCAATTTTTTTTTAGAAACCTATCAGACGATATTTGAAATTTCGTCCCAGAAAATTTTATATATATATATATATATATATATATATATATATATATATATATTGGACTGGAATTGATCTTTCGTCTGTACATTTTTTAATTAAAAAAATCTCGAACATGATTTGACCTACCGTCCGCTAAGTTTATGGCCAAAATTTGAAGGTTTTGGAATTAGGCATTTAGAAATTGTTATGCGTATCTATTAGCTTTGAGATTGGTGTATTTTTTGGGTTCAAGGGGTGAGATGGAATAATGCCTATAGAAATTGTTATGCGTATATATGCATACAATTTTTTTTTATTTAAAGTGCTCTTGGACGAAAGAAGGAGTTATGTCTGTGCAATATTTTTTTAAATTCAAAGGACGAAATTTGACCTCCCATCCATAATATTTTAAAAATAAAAAAATAAAAAATTTAAACGTCACGATAAATCATCCACTGTCCGTCACTACTTTTAAATAAACTCATATTTTGAGCTCGAACGTCTACAGCTAGAACTCAAAATTTTTATTTCTAAATGTCAAATTTGAAAATTTTAAATTACAACGACTACAGATGCTCTTATTGGCAGACACATTAATGTTCCATCGTATCAATGTGACCACAAAATTAAGCAGTTCAAAATTGTTCTCCTTCTAATACTTACCCCAAAAATATTGTTCTTTTTTAGTTTTTTGGCTAAATGGAGCTTCATGTCTAAATGGAACAGATTCGTCAAGCTTTGCTCCCCTTACTTCTGAATCTATCAGGATAATTGTTTTAATTAATGGGCTTCTCCCCCTCTAAAAGACATAATTCGTGGGCCAATCTTGGCCCAAGCATCTTAGATAAGATGAACTCTCGCTATTCACATTATGATCTTGATTTTGTCCAGACATTAATAACTTTATTATTTTTGGATAGGAGTATAAGGATAAAATGATCGCAAAGGGTCTCGTTGAAACAAAGAAATATAGATATCTTTAGAATAGTATAAAATAAATTATCCTAATAACATTTTATAAATTTTTCATGACTGCACTGGCTCGAACTAGCGCTAGTAGACAGCAACCTCAGCGCCCAACCGCTAAGCCAACTTAATGCTCTGTTATATAAGGCACTAGAGTCATTAAATACTCACTAACCTTCATTCCTGCCCTTTAATTTTTTTTTGAAATAAAACAGAGTCAACCCCACAGCTCGAACCCGTGACCACAGAGATCCCTACGTGCCACGTGCCAGCATGTGGGCGCAGCACGAACGTGCTAGCCACAATGTCAACTCCGATTCTGACATTGACATAAGAATATATGGAATTTTTCGAAAACACTGGTAATATATATATATATATATATATATGATTTGTCCGTGGACACGTGTCTACGACACGTCTTCGAAACGATACAGCATATGAAAAGCCTTGTAAACAGTAAAACAACAATTGTGTAGCTTAAGTTTGAGTAGTTTGACAATAATTAGTTGTAAATAAAAGTCCATGTTTTCATTAATATATGTTGAAAAATAATTATAAATGGGGGTATAAAATCCAACTTCTTAGAACTTTGAGGGTGGAAAATGATGAAATTTAACGGTTGATGTAATATTTTCTATTTTCAATGTAACATGAACAATAAAAAAACCTACAAAATCTGAACATTTACAAATTTGAAATTTGAAAAATCTAAATTTCTGAGTAAATAGATAGAGAATGAGAGAGAGAGAGTGACAGAAAAAAAAAAGAGAAACATGAAAAAGTGAAGAGAGAAGAGAGAGATAGTAATAAAGTAATAAGTTTTTTTAGGTTTTTTTTTTCTTTTTCGGGGGGGGGGGGGGAGATTGGTTTTGGGGGAAAAAATATATTTTGGGATGGTGAATTTGAACCTTTGATTTTGTTTCAATTGAAGGGAACCACTTGATAGCTTTTTTTTTTTAAATTGTCTTGTGTTTTATTTTGTACTAGGTATGCCCGTGGGCATGTGCCTACGACACGTCTTCAGAACGATGCAGTATATGAAAATCATGTAAACAGTAAATGATGAGTTATATAGATGTTTATTTGCCAGTAGACGTTGATGTATTGATGTACTCTGAAGTAGGATTATGGAATGGCCTTGATGTTTATTGGTTTGTATATTGCAGGATCATTGGTCAGCAGCTCGGGATTCAAAATAGTATTGTTAATCTACAACAGTAATGGATCGAAAATTCCTTGCAATGTGTAACGAGCATAAGAGATTTCTTTTTTGATTTGGAGCCTGACATAAGTAGCAATTCATTTCCTAATGCAGTTAACGTCTCAAACTGCATGAGTTAGTTCCCCTTGTTTATTTTTTATGTAGTTAACCATCTATGAATTTAAAAGAGAAAATTTATTGTGATGTATATGTGAAGTAAAATTACAGCAAAGCAAGTCAAGATACAATTTTGCAGCTACTAAAACCTGAAATACAAGTATTAAGCATGGATTTGTCCATAAAAGTACGATCAAGCGAGTCAATTAAAGAATTTGCAACGATCTTTCAAATCAGCAAATGCCCAAATATTAAATATAAAAAAATCCGAAGTTGCATAATAAAAAAAACATTCTAATCAAAATTAACTCAGTAAAGTATTCTAATCTAAAATAATTACTTAGTGAAGTATTCTACAATCAGATCAAATATGGTAATTCAAAAGCAATTAAATATAAGTGAATACTATTGAGTTATGAAAGCATAATCCGAAGAAAAAAAACACAATTAAAAATTTGAAAAAAAAAAAAAAGCATAATCCGAAATTGCATAACTAAAAAAAAGCATTCTATGTTTTTTTTTTGGACATACTTGGGTAAAAAAGGGGGAAGAAAAAGCGACAGGGAATTATAAAAAGGACCTTTGAGTTTTGGGGGGAAAAACAATTGGGGTGTGTGTGTGTGTGTGTGTCGCGCGGGGGGAGGGGGGGGGGGGGGGGGGGGGGGTCTTTCGGGAGCATAATCTGGACCTTTGATTTCCTTCTAAATTAATGAGAGTCACATGATAGTTTTTTTCAAATTGCCTTATATTTTATTTTATATATATATATATATATATATATATATATATATATATATATATATATATATAAAATAAAAGGACCTTTGAGTTTTGGGGGGGGGGGGGGGGGGGGGGGGGGCTTTTGGGAGCATAATATGGACCTTTGATTTCCTTCCAAATTAATGAGAGCCACATGATAGTTTTTTTTTAAATTGCCTTATATTTTATTATATATATATATATATAGGGGTCGGTTCGGGTGAGAACCTAAGAGCTTCTCCCAACCACTCATATGCTTAATCTTAACGGTCAAGATTTTTTTCAATTAAACAATAAGATTAATTAATATTTGCATTAAGATGGGAATCCCTTTAATTAAGGGATGTTGGTCGCGAAATAAAAGGAATAATTATAAATTGTCTTTTTTTGTGTGCGACGGTTAAGACAGATTTGGTCAAACTGGAGAGAGGAATAATTTATTCTCGTAAAATATTGGAGAAGATTTTGTTTCCCAAATTAATAGCAACTGCAGAATCATTCACCATTTCGTTCATTACAGTCACTGTTTATTACAGTTGCTATTTATAATTATTACAGTTGCTGTTTAAGTTGTCAGGTATTGCTGTATAATTATTTCAGTTGCTATTTATAATTATTACAGTTGCTATTCGAGAAGATTTTGTATCCCAAATTAATAGCAACTGCAGAATCATCACCAATTCGTTCCTTCACCAATTTGTTCACTATATAGCAACTGACTGTATTGTAAGTAGATACAACTAGTGCATATTTTAGCACGAATATATATATATATATATATATATATATATATATATATATATATATATATATATATATTGTTTGTTTATCATTTTGCAAACTTACGTTGTACATGCTGTTAGTTTCCATATAGCAACTGAATGTTTTTTGAATAACAACTAACTGCATTGTACGTAGCAACAAAAATTTAATATTTAACAACAGTGTACGTAGCAACAAATGTTGTTCATCCCGATGAAGATTGTGGTTCGGCTGAAAATAAAATAAAAAAGGCAATATATGTTGCCTAATAATCTGTGATCTTCTTTTCTTTTAAATAAAAATAAAAAAGGCAATATATGTTTCCTAATAATCTGTGATCTTCATTCCTTTTATTTCACGATCTTCATTCCTTAATTAAAGGGAATTCCCATCTTAATGCAAATATTAATTAATATTATTGTTTAATTGACAAAATCTTGATCGTTAAGATTAAGCAGATGAGTGGCTGGGATAGGCCCTTAGGTTCTCACCCCAGGACATGGTTCTCACCCGAACCTCTCTCTCTCTCTCTCTCTCTCTCTCTCTCTCTCTCTCTCTCTCTCTCTATATATATATATATATATATATATATATATATATATATATATGAGAAAAAGGGTTATGAGCAACTTGCTCATTTAGTAAATAAGCAATTGATGATGTGGCATACATGTGATTGGAAAATCATTAAAAGAGTTAGTTGTCCAATGTATCCCATGCATGCCGCATAATCAATTGCTCATTTACTAAATGAGCAAGTTGCTCATATCCCTTTTACCATATATATATATATATATATATATATATATATATATATATATATATATCTGTATGTGTGTGTGTGTGTGTGTGTGTGTGTGTGTGTAAGTCTATTATGAGCTGGTGAGCTAAAATTCTTATCGTGAGCTGACGATCTCAACCATTCGATCTTGATCGGGCGGCTCTCTTTTCTTCCACTCTCTCACTTGTGACGAAGGGGTAAATAAGTCATTTTTCCTCATTCCTATCCCCTTCTCTCTCATCTCTCCTGAAACGAGACCCCCGAATTCGACTCCACCTCCAAATCCTAGCCCTCAAAATCAGTTCCACCTCAGCGCCGCCCAAGCGACTTCACCTCCAAACCCCTCACCTTCGCAGCCTCCCCCAACGTGCCCGACGCTCCCCCCCAGATGCCCCCGACGCTCCTCTCTCCATCTCCACCTGACGCTCCTCCCCCAACCTTCATAGCCCCCAAATTTAGTCTTTTAATTCTTGTATTTAGTTTTTTCAGTTTGATTTTGTTGTATTTTGAATTTTGGTGTGATTACTGATGAAATGATGTTTATGTATGATGAAATGGTTAATTGTATGATGAAATGAAGTTTATGTATCTTCAATCTTAAACCTGGTGAATTTGTTGGGTAGCTTCAATTTGTATGGTATCCTCAATTTTTTGAAATTTCAGGGTATCTGGTGTTAGCAACTTGAAATTGTATCGCTTATTAATGGGTATGTGGTGTTAGAGAAGTACTTAAGTGTGTTGATATTGTGGAATGAAGTGAGGAAAGAGATCGAGTTTGTACACAGCATGGTGGATCGAGTTTAAAATTGAAGATAAATAAACTTCATTTCATCATACAATTTAACCATTTCATTATACATAAACATTATTTCATCAATAATCACCCCAAAATTGAAAATACAACAAACTCAAACTGGAAAAACTAAATACAGAAATTAAAAAGACTAAATTTGGGGGCTACGAAGGTTGGGGGAGGACCGTCGGGTGGAGATGGAGAGAGGATCATCGAGGGAATCTGGGGAAGAGCGTCGGGGGTGTTAGGGGAGGCTGCGAAGGTTGGGGGGTTTGGAGGTGAAGTCGCTCTAGCGGTGTTGAGGTGGAGCTGAATTTAAGGGCTAGGGTTTGGAGGTGGAGTCGAATTCAGGGTCTGGTTTCGGGAGAGATGAAAGAGAAGACACAGAGAAGATGATAGAAGGGGATAGGAATGAGGAAAAATGATTCATTTATCCCTTCGTCATAAGTGAGAGAGCGGAAGAAAGGAGAGCTGCCCGATCAAGATAGAATGGTTGAGATCGCTAGCTCACGATAAGAATTTCATCTCACAAGCTCATAATAGACTAACTCTCTCTCTCTTTCTCCCTTTATATATATATATATATATATATCTAATATTATAATGTGAGAAAGTCTTATTACGTCTTATATATATATATATATATATATATATATCTAATATTATAATGTGAGAAAGTCTTATTACAAGACGTGCATCGCACGTGTAAATTACTAGAATATCTATATATTGATAAGGTGGTAATATCTGGAATTTTTTGTCGTACTGACCCACTTTTTGAAAATATTTGGGGGTCTGACCCACTTTCGAAAACAATTAGCGATCTGACCTAGTTTTGGACACGTCAGCATAAGTCGTTATTGTAAATAACGGCATATGTTATTTATATGCCGTTATTTCCAATAACGATATCATTTTATATTTTTTTTGCATGCCGTTATTTGGAGTAACGACATCAGCATATTTCTCATACGAGTGCGAATCTTCTGACTTGAAAAAAATTCTAAGTGTTGAAACAGCTTATAAATAATGTCGTTATCTCCAAGAATGACATTCAAAAAACACCGTTATTGAAAATAACGGTATCAGTTATAATAAAATGAACTGTTGCATCTGTTTGGAACAACGACAACAGTTCATTTTATTATAGCTGATGTCATTATCTCCAATAACGGCATCGGCAATTTGAATGTCGTTCTTAGGGATAACGTCATTATTTATAAGTTGTTTCAACACTTAGAATTTTTTCTAAGTCAGAAGATTCATGCTCAGATGCCGTTAATCCAAATAACGGCATGCAAAAAAAATGTAAAATGATATCGTTATTGAAAATAATGGCATATAAATAACCTATGCCGTTATTTCCAGTAACAGCTATGCTAACGTGTCCAAAACTGGATCAGATTGCTAATTGTTTTCGAAAGTGGGTCAGACCCCCAAATATTTTCAAAAAGTGGATCAGTTCAGCAAATCTTTCGTAATATCTGTATCTTACTACAACAATTCTTCAGAACTAGTGATTTACACGTCCGATGCACGTCTTATTAAATATAGTTTTTATTTAAGGAAAAAAATTTAGACGGAGTCTAGGCTTGAATATAAGACATCTTTTAACATCATTTATAATAGTTATGCACGTGTATTGTATGCATTAATAAATTGACAAATGACGCTAAGGTCTTCCATTTCGTGGCTTTTCAACATCCCAAGCCAAATTAAGCCTAAAACTTTTTACTTAATCAGAACTCAATAAAAACCATAAAAAGCTTTGCCAAATTCACTGTAAGTAATTTACTATTCTTCCTAGATAGGAGTATTATTGGGGGCAATACAGAGTAAGTATCCAAAAGAGTTGAGTCAGTATCCAGAAGAGATGAGGGTGATGGTAGTTGGAGACCAATCAGCTACTTAGGGGGCCATCATTTTATCATTTCAAGAACAAACTATCATCATAATGAGTGTGAAACTATGGATCCAACCAAGTACAGGACAAGGAAGGCAAGTCTGAAAGGTATGTTGGGCCCACATGGGTGGAGTATCTTCACTACAATAGGATTAGCAATTTGCGAGAGCCTCTCATAAATTTTATCCTCATATAGCTCTTGGATAATGTACAATCTGCAGGTCTGCACAAATTTTATCCTCATGTAGGTCTGGATATTGTAGGATCTGTAGTTCTGCACACTATATTGCATCCAGTCCAAAGTACCTGCAACGATGACATTATTACCAAGTTGAAACATCATAAACCCCATGCATTTCACTGAATGTCAATGACACTAGGGCGATAATGTTAATTCCAAATCAAAACATCCGGGACAAATTTCTCTAAGCAATGGTTTGTAGGATATCAGTGAACCATGGCTCTGCTGGTGTCTAAAGCCACTTGATAGAGCATGGGCACAACAAAACAGGCAGTTTCTATGCACTTCCACGAAATTCAAAGAGATCATTTCGACAGTGCTTTGTGATGGGCATCAACAAGTATAGTCATATGAAGGATTTTTTTTTTCCTAATTTATTTTTTTTTGTGTCGTAGCCATTTATTAGAAATAAATAATTTTTTAATATTCCAAATTAATTCTGTCTACTAGAGCATCCTCAATTGTTTGCTAAAAAATATGACAAACTGGTAAATGAAAATAGCAAATGAGAATTTCTTGTGCAACGGCGATTTGCTAAAATTTGAGAAAGACGGTACATGTTGTTTCGACCGTTTGTTTTTTTTTCTACAGTTAATTAATTAATGATTAGATATTAAAATAGGTTAATTAAATAAATTAAATAATAAAATATATCTAAACCTACTTAAAATTATAAACTAACCTAACTTATACACTAACCTAATCCTAAATTTGGGTGGGACGGGACGTGTTGTCCCGTCCAAGCCCAAAAGGCTTGAAACGGGACAACATATCTCGTTTGAGTTTTTTTTCTTCCAAACGGTACATGTTGAAACGTCTGATTATTAAAAAAAAAGATCAGACCAAACAACATGTTTCGTCTGATCCCATTAAAAAAATTTTAAAATAGGGACAGAACATGTATATTTTGAGAATCGCCAGTTCGTTTCTCAAATATGAGATACGACTATAGCGATTTTATCAAAATATGGCAAGATAGCAAACGACTGCAGATCATCGTTTTTCAAAATATGAAAAAATGACAAATATAGCAAACGATTGTGGATGGAAGTTTTAGCTAATAACACGAAGGAAGTTAATGCCTATGATTTGCACCGAATTTGGTTTCTTTATCTTCCCCAAACATCCCCTACAAGGTGGAGGAACAGAATGCTACTTGATAAGATTGGGGAGATTATGAAGGACTTAAACGCAAATACTATATAAAAACAGTTAATCAAAGATTAATATGGAAAAATCCAAAGGAATACAGAAACTTCTAGAACAACATCGCCATTCCCACTCCACTGCCCTTCATAAATTTCTTCTATCATTTTTCGGCGAGTAATGCTACATCCACTACCAATTTTACTACATTTCACTTCACTACCTTAAGTGGCACACTCCAATTGGTAGAGAAAGATAGAGTAGGTGGAGGAACTCTCCAATAGGAGTATGCCACCTAAAGTAGTGAAGAAAATGGTAGTGAAATTGGTAGTGGCTAAAGCATTACTCTTTTTCGGCCATCTCCAACCGTAACATAAATTTAGTACAATTTTTACACAAAAATAATGTAAAAGTTATATCATACAGTAACTTCATTTACAGCTTATAACATTATTTCTCACACCAAAAATAAATATTCTCTGCATATTCTTTTCTATCTAATTTTTATATTCATTCATAAAAAAGTTACAATAAAAAGGAATGAAAAAAATGACGTTCATGAACGGTACGTAGCACACCGGATATGGTATGTTACTGTTCACATAACACCAATTACACCAAAATAGCACTGAATGTGGCACATGATTGGAGCGCCTCCAGCACCAAAAGAGTATCTCCATGGCAAAATGATGTTGGGTTGGAGATGCTCTAAAAGCTCTAAAAGATTCGACTTTTAGAGCGAGTTCCTAACATGCGATTGTACCAGCGGTTCAACAATCAAAACTCAATCATCTTCTAAGAGCATCCACAATGGCTTGCTATATTTGCCAATTTCTCATTTTTTTGATAAAGTTGGTGCTGTAGTGGTTTGCTATTTTGCCATAAAATGGCAAAATAGCCACAGTCATTTCTCATTTATAAGAAACTAAATTGTGATTTTCATATTATAAGAGACGAGACAACATGTTTCGCCCCAATTTTTTATTTTTTAAGATCGTCGGACGAGACAATTTATTCCGTCCCAAATTTTTTTTAAACAAAAATGATCAGACGGGTACAACATGTACCGTCTGAAAAGAAAAAATCAAAAAAATGCTAAAACGAGACATGTTGTCCCATGTCAAGCAAAATTTGCTTGGACGGGACATGTCCACCAAATCAGGGCCATTAGGTTAGGGCCAAAGCTTATTTTAGTGTGTAATTAATAGGTTTATGTTATATTTTATTATTTAATTTATTTAATTAACTTATTTTAATATCTAATAACTAATTAAATAACTGTTAAAAAAAAATGAAACCGAAACAACATGTCTCGTATTTCTAGAATTTTAGCAAAATTTTAGTAAACAAAAACCGCAGACAAATACCATATTTTTTATTATTGTAGCTGTCAATTTTTAAAAAATGAAAAACACATGCTATAAACTGATTACAATCTTGAAAAAGCAAATTACTGTTAATTTTTCGATAAAACAAAAAAAATTACACTACAATATACTTAATTACTCATCATAAATTCGACACTAACCTTTTTTTTTTACAAGAAACGCCAAATCCTCAACTCCATCGATAGAAAGAAAAAATAAAAAAAGGGGCAACAAATAAAAATCTACAAATCTAACTGAAAAAAGGCACAGAATTTAACGCAGTTGGAGTTGAGCGTTACGGGCAGACGGCGGTGCCGGCAGCCGCGGCGGGGCCGACACGAACGGAAGACTCCGTAGAATCAAGAACCGCATCCGACGTGGAAAAGGAGCATCATGAAGCATCTGCTCCAAAACTCGTGCCACCAACGCCGTGTACTCCTCCATCAACTCCGCCACTATTGCCACCAATATCATCTTCTATTCTCTGAACTTCAGATCTCTCTCTCTCTCTCTCTCTCTCACTCTAAACTTTGATGGTTTTTGTTTGTGAATTGTGACCGTGATTTGTGGGTAGCTTTTGGGTGTTTGTTACTGGGGTTTAAATATGGGAGGAGTTTTGAAGGTGAGTTCGCATAATGGGGGGTCTATTCGGTGTGCTCGATGCCGCGGTATTTGGTGGTCCCACTGTGTTTTAAATTTCGACCAAATTTTCGGGGTTGCAAATCGGGATAGATCTAGGGGTGGCATCAGGGCTGGTTAAGCCCTAGACCAGCCCGGCCCGGTCTGCCGCCAAACCGGGCCAACCTTGATCTGAACCCCCCTGGGTTAGGTCCAGGCTGGGCCTTCCTTGCCCTGTCAAAAATCCACGTCAACCCAGCCCGGTTGCGGTCTGGCCCGAGTTTAATCCAGGACCGTGTTGAATCGGTCGATCTGATCCGGGCCAGACCAACCGGGCTAGGGTTGTATGAATTTTTTAATTTATTTTTGCAATTTTTTTAAAAAAATTCTGCAAAATATATGTATATTGATATACTCCAAAATATTTTAACATTTTATAAAAATAATTGTGAACACTAAAATTAATTGATTATTATCTACTACTCAATTTGTTCACCCATACCCTAGTTATTTATAACAAACTGCACCTCCTTACTTTTCTCATCTCACCAATGTATCACTTAAAGTTTTCAAGGTTTAAATTCAAGTACATTTAGTCAGAGCATATGTAGTTGTTGTCTATTTTTCCAAATTTTTCAAAAAATTAGAAAGAAAGCGCTGCAGTCGTTGGCCAAAAATTTGAGTTTTTGGTGAACAGTAAACTGCCAAATATGGCAGAAGATTTTGGATTTTGGAAAATATAGCAAACGGAAGAAGATTTAGCGTTTGTTGTATCTGACGAAAAAATAAATTTCGTCGGAGAGAATTTTTCTGTTCTCAAATATATCGGACGATATACTAAACTTCGTCTGTGATCAAATTTGCCCACTACATTCCTATGACGATGTTCGATTTTCCGTCCCCTTTTTATTTTATTTTTTTTCCTGAAAAAATGGATAAACGGGAAAGGATTTGCTGTCCCTTGATTTTGGAAAGGATTGAATTCGATAGGAAAGGATTTCCCGTCCGATCGAAGAAAAAAATTCACCAAAAATGGATGGACGGGAAAGGGTTTGTTGTCCATTGATTTTGGAATTTTTTTTAAAAAAAACTTGGATGGACGGAAAAAGAATTGTCGTCCGTACTAATATTTCATTTTTTTTTTTTTACTTCAAACAAAAATTTGTTTTTCGTCTGAAATTTTGAAAATTTCGAATACTCATTTTTTGGCAATCAACAACTGCGCAAAGTTATTTTTGTCATTTTCATTTCTCAAATATCCAAAATTTGACTCAATACGACTATAGATGCTTTCGGTATTGGTAAGATGAGAAAAGTGAAAATATGGAGTTGACTATATATATATATATATATATATATATATATATATAGTCCCATTCGGTTGCACACTACTTTTGGTGAGCACTCCGTGAGCACTCACGAACTAGAGACCCTATGAAAAATCTGAACCGCTCATATTGTTCTATATGTCTTAGATAGCCTAACAATAAAAAATCAAGTAATTTGAAGTTCATTTGCCCATCCATCAAGCTGTTAGAATTTTCAGCCATACAATTTTGTGATGATGTAAATAATGGGCAAATGAACTTTAAATTACTTGATTTTTTATTGTTAGGCTATCTAAGGCATATAGAACGATATGAGCGGTTCGAATTTTTTATAGGGTCTCTAGTTCGTGAGTGCTCACGGAGTGCTCACCAAAGTAGTGTGCAACCGAAGATTTCTCATATATATATATAAGTATTGGTAAGATGAGAAAAGTGAAAATATGGAGTTGAATATATATATATATATATATATATATATATATATATATATATATGATGCTGTTTATTTCTGAGAAACGTGTGGAAGCACCAGGTGTGAGTTCGGACTCAATTTGTATTGAAGGAGATTGCCGCTCGTCTGCCGACCTTCAGTTGACCTTCTGGGACCTACGATGAGCTCGGAAAGATGTTGAAGGTTGGGCTCGGATCGGAAGGGTCGGATCCGAGGTCTTGTGTACCTGCAGACGGTCCTGAAACACCGGGGTTTGTCCCGGTGGCGGACCCTCCGACGCTCTAGTCAGTCTCTGTGAGAGAGTAGCAATAACTTGGTATATTTAAGTGGCAAAAGATTGATTACCTCAAAAGGTGGGTGTGGGTCTAGTATTTATAGAGAATCCCAACCGGGTTTGGTTCCACTTGGGGGCCGGGTCTGGATCCGAAAGCCCATGGGCCTGACGTGGCAGAAGGCCCAGGGGGTTTAGGGCGGACGTGGCGATACCAGGAGCGGTATAGGGCTGACGTGGCGAAACCCTTGGCGGTATTTGGAGCTGACGTGGCCCATCGTGAGCCTCCTGTGTCTCTGGGGGGAATCGGAGGGCCTAGGCTGCGCCAGGTCATCCTTCTGCCCCGCCAGAGAGGGGGGACGGCCTGTGGGACTGCCCTGGATCGGACTCCGAGGGCTACTGAGGCTCGTCGGTACGAGGAGGCCAGTACTGTGAGGGCAAACCGGAGGTTCGGCGCTGACCCTGAAGTGGTTCGGGGCCGAGCTAGATAGCTATTTTTACCTTTCTGAGTGGGAATTGTATTGTTGGGCCTCAGGCCATTTTTACACTGTCACACAAGCCCCCCACTCCTGCAGGGGGTGCGGGAGCTAGCCGTGGAGGAGTGTTTACGGTTGTAGAAAAAATGGGAGGGCGAATCACAGGGCCTTCCTGGTGGTGCTGTCCTGAGGCTTTGACCGGACCTCAAGTTTGTCGAGGGTTTATGGGTAGG
The DNA here is from genome assembly GCA_017893485.1 of Hemerocallis citrina. Classification (NCBI taxonomy): domain Eukaryota; kingdom Viridiplantae; phylum Streptophyta; class Magnoliopsida; order Asparagales; family Asphodelaceae; genus Hemerocallis; species Hemerocallis citrina. The sequence continues at coordinate 26,663,497 of CM030362.1, read as the reverse complement.
CGAAGGCGATGGCGAACCGTCGGTATCTTCCGGAGAAGAGTACCCTGGTGCCTGCCAGAACCTCGAGAGGACGAGGGTTTATGTGTCGACAAGGGTGATGGCGAGCCGTTGTTTCTTCCTGAGAAGAGTACCCGGGTGCCAGACCGGACCTCGAGCTGGCGAGGGATTATGGGCCGGTAAGGGTGAAGGCGAGCCGTTGTTTCTTCCTGAGAAGAGTACCCTGGGGCCAGACCGAATCTCGAGGTGAGGGGGAATTATGGGCTGGTAAGGGTGATGGCCAGCCGGTGGATCTTCCGAAGAAGAGTACCCAGGTGCCAGACCGGACCTCGAGCTGGCGAGGGATTACGGGTCGGTGAGGGTGAAGGCGAGCCGTTGTTTCTTCCTGAGAAGAGTACCCTGGTGCCAGACCGAACCTCGAGATGAGGGGGAATTATGGGTCGGTAAGGGTGATGGCCAGCCGGTGGATCTTCCGAAGAAGAGTACCCAGGTGCCAGACCGGACCTCGAGCTGGCGAGGGATTACGGGTCGGTTAGGGTGAAGGCGAACCGTTGTTTCTTCCTGAGAAGAGTACCCTGGTGCCGGACCGAACCTCGAGATGAGGGGGAATTATGGGCCGGTAAGGGTGATGGCCAGCCGGTGGATCTTCCGAAGAAGAGTACCCAGGTGCCAGACCGGACCTCGAGCTGGCGAGGGATTACGGGTCGGTGAGGGTGAAGGCGAGCCGTTGTTTCTTCCTGAGAAGAGTACCCTGGTGCCAAACCGAACCTCGAGATGAGGGGGAATTATGGGCTGGTAAGGGTGATGGCCAGCCGGTGGATCTTCCGAAGAAAAGTACCCAGGTGCCAGACCGGACCTCGAGCTGGCGAGGGATTATGGGTCGGTGAGGGTGAAGGTGAGCCATTGTTTCTTCCTGAGAAGAGTACCCTGGTACCAGACCGGACCTCGAGATGAGGGGGAGTTATGGGCTGGTAAGGGTGATGGCCAGCCCGTGGATCCTCCGAAGAGGGGTGCCCTGGTGCCAGACCGGACCTCGAGCTGGTGAGGGGATCATAGGTCGGGCCGTTAGGGGGCGAACCGTTGTGCCTTGGGGTTGTTTGAGTAGGGTAGTCTGTTGTTTTCGCGGAGCATTTGGGGGCGCCCTGGGATCTGTGCAAGATTCCCATTTCCTAGGTGCGTTAATGGCGCCGCCTAATAAATGTATGGCGCATGGTCTTCCGTCGTTTGGTTTTCCCCATGTCATAAAGGCCGGCGTCTGGGGGAGGCTATAAGTACCCCCCCCCCTTTTTCTCGTAGTGGTTAAGATCAAAGCAAGGGTGGTCTGCTTGGCCCTTAAAGGTGTCTGCTTTGGCGGACGCCTGTTTCTTGATAATTCTTACCCCCGGTTTTGTCGGAGAGGTGGTTTCTTTGTCGCCCGATCTTCTCTTGGATCTGATGGCCCTGATGTGGCGGTCAGATCCAGGGGGGATCCGGGCGAGAGGGATAACGACCGAACTTCGAAGGGTGAGCAGTCTACAACTGTGGAGGTTCTATCCTTCCGAGAGGGATGAAGGGCATTCCGGGCCGGTTGTTTGCAACTGCGAAGGTTCCGCTGCTGGAGTAGGCTGGACTTTTGCAGTTGCATCAACTGGCTCGGAATGGAGCACTTCTTTCGGCCTTCGGGTTTTGATCTGCTTTTGACCGGGGTGCTTGCCGAGGGGGGCGTCTTGGAGCTTTGGGCGCCGGGTAGATGAGTAGTCCTCTGATTGGAGGCTGACTATTCTGCGTCCCCATAGGGCTCCAGGTTGAGGCGGTTTCTGTCTCACCCGGGAACAGTTCGGGTCTTCGGCCGATGACGCTGTAAGCCCCGAGCTGCTCGCGGGTGAAAGGGGAACCGACCCAGCCTCGGAGCCCGGGGCGTCTGTCTGAGGACGGCGCCTTAAAACTTAAAAATAAAAATGTTCCCTCCTCCGAACACTTCTTCCGCGCTGGCCTCCTTGACTGGCTGCCAGCCTGTCAATGGATGATGTCAGCATCGCACGTTATGAGGATGTGGCGCGAATTCTTAGGCGGCAGTTGCATGTCAGATAGGTGAACAGTATTCGCAGGAATCGAGGAGTCGCTTCCATCTCTTATAAATAGTCCCCCCTCTCCCCTGCCTGTCCACTCCTTTCTTATTCAAAATAAAATTTTTCAACACTTCAGCGCTCATCTTCGCATCTTGCTGTACCAGGCTTGTCCTTCCAAAGTAACCCCAGGTGAGTTAGCAAGTTTACTTAGTCTTAGGTATAGATGGACAGGGCTCAGTCCGGCTCATCAGCGTCGACGTCTAGGGGGGAGGTGGAGCCTATCTCTATCTCGACGTCCTGGGAGGAGCCCGTACTCGAGGAGGAGTCAGCGTACGTTGATGAGTCTTCTGACACGGTTTCGTGGGAGGAACCGGTGGTTGAGGAGGCGGCACACGGTGCGAGGCGGTCGCGCTCTCGTCGTCCCTTCGTGGTGGAGAGCGGTGAGTCGGAGGAAGCGACTGATGGTTCGGACGATGTCCGTGTTTTGGATTCGGCTACCGAGGGTAAGAAAGGCGAGGGCGGCATTGTAAGAAGATCCACGGTTCCGGGGGCAGGTCCGAGTTCCATGCTGACCGGTCGGGGGCCCTTATTCACTCCTTCGCCGGAGCGACCCGAGAAGAGGAAGAAGGCTCCGAGGAAGGTAGGGTTGGGGACTGGTGGCTCGAGCCAGGTGACAGGTTCGCCCGCGCAGCCGAAGCGTTTCCGTCAATATCCTGACGACCTGTCCGACCAGGAGCTCTTTGGTGTGCAGGCCTCTTCGCCGAGTCGGACTAGAGTGTTGATGGACGCGATTCTGACCGCCTTGGATGGCGGGGATTTGGAGGTCTTGCAGTTGGCGTACCACATAGGTCCTAGTTACGAATTGATGCTGCCGAGCTCTACTCTTCGCCCGACCGATCCCCTGTCTGCGTGGTATTGTGTCTTCCCCGTGGATGCGTTTATTTCTGGACTGAGGCTGCCGGTCCATCCGTTTGTTCGGGAAGTGTTGAACTGGGCCTCCTTGGCGCCGATGCAGTATGGGCCGAACTCTTGGAAGCAGATAATCAGTTTTGTACTGATGTGCGAGGAACAACGGGTACCCCTGCGTTTGAACGTGTTCCGAGCGGTGCTGATGATTAGTTCGGCGGCCGAGGGGGTTTACTATATTTCCCCCCGGAGCAGGAGGAAGGTTGTTCATAGCCACCCGGACTCTATCAAGGACTGGAAGAAAAAATATCTGGTGATCCGGAGTGAAGAGCCCTGGGACATTCCCACTCGATGGAACTACTCCAAGCCGAGTTATCCTGCGCCGAGGCAGGGGGATCTGACGGTCGAGGAGTGGGGATTTGTCGAGCGTCTCCGTTTGTCCCCTAGTATTAATTGGACGAAGGTGACGGAGGTTCGCCTGGCGAGCGTTGGACTGAGCCCAGCCGTTCTCCGTATGTAGTTGTCTCTTTTCCCTCGATCCTTTCGTACATTCTTGCTCATTGCCCTTAATGGCTTTTTCTGCAGATATGGATGAGGCATCGATCCAAGCAAGGAGGCTCGCCATGAAGAGGGAAAATGCCGAGAAGAAGAATGCGGATGCTGCGAAGAGGCCAAGGGAGTCGCCCCTTGTTATCTCGGAGGTACCGCTCGAGCCGAGGGTTAAGAGGACTCGTTCGGAGACGGGCAAGGGGGGTGCCTCTTTGAGGGGTAAGGGCCCGGCGAGGGCCTCCGATCTCGACAAGGGGAAAGGTCCCTTGGTAGAGGTCGAGGAGGAGGACCCGGTGGTGGAGTTACTGCGGCAGCGGTGGGCGCCGGACTGGTCGGTTCGGATGGGCGACTGTCTGACCGAGGAAGCCCAGGCCGTAGAGGTGGTGGAGAGGCTGGCAACGCCTCGTGATCGCCAGATGATGGAGAACGAGCCCGTGGAGGTGGCTTTCGCGCGCCTGGCGCAGGCCACCGTGTCGGTAAGCTTGTCGACCTCCTCCTTTCTGTTCGGTCTTGCCTCAGGAGTTTTCCTCTTATCTGCTTCTTTCGGTTGCAGGCTTGTATGCAGGGAGCTAACGTGAAGAATCTCTACGAAGCGTCCCTGTTACAAGAGCGTGCTAGGGCGGACAAGAGCGAACGAGAGACGAAGGAGACGCGGATCGAGCTCGAGGGTTCGCGTCAGAGGGAGCAGCAGATGAAGCTGGAGCTCGAGGCCAAGGACACCGAGTGGGGGAAGAGGGTGGCCTCCTTGAAGAGGAAGTTTGCCAAGGAGAAGGGGGAGTTGATAGCTGCGTTCGCCACCGAGAGGAAGGAGCTGACGGATGCGGGCCAGCGGATGGTGATAGCCGCCCAGGATGAGTGCTACGCGAAGGTGCTCAGTCACGTGAGGCATTTCTATCCGACTCTCGATCTGTCGAACTTCGAGTACGACATGGAGATTGATGGGACCCCGAAGATTCCTGCCGGAGAGGGGCTTGTTGACAACCCGGCCGTCGATCGTCCTGTGAACCCGATTGACGCCGAGGAGGGAAATCGAGTTGTATAGTTTTGTCTTTCTTTCTTCTTTCCTCCTTTCGATTGTATTTGCCTCCCGCGGACTGGCCCCCGCCTTTTTGTGTATATATAAAAAGGGTAATTCGGACTTGCCAAGGGTTTTGACGCCGGTCGTTTCCGGATCTCTCCGCTTATGTGCTTCGAGTTGGCTCACTTCGGAGGTTGCGGCTTCCCTTCCCGAGGTGGGCCCCGTCGTCCCGACGTGGCGTGCCGCTCGAGACGAGGGGAGTATTTCTGTAACGGCCTTTGCCCCTGTTGACAGTATACAAAGTGATGAAGGGGATTTGGCTCGGCCTTATTGTTTCGCGAGGAATTGGAGTGGGGCGAGGTGACGCCTTGGGGGTCGACCCCTTAACCGGGTATTAGGTCGGGTCTGCCGAGGCGTTTGGTGTACGATGCAACGAGATTTCCTTAGTATAAGATAGGGGGGGGCCGCTAAAACGGTCCCATACAAAGGAAAGCTTTACAAAAGGTTTACTTCTGGTTAAGTTAAAGTCTAGGCTTGCTCTTTGCAGGAGTTCACTGGGTGCTAGGCGTCAAGGGGGAACCTCTCTGGCTCGACGGTAGGTCCGGGGGTAGGGCCGTCCTTCTTAGGTTTAAGCATGACGGCGTTGGGGGGGAACATTGCTCCTCCGTCGATGGTCATGCAGTACGACCGCGTTGCTTCTTGGCTGCCTCGGACGACGCCGACCCCGTGTGGGGTGGAAGATTCGAGCTCCGAATGGTAGGCCGAAGGCATCGTTTGGAGGGAGCATAATCTGGATCGGCCGAGTATGGCGTTGTAAGTTGTCTTGGCGTTGTGACAATCCCTTCTAGCTCGATAGGGATGTCGTAAGACCCATGTTAGGGGTATCCTGTCGGTTGGAGCTTGCCTCTAGGTAACTTCAGTTTCTCGAAGGCTTTGAGGGAAAGAATGTTCGCCGAGCTGACGTAGTCGACAAGGATTTGGCGAACTACACACTTAGCCAAGCGGAGGCTAATGACGAGGGCGTCGCAGTGGGGGAGGCAAACGCCTTCGAGGTCCTCCCCTGAGACTGAGAATGAGACTGGCGCGGTTTGTAGCTCGGGAGAGGGATCGTCTTGGACAGTACTCATCTCTCGGAGGAAGGCTTTTCGGAAAGTATTTGATTCCCCTCCTATTAGCCCTCCATGGGCTCAATGTAAGATAAATGGTGTGTCCGCGGCTCCCTCGGACTCGGGATCCCGACCCGGTATGCGGCTCGGAGGGGGGTTCGGGGGCGAGTGTATCCCGCTCCTAGTATCTCGTCGACCCCGCGGGACTTCTCGGGTGAATTCTCGGAGGTATCCTCTGGAGATGAGTTCCTCAATCTCGTCTTTCAGGGCCCGGCATTGATCTGTGTCGTGTCCATGGTCTTGGTGGAAGCGGCAGTAGAAGCGCTGATCTCGGTTCTTGCCGTTGTTAGGTCGGGGAGGTAGTCGAACAATGCCTTTGTCTTCGATTTCTAGGAGGATGGCGGATACGTTGTGCGTCAAGGGAGTGTATCTCTCGAAGCGGGGGACCGGTGGGACCTTCTTCATGGACCCCGGGTCCCTTGGAGCTTTCTTCGATGGTTCGACTTCTTCGGTCTTCCGCTTTCCCTTCCCGGTGTCACCCCTGGTATCTTCGGGGTTAAGGGCCTCTTCTGCCCTAATGTACTTCTCGACCCTACCGAGGAGGTCGGGGAAGTCGACGGGGGGTTTTTTCGCCAGAGAAGACTTCAGCTGTCCGTGACGGACGTTGTGTCGGAATGCCGCTGAAGCGACGCCCGGGTCGAGGGAGGAGACCGACCTTGTCTCAGCGGTAAATCTCCGGACGAACACTCTGAGTGATTCCCCTTCTAACTGTTTGAGTCCGAGTAACGAGGCGCTGGTCCTTTCGGTCTTCCGGCTGGTGACGAAGTGGGCGAGAAAATCGCCCTCGAGTTGGTCGAAGGAGTAAACGGAGCCAGGGGCGAGCTTTGAGAACCACTCACGAGCGGGACCCCGAAGGGTGGCAGGGAAGGCTCGGCATAGCAGGGGATCCGAGGCGCTGTGAATCATCATGAGGGTTTTGAAACCCCCCATGTGATCAGCAGGGTCTCCCTCGCCGTCGTAGGTCTCGAACTGAGGGGGTCGGAAATTCCTGGGTATTTCTGCTTGGAGGATGGGGGTGGAGAAGGGAGGACGGACAGGTCTGTACCCCTGAGTCGCTCTTCGGCCGCCGTCCCCTATGTGATCGAGGCGATCCTCCATCCCTTGTAGGCGCCTTAGGAGAACGTCATCATCCTCAGGCTGGATTATCGAAGGGCGGGACGCGCTGGCTTCGGCGTCCGACCCAGTTTGGGAATGGGGGGTTTCTTTCCTGGGGGTCCGTCGGAGGGCCCCTAGAATTTCTCTTCGGAAGTCTTGGAGCTCCTTGTGAGTGACGGGGGCTCCCTCGACTGAGGGTTGTCTTCCGACTCGGCTGAGCGCGGATCTCCGTACCTCGGGCGGCGGTCTCGGACGGTTCGGGGCCGGGTTGGAAGCGGCCCTTCCCCTGCTGCGGGTAATCCTGCGGTTGAGGATTATTCCCCGGAGGTCGGGCTGGGCTGGCCGGCCGACGCTCCTTTGGGACTCCTGAGGGAGAGCCTGGTGTTTCGACGTGCGCGGCCTGGCTTTATCAGTGGGTGGGGGCGAGTCCCGTTGGTTGACGGAGGAAGCAGCCCCCTTGCCTTTGGAGGCCATGAGGGTTCGGCTGTCGATGGCCTTTGAGGGTCTGGGTCGGATCGGCTTCTGGAGCAGCTGGTTCCCACAGACGGCGCCAACCTGATGCTGTTTATTTCTGAGAAACGTGTGGAAGCACCAGGTGTGAGTTCGGACTCAATTTGTATTGAAGGAGATTGCCGCTCGTCTGCCGACCTTCAGTTGACCTTCTGGGACCTACGATGAGCTCGGAAAGATGTTGAAGGTTGGGCTCGGATCGGAAGGGTCGGATCCGAGGTCTTGTGTACCTGCAGACGGTCCTGAAACACCGGAGTTTGTCCCGGTGGCGGACCCTCCGACGCTCTAGTCAGTCTCTGTGAGAGAGTAGCAATAACTAGGTATATTTAAGTGGCAAAAGATTGATTACCTCAAAAGGTGGGTGTGGGTCTAGTATTTATAGAGAATCCCAACCGGGTTTGGTTCCACTTGGGGGCCGGGTCTGGATCCGAAAGCCCATGGGCCTGACGTGGCAGAAGGCCCAGGGGGTTTAGGGCGGACGTGGCGATACCAGGAGCGGTATAGGGCTGACGTGGCGAAACCCTTGGCGGTATTTGGAGCTGACGTGGCCATCGTGAGCCTCCTGTGTCTCTGGGGGGAATCGGAGGGCCTAGGCTGCGCCAGGTCATCCTTCTGCCCCGCCAGAGAGGGGGGACGGCCTGTGGGACTGCCCCGGATCGGACTCCGAGGGCTACTGAGGCTCGTCGGTATGAGGAGGCCAGTACTGTGAGGGCAAACCGGAGGTTCGGCGCCGACCCTGAAGTGGTTCGGGGCCGAGCTAGATAGTTATTTTTACCTTTCTGAGTGGGAATTGTATTGGGCCCTGGTTGGGCCTCAGACCATTTTTACACTGTCACAATATATATATATATATATATATATATATATAATATTATAATGTGAGAGTTAGAGTTGTAATGTTGTCAACATACAAACCCGTGTGTTGCACATGCAACTTCAAATCTCCTATTAATTACAACAAAAACAAACAAATAAAAAAATTTCACATATTTAAAACGTGTAACGCATGTGCAAAATAATTTTACAATAATTTTTTAACACTAGACATACACATATGTTGCATGTACAACTCATATTTGTACGTGCATTGCACGCACAAATTGTAGCTTTTCCTTCAATTTTTTTTACCAATTACGTGCAACGCACGTCCAACTCCAAAACTATTTCTTAACACATAAATCGTACGTGACAATTCTCCAACTCTTATCAAAATATGCATCGCACGTGAAAAATACTAGTATATATCAATACTAGTATATATAGTTAGGAGGGGTGGTGGGAAGTAAGAAAATTAATTTATTTGTTCACACCTCTTTGATACGTACAAAATTTTAAATAGTAACAATTTATTTTTAAAAAAAAGTAATTTATGTCTTTATAATTTATTTTACTTTATTTAAAAAGTAAAAAATAAAACCCGTGAACTGAACTGCTCAGGCAGGGCCCCGCCCTACCCGGTCCCCAAGCTAGGGGCCTAGGGTCGGACGCAGACATTGGGACGCGTGGTGGATTTTAATGACACTCAACCTTATCCGCTGAGCTGACGTCAGCGGGTGGGTCTGCTGTTTTGTGGGGGTGGTGAGTTGGGCTGGGATTAGTTAGACTTATGGTCAAGTCAGTTTCTATTAGTGAGTGCTTTAGCTTGCCTTTTCTGGACCGTACTGGTGAAAACAAACAAGTGATGGGTTGTGGGTCCCATCGGCCGCTTTTTTTAAATGATTAATTTGAAAAGTGGGGTTTAAAAGTACAATGTTTTGGACCTTTTTAGTACAGGAGTAAGTAAATCATGGAGCTAAAATCAAGTTGGGGTTGCATCTGTTCGCATTGGATTAGGATAGATTATTATAGGTGTTTGGATATGTATTACCTGGTGATTTATTATTTATAGAAAAATTCGAAATTATCTTTGGTAGATTGATGGAGATGGAGTCCACTAGGCTTCTATAGTACCAAAAATATTAAGGTAGTGTTCTTTTTCTCTTCTTATAAGAGATTTACCTTTTGTAAGAGGTAGTCCCTCTCTTATAAGAGTTTTTTTAGTATTCTTTTTTTATCTCTTATAAGATATTTTTCTCAAAATATTTTATAAGCTTAAAAGACTTCTAGTAGTCTCTTTTAAATTCTTATAAGACTTCTATCACTTAAAAAGTCTATATTACCCCAAAGTCTATATTATAATTGTTACTAATTAAACTAGTTTATATATTAGTCTATAGTAGCTCGGAATATGCTATCTCAGAAAAAGTGTAATCATATACGTAGTTGACTGTAATATGCTATCCTAGAAAAAGTGTGGGAATTCATTCTTCACAATCTCGAACAATTATGTTAGGGATGCTGTCGAAACACTGATTAATTTAAAGATATATATATATTTACGTTCAGTAAGTACATTACTTGAGTTGTGGCTAGTTGATTTGTCCTGTTATGATGCCACCATGTTCAAATCCTACAGTCGGTCAGGGTTTTTTTTTTTTTTTTTAATTTTAATTTTACAGATAAGGGAGAATTTATATTAGCTCATTGATCTTAAATTTTTTTAATCCAATTTCTTTGAAACAAATTATTATTATTTATATTTATACATACTAATTTTCATACTAATTAAAAGTCTATAGTAGCCCGGAATTATAATTGATGATTTACACTGATTTGTGAATTTAACTTACCATTAAACTAGTTTATATATTAGTAATTTGAACTTATCTTTTCATATCCTTCATCTCACTATTTTTATACTTTGGTGTAATATAGACTTTGGGGTAATATAGGCTCTTGTAAGAGGTGAAAAAAGAACAGAAATTTCTTATAAGAGGTTCTTATAAGAGATTATTTTTATATAAAAAGAACACCTCAAAAAGAGTCTCTTACAAGAGGCTCTTACTGTAAATTTCTTATAAGAGCTAACCTCTTATAAGGGGAAAAAAAAAAAGAACAGTACCTTAAAGATGTATAGATGTATTCTTGTACACTATGATTATACGATTTATTTATGCCTACAATTTCTGTTTTTTGAATAAAGGGTTAGAGACTTACAATATATAGACTTTTCGCTAAATGAGCCTAGTTTCGAAACTAAATCCCACATTAAACCCTTTCGAAAAGTATTTCCATTTGATGGATCTATGAAAGTAAAACTACAGTTGACATTTGTAGTTGAAGTGTAACATACTCGCAAATTTTCAACAACGTCAGCCTCTTAATTTTTTTATTTTATTTTTTGTGGAATATTCGTTGCCGCTGTTGAAATTGGAGGCAAGAATTTTTTCTCAGCTGCAAATTCCAACTGCTGCTTAATCTTACGTGGCTATTACTTGTGGAATTAATTTTTCCTTTCGGCTTTGAATAAGATTTAGTTTGAAATTGAAGTTTATTTAGGCGAAAAAATCTAATATATACTAGTTTCATGCCTAAATTTCTTTACCAATTCTATCCCTTTACCATTTATGTACAACTCAATGGCATCCATAACCTCTATTAGGGACTGTTTGGTTGGAGGGGAATGAACGGAAGGGGAGGAGAGGAAAGGGGTTTTTTAATACTTTTCTTGTTTGGTTCAATTTTTAGGAGGGGAGGGGAAGAAAATGGGGGGTGCAACACTCCTCCTGAGCCAATTTTGGCTCCCCTCCAAAAGTGGGGGATTTGGAGGGAAGAGAAAATAGGGCTAATTTTTTAAAGTGACTAGACTAAATTGCCCTTTAAAATCTAAATCCTAATATAATAAAAAACCTCTCTCTTTCTCCCTACCGACTATTTCTATATGTATAGTCATTTATCAGAGTAATTTATACGTATATTAGGAGAGAAAAATACTTAAAACCCATTCTAAACAGTCTAATGTTGTTCATGAAAGCTATTTGCAGTACTCAATGTAGAAGACTGACGTTCCCAGACTATAGCAAAAGTAAGCATCTGCGTTTGTTTTTGCGACAATTATTAAAACGTACAAATGCCAACAATCCGTGACAGCCACAAGAAGCCTTGCAGATGAAAGACATCCTGCGCTTTACAACATTGCGCGTTTTAAATGGATGGTTTAAATGGTCTTTCTTTTGTTTAATGTGTTTGGATAATATTATGGACTATATGTCAGCATGTAAACATTAATTTTCAGTATTAGCAATATGAACTTCTACAATAATGCACCATTGTTCCTTTGCTCATACTGTATATATATACAAATCATTCATTGTTGCATAGGAGGATTAAAATCTTAATATTATGAATGTTAGCAATATATTTTGGGCACAAACTGGGCCAGAACTTGGCCTAAGTTACGTGCTTTTTATAGTAGTTGTTATAGCATGTTCTTAACGAACTACTAAACATAGTTATGGACATTACATTCGTTGTTGTTTCAATTCTTATTGTATGAAGTGGTTGTATGAATTTCTTATTATATGCAAAAGGGTATAAAAGTAATTTTATTATAAAATCCATTCCCTCCCCTTGTGAACCAAACAAGAAAATTATTATTTTTCCTTCCCTCCCCTCCTTTGAACCAAACAGAGTTTTCATTAAATCCCTCTCCTCCCTTTCCCTCCCCTCCCCTCCCCTCCCCTCCCCTCCATTAAAATCCCTCCCCTCCCCTTCCCTCCTTTGAACCAAACAGACCCTTGAGCATCCACTATTGTTTCTTCTAAAATTTACATTTTTAGCATTTAGCATTTAGAAATGGTGGGCGAGCGCGGCTATTGTTATTGCTAAATTTACACGAATAAAAAGAATAAAAAATTAAAGACGAAAGTTCTTCCTCCAACACAAATTTAGAATTTTTTAATATTAAAAATGGAGGGAAGGAGAATCATATTCCGTTTGACACATTTTTTTTTGAATTATTAAATTGAGTAAATGGCGTATTCGTAATTACCTAATGGCAAATTTGTAATTATTTGAAGATTTTTTTTTTCCGGAATATTGATCTTCTTCCGTCCGAGCATTTTCGTTTCTTTTTTCTATTTTTTATATTATAAAATGGTATTTTCGTAATTATTTAGATGACATTTTATTAATTTTCAGGGAAAAAATATTAAATAACTTGGCGGACAGAAGATGATCTTCCGTTCGATCATATCAAAAAAAAAAAAAAAAAACAGAGGAAGCATCATCCTCCATCTTCTATATTTAGCAATCGTCTAAAGTCGTTGCTATCTTTAGCAGTCGATTGTTTACTTTTATTCTATATTTTGGGTTTTTAGCAAAGGATAGTAGGGAGTTTTTTTTAACAAAATTGCTAAATTTTAGATTTTTAGCAAACGATAGTGGATGCTCTTATGTTGCAGAATTCATTAGGAATATTAGGTAACTGCATTGTGTACAAATAATTTTGCCAATATTAGTTTAAATTTGCAATATCAAGCATTTGTTGGAAATAGGTTTCTTTGTAGTATATATGAATGAATCAATGATGTCTACGTGAATATGTATCTTTTATAAGTTGTTTGACAACAGGGGCGGATCCAGGATTGAAAAGTGAGGGGGGCTGGAAATTTTTTTTTGTATAAGGTAACATGCAATATATATATAAAGTTGTTATAGATACTAGAGAAGTAAAGTTATTATAGATACTAGATAGAATAGAGTTGAGCTTGGACCCAAAAAAATAAATAGAATGTTCAAATATATATGGGTTGGGCTTTAAAATATATTTGGGGGGGCTAAACCATATATTCCACACTAATATAGCCAAAAAAAAAAAAATACAAACAAATCTCAAATGCTTGGGGGGGGGGGTGCTGTAGCATACCCCCCCCCCCCCCCCGGCGATCCGCCCCTGTTTGGCAATCTGGTTACGGCTTGATATGTTCTAATTCATGTATGTCAGATTGTCTCCTAAGCAAAGAAGGTTGTTTGTAGCGTTAACGATAACATTTTGCTGAAATATTGTTATTTATAAACGATCTAGCTATTGGCAAACTCCCCTCCTAAACAACTCGATTGGTTAAGGTTAACCATATCACACATTGGCTGATATACCCTTTTTTGTAGGATATAGTTTTAATAGGAACCAGGAAGGCCTTTGTTACATGCTATTCGGACCTCAACTTAAATAAGTAAATTTAGTAAATAAAAATAAAAATGTTCGTAATTTGTCTACACTCCCCAATTGTGAGAAGAACTAATGAATATAAGAGCATCCACAGTCGTTCAATGTAAAAAATGGCAAAATGCATATTTTGCCCATGTGATTCGACGAAACGCTGCAGTCTTCGAATGGCAAAAAAATGCATAAGTTCGTTAAAAAAGAAACAGACGAAACATGATGTTTCGTCTGTAATTAAAAAAATACTGGACGAAACATGATGTTTCGTCCAAAAAGGGAAAAAAACTGGAAGTATTTTTTTAAAAATAGTTTGTAAATAATATTTGCAAAAACAATTAAAAAATTTGCAAAAAAAAATTTAAAATTTTACAAAATGTTCCACAAAAATTACTGTAGCCAGAAGAAACAGGGTGCTTCGTCCGGATTTGACGGAAGTTTTTTTTTGCAAAAAAAAAAATTGCAAAAACAAATTTTAAATTAAATTGTAATTTTTTTTTGCAAAATCAATTTAGATAATTGCAAAAAAAATTTAAAATTTACAAAATTAATTTTTAAAATTAATTTTTTTAAAAAAATTGGATTGAGACGAAGCATGATGTTCCGTCTCACATTGGGACGAAACATCGACGAAACATCATGTTCATTCCCACGCTTAAATTCATTTAACGGTTATTTTATTTGGTTTTTTTTTTTTTAAACTTCGGACGATGTTTCGTCCGATCAATTAAAATAATAATTAAATAATCCAGACGAAACATGATATGGCAAATTTGCTACTTTGCTATATGGAATGCTACTTTTCCCTTTCTACCGTAGCAAATTTGCCAAAAAATGGCAAAATAGCTCACGAGTGTGTGAGCTAAAGTAAAAAAAAAATGAAAAAAATGGCAAATAAGCAAACGACTGTGGATGCTCTAATGAGTCAAGAGTTTTGCCCTTTTTCTTTTCCATCCCCCTCACATACACACATGTATATACTCCCATCTCATAAATAAAAACTGTGCAAGCAGAATTTCCAATTTCTTATTTATTAGAGCACTAGATTTGCCCGTGGACACGTGCCTACGGCACGTCTTTGGAATGATACAACACACAAAAAACCCTGTAAACAGTAAAACAACAATTATGTAGTTCAAGTTTGAATGGTATGACAATAATTAGTTGTAAATAAAAGTCCATGTTTCTATTAGTATATGTTGAAAAATAATTATAAATGAGGGTGTAAAATTCAGCTTCTTAGAACTTTAAGGGTGGAAAATGATGAAAATTAATTGTTGAAGAGATATTTGCTATTTATTAGAGCATCTCCAACCACGCTAGCTATTTTGGCTAGCTAGAATAGTCAAAATAGATAACAAATGGATAACTTGGCCAGCGAAAAAAGCTCACACTCCAACCATGCTATCTATTTTGGCTAGCAATAAATGTTTTAATTTTTATTTACTAATAAATAGTTACAATAATATTTTTTTAAAATGACAACAAATGGATAAATGTATCTGATATCTGATACTCCATCTGTCTGTCTATATCTGATACTCCATCTGATACTCCATCTGTGATACTTACTCCATCCTTCTATCTCTGATACTTAACTTACAGATAACTTATAGTACAGCTCAAGCAACAAGACTAACTCCATATGTATATAATTCTAAAGTTTAACATTAATCAGATGTATACTAATTGACAAAAGAAAGATTACAGTTTGCAGAAAAGAATTCTTGTCGAAGTGAAAAATTACAGTTTGCACAAAAACAACATAAATGAAAAAAAAAACAAACAGGAAGAATAGCAAATAATTATAAAGAATTCCTGCTGGGTTACTAACATACAGATTATATAACCCAGGCATAAACAAGAAATGTCACAGGCTCACAACTTTTACCATAATATTTAAGCCCGATAATTTATAAACTATTTTGTGAAAATGGTATTCAAGTGCAGGAATAAACAAGACACAGCTTCAGCCATATGTATATATGTCTATGTGTATGTAAAGGTATGCATCTTACTTCAGCAATGAAAGGCCATAATTTGCTCAATTGCTTGTTCAGCCACTTCACCTGCAGAACAAAGGCAATGGAAAAAATGAAAACCAAAAATAGTATTGGAGTCAATACAATAAAACCTCACAACGGAAGATAAGATTATATAACAATATCAAAGAGTTTGAGTATTAGGTGTTCATGGCAACTGGTTACTAACTTACAGATAACTTATAGTACAGCTCAAGCAACAAGACTAATTGCTTGCTCAAGCATATGTATATAATTCTAATTGTCTATAGACCAATTGCTCAAGCATATGTATATAATTCTAATTGCCTGTAGACCTACTGCTCAAGCATATGTATGCTACAGCTCAAGTAAAGTGAAGTATGGCCAAGAAATTAGTACTTACTTATCTGATACTCAGATAAGTACTTATCAATGAAGAAGTAAGTACTTATCTGATACTTATCACTGATGCTTTAAATTATACTAACAAAGAATTAACCTTTTGGTTAATACAAACTTGATTCTGAGCTTAGTACTTACTTCTTCATTGATACATCATACGATCACTGCACATTAAGAGGAGTGAACATGCACTTGATAGGTAATTGATATTAAGAGGATTACCAAGTTTGTAAGGTGAACATCAAAAACCCTCAGTGTAAAGTTTAACATGGATCAAGTGATAAGTATCTTGGTGAACATCATACGGTCACTGCACATCAAGTGATAAGTGATAAGTATATAAGTGTAAAGTTTTAATGCATCAAAGCCTCCATGGTAAATTGGTATTACCTTACTAGAGGGTTTGATGTTTACCAAGATATTAAAAGAATTACCATGGAGGCTTTGATGCATAAAAACTTTACACTTATACATCATACGGTCACTGCACATTAAGAGGAGTGAACATGCACTTGATAGGTAATTGATATGAAAACTGATAATACCATCATCTCTGATAATACCATTACTTACACTTGGCAAAATGAACATGAATCATACAATCAAAATAGCATGTTGTTGTCCAACTGATTAATCCCTAGATTATAACAGAGAAATAGAAAAGGAGTCAGTTATCCTTGTTTATCCTTGTCATCAATCACAGAGCAAGTTTTAAACTCGAAGAGCAATGTCATTTCTTTACCTACATAGGAACATTACTCACCTCACCAAGTACTTGGATGTCAGCTCTGGGATAATCCAACAGGTGAAACATTTTGTCATCAGAATCATTAGACACATCAGTCACGTAATTTTCTCGTTAGTTCTGTATAACAGCTGAACAATTAGTAATTCTTAAAAATTAGTTCTGTATAAAAAACTGAACAATTAGTAATTCTTAAAAATTTAGAAGTCTACAAAATGTAGAAGTATGCTATGAACATGACATCACTTAGTTCAACAAAATGTAGATGTAAGTATACAAAATTTATATCATATATAAGTAATATATATCATATATCAGAAGTAAGTATACAAAATTTAGATCATATATATAGTGCAATTTGTCTCACTTTCTCGACCACCAGAAAAAAATCACATTAACTAACAATAAACTATCAATAGTAATTCTGAATAACTATAAATCTAGTACAGAGACTATGTATCAAAAATAACTGCAAGAAAATGATACCTTCAATACGATTTCGGGCCCGTTTGGTTTCATTTTTTGGAAATATTTTCAGAAATATTTTTTGTCAAACTACGTTTGGTTACGTTTTCAAAACAGCATCTTTTGGGAAAATTTGCTTTGAGCTGTTTTCCCCTTTTGGCCTTTTCCCCTTCTTCCATCCTTTAGCTGAGCCTGGACTCAGCACACATACAAACCAGACACACATCCCCCGAATTCCGTCACCCCCAGTAACAGTAACCTCCTCATCCTCCTCGAGAGTGATTACAACAACAAGGCCGTCTCATTCTCCATCCAATCGAAAACCCTAGATATCAACAAATCAAGAAATCAAGAAAACTTAAATCAACAAACTGTTCCATGTCGATCGAGCGCTCCATCTCCTTTGAAGCGTGGGAGGAGATCCACGGCCACGGCCAGGGCATCGCCGACCGCCTCGCCCAGGGCTTCACCGGCCTCATCCCGCCGTTCTCATGGCCACCGTTGGCGCCTCAGAAGAACCCCTTCGAAATTGACCTTAACTCCGGCGCTATCCTCGATATCGGGACGAAACTGAGCCAAGCGGGGGTGGAGTTCGGTGCTGGATTGAACGGGATGATGCAGCAGTTCTTTCGGCAGATTCCAGTGTATTTTTTTTTTTTTTTTTTTGCTTTGCAAGAGGTTTAAGTGTAGAATTCACATTAGATGGCTATCCCAGATAGTGAAATGAATGTAACAAAACACAAATTTGAAATGGATATTTTGTACATTTATTGAAAATTTGCATATTGTGTCCAATTGCTGTATTAGCCGACTCTTACACAAACAAAATAAAATATTACAGAGTCGAAGGCTTGTTCGTATATTGGTAGAACTTGAGTCTGTATCTGCAAAAAAATAAAAAAAAATCATAAGAAAACTAATGCAAATTCATTAAACAAACACCCTGCATAAGCTCCTTTTCAAAAAAACTGAAAAAAAAATTTGTTGCCAAACTGGAAAAAAAACGGAAGAAAAAAAGGGATTTCGAAATATATTATTACCAAACAGCATTTTACCGTCTAGTTTTAAGAAAACAGCATTCAGACTATTTTTTTTACTGAAACAGGTTTTACAATCTCATTTTCAGAAAACTATTCCAGACAGCTTTTACACTCTCATTTTCAGAAAACAGTTTTCACAAAACAATTTTCACAAAACATTTTCAGAAAACTGTTTTCAAAACAACAAACCAAACGCACTCGAAGAGTTTCATCATCAATCAAAAAAACAAAAAACAAAAAATCTGAAGATCGGCTAAATGGAAAAACTAAAATTTGAACAAATTGATGAACCCGAAGATACCCGATGGAAGAAGAAGAAGAAGAAGAAGAAGAAGAAGATACCTGATGGAAGAAATCAGCTCACCAGTGGGTCAGCTCACCAGTGGGAGGAGTTTTGATGGAAGAAATCAGCTCACCAGTGGCTTCGGCTTCGATGAGGGCTTCGACGCCATAGAGCTGCTTCGATGAGGGCGTTCGACGACGACAGGGACGACAGGGCTTCGAGAGTGGAGGAGGGCTTCGCGATTTTGGAGGAGGGCTTTGATGGCGAGCGGATCCCGCTCGCCAGATTTGGCGAGCGGATCACGAGCGAAAATCATATCGCCAGAGTAGCGAATGCTTTAGCGAGTCCGTTGGAGAGGATTTTTGGGAATATGCTGGCTATTTTGGCGATTTTGTAGGTATGGCGAGTCTCATTGGAGATGATCTTAGCAAATAGGCTTTACTACAAGACTACTATAATATTTACTTTGTTGGAGTGAACATAGAGCGGCAATATGATAAGGCATGAAAATTATAAAAAATCTGATGGAGTGATTTAGTAACATGATAATCTCAGTTATTTTTTATGTGAAGGAATCAACAAATCCCACAAATCTAAAGAGAAATGTATATTCTTTCCCACAAGATTTTGATTTCCATGGGATTTTAAATTTATAATAATATCTTACCAAACCAGATAATCCAGAGGGTAATCCTAGATTTCCTTATATATTACAGTGCACCAAATGCTCCTTTAGGAGCAGGATTTTTTTCCTATTTTTTTGGACAGATCACATCTTTCGTATTCAATAAAATTATATTTGAATTTATCCTAATTAGAAAAATATTCCTCAAATATTCACCGTGCGCAAAGAACTGTTCTAAGCGGCCGTTTAGATAGCCTCTTTTTCGAGTAACTTGGCATTGGTGTAGCATTACATAATCCAGATGGGTAATGATACACCCACTATCAATTTCACAACCAATCTCTTTACTATCTTATGTGGCACACTTTTATTGGAGAGTAGGTGAGGAGTAGGTGGTAGAACTCCCTAATAGGACTGTGCCACCTACGATAGTGAAGAAAAAAGTAGTGAAATTGGTAGTGGGTGTAGCATTACCCATCTTCCTTCAAAAAAAAAAAGAAATTGTAAGCAATCTTTTACCATCCAAACAGACCTTAAGGAAAGGGTTTGGCAAATCGAATTTAGCTGAGTAGTCCTTCTCTGAGTCTTAGTTTAATTGATTAATATCTTATCATAGTGTATGCCCTACAATAATCCTAGATTCTCATTTGAGTTTTATTGATTATTTATAGCATATGAAATAATTAATTAGAAACAAATTTCTGCAGGTAGAATTTAGGGACAAGTTTGGCAGAAGTCATTAAGCAAGTGTAGTACGAATGGACCACATTTAAAACCATTTTTCTCGAAACAACATGGATAGGGATGGCTTTGCAACAATTTTCAATTTTGGTGAATACTGAAGTGCAACTTGTTTTCCAATGAGAATTCGCCGCTGAATCGTTCTTAGACTGAGACAAATGAGAAATACGAAAAGTTAGACAAGTAATCCGTTGAGTGTTGCCAACTCAACATCATACGACGTTTCCTGGAAGATGTAACAATTTCCAAACGACGTAAAAATGTGAGCAATCCCAAGAGGCAAGTAGCGAACAAGGTACTCGAATTCTTGTCTTGTTTTCTTCACATTGCACCAGCATAATTTGGAGAATTTGCCGTATCCTTCAATCCATCTTCTATCATTTTAATGTAAGTATAATTGGACAATAGATGGCTTTCTACAATTTCATGTATAACTTAAAACTAAATCGATGTTCAGTATGATAGCGACTCTATTATACTCTATTTAGTTGGTCTCTGTGTTGGATACTATTAACTTATTCTATGGTGTTTTTTTTTTTGAAAATAAAGTGACCGAAGTCACCGATCTCATTAATGATAAATTAACGGGATTACAAAAGTCTTACAACATCTAAACCATCATACTGTGCTCGTCGGCACCAAACTACTAATCTATTACATCAGAGCATGAAAGAAAAGCAGGCAAAAGTAAAGATACAATGATAACCAAGCCGTAAGGCCCCCTAAGCGACAAACTCCTCGATGCTTGGTCTTGGATGCTCGAGCAAACTACTGTGCTCCCTCCAACCTAGGCTTCTTCCATGCCCCTGCTTGACCTGCCCATGCTTGTATTAGAGCTTGCAATTTATGAAGTAGCATATGAAAAGAACATGAAGAATGACGAAAGTATAAATCATTTCTATCTAGCCATAGAGACCACAAAATTGCCCCAACAGTAATATCCCAAAGAAGTCTATACTCTATGCTAATATTAAAAGTTCTCCATTCCCCCCATACGTCATCTGCGGATGTTGGAATTGCAGACGTGTGAAAGCCCAGACCCATGACCTCCCAAACCAACCTAGCTCTAGGGCAAACGAAGAAAATGTGAGTTGTGTCCTCTTCCTCCAAATTACAGCGCTGGCACGTAGCGTCATTCAGAATTTTTCGTTTCTTAAGGTTACTCTTGGATAGGATACCGTCGTTCAGAACCAACCAAAGAAAAGCCTTTATTTTGGGAGGTGCTTTCGTCTTCCAGATGTTTCTTGCACATGTACTCCTCAGCCCACCATCGTTAATGAATCCGTACATATTTGAGACTGAAAACATTTTGTTTTCCCCTATTCTCCACTCTCTGACGTCCTCCTCGGGCCTGTCTTGAGATCCCTCTTCCCGCAGTAGTGCCTGAAGCTTTACCAATTGTTCCTGCCCCTCGTTGGAGAGGGATCTCAAGACAGTCGGGCCTGTCTTGAGATCCCTCTGCTAACTTATTCTATGGTGTTAGCTAGAAGGTTTGCAGAGTTACACTTATTAAGGAGACCGGCCGGTACCTAATCTTATCAGAGAGTACAAGGTGAGAAATCTCTATAGAAACATAGATAACTTAGTAGATAAGTTTTTAATTAGAGATTAGATTCCTCATTAGATTTTGAACATGAATAGAGTCCCAAACATAGGTCTCTAAACAATTATTGACTGGTGAAATGGGGACAGTTTGTGATACGTGTCAATTAAGCAATCATTAATAAACTCATTTTGAGACCTATAAATCACATCTGGAAAGATGTAGGAAACTCTTAGGCATACCTGGCATATTAATAAGTTATCGACGTTTAAGAAACTATATATGTCGATTTCAAAGATTCTTATCCTAAAATTTAAATATTGAACAGGAATCTAATCTACAGGATGTATGCTCATGTTTAATAACTGCATCTATGTCTGTATGTAACTAGAGTACCCAATCTACCTAGTCTAGTATGTGTACATGTCAAGCAAGGAGTTATTATGTTTCGGAAATGTGTTTAAGAGCTAATTACTGTGTGCCATAGAACGTCTCCTGAAACTGCTAATTTAGGGGTGGGAGCAATAGATATGAGTTCTTATTATTTGTAGAGAGAGAGACAGATCTGAGACAGATCTCAGACATAGATCTGGATCCGAGATGATAATTTTGTGAGGGGCAGGAGAGGTGGTGATGTTGGTGGCTGACCGCCTCGAACACCTCCAAAATGCCTAGAAACACTGGAAGAAATTCCGACGACAGGCCCTCTGACGATCTAGTCAGTCACTTGAAGAAATGAAAGTTAGGGTATTGAGAGAAAAAATGACATTATCCGGCAATGGGGGTGGCTGCTTGGTATTTATAAGTAGAGAGAGGGAGCCTCAATAGGCCAGATTGACTTTCTTCTATAGGTCTGATTGGCAGAAGGCCCATAGGGTCTACATGCCCGATTTATATGGATTTGTGGATTCTGAGGGGATCAGACGACTCAAATTGAGCAGGATTATTAACCCACATCATAGCCCCTCCATTCCTGAAGGGTTATATGTACGAGCCAGATCAATTGACAATGTGCATAGGGGTAGAATGAAGGATACTGAGGAGTGACATGAGGTTAGGACCGAGCTTCGTGACTGTAATACCCCAGATTTTTAAATAATGCATTTAAGATTAATAAATGAATTAAAATGATTTTTGGTAATTTAATAAATATTTTTCTGAAATTTACCTTTTTACACGTGCAAAACACGTGCAAATATTTTCTTGGGAAGTTCAAAGTCAAAAATTATTTTGGAGAAACCCATTAATTATTATTAGATATTATTTGTGAATTTTCTATATTTTTCTAATAATTTTTTGACGTATTTGCAAATATTACAAAAAGATGGACTTTTGGGCAAAATTACCATTTGGAGTGAAAACTCCAAATTTTCGAAATTTTGATCTAGGCATGATGCCTAGTCAACTCAGAGGTAAAGATTTTACTTTTTGTTTTAATAAATTTGGTTTATTTTGCATGTTTTGATGAAGAAGGGTCTTTTTGCAAAATTGCCACTTAGAGGGCAAAAAGTACAATTTTATTTTCTAGGTTTTTAAAACACTGCCGGCCAATATTAGGGTAGTTTTTTTGTTTTTAAATCTCAATTAAGTTGGTTTTATTTAATTTTCAAGTATAAAGATTTATATATGTAAATGTATATTCAAAAGAGATATTTTGCAAATCTTTTCAAAAACCCTAGATACCCTATTTCCAGCCAATTAAAGGTGAGGTGCAACCATCTCTTTGCTCCACAAAAAAAGTGAATTTCTTTATTATTATTCTTTTGGAGTTTCAAAGCGAGGATCTTGGTTTTCTTGCGAAATGAGGGATTTTCTTATTTCTTTAATATCTTCGGTTGATTCTTCAATAAGGTGAGTGACATATATTTGATTTCTTTTTATTCTAAGCATGTTGTATGTGATGATTTGTTGATTAGAAAGTATGTTAGGAATTATATGTTGATATAATGAATTTTGATGGATGGATGAATTAAAAATTGAATCTTTTCATGAAATCTATGCTTTGATGATTAAAATTACATATAGATGGCTTGAGGTTTGTTAAGAACCTAATATAAATCATGAATATGATGTTTTCAATCATATTGTTGCTGATTTGAACATATATGCTGAGTTGTATGATGTTATTGCATGAAAAGTAAACAAATTTGATTAAAGATGACCTTACTGTGTGTAAATATATACATGCTCTGCTTTGAGTATTAGTGAAGGAGAACTTGATTGTTTGCATGTTGTAGTTGCATATATTTGTGTACAAATTGATGTAGGTGATTGGGTATGTGTATAACAAGTTGAAGGAGGAGATTTGAATCAAAGAAATCAAGTTTTAAAGTTGGATATGAGAAATTGAATTCCGGGTTTGATGGTGAATGGCCGAAATCCATTTTTGTGATTTTTATGAAGTTTTCGACTGAGATTTGATTAGTTTTGATACTGAGTTTGATTTTAACATTATACTACTTTTAATTGATGAGATTTCAAAGATTTAACTGATCTATATATATACACAAATACACATAATAATACACCTCACTGCTTTGATGAATTGCCTAAAATGAGTTTTGAGTTTTTATGAAGATTTGATTGGATCTTGAGTTGTTTAGTGCTGAGGGTGATTTGAACCATGGTACCACTCTTATTGATGATTTTGAAACTTAAACTGATGCTTAAACCCTTATATGAACACTTACACATGCATATTGCTGTTCTTGAAGATTTTTTGTGAAAAATTACTCTTTTGAGATCTTGATATATTTTGATGTGTTTTATAAACTCCTATATGTTATACAAGATATGTTTGATCATCTCAGGAAGTTAAATTTTGATTTTATAAAGATTCATCAGCGTATCAGTTGAAAACATGCAAAACTCCAACCTATCTGTATAGCAGGTCACGGTCGACCATCATGCCTTTGTTTTGGGAATTCTTTAATTGACTGTCGACTGCTCTGTTTGAGCGGTCGACCGTAAATTGTGTTTTTTGGCTGTTTTGTTAAAGTTTCTTCGTTTCTTTTAAATGGTTATTTCCTCGATATTATGGATTATTGCTCTACTGTGTTAGATGGTGTTTTTACTATATATTACAGTATTTTACAGAGAGTTATATTTTAATTATAATAGAGATTTAAATGTATTCTTATGGCCTTATTAAGTGAGTTATATGTGTTTTCAAAGGAATTGGTGTTTTGTGATATCCTATGACTTCAAAATATGATTTTCTGTTATTTAATGGATTAAATATTTTATTTGAATTCTGGAAGTTTATGAGTACATTATATAGATTTGGATTTTTGTTGATTTAAGAAGTTTTCTTCATATAATCGGTTTGATGATGGATTTGTGAGTTTTATTGAAAGTTTTGGTATTGATGGTTGAGTTATGAGTCTTTAGGGATTGAGTGGGGCCCTAACTACCAGCGGTTGAAATTTTGGTTGTCGTTCAGTTGAGTTAAGCCCGGTAGGGTACACCAACTCTAAGAGAAAACTTAAAAAGATAAGGACATACACTAGATGGTGATATGATGAAATGAGAACATGGGTTATGGACCTCAGTATGACCTGCGGTGTTCGATAATTCTCGAAATTATCGAGGTGTGAGTGAAATAGTCTCCGGAATCACCTGCGGTGTGGGATTGATCTCCGGAATTATTGGGGTCGTGGCGACACTCATAGGGTATTCAAGTGATTAGGCGCCATAGCTTGCGGTGTGGGGTATTCTCGAACATTCCCAGGTATGAGTAAAATAGTCTCCGGAATTATCTGTGGATAGAGATTCACCTCCGAAATTATCGAGGCATGGGCTAATACTCACAGCTATCTAGATCTCATAGTAGTCATCGTAGTAGGATTAGTTGCATAGCGGGAGATTAAACCCTATCAGGTGGAGAACGATAAGGGCTTGCACCGGACCTATGTAGAGTGGGATGCATAGAATCCGAAAAGTATGCATTAGAGAGTCAGCATATAGCATTGGTGTTTTCTTGACTTGGTTTTATGCATGTTGCTTTCTGTTTTTCTACACTTGACACTTAGCCTAGTTTCACTTGATATTTTCATATTTTATTTATTGTTATTTCTTATTTCATTTATTCTTACTGTTAATACATGTTGTTTATGACCCTATACTTTATGTTTTATTTATGTTGCATTTATTTTATGTATCTCACACCGTTATGGCTGATCCCTGTAGTTTTGGGGGTTAGGGTTATCTCTAGCCTCATGTTTTATAGGTAGGTACCTATAGCTTGGGATTTGGATGCATGAGATAAAATGATGTTATGGCTTATGTAAATTGTAAAAGAATGTGTTGCAAAAGAAAGAATTTGTCATTCAAGGTGTTTATTTTCGCTGTGCTTTATAAAGAATTAATATAATAAAAGTTAAAAAAAAAATTCTCTGAATTTTGCCTATGTTTACTATTACAATTGAGGTAGATGCTGGAAATTGTACCACGTATTTTTGAGATATCATATTGGAAATTCGGGGCGCTACAGTGACGACCGAGCTCCGACCTCCGAGCGTCGGTGGAGGATAGAAGCTAGCTAGTTGGTCAAAGTAAGTGTCGAGTGCCAAGCCCTGTGAGCTTGTGTGAAAGCTACTAGCTGGCTTGAAGTTGCTGCAGAGCGCCGAGCTTCGTGAGAAAGCTGGTAGCTGGCTGAGATTGTTGCCGAGAGTCGAGGCCTATGGACTTATGTTAAAGTTAGGAGCTGGCTCGAGGTTTCTGCCGGGCATCAAATTTTGTGAGAAAGCAAGTAGTTTTCTTGCTGAGATTACTACAGAGCGCCGAGCCCCGCAGACTTGTGTTAAAGTTAGGAGCTGGCTTGAGGTTTCTGCCGAGCGTCGAGCTTTGTGTGAAAGCAAGTAGCTGGTTGAGATTGCTGCCGAGCGCTGAGCCCCGTGGACTTATGTTAAAGTTAGGAGCTGGCTCGAGGTTACTGCCGAGCGCCGAGCTTTGTGAGAAAGCAAGTAGCTTGCTCGCTGAGATTGTTGTCGAGCACCGAGCCCCGTGGACTTGTCTCAAAGCTAGGAGCTGGCTCGAGGTTATTGTCGAGCACCGAGTATTGTGGAAAGCAAGTAGCTTGTTCGCTGAGCTTGCTACCGAGCGCCGAGCCCCGTGGACTCATGTTGAAGCTAGGAGCTGGCTTGAGGTTGTTGCCGAGCTCCGAGCTTTGTGAGAAAGCAAGTACATTACTCGTTGAGATTGTTTTCGAGCGCCGAGCCCCGTGGACTTGTCTTAAAGCTAAGAGCTAGCTCGAGGTTGTTGCCGAGCGTCGAGCATTGTAAGAACGCAAGTAGCTTGCTTGCTGAGATTACCGCCGAGCTCTGAGCCCCGTGGACTTATGTTAAAGCAAGGAGTTGGCTTGAGGTTTATACTGAGTGTCGAAAGAGCAGGCAAGTCTCCTCATTTGGCCCCCTGACCAAGCCGTTTGCTCCAAATGCCCCTCGGATCCGAGAGAGGAAATTGAAAGGGATTCTTCTGGATAGTCCCGAGCTGCAAAGTGACTTTGTCTCGCCACTGAGCCTTCCTATCCCTTGCCTTCAGCAGCCGTGTTACCGGATGACCTCGAAGACCTGGTCCTGTACGGCGTGCAACCTTCTTCACTGAGCCGACCCCGGCTCAATATAGATAAGGTTCCAAGCATTTTGACAAGTAATGATCACCCGGCGATACGTGTAATATCCCGGTCGGATATTATATTTGTATAAAAATTATTTTTTAATTAAAACATTTTGTATGGAAATTTCTTGGCTTTTCTAAATAAAAAGTTATCTAGATATATATACTAATAAGTATATGCAGGTATTGTATCAGTTTTGTGCACTTATACAAAATCCTAAAAAATACATTTTGAGAAAATGTCTGGAAAATACCAGACAGGTATTAAAATTATTATTTTATTATTATTTTATTTTTATTTTTAGAATTGAAATATTTTTGCTGGTTATCACCCGATTTTGTTAATAAACATTATCTGTGTGTATATACCGGTCTGTATACATCTGTATTGTATCAAATTGGTACTAGAATCTTCCGAGCCGATAATAAAATTTATTTTATTATTATTTTCTATTTTTATACGAATTATGCGGTTTTACAAACAGAAATTATATATATATATATATATATATATATATATATATATATATATATATATATATATATACATATGTATGCGTATTGTATAGATTTCATACGTTTGTACAAATCATGTAGTATGTGTTTTGGACAAAAATATCTTATTTTGTCATGATTAATCAAAATTGGATGGCTAGGATTTGTTTGGAGGCTTAAATCTAGGGTTAAGGATTAATTAGACATACATAAGGATTTAAATTGTATCTTCTACTAGAAGACTCCCCTCCACCTCATCCCTCCACCTCACCCCCTCCACCTCACCCCATTTTGGCCGGCCAACCTATCCCCACGGGGGTTTGTGCAAATGTGGTTGTGTATTTTGCACTCTCCACCCTCATTTCATCCTATAAATACCTCTCCCCTTCACTCTTTGCCTCATTTACAAGAAAAAAAAAGAGAGCGAAAAAGAAAGAGAAGAAACCCTAAGTGTTCTTCATTTGGGGTTTTTCATAAGTGTTCTTCATACAAGTTGTAGTAGAAGCTAAGGAGGAATGAGAAGGTTACTAGCTAGTCATTCCTACAAGAATCAAAAGGTGGGGATTCTCTACTTCTCTTGTTATGCTTTTGTTCTCTTTTTATGTATTTCTTTCTCTTTTTATTTTTTTATATGTGAAAAGAACCCATCTTTAAGGGTTAGAATTGGTTGTATGGGAGAAAGAACCCATCTTTTGATGGTTAGTGGTTGTATGCTAAAAGAACTCATCTTTATGATGGTGGCACTACAACACATAAGGGATTCGCTGGCATTTTTTCTGATATTCACTGGCATTTTAAAATGCCGGTGAAAAATTCACCGGCATTTTTAAAATCGCCGGTGCTAATGCCGCCGAAGAAGGCGTCGCAGAAAAAGGGGGGTCTACACCGGCTTTTTTTACGAACGCCGGTATGTCTCTAAGATACACCGACAGTGTAGGGCGTATGCAAGACTGCCCTCTTCTTCCCCTATAATCATTCTACACCGTCATTTTTACAAACGCCGGTGTAGGTATATAAATTTAAAAAAAAATAAAAATAAAAAAAAATATGCAGCACTCTTAAAATCAAAACCAGAATATGGAGTTCAAATTATTGAATTACAAAAAGTGAAAAAGAATACTTTCATTGTCAAATTCAGGCAAAAATGCTACTAACTGAAATGAAACTTATACTTTTATATACTCATGAGATAATTGTCAATTGAAACCACAACATAAATTCAAACAGGATTATTTCATCACTAGTCACTCTTTTGTAAATCATAGTATGCAACTTCAGTTACATAATCCATCTCATCATCACTTAAAACCATACGGCAAAGAACAATCTCATTTTGAAACCCAAGCAACAAGCATGAACATTACGTTAGAAACTGATACTCATGTAGACATCATGATATAATTGTATATAAAGTTTAGATAAAAAAAATTCCATCACTAGTCGCTCCTAAAAAAATCATGGTGTGCAACTTCAGATACATGAACCATCTCATCTCCAAATTCAGACAAAAAAGCAACTAACCCATCTCCAAATGCATAATAATTCCAGTTTATTCTGAAGGCTATAAACCCCTTGCATGTTGGCATTCAACCAAACTTCAAACAAGCACACACTATGCAGTGAGAGAATTTGAGAGTTCATTTCATTAACTATTGGATCATATATACTTCATCAAAACACAATATCACTAGCATCGGTTAATTTTCTTAAGAAGTTGTCAAACTGCAAACTTCTTTCGATTGCAGATAAGAAAGCAAACTTAAACTGAAGAATGAAAAAAATGAAAAAGGAAAAGTATGCTGATTTTATATGCTCAGATCCCACTACATTATTTCATGATCAAATCTATATATGCTGATTTTATTATATCTAAATATGCTGGAGGTCCCCAAAAGCAAATTAAAAATCATCACTACTTCATAAATAATATGAAAGAAGAAAGTAGACTTGTAGATACAAGCATGAATAGATAGGCCAACCGGCCTACAAACATAAGAATTCTAAGACTCCATTTCAATGTGTGCATTTGAATTGGAGTAAGAATCCATTTACATCTCTGAAATATTTTCCATAATTTACATAACTCTAATGAACTTTCATTGTAATGTCAAAGGACCCAACAACATTAAAAGTGAATATAGTTTTGTTCACTGGATGGGTGACCTATGCATAATAGCATCCCACACCCACATACATTTGCATATACATACATGAGTGAGAAACTATAAAGACCATATAGATATCATAACTGAAGAATCAACCTAACATATGTGACCTATACTTAATAGCATCACACAAGTTTTCACGACACACTCCTTTCAGACGAAGAAGCACCGGAGGGATATAAGAAGCCATTCCCTTAGTAACAATTGCTTTCCTTTTAAGCATCTCCTAAATAAGAATCCTTCACATATTAGCAATAGTTCAGTATTACACTTGGAGAAAAGAGAAACACAATCATTCACATATTAACAAAAATGGCATCCAATTTGTCCCAACCATCAATCTATTCTTCTTATCCATCCTCACTATAGATACCCAGAATTCTCAAATTAACCCATTCTCAAATTCTCAAATTCTCTACTTCCCAAATTCTCAAATTCTCCACTTCACAAACTAACAAGAAACTATAAAGATACCATATAGATATCATAACTGAAGAATCAACCTAACATATGTGACCTATGCTTAATAGCATCACACAAGTTTTCACTACACACTCCTTTCAGACGAAGAAGCACCGGAGGGATATAAGAAGCCATTCCCTTAGTAACAATTGCTTTCCTTTTAAGCATCTCCTAAATAAGAATCCTTCACATATTAGCAACAGTTCAGTATTACACTTGGAGAAAAGAGAAACCCAATCCTTCACATATTAACAAAAATGGCATCCATTTTGTCCCAACCATCAATCTATTTTTCTTATCCATCCTCATTATAGATACCCAGAATTCTCAAATTAACCCATTCTCAAATTCTCAAATTCTCTACTTCCCAAATTCTCAAATTCTCCACTTCAAAAACTAATAAATTCTCTAAATTCCTAAATTCTCTACTTCACAAATTAACAAAATCCCAAATTCTCAAATTCATACCGAGGGGGCTTGCAAGATGGAGGAAAATGATGGTCATCGGAGAGACAGCGCAGGAACGGCGAAAGCGACTGAAATGACGACGTTGGGGGGGGGGGGGGGGCGTGGTCGGGGCTAGGGTTTGTGAGAGAGACGTGGGGGTAGGACACGATTTGGGCTAGGGTTTGTGATTGGGGCTAGGGTTTGTAAGATAGAGAGGGGCTAGGCGACGTGGGGAGGGGGGACGGGGTGTACGGCGACGGAGGGCGGGTGACGACGATGGTCGGGGGTCGACGACGGCCTGGGGGGTTTGGGTTCTTCAGCGCGCGGAAGAGAGGGGAATTAGAAAGAAGCGTATTGAGTGAGAGAGAGAGACAGATCGGGGGGGTTTGGGGGATAAAAAACCACACATCTACACCAGCGTTTTTAGGGGGTTGGGGGGATAAAAAACCACACATCTACACCGGCGTTTTTAAGAAACGCAGGTGTAGAGGGGTGGATTTTTCTTCATTTTCTTACCTGGGTTCTACCCCGGTGTTTTTACCCATAAACACCAGGGAAAAATCGCCGGGGTAAAATCATTTTCTTGTAGTGTGGATGTTGTATGTGTATGTTCTATAACATTTGGACTAATTCCTAAGCATATAAATGGTTGTAGGTTAAAAAGAACTCATCTTTATGATGTGTTATTGTGTATGTGTGTTCCTAAATAACTCGGACTAAATTCCTATGCATAAACAAGGTTGTAGGGATCAAAATGATCCCATGGAATTATTGATGGTGGAACTCAAAATAAATGACATAAAGATTGAGTCTTTAAGACTTGTTGTGTTTATTTTGCTAAAATAATAACTTGGACTAAATTGTATGTGCATATGAGTAGTGTGGATCCAAGAAGACCATATGAAGAGTTTGAATGAAGAACTTGCTAAAAACACATAAGGGTGTAATCTTTAACCTTGTTATGTTTATTGTTGTTATTATGGTTGTTTTGATTAACACAAAAATGGCAACATGGACCTAAACTATGTGCACATAAGATTAGTAAGGTGAGAATACTTACATAACCATCTTGGGATTGTAGAACTCATATAGCTATATAAAAGATAAGTTTTGTTGTATGTTGCTCTCTACTTTTGTTAAGAAATCAATCTTGCTAACCCTAGTTCATAAAAAGTTGATCTTGTTGTATGTAGGAACTTGTAGGATTGAAGAAAAGTGGGTTGTAGCATGTAGAAATTTGTAGATTCAATATATGTAGTTTTTGTATTATCTAGAACTTGTAGATTTGAAAAAATTAAATTTTGTAATAAGTAGGACTTGTAATTGATAAAAAGAAGTAGTCTTTGTAATAGCTAGATAAAGTCCTTAGTAGCTTTATGAGTTTACTACCATACTTAAGTTGATTATAGTAAGTATACCATACTTGAGTTGTAGTAGAAAATCATGCTTGAGATGTAGCAAAGGAACCATGCTTGAGTTGTTGTAGTAAAGAAACTCATCATGCTTAAGTTATATATTGCTAAGAATAAAAAAGAACCCATGAACCATGCTCGAGTTGCTATTGTAGTAAAAGAATAAAAAAGAACCCATAAACCATGCTTGAGTTGCTATTGTAGTAAAAGAATAAAAAAGAACCCATGTACCATGCTTGAATTGTTGTAGGTTGATGTAGTAAAGAAACTCATGCTTAAGTTGTTGTAGTAATGAAACCATGCTTGAGTTGTTGTAGAAAGGAACTCATGCTTAAATTGTATTCATGCTTGAGTTGTAGAAAGAAACCATGCTTGAGTTGTTGTAGGTTGATGTAGTAAAGAAACCCATGCTTGAGTGGTATACCATGCTTGAGTTGTTGTAGGTTGATGTAGTAATGAAACCCATGCTTAAGTTGTATACCATGCTTGAGTTGTTGTAGTAAGAAACCCATGCTTGAGTTGCTAGTAAAGAACCCATGCTTGTGTTATTGTAGTTGTTCTAAGTAAAGAACCCATACTTAAGATATGTAGTTGTTCTAGATTTAAAAGAATCCATGCTTGAGTTTGTATGGTAGTTTTAGATTCAAAAGAATCCATGCATATTTAAATTATATGTTGTAGTGGTTTTAGTTAAATTTTAAAAGGAACCCATGAGTTTAGCGTGTATGCTAATCCAATTGAACTACTGAAATGAACTAATGTTTCATATTTGTTCTAGTTCGATTTTTAAGAAGAAACCCATGAAACTAGCTCCATGATAGTTCTAGCTCAAATTGGCGAGAAACTCGTGCGTTTAGGTTCTAGGTGGTTCTAGCTCAACCATAAGAAAGAACCCATGAACCTAGTCGCATGTTGTCATAGTTCAAATTTGGGAAAAAGAGCCCATGAGTTCTAGTTGTATGTGGTTATAATTGAAATTGGATCATATAATGTGAACATGCTTCATCTTCAACATATGAGTAATAATGATTGGGAAAGTCACTAGTCTCATACGTAGCTTATATGGCTAGTATGTATGTTGTTGTCTTATACGATGCTCATTGGGCTCGTATGTAGGTATTGTCTTGAATAGGTAGGCTGTGAGTGGATCCGAGGAGATCTTGTGAAGTCTAGGTTAACACTTGGTTAATTGTGTCGACAAATTGTTGCACTCTCTAGAAGAGGGACACGTACGGTGCTTTTTCACGTCGAGTTGAAAGCACAGTGACATGTCTCGCTTGTTTGGTTAGTAGAGGGACACATCCGGTGCTTTTTCATGTCGAGTTGGAAGCACAGTAGCATGTCTGCTTGTTTGGTTAGGGTTAGTGACATCGTTAGGGTAGTAACAGTTACTTAACCATTTTTTGTCTATAAATTGCTGAAGGGTGAGAGTTGGTGTTAGGGGTGATACCTTATAATCCAATCTCTCCTATAGGTTGACATTAGGTGGTGTTATTGGGATGTATTCCCCTGTCAAAGGGATATGGGCGGTGCATTTTCATAACAAGTTGGGAGCACGGGATCTGTATCTTGATTGTTAATTCCTGAACTGCCATGATAAAAACGGGAGGTTTTCTTAGGGAAATAGATCATACGATTCCATCCGGTTCTATGCCTTCTCATGAAGAGTTGAGGGCACGAAAGAAGGTTGAAGATCTTGTGGTTCGTGTTGGCCTTTGAGCGAGGTCCGGTTCGCCGGGCAATAATGAAAAACGGGGACACTACTATTGTACTGCAGTAGTAGAACTAGACCGTACCTGCAACCTCACCAGACATGTAGTATGTGTCAGGAACAGGATGGGTACAAAATTAGAATTCATGATGCGGTTAAAATCCTTATATATAAAGAAACGGCTTGATATGGAACGTATGTAGTATGGGCTGTCACAGAGTCTTACTTGCATTAGAATAAGAGCATCATTGCATTAGTTAATCTGGCATTAGAGTCTAAGTCATAGCATACACTGACACATCAATCATACATACACGTTTCTCTTTTCATCAATCTGTTTGCTTTAAGTGGTGAATCGCTGCTAGTCATCAGCCTTAAAGCGTCAGTATATGCACTGACGTTCCCATTTCAATAGGTACTGGATTGCAGAAGTACAGGTACAGGATTCAGGAGGACTCAAGGCGAGAGAAGCAGTCCCATGAGAGGAGAGTCAAACACTTCCCGCAAGGCCTTCATATGGGAGGTTAACTCGGTCCACAACTATTCACCCCTTAAGAATCAAGGATTACCGGTCTCGTTCTCTACCGAAGACTTCAAGGCATTCGATTGCCCCATTGCGACGCCCTGGTGATCAGCCTCGGAATGGCCAATCACGTGGTTCGCCGTCCTCGTCGACAACAGAAGTTCAGTCAACATTCTATTCCTGACAGCCTTCGAAGCGTTGAAGCTCTTTTGCGAAAGGCTAAAACAGGCTGCATACATGCTCCAAGATTTCTCAGTGGTTCCTGTTAGGATTGAGGGATCATCAGCCTTGACGTCACTGCCAGAACGGCCCCAACCATCCGAACAGAGGCAATGGACTTCATGGTGGTCAACATCAACGTCGCCTATAATGCCATTCTGGATAGGCCCAACCTCTCTTCCCTTAATGCAGTGCCTTTTGCCAATCACATGAAGATGAAATTCCCCACCAAGTCAGGAGTGGGAGTTGTCTGAGGCAACCAAGAATTAGCCCGAACTTGTTACATGGCTTCAGTAGGAGCCCCAGTCCTTCCTCTTGACGCAGTCGAGCTACTGTTCGATAGAAACTCGGTGGGCACAGAGCCGGTAAATGAGTTGGAGGAGGTTTTGTAAAAGGTCTTCAAAGTGGTACGCCCTGGCATGTACCCAACATGAAGACCCGGGGAGCAGAACAGTTAAGAGAACATGGAATGCCGAATATTTGATCAAATTCCACGAGGGACCATAAGGGCCCATGCATCTGTCAACAGTTGTATCAAGCGCTACCCCCTTTTGAAGCTAAGCAAATGAAAGCAATGAAAATTTTCTCCGAACCAAGTCAAAATGTCTCAGCTTTACTTCTCCAAACCAGGAATTTCTCAATCTCTCAGGTCATCGCCGCTCAGCGTCGACCCCAAACCCTAACGAGAGATTTCTCGATCTCTCGGATCCTCGCCGCTCGGCGTCGACCTCAAACCCTAAAGAGCATAATGCTTCACCAAGAAATTGGTACCTTTCTGAATTTCATCTCCTACGACTCAAACAAAAACACACGAGAGATTCTTCAATCTCTCAGGACATCGCCGCTCAGTGTCGACCTCAAACACTAATGAGAGATTCCTCAATCCCCCAATTTCTCGTCACTCGGTGTTGACCTCAAACACTAACAGGAGATTTCTCAATCCCTCACGTCATCGCCACTCATCGTCGACTCTCAACGTTAACAAGAGATTTCTCAATTTCTCAGGTCCTCGCCGCTCGGCATCGACCTCAAACACTAACAAGAGATTTCTTAACCTTTCAAGTCTTCACATTTCGGCGTCGAACTCGGACTTCTGCCCTTGCCAAAGTTTTAGTTATATTTACGGCCCTTACCTTCGGCAAGGACCTTAAGATCCATACACCGAATTGGCCCCTCTTCCACTTGCTGACGGCCAGGGATAGAGCAGCCTTCATCGTCGCTACCCCTAACTGTCAGCGAGTAATAGAAGAACCCCAGTCATACGAGCTCTAAGTGATTTGAAAATGAGAAATGGATGGGCGAGGGGTAATATAGCCCAATCGGAAGCAGGAGCTCGATAGTCGTGATGTTAACGTGGACAAATCCCAATCATTCGCTCACATCTAACGGCCCCCGAAGGGCGTCGTTACATCTCCCAAGGCCAAACGTTCCAACTTCCGATAAGGAGCATTCATGAAAATCCATCAGTTCACTTGGAAGACGAAATGTCTCATGTTCAGTCCATCAATATCTTTGGGAGACGAAATGTCTCACATTCGGCAAGTCCGCCTCGCCAACACAAGCTTGGAACAAGTTCAGGTCGAAGCCAAAATCAAAGAACAGAATGACCATTTTATTGAGAGGGCCTCTATGAGATTACAAAGGCTCAGCCTACCTCTTCGCTTGGGGGGCCTTGAAACTGACACAAACCAGTTCGAGTCCAATTGAACGTGGTTGTTCGCCGACGAGACCATCAGCCTCGCCCCTAGGAGTCACTGAGGTGGATGCTCCAGCCATCGAGCTTTGAGCGTTACCCAATTTCGGCAGCACCAGCCTCAAGGTCGGAGATGGTTCCCCAATCAAAGGCCGACCGCTTCCGAAAGAACCAGTTCGGGACCCACCCACTCCGGGCATAACCTTCAACCTATACATCTCCAACTGCTTTTCCGTGAAGTCTTTAATCTTCGGGAGTTTGTGGTTCGGTTTGTGGAACCCCTAGTTGGTCGGGATGTCCCAAGGGACATAGTTCCGAACGACAAAATATTTATCCTTCCATCCCATGATAGAGTCCAGATGACCATGAACCACGCGCTTACCGCGGCGAGGCGAGATGTAATATATCCCATCATGCGCTCCTGACGAGCTGACCCCGAAGCATGCTCGAAAGTATTTCAACTTTAGAGGCACACCCTTCTCCTCGCCGACCAACATGAAGCTCACGAAATGCTTCCACGAGTTTGGATCATACTATATCGGGCTGAGCAACATGAAGCTCACGATCTACTTCAACGAGTTTGGGCCGTACTGCATCAGGCTGAGCAACATGAAGCACACGATCTGCTTTCACAAGTTTGGGTTGTACTGCATCGGGCTCAATCCCGCCCAATTCAAGACTTTCTTCACGAACGGATGCAGAGGCAACCTCAAACCTGAGTCGAATGCATCCACCGGGAAAATGCAGAATTCGGGGGCCAGAGTGTCAGTAGGTCGAATTCCTGGGGTTTGGAACCATTAACTCGTACTCAATTCCTATGAAGTACTGCGCTCGTATTATAACGCCCCGATTTCAATATACTGGAAAATCATGACATAAGCCAGAAACTTTTCTTCAATTAGCCACAATACACAGAAAAACAGGAAAATTTTAAAACTTTTTATTCAACACAAATATATTACAAGTCTGAAGTTATAAAACTGCAATACATTACATCAGTGTTACAATAACACCATTACAAGTCCAAGTATTACAACTTTCACCAAGTTACATCAGAGTACAATGAATAAAAAACAACACTTGGTACTTCACTTGGATGCTTTCCAACAAATAAATAAATTACAATAATTGTTACAAATGGAACAATAGTAAACAACATATAATACTGCCGTAGATGCAATGAAGGATTGCTGGCCCATCGGCCCTTTCAGCTTCAGGCTTTGCTTCAAGGCGTCTGTTAGCCCCACGAGGAGGAGGAGGAGGTGAATCCTTCAGGTTATTTTGGGTGAACTCCTTCAGGTACCCTCTCTGGATGAGCGCTTCTATTTCATCTTTAAGGGTCCGACAGTTGTCGATCTCGTGCCCATGGTCTCGGTGGAACCGACAGTAGAACCTCCAATCCCTCTAGTTGTTATTGTTTTTCCGAGGGGGATGCCGAACAATCCCTGTATTTTTGAACTCCATCAGGATGGCCAACACGAGAGAGATCAGCGGGGTGAACTTCTGAAAGCATGAAACCGGAGGTGGTCACTTCAGTCCACATGCATCTTTCTGAACCATGTTCGTAGGCTCGAAATCATCGACCTTTCTCTTCCCCTTGGCTGGGGCTTCTTTCAGACCTTCAGGGTGCAAAGCCTCCTTGGCCCAGATGTACTTTTTGACTATGTTGAAGATGTAGGGAAAATCAATGGGTGGCATCTTCGCCAAAGAGGCCTTCAGCTGGCTGTGACGAACATTGTGCCGAAAGACTGCGGACGTAACGCCAGCATTGAAAGAAGAGACTGCCCTAGCCTCGGCGGTGAACCTCCGCGCAAAGTCCTGAAGGGATTCTCCTTCTTTATGTTTGAGGTCCAGAAGGGACGTGCTCGACTTCTCGACCTTGCGACTGGTCACGAAGTGAGCAAGGAAGCTCGCCTCGAGCTGGTCGAATGAGAAAATCGAGTTGGGGGCGAGCTTTGAGAACCATTCCTGTGCCGGGCCATGTAAAGTGGCTGGGAATGCATGACAGATGAGAGGATCCAATGCGCTGTGAATCATCATGAAGGTTTTGAACCCTTCCATGTGATCAGCAGGATCAGACTCTCCATTGTACGTCTCGAACTGAGGCAGTCTGAAATTCCTCAGAATCTCAGTAATGAGGATTCGAGCAGAGAACGAAGGTTGGGTAGGCTGATACCCCTGGTTGGATTGTAACCTACACTCGCTGATCTGAGCGAGGCGATTATCCATTTCTTGGAGGCTCTGAAGGACGACCTCATCCATCTCGCCGGATGAGTTGAGCCGTGAGACTCACTGTCCTGGGCTTCCTCCTGGCAAGGGTTGTCGTTTTGACGCTCGGTTCTGGGGCCGCCACGGAGGGCCAGGAGAACCTTGTTCCTGAAATCCCGAAACTCGACTCTTGTGACCGGAACCTGTTCGCCTAGACTTTTTGGGGGTGTACGATCTCTCGGGGAGTGGCTGTGCCTCTGCTCTCATCCTTAGGAAGGGTGAACATTGTGGGTCAGAGCCTCATTGGAGGGGGCAGCCCCGCACCTCGATCGGCTGAGCTGGTGCCGGGGGTCATCCATAGGCTGTCGATTATTGATGACGTACCGAAGGTCATCAATGACTGAGCGTGAAGAACTTGGACCAGGTCCTGACGGACCCTCGGCTCGCTGCCTTCGAGACCCCTGTGTGTTGACATGACTGCGAGAATGATGAGGAGGGTTGGTAAGACGTCATACCATGGTTGTTGTCTTGGCTTTGGGTGCCTTGGAAGGGGACGACTTCAGAGTGAGATATGGGTCTGGAATCGAATCAGTATGTCTTTTCCCACATACGGTGCCAATCTGATGCTGCTGATTTAGTGGTGAGAGCAACAGATGTGAGTTCTTGTTATTTGTAGAGGAAGAGACAGATCTGAGACAGATCTCAGACACAGATCTGGATCTGAGATGAGAATTTTGTGAGGGGCAGGAGAGGTGATGCTGCTGGTGGCTGGCCACATCGAATACCTGCAAAATACCTAGAAACACCAGGAGAGATTCCGGCGACTGGCCCTCCGACGATATAGTCAGTCACTTGAAGAAATGAAAGCTAGGGTTTTGAGAGGAAAAAATGACATTACCCAGCAATGGGGGTGGCTGCTTAGTATTTATAGACAGAGAGAGAGAGCCCCAATGAGCAGGATTGACCTTCTTTTATGGGCATGATTGGCAAAAGACCCATATGGTCTACATGCCTGGTGTATAAGGTTTTTGCGGATCCTGAGGGGATGAGATGGCTCAGATTGAGCTGGATTATTAACCCACATCATCTCTCTTGTTATCTTTATGTTTTAATGCGACCGTGTCGGTGTCAAGAATCTCTTTTTATTAACTAAATGTTCCATTTGTATAACTCCATTTTCTTTAATGCAAAATATAACAGCATTCATCACATTCAAACTCACGTCTTCACATTAGTTACTTATCAGTTGCAGTACTAGTATTTGTACATTTGGATGCTGTCTTTTCTTATTGTTTTCCATATTCAGATTTATTTCATTGTATGACAACGTCTTCAATACTATGTAATGAAGTCTCCCCTGGCTTTAGTTCTGATAAAATTAAAGCTCGCTCTAATACAATTACGAGCCAAAAGCTGTCCTTACCTTCTGGCTTCTAGAAATCCCTTCAGCACCGAATCAATTTCAGTAAAAGCTATATCGATTAAATAAGAAAAAGTTATGTCTCATTAACATAAAGAATAAAACATTTTTTTTTTCCCAGAGAAAGAATAGAATGTATTCTTGAGATTAAGATGTTAGATGCCTATAAAGAAGTACGCATCACTTTGATAATTAGGTCATTTATATTTGGAATCAAGATCAACTTGGAATATCAACAAATCAAAATTATAAGTACATAAGACGAAGCCAAAATTTTGTAGAAATCCCATCATAAGTACTGATTTGGCATAGGCAAGAAAAACATGCCAAGAAACCTTACGGTACTTCTTATTCGGTAATATATAAGATACAATAATTATACCTGTTCTGAATACTAGAACGGGGGGTAAATCATGCTTACTGTAAGGATGGGATTGACCTCTGGTATAAGACATCATCGGCATTCCCTTCCAGCTAAGTAGTTCACCTACCTATAGTCATCTGACAAACAAAGTTAAATAAATATTAGTAAAATTTGTTACTGCCATTAAACCATAACTAGTAATTTACACGTGCGATGCACGTTTTAATAATTTCAAAAAATAAAAATAAAAACTTTGACGTATGGCGGATTTGAACTGAAAACCTCCTTTATATTAGTTATGTACGTGCGTTGCATATGTTGATAGAATGACAAAACGACAAATGACACTAAGGCCTTCTCCCATTATAACATTAGAGATAATTCATCTAAATCAGTCTAGTCCAAGTTCGAACCTGTTCAGCATTGTTAGGCTCATTTAACAGACATTGAATTCTTGGCTTAAGTTTGACTAATGTCACAACTACGTCTCTCATTGATGGCCTTGCCTCTGCTGCCATTTGTGTAGGCTAAATGTAACAATTCCAGTGCATTTTCCTTGTCATCTTCATCCCAGTAGAGTATCTCTTCGTCGAGAGCTTCACAAACTATCTGCCGGTCACTCTTGTTCAGCTTTTCTCTCATCCATGTGACAATATCTACACCATCCTCAAAACTCGCGTCAACTGGCATTTTTCGGCAATTTTCTCTTTTTTTGATAACACAGGATAGAGTCAAAAGACTCCAGTCCAATAATAATTAAATAACGAAAGGAATACAAGGTTCAGCAACAAAATGTTAAACAGACCACGAGAATAGACAGTTTACACGACAGAAACTGTTGGCCACCAAATAAACCAACTCAAATAAACAGATCAAAAAAATAAACAGATCAAAAGTCAATTGTAGAGTACCGAGATAGTAGCTACAGCCACCAAAGATCGACCGCGACAAAAGAAGCCAGCCAGAGCTGCAGAACAACAACTGACAAGCGCGCAGCCCAGCCTCAACAAACAGAAAACGACGCAGAAACAGCACCTGGAGGCACCACCAAGCAAGCGGACAATCCGGGAGGAAGAACGCAGGAAACCAACGACGACAAAACAGCCACCCCAAACAAAACACCCAAAGGCACCTGCAAGCAAACCGACAACCCCCAACCAGAGGGTCCGCTCAGCAGGCACCACTCACCGCCACCACCTGCAAGGAAACTCAAACACAGAGAACGAACCAAAATAACAAACAAAACAAAGTGGCAAACAACATAGACACCCCAATATCCATTTTCTGAAAGTCATATAGAAAACAGTAAATAAATGAAGGATATCAAATGAGAAATTCAATTTAGTTAGATGGAGTTAGTACCTGGAGCAATGTAGCCAAGTGTACCAACAATTGAAGACATTGTGGGGCTTTCGTCCGGACTATCTACCATTTTTGCCATTCCAAAATCACCAATCTTTGGCTCAAATTCACAATCCAACAATATATTGTCAGATTTAATGTCTCTATGTATGACCTGCGGAACACAATCATGATGAAGGTAGGATAACCCTTGAACAATCCCCAGAGCTATACGATGACAAAACTCCCAGGCCAAAGCAATCTGTGGCTTCTTCTGGTGCAAGATATCGAAGAGGGTCTCACCAACCATATACTCGTATATTATCATCCCAAACCCTGCCCGTACACAATACCCGGCCATCCTCACAAGGTTCCGATGCCTCACAACACTCATAATCTTCATCTCATGAAGGAAACTCGATTCTGACAAATCAATCTTCTTCACAGGCCAGCATTTTCCCTTGTCGAACTCCGTCTTGTACACAGTTCCATGTCTGCCCTTTCCAATCACATATTTGTCACTCAAGTCCTCAGTAACTCTCATTATATCCTCAAAAGTTATATCT
Source organism: Hemerocallis citrina (assembly GCA_017893485.1). Classification (NCBI taxonomy): domain Eukaryota; kingdom Viridiplantae; phylum Streptophyta; class Magnoliopsida; order Asparagales; family Asphodelaceae; genus Hemerocallis; species Hemerocallis citrina. Next base: position 26,621,679 of record CM030362.1, on the reverse strand, counting down.
TCAGGTAAACCTGTAGTTGAGTCAAGCCCACAAGTTGAAGCTCGAGAAAGAGCTGAAAACTTTCGACCATTTAAATTCTTGAAGTATCTTGCAGCAAAGAATGCTCCTGCTACAGGTGAAACGATACAAGAAACCACCAACGCAATTATTATCACTGGTTTTGCTTTGCTTACATGCCGTTTGATTACTACCCCACCAGATACAACCAAGTTTGGGTTTCCCAAAAATGAGCTTGGTGATGAATCTACAAACTTGATCCAATTTGCAGGTAGATTGCCAGATAGCTGATTGAATTATATATTTACGAGGGAAAGCGAGTTCATTTCGCTCAACCTTGCAGGTACTTGACCTGACAACAAGTTGTTATATTGAAGCTAGCAGGAACCTCACCTGTCAGTCTGTTGTTACTCAAGTTCACAGCTTGATTAATGTATTGAAGACAACCTAGACTGACAGGGATATTACCTTGGTGCATGTTTCCTCCAAGCTGCAACTCTAAAAGACTCTGAGATGTGGAAAATGAATCAGGGATTTCTCCAACGAGCCTGTTTCCTGAAAGGAGTAGATTCTGCAACCTCTCCAAACTCGTAATCTTTTCCAGAATTCTTCCTTCTAGAAAGTTCCAACTAAGTTCCAACCGTAAAAGCTTTGTGCAGTTACCCAATTCCGGAGGTATGGAACCAGTCAACCTGTTTGAAGAAATCCGCAACTTCTCTAGATTCTGAAGACTACCAATCTGAGGAGGTATCAACCCGGCAAAATAGTTACTAGATAAATCAAGCATTGTGAGGTTGGTCCAGTAGCCTAGACTCGGCGGTATTTGGCCTTCAAACAAGTTATTGCTGATGTCTAGAAACAAAATCCCTGGATTCAAGCTTAGATTCTGTTGTACTTTCCCACGAAAAGAATTATTACGAAGGATAACTCCCCTTATTGAATGGCATAAGGATACTTCATCCGGAAAGCTACCATTGAACTGGTTCAAACCGCCTACTAACGTAGTTAGATTGTTGCCAGTGCAGAGGTAAGGTGGAATCGATCCATAAAGAGCATTTCCCGTCAGATCAACCCTAACCAAACCGGCTAAAGTATTTCTCCCAAGATCATAAGCCGGCACTACGCCAGTAAGATTATTGAAAGCTAATAACAGATGCTGCAGGTTCCTCGAAAGACTAATCTCTCCAGGAATTCGGCCGCTTAAACTGTTGTTATATAACTCCAACTGAACCAAATTCTGCACCTTCCCAATCTCTGGGGAGATGATTCCTATTATCTGATTCTGATACAGCAAGAGCGTTTCAAGATACTCGAGCTCATAAATGGATAATGGGATCGAACCTGTAATAAAATTTTCCTGCACTTGGAGGTTAACTAAGGATTTGCAGTTGCCTAATGAAGAAGGCAAAGGCCCAGAGAGACTATTCTCCCAAAGAAACAGACTGCTCAAATCTTTGAGCTCCCCAGTCGAGTCAGGAATACGACAGTGAGAGAATTTCCGAATAAAGGTAGTGTAGTTAGAGACTGACACCGACCAATTTGTTCAGGAATTGAGCCATTGAACTGGTTCAATGCAAGTGCAAGCGCACTCAAACCCTGAAGTGTTTCTATACTTCTCGGAATCTCTTCCTCAAACCTATTACCATATAAATAAAGCAACCGAAGCTCAGGTAAGCCCAAGAACAAATCAGGCAGTACCCCTTCAAACGGATTCCACGAAGCAGTGAAGGCAGTAAGGTTACGACAGCCAAACAAACTACTTGGGATTTCGCCCGTTAACAAGTTCATATGACATACAACTCACTCATCACACACCCAGAAGGCAAATCAGGCAGTTTTCCAGTCAGGTTATTATTGTTCACATACAAGTACCTAAGCCTAGGAAGCATGAAAAGCTCTTCTGGGATTTCACCAGTGAGTAAGTTGCCAAAAAACCCGGCATATTCCAGCAAAGTACACAACCTTACCTCATCTGGGATCGATCCGAAAAGCGCATTGTTGCCCACATTGAGCCTAACAAGAAACTCAGAACTGAACAGCACACCATTTCCGAACCAGTTTTTGAGCAATTTTTTTAGTAAGATCCTCAATGAATTATTGAGATATCTTGATTAATTTGTATTCTCCTTTGTGAGTAGATCAAAATCATCTATTTATTTGCTAAATCCGGTTAAAGGGTGAATGAGAAATTGTCTCTTAAAATAAGACGTTTTTATTTCTGAAAATGGGTTGAGGGAAGACAGTCTCACATTGAAAAATTCAAAGGAATATGAAGATGATATATAATAACATTTCTAAGCATTGTAAGATAGCTAGACAAGAGATTCTCTCTTGTGCGTGCAGGGATGCAAATCTCAGACCGAATTACATGTGCCTTGTGTGCGCCCGGACGTCTTGCGGACACGGACATGAATGTCGGACCGACATAACCCCACCCCGTGCAGAGCCACTTTTTTTTACAATTTATTATTTTTTCCTTTGTAAACGGTTGAAATAAATGCGACTTGTGTGCACCCGGACGTCTTGCGGACAAGGACACGAATGCCGGACCGACATAACCCCACCCCGTGCAGAGCCACTTTTTTCTACAATTTTGATTTTTTTTCTTTGTAAATAGCTGAAATAAATGCAGAAACGGTTTTGTTACTGCTTCAGTGCAGTATTAAATATTTTGTCTGCCGTTACAGTGTACGCATTAAATTGATTATCTGCAGTTACACTGAAGGCATTCAAAGGCATTGACTGTTATCTGCCATTACAGTGTATGCATTCAATAGATTGTCTACAGTTATACTAAAGGCATTCATGGCCTTATTTGCCGTTAAAATCTCTAACCCTGGCCCTACAAACAGAGCCCCCCCCCCCCCCCCCACCCCCACTTTCTTCCCTTCACCAATTCCCGTCTCTTCCTCTCTGCTCCGTTTCGTTCCGTTCGTAAGTTAATTAGGTGATAGAGTTTTGGCGCTGCCAGTTGAGAGCATTACGTGGTGTCTGCGTGAACACTCTTCGTCGTTGCATCCTGGGCGACAAAAGCCTCAACTAGCTCCAGCGTCGAGGCTTGTGTAGCACACAATCTCCTTAAAACAGTTTTAGCCTCGTCTGTTGATTGTCTGCAGTTACACTGAAGGCATTCAAAGGCATTGACTGCTGTATGCCGTTACAGTGTACGCATTCAATAGATTTTCTGCAATTACACTGAAGGCATTCATGGTCTTGTTTGCCGTTACAGTCTCTAACCCTGGCCCTACAAATAGACCCCCCCCCCCTCCCACTTTCTTCCCTTCACCAAATCCCGTCTCTTCCTCTCTGTTCTGTTCCATTCATAAGTTAATTCGGTGATAGAGTTCTGGCGCTGCCAGTTCGAGAGCATTACGTGGAGTCTGCTTGAACACTCTTCGTCGTTGCATCCTGGGGGACAGAAGCCTCAACTAGCTCCAGCACCCAGACGAGGCTAAAACTGTTTTAAGAAAATTGTGTGATACACAAGACTTAACGCTCATCTGCTTTAACAATCATCCGGTTTGTAATTTTATTATTTTCATTTTCATTTCATTTTATTGGTTTTATTACTCCCCTTCTCTGGTTTTTGTGTCTCTCAATCATTTGGATTTATGCCAAATATTTTGTAACCAAAGTTGTAACAAAAAAAATAAATTTCTCGAAGTTGGTTTTATGGTAAACAAATTTTGTAACAGGGATTACCCCAGAGAGTAGATTGCCTTCTAGTATAATCGTGTCGAGTTTCGAGCAGTTACCAAGTTGGGGAGGTATAGAACCTGAGAAGCTATTGAAGCTGAGGTCTAAAGAGGTCAGACTAGGGAGAGTGCAGAGGTAAGGAATGGAGGTGGACAGAGTGCCTGAGATACCGAGGCTCGAGAGGTTGAGAGATGTGATGGAGTTTGTAGGTGAAGAAAGAATGCCAGCTGATTGGTTCCAGGTGATGAGGAGTAGTTGAGAATGAGCGAGGGACTGAAGGAAGTAGAGAAGAGGAGATGAAGGTGAGGATTGAGAAGAAGAGAAGAGAAAGGTGGTGATTATGATTATGCTGGCAATTCATTGTGAAATGAACATGGTTGGTTGTATGAAACAAATCACTGATACGAGAATGAGTGAGGAGTTATAGTCATAGTCTTTTTTCTATGAGATCTCATTCTCTACGGAGCAATACTAGTTGTACTACAATTTTTTCAGTATTTTGGTACTACACCACTTATAGCAATAAAGTTTACAAGCAATTATTGCAAGAAAATTCTGCTTCGGCTTCACTTCCATGAATCTCATAGTACCAAAGTAAAAAACAAAAAGTTGTACATTTAGCATTATTTTTCTCTAAAATGAAAAGCTGGCATCTCATTCTGAGTGGGCGGTGAGTGAAGTTTGGGTGTATGGTTTCACTTTTTTCCGTTTTGCAATGTGAATGGAATTGAAGCTTGCTCGTTCTAGGGAATAATAATTTGGTTGTGTGAGGGGGAAGATTTGAGGGGACAAGGGGACCAGGTTGCAATGTTGGGAAGGTGATGGGTGAGGAATTTCTTTTGTTGGTAAATTCTGGCATTGAGGGTTGTCTTTTGAATTCAGTGGTTCGTGATTTTTAAAATTTTTTTTTTAACTTTTGGAGGAAAAGGCTCGTGATTTGTTTTCTAGTTTTTCTTGGTTCTTGTCTTTTTGGCTGTGCCGTTTAGTGGGATGAGGATTGAGGAACCGACGGAATCTTTCTTTGATGGGCTAGGCCTTAGGTTGATGGGCTTAGTAGGAAAGAGCTGGAAGGTCCACTATTTAAATCTAGGTTTATTATTAGTTTCTCATCCTATAGAAGTAATATTTATTGGACGAAAGAGATCATCCTAAAGAAAAATTCCCTTATATAAAGCAATTGTATTCATATTTTAGGTTTTATATGGACAACCAAATCGTCCATTAAATTTTTAATGTCATAAAAAACGTGTAAAAAAATCAAATTGTTTTGAAATTCATTTTTCATGCATCGCATATGGTCAATTTGTTTTTTTTTTATAACGAGGATAGAGTCATAAGACTCCAGCCCAAATATATAAAAAAGAACTATACACGCAAATAATTTTACACGGTGTAAAACTCGCGACAAAGAAATAGAATAAATTACAACTCAAACAACACCAATGAAGCCATGAAAAGCACAGCCTAAAACACAATAGGCAGTGACAAAACCGGCATACATAAGCTAACGAACGATTCGGAAAAGTCAGTGAGCGACCGACTAGAAAGGAAGCTTCAGCCAAAACAAGCACAGACCAGACTCAAACGACCGGGACCCACAAGTAGCCAGAATGACCCAGCCGAAAGAAAATGCACCCACTGTGCACAAAGAGCTCAGCAAAATTCCACCCAGCGAAGCCAAACAATCAATCGAAATGAACGAACTTACAATAAAGCAACATGAACAGGAAATGCAAAGCGACAGCAGCATACAAAATAAACCAACAGACCAACGCACCCAACAACGGAGTGAAGATAAGGTAATCGAAAATAGGCCCCAACAAAACAGCCGCCTGAAAGAAAAGGCCGAACAACTCAACAGGAAAACCGCAGCAAAATAACCACAGAGAGCATCAAAACCAGATAGTAAACGAGAATATAGGAACATAGAAAAGTAACACAGTTAAGAGGCTGAAAGACTACAATAATCAGCATAGTAGCAACAAAAAAAAAATTAGGAATGAAAAGAATGATTAACAGTGCAAGCAAAATTGACAACCACCAAAATGGAAGGGCGATGATCAAGTAGCATAACAGCTCAAAATCAAGAGAAAGTCCACAGCCTAGACCGCGAAAGTCCAGTGTGGAAAAGGAGGAACGGATGTCGCCAAAATCAATTATGCAAAAGAGACAATATAGTGAAGATTAATACAGGAAAATAAAACTCAAGGAGGAAAAAATTAGAAATACGAAATTTAAAGGCTGCCTCCTCAAGGCGTTGAAGATGCAGTGCTTCCACTTTAACATGCGATAAAATGGAACACCAAAACTTGGTGCAACTCATCAATAAGACTAGCAATAGGACGAGAGGTGTTAGAGAAAATTCGATTGTTTCTTTCTTTCCAGATAATCCAGATGAGCGCCATCATGGAGAGATCCCAAGAGAACGAAAACACTTTCTTAACAAAGAGGGACCTCCAGCTGGTCCACCAAACCAGAATGGAGGAGGGGATAGAGTGGACCTGCCACGCATCCATGCAAATCGTCCATAATAGATGAACGAAGACACAATGCAAAAATAGATGTTCCGCATCTTCGTGAGCCGTAAGACACAGAGAACACAATTGGCCAATAGCTAAATTCATCTTGTTGAGATTCTCAACCGTTAATAACTTGTTGTTAATGGTAAGCCAAACTAGAATGTTAAATTTTAATGGAGCACAACTACTCCATATAAACTTGGCAAAAGGAGACTGGACACCTCCGTGGTTTAGAAACTGGTAAAAGGATTTAACCGAATAAGAACCAGAGCTACTCCAACGCCAGAAGACATCCTCTTTTGGATGCCAGGAATAAGAGTTTAAACTAGAGATGAGAAGTATGTAATTAGGGATTAGAGAATAAGGAAGAGTAGTATTGAAAGGAATGTGCCATTCCCTAAGATCATCGAGAACGTTGAGATATTCTGCCACAGTGGCAAGAGGATTGAGAGCAAGTCGGAAGAGATCCGGAAAGACAGAAGCAATCTTGTAATTACCAATCCATAGATCAGTCCAGAACTTGGTCTTTGAAACCGTTTGCACATACATTGAACATCCCACACTGAAAAGGAGCTACAACCTTCCACACACCCTTCCAGAAAGGAGAATCCGAAGGGGAAAGAGATAGGAAAAGTTCCCAAACCTTATGACGAATATGGTATTTATTAGTAATCAGACAAGCCCAGGGCAAGTTATCATCTTTCAAAATTTTCCATAACCATTTACCCAGAAGAGCTAAATTTTGGTTCCTCAGATCAAGGACACCCAAGTCTCCTGCTGACTTGGAAGAACAAACGATCTTACAGTTACAGAGATGGGTCCCTGCTCTATAACAATCAGAGCCTGACCAGAAAAAGTTCATTCTAATCTGATATATGCTCTTAATAACCCAGGAAGGAACATAGAAAAACGACATCATATATAGAGGAATCGAAGTGAGAACAGAGTTAACCAAGATCAATCTACCTCCTCGAGATAATTGCCTTCCGGACCAGACATTAAGTCTGGATTCCACTTTATCAATCATAGGAAACCAATCAGATTTATGAAACTTTCCCCATCTCAAAGGAATACCAAGATACAGAACAAGGAATGAAGCGGAAGAATAGTTGAAAAATTGGGCAATCTCCTTCTGCCGGTTGCTAGACCCATCTAACCAAAGAACAGAAGTTTTATGAAAATTAATCGATAAGTCGGAGGCCATTTCGAAGATAAAGATGAGGAGTTTAAGGTTCCGGAGGGTACAACCATCGGGCTTAGCAAAAATAAAGGTGTTATCAGTATACTGCAAATTAAAAACACCACAGAAGCTGTGGGACCCACCTAAACCTTCAATAACATTAGCATCCCAAGCATTACGAAGAAGTTTACTGAAAATATCAGCAACAAGGGCGAATTATATTATATCTTAAGCTAATAGGACTACCCCCTCCCTCATTTCTCTATTTTGAAATAGAGAAATGAGAGCAAAAATAGGAGTTCAAACTTATCTTACCACGTGCAGACCACTCCTTCAATTTAATAAAACAAAATTAAAAAACATACAAAACACAAAAAAAACTCTTTCTCTCCCCAAATTCCCTCAACCCATCCTCGCCTAAAACCCACCCATCACCATTTGCAAATCCGCCTCAATCCAAACCATCGCCGTTCGCCGTCCACCAGTCAACCCAAATACATGTCGTCCCCGTTTGCCTATCCTCGCCATTGTCCCTTGCCCAAAACTCAACCATAATCGTTCACCATTCACCAGTCTGCCCAAATTCAAGCCGCAGTCGTAAGTCATACCCCAAATCCTTGCCGAGATTAAGGTATTCCGGAAGTTGTAAGATTCTCTCTTATTTTAGATTATATATTTATTATTTTTTAGAATATTGAGAATATGAGATTAATATATTGATCAAGTTGTAACATCCACTCTTATTTTGGATTGTATATATAGTATAATTATTTGCTAAAGAGATGAAAATATTTGAAGAATCTAAGAGCAATATCTAAAGATCCTTTGGTTTATTATGTGTGGCTTCGTCTTCCCATGTTAAATTCTTCAATCTTATCGCTATTTAATATATGCGTTCATTGTGTTTGATAAAATGCATGAATGAACTGAAATATATTAGTTGTAGGAGTCTGCTGTGTGGTGGGGGCATATAGAACTCAAGTGGATGAGTTTTAATTTTGATTTTGATTATGGATTTATACATCAATCTTCGAAATATAGGGTTTAGTAAGAGGCTTATAGATGTAGGAAGGTTCAAATTTGGGTTCGAGGTTATCTTGATTACAATTATTTTCTCATTTGTGGTGCACACGAGGTGTTTGTGAAAATGCTCAAAAGACCATTATAATTATTTGACATTATTTTGATTCAATTTAGTCATTCAAATTACCTTCTTTCAGACATTGTCTTGCCGATGGATTTTGGATGGCTGACGAGTGTGGATATAGAAGGTAAAAGTCTACTACTTAGCAATTACGTTTTTCATGTTCTATGGTTTTCTCTGTAGTGGTTTCTCTCACTGCTGATGAACTTTGTCCTATACTATATCTTTTGATCCATGCTCCAGTTTTATGACGTGCATCTGTTGCCATTATGTAGGTGTGCAGAAAGTGGCTGCTTCATCATGCGCATTGTATTAAAAGGATTGATGTAAGTCTCTTAAGCTCAAAACAATGCATATGTTTATACTTTTTCTGATTGGAGTTAGCACTTTATCAAAGTTTATTGAGGGTGTTTCCGAAAAGGAAACATATATCATGATTAAAGTTGTTTTACTATATTACTTCAATTTTGATTAAAGTTATTTTCTTTTGCTGCAATCTCAGTAATTTTTCTACTCAATATTGATTTATGGTATAATTACTGTATTGGATTCTTACTTGATAAACTATGAAGATATATATAATCGTCCGATCAAATATTCTTAAAATTAATTATTTTTTAAAATTATGCATACTATTATATATATTATACTATTAGGAGAGAGAGTCATTCCTCTATGAAAATAGAGCAAGGAGAGAAAAAGTAGAAAACTAGCGCGTGCTTACACATGAGAAAAAAAGAAGAAGAAACTAATATGTACTAACACGTGCAGACAATTTACAAAATAAAATAAAATAATAATAAAAACAACCACTCACCTTCTGATGTTGATTATGTTTTATTTGAGAGGGAATGATTTAAGATGGAAGACTTGATTTGAGAGGGAAGACAGTTGAGAAGCACACTATGGAGAAAGAGATAGCAGAGTACATCAAGGAGGAGTCCAAGAAGAGCCACATCTCTACTATTACTGCATTGTAAGCTCAACTTCGGTATTTATTCGACTTTTTTCTTTGCTTTAGAAATATAGAATGATGTTGGTTGATTTGAAAATGTGAATTTGTTAATTTGTAGATTTGTCATCTTTTAATTATATTGTGATCGAAATAGTTAAGGGGCATCTCTAAATTTAGAGATCTTTGGTTTAATTATGTCTTAGTATTGTGTCGATGTTCAATAGGGTCTCCTTTGTCCTTTAATGACTTTTATATTTTTGTTTAAAAACTAAAGTTACGGTGCATGTACATGATAATAAAAGAATATGAACTAATGAAATCTCCCTCAGTGGTTTCAAAGAATATGACCGAGATAGATAAACATATTATTATTTGGGTTTTCCAGACAAGAGTAGCATATGTTATTAAACTAGATAAACTGGGAAAAAAGACACAGTGTATATCATTATTATATCATTTAAGTTCCATATAATTTTATGAGTCTGTTAAAAGTATTTTAGTCTGTGCAATTTGCACAGGGTAACACTAGTAAAAGGGAAGAGATTGGATCACCTTGACGAAGTTCACGCTTGCATTTGAATTTGTTCCCTTCCGTACCATTAATGAGGATGGTGGAAGTGCCAGCAAAAAGACTGGACTTAATCCAGGCTATCCACTTAAGCCCAAAACCTCGGTGGAAAAGGATGTCTAAAAGAAAATCCCAACTCACTTTGTCGTATGCTTTTTCAAAATCTAATTTTAAAAGAATGCTCTCGGAGTTGAATCTATGGCATTCCGAAATAATTTCTTGGACGCAAGCCACACTGTCAAGAATAAAACGATCCTTAATAAAATCCGACTGGACGAGATCAATAAGAGGGGGGATAACTAAACTGAGACGGCTGGAAGGAACTTTCATAATGATCTTAAACGTTGTGTTTAGAAGACTTCTAGGACGGAAAGCAGAAACTAAATTAGCACCCAAGATTTTCGGAATAAGAACGATATGCGCATAGTTAATACGGTCAAAGGAAAAAAGACCTTGATGTAGGTCAACGAACATATCAAGGAGGTCTTCTTTTAGGAAACCCCAAATTTTTTGAAAGAAAAAGGAAGGGAAGCCATCCAGTCCAGGAGCAGAGTCGCTCCTTAAAGAGAAAACAGCAGATTTAACCTTTTCCAAAGAGAAAGAAGCTTCAAGGCTAGACAGATCATGCGACTCGTTACCATATAGTTGTGTCCAGTCCAGGAGAATTGAAAGGGGTTTGGAAGAACCCAAAAGGGTTTTGTAGAAGCATAAAAAGGTAACATGGAAGTCAGAATTGGAGCTATATTCAATACCACTGTCTACGATGAAAGAAATATGATTGCATCACTAACAATGCGACGCAAAATTATGGAAGAAAGAGGTGTTGTCGTCACCCTCATTGAGCCAACGGATCTTAGCCCTTTGAGCTCATTTGATATGGTCAAGGTTAAGAAGAGAGGCAAACTCCCGTTTGCAAGAATTACATTCGAAACGAAGGAAATCAGAGATGGTACCAATCTCTTTAATTTGATCAATAGAATTAATTAAGGACAAGAAATAATTTTTAAGAGAAATGGCATTAGTCAATCTCTCATTATGCCAAGTTTTGCAACCATGTTTGACAACATGAAATTTGAGAAGAATACGACTCAAGCAGTGGGAGCCCGTGACCGTGGAGCGACAATTGATGATGAGGTTAACGAAAATCTGGTCTTGCAACCAGAATTTTTCAAAGCGGAACTTGAATGGTTTAGAGAAGTTATAATTAGAGTGTAGAGCAATAGGCACATGGTCCGAGGAGGGGTTCTCCAGTGCACGAATGAAAGAGTTGTGAAAGTAGGAAATCCAATCCTGAGAGACAAGGAAGCGATCAAGCTTGGCCATAGACGGAGTGAGCCTCATATTAGACTAAGTGAAAGATCTACCATTAAGTGGTAGATCAATAAGGTTGAGCGATCGAATGCAATCATGGAAGCGGTTTGAATCCGCGCTAGAGGATGGGTTCCCCATCCTTTCGTGGAAAAATCTCGTGACATTAAAATCACCACAAAAAATCCAAAATCCGTAAATACAGTTATGAAAGGAGTTCAATTCACTCCAAAACAAGTTGTGATGATCTATAGTGGAAGGACCGTAAACCGAAACTACAGTAAGGCAACAATTGAATTCAGCCCAATGCAAGCAAACAATGAGGAAGAAATTTTGACGACGAACCGAAATAAGAGAGAAGCTGGAGTCCTTAAAATCGAAAAGGATCCCACCACAAGAATCTATAGTGTTAAGCGGAATCCAGTTAGGAATTATAGAACCACCGATGGAGCACAGAAGCGCTGGGGAAATGGAGTCTAGTTTCGATTCCTGAATAGAAATCAAATCACATCGGGATGATGCAATAAGATGGAACAAATCTTGCTGCTTAGTCAAACTTCGCAGCCCACGAATATTCCAAGAAATGCTAATCATGAGTACGATTTGCCTCAAAAGCTCTCAAAATTTTAAGGAGACGAATGGAATCTATGTCCGACAAATGGTCCGATTCAAAAACAAAACCCATGCTAGAAGCAAGGTGGATAATGTCTGAATTAGATAAAGAGTCAAAATGAACTTGATATACTGAATCGAAAAAAGAATGGTCCATTCTATCTGGTACAAAGGGGGGAATTTCTAAGTTACGAATCTGCGCGGCTAGGGAAGCCTTGGACGTCGTAGATAAGTGCGCTTTTTTTTTGGCACGGATACGAGCACTAGAGCGAATAATAGGAAAAGCGGAAGAATGCTTCTTAGAAGATAGATGCCTCTTAGGAGAAGCAAAAGAATGTTTAAAAGAAGACTTAACAGGAGAAACATTAGGGGAAGAAGTAAGGACCATTTGGGCAGCAAAGTTGGAGGGGGGGGGGGGGGGGAGAAGGCGTTGTGAGAGTTAGTGGGTAAAATGAAGTATCGAAGAGTACGATAGAAGAGACTCTTCTCTACTCCGAGAAAGACTACAAGCATTAAGAATATAACCTGGGTGGTCTCAGCAATAGATAAGAAAATTAACAGAAAAAGGAAAGTAAGAAAGTGCATAACTAGATAGAAAATGAGAACCATGATCTAAATGTAATGTGTAACGATACTTCAATCCATTGAAAGACAGTGAATAAAAATAAAATACTGAAGAAGTAGCGGGGATAAGTACCTTACACCGACGGTTTGGGTTCGCCAGATCCTTTTCTTCCTCCTCTAGAAGGTTGTCCGACTCAGTCCACGCATCCGAAGGGAGAGGAACAGGTGCAGAGGATTTCAGAGAAGTCAACTGAGCCTTGGGGGCAGGAGAAGGAGAAATTTGCATTGATTTTTTGTAATTATCTCAATCCTTCGAAAAGTTTGGATTGACATTCCAAGCCGACCATTTGGAAACAAATTCTGCAGCAAGACCCTCTTTTGGGAATGTAGTCAGAGTCTCGCTAGAGGTGGTGGCGGGGGGGGGGGGGATAAAGAAGAGGGAATGGTTGTTAAAGGAAGTGTAGGCAGAGGACCAGATGAGCCGACAACAGATGAAGAAACCGGTTTAATAGCAGACTATGGGGTGAAAGCAGGGTTAAGCCAGACTAAGTTAGGGGGCTTCGATGGCAAAATAGTGGATTTAGTGGGAGTGTCCACTTTAGAACGGTTGAAGGAGAAGCCTTTTTTTTGAACTGGGCCTTATGACTGCCTCTTAGTTTGAATGGCTGAGCAGTAGAGGGAAAGGAGGCACCAAGTGTAAAATGTTTAAGAGGGAGGTCTACAGGCAAGGCAGTAGAAATGCCAGCAAGTTGAGTAGGAGCCAGAGCAGCACCAAAATGGGGAGTGTCATGATAATTGACAGAGATAGAGAATATCGATTGTCCAACTCTAAGAGAGTAAGCCAATACTCTTTCATGCAAAGAAGGAAAGAGGTATTCTGCTTCGACCTGGAGGCAACCAGATGCCAACAAAGATGTGGAGGAGGTGCAGGTCAAGTCACCAATACATTTTGACATATCAGCACTAGCTGAGGAGAATCACAGAACGGTGGTAACCCCAAAATAGTGACTTTGATTGGAATAGGAAGTAGAACAGGAGTGGGAGAGCCTAGATGAACCCATTTGCGGATCGATAAATTAATGGATCCAATAGAGAAAGATTTGTTAGTGACCAAATCGTCCTGGATTTTGGTACTGGGACAGTTAATCACTACATCACCATTAGAATAGGCGTTCACTGCCCGAGTCCAGTCAGTGACGTTGCAAGTATTGTACAGAAAAGAATCCAAGGAGTAACTAGAGATGGAACCACCATGGAACGAGACAACGCCATGACAATCCAATTTAGACATCTTTGCTGTGATGTCAGCAGAAGGAACATAAACTAGAGTAACTGACGATTTCTCAATCGTAGAAGACGGAGCAACAGGAGTAGACTGTGGCGGAGGGTTGGAAAGGGCTTTTGCTGCGAGGATCTGAGATGCTAGCGGGGTAGGGAGAAGGGGAGAATCAAGAGTCAGTTTGATCCTCTTAGATTTAGAGGCCTGTATATCCGAAAGCTTAGATTGGAGGGAAGGAAAATCCAGGGCGGCCAAGACCTGATCAGAGATGGGCACGCCTAAAGAGAGACCAAGTAATTGCTGAAGAGAGAAGCATCTATTACGAGAATGACCCGATTTGAGGTAGAAAATGCACTTCATTTTAGAAGTACAAAAAGATTTGAGGTGCCCTGGTAGAAGGCAGTGAAAGAAACAATGAAGAAGAGAAGGAGAAGCAGGAGAGGTCTGGGAAGCTAAAGAGACGGAAAAGATGAGAAGGCGGGAAAGAGGTGCATCCGATGCCCCTAGAAAGTTCTGGTGGATGGGCTGGTTAGGGATAAGGCCCATCGTAAATTCTTTTCTTTTACTTTTTCTTTTTACCACGTCGACCCAAGAAGAGCCCATCGCAAGGCCCAAGCCCAGGACAGGGGAAGGTAAGGAATAGAAAAAGAAAACCCTAAAAAAGAGAAACCTCTACTGTAGAAATTAAGAGATCGAGAAGATGAACTGGAACAACAATAGAAGAGGAGAAAGAGAGGAAATCCACTCGCCCAGAAGATCCGAAGTAAGACAAGAAGAAGCAATAAGAATAGTAAAAACACAGAGAAATAACAGTTAGAGCACCGAAGATCCCAAGCAGTGAATAGCACTTGAGGAATGCACATAGTAGGAGAAAGAGAGAGAAATCAAGCCAAAACCAAAAAACCAAGCCAAGAAGAAAAGCACAAAACTCAGTGAAAACAATAGAACAATGAATTGATAACAACAAAGACTTACAGTGAATAAGTAACAAAAGATGCTGAGAGGGGAAGCAGGGAAGCAAACCCAAACAACCAGAACCAAAATCCTTCAGGAGAGGTCCCGATCTGAAGGCGAAGTAGTATCCCGGAGCACAATAGTGAACGGCACCGCACAGGCCCAAGCAGCTGGGCCCAAAAGGAGCAGTCCAAGCCAGGCCAAACCGGTGGCCAAGGAGCTTTGGGCAATAGCAGCTGACCGAAGAGCAAACTGAGGAGAGAAAAAGGAAGCCGAAGGTGGAAGGAGAGAGTAGGGCACTGAAGGAGGAGAGACAATGAAGGTCAGGGAGAAAGTGTGGAGAAGGTGAACAAAAAGGAGATGGGTGTGGAGAGGAAGACGCAACAAACAACTTTAATGAAGAGAGGTGTGGGAGAAGGGGCTTTGGGCAGTGGGATCTGGGAAGAGAAGAAGGCTGAAGAGGGAGGGAATTTTGAATCGCCGTTTTTAGTGAAGGAGCACGTTTATTGAAGCAAACAATTCACGGGTTCATATATAGTCAATTTCTTAAATTATTGAAAAACCATTTATTTTGCACAACTTAAAAATATGGATAAATAATCTTTAAACCACTTAATATTTTATAAGCGTATATATTATGACATAAAGAACAAAATAAATAATATCAATCATCCCTAGGGAGTACCACAACGTAGTTACAAGTGTTCTACATGAGTTTATAAGTGTGAGGCTTCCTTCCTTTATTTATTGAGTTTTAGCCATAACTTTCAGCTAACAGTTTGTATCTAAGAAGTGTTGTCTCATTGCTATAAAAAAAGTGATCTCTCGTATGTTGACCACGATTATAATGCATAGCTTTTACCTGTGAACTTAAACTTGTGTGGCAAGGTGAAAATGTGCACAATGAAGGGGACTCACAAGTGGTTACAGACCAAGTGCGGTGATCTCTTAGACCTAGTGCTTATGGACATTGTGGGGATGTTGAAAGAGACGAATATCATGAATATCCGACATATTCATCATGAGTACAATTTGTATGTCCATCATGTTTCGTTTATTATTATGTTGAACGATGATGTTCAACTGGCACTTACACTAAAAAATGGGACAGGTATTTAGTAGGGATGTTCTCGGATAAGGATATATTCGATTCGATCTGCATCCGAATCTGATTTTTTGGCGGATACGGATATAAAAAATTTGTATCCGTATCCGGACGGATACAAATACGGATTCAGATATCCAAATCCAAAAAAATCCGGATACGGATACGGATATCCCTAAAAAAGCGTATTCGAATACAAATATCCTCTTAATTTAATATATATTTATATAATAAATATACATAGTTAATAGTTATACTTATATAATGAAAAATATCCCCATGTTCCACCTAATCTTCTAAGTTTTCCCCCAAATTGAATCCTCTTAAACCTCTCATAGCCCTAGCTCCCAAATCACCAAACCCTAATCGGAATTCGTCGTCCAAATTTGGATCAATCGATCGATCGAAATGCGCGTTGTCCTCACCGACGAGCAGCAGCTCCAGTCCTTCTTCTTCTTCCCCACTGTCCCCAAGCTCGAGCCTGAAGAGCTCCACGATGATGACGACGCCTCGCCTCTGGCGGTGGCGGCGTCGAGGTTGAGCTGCCGCAAAAAGTGCTCCCGAACGCCTTGCGACGCTGACGAGGTCTTGAATTCGAAGAATAGCAAAAAGAAGAAGAAAAAGAATGAAGGTAGTACTAAGATTTGTAAGAAGGAGGAGGTGGAGGAGGTGTTGAGGTTGTTGCCAGTAGTGAGGATACCGGCATCGAGGTGGACAGAGGAGAGGTACCGGAAGGCGAAGATGAGGTTGATGGGGATAGTGAAGGAGCGAGGGGGAGTGAGAGGGAGGCCGCTGTTGAGGAAGGAGTTGAGGGACAAGGCGAGAAAGCATATTGGGGATACGAGGTTGTTGGATCATTTGCTGGAGCTTTCGGCTGGGAGGGTGATTGGAGGGGAGGACGGTGGGGAGAGGTTTATGAGGAGGCATAATGCGGATGGGGCGATGGTGTATTGGTTGGAGAATGAAGGGGAGGAGGCGGGGTGAAGGGAGGAGGACGGCAATTTGAAGGAGCTTATAAGGAAACTTAGAAGGTTGAAGCTTTTTTCGGGTCTGCAGGTGGAGTTTTCTTGTTGGTGGTATCGGTAGATATTTGTTTTGATTGTTTGTTTGTTTGTTTGCTTGTTTGTTGGTTTGTGTGGTATAGGGATGTGGAGGAAATGCAAGTGGCGAAGGAGCCGGAGAAAAGTGTGTAGCAGGTAGTGTTTTTTGTGCTTTGGTTATGGATAGTTGTTATGGGGTTTTGATTATATTAGGAGTTGGGAAGTTGAGCTTTGTAACACCCTGGCCCCAAACTTAGACAATTTATTTATTTATTTATTTATTTTAGTTCAACTGCCCACCACAGGCTGCCTCTCAAAAGGTGCTATAGCTTATTGGTGACTCTTGATTATAGGCAATATTATTTATTATTTAATTATTCATGCAATCCTCCAATGTGGGACTAAGATAGCCTCCCACACCAACACTCTTCTCACGCTAGTAGCACAACAGCCGGCCCCCACATGCTGCTTCACAACACCAGCCCATTTCTTCTCATTTAATTCAATTCATTATTACATCTTTGTCACCCAACATATTTACCATATTGCCATCAAAAAATATATATATACTTATACTATATTATATACTAGTATATTATACTTCCAAGAAATACGAGATGTTACATACACCTCCCCTTAAGAATTCAGCGTCCTCGCTGAGTATGGGATACAACCTAGTGCAGGATCTCCTTTCTAGCCGATGTGGAGTGAAGTACCCTGATTCAGCTAATTCTAGGTCAGCACACTGACCTCAGCTCCCTCTCAGGCATACATCACGGCGATGTGGAGTGGAGTATCCTGATTCAGCTAATTCTAGCGTACTGCTCCTGGCCAAACTGCCAGCGTACTGACCTCAGCTCCCTCTCAGGCATACATCTCGTCGAAGTGGAGTGGAGTACCCTGATTAAGCTAATTCTAGCGTACTTCCCCTGGCCAAACTGCGAGCGTGCTGACCTCAGCTCCCTCTCAGGCATACATCTCACCCACTCTTTTCCCACACTCGGTGTCGAAAGTCGGTTCTGATACCATTTGTAACGCTCCGGCTCCAAACTCAGACAATTTATTTATTTATTTTAGTACAACTGTCCACCACAGGCTGCCTCTCAAAAGGTATTATAGCTTATTGGTGACTCTTGATCATAGGCAATATTATTTATTATTTAATTATTCATGCAATCCTCCGATGTGGAACTAAGATAGCCTCCCACACCAACACTTTTCTCACGTGAGCAGCACAACAACCGGGCCCCACATGCCCCCTCGTGCAGCTTCAAAGCACCAACCCACTTCTTCTCATTTAATTCAATTCATTACTACATCTTTGCCACCCAACATATTTACCATATTGCCATCAACATATATATATATATATATATATATATATATATATATATATATATATATTTCTTCGGTTGCAAACGGATCCGTGTGCATAGACCCGTTGCGAACTGAGATCTGGGCCGTTGGATATCAAGATTCAACGGCCCAAATATTTTTTTCGAAAAATTTTGCCTAAACCTGTCAGTGCAAACGACGGGTTAAGGCAAAAGTATTTTTTTTCTTCTGTATAGTCCATCTTCTTCTCTCTCGATCTCTCCCCACTCTCTCTCTCGTTTCTTCCCGAACACGAACCCAACCCGGTCAAAATCGAGAGCTTCTCACTCCGGCGACTCTTAAATTACTTCCCTCCTCTCTCGTTTCTCCCCGAACCCAAACTCTCCCTCTCTTCCGTCCGTTGCTCCCCAACTCAGAAAACCTTAACCCTAATCCAAACCCAAACTTCTCCTCCTCATCCGTCTGCTTGCCGCTCCTCCTCCATTCCCACTCAGATCTCTGATCCCAATTTCTCCTCCAAACTTCGAAACTCAATCTCACCTCCAAACTTGGAACGCAAATCGAAACTCTAGTTCAGCGACAACACCTCTATTGTAGAAATTGGCAGTTATTTTGTAAGGTAATGATAATTCATTGGCTTCGTAGTTGTCATTATGCTGATTTTCATAATTTTTCGGTCTCTTTGTACTTACTTGAATAGATTAAATTTGCCCAAAAAGTTTGTAGATGTAGAAATTTGTAAATAGTATTTTGATGAATTTATACGGTACAATTGTAGTCGTAGTTGTTGTTGATCGCTGACGATATTGTAGATTGAGTCGTATTTATAATTGTTCGATATATGTTAAATGGCATGATCGGTCCAAAAAAAGTTTGAAAACTTGTGGGTGGGTCAGAATCACGACACAGAAGCTAACGGTACCTGTTAGAGTGAGTTTCATCTCGCGGTTTGGAAGATACGTCTGCGTATTTCTTTTGATCAAGTAAAACTAAAATCAAGCGGTACACGGCCGTATCTCGCAAACCATGGGTCAAAACTCACTTCTACATGTTGTGTTGTCTTGTGTTACGTGTATTCGACCATGTTGTATGGTTTTGGAACTTTTCGAGGCCATTTGTGCGGTTTTCTCATGTTTCTCGGAGAAGAACAAATAAACTAAGAAATATTTTAGTGCGGTCAGACTAGAAAACCCTACAAACGTCCTCCAAAAATTACGAAACTTTTCCGGTAGGTTGGTCTCACGTAACATAAGCCACCGCAACTTGTAGAAGTAATTTTTGACTCACGGTTCGAGAGATACGGCCGTATATCACTTTTGGTAAAAAAAAATGAATAAAGCGGTACACGACGTATCTCGCAAACCGTGAGCCGAAACTCACTTCTACAAGTTGGGGTGGCTCGTGTTATGTGAATTGGACCAAGTTGCAAAGTTTTATAAATTCTGGATGCCGTTTGTGCGGTTTTCTCACGTTTCTCAAATAATAACTAAAATACTTAGAAATTTTTTAGTGCAGTTAGACTAGAAAATTCTATAAACGACCTCCAAAAAATACAAAACTTTGCGAGTAGGTTGGATTCACGTAACACAAGCCACCGCAACTTGTAGAAGTAATTTTTGACTCATGGTTCGAGAGATACGGCCGTGTATCACTTTTGGTTAAAAAAACCGAAATAAAGCGGTACACGGCCGTATCTCGCAAACCGTGACTCAGAACTCACTTCTACAAGTTGGGATGGCTTGTGTTATGTGAATTTGACCAAGTTGCAAAGTTTTATAAACTCTGGATGCTGTTTGTGCAGTTTTCTCACGTTATCGAACAAGAATTAAAATACTCAGAAACTTTTTAGTGCAGTTAGACTAGAAAACTCTACAAACGATCTCCAAAAAATACAAAAATTTGCGAGTAGGTTGGATTCATGTAAAAAAAGCTACTGCAACTTGTAGAAGTGATTTTTGACTCACGGTTCGAGAGATATGACCGTAATAAAGCGGTACACGGCCGTATCACTCGAACCGTGACTCGAAACTCATTTCTACAAGTTGGGGTGACTTGTGTTACGTGAATTCGACCAAGTTGCAAAGTTTTATAAATTCTAGATGCCGTTTATGCGGTTTTCTCATGTTTCTCGAACAAGAACTAAAACACTTAGAAATTTTTTAGTGCGGTTAGAGTAGAAAACCCTACAAACGACCTCCAAAAAATACGAAAGTTTGCGAGTAGGTTGGAATCATGTAACACAAGCCACCGCAACTTATAGAAGTGATATTCTACTCACGGTTTACGAGATACGACCGTGTATCGCTTTTAATTGGATATTTTTGAAATTAAGCTATACTCAGCCGTATCTCGCAAACCGTGAGTCAAAAATCAGTTCTACAAATTATGTTGGCTTGTGTTTGGTGATTCCGACCAACTCGCAAAGTTTTGGATTTTGTGGATATCGTTTGTGCATTATTTATCTGGTTTTTGATCAATATACTAATTATGGAATATTTGGATACGAAATCATTAAAAACCACACTAATGGTATCCAAAATTTACAAAACTTAGGGAGATGGTCGGACTCACCCCACACATGCCAACGCAACATATAGAAGTTATTTTTGACTCACGGTTTGCGAGATACGATCGTATATCAATTTTTGTCAACCCAAGGAAAATAAAGCGATACGTGTCCTTATCTTGCAAACCGCTAGTCGAAACTCACGTCTACAAGTTGTGTTTGCTTGTGTTAAGTGAGCCCGACCCACCTGCAAAGTATTGCTATTTTTCATTGTCATGTGTGCATTTTTTCCATATTTTTGCTTTGTTTATTGATGATAGAGAAATGGATGTAACCTGTATCAACTAACCTTAAATTTTTGGTTGATAGATAAATGGCTTGAACGAGGCGACCGAAAAGCCCTTCTGGTAGCGCTAGTGGTGCACAATTTACAGAGGTAAGATTGATCATTATTATTAGTTTTAAATACGAATATGTAACATTGTATCAATAATAACAATATTTGTATTTGTTTGTGTAGGTTGGTGGCCGTCAATATAAATTTGCTGAGGTCGGTCCATCGTCTTCGGTTTCCGTTACACCTCCTGGACCGTTGGACTCGAGAGTACTTTCGTTGCAATCCATACACCGATCCGAAGCTGTGTGGAATGGGTCTGCAAAGAAGAGTAACTTTCGAAAGCACACGGTTCTAACCAAGGACCCCCGTATCGCTCCATACTTAGTTGAAGCCGGTTTCTACAGAGCTCGATTTATGGGGGATGTGAAGCTTGACCGACCTCTACTCACAGCTCTTGTCGAGCGATGGAGGCCAGAGACCCACACGTTCCACCTACCGGTAGGAGAGATGACCATCACTCTCCAAAATATAGCACTCATTACTGGGCTTCCAATAGATGGGGTCACCTTGATGGGGAATATGAAATTTGACCGAGTCGTAGTTGTTCGTGATTTGCTCGGTATCGACTTGGAGGTGTCGTTGGACAAAAAAAGAGAGGACGTTGAAAATGGAATTCTCAAAGATATTCCCGAAGATCATGATCCAGATCTAGTAGATCAAGCCATAGAGGATGCTAAAGATCAAGCCAAAGCTGATTTTTGGGATGAAATCTTCGACGGTAAATTACTCTGAATTAGTTGGTTGAAATTGCAATTCGATGAATATTTGACGAATGATTCAGATGAGGAAGCCCTACAGTACTATGCTCGTGCCTACATATTCAGTATGATCGGGGGTGTGATCTTCCCAAACTCATCCGGTGCGAGCATGCCCCTCATGTATCTACCGTTGTTGGAATATTACGATATGGTCGGTCGTTATAGTTGGGGGAGTGCGGCCTTGGTGTTATTGTATAGGAATTTGAGCGCATGTGCATTAGGTGCCGTAAAAATGGATGGCCTGATGGTTCTGTTGCAAATATGGAGTTGGGAACGCATCCATATTGGACGTCCCCGTATTATTGAACCAACACCGGATTGGTTGGCCGAACCACCGGTTCCAGAGATGTTACCTCCTTTAAAGGTATATTGGGTAGGGTGGCATACGTGGGTCAATAACTCACGTCAATCTCTTACGTATTATAGGGACGAGTTGGATAATTTGCGGGACGAGTTCGTTAATTGGGTACCGTACTCGACCGCCAGGTTGGAAAAAGTTCCACCGATTTGTTTGGCTGGTGCGCTTTGGTTGACGGCAGCCCTACTTTTCAACATTTCTGTTGTTGAGTTCCAGTATCTGGATAGAGTGATGTGGCAATTCGGATATTAGCAAAAGATTTCTTAAGTCCGCTGTTATGACAAAAAATTGCACGAGGTGAAAGGAACGGGTCGAGTGGCCAACTTCGACTGGGCAGATTTTCACCGGGTACATATGGCCAACTGGAACACCTTACGCTATCAAATGACACCGAATATGATGTACTTCGCTATACCGTACGATGGCTAGTTCCAACAGGTTTACATGATGTGGTACAGACGCATTACATGGTTGTATGTATCTCCACAAGCCGCTGTACCAGCCAGTGTCCAGATTCTGATTCCCCCAACCGAGGAGGAACCACCACCGGCATATTCCTCTTCCCAGCCGATGTATCAACCAAAGGCGTCGACGTATTGGAACATGGTTAGCCTAACCATATGCAATTTCATATATTTCGTATGCATGTATTGTTATTTGAAGATGGGATGATAATATATATAATGTTGTTTAATTTCTAAATTTCTACCCAATATAGATTGAACACACATGAGAAACCGTTCGGATAGCTGCTTGCACGCTGAAGAGTAAGGTACTCGAGAGTGATAAGAAAATAATGCGGGAGATTCTAAAACTGCGCCATCGTAGTCTTGAAGAGGTGGGTGAAGGTACCAAACTTGATGCATATTTACAAGCCAACGTGGCAGGTTCTCGGCGAAAGAGCGTGACAAGGCCGGGAATTCACATCGCCGAGCCACAACAACTCCAACAACAGGAACACCGGATGTAGATGTGGAGGAGCAGTGTTCGGATGAACCTCAATCCCATGAGACTCAAGGTAGACACCGAAATCCCAAACGGAAGAGGAACAAGCCTAATCAGTTCACACCAAGTGGGCGCAAACCGCATGGTCGGAAAAAGTAGTATCTAACAATACCTTCGTTATTATTAGTTCAGTATTTGGTTGATGATTTCATTCCTTAAATAACTAATACAAAGTTTTTTTCTATATTCACAAATGTTGTAGATAAATAACGAGCATGCAAGGAAGTCGGCCATGAAGATAAATGTATTGATCCAGCTAGGCTACTTGAGATTGATAGTTGAGATGAATATATTGTAAATAATATATTGTAATTTCTACTTGAGATAATTCCACATATGTAAATGAATGAATTGTTCTGATATTTGCAAAGTTTCGTGTTGTCAAACTGATGTGAAATTTGTTGTGAATTTTGCTGTTAAATTGTTGTGATATTTTCTGTGATTCTACTGAATTGCTATGAATGAATTGTTGTGATATTAGTTTTGAATCTGTGAATGAATTGGTGTGATATGTAATTGATGTGAATTGCTGTGAATAAAATGTAGGTGAAATGTAATTGATGTGAATGAACTGAAGTAGGTGAGCTTAACCCTGACAAAATAATTCAACTTAACTCGTTATTCACAATAGCGGGTTAAGTTGAAATATTTTCACTGCCCGTGGTCTAATGAAGTTGAATTTTCATCCACATACAGTAATTAGAACTGGAAAAATATTCCTACTTAACACGTTATTGGCAATGACGGGTTAAGTGATCTTAACCCGTCATTGCCAATAACGGGTTAAGTAGGAAGATATTGACAGAACTTCATCTTGGAAAGAACCCACAAAGACAAATACACTGTCAATATCTTCCTACTTAACCCGTTATTGACAATGACGGGTTAAGATCACGGGTTAAGATCACTTAACCCGTCATTGCCAATAACGAGTTAAGTAGGAAGTTATTGGCAGAACTTCATCTTCGAAAGATCAAATTTTCTACCACAAAGAGAAATACACTGTCAAAATCTTCCTACTTAACCCGTTATTAACGATGACGGGTTTAGTGATCTTAACCTGTCATTGCCAATAATGGATTAAGTAGGAAGATATTGACAGAACTTCATCTTGGAAAGAATCCACAAAGAGAAATACACTGTCAAAATCTTCCTACATAACCCGTTATTGACGATGACGGGTTAAGATCACTTAACCCATCATCGTCAATAACGGGTTAAGTAGGAAGATATTGGCAGAAATTTATCTTCGAAAGATCAAATTTCTACCACAAAGAGAAACACTGTCAAAATCTTCCTATTTTACCCATTATTGGCGATGACGGGTTAAGATCACTTAATCCATCATCGCCAATAACGGGTTAAGTAGGAAGATATTGGCAGAACTTCATCTTCAAAAGATCAAATTTTCCACCACAAAGAGAAATACACTAAAAAATATTTTACCACAAAGTTCGTCTTCGAAAAATATTGAAACTTTTAAAAATAAAATTAGAAAAAGAATGAAACACTATAAAATAAGAAAAATTGTTCGAGATCTAGGGGGAAAGGCACTGGAATTTTTTTGGGATATTGTTGTAAAATAAGAAAAATGGTTGCAATATAAATTATAAAATCATTTGTAATAATTTTGAAATTAATATTAGAATTGGGAGGAAATTGTATAGAAATAAAAAACTAGTGCTCCAAGTCGAACCCTATCTGTAACCCTACACTAACCCTTGCCATAACCCTAATAACCCTCTAACCCTAGCCCAAACCCTCTATATGAGCTTTCTTTTAAACCGAATTTAATGTTTATGAAGAATGATGTTAAATCATTATTTTTTATTTAAAAATATTATATTGAGTTTTCAATTTGTTTGGATAATGTATTATATAATTTTTTTTTAAAAAAGAATTTGTTTTTAAAAAGTCAAGTTTTTTTGAAAATAAAAAAAATCCCACTTAACCCGTTAATAACAATATTATGCCTACCTAACGCGTTCATAAAAAAAGAAACATTAAACATTTTAATTCTTGAAATTTTTTGGGAAAAAAACATTTTAAAACAAAATAATAATATATTTGAAAAATATAAACATTAAAGTTCATTAAAAAAATAGCCTACACTAACCCTTGCCATAATCCTCTAACCCTAACCTTAACCCTCTAACAACTCTTAAACCGAATACAATGTTTATGAAGAATGATGTTAAATCTTTATTTTTACATAAAAATATTATATGGAGTTTTCATTTTGTTTGCACACAAAAAAATTGTTCCAATATAAATTATAAATTCATTTTCAGATTTCAACAAAAAAAAATTACAATTGGGGGTAAATTATATTAAAAAATTATAATTTTAAAAAGAAAACATTATAAATCAAAAGACTCAATTTTAGAAGTGTAAACATTGAAGTTGATAGAGTGCCAAGTCCAGCACTATCTCTAACCCTACTCTAGCCCTCTAACCCTAGCCCTAACCCTCTAACACTCTAACTCTTAAACCGAATTCAATGTTTATGAAGACTGATGTTAAATCTTTATTTTTTACTTTAAAATATTATATGGAGTTTTCAATTTGTTTGGATAGTTTATTATATAATTTCTTATGAAGAGATTTTATTTTCAAAAAATGAAGAATATATTTTTTTTCATAAGTATTCCCACTTAACCCGTTTTTTTTTTTTTTTTATGAAGAGATATTATGCCGACCTAACGCGTTATATGATCTTCTAAAATCAGAATTTAAATTTGTAAAAGAAGGAAAATTGTTGGAGAATGATATTATTTCTTGTAAAAAATTAAAAATAATACATTATAAAACAAAATAATTTATTTGAAAAATGAAAACATTAAAGTTCATAAAAAAAGCTAGAAGATCTATCTTTAACCCTACTCTAACCCATGCCATAACCCTCATAACCCTCTAACCCTAGCCCTAACCCTTTAACACTTTTACTCTTAAACTGAATTCTATGTTTATGAAGAATGGTATTAAATATTCTTTTTTAAATGGAGTTCTGAATTAGTTGGCCAAAAAAAATAAATTGTTGCAATACAAATTATGAAATCAATCCTAAATAGAAAATTTTAAAAATATGAAAAATGGGGGAAAATTATATATATACAAAAATGTAGATTTAAAAAAAAATTACATTTTCAAACAAAATACCCAATTTTAAACATTGAAGATGAATTAAAAAAAAAACTAGAGCTCCAATACCAACACTATCTGTAACCCTTCCCATAACCCTCTAACCCTAGCCCTAACCCTCTAACACTCTAAACTCTTAAACTGAAATCAATGTTTACGAAGAATGATATTGAATATTTATTTTTAATTATAAAACATTATGTGGAGTTGTCAATTTGTTTGGAAAGTTTATTATATAAATAATTTTTGGTGAGTTTTTATTTTTAAAAATTCAAGTTATTTGTTAAAAAATATTCCAACGTAACCAGTTCTTGACAATGACAGGTTAAGTGAGCGTAACCCGTCATCGTCAATAACAGGTTAAGTAAGAAGATATTGACAGAACTTAATTTACAAAAGAACAAGTTTTCATCCACATAGTCAAGTACACTAGAAAAATATTCCAACATAACCCGTTATTGGCAATGATGGGTTAAGTGAGCTTAACCCGTCATCGCCTATAACGGGTTAAGTTGGAAGATATTGGCAGAACTTCAACTCTTCAAGATGAATTTTTTTTCAAGTTTTCTTCCCCAAAGACAAACACACTGTCAAAATAATCCAACTTAACCCGTTATTGGCAATGAAGGGTTAAGTTGAAAGATATTGGCAGAATTTCAACTCTTCAAGATGAATTTTGTTCAAGTTTCCTTCCGTAAAGACAAACACGCTGTAAGAATATTCCAACTTAACCCGTTATTGGAGATGACGGGTTAAGTGAGCTTACTCCGTCATCACCAAAAATGGGTTAAGTAGGAAGATATTGGCAGACTCAAAATGTTGAAGATGAATTTTGTGCAAATAACTGTCAAAATATTCCAACGTAACCCGTCATTGGAAATAACGGGTTAAGGGTAATTAACCCATCATCGCCAATGACGGGTTAAGTTGGAAGATATTGGCAGAACTTCATCTTCCAAATATCAAATTTGTACAAATTTTCAGTCAACCTATCCCGTTATTACCAATAACGGACTAAGTGGACAGAAACAAAAAAAATTAAAAACACCCACAATATATATAACTTCTCAAACAGTTGACAAATTTCACAAATTTCACCTATCAAGATTTTATATCATTCACACATTCACAAAGTGCACACAAACACAAAGTTCACAAAGTTCACAAATTTCATCATATTTATACATTCTCAAACCAATTACAGCAACCATATTCACATGTCAATCACATTACCATTATCATCGATCATTCACATTTTCGGCAAATTTGATACGCTAATTTCCAATTACATACACCAAAAATATACTTATAACTTCGAATACATTTACTTGAGAATATATACAATTAAAAGTTTAAAATTGATTGATGATTGACGCCTTCCATTGGCATGATCATGTTTCATTCAAAACCTACAAAAAAAAAAAAAAAATTGTAGAAATGAATAAATGTCTTATCATCAATTGAAATTAGTAATAAAGGTATTCAAGTTAAATATGACATACATAATACAAAATTTACCTTAGCACAAATCTTCACATTCATCGTCATCACTTTCTTCACCGGTTGGATCTTCTTCATATGCTACCGATCCACTAAATAAATGAGAAGAATGAGTTGTTCAACAACAACAAGTCAAGATTGAGCGAGTCAAATTAATATATACTTAGTCTCAGATATATTACCTAGCCAATTTTTTTGGATAATTTCTTGAATCGTGACATACGCGACACGAAGGCATGTCCTGCAAAGTCTTTGTCTTTTCGTTTTCTGCGATTCTCTTATGGACTTCAACCTCTTCCCTCTAGGCCTTCCCTTTGTAGTGCATTGTACAGGATCCCCCACTGGTGCATGTGCATGTCCACCACTCTACAGTTGTGCGCTACCTTTGCGGTGTGCGCTAATCCCGGGTTGAATGTGAGAAATGTCTTCAATGCCCTTAAGCATGTGGTCGAGTATGTACTTGTACGTTTCCTCGGAAGAACAACCCAGATAGACCAACTGTCTTGAGTGCTGACTCAATTCACAATATCGAGAGGCAAAATTATCGCCCATACTATTGGAAACAGGTGTACTGCTTCTTCTCAACTGATCCCTGGTCCATCATCTACAAATATATTGCTCCAGTAGCGCAGTGTGATCGGTAAACCGAAAAACCACCAAAAGATGTTTGCATAGAATGCCTACAAATTCATACATGGAACAAGGAAATTTAGCCATTTGACGGTGTTTGCAAAACGAAATCTTCCTCTCCAGTTCTGAATTTTCACAAATCGTCATAGAAAAAGCTGAACTATCCGATATATCCATACTCGCAATGAAATACACATTAAGTAATAAGGTTTTTTGCACTTCTTATTGGAATTTGTAAAAAAATCTTCAATGTGTATGTTCCTGCTATTTGTGACTTCATCGCCCATTCGGTCTTCAATTTTGGTCTTTTCTCATGATTACGATGAGTTTCTTTAAGTTCCTCGTGTCTTTATTTTACTTTGACCCGGTCAAAGATGACGATAAATTGATGTAATGAGTACTTCTTATGGGTATGTTGCTTCAAGGATGAATGCAGAGATTCACTCTATTGGGTGCTCAACATGCCGCCCCAAAATACATCTCTTGCATAGACGGGAGCCCATTTCTCACCAATGTCTAATTTATCGTTCAAACATTTGTTATTCTCAAGTTTGTATTGCGAAATTAACATTTTTCACTTCTTTTAAATTAGTTTTATATTCTATCGTATAGATGATACTCTTCAAAGCATCCCTCAATTCATCGATATTATTTGACATACGCATCTCATGCGATAACTTATCCAAAATATGCCAAATACAATATCTATGCTCAGTGTTGATGAAAACTTTCTTCAATGCAGCACATATTCCACGATCCTCATCTGTCACGATGCCCAACAGATCGTGAGGCATTACTTCTCGCCACTTTTCAAAGAACCACTCAAATGAGGATGCCTTCTCATTTGGAATGAACCCACAACCTAAGAATGTTGATTGCCAATGATGGTTGACTCCAACAAATGGTACGAATAACATCTCGCATTGGTTCGTGTTGTAGGTGGCATCAAAGCAAACTATATCTCCAAATACTTCATAATTCTTCCCAGCGATACCATCCACCCAAATACAATAGGACAATCGCCCTTCGAGATCTACTTGGTAATCAGGATCGGTCTCCTTTTTCGATTCAAAGAACTCAATTAGCATTTGCCCATCATGTCCTTTCATGCTTTCCATCGAGTCTCTCCTTAGATTTCTAACATCAATTTCAGTGAATCCAATTTTCTCATTACCTCCACTTGCACCTTCGAAGAAAAGCATTTGTTTGAATATAGGGACATTAGCTTCGGAAAGTTGACCAATAACTTTTATCTGATTTTGATAATACCCGGTTTCGAGGCAGCAAGTGACGTCTACCGGGTGAGGTAAATTCGTGATTGTGTGGTTCATTAAATGAATAAATAATTCATATATTACTTTGTTCGATTTGTTTTACACGAACGAAAGCTTTGCAACCCGTTCTAAAAGTAGTTCCCCGTCTAGCTTTATTAGGATTACTCGGTGACTCCCCAATTTTATTACATACATATGATTTGTCTACTATATCGGTTCTCTTGTATTTATTTCTACCCTTACGCATAGTAAAATTTGCACTTCTACAGTATGAAGCATAAAATTTCTCTGCTTTATCTAAAGTATGAAATGTCATACCTATCTTCGATTTTAGGTGCTCGTCAACTTGCGGCCGAAATTCACCCAATTCTTGTGCATGAACAAATTTTCCTCCCGCAACGGAACTTTCTTCAACACTGTCCATATCCTAAAAAATATATAACAATTATGAACACGAACCGTTACGGTATGTGAAAAAGAAATCTAAGTAATTTAGTTTTTGTTCGAGGAACATGAGAAAACTAGCACAAACGGCTGGTAGAATTTATAAAACTTTGCAACTTGGTCGAATTCACATAACACAAGCCACCCCAACTTATAGAAGTGAGTTTCGAGTCACGGTTCGAGAGATACGGCCGTGTACCACTTTATTTGGGTTTTTTTAAACCAAAAGCGATACACGGCTATATCTCTCAAACCGTGAGTAGAAAATCACTTCTACAAGTTGCACTGGCTTGTGTTACATGAGTCCAACCTACTCGCAAAATTTTATATTTTTTTGGAGGTCGTTTGTAAGGTTTTCTAGTCTAACTGCACTAAAAAATTTCTAAGTATTTTAGTTCTTGTTCGAGCACGTGAGAAAACCGCACAAACGGCATTCAGAAATTATAAAACTTTGCAACTTGGTTGAATTCACATAACACAAGCCAACCCAACTTGTAGAAGTGATTTTTGAGTCACGGTTCGCGAGATACGGCCGTGTACCGCTTTTTTTCAGTTTTTTTAACCAAAAGCGATAAACGGCCGTATCTCTCGAACCGTGTGTCAAAAATCACTTCTACAAGTTGCAGTGGCTTTTGTTACGTGAGTCCAACCTACTCGCAAAGTTTCGTATTTTTTAGAGGTCATTTGTAGGGTTTTTCTAGTCTAACCACACTAAAAAATTTCTAAGTATTTTGGTTCTTGTTCGAGGAACGTGAGAAAACCGCACAAACGGCATTCTTAATTTATAAAACTTTGAAACTTGGTCCAATTCACGTAACACAAGCCACCCCAACTTATAGAACTGAGTTTCGATTCACTGTTTGTGAGATACGGCCGTGTACCAACCAAAAATGATACACGGCCGTATCTCTCGAACCATGAGTCAAAAATCATTTCTACAAGTTACGGTGGCTTGTGTTATGCGAGGCCAACCTACTGACAAAGTTTTATAATTTTTGGAGGTCGTTTGTAGGGTTTTCTAGTGTAACCGCACTAAAATATTTCTTAGTCTATTTGTTCTTCTCCGAGAAACATGAGAAAACCGCACAAACGGCCTCGAAAATTCCAACACCTTATAACTTGGTTGAATACACGTAACACAAGATAACACAACTTGTAGAAGTAAGTTTCAACAAATGGTTTGCGAGATACGGCCGTGTACCGCTTTATTTTAGTTTTACTTTGTTCAAAAGCGATACCTGGACGATCTTTCAAACCGCGAGACGAAACTCACTTTAACAGGTATCGTTAGCTTGTGTGTCGTGATTCCGACCCACCCACAAGGCTGCGAATTCTTTTTGGGACCGTTCATGCCGTTTAACTTATATCGAACAATTATAAATACGACTCAATCTACAATATCATCGAGCGATCAACAATAACTACTACTATAATTGCACCGTATAAATTCATCAAAATACTACTTACAAAGTTCTACATCTACAATTTTGTTGGGCAAATTTAATCTATTCAAGTAAGTATAAAGAGACCAAAAAATTATGAAAATCAGCACAATGGCAACTACGAAGCCAATAAATTAGTCATTACCTTACAAAATAGCTGCCAATTTCTACGATGGAGGTGTTGTCGCCGAACTAGAGTTTCGATTTGCGTTCGAAGTTCGTAGGTGAGATTGGGTTTCGAAGTTTGGAGGAGAGATTGGGATCAGAAATCTGAGTGGGAATGGAGGAGGAGGAGCGGCAGGCGGACGGAGGAGGAAGAGAAGTTTGGGTTTGGATTAGGGTTGGGGTTTTCTGGGTTGGGGAGCAATGGACGGAAGAGAGGGAGAGTTTGGGTTCGGGAAGAAACGAGAAAGGAGTGAAGTGATTTAGGAGTCGCCAGAGTGAGAAGCTCTCGATTTTGGCCGGGTTGGGTTTGGGTTCGGGAAGAAACGAGAGAGAGAGAGAGTGGGGAGAGATCGAGTGAGAAGAAGATGGACTATACAGAAGAAGAAAAAAAACACTTTTGCCTTAACCCATTCTTGGAAACGACGGATTAAGGCAAACAAATTTTAAATTTTTTTGTCTTAACCCATCGTTTGCACTGACAGGTTAAGGCAAAAAATTTCCAAAAAAATATCTGGGCCGTTGGATCATGATCCAACGGTCCAGATCTCAGTTCGCAACGGGTCTGTGCACACAGACTCGTTTGCAACCGAAGGAAGCTATATATATATATATATATATATATATATATATATATATACATCCAAGAAATACGGGATGTTACAAGCTTGGATCGTGGAGTGTAGAGACTCTCGTGCCGAGAGTGTGTGGGTGCGCGCAGGGGGAGGGGGGTGGGGGATTTTTTGAACCAAATTATTTATGAGGCACGATGAGTTAGCTAAGTATGTTAGCTATTTTATATATTTGTTAATTCTAATTGCCATTTTTACAAATGGTTCATACGCCTATAAGAGAGAGAGTGTGTGTGTTTTTTTTTGTATAGTAAAATGTGCAGTATGGTGGAAGCAAGAAATTGGAGAGTGGCAGGCAAAACCAAGGGGTTGAGGTTGACTCTAAAATCATGTATAATATTGTTATTGAACATATTAAGAGTTTATTTATCAACTCATAGGCTAGGCTAAACAGAGTAAAATGTGCAGTATGGTTAGCATTAGTGTACTTAGTTATTACTGACTTAATAGATTTATTTACTGTATAGGACTTTGAAGTCACGGAAAGACGGGTTCTCTAATCATCACCATGTTTTCAGTCTTGGTTGACTATACCTGTTAATATGTTCAGTTTGAAATACTCTTTCATCGTTCATCAAAAAAAAAAATTTGTTCATCAGAAATACTCTTTCATCATCAACACCTAACTTCTCTTTCTCCAATTGTATTCCAGAAGTTCCTTACTGTAGTTCTTCCGAAATGTTGTCATTTTTAATGACGCCACTAGTTCTGGTGAAAAAAAATAAAAGTAAGATTTAAACCAATACAAAATAGACAGATAAGTGCGTACTCTATTCATTTTTATAAGAGATGTATATATTTGAAATAATTTTTCATTCACCTCTTTTGTTCTGTTGATTTTCATTTTGTGATTAGATATGAAAATTAATATTCACAATTCAGTGATAGTCATGTCTTAAGTACTAGTTAAGTAAAATAAATACCAAAAACTTTATATTTGATATCCGAATTCGTATCCGTTATCCAGTAGACAGTATTCGATTTGCATCAGTATCTAAAAATTACGGATACGAATATAATTTTTATTTTTCGAGTCATATCTGTATCTGTATCCGTATCCGAATCCGTCTTTAGAATACAGATAAGGATAATGGTATAGCCCATATCGGATCCGAAATCATCCCTGGTAGGGGGATCCGCTGACAATTTTGTTCCGTTTATGATCTTATATGATATCATGCACATACATACATACTTTTTCTCTCAAAATCGAAGGGGAAGAAAATGATGCCCTTTAGTCACGTGATTCCCACAGAATGCAATGGGGTAACCAGATCTCCTCCAATGCGTGCCTCTTACATGATCTTTATTATTTAAAGTAATCATCATGACGCACAGATTTTATGAAGATCTGTTGGTTCCCTCAACTTATCATAAGATAATCATATAGAATTTTTTTATAACATTTTCCCCAAAATCACACTCCTCTATTTCCCGTCCCTTCCCGCCAAACTCGGAACTCAAACCTCCTCTTCTTAACAACAAATCATACAACATCCACAAATCTGTAGGAGAAAAAAAGGAAAAAAAAAAAAAAAAGGACCGAAACCACCAATGTCACCACCACCACCCATCTCCTCCCTCCTCCCCGTCCTCCTCCTCCTCCTCCTCCTCTCCACCGTCCCTCCCACCTCCTCCGAAATCCACACCACCACCCTCCGCTCCGACCCCCACTCCATCATCCCCTTAGACGAATTCGGCTTCACCCATTTCGGCTCCCTCGACCTCTCTGTCTCCTCCCTTTCCCTCTTCCCTCCCCCTCCCACCTCCGACCTCTCCCGCCTCGGCTTCTTCCTCTCAACCCGCGACGCCTGGCTCCTCGTCCTCCAACAACTCATCGACCGTGACATCTCCTGCCCTCTCCATTCCCACCTCGTCATCCCCGTCTACACCTTCAACCACCTCCACGATGCCAACTCCACCTCCTTCGCCTCCTCCATCAATGTCACCCACCCAGCGCAATTCACCCTCCTCTTTGCCAACTGCCTCCCCCCAATGCTCGTCTCCATGAAAGTCCATTCGTCCATGTACAATGTCGACCCAAGAACCCACACGCGTTCCTACCTTTCCTTTGGCTCCACCTCCAACCCTAGGATTTACTTCCTCTTCTTCCTTGCCTACACCGCACTCACACTTTTATGGATCTTTGTCCTGGTTAAAAATCGCGAGTCTTCGTTCAGAATCCATTATTTCATGCTGTTGTTGCTCGTCTTGAAGGCTTTCAATCTGCTGGCCGAGTCGGAGGACAAATCCTTCATCAACCGCACGGGCACTGCGCACGGCTGGGATGTGCTGTTCTACTTCTTCAGCTTCTTGAAAGGGATCACATTGTTCACTGTCATTGTTCTGATTGGGACTGGATGGTCTTTTCTGAAACCTTTTTTGCAAGTTAAGGAGAAGAGGATTTTAATGATTGTTATTCCTCTTCAAGTTGTGGCGAATATAGCTCAGATAGCTCTTGACGAGACTGGGCCGTTTTCACAGGATTCAGCAGATTGGGGCCAGGCTTTTCTTTTGGTTGATGTCATTTGTTGCTGCGCTGTTCTGTTTCCAATTGTGTGGTCGATTAGGAACATCAGGGAGGCTGCGAGGACTGATGGGAAGGCTGCGGTGAATCTTATGAAGCTGACGCTTTTCAGACAGTATTACATTGTGGTGATTTGCTATATTTATTTTACGAGGGTGGTGGTGTTTGCATTGCAGACAATTACGTCGTATAGGTATATTTGGACAAGTGTGGTTGCCAAGGAGGTTGTCACTCTGGTGTTCTATGTGTTCACAGGGTACAATTTTAGGCCCGAGGTTCGTAATCCATATTTCGCAATTGATGCGGATGAAGAGGAGGCTGCATTGGAGCTGTCCAAGATTGATGATGATTTTGAATTGTGAGAGGAGGCAGCAGCGGTAATCGATTCAATTCTTTAAGAAGAAGAATGAAGCTCTTCTTCAGCATTAATTTAGAGTTTCTGTTTTTTTTTTTCTCTTCTTACTTCTTTGAGCAATATAGATTGATATTTTTCAGTGTCAGCTAGGCTTTTCTTTTCCTTAATTTCGGTTTTAAGAGAGTTTATTTGCTCTAGCTGCAACTCATGTATATGGTTGAATGTATTATGTATAGCAACTTTATGCTCTAACACTGAAAAAATCTCATTATTCTGCAATGCACATTTTCTTATGTCAATCTCTTATCTCTAATTCTCTATAAGACTATAACTAACTTAAATTGATGGTGGAAAGCCAGTTCATGTTACAGCAGGACTGGGTTTGTTCTTTCCCCAAGGTAGCAAATGTTTTTACCAGAAATCTTCATTACCACAGTAAAGATTTGGGCAAATTGATTGTCTGGCTAGAGGCAAAACAGGATGAGTATCTGACAATCAGAGTTATTACATCTGTCAAATACTACAGTATAATCAACAAAATAAATGTGACTAATAATCGGCATATTTAATATTCATGCTATGCTAGGAATGAGGTTAAGTTGAGGTAACTTTTGGAGTTTTCATACTGTAAGAAAATAAACCCTCATAAACCCAGTCAGGGTAGATATATTTTCTTAGAGCACCTTCAACCATGCTAGTATTTTTGGCTCGCTAAAATAGTTAAAATAATGAACAATTAGATAATTTGGCTAGCAAAAGATCTTCAATCTAGCTATGCTAGCTATTTTAGCTAATCATAGATATTTAAAATTAAAACAAAAACCACACCCAAAAAAAGCCCAACCCCCTCCCCCCTAAAGCACATCACGAGAATCAGGTCGGTGAGAGATTTATGAGTTAATTTCCTCCTCGCGAAAGCAGATCGCGAGTCGTTCGTCGCGAAGTTCACCATCGCAATCACTATTTCGCAAGCTCGCAATCGCTAGTTCGCGTGCAAAGTTCTCGATCGCGAAGTTCGTGCTCACGTGATCGGATTTCTTCAGGTCTGACTGGTTTTTTTTTGTGGCTTTTGATTTTTTTTTTTTTTTTTTTTTGGGGTTTTGAGAGGTGGAAAGAAAAGAAGAGACGATTGGCTAGCGATACAATATTATCAGATTTGGAGATTAAATCTGAGATATCTATTTTAACAAGTTGTTTGAGAGTTCTATTGGAGCAGATTTTTTATTTCTAAATTTATTATTTTGACTAAATATTAGATATGTCTAGCGTGATTGAATATGATCTTACTCATGAGCACTTAGTGCAGTTATCCAAACTTCAGCTCATTCTCAAACAAGGCCTAAATCCCAAAATAAGCTTGAGTTTGAGTTCGATGCGGATTTATCTCTTTGCCCCTTCTTCTGATCTGAGCAACCGCAGCAGTCATGTCCCTCAACCCATTGATAGTCAGACAGGAAGCATAGTTGCAGAGAGCGAGAGTGAGCAGGTTGTTTTTTTTTCGAAACAGGATGGAGTGGAAACACTCCAGCCTAAAATAATAAGATAACCAAAAACTCTGTACATAGAAACAGTTTAGAGGCAAACTAAAACCAAAGGACCAACATCAGCACAAACACACCCACAGGCGCATAGTAAAAGACAAAACTGCTAAACAACGATTAGCACCCCACCCACAAGCAGCAATAAACAGACCCCCAAAGCAACCAAACGCTGAGAAAACAACACCAAATACAAAGGCAGAGAAAAGGAGCCCAACACAGCAACAAGAGCCCCCGGAGCCACCGCAGGAAGGAAACGGCAACTGAAGCGATACAACAGGAGGATGGACTGCCGCAAACCGGATCCTGCAACACAAAAACAGGGTCTCCCGATGGAGGACCTGACAATCGCAACAGGCGTGAATGGGTTCCATCCCAAAAAACGCCACCAAGCCGCCAAGAACATTGAAAGGAAACACAACAGAGGGAGGACTCGACGAAATACCTGCACTAAAAAATAGAATAGAACCAAAAAGTGCTGATCCTGACCTAAACCAGCACCAGCCAGAACCGCCAACACCGCTCCAACCACAACACGATGAGAACTCATCGATAAATCAGCAGATAAACATAAAAACATCACTCAATTAAAAAACAGAAAAGAGAGCATCCGAAGTAAATAGTCATAGCGGGACAGGAAGATATAAAAAGTAATTAAACAGGAAATAACAGTAGAGTCGAAAGAGGAGTTTCCTTCTACAGCCAGATTAGGCAAAGAAAAAGGCAAGTAATAAAAACACAGAGCCACAAGACCACCAAAAACAAATCCCTAACAGAGAATAAGGCAATAAAAATCCAACAACAACACACCAAAGCCCACTATAGGCAGCCCCCCCCCCCCCCCTCCCCCCCCAAAAAAAAACAACCATC
Organism: Hemerocallis citrina; assembly: GCA_017893485.1. Classification (NCBI taxonomy): domain Eukaryota; kingdom Viridiplantae; phylum Streptophyta; class Magnoliopsida; order Asparagales; family Asphodelaceae; genus Hemerocallis; species Hemerocallis citrina. Next base: position 26,583,884 of record CM030362.1, on the reverse strand, counting down.
ACCCACCAAAACAAAACCTGCCAAGGCAAGCAAAAAGGAGCTGATACACCCTGCACAAAATAGCCAGAACAGGAGTCGTAGAACCCCTCCAGGGGAGAAAGGAAGAGTCCAGCCAAATTAATTCTGCAAACAAAGAAGAAAAGGAAATGGTTACCTCCGATACCAAGAAACAGAAGAAAAGTAAACCCATGTATAATGCAAGGATAATCACCACTCTCCTAAAATTGAGCAATGAAAACACGAAAAACATACAAAGAAAGAGAGAATGTTAAAAAAATCCATCGTGCTATTCTTAGGGAGGTAGGAAAGAATTTTGTAAAAAGAGATGTCCCACCACCAATAGATTATGGAGATTGAAACTCAATTTTTTCTTTGGAGGCAAAGAAGAAGTCCAGAAATTAGTAAAAAAAAAAGGAGATCCTCAACAAGTAAAGATAAAGGGCGAGCGGTATTATTAAAGAGCCAGTTATTTCTTTCGGACCAAATGATCCATATCAAAGGCATCATAGTCAGGTCCCAAGATTTAGGGGCCGCTTTGTTGATATGACTACTCCTCCAACACGTCCACCATGAGGTGATACAATTAAGGCGGGAAGGGACATGCCAAGCATTAATACAGATAGTCCATAATGGGGATAGAGAAGGGCAAAGAAGGAAAAGGTGATTAGCATCCTCATGGTACAATTGGCAAAATGTACAGAGTTGCCCAATAGCTAGATTCCGCTTATTAAGAATATCCACCGTTAAAAGCTTGTCTTATAAGGCTAACCAAAAAAGAATTTTCACTTTGAGAGGGGCACAACAACTCCAAATAATCTTAGCTGTAGGAGACATAACCCCTCCATGGTTAAGAAAAGAATAAAAAGATTTAACAGAGAATGTGCCTGAAGACGTCCACCTCCAGACTCGATCTTCACGAGGAGCCCAAACATAGGAATTTAACTCAGCAAGGAGTCGAATAAAATTTGGAAGAGAAGAAGGGGGAAGAGTTCTCCTGAACAGAATAACCCATTCTAGGGAACCTTGGACAATCTCTAAATAATCCGCAACCGACGCATTTGGGTTAGCAGCTAGGCGGAATAGGCTAGGACATAAGTTAGCAATCTTATAGTTGCCTATCCAGAGGTCGCTCCAAAACATAGTGTTAGAGCCATCAGAACATAATTTAAAAACCCCAATACGGAATGGGTCCACCGCTTTCTAAATCCATTTCCAGAAGAGAGATGCCGACGGAGAAAAATTTGGGTCCAACTCCCAAATTTTGTGACGGCTATGGAGTTTGTGGAGAATTAATCGAGCCTAGGATGAAGAATCCTCATGCAGGATACGCCAAATCCACTTCCCTAGAAGAGCCAAATTTTGGTTCCTAAGGTTAAGAATGACAAGACCACCATCTTTTTTAGATTTACAAACCATCGACCACTAACACAGGTTCTTACCCGGCCTATGATTGGCAGATCCGGACCAAAAGAAATTTCTCCTAATCTGATCAATTTTCTTAATAACCCGGGACGGTAAGAAAAAGGACATCATATAAAGGGGAAGCACCGACAGCACAGAATTAATAAGAATAAGTCTACCACCACGTGACAGAAGTTTACCCGACCAAAAGGAGAGTTTAGCTTCGACTTTGTCAATCATAGGCATCCGATCTACCGCAAGCAGGTTACCCCATCGCAAGGGTATGCCAAGGTAGTGGATAGGAAAAGAAGAGTGGGAGCAATTAAAAATTGAGCGATCTCCGCCTGACGGTTAGGAGTTCCCCCTAACCACATGAACGAAGTCTTATTAAAATTAATAGAAAGCCCAGATGCCGATTCGAAAGAAATAAAAGTAGCTTAAGGTTACGAAGCAACACCCCATTGGTTTTGGAGAAGATGATGGTATCATCAGCATATTGGAGGTTGAGAACTCCTCTAAAACCATGGAATCCACCAAGGTCCTCAATAAGGTTGGCGTTCCAAGCTTTCCGAAGAATCCGACTAAGAACATCCGCCACAAGAGAGAAAAGAAGAAGGGAAAACGGGTCTCCTTGACGGAGACCCTGCTTGCACTTAAACTTCCTACCTTCAGTTCCATTGATGAGGATGGACGAGGTACCAGAGAAAAAACTGATTTGTTCCAGGCAATCCATCTAGGCCCGAAGCCACGATGTTGGAGAATTTTGAAGAGGAAATCCTAATTGACTTTGTCATAGGCTTTTTCGAAATCCAATTTTAAGAGGATACCCTCCGAACCAGAATGTTTACAGCCATAGATAATCTCCTGAGCCGCCACCACACTATCAAGAATAAACCTATCTTTAATAAAGCCCAATTGAACTGGGTCAATAAGAGAAGAAATGACAAGGCTAAGACGAGCAGAAAGGACTTTCATGATAATCTTAAAAATTGAATTAGGAAGGCTAATAGGCTGGAAAGCAGTGACTTTTTTAGCCCTAATCAATTTGGGGATAAGAACTATGTGAGTATAGTTAATACGGTCAAAAGACAAAGTACCTAGATGAAGATCGTTGAACATGAAAAGGATATCATCTTGTCGGAGTTCCCAAAATTTTTGGAAGAAGAATGAAGGAAAGACATCAGGACCCGGTGAAGAGTCACTATTCATGGTGAAGACCGCCGCTTTAATCTCTTCCAAAGTAAAAGGAGCATCAAGACTAGAAAGGTCAAGATCTTCATCATCATATAGGTGATGCCAATCAAGGTGGCAAGATCGCCTGCCCGATTCACCGACAAGGGGTTTATAGAAGGAGAGGAAAGCCGCATGGAATTCCTCGTCCGTATGAACCTCCTCATCGTCAATGATAATAGAAGTGATATGATCACATCGTCTACGATAAGAGGCAAAATTGTGGAAGAAAGCAGTATTAGAATCCCCTTCTTTAAGCCAACGTGTCTTAGCTCGTTGAGCCCACTTTAAATGATCGTACTGCAGAAGCATAGCATATTCCTATTTACATTCATTTCTACGGGTCCTCAAAGGCAAAGGGATGGGACCAGATTCTTTGAGCAAATCAATGGAATTAATAGAAGAAAGAAGGATATTTTTAAGAGCGTGAGAGTGGCCAAATCTCTCTCTACGCCAAATTTTATAACCATGCTTAATAGCATGCAATTTAAGAAGAATCCATCCCAGACCATGGGAACCCACCACATTGGCAATGCAGTTAGAAACAAGGTTAACGAAAATTTGGTCTTCCAACCAAAAATTTTCAAAACGAAATTTCCAGGGTTTAGGAAAGGAAAAGTCCGAGTGCAGAATAATGGGCACATGATCCGAACAAGGAATAGGTAACGCTTGAGCAAAAGCATTTTGGAAGGAAGCAAACCATTGAGAGAACACTAGGAATTGGTCGAGCTTAGCCAACGAGGGAAGGATCTGCATATTAGACCAAGTAAAGGATCTACCGTTAATCGGGACATCAATAAGAGCAAGATCCCGAATACACTCGTTGAAACACAACGAGATGCTAAGCGAGGACGGGTTACCTGACCTTTCATGAGAAAATCTAGTCACATTGAAGTCACCACAAAAGATCCAATAACCTTGTTAACTCCCAGTAAAGGAGATAAACTCATCCCAGAAAGACTGTCAATGGTCCGAAGAGCTAGGATCATAGACTGAAACAACAGTAAGATCACTATTGAATTCAATCCAATGAAGGCAAACCACCAAGAAAAATTGGAGACGTCGAACGGAAATCAGGTTGAAAACATCCTCTTTTAAACGGAGAGTGAGCAGGTTGTAGGTCCATGAAATGGAAAGGCCTTAAAGTTGAGAGAAACCCTTCATTGAGATCCCAGTTGAGGTTGGTGACGAGCCATGTGCTATTTGAACGAAACGTGATGCTGGGCCAGAAGATATATGCATTAACTCAATTTTTGTGAAGGAACCCAGGTTCATATACATAATGCACTGGTGGTTTCTAGCTTGTCTTGGGATTAAGGCTGCAATCGAGCCGAGCCGAGCCGAATACCTTCAGGCTCGAGCTCGGCTCGTTTACGAAACGAGCTCAATTTTGAGCTCGAGCTCGGCTCGAGCCGAGCTTTGACCGAGCTTTGACCATATTCGAGCCGAATAGCTCGCGATCTTAGCCTAAAAAAAAAGCTCGAGCTCGGCTCGTTTACGAAACGAGCTCGGTTTTGAGCTCGAGTTTGGTTCGAGCCGAGCTTTGACCGAGCTCGAGCCGAATAGCTCGCGAATAGCTCGATTCGTTTGCAGCCCTACTTAGGATGTTGACAGGTTTTAGGAGCAGCCGAGTAGGGAACAATGCACCGTATCTTGTTTGTCCATGAAAGTGCGAAAAATTGAACCTCTTGTTTAGCCATGTGTGTCTACCAAAACCCAGCTGACCTGGCATTATGTAAAAGAAATATTATAAGGATTGATCCAACCACTCCTATCCCCACCTCCATCCTCCGGATCCTCACCCAAACCCGCTTCCAACTCGATCCCTCCTTCTCTCTCCTCCTCCCTCTCCTTCCGGATTCTACACTAAGTGCATATTTGGGGAGGGGAGGAGGCCGTTGGTTCATCCCTCTTCCCTTCTCCCACCAAAATGTCTTATATCATATCCAAATGACAACCAAAATTATACAATAATTAAAAAACGATATTTGCTTGTTGTATTGCGATGGTGGACGGTGGACAATCTAGTTGAGAGAAATGACTCAATTTTGACATATTCAGGTAGGGTGTCTCTGGGCTTCCTCTCAGGTCGGTGAACTTGGAGGTGATGTTTGTGTTACCGTTGCAGTCGCATTTGCTGCAGCGATGGATCCAGGAAATTAAACTTTGGGGGGAAGGGGGGGGGGGGGGGGGGGGGGGGGGGGGGGGGGGGGGGGGGGGGTGGGAGGGTGTTACTATATATAAAAAATTGCGGTAATTACTATATATAAAAAAATCTAAAAAAAGTTTGTGGTAGCAAAAAGAAAACAAAGGAAGCAATGTGTGTTTTCATTTGCAATTGAATACTCAAGCCATGGATTATCTCTGAACCAAATAGACTAAAATTAATGTTGCTGATCCTTATGTTGACTGAATGGAAACTGACATTTAGGTTGAAATGGACCCAACGAAATATAGGTTCTTCTAACCTTATCATGTTCATTAACTGGATATTTCCATATCGGACAACGTTTACCGGGATCACATTAAATAGCATTGGTATTATTTTGTCAATGCTTTGAATCTCAGGAGGAGTCAGTGGAGAGCTTGGAGTTTGAGCAGTACTAGTAGAGGATATGGAAGGTTCTCAATGATTAACATTTGAACATGATGATTCATGATTAGTTTTTGTAAACCATGCACTAATAAACTCTGTTCACTTTGATTTCGGTTGATCATTCGACATTTTAATGTATAACCTATAAATGAAGAAATAATAGTTTTAGAAACTAAAATAAGCTAGTTAGAGCATCCACTATGGTTCGAGCTATATTTTGAGTATATGCAAATTTGCTTTTAGCGTAGATGCTCTTCGGCCACTACGGTGAAAGCTATAATTTGCAAAAAAAAAATATTAAAATATATAGACGAAAGAAGATCCTCCGTCTGCTCTCTATTTTATTTTTTTTCTTTAAAAAATAACCCAGCCGGAAGAAGATCTTCCGTCTGGGTTTTTTAATTTTTTAAAAAATCTTTTTAAAAATGCTCAGCCGGATGTTCATGTTCCGTTTGGGATTTTTTGATTTTTTGATTTTTTTTTTTTTTTGTCTTTTAGGAAAACGACAAAAAAAGAAAAGGACGAAAAAAAAGGAAAAAAAAATTGAAAGGGACGGATGTTCATCCTCCGTCTCTTTCAATTTTTTTTAAAAATAATTAAATAAATATAAAGACGGAGGATCTTCTTCCGTCCATACAATTTTGACCGGTCAAATTGTATAGACGGAAGATCTTCTACCGTCTATTCGATTTTTTAATTCCAAAGAAATCAAAATTTTTGATAGACGGAAGATCGTTTACCGTCTTCTATAATTTCCAAATGCTATTCTGGTCTGCTATATATGGCCGACTCTTGTTCACTACGCTGCTATAAACTAGGTTTATAGCAGACCGTAGTGGGATAAATTTTTCCAAAATTTCTATTTTTTAGATAAATAGCCGACCATAGTGGATGCTCTTAGTTCTAGCAAAAATAATTTCTAACAAGCATAAAAGCATTGACATTTGGCGCCACCAACCCCCCCCCCCCCCCCCCCCCCCCCACCCCACACACACACACACACACACACACACACACACACACACACACACACACACAAAAGAACGTGGTTAAGCCCAGGCACAACAAGAACTCCGAAGACTCTAAAGAACTTGGTTAAGCGCAGGCACAACAAGAACTCCGGAGACTCTATTTTGAAAAGGAGGGGGGGGATGAGTATTTTGAGTTAAGTTTTCATAATTTTGAAGTAGAGTAAATGAAAATATAAATTATGAGAACTCATTTGTTAAACTCAAACATTTCACAACTAATTAAGCTACTAAATTACATAGCATCACAGGATAAACTTAGCAATAGTGTATTAGTAGCCAAATACTTAACATGAAAATCTACAAGATCACAATTTCATGAAAATAACCAATAGTTTTTCATCTTCACTCTTCAGATTATACTGATTAGTTAAGCTCTAAATTGGATTTCGCAATTGTCTCTAACCTTTTTGAAAATTCCTAAATTTCAAAACAGTAACCCTAAATTCTAAATTTCTAATACCACAAAAGGAATGGTGGAGAAACTCATAGATCGACTGGGGCGACAGCAGTGGCAAAAAGAGGAGCTGAGGAGAAGGCTGTGGGGGTTGCACCACTGTGGGATGAGAAATGGGAGAGGGAAAGATAAAGAGATCGAGATTTGAGAGAGAGAATCAGAGAACTCAGAATCGGAGGATTGGATTTAAGAGAGATAATTGGATTTTATGAAATTTTGGTTGGGATGGGCTTGGGCATATATTCATTTTTTTAAAAAATTTGGGTGGGGTTGCTGGCTATACAATTTTTTTAAAAAAAATTGGTCCCACCCAAAGAGCTCTGGATCCGCCCCTAGGTTGCAGTTGGGGGTGACAGTAGACAGTGGACAAGCTAGGTGATGAGAGAAATGACCCATTTTTGACATATTAAGGTCATATTGGGTGGGTGTCTGGGGTTTATCTCGTATCAATGAGTTTGAATGTGGCATTTGTGTTTATCATTGAGGGAGACGACAATTGTGGTTGCGGATGGCGGTGACGATGGACGGTGGACAAGCTAAGAGATGAGAGAAAGTGCTCAATTTTAACCTATTCAGGTTAGATTGTGTGTGTCTGTGTTTCTTTCATCAGTGGACTAGGAGGTGGCGTTTGTGTTACCGTTTGGGGCGATGACAACTGTGGTTGTGGATGACGATGACGGTGAATGGTGGACAAGTTAATGGATGAGAGAAATTGTCCAATTTTGACATACTCATGTCAGATTGGGTAGGTACTTACATATATTGGAATGGAAATGTTTGGGGTCAGATTGAGATTTATTGTCGCTGGATCGGTGGATAATTATGATTGAGGATTGTCGTATTATATGTAGTAGGTTGTTATTATTTTTTGACCGGAAACTTTCGTGTATTGAGCGGGTTCTGTTTTTTTTTTCTTTTTTGCGGAGAATGAATTTTAAGACCCAACATGATGGGTTTCATGAACTTTATAGTTCGTCTTTTGATTGTATGTTTCATTAATCATTTTTTAATAGAACGTGGCAGGATTTTGACCCACCGTTAATGATACAAAAAAACATTATAAAGATTATAACTATTTAGTGCCTAATCAATAATCGCCTCCATGTTCGTCACAATATTTTGAGATTTATGAATTTCTCTTTCGGTAACCCAGACTCCTCCATTGCTCTTTTATACCTTGCCAAACCAATAGGATGTAACCTTATGCAAGTGAGATTTGAACTCCACAACTCTTACCTTCTGTTAAGAGGTATGTTGCATGCTATTAAAGCATGTATTTCAATTTAGTTCCCGTTAGCCTTACAACGTTCACAATGTTACACATATTTTCTCTCGTGAGGTAGGTTAATCCTACCTTTTACCCGTAAAAAAAATGTTCACAATGTTACAACTAGCTGGCCCATGTATTAAGTACGTGATATTGCCTCACTATGAAAAATGTCATATATACTTTCAAATATTTTCTCTTGTTAAATGAGATATTATTATATTGAGTCTATGTAAGAGTGTCCGTATAGGTCTATGTGTGAGCCTATATTGAGAGTGTTGTTATATATGAGTTGTACATATACTTTGGCATTGATCTCTTCCAAAACAAATTTTATCATTTCCACAAATATTGACATCTCTTAAATTCAAAGTTCAAATTTGAAAGGAGTATGATGAGCAGCTTAAAATGCTCAACTGCTCCAGTACGAGTCATCCACACCCAATAGCTGGAGTTTGGGAAGCATCAAGACAGGGTTTATGAACTCCAAAGCTATTAAGTTATTAATTACTTAATTTCGAAGCTAATAAATATATAAAGAAAGAAAGAATGTACTCTTTTTATTCTTCCCCCACCCCCCCCCCCCCCCCCCTTTTAATCGTTAATGGTGGGTCGAAGGCCCACTACATTCCATTAAAAAGATTTTAACAAAACATACAACGAAAAAGAAGGATTATGAAGTTCATGAAACCCAACATGCTGGTTCATGGAACTCATACTTCCCAATCAACAAACAAATAATACAAAAAAATTTAATCTTACTTGTCGCCCGACCTCGCCAAAATAAGTTTCTCGTGCCAACCCAATCAGTCCTGAATAGGTCAAACATTGAGATCATTCTTTCATCCTCTCGCTTGTACACCAACCACCCTTCATTTAAATGGACTTAATTATCATCTATGCCCATCATATATATTGGACCACAGCCAACTCGTATGTGGAGCAACTAGGAGTGTAGATGCGACCGTTTTATTTATTTATTTATTTATTTTATTTTATTTTATTAGGAAAAAGGTGGACCATCTTTGTTTCTTTGTATGATCTCGTATTTAATTAAATAAGCATATTTCACAGTAATTTTCATTTTCCAGTGTAGCTATAAGGATGACATTTGGGTTGGGTCAACCTGTGACTCGCCTGGCTCGACTTGACCCACATTGACCTGATTCGAGTTCGGGTCAGACCCGTACCCCTTACTGGGTTGACAAAAATTCAAACCAAACCCACTCAACCTGGCTCGAAAGCCCGCAACCCGAACGCGACCCGCACGGGTCGACCATTGGGTCTGATGTTACAGCTGTTGTTGTTGATGTAAATTTATTATTATTATTACTATTATTATTGCACCCCCCCCCCCCCCTAATTCACTTTAATTTTTTCACACCTCCATCTATCAACTCTCTTATTCTCTCTACTACTACTCAAATCAATCAAGTTCATTCAATAAAGAAGCAAGTAACAAAGAAGTGACAATTTCGATCGTATTGAATTTGTGTCGACTCAACACTCTCAACTACGTCTACTACAAACTCTCTCAACGAAGAAGCTCTCCCTCTCTTTCTACAACTACGTGACTACGTCTACTCATCACTCTCAACTATATCTACATCTAGAGCTTCTATACTATTATTTTTTCTCTCAACTCTATATACGATTGTTTGTGAAGTACGGTATCAAAATTTCTCAACTCTCTAAACCATTTATTTTTGTTGTAGCTTTATTTTTTTCATAATTGTTTGCTGGTTTTTCACTACTTTCTCTTTCTCTCTGTCAACCCTCATATTGTTTCTTAGATTTTTTTTTACACATACCTCATATATCCTTTTTTTGTTGCATCACATGTACTACTAAAATACTAGAAATCGTTTCTTACATACACGACTACTACAAACAATTTAGCATGTCACGAGGTAACAACCATAACCAAAGCGTACAAGATTCCACTAGTTCTTCTCGTCGGCCTCTAACATTCCCACAATTAGAGCCCGAACATAATTCTTTGCTTAACATAGGTTCTCACGATGTTCCTCCACACAACATAGAACAAGAAATGCATAATAACACAAACACATGAAACCGATTCCGCACAATCCAATTCTAGTAGAAAAATTAGAGGAGAAACTAGTGATTGACACAAATTTTATCCCCAATGAGGAGAATCCTAGTATAGGACATAAGATTTGTAAAAATTGTAGCAAGAGTTACAAATTGAATAAGGATGAGAGAACATGTATAATTAAACGACACATTCTAAATGTATACTCTGCATTAGTACAAGACCAACAATCACAACAAAAAATCAACTTTAGAACCGGACAAATAGATAGCCACCCATATGATCTCGAAATTGTTCGTCGGGAAATGGTCAAACTAGTTATTAAGGATGAGTTATGTTTTTCATATTCCGAGAATAGGAACGTAGAGACATTTAACCAAAATGCACTAAATCCATATTTTTAAAAAATTCATAAAAATACAATTAAGGCTGATTGTTTTAAACTTTATAACGAAATAAAAGACTCTTTAATTGCACTATTATATTCTTTGACTTGTAGAATATCGTTAACTTCCTATTGTTGAAAAGGTCATAACGATATTTCAATGATAGACATAACTTGTCATTAGATCGATAGTAATCGGGTGATTCAAAGGAGAATCATATCACTTGTCGCTTTGTCGTATCCTCATAGTGGTATGGTTATCATAACACATATTTTAGAAGTTTGTAATTTATTTCAAATTCATGATAAAAGTTTTATTATTAGTTTTAATAATGCTTCTAACAACAATGCTAATACATTAAAAAACACAATTAGCTCCTCCATATAATTTTTTTCCTTCATGTTAAATGTGCATGTCATATTTTAAATTTATGTGTATAAAATGCATTAAAAGTAACCGATCCATATGTAAATGCAATTAAAATTTGTGTATATTTTATTACTTTGAGTGGTACTATGCTTCAAGAATTCAAAGAATTTTGTAAACTTAGGGAAATACATTTTAGAAAATGTCATAGAGATGTTAAACACCGATGGAACTTTACTTTCGATTTAATAAATGTTGTTACTCAATACAAAGATATTAGAAACATTTTTTATTGCAAAAAATATGGAATTTATTGAAATGACTCTCCAATCATGATATTTTACCGAATCTTTATTAAGATTTTTGGAACTTTTTAAAACCGCAACTGTAAATTTTTCTAAATCTCTAGTAGTATTTTTATTTCAATTATTATTATGATGCAAATTTTTCAAGACATTATTTCTAACCAATACATTAGCTATATTGTTATTCCTACTTATACTAAAATTTTATAGTATTTTAATCCTCCTCATATATGGTATTGTATTGCTACTGTTATGGATTCTCGTATCGGGTACGAAAAAATTGATTAAAATATTTTTTACGTTACATGGAAATGAATCTGAATACAATTGTAATGAATTTTTAGCTAGATTTGAATTGACATTGAATAACTTGTATGTTTATTATGATAGAACTTTTACATCTAGTAGTACAACTAGTATAGTTACTTTTTCTTATACTACTTCTAGAGTTAAGGGTAAGAGTACATTAAAAGATGTCACTGCTAACTTACTTGCTCGTATTCAATCAACAAAACCTAAGACTAATGCACCTAATGAATTAAATTTGTATAATCAATAAGATAGTGAGAGTTCTAGTATTGAAAACAGATTTTGGGAATAATATTTTTTCTTATTCACTTATTCTTTACTGTATACATCTATATATAAGGATTACATTCTAGGAGGAGAAGAAAAGAGATTAAGAGAAGATTGGGGGGTGAGAGATTTGGGGAATCTGTTTTCTATAGATTAGGAAACAGAATATACACATTAGCACTTACTATATTTCAATACTCCCCCTCAAGTTGGTACATAGATATTGAACATGCCCAACTTGTCAACAAATTTCAAGAAAAACCGACTCGAAACTACCTTGGTCAAGATATCTGCAAGCTGATCTTCTGACTTCACTTTAGCTATCTCAATAACCTTCTCATCCAATTTCTCCTTGATGAAGAATCTATCCACTTCTACATGTTTCTTCCTATCATGTTGAACTGGATTGGCGGCAATATTGCATGCTGCTTGACTATCACAATACACCTTCATAGGTTCATTCGGACCACATCCTAAGTCCTGCAACAAGAGTTTCAGCCATAGAGCTTCAGCTATACTTAGAGCTACTCCGCGATACTCAGCCTCTGCACTAGAGCGTGCAACAACATGTTGCTTCTTGCTTTTCCATGTAACTAGATTTCCTCCAATAAAGGTGAAGTATCCTGAAGTGGAGCGTCTATCAATTATAGATCCTGCCCAATTAGCATCAGTACGTGCCTCAACCTTCAAATGACCATGTTTCGCAAATAGGACCCCTTTTCCTGGAGCAGACTTAATATATCTCAGAATTCTCATCACTGTATCCATGTGATGTTCCTGAGGTGCATGCATAAACTGACTTACCACACTTAAAGCATATGATAAATCTGGCCGTGTATGTACAAGATACATCAATCATCCAACCAATCTCTGATATCTTTTCTTATCACAAGGCACATGATCAGATTCATTACAAAGTTTCAGTCCTTCTTCCAATGGTGTACTAATCGGTTGATAAGCGGACATTTCAGTTTTCTTCAATAAATAAAGAACATATTTTCTTTGAGACAGAAATATCCCCTTTCTTAAGCGAGAAACTTCAATACCAAGAAAGTATCTCACAGGACCAAGCTCTTTCATTTCAAACTCTTGTGACAAGTAGTTCTTTAATGCCTTTCTCTCCTCAGGATCATCTCCAGTTACTATCATATCATCTACATAAATAATGAGAGCAGTAATTTTACCTTCTTTCCTTTTTAGGAATAGAGTATGATCAGAATTACTCTGATAGTATCTGAATATCCTCATTGATTTTGTAAATCTCCCAAACCAAGTTCTTGGCGACTGCTTCAGTCCATACAATGCTTTCTTTAGACGACATACTTTGTTGCTGTGTTGAACTGGTCTATTCAACCCTGGTGGAAGATCCATATAGACTTCTTCTATCAATTCCCCATGCAAAAATGTAGTCTTCACATCAAATTGCTCCAATGGCCAGTCAAGATTTGCAGCAAGTGACAGTAAGACTCGAACAGTATTGAATTTTGCCACCGGTGCGAATGTATCTTCATAATCAATTCCATATGTTTGTGTGTACCCTTTGGCAACCAACCTTGCTTTGTATCGCTCTATTGAACCATCAGACTTATACTTCACCATATAAATCCATCTGCATCCTATTGACTTCTTTCCTGCTGGCAGCTGGATTATCTCCCAAGTCTCGTTCTTTTTCAAAGACTTCATCTCTTCATCCATAGCTGCTTTCCACCTTGGATCAGTAAGGGCTTCCTGCACACTGTTAGGAATAGATACAGTAGATAATTGATTTATAAATGACTTATTTGATTCCGACAAGCGGTGAGTGGATACATAATTACTCATGGGATATTTGACGTTACTAGTGGTATTAGGTTCATAAGTGGGTTTTGGAATACCTCTATTAGTATGGTATGGGAGTTCTCTTCTAGGAGATTCGGAAAACGATGACGATTGGTTTTAGGGTTCTGACGGTTCACTCTCACTGAAATTCGGTACTGGTTCTAATTCTTCAAGAGGATTTTCTACTGGTTGCAATTCTTCAAGAGGATTTTCTACTGGTTGCAATTCTTCAAGAGGATTTTCTATTGGTTGCAATTCTTCAAGAGGATCTTCTACTGGTTGCAATTCTTCAAGAGGGTCTTCTTTCCTTGGTTGCAATTCTTCATGAGGGTCTTCCTCCCTTGCTAGATCTTTATTCAAGTGTTCGCCATTATTTGTATCCAGTTGTTTGTTCTGATTGAAAACTACTTTATCATACCCAAGAGCCTACAGTTCACTTCGGTACTCCTCCTGAAGTTCAGCCGCAGAAGAAGAAAAATACATCTCATGTTCATGGAACACCACATCCATAGTCACAAATATCCATTGAGTTGGTGGGTGATAGCAGCGATACCCTTTCTGATTCATTGCATATATCCTACAAAAACACATTTCACTGCTCGGGGGGTTAACTTACTCCGCTCGTGTTGATGTAGGTGAACAAATGCGACACACCCAAACACACGAGGTGGCAGGTTGACCACAGTTGGCGCATCCACAACATTAGTCAGTGCTTGAAGTGACGTGCTGAAGTTCAGAATACGAGAATGGACTCGGTTGATTAGGTATGCTGCAGAGGTAAGGGCTTCTCCCCAATACATGAGTGGGAGATTGCCAGAAATAAGTGAAGCACGGACTACTTCAAGTAAGTATCTGTTCTTCCTTTCGGTCATGCCATTTTGTTGAGGAGTGTATGAACATGTAGTCTGGTGAACGATTCTATGTTCCACCAAATATAGTTGTAGATCTATATTCAGGTACTCGCCACCATTGTCACTTCTGAGAACTTGAATGTGTGCTTTATACTGAGTCATAACCTGCTTATGAAATTTTTGAAGTAAACCACTAACTTCTCCTTTAGATTTCATCAAACAAATCCAAGTCATACGAGTGCAGTCATCAATAAATATCACAAACCATTTAGCTCCTCCAATAGTGGTACTTCTAGATGGACCCCAAATATCAGAATGAATTTCATAAAAGGAATCGTGCTTTTATTCAGATTGCAATGAAAAGAAACACGGTGAATTTTTGCTAATTCACATACATCACAACGAAAACTAGAAATATCCAACTTTAAAAATAAACTGGAAAATAATTTAAGCAAATAGCCAAACGATGCATGTCCTAGACATCGGTGCCACGGCCAAATTTCTGATTGCTTCTCCCCCTCAGATTTATTAACAGTAAGAGCTTGAGTCAACCTGTTTGAACTCTCAGAAACCAAATCCAGATAATAGAGTTTTCCACGTCTAACCCCATAACCAATCGTCCTGCGAGTCCGAATATCCTTAAAGACACAAAAGGAAGGCCAAAAAACAACAATACAGTGCAGGATTAGTAATTTGGGTGACAGATAATAGATTAAAGTTTAAGGATGGGACTACTAGTACTGTATCTAATGTAAGATCTTTTGTGAGAGATATGGAACCCTCGCTAGTAACAGGGGCAGGATCACCATTGGCAGTGGATACTGTGGATTTGGTGGATGGGTGTAAGGTTTTAACTTGTCTAGAATCAAAAGTCATATGATCGGTAACACCGGAATCAATTATCTATGTATTATTCATAACAGATGCAGAAATATTAAAAGCCTTACCATCATTACCTGCAGCTGTAACCAGTACGGAGGTTTGTTCAATGCTCTTCTTAGCTCCCTCAGCAATTCCAACAGCTACAGTGGATATCTTCTTCCGAGAATCTCTGTTGTGATCCAAGTCATGCGGGTAGTCGATAATCTAATAGCAACGAGCTTTTGTGTCCCCAGTTTTTCCGCATTGGGTTCACTTCCTTGACTCATAAGTAGATTGATAGAAACCCTTAGAAGTGCGTGCAGATGATCCTGACTGGCCTGGGAGGCTTTTGAATGGATGTGGCCAAACCACCATTGCAGCTACATCAGACGATTCAGAGGAGTTGTTCATGGTGCTTTGTAGACGAGCCTCCTACCGAACATATGCTTAGGATGCCTCAAGATCAAGTGCAGGATCCTTTCGCAAAATTTCTCCTCGAACCTGCTCAAACTCCGCATCTAATCCAGCCAAAGAAATATGAACCCGCAAGCGGTCGATCGATTTCTGATATGTCTGGACATTGTCGGGATTCTTCATGATCACCTTATCTCGATGATCCAGTTCTTGAAAAATTTCAGTTAATTCTCCATAATAAATAGAAAGTGGCCTTCCATTTTGCCTTGCCGAAAAAGTTTTCTGGTTTAGAGCAAAAACCTGAACCTCGTCGGTTCCATCATAGAATGCTTTTGCAAAAGCATCCCAAATATCACGAGCAGTTTTCTATCAAATGTATCTCTTCATGATCTCAGGTTTTATGGACATCAACAACTAGCCTTTCACTTTCTGATTATCAGCATACTATTTGGCATAGGAACCATCACTTTCAGCGGGAACTTTACTATCACCTTGAATATACTGGATGTTCTCACGTCCAGCAATATGCATCTCCATTAACTGAGTCCAAACATCATAGTTTGTTTCATCGAGAATTATCCCCGCATTAAATCCGAAATTCTCGAATTGCACAATATCGGTGTACTACCCATGTTAGCAGTACAAGTAAACAATGGATCTAGATCAAACAACAACGGATCTAGATCTGATTAGGCTTTGGGATGGTGGACTGAGCGGCAAGGTGGAGTGGGTCGAGGGTGAGCGGCAAGGTGGAGTAGGTCGTGGCTGGCTGTGTCGCTCGGGAGGAGCACCGGGAGAGAAAGAGAGGGAGCACGGGGTGAGAGGGCGACAGAGAGAGAGGTTAGGGAAGCACCAGGAGAAGTTGATAGATGGGATTGGGGGTCGCCGGAGTTGGGGATTTGGTCAGAGAATATGAAGTAGGGGGTTTCGGTGTGGGTTTGTGCTGGCGTCGAGAAAGGGAAAGCAACGGAGGTAGAGGGTTTCGGTGTGGGTTGTGGTCGGGTGCTGACGGTGCGCATCAGCAGGGGGTAGCGCGACAGCGATGGGGTTGGGGGTTGCCGGAGAAGACAATCGGAAAGGAGGCACCGGGGTTTGGTCGGGATCGGATGAAGATGGAGATGTCAAATCTGATCACCTCCTTCTCTTCTTCTTCTTCTTCTTCAGTTAGCCTAGATCTGGTTAGGCTCTGATACTATATTGAAAACAGATTTTGGGAATAATATTTTTTCCTTATTCACTTATTATTTACTGTATACATCTATATATAAGGATTACATTCTTAGAGGAGAAGAAAGGAGATTGAGAGAAGATTAAGGGGTGAGAGATTTGGAGAATTTCATATAGATTAGGAAACAGAATATACACATTAGCACTTACTATATTTTAACATCTAGTACTAAGATTGAAGTGTTACAATAGTGGAAAGAACATAAAAATCTTTTTCTTATTCTTTCACATAAAGTTAGAGATCTACTAACTCCTCATGTCTCTACAGTTGCTTCAGAAAGTATTTTTTCTCCAAGTGGTGGGTATCTAACAGATTACAAGAATCACTTGAAGTTGGATTCGTTGGACATGCTCGTTTGCACCAAATATTGGATGAAGGCTGAAGACATGACACAAGAAAAAGCGGTTGACACCTCAAAGAGTGGAAGCAACTCGCCTAAAGATCAACAATAAGAGTAGGAAATTTAGGGCGATGAGATCCTAGGTTTAGGTTAAGTAGAGGTGCATGACAATAGTCTAATATCTTTTTTTTCAATTTAACTCTAGTTTTTTTCGGATTCTAAATTATCCCTTTAAATTTGTTATTAAATAAATTTGGGCCCATCCTGGCCCAGTCGACCCCAATGCCAGCCCCAGTAGCACACCAAGATTAACAGTACCTTTTACTTGATTAAAGATTAACCAGATGTTAAAAAAAACTACTATTGATGATTTGATTGACAATGAGTACAACCTTGTACTTCAGTATTATATTTACTTTATCGATACTAGCCATGATCTGAGCAATCATCTACAGTGTACATCAGCAGAATTTCATATAATCGTGGACGTATAAATTTTGGATGTAAATATGTGCACATCCACCTTAGATGGGGCCCACGAGGTGGATTGAGCGCATCGTCAATTCATCATAGAGACAAGGGGAAAAGAGGCATGCTAAGGCCAGGCAATGACGAGTTGTGAACCCCAAAAATCTCCGCCGTTCAACGGTGGCCAAGATCGAGACTTGACCAAAAAATCAATGGTTAAAAGGGCCTTCACGTGGTGGAATTGCACCCAGAGCCACAAATGGCAAGTCTCGCAGACCCAGTTCCCTCCCTTCAAAACCTTACCACTCTCAAAGCCCAAAATGGAAGTCAAACCCTAGATAATATGGATGAGACGCTAAGAGAGGAGCAGGAGGCAGAGAGAGGAAGACCCAGAGCTGAAAATAGATAGATACCCAACATATCCATGGGTCAAAGCAGCTTAAAGGTGGCAACTTTGGGCAAAGCTCTCCAACAGAGGGGGACTATTTTGGGGAAGAAGACGAAAGTGGGTGCTATCGAAACCAGGGAGCAGGTCCCAATCGAGCAAAGAGGAAAATTTTGGGAATTCGAACAGGAAAGGGAGGGAAAGAGCACAGAAGAAGCGCTCTGCTTTGGTTCTACGGAGCACGGATCGACTGTGTCGCCCCCCAGAAAGGCTATGAGGTCTATCGAGGGTCCCTACAAGCTTAAGGAAATTTTTGGGGAAGCTGAATAGGAGAAGGAGGAAAAGAGAACGAAAGAGGCGCTCTGTTTTGGTGCTTCTTCGTCAAAGGGTTTCGAGGATAAGGGACAGAGGAGCGCTTCGGTTGTTGAGCTAACCTCAGTGCGTTGCCATCCAATGTCGAAGTGACAGTTGTCCCACTCACGTGTGACACGCATGAGAGGGCAGCAGAGCTGGTCGAACGGAGCGTTGGGCCCAATGAGGGGCCCACCTATGAGTCATCGCTCAATTTGTATAAGCCCAGTGGTGTACTCAATGTGCATAAGCTCAATTTTTATAATGGTTTGGCCGAAGTTGGGCCTAAAGAGGGGCACAACTTTGGGCCTGAAGAAGTGGGGCACAATGGAGTACTCAATTTATTGAAGAGTCCCGTGTGTACTAGTTCCCCAATAACTGTATTTGTGAGGGTGCCCAATTCCATACTAGAGATCCACAGTGAGGAGGAGGATCGAGATGCTATGTTAAATCTCGAAGATGATTTAGTCTACTCTGAGGAGGAGTCTTCGGGATCAGAGGAGATTGCTGACAGTGCCCTGAATATGTCACAGAGTTTATCCCCTCCACCTTACCTACCTCATTAATGACCCCCCCCCCCCCCGCGTCCAAGAGGGCTATTGAGGAGTCCTTGGACGATTATCTAGAGATTGCAGCAGTGGCTAAATCTGTTAAGACAAACGGTGGAGGTACGCGTTCCTTCCTAGCATCTATTTCTAATTTCATGCCTGACTCTGAGATTTTTAGTCTAGCCGAAACCTGTGGTCTTGCGGTAAACGAAAATGATATGAATGCTTTCCTCCTAAATAAGATTAGGGGGTGGGAGAGCGATAGAGTTAATCTCATGTCAAACTCGGCCGTCAAAGCGAGTCATGGTCCCAACGCTAGTTATAATTAATGAAGGCTCTGTTCTGGAACGTTAGGGGCCTAGGCAGGCGAGGGAAACGGGAAATGGTTAAGGATGTCATCGCTAAATTGAAAGTTCACATCGTTGGTTTGCAGGAGACCAAACTGTCCCATAACTCTAGACTTGGTAGACTAGGGGAGTCTCACATCTCAGAATGGAAATGTTGCCCTTCTGTTGGGGCATCTGGGGGTATTACCTTAGGGTTTAACCCAGAGTTTTTTCTTTGTCTAGACGTACTCCAAGGGCAATTCTCGTTGTCGATATTGCTTCAACGAAAATCTGACCTGTGGACCCAGGTTATTACGGTGGTATATGGTCCACACACTTCTCCAGCTAGGCTGGAATTCTGGACCAAACTACGATTGATTGGGCGCACCCCTGGGTCGTGGGGGGAGATTTTAACATCACCCGGTTTACTTCGGAACACAAGGGCAGAGGATCGAGTGACACTGATAGGGAAACATTTAATGATGTTATAGCGGACCTGGAATTGGTTGACATTCCCATCACTAATAGGCTTTTCACCTGGTCAAACATGCAAACATAGCCCATTTTAGCTAAGCTTGATAGGGTACTGGTCTCCGCGGAATGGGAGGCCAAATTCCCTTTAGCATGGGCCAAATCCCTCCCGAAACCAACATCAGATCATGTCCCTATTTTTCTTTCCACCGGAGAAGGGCATCCGAGGAAATCCCCCAAGTTCAGATTTGAGAAAGCGTGGCTGGAAACCCAAGGCTTCCACCACATGGTATACGACAATTGGTCCCGCCCAACAAGAGGGGGGGAAGCTACCGCAATCTGGTGCGAAAAAATTAGAAGACTGCGTGCCAGACTCAGGAAATGGAACCGGGCCAGATTTGCACTAATCTGGAGAGCAAAAGAATTCCTCCTTGAAGATATTGAGGAGCTACAAAAGGCGGAGGAAACTAGGATCCTGGTACAAGAGGAGCGGAATAGATTACTGCAGCTTCGACAAGACATCGACCAATTCTATAGACTTGAAGAATTCAAATGGCAACAGCGATCCAGAATTTCGTGGCTCAAAGAAGGAGACGCGAATGCAGCTTTCTTCCACCGTATAGCCAGTGCCCGGCATAGATCTAATCTCATCCATTCGATCCAATCAGCGACTGGAAATATACTGTAACCCCTGTTTCCGGTTGTACGGATTTTCCTTGTATCTTATGGTGTTCTCTTTTCTATTTTAATGTATTTTGGGTCTTGGACTTGTTGTGGGCCTTCTATTGCAATTTATTGTATTATTGTTATTATTATTACTATCCTTGTTATCTGTTGTTAGCCCAATCTATTTCCAAGCCCATACTATTATCTACCCAAACTCATCTCCTTATTGGATCCTAAAACCAAATCCTAGTCTACCTAAACCCACAAACCCATATTCCCCCTAACAACCAACCCAGATCTCCTCAACTGCACAATCCCCGTTATCTCCCAACCCCATACTATCTCCAACTACCCATTACTCTATTTATTATTTTATTAAACTCTCTCTCTCTCTCTCTTTCTCTCTCTCTCTCTCTCTTCACCTTCCCCGTTACTCTCTCTCTCCCTCTTCTATTTTTCCAACAGAAACAGAGAACCCAACCGAACCGGAGCCTCAACTTCCTCTTTCAACTCACCACTCCACCGCAAGCCTCCTCAATGGCCTTGCCACCATCGACCCCACGTCCTCCCTCCAATGCCATTGCAACCCCAT
This sequence comes from Hemerocallis citrina, assembly GCA_017893485.1. Taxonomy (NCBI): domain Eukaryota; kingdom Viridiplantae; phylum Streptophyta; class Magnoliopsida; order Asparagales; family Asphodelaceae; genus Hemerocallis; species Hemerocallis citrina. The sequence continues at coordinate 26,562,897 of CM030362.1, read as the reverse complement.
CGTCATCCTCTACATCCTTGTCGAGCCACCTCGATGCCACTGATCCTCTGCCTGCAACCCCAAGACCCACCGCTACATCTCCATCCACTGCCTTCTTCCTCCTTATCGAGCGACCCCAACTCCTCGTCTTCCTCCTCCGCCAACTCTGCCATTGCCGAAGTCAAAAGCTTCACCTCCATCGCCCCCATCTTCCTCCCGGTCGCCTGCCTCCATTGTCGCACCCCCGAAACCCGTCGCTGCTCCTCCTCATCCCCGTCGAGCCGCCATTGCCATCGCCTCGCTTCACTCCGTCGAAGACCCATCGAGCCCCGACCTCCTCTTTTTTTTCCGAAAACAAAGTTCGCTCTCGTCGAAACCTCACCGTTGCCATCGCTTCCCGACCGCAGCGCCGCCGTCAGTGCTGCCGCCTCGCCGTCGTCCCGAGCTCAGCCAACATCTCTGTTCCCCCGCGCTCTTTCTCCCTCTCTATCGTAGTGAAGAAGGATACGAAGGGTGAGCGGCTATTTTTGCTGTTTGGTGTTTATTGGGATCCGATCTTGGCTGTGTGTGTGCTGTTCTGTGTGTGCTTGGGATCCGCTGTTGGAATTGTGTACTGTTGGATCTGGAGTTGCTGTGTTTTGCTATTGTGGGATCTTGTGTGGTTTCGCTATTTGTCGTTGCACGTAGCTCACACATGTCTTGGATCGTCGCCCGGGATTCTAATCACGTAATTCTAGTTATTCGAATCTCTCTCACAAAAGGCAAGTCCACTTGAACTCAGTTTATTTTTCTAGTTCAAGATTATTGATCTCCTCCGCAAGTAATTCTCTTTCGATTATCGTATATTGCTTGTGTAGTTTCCATTGGGGATATCGAGGGTGTTGATTCTTGATTTTGATGATCACAACACAATGCAACATGTGTCTTTATTATGCAGCTTACATTAAAATGCAGAGACTAAAGACAATTCTAGCTGAACAAACAAACAAGCTTAAACAGATACAGATGAAGAAGACAAGGATCAAGTTTCAAACTCAAGACTCAAAACTTCTAGCTCAAATGTGTTGTCTTGTAAACATTGTATTTTTTGTTGAGTCTTAGTATGATGTAAAGCCTTGTCAACACACACACACACACATACTCAAAATTTTCATAATGTGTGTCTCTTAAAAACCCCCAAAAATAAGTCAAAACAGTTTGAACAATTTTAACTTTTAAGTACCAGTCGACTTAAGCTTTTGCCAGTCGACTGATAAGTACAAAACTGTTTAAAATTATTCAAACTCTGATCAGTCGACTCATATGGCAACCCAGTCGACTGTTCGAGAGTTTTTGACCGTTTTCTGATTTTCAAAAACGAACTTTTTCAAACTCAAACGGTCTGATCCGTTGGTTGACAGTTATGTAACTGCTTCCCAACGTTCAGAAGATCAAAACTCTTTATATAGAGTTTCTTATCTCACAAAAAAACTTCACTTGATTTTTTTACATACACCCGAGCACTCTTGAGAAAAACAATTTTAAGTGATTTTCTGTGAAGAACAAAGCTTTAAAGTTCACACACTTTGGTTCTCTACATTCAGTCCAGTATAGCATTGAATTCGCTTTGGACTGAGTATAGAAGTCAACCTATTCTTTTAGCCACGTGCATCAACACATACAACAACAAGGCTATAGGTTGATTGTAAAATTCCTCTTGTACTCTTGCTCTCGGTTGGAGAGTGTGTTTGACTCTTGGTTGTAGAGTCGGTGTCTTTTCACTCTTGGTTGTAGAGTGGGTCTGCTTTCTCTGGTTGAGAGAAAGGACTACGGGTTAGACAAGGTTGTTGTCGTAACGCCGTAGGGTATTCTTGTAATTTTTCAAGAATAGTGGAAATCTCAAGTGGGTTGCTTGGGGACTGGATGTAGGTCGGGAGGACCGAACCAGGATATATCTTGTGTACTCTGTGATTGATTATCTTGTGATTGCATTTACTTTTGTTAATTTAAGTTCTGCAAAACTTGTCTGGCCAGTCGACTCAGCTTCGTATCAGTCAACTGATCAGTCTCGTATTAGTTATTCTCTTAGTCTCATCAGTCGCCTGCCTTATCATTAAGTCGACTGCATCGAGAGTGTAAAATTTCCTTTATTTTGGCTATATCAGTCGACTGGTTCACCACTAAGTCGACTGTGCCGAGAGAAATTATTTATTCCGCAATTTAATTTTGATAAACACTATTCACCCCCCCTCTAGTGTTTGTTGCTTAGCCTACAGGATCCAACACTTGGTATCAGAGCAAGGTTACAGGCTATGGCAACTACTTCAAACACAAATCAGTACCATGAAGGGCAATCTACACAACGGCCGCCACTATTTGATGGAACGAACTACAACTATTGGAAGTGCCGAATGCGAATCTATCTCCAATCAATCAACTACGAGATATGGCAAATGACAGAGACGGAATATACTGCCCCTACCATTCCATATGCACAATGGAATGATGATCAAAAGAGTCAGACTATGAACAATGCCAAAGCAATGAATGCTCTATTTTGTGCACTAACAAAGGAAGAATTCAACCGTGTATCCAATGCTACAACTGCATATCAAATTTGGCATACACTCGAGGTAACACATGAAGGAACAAATAAAGTAAAGGAGTCTAAAATTTCTGTTCTTGTCCACAGGTTTGAGATGTTCAGAATGAAGGACAATGAGACTGTGTCTGAGATGATTACAAGATTCACAGACATCACAAATTCTCTTGTGGCACTTGGAAAGACTTATACCCAAGCAGAGATGGTCAGAAAAGTTCTACGAGCACTCACTCCAGAATGGGAGAAGAAAACCACAGCAATAGAAGAGGCGAATGATTTATCAACACTTACTCTCGAGAATCTTGTTGGTAATCTCATGGCATATGAGGTCCAACTTGAAGATCGAAAGAAAGATACTGAATCACAACAAGCAAAGAAAAAATCATTGGCTTTTAAAGCAATGACAGACTCAGAAGATGATGAAGAAGATGAAGAAGAAATAGCAATGTTCACTCGGAAGTTCAAGAAGTTCTTAAAGAAGGGTAAGTTTCATTCCAAAATTAAAGATTCTAATGACCCTCCTACATGTTTCAGGTACAATAAAATAGGTCACATGAAGAAAGATTGTCCCTTGGAAAATGCAAAGAACAAGGGAAAAACATCCAACTTCAAGAAGGACAAATATCCAAAGAACAAATTTGCCAAGAACAAAAAGGCGTATCAAGCCACATGGGATGATAGTGATTCATCTTCCGAAGAAGAAACAGATGAAAATAACGAAGTGGCAAATGTATGCTTTATGGCTGCACAACAAGAGCATGTACCCAAGAAAGAACGCTGGATATTAGACAGCGGATGTTCAAAACACATGACAGGGCATGCCAACTTACTATCCACCATTCAAAATATAGATGGAGGAACCGTCACCTTTGGAGATAACAACAAAGGCAAAGTCATCGGTATTGGCATGGTCGGTAAAATATCTAACCCTATTATAGAAAATGTGCTTTTAGTTAATGGTTTAAAGCATAATCTCTTAAGTATTAGTCAATTGTGTGATAAAGGTTTTAAAATAGTTTTTGAAAAAGATGCATGCTTAATTTATGATTCTACTATGCAAAATATTATTTTTCAAGGCTTTCGTAAAAACAATATTTATGAATTATGTTTGAATGCAATTGATTTTTCAAATGATTTTTGTTTGATAGCCTCTAACAATGAATCTTGGTTATGGCATAGAAGATTTGGACATGTGAACATGAAAAATCTCTCAAAATTATCTAAATATAACCTAGTTAAAGGACTGCCAAAACTATCCTTTAAAAAGGATAAGTTATGTGATGCATGTCAACTAGGAAAACAAATCAAATCCACTTTTAAAACAAAAGACGTAATCTCTACTAGTAGGCCACTTGAATTAATTCATATGGATTTATTTGGTCCTACTAGAGTTGCTTCTTTAAATAAAAGTAGATATGTGTTTGTTTTAGTAGATGATTTTTCAAGATTCACTTGGACATTCTTTTTAAAACATAAAAATGATGCTTTTGAAGAATTTGCACATTTTTGTAAACGTGTTCAAAATCAAAAATCTCTAACCATAGTCACTATTAGAAGTGATCATGGTGGAGAATTTGAAAATGAAACATTTACAGAATATTGCAACAAGAATGGTATAACACATTCATTTGCATTTCCTAGAGCTTCACCACAAAATAGAGTGGTTGAAAGGAAAAATAGGACTTTGCAAAAATGCGCACGTACTATGCTTGTTGAAAGCAATCTACCAAAGCATTTTTGGGCTGAAGCTGTTGCTACAGCTTGTTATGTTTTGAATAGAATTCTTCTAAGACCAAAACTAAAGAAGACTTGTTACGAGTTATTTTTTAATAAAATTCCTAAAGTCTCTTACTTTAAGATATTTGGTTGCAAGTGTTTTATTCTAAACACAAAAGATAATTTAGACAAATTTGATCCTAGATCTAATGAGGCTATCTTTTTAGGATACTCAAATAGGAGTAAGGCATATAGAATTTTTAATAAGTCTACAATGACTATTGAAGAATCCATGCATGTTACATTCGATGAATCCTTACCTTCATCAACATTAAATAAGGATGATGAAACTGATTTATCACCTTTAGATAATGTGATTACATCCTTAGATCAAACTAATCTATCTGATAAGTCGACTGATAAGGTCTCCAAGTCGACTGACTTAAAGCAGTCGACTGAAGAACAAGTCAAGTCGACTGATCCGATTGAGATATCTTCAACTTTACCAAAGTCATTTGTTGAAGTTAAAGATCATCCTCATGACTTAATAATTGGTGACATCTCCCATGGTATTCAGACATGTTCACATATTAATATGATCTCTCATACAGCATTCTTGTCGGATTTTGAACCGAAAAATATACAAGAAACTTGTGAGAATGAATATTGGATGAATGCCATGCAAGATGAACTAAACCAATTTATAAGGAATGATGTATGGGATTTAGTTCCTAGACCTCCTGATCAGACTATCATTGGTACCAAATGGATATTCAAGAATAAGTTAGATGAATCAGGACAAGTTGTAAGGAACAAGGCTAGATTAGTTGCCCAAGGATATAATCAAGAAGAAGGTATAGATTTTGATGAAACATATGCTCCTATTGCTAGACTAGAATCTATTCGTATTTTATTATCTTTTGCCTGCTTTATGAATTTTATACTTTATCAAATGGATGTGAAAAGTGCCTTTCTTAATGGGTTTATTAAGGAAAATGTTTATGTTAAACAACCACCAGGTTTTGAACATGAACAATTTCCAGATCATGTTTATAAATTGAAAAAGGCTTTATACGGTCTTAAACAAGCACCTCGTGCTTGGTATGATCGTCTAAAAACTTTTCTTTTAGAAACAGGATTCGAAATAGGTAAAGTAGACACTACTTTGTTTATCAAAAGAGTTGAGAATGATATCTTAATCATACAAATATATGTTGATGATATAATCTTTGGTTCTACAAATAATAATCTATGTCAAGAATTTGCTAATACCATGAAAAATGAATTTGAGATGAGTCACATGGGTGAACTCAATTATTTCCTTGGATTGCAAATTAAACAATCTTTAAATGGCATATTTATCAATCAAGGGAAATATGCAAAGGAATTACTCAAACGTTTTCACATGGATAGTACTAGTAGTAAATCCACACCTATGGCTACTACTACTACTCTTGACAAAGATTTATTAGGTAAGAGTGTTGATCAAAAACTCTATCGAGGTATGATTGGTTCACTCTTATATATTACTGCAAGTAGACCAGATATTATGTTCAGCGTATGTTTATGTGCTAGATATCAATCTAGTCCTAAAGAATCTCATTTAAAAGCAGTGAAACGAATTTTAAGATATATTAAAGGCACATCTGAATATGGTTTATTTTATCCATGCACCGATAACTTTCAACTTTTGTCTTATAGCGATGCCGATTTTGCTGGAAGCAAAACTGATCGCAAGAGTACTAGTGGTACATGTCACTTTTTGGGACATTCCCTAGTATCTTGGTGCAGTAAAAAGCAAAACTCTGTATCCCTATCAACCACAGAAGCTGAATATATCGCTGCAAGTTTGGCATGTGCACAAATTTTATGGATGAAACAAACCTTGTTAGATTATGGTATTTCATTTGAGAAACCCTCAATTATGTGTGATAATACCAGTGCAATTAATCTATCTAAAAATCCGATTCAACATTCACGTACGAAACATATTGATATTCGACATCATTTTCTACGTGATCATGTTTTAAAAGGAGATATTTCTTTAGACTTTATCTCTACTGATAAACAAGTAGCAGATATATTTACCAAACCCCTTAAAGAAGATACTTTCATTAAGTTAAGAAGAGAACTTGGAATTTGTGATTTTATTGATACTTGTTGAACTTGGTTTCTGTTAAGTCGACTATCTTTGTGTATAAGTCGACTGAACTGCCTTTTAAAACATATACATTTTTTATTTTCTAACCAGTCGCCTGGTTCATAGACCAGTCGACTGATTAATAGATATATCTATTTTATGCTCTTCTCGACTCAGTCGACTGATCATCCCTACCAGTCGACTGTCGCGAGATAAACTGTCTTCAGCGAGTCTTCATCAAAAATTTTGAGATAAAACCCTTCGATTCCTCACCCGTGACTTCGGATCTCAGCCGTTGATATCTTTACATTGAATCTGAGCCGTCTATTCTCAGTTAAAACCACATCTTACCAGCCACTCTCTTTCACTTCTACCGATTCCAATTTACCCCCAATTTGCAAACCCTAAGGCAAGAGAAGAAGAAGAAGAAGCTCCAATCCGACTGATTTCAAGTCGACTACTGTTTGCATTTGTCTCTCTTCCATCTTGGTAACATCTCCTCTTCTTGTTTCCTTTCAAAACCTTAATGGCACCCAAGAGATCAAAAAGAACTCATGAGGGTACATCCTCTTCCCAAGAGTATACCCAATACCTCTTAAGTCCCGATCTTCTTGATCGATGGTATCTATTTTGCACCATTCAAATCTTCCCTGGAAGATTTGTCAATTTTAATGACTTAGATCGTTTTAATCTTACTCCTCTCTTTCAAAACTGTAGCCTTTATGAATTCCTATCTCTATCCAACCAACCCAATTACTACCCACAACTCATATATTTGTTTTATACAAATATGAAAGTTGTTCAAAAACCTAATGGGGAAGTTTTAATCCGATCGTCTGTGAAAAATCAGAAAATGACTTTAACACCGACTAGGATTAATGCTATGTTGGGTATAGATGATGGTGGACTGCATCTTGATGATGTTATTCTAGATGATGCCTCAATATTATCTAGAATTCTCATACCAAATTCTCAACTTCCTATGACTAGTAGAAATCTAAAACCAATTGCAAAGCTTGTCGGTAGAATATTAGCTTATAACATCCTACCTAAAAAGGGAAGTTATGATCAATATTCTATTGAATTACAAAAAGCTATTTATGCAATTTTTGGTAGAATTGCTATTGATTGGGGTCAAGTTATATTTTCCAAACTTTCTCAAGACCACACTCATTTTCTACCTTTTGGAGGTTTCCTTACTAGAGTCTTTCTTTCTTTTGGAGTTGATCTAGATTCTGAGACAAATGTAGTCTCTCGATATGACTGTTTCGATCGTGCTAGTTTGGCACGAATGAAACTTCTTGATGCTCCTACTCGCTCACCTCCTAGGTCTCCTCCAATGTCCCAAGCTCCTTTAGGTTCAACTTCTAGACCTAGAGCCCCTCAACCTTCTACTTCTACTGATCCACCTCTCCCTCAAGCCAATTATGATGATACAAGAACCATGTACGACTGTGTGTCATACCTAATGAACCATTCCGTCACTGTTGATAGATATCTTTCTTCTCTTGGTTCCAAAATAGACCAAGTTGGTTCTGAGGTAGCCCATCTCACTCATCTCTTCACTAATCAATTTACTAATCCTTCTCAAGATGAAGATGAAGACTCTGACGAAGATGATGATTGAAGATTTTTCACTTTTTATGTATTTGCTCTTATCTTTCAAATGGATTTCCTTTCTATGTATTAAACTTTCTTTTTAAATGCATTATCTTGTTATCTTATGTTTTTTTGATGATTCCAAAGGGGGAGAGATAGTTTCTGTGTTATGTGTTATTATTTGTGCGTTCTGTGTTTTTCTGTGTTATGTTATGTTTTATCTGTGAAATGTTTTATCTGTGAAACAACTGTTCAGTATTATCTTTCTGGTCAGTCGACTTAACATAGAATATAGTCGACTGATACTAGCCATGAAAAATGCTGCATCGATGATATAATGTATGCAGGTTCTGCTCAGTCGCCTGATCTATTCTCCAGTCGACTGATACATTCTGTACATCAGAATTTTTTTATGCATATTGTGTTTTTCATAGGGGGAGTTTTTAAAGCTTATTTGTCTGTTTATAAACTGTTAAACAGCTATTGTGTTGTCATCATCAAAAAGGGGGAGAATGTTGATTCTTGATTTTGATGATCACAACACAATGCAACATGTGTCTTTATTATGCAACTTACATTAAAATGCAGAGACTAAAGACAATTCTAGCTGAACAAACAAACAAGCTTAAACAGATACAGATGAAGAAGACAAGGATCAAGTTTCAAACTCAAGACTCAAGACTTCTAGCTCAAATGTGTTGTCTTGTAAACATTGTATTTTTTGTTGAGTCTTAGTATGATGTAAAGCCTTGTCAACACACACACACACACACATACTCAAAATTTTCATAATGTGTGTCTCTTAAAAACCCCCAAAATAAGTCAAAACAGTTTGAACAATTTTAACTTTTAAGTACCAGTCGACTTAAGCTTTTGCCAGTCGACTGATAAGTACAAAACTGTTTAAAATTATTCAAACTCTGATCAGTCGACTCATATGGCAACCCAGTCGACTGTTCGAGAGTTTTTGACCGTTTTCTGATTTTCAAAAACGAACTTTTTCAAACTCAAACGGTCTGATCCGTTGGTTGACAGTTATGTAACTGCTTCCCAACGTTCAGAAGATCAAAACTCTTTATATAGAGTTTCTTATCTCACAAAAAAACTTCACTTGATTTTTTTTACATACACCCGAGCACTCTTGAGAAAAACAATTTTAAGTGATTTTCTGTGAAGAACAAAGCTTTAAAGTTCACACACTTTGGTTCTCTACATTCAGTCCAGTATAGCATTGAATTCGCTTTGGACTGAGTATAGAAGTCAATCTATTCTTTTAGCCACGTGCATCAACACATACAACAACAAGGCTATAGGTTGATTGTAAAATTCCTCTTGTACTCTTGCTCTCAGTTGGAGAGTGTGTTTGACTCTTGGTTGTAGAGTCGGTGTCTTTTCACTCTTGGTTGTAGAGTGGGTCTGCTTTCTCTGGTTGAGAGAAAGGACTACGGGTTAGACAAGGTTGTTGTCGTAACGCCGTAGGGTATTCTTGTAATTTTTCAAGAATAGTGGAAATCTCAAGTGGGTTGCTTGGGGACTGGATGTAGGTCGGGAGGACCGAACCAGGATATATCTTGTGTACTCTGTGATTGATTATCTTGTGATTGCATTTACTTTTATTAATTTAAGTTCTGCAAAACTTGTCTGGCCAGTCGACTCAGCTTCGTATCAGTCGACTGATCAGTCTCGTATTAGTTATTCTCTTAGTCTCATCAGTCGCCTGCCTTATCATTAAGTCGACTGCATCGAGAGTGTAAAATTTCCTTTATTTTGGCTATATCAGTCGACTGGTTCACCACTAAGTCGACTGTGCCGAGAGAAATTATTTATTCCGCAATTTAATTTTGATAAACATTATTCACCCCCCTCTAGTGTTTGTTGCTTAGCCTACAGGATCCAACAGAGGGTTTACACGAGCTAACCCGAAGTATCCTTGACTCGTACCAATATCCATTGATTCAAATCCAAACTTGCATGCACACACGACATGAACAAATTGACTAGAACTTGCATATGAGAAATACATAATGATATGAATACATGTTGATTAATTGAGATCTCGTGATTGAATCGTAACATGATAATCTTGCCTTGTATACAGTAGAATTTCATCTCAACTTGCTTTACCTTAATGTTAATGTATTTCATGATAACAAGAACATGGTGATTATTCACTATGATAAATATCTATGATGATTTTTATTATGTCTTACTGCCTATTCTGTTTTGTACTGAGATTTCGACCCTATTACAATAGGAATCAAACAAAATCATAAAAAAGAGAATTGTAGCCTAATGAATCTAGTTTCCAGACAACTTGACAGAACTAAATTCCGAGCTGTGAGCTGTGAGATATCGCAGTTTTAGTCACTGCTGGTCTGTACTTTCCAGATTGTAAATTAATGAAATATCGACACAACTTTCAGTTGAAACACCATGATAACAGTAGTGTAATGACTTGAAACTCTCCAGAAACTTATTAGACATACTTAGGATCCATTCCTAATTTTTGTAGATTTTTATATCGATTTTACACCTAGTTTCCACCCATAAAGTTTTGACCGTAAGTTGCCTCCAGAATAATTAACCTGTAAAAATTAGGATGATTGACCTAGTTACAGTCAGAATCAACTAAAACTTATTAAATATGAATTGTAGCCCTGGATGTCTAGTTTACTTTACCTTTGACGAAATAGAATTCCGAGATATAGTTTATAAGTTACTACAGTTTTAGTACTATTGTGTCTGCTCTTTTCAGATTTACAATTACTTGTATTTTATCATGCATTGTATCATTCTATTGCATTCTTAGCATTGCCTTAATACTCGTATACACACTTGCATGACCATGAATGAAATAATAAAATATTAAACAAGCCGTGGTTAATAAGGGTTGACTTAGTAGTGAATAATCGCAGAAAATGTACTCGGTAGGGTCCTTATTGTGTACTTGTACTATTGACATGGAAGGTGGAGAATTACTTGTGAACTTGTTATCTTGTTATCTTGTTATCTTGTTACACCGAGTACACACTCTGTAGATCCCACCACTGTGTCTAAAACGTACACTATTTTGCATGCACCGAACCTGTGGTATGGAATGTAGTAGTACGTGCACTAGGTAGGAAAATAAAATGTTAATAAACCTAAGTTGACACTTGTACACCAGACCATTATTTATTGAATTCTTTATTGCTTTTGGACTTTGATCTTGCTTCATATTTCTTGACGTACCATTTTTCCTTACTTTTTGCTTTTCACTACTTGCTGTCCATATGCTCACATGGCCCCGATAGGAAATCTTGGGGATTGGAAAAAAATGGCAATTTCTGTTCGTTCCCTTTATAGCCACATTCACTTTAGAGGATGTACCCCGAATTGGTCGGGTGTGTTTGAAAGGCAAAAGCACCGCTAAAAGTTAAAGTTTTCCTATAGTTGGTGTTGAATGACGCAATATTGACTAGAGAGAATCTTTCTAAACGTCAACCGAACTTGGACATTACCTGTGGGTTCTGCAATGCTGTCCCTGAAACTAGAAACCATCTGTTTCTAGAATGTCCCAGGAGCAAAGCAGTCCTTGTGGAGGTACTTAGCACCTTGGGGACACACGAATACCCTAGTAAGTACGAGGACCTGTGGATAGGACCAAAGTTCGCTACCAGAGACGAGCTATGAGAGAAGCTTGGTTTATTGCTATTGCTGCAACGACCTGGGATCTTTGGCTAGACAGAAATAACTATTATTTCTGTGGGACACGTAATAGTATTTCTAATAATTTAACTTACATCATGCATCTTATTTCCTTTTGAACAATTATTGCCGCAGCAGGTCCTGGGAGAAGGATTGCGAGCATCTTCCAGGTAGAGGAGTACGAGGATGATGAGGTCGAGATTGGACCGACGCTAGACTGAGGGACGTGCCCGGTCTGTTCGATAGCTACTGTTGTTTGATCCCCACCACCCCAGAATTTTGTTGGGGGGAGTAGATGCTTCTATGTACAATGTTTGTTGAGGCATGTATGTATTGTACCTTATTTTGCCCCACCCCCCATGTTTGGGGTGGTTTGATGTACTTTTGGTTATTGTAGGTTTATGTACTTGGCTCAGTACTCTGTGTTTATTTTATTAACTCCTTATTAATAAAACAGGTTGGCCATTATCCACCTTTTTCTTAAGAAAAAAATATGTGCACATCTCAGTGTCTAATTTATCTACAATTATGGTTGTGTATATTGAGAATAGTTTTGTAGTTTCAATTCATTCACAGGGCACACTTGCCATCTTCATTGGTTCGTAAACTTACAAAAGGAAATAAAAAATCCCTTATCTAACAATGTACCCTAGGCTTATTGATTAATATATTTTGATGGCTGGAGCTTTTTGGCTCTATCCGATATATCAAAAAAAAAAAAAAAAAACAATGTACCCTAGGCCAACCGTACAAAGCATTTCACTTATTCAATAGTCTATACTACTATATATAAAACTATATATAAAAGCAGAAAGTCAATTTGGTTAAACTTAAGCTATTTCTAACATCATGTATTTCATCGTGTATGAAAAATTAGGTGAAAAGAAACATATATATATATATATATATATATATATATATATATATATATATATAGTAAGTCTATTAAAAGCTGGGAAGCTGAGATTCTTAACTAGAGCTGAGATTCTCAGCCGTTCGATTGCGATCCGATGGTCAAGATTTGATCCGGCTATCAATAGATATGTTGAAGGGCAAAATAGTCATTTCTCAGCTCTCCTCTTTCTCATCTGAGCTTACAATCTCCCGTTCTCTCTCTTTCTCTCCTTTCACAAATCCGAAGAAACCCCCCCCCCCCCCGCCCCAATCAAAAACCCTAGCTTCGAAGGCCCATCTGACCTCTCGTTCTCTCTCTCTCTTCGATGCGTTGCTGTATGTCTCCCGTTCTCTCTCTCTTCGATGCGTCGCCCATCTCAGTTCCCGAGCATTTCGATGCTAGGGTTTTTGATTTGGGTCCATTTTAATGGCAAATGGAGTGTTGGGGTTTTGAGGGGTTTGGCTGCGTGATATCTCTCTCTCTCTTCGATGCATCGCTAATCTCTCTCGTTCTCTCTATCACTTTCGAAGCTAGGGTTTTTGGTTTTTGATTTTGGTCCATTGATGGGTTTGGCTGCTATCGAAACCCACCCATTCGAAACCCTAACTCCACCTTTCTTCTCCACCCCGACATCTTCGAATCAGGTATAATTTTGTGATCTTTTTTTTTCCCAAATTTTTTTTCAAATCCCTTATTTTGTAAATTAATTGCTTGCTTTGAAAATTAATTTGTCAGGTAATGTTTGCATCTCAAGAATAGTGTGTGGAATAAGATGATCAGCTACAATATGTCAGGGAAGTATTCGAATCCCATTTATCCATTATGGGGTTTGGTCTTTCTATATTTTAGGTTTGACTATTGATAGTTCGATTGGTGGTGGTTCACGGTGTGAAACAAATCGGTATCATTCTATTTTATGTTTGGTTTACTGTTAACCATGACTTTATTATGCTATAGTAGTCTACTGGTCTGTTATATTCATGTGATTGTGAGTTTGCTTCCTCGTTGGATAACTTGGATTCTAGTTTTACAAGTGATGATGAGATGGATTATGTTTCTGAAGTTGCACACTATGAATTATTTATTTAATGATTTGTAGGAGTGACTAGTGATGAATTATTCCTATCTGAGCTTTATTTTTCCTCGTTGGTTATAAGTGATGATGAGATGGATTATGTTTCTGAAGTTGCACACTATGAATTAATGATCAATAGGAGTGACTAGTGATGAAACAATCATGTTTGAGCTTTGCGATTGTTACTTCAAATGACAGTTTTTTCGGGAGAGCTGAGTTTTTTTGGGATTCGTCAAGGAGAGAGAGAGAGAGAACGGGAGAGTAGCTCAGATGAGAAAGATCTGAGCTTAGAAATGACTGTTTTGCCCTTCAACATACCAGCTCTCGATACTTGAATTTGTCAAAATTTGACTTTGAGTATACTTGAATAGTTTGTTTTGCATTAGTAGCAAGCAATTTTCCCTTATTTTTTAAAAGTGATGATGAGATGGATTATGTTTATGAAGTTGCACAATATGATTCTTTTATGATTTAATTAAAGATTTAGTGAAGTGATTAGTGATGAAATAATCCTATCTGAGCTTTATGATTGATTGTTTGTTTTGTTGCTAACTCCTTATGATCAAAATAATTTTTTCAGCTTGTTGTATTTATGTTTGATTATTTATCTATCATATTCTAGTTGGCATGGCACCCCAATGCAGCCCTAGTTTTGAATAGTGTGTTCTGAGCCTACTGGTTTTTTTTAATCTATATATATACATGAGTAAGTCTATTATGAGAGGAGGTCGATTGATCGTGAGAAGAGGTGGAGATGCAAAAAAAAATATTTGTTTGGTGGTTGGTGGTGTTCAGTTTTTGTTGTTCTGAGCTTACACATTTTGAACTTCATGTTCAGTTTCTGTTGTTCAATTTTCTGTTTTTCTGAGCTTCATGTTCAGTTTTTGGTGGTGTTGTTCTGATCCTCTTCATGTTTGAATTTGTTTGGTCTGGTGTCAGTCAGTTTTTTGCTAGGAGGTTTAAATGTGTTTTATTGTATTCATCATGTATGGATTGTAATGGAAATAATGGAAGTTGAAAGTTAAAACGGTTTGTGGTTACAATTGTGTTTTTAACTTTATGACTGTTCAAAGTCCTGTAGCGTATTGGCTGAAAAGGAGGACAATCGGTCTGTGGATCAAGTTAATCTTTCCCCAAAGTCTCCATGCGTAAGTTAAAGACATTCTATTTCTTATGTTTGTTTACCTGTTTCATTTCTCCATCCATGGTGTGAATTTGATCAATAATAGGTAACATTCATGTTGCTTGGGAAAAATTATTATGTCCACAATGCAAATGGCTACTAGGCTACTATTTACATCTTTCATTTCTGTTTGGTGATTCATTCTTGTCTGTCAGTTCTGAATTGATATGCATGCTCACTAATTTTAAGATCAAAACAGAAACATGCCAAGTCCAAATAACTATTTTATGTGATTCTTCGTGCTTTTCGAACCTCGAAAACCAGCTGTTTTCATGAACTGAACTATATATGCTTCAAGTTCTTTAATACTAGGCAAATTTTAGTAGAAGGTAGTCGTCGATCTTTAATGTCTT
This sequence comes from Hemerocallis citrina, assembly GCA_017893485.1. Lineage (NCBI taxonomy): Eukaryota > Viridiplantae > Streptophyta > Magnoliopsida > Asparagales > Asphodelaceae > Hemerocallis > Hemerocallis citrina. Next base: position 26,547,689 of record CM030362.1, on the reverse strand, counting down.
TGTTTCAGTTATCAACATTCACACCCTTGACAAATCTATCACTATATTGTATAAGAAATTAAGAATGCTTTTTTACTGTTGTTTTTCTTTACTTAAAAAACCTATTAGTTACAAATTTTTTTGGCATCTGTAAAAATTTGGTTTGTGTATTCCTCTAATATTTAGTGTAAAAATCCGCTTCATATACATTCTTGCTGAACCTTTTAGTTTCCTTTTGTTTCTCAACAGGTTTTGAAATGCTGAACCTTTTAGTTTCCTTTTGTTTCTCAACAGGTTTTGAAACCCTCGGAAGACCTCGAAAGACTTCTTGCTGACAAAAACTCAAGTAATAGCCCAAGTAATTGCACCATCTCCAAAATATGCCAGACCTATCATTTGGAAAAGAATGATGTTCTGAAGTACAACTAAAATTCTTAAGTGTAATTAGTTTCAGGTTCATTAGTAACGATTATTGTAACTGGAAAGTACGTTAGAGTACGTATGAGAATTGTGTATTTGGATAGTTGAGAATTTTGGGGAGCATTTCTTTTTCATTTTACGAAGCTGCTTTGTTGATTTTCTGTGGTTCATAGATGTTTTTGCCTAATGTTTTTGTTACCTTTCATCGGTAACTTCTATATGGGGTTTAAGTTTTGGCCGAAGGTGGATAATGAGCTATGAATCTTCAATGTAAGCTACAAATACCTTACTGTGCACTATAAGATGGACCGGTTGCTGTCTTTTATGTCTTTGTTCAAAATGTGTAAGCTCAGAACAACATAAATTGAACATGAAGTTCAAAATGTGCAAGCTCAGAACAACATAAACTGAACATGAAGTTCAAAATGTGTACGCTCAGAACAACATAAACTGAACATGAAGTTCAAAATGTGTAAGCTCAGAACAACATAATCTGAGCATGAAGTTCAAAATGTGTAAGCTCAGAACAACAGAAACTGAACATGAAGTTCAAATTGTGTAAGCTCAGAACAACATAAACTGAACATAAAGTTCAAAATGTGTACGCTCAGAACAACATAAATTGAACATGAAGTTCAAAATGTGTAAGCTCAGAACAACATAAACTGAACATAAAGTTCAAAATGTGTACACTCAGAACAACATAAACTGAACATGAAGTTCAAAATGTGTAAGCTCAGAACAACATAAATCTGAGTATGAAGTTCAAAATGTGTAAGCACAGAACAACAAAAACTGAACATGAACTTCAAAATGTGTAAGCTCAGAACAACATAAACTGAACATAAACTGAGCAAAAAATATAAAATATGACAAAGACAAAGTTCTGCAAGAAGCAACACTAAATACAAGAGCCATCTAACCTTCAGATTACACATTACATAAAATTTTCAAATATCTTGTTCTAACATATCAGTTAACTGCAAATGTTATTTCTATTACACATCCAGTCACCCACCATTCTTTGTTTAACATCCTACCATCCCTACTAAACACCATCACAAACTCTCAATTTAAAAATTAAAATCAACAAAAACAATTTTCAAAGAAAAATATGCCAGTACCAACAAAAGAAATGTTATATCGGTCCAGTTATTCACTTAACAACTGAGATTTGCTTCCTTTCTTTCACACAAAATTATCCACGCTACATGAAAATAAACTGCACATGGGATAGCAATGCTTCCTACAGTTGATGCACCCGTCAAGAAAGTCGCAGCTTTTATCCAGCTGCAGCAGAAAAAAACAGAAGGAAGTACTTGTGATTACTGATTTATAAAAGGATGTCAAAACAGGTGAAACATGAATACGCTTTGCACAAAAGCACAAATACAGATACCAGCTATTAACAGAGATGAAAGGTTTCTTAGAGGCGGCAATGAGGCCCAACCAACGGATAGCCTGATGTAAATCAGGACAAAATTTTTGGGTTTAATCCTTTACATTATCTGGGTATGTACTAAAATTAAATAAAGTTCCTTATTAACTTATATATGGACACTTCAAGCATATCTCAGACTAATAGTCAGTAAGTTCTACTGGTCAATTAGCTCTAGCAAAATCTTACCCTTCCTTTACAAAATAACTTGAACAAATATCTGATTAAGTTTGGACATGTCTATAATTGGTAAAAAGGTTTTTAAAAAAAAGGTCATGCATTTACGTTGGTTCAATTCGAAAAAGAATACTGGATTTGTATATTCTGAAATTCAAATCTGACATATTTTTTGGTTTAGTATTTCACCATATATGGTTACTGCATCTAAATTGCAAAGTTGCAACAAGTAATATACCTTTACTTTGAATACTTTGAATAACCGAATACTTTGAATAATTACTCAAACATTTCCATAACGAAGAATGAAAGGAAAAAAAAAATCTAAAAAAGTAAAAACAACAAGATAAACCAAGAGGAAGTGAGATAGGCCTATAAATGGGCTGGAATGTTAACATGTGCCTATAAATTGAAGTAGTTGTAGGCTCAGAACACACTTCTATTTCACTGTTTGTTCAAATGAAGCATACTTATTTCTCTAGGACTGCATTATTATGCCATGCCAACTAGTTTAACCTCCCCCCCCCCCCCCAAAAAAAAAAAATTCCAACTTATAATGCTCATAAATAACATTAAAAATTTCTTAATCACCCGAGATACAACATAAACATCTCTAAAACAACTCGTAAACAACATAAAAAAACTCAATCAGACAGTATACAACATAACCAATACTCAATCATAAATTTCTGTTGGGGGGTGGCATAATAAATCAAAGTAGTGCTTGTCATCATCGCCTCGCCTATACCAACACACACAACAAAAGGCAGTTTCTACAAAATTAAAAGCATTGTTTTAGATACAAGCTATGTTTGGCTACATAAAAACCATTGAAACCACTTGCAACCATGAAACTAAAGTTTCAACTAGTTTCAAAAAACATACTAAACCCTTCTTCCGAGTTTGTAAATATCGTTCTGATCTCCCCAACATCGATAAGCAGTAAACACCATACTCAAAACCCACCAAAACCCAAATTTCAGAACATACACCAAACCCCACTTCTCGGAGCTCGGCTTCCATCAAGTTTCATAACTTCAAGTAATCAAGCACAGACGTAACACCCAAATCCACATCATCTCAGGTTCTGAATTTTTCAAATAAATAGCTACAAGCCCTAAATAAGTCCATCTCATAATAGACTAACTCTATATGAGTTAGTCTATATACATGAATCTCAGAAAGAAAGAAGCTGACAAATGAGTATTTTGCCCTTCAACATATCAGTTGATGGTAGGATTAAATCTTGACCATCGGATCGCAATCGAACGACTGAGAATCTCAGCTCACGATAAGAATCTCAGCTCACCATCTCATAATAGACTCACTCCTATTAATCATTAATTCATAGTGTGCAACTTCAGAAACATAATCCATCTCATCATCACTTATAACCAACGAGGAAAAATAAAGCTCAGATAGGATTAATTCATCACTAGTCACTCCTACAAATAATTAAATAAATGATTCATAGTGTGCAACTTCAGAAACATAATCCATCTCATCATCACTTGTAAAACTAGAATCCATAGCATAATAAAGTCATGGTTAACAGTAAACCAAACATAAAATAGAATGATACCGATTTGTTTCACACCGTGAACCACCACCAATCGAACTATCAACAGTCAAACCTAAAATATAGAAAGACCAAACCCCATAATGGATAAATGGGATTCGAATACTTCCCTGACATATTGTAGCTGATCATCTTGTTCCACACACTATTCTTGAGATTCAAACATTACCTGACAAATTAATTTTCAAAGCAAGCAATTAATTTACAAAATAAGGTATTTGAAAAAAAAAAATTGGGAAAAAAAAAAGATCACAAAATTATACCTGATTCGAAGATGTCGGGGTGGAGAAGAAAGGTGGAGTTAGGGTTTCGAATGGGTGGGTTTCGATAGCAGCCAAACCCATCAATGGACCAAAATCAAAAACCAAAAACCCTAGCTTCGAAAGTGATAGAGAGAACGGGAGAGATGAGCGATGCATCGAAGAGAGAGAGAGATATCACGCAGCCAAACCCCTCAAAACCCCAACACTCCATTTGCCATTAAAATGGACCCAAATCAAAAACCCTAGCATTGAAATGCTCAGGAACTGAGATGACGACGCATCGAAGAGAGAGAGAACGGGAGACATGCAGCAACGCATCGAAGAGAGAGAGAGAACGAGAGGTGAGATGGGCCTTCGAAGCTAGGGTTTTTGATTGGGGCGGGGGGGTTTCTTCGGATTCGTGAAAGGAGAGAAAGAGAGAGAACGGGAGATTGTAAGCTCAGATGAGAAAGAGGAGAGCTGAGAAATGACTATTTTGCCCTTCAACATATCTATTGATAGCCGGATCAAATCTTGACCATCGGATCGCAATCGAACGGTTGAGAATCTCAGCTCTCGTTAAGAATCTCAGCTTCCCAGCTCTTAATAGACTTACTATATATATATATATATATATATATATATATATATATATATATATATATATATATATATATACACGCGCGCACACACGAGGGCCTTCAGTTGCTCACTACTTTCGTGAGTAATCACAAAATAGAGCACCTATAAAAAAAATTGAACCTCTCATCTTATTCTATATGCCTAAGATAGTCTAACAATAAAAAATCAATTAATATGAAATTCATTTGTCCATGATTTACATTCTCACAAAATTGTATGGCTGAAAATTCTAACAGCATGATAGATGGGTAAATGAACTTCAAATTATTTTATTTTTTGTTAGGTTATCTTAGGCATATGAACAAGATGAGCATTTCGGGTTTTCATGAAGTCTTTATTTCGTGAGTGCTCACAGAATGTTTACGGGAAGTTGTGAGCAACCGAAGGGGACTATATATATATATATATATATATATATATATATATATATAATAAAATACAAAGAAAGCTATCAAGTGGCTCTTCTTCAATCTCCCAAAAATCAAAGGTCCAGATCTAACTTCACAAAACATATTTTCCCCCCAAAAGTTTCCACTCAAATTCAAAACCCCCACCTAAAACAACTCCTATATTTATTTTTTATTTTTTTCTCCCCCTCTCTCTCCCTCCCTCTTCTATTCAAAAAAATAAGAAAATAATTTTTTTTTTAATTTTTTAAAAATTAAAATACTAAAAAATTAAAAAATTAAAAACTTTAAAAATAATTCAAAAAAAATCATATAATATGTTTTTGCTCTATGTTTGCTACTTCAATTAATTTGCTGGACCTCCAAAACTATTTTATATGATCAAACAAGGTGCACCGTTCCGAATACGTGCCGTAGGCACGTGTTAACGGGCAAACCTAGTATATATATATAGGGTAAAAGGGATATGAGCAACTTGCTCATTTAGTAAATGAGCAAGCAATTATGTGGCATGCATGTGATACATTGGACAACTAACCCTTTTAAGAATTTTCCAATCACATGCATGCCACATTATCAATTGCTTATTTACTAAATGAGCAAGTTGTTTATACCCCTTTTTCCTATATATATATATATATATATATATATATATATATATATATACACACACACACACACACACACACACACACACACACACTATACTCTCTCCGTTTCAAAATATAAGTTATTCTAGGTTTTACACGCGTTATGCATATTATATTATAAATAGATAGATATAGATTGATAATTTACACGCGTTATGCATATTTAATATATTTTAAAAAATAAAGTAAAAAAATAAAGTAGTGAGGACTCGAACCTGAAACCTCATTTATATTAGTTATGCAGGTGCAATGCACGCGTTGGTAGACACTACAGTCTTCTTCCATTATAATATTAGAGATAAGCCTTCTCCCATTATAATATTAGAGATTAGACGTATTAGAGATTAGAGAAAATATTAGAGATTAGAGATAGATATGGTGGACATTTAACAATGACAGGATATTTGTCTTAAAAACTTAAAGCTAATTATATTCTGAAAGAAAAGCTAAAACCCAGAAACAGAGAGAGTATATTTTATGAACAGTCAACAGCATCAAATTGGACAGCAATCCCCACTCCAGCCTGGGAAAAGTTGCAGATGTAATTCAACATGCAGCAGCAGCAGCATCCACGAGATCAATCCTGATCACCATGTGCAAACCCTCCTTTTGCTCCCTTAACAATATTGCACCACATCGTGCTCTAAAGTCGCAACATTCCACGGCCCCATCCTCTCCCCCATCTGCAATAATATCATCAAAGAAAAAGAAAATCAAGAAAGACGAAGAAAACAATCCAACCAATGGAGAAGAAAGATCACGAAATCATGATGACTCCAACATTACCAACCTGGAAATTTTACGACAACCCACACTACTCTGGCGGACGTCATCATAACTCTTCCCACCACCAAAACCACGCCTACATTTGCCAGTCGAAATCAAGATCCTCATATCGTACCTCCGACCTCTCCGCCTTTTCAAAGCAGTATCCGATGCTCGACCGTGACGTCACCCTCTCCGACCTCGACAACGCCCTCGCCGAAATTAAGGACCTCCGATCCGAGCTCGACTTTGAGCGCCGTATGCGACGGAAAGTCGAGGCGCTCAACAGCGCGCTGACGTGGCAACTGACGGAGGAGCGGCGGAAGCGGGAGGAGGCGGAGGATGCGTGTCGGAAGCTGTTGGATGAGATCACGTGCGCGAGACGTGAGGCGGAGGTGGCGGCGGAGGAGGTGGAGCAAGAGAGGAGGATGCTGAGGATAGCGGAGCTGATGAGGGAAGAGAGGGTTCAGATGAAGATGGCGGAGGCGCGAATCTTGGTGGAGGAGATGATTAAGGAGATGGACAGCGGGACGGGTGAAGGATTAGCGGTAGTGGATAATAGTTCCCGGGTGGGTAATAATGAGGTGGAGAACCCGCATATTAAGAGGTGGATGAAGGGGGCGGTGCGGGTTCGGGTTCGGGGAAACGGGTCGCCCGGATCGAGGGAAGGGAGAGGGAGGGAGTTGGGGTGGGATTTGGAGTGTCAACGGGCGCAGTTGCGGGTTTTGATCCGGAACCGGAGTCCAGTGGGTTCTGGGTCAATGAGTGGTAATACGGGTGAAGGTTTGGTAACGTGAGAATAAGAGAGTTTGGGATTGATTTGATTAGGAGTGAACGAGACTATGTGAATTGGTATGTGTCTATGTGATCTTGTTCTATATGCATTGCAAATGGATGTATTGGTTTTTGTTGTGCACTGAGTTGTAATTTGCTCGATCTGTTGCTTGGACTACTGTATGAATAATAGCTATGTTACCATTTTCTTTGCTCTTTTTTTTAATAGATAAAACCATAAGGTCAAAAAATCATTCGGCATTTCATCAATAAACTTTATAAAAAAGGAAAACAACTGAGTTTGATACAATCTCATAAGTCTGGTCCCTCAAAAGCGTGATGATAAATCTGCCTTTATAATATACAAACAATTCCATATACAAAACAACTTAACACGAGCTGACCTAGCATAACAAATACTTCACCATGATCAACTAGTTCAGCCCGACATAGTGTCATAGCCCTCACTGGTTGAACTGACATCAATCATTTTGCCTCAATTTGGTGCATAATCCGTCCTTGTTCTCAACAACATTGACCTATTTGATATGATTTAATGTCCTAGCGTCCTTGACTACACCAACATCTACTCAACTTAATGTCCTAGTCCCCAACCTTGCACCAACTTCATTCAAATAACCCCGACTTAGTACCTTGCCGTCCTTGGTTGCACCACCAACATCAATCAATTTGACTAGATATAGTTCCATATCCCACTTGGCTTCACCAACATCAATCAACTAAACCCTGATGAATGTCTGAATCCCAGCTTCAAATGCAATCATTACCCATTTGTTTACCAAAATGAAGCTCATAAGGAAAACTCACCTCATCATCAAATATACTAGTTGTCTAGCTATAGGAAAAACAACCACATTAAAACATCATAGCTCCACTCAAAAAATGATCGATTGTGACCTCGCCCAAAGCAAAATGAAGAAATCACACCAGCTATATACAATATACTGGATCCAACAATGAGATGTGTCGATGCACCCCTACTTCTAAAGAACTAATGGCCTACCCGAAAAACCACTTGAAGGAGAGACCAATCGAGAACTCAACCCCACTTGTTTGCATTACTTGTTATCTCCTTGCCACTTCTACAAGTGAAAAGGTGCAACTTCTCATAGTCATTGGTCTCGAGTCCTTTATCATCTATGAATTTGAGCTATACAACATTTTCCCAAAGATCCGACCCCAACGCTTTCCATTAAATGAATGGAAGCACGTTCTATATATGATCTCAATTGATCATGGATTTGAATTTCCAAATTGAATTTAAAAAACAAACCCGAATATAATTTGGAAGAAGATATATGTCACCAAGAATTTGGAGACCGAAGTCCAAGTCAGACCCGATGAAAACCTCATCCATCCAACTCTCCTTAGATCCGTCGATCAACAAGCAGAATCTCCCAATTTTTAACCTTTAATATCCATCCAGGATCGACAAAAGCACACATTTTTTTTTATATATTAAAGATGACTCGGTCATCGCTTCATTAACGAAAGATTAACGAAACACAGTATTATCAGGTCCATAGTAACATACAAAATATCTAGATAAACATCACATCAAACTGAAGCATCTACTACTGAAACGAAAATACAGAAAGGTCTACAACAAACTTATGATCCAGCTCCTAAGTCCTCCTCTCTCTGGCCGCCTGGTCCTCCTCCAACCGCATCCTTTTCCTCGTTCCCGCCTGACCTGCCCATGCATGAATTGTAGCGAAGATGTTATGCATATAGACAGGAAATCTACTATTGCAATTACGAAAGTAAAATTTATTCCGGTCTAGCCACAGGCCCCAAATAGTCGCAGCCACCGACAATTCCCAAGCCTATCTGTCCTCTCTTTTAATTCTACTACCCCTCCCTAGATCCCATTCCCCTATGATCGATGTTGGAGTTTCTAAGCAACCAAACCCAACACAAACGACTTCCCAAGCTAGCCTGGCCCTAGTGCAGTTGAAAAATATGTGTTCAGAGTCTTCAACATCGTTGCTACATCTAGCGCACCTAACTTCAATCTGCATTCCTCGCTTCTGCAAATTTGCCTTTGATAAGATATCATCTTTCTCCATCAACCAGAGGAATTCTCTAACCTTTAACGGTGCTTGTGTGTTCCATATAATCTAGCTGTGTTTGCTTTTGATTTCTCCATCGTTGAGCCTGTTATATAGGAATAACACACGTCTTTCACATACCATATCTTTTAAGCTCATTATTGATATGAGCTCAAGGACAATTGGATATGTTGGGGAAGATGAGAATAAGGGGGAGAAGGGCAGAAAGACCCCCCCTCCCCTCCCCTCCCCTGAGCTCTAGGGTCAGGTTGGATATGGGTAGATCTGTGTGATAATTGTAGTAGCTAGCGTTTGGAGAAGAGGTAGTGTTGTTGACATGGACGACGAGGGCTAGGAGGAGTAGATCAGAAATGGATGTGGCTAAGGAGAGATGTGTATTTCTCAATCTTTCTTTCTTTTTCAACTGCACTAGCAAAGGGAATAGTTCCCCCGTTGAAAAGAATGTTGACTTTTCCTGTCACGCCCCGCTTTCCAAAAATAATTTGGACTCAAATACAAATAGTTGATCAATAAGATCTAGAAAATAAGATCAAAACACATCGTCATTCGAAATGAATAAATTTTCGATTAGAAAAACACTTTAATATAAAACCCAAAATGATTTTAACAAATAATAAATTTATAATACCGAAATACAGAAAATATTCAGAAAATTCGTATTTATGGGAATGGGGGTTACAATCCTATCCACCTTACAACAAAATTTCGTTCTCGAAATCTGCTCAGGCGATACATAGGACAAAGCAAAAGCAAACTGGAAAAATAACAAAATGGTGTCAACACCAGAATAAGATGGAGCATGGATATAAATGGAATGATCAATAATGATGTGGATAAGAATTCAATGAATGATGGCAATGCAAATAAATGAAAATGAAGTAAACAATGCAAGAAGGGAGAAACAGCAAGAGAATCCTGGAACCTATGGGTTATGGGCCCACCATACTTCTGCTGCGCTACTCTGATAGTGAAGTTCAAAACTGTAGACATGTAGCAGATCAAGCAATACCGATCGACAAAGCAAGCAGGAAGAAAAGAAAGGATAGCACCGGAATCAAAAGAATATGAGTACGAAAGAATAAAATCATACCCAACAAGGAATCAAGGAATGTGAGGGATCGAAGACAACAAGAAATGAAGGAACTAAATGTGAAGGGATCAAGGAGGAATCAAAAGAGACTAGTTTTCAGATCATAAGTTGGATATCAATTGTTCATGCAATCACTGTATTGCTCGTACTGTTAGTTAACCCGATTATAACCCAAATCTGATTAATATATCAATCAAGCCAAACTTCCTTTCGTTAGTCACGTTTAATTGATATATTATCCAAACCAGAACTCTGATACCACTAAAAACCTTGTTACGCCCCGTTTTCCAAAAATACGAAATACGAGTACGTGACATTGGCCCAACGAATGACTAACGTCACCCATAAGCTGTTTATCCGATCAACTCAACAATATAATTGATGCAGTTTGTTTTTGGGAGGCATGTGGATGCACCAGGTGTGAGTTCTTACTCGATTTGTATTGGTGGAGGAAGCTCCTGTGCTGCCGACCCTCAGCCGGGCGAACGGTATAGAAGTAGGCGGTAGTGAAGTGGAGGCTGGATGCTCAGCTCGGATCGGGAGGCTCGAATCCGAGGTCTCGTGTACCTGCAGACGGTCTAGGAACACCGGGGTTGGTCCCGGTGGTAGACCCTCCGACGATCTAATCAGCTACTGAGAGAGAGTAACAGTAACTAGGGTTTGAGTGAGAAAAGATCGATTACCTGGATCAAGGGGTAGGGGTCTGGTATTTATAAGAGAACCCAACCGTGTCTGGACCCGTTTGGGGTCGGGTCTAGACCCGGTTGCCCGTGGGGTTGAAGCGGTGGAAACCCGGGCGGTATAGGGCTGACGAGGCAAGGGCCCGAGCGGTTTCCGAGCTGACGTGGCAGAGGCCCAGGCAGTTTTTCAGTGCTGACGTGGCAGATCTGGAGGCGCACGCATTTTGAGGGGATCTGTGGCCCAGGAGGGGCCACGTTATCCAACCCATATCACAAGCCCCACACTCCTGGAGGACTGTGAACCAGCCGTGTAGGAGTGATCCTTCGCCTCTGTAGGAAGAGCAGGGTGGAGGGTGCGGTGAGAAAGTAGGATCTGCTACTTCTAGAAAAGGCTAGGGGTTAGGAGGAAGGGATCTCTCGTCGGAGTTTGCGCAGGATGCTGTGTAGAGGGGTCGGAGTGACGCTTGCCGAGCCTTAGGGTCGGTAGACAAGCCATTGGTCGGTAGACGAGCCTCGGGGGTCGGCGGATGATACTCTCGCTAGTTGGAAGAGCGAGGGGACGTCGAGGACCGTTCGATTGAAGCTCGGTTTGCCGATCGTCTAGGGTTGGCAGACGAGCTTCGAGGGTCGGTAGACGACCTCCTCGCTAGTTGGGAGAGCAAGGGGATGCCAATGCCTGTTGGGCCGGAGATCGGCTCGCCGAGCATATAGGGTCGATGGACGAGTTTCGAGGGTCGGCAGGCGACCCCCTCGCTAGTTGGAAGAGCGAGGGGATGTCAACGCCTGTTGGGTTGGAGACCGGCTCGCCGAGCATAGAAGGTCGGTAGGCGAGCGTTGAGGGTCGGTGGACGAGCTTAGAGGTCGGCAGGTGACCCCCTCGCTAGTTGGAAGAGCAAGGGGATGCCAACGCCTGTTGGATTGGAGATCGGCTCGCCAAGCATTGAAGGTCGCTAGGCAAACATTGAGGGTCGGTGGATGAGCTTCGAGGGTCGGCAGACGACCCCCTCACTCGTTGGAAGAGCAAGGGGATGCCAATGCCTGTTGGGTTGGAGATCGGCTCGCCGAGCATAGAGGGTCGGTCGGCGAGCCCCTCGCTTGAGGAGAATTTTTAGGGCTCGCGATTTCATCCGAGCTCCGAGCCTCCTGGGAATAGAGGAGGGCTATAGGGGCTCGCAGTGTCATCCGAGCTCTGAGCCCCTTGTGAATAAGGGAGTGCTTCTGGGGCTCGCGGTGACATCCGTGATCCGAGCCCCTACACTTGGTAGTAGCGACTGGATGATTTCATTGTTTTTAATACTTTTAGGGTCCTGAAGACTGGCGTTGGTCGGTCATTTGTCGAGCGCCTGGGGTCGGCCAAGGAGCTCAGAGGGTCGGCAGACGGTCCTCTCGCTAGTTGGAAGAGCGAGATGACGTCGAGGTTAGGTGAGTTGGGGCTCGGTTTGTCGAGCTCTGGGGGTTGGCAGTCGAGCCCCCTGCCTGTGGCATAGAGGGAGACACTGGGGCTCGTGGTGTGATCCGAGCTCCGAGCCCCCCTGTAAATAAGAAAGGATTCTGGGGCCCGCGGCGCTATCCGAGCTCCGAGCCCCTGTGAATAGGGGATGCTGTTTTGTGGTTCGTGGTGCTATCCGAGCGTCGACCCTTCTGTGGAATAGAAGAGGAATTGTGGCTCGCGATGCCATCCGAGCGTCGACCCTTCTGTGGAAATAGAAGAGGAATTGTGGCTCGCGGTGCCATCCGAGCGTCGTCCCTTCTGTAAAAATAGAAGAGGAATTGTGGCTCGCGGTGCCATCGGAGCGTCGACCCTTCTGTGGAATAGGAGAGGAGTTGTGGCTCGCGGTGCCATCCGAGCGTCGACCCTTCTGTGGAATAGGAGAGGAGTTGTGGCTCGCGGTGCCATCCGAGCATCGACCCTTCTGTAAAAATAGAAGAGGAATTGTGGCTCGCAGTGCCATCCGAGCGTCGACCCTTCTGTGGAATAGAAGAGGAATTGTGGCTCGCGGTGCCATCCGAGCATCGACCCTTCTATAAAAATAGAAGATGAATTGTGGCTCGCGGTGCCATCCGAGCGTCGACCCTTCTGTAAAAATAGAAGAGAAGTTGTGGCTCGCGGTGCCATCCGAGCGTCGACCCTTCTGAAAATAGGAGAAGAGTTGTGGCTCGCGGTGCCATCCGAGTGTCGACCCTTTTGTGGAATAGAAGAGGAATTGTGGCTCGCGATGCCATCCGAGCGTCGACCCTTCTGTGGAATAGAAGAGGAGTTGTGGCTCGTGGTGCCATCCGAGCGTCTACCCTTCTGTAAAAATAGAAGAGGAATTGTGGCTCGCGGTGCCATCCGAGCGTCGACCCTTCTGTGGAATAGAAGAGGAATTGTGGCTCGTAGTGCCATCCGAGCGTCGACCCTTCTGTGGAACAGAAGAGGAATTGTGGCTCGCGGTGTCATCCGAGTCCCGAGCTTCATTGACTTGTCAAGAAAGTCCACTGTATGGGGAAGAAAGGCCTGGGGGTAGTTTGGGTAATTCCACGCCCACTGCTGACGTCAGAGGCACAAGGATCGAAGCGTCTCCAGTTTTTAGCGGTCGTTAGATCTTGATGGTTAAGATCCAACAGCCAGATCTTAATTGCAAAAATCGAGGAGTCACTTTCTCCTTATAAATCCCCTCTCCCCTCTTCACTTTTTCTTCTTCATTTCTTTACTCTCACTCTCCACTATTTCAAGAATAGGGTTTTACCTGCTGTCGGCGACTTTTTTCGATGATCGTTCGGTAAACTCTTCAGGTTAGTATTCTCTGTTTTGTAATGTCGTGCGTTCAGTCCGGATCCGAGGCCAGCTCGTCGGGCCGCTTCGCAAAGGAGTTGTTGTGCAATCTAGCTACCTAAATAAATAGATAAAACTAGACACAAATTAAAACCTCGCAAGTGTACGAATCGTTTATAGAAGCGTAGAAATAGCAAGGGTCGATCCCACAGAGATTGTAGAGATTAACTTACTAATCAACAGAAAGAATTAAGAATCTTGAAATGTTGTTCTAATTGTCTAAAAGAAATGAAAAGATTAAAAATCTAAATTAAGAAGTGTTGAATCACAAATATATATTAAGTAGTTGGGCGTTGATTTCCACCTATAGTCAGTAATGCTAAGTCACCTTCTGTACTTCTTCTTATTACTCATGTTGTTCTCTTCAAGGGCATGGTATCTAGTCCTTAAAGTTAATGTTTTTCTAAGCCAAGAATTAGGCATGGTATCTACTCCAATTCGTTTCTTTCATTAAGTATTTAGCATGGTATCTACTAAGTTGCACTTAAAGAAAGCATAAGAACAGTGGAAACGAACAAACACTTGAAGTTCTAGAAATTGGTATCAGATCTAGATCCTTCAAATTGATTAAACCAAGAACCCCTAAAGATTCCCTTGTTACAAGATATGAACACGAGATACGGCTCGTCTCAATGTGCTCATATAACAGATTCAGATCTACACTGCACAAACTTGATAATCTCAAGTTCTGTATGTCAGTCGACTGGCTGTCACTTCAGTCGACTGTCCTTAGAACTCCAACAAGTTTGTTTCATGTAAATTTTTATTCTTTCAATCAGGTTTAATCAATAAGTAAAAGAGTAACATTCAGAAAAACTTAGCATTACATAACTACGGTTTCAATCTACCCAACTATGAAATTAGTTCCACATAATAAGAGTTTTATTGATCAACAAGTTCGAATACATGATTAACATAAAAGAATTAGAAAGAGAAGGAATAAACTGATGTAGTTCGGCCAGATGGGTCGGCTGGCTGTCACACAATCGACCGGTCGTTCTCTTCTTGATCTCCTCTCTCCTTCTTCGATGCTGAATAAGTAATGCTCTTGTTTGATGACTTGATGATTCAGAAACTTGTGTGATTTCGTGATTCCAGAGTGTGCAGAGAGAGAGCCCCCGAATAATGCTTCTTCGTTGGTATTTATAGAACACAGCTAGAGAATTAGGGTTTGCACTCTTCTTTTTATAGAAAAGCCCTTTTCTTTTATTCATTTCCTCCCCTCGTTGCTCTGCGTGTTATTTCTTTCTCTTTTCTTCTATTCTTCCTTTTCTGTTCTGATTTGGATTAGATTTAGACGAATCTTCAAATATCTTATCTTTTAACTCTGCCGCCTACCAGTCGACTTGTCTTTGAACCAGTCGACTGTGTCGAGACTTCTGAAGATTTCATAATTGATCATCCAAGTCGACTGTTCTTTGGAGTAAGTCGACTGTACCGAGCGGCTGTGGAAAATCAACTTCTCTGGCCAGTCGCCTGTTGTGGGTAACCAGTCGACTGATGATCTGCAGTTTTCTGTGTATTATCCTTAAAGTCCTGAATCTGCTTCGTTTTGCTGTTATAGGCTGTTTCCTATGGAAAAGAGAAAATAAGAGTTAAATACCTCATATAGAGCTTTTAAATGTCTAATTGCATTAAGATTATTGCTCCTAAATGTGAATAATATTGTGTTCATCAAATACCCCCAAACTTAGCTTTTGCTTGTCCTCAAGCAAAAAGTGAAATTATGAACGAGGGGAAAATAATATTCTCAACCACCAAGAATTCTTATTATGTGAGCATCAACATATAAAAGTATAAACAATTTCAGATAAAGTAAAACTAAACATACCTACTTTCTCCAGTGCGATTATTTGTTCATAATTCCCAAACTTCATCATATTTGTCATGCAATTAATGTAGTTATAGTATGCGACTACTCAATCTGTGATTATCCCTTTTCTCTACTACAAACCGAGTAGCAAACTAGAGTTTTTTTTTTTTTTTTTTTTTTTTTTAGTTTCTTCTCTAAAGTTGTCACTTGCCTTTTTACGCGAATGCAAAATATTTGTGATGAATCCACCCGGTTACTCAGCAAGTCACAAACTCTAAAGTGCTTTGCATACTCATATTTCAAGTTGTCGTTTGACGTAAAGGTAAACATTGGTGATGAATACCCCTAGTTACTAAGCACTCAAAACATTGGAGTAGATTGACTTTATTCAAATATATATATATATATATATATATTTTATCACTCTATTTACTTAAACTCAATTTAGGACTAGATCTAAAGGGAATAATCACCAGAAAAAGCATCACATTTGTTTATTATGTATAATCGCATGACTCATACAATTTTGTAAGGGAATATGAAACTCAATAATCCTAAAGTAAATAAGTATACTTACTCTTACTTTATAAGAAATTGTTTATCCTAAAAAAAATATGAAAAATCTCCTAATGTAACTAACTAACTACCCCCAAACTTAGATGGAACATTGTCCTCAATGTTCGAAAGAAAATTTAAAAATAGGCATGTGCACCATCTAGTAAGGAGAGACTGAGAATAAAAGATGAAAATAAAAGATGAATAACGAAAAGAAAATAAAGGGAAAGTGTAAATACTCCCCTGAAAATTGGGTTGCCTCCCAATAAGCGCTGTGTTTCTTGTCTTCAGCTAGACTGGATGAGTTCATGCTATGTATTGAATTGTTTGAAGATTCACATCTTCCTCGTGCGGTTCTACACTCATCTCCATGTACGGCTTCGCCCTATGCTCGTTCACCTTGAATGTTTAATTTTTCTCTTTGCTATGAACCTCCAACGCACCATGTGGAAAGACTTTTGTAACAATGTATGGCCCATACCATCTTGACATAAGCTTGCCTGGAAAAAGTCTTAATCTTGAGCTGTATATCAATACCTTCTGTCCTTCATAAAACTCCTTTCTTGCTAGCTGTTTATCATGGTACAACTTGGTCCGTTCCTTGTACAATTTTGCATTTTCATATGCGTCGTGCCTCGACTCTTCAAGCTCGTTCAGTTGTAATCTTTTTTTGTCGCCTGCTTGTTTCATATCAAAATTGAACCTTTTGATGGCCCAATAGGCTTTGTGCTCCAGCTCCACTGGCAGATGACAGGCTTTCCCAAACACCAAACGGTATGGTGACATGCCAATGGGTGTCTTGTATGCTGTACGGTAGGCCCATAATGCATCGTTCAAGCGTAGCGACCAATCCCTTCTGTTTGTATTTACTGTCTTTTCCAAAATGCTCTTGATTTCTCTGTTGCTAGTCTCCACTTGCCCACTAGTTTGAGGATGGTATGAAGTACCCACTCTATGTGTAATACCATATTTCTTCATCAAAGAAGCAAATGGAAAGTTATTGAAGTGGCTCCCTCCATCACTAATTATTGCTCGTGGTATCCCAAACCTAGTGAAAATGTTCTCCTGCAAAAACTTGATAACAACTTTGTGATCATTAGTTTTTGAGGGGATAGCCTCGACCCATTTAGACACATAATCCACACCCACAAGAATATATAAATAACCAAATGAGTTAGGAAAGGGACCCATGAAGTCGATTCCCCAAACGTCAAACAGCTCGATTACTTGGATGTTTTGCAGTGGCATTTGATTTCTAGAAGAGATATTGCCTGTCCTTTGGCATTTGTCACAAGTCCTGCAAAAAGAAAAAGCATCTTTGAATACATTAGGCCAATAAAATCCAGATTGCAATACCTTGAGTGCTGTTCTTTTTGGTCCAAAATGTCCTCCACATGCATATTGGTGGCAATGTTGTAGAATACTCGTTTGCTCTTCTTCTGCCACACATCTTCTTATAATTTGATCAGGGCAGAATTTGAACAAATAAGGATCATCCCAATAATAGTGCTTGCACATAGCCACCAGTCTCTTTCTTTCCTGACTTGTCATACCTGGAGGGAAAACATGAGCAGTGAGATAATTTACAATATCTGCAAACCATGGAAAATATGAACAGTGAGATACCAGTCGACTGGTTCTGTTACCAGTCGACTGCCCCCATTGCATGTTTATTTCAAATAAATGTTCATCTGGGAAATTTTTACTCAGTGGGGGCACAATTCTTTCTTCCTCATGCAGTAGTCTGGACATGTGATCTGCCACAACATTGTCACTTCCTTTCTTGTCTCTAATCTCAAGATCGAATTCTTGAAGCAACAACACCTATCTGATCAACCTAGGCTTAGCATCCTTTTTAGCAAACAAATATCTCAAAGCAGCATGGTCAGTGAAAACAATAACTTTAGAACCAATCAAATATGATCTAAACTTCTCTACAGCAAAAATAACAGCTAACATTTCTTTTTCAGTAGTGGAATAATTTAGCTGTGCATCGTTTAAAGTTCGAGAAGCATAGTAAATAACATGGGGTACCTTATTGATTCTCTGACCTAAAACAGCTCCTAAAGCATAATCACTTGCATCACACATAAGCTCGAAAGGATGGCTCCAATCTGGTGCCATGACAATAGGTGCAGAAATGAGAAGATTTTTCAATGTAATAAAAGCATTTGTGCACTCTTCTGTCCATGCAAACTCAACATCCTTAGCCAACAATTCACAAAGGGGTTTGGAGATTTTTGAGAAATCTTTTATAAATCTTCTATAGAACCCTGCATGTCCAAGAAAACTCCTAACACCCTTGACTGTAGTGGGAGGGGGTAGCTTTGATATTATATCAATTTTTGCTTTGTCCACCTCTATTCCTCTTTTTGACACCACATGTCCCAACACAGTACCTTGTTGTACCATAAAATGGCACTTTTCCCAATTCAGCACTAAATTGCATTCTTCACATCTTTTAAGTACAAGCTGCAAATGGTTAAGGTATTCATCAAAACAAGATCCAAAAACACTAAAATCATCCATAAATACCTCGATGAATGATGAACCAAATATTATTCACATTTAGGAGCAATAATCTTAATGGAATTAGACATTTAAAAGCTCTATATGTGATATTTTACTCTTCTTTTCTCTTTTCCACAGGAAATAGCCTGAAAGTAGCAGAACGAAGCAGATTCAGGATTTTAAGGATGAAACACAGGAAACTGAAGAGATCAGTCGACTGATTATGCCAACAGCCGACTGAACAGAGAAGCTGAAGCTGCTCGGCACAGTCGACTTCCCCAACAACAGTCGACTGGGCTGATGAATCATGAAACTACTGAAGTCTCGACACAGTCGACTTACATCCAACACCAGTCGACTGATCGGCGACAGAGTCAAAAGATAAGATATTTAAAGATTCATCCAAATCCAAATACGAATCAAGCCAGAAAAGGAAAGAAAGAAGAAAAGAGAAAGAAATAAACGCAGCATAAAAGATGGAGGGAAATAAATAAAAGAAGAGGGCTTTTATGCAAAAGAGTGCAAACCCTAAATCTCTAGCCGTGTTCTATAAATACCAACCAAGATGCATTATTCTGGGAATCGAACTCTCTCGAGAAGGCCGGATCCATCATCAAGACTGATCGTCGACAGCAAGCATCAAAGGAGGAGAACTAGACGACTGATTGGGCTAAAGTGCAACATCATACAAATCAGCGTTCTTCTGTTCTTTCTCTTAATTTTTATTTCTATTGTAGTCATGAACTCTATTATATTAATCAATAAAAGTTTTATTATGTGGAACTAACTTTCATAGTTGGGTAGATTGAGACCATAGTTATGTAATGCTTGCTACTCTCTTACTTATTGATTAAACCTGAGTGAATTGGAATAGATTTATAATAATCAAACTAGTTCAGAATCCTAAGGGCAGTCGACTGAAGTGACAGCCAGTCGACTGGTCCGAATCTGGGATTATAAGTTTGTGCAGTGTAGATCTGAATCTGTTAGATGAGCATATTGAGACGACCCGTATCTCGTGTTCATAACTTGTAACAAGGGAATCTTTAGGGGTTCTTGGTTTAATCAACTTAAGGGATCTAGATCTGATACCAATTTCTAGAACCTTGAGTGTTTGTTCGTTTCCATTGATCTTATGTTTTCTTTAAGTACAACTTAGTAGATACCATGCTAAATACTTAATGAAAGAAACGAATTAGAGTAGATACCATGCCTAATTCTTGGCTTAGGGAAACATTACTTTAAGGAGTAGATACCATGCCCTTGAAGAGAACAGACATGAGTAATGGATGTAGTATATGACTTAGCATTACTGACTATTGGTGGAAATCAATACCCAACTACTTTAATAGAGATTTGTGACTCAATTTGTGATGCTATTTAATTTAGATTTTTATCCTTTCGTTTCCTTAGACTTTTAGATCAACACTTCAATATTCTGTTTTCTATTTTATTGATTAGTAAGTTAATTTCTACAATCTCTGTGGGATCGACCCTTGCTTGCCGCTACGCTTCTCCAAACGATTCGTGCACTTGCGAGGTTTATAATTTGTGTCTAGTCTATCTACTTATTTAGGTATCTAGATTGCACAACACTGAACCTTTCCACCATGTCTGAAAATATACTCATCATGCATCTCTGAAATGTAGCTGGTGCATTGCACAATCCAAAGGGCATCCTCCTGTATGCAAAAGTACCAAAAGGACATGTAAAAGTGGTTTTTTCTTGATCTTCTGGAGCAATAGCAATTTGATTATAGCCACTATAACCATCTAAAAAACAATAATGACTATATCCTGCTAATCTTTCTAACATTTGATCAATAAAAGGAAGAGGAAAGTGATCTTTTCTGGTTTCGTTATTCAGTTTCCTGTAGTCAATGCATACCCTCCATCCTGTGGTCACTCTAGTAGGGATAAGCTCATTCTCTTCATTCTTCACCACTGTGACTCCACTTTTCTTAGGCACCACATGTATAGGGCTCACCCACTTGCTATCAGAGATCGGGTAAATGATGCCAACATCTAGTAGCTTCAAAATCTCTGCTCTTACCACTTCCTTCATGTTTGGATTAAGCCTTCTCTGTGCTTCCCTGCTTGGTTTTGCGTTGTCTTCAAGAAGTATTCTATGCATGCATTTGGATGGACTTATTCCCTTGATGTCTGCAATGGTCCATCCTATTGCACTCTTGTGTTCTCGTAATACCCTTAACAGCTTATCTTCTTCCTGTGCTCTCAGGTTCGCGGCAATTATCACAGGTAGCGTCTGGTTCTCGCCCAAGTATGCATGCTTCAAATGGTCGGGCAGCTGCTTAAGCTCTACGTCTGGAAGTCTCGGTACAGTCGACTGGTTCCTGGTAGTAGTCGACTGGTTCTGTTCACCAGTCGACTGATCTGAGGAAACACAAATATTATCAGACACCAACTTTTCAAATACCGGTGCAAGCTTACCTGAATATGACTTTGGAGTTTCAAGGTGATGTACTGTCTCTGCAATCCCCTAGTCATCGTATTCCTGTTCAACATTAGATAAAGTTAGAGATTGTGTAATTGCGGCTTGTAGTGGTTCAACGCTATGTACCTGAAATGTTTGATCAACAATCACCTGAACCACATCAACATTATAGCATTCATGATCATCATGTGGTAATTTAAGCGTATCGAACATTTTAAATTCAACTTTTTCTCCGTTTATCTTCATACTTATAATACCCTTTTTAACACAAATTTTTATATTAGCTGTACTTATAAAGGGCCTACCTAGGATGATCGGTGGAGACGATGGCATTGAAGATTCCTCCATATCTAACACAACAAAATCAGCAGGCAAAATAAAATCGTTTACCTGAACTAGGACATCTTCCAAAATACCTCTAGGTCTTTTGATGCTGCGATCTGCCAACTGCAAAGTGATGGATGTTGGTTTAAGTTCCCCCAATCCTAGCTTTTCATAAACAGAGTAAGGAAGAAGATTGATGCTTGCCCCCAAGGCCAGGTTATACGAGCTGGTCGCGGGCGGGTCGGCGGTTGACCTGGCCCATTTGCCATCCCTATTACCAGTATTGGAATTTCACAGAGCACTACCTCTAGACCAGCTTTTATATGAGATGAACTGGGTTTAGGATACTGGGCTTTATGCCCACTTGACCCGGTCCAACAATTAAACATATAACACGTGCAAAGCATGTGTTGCCCCAGAGAACATTATACACAATAATATTCTATTATATTGAGAATATACCTATATATCCAACAATCTCCTTCTATATTCTCAATATATTATGCAATGTCCCGTTAAATCATTGGCTCACAAAAATAAAATAGTTCACATACTAAACTAATTATAACTCAAATAGTTCAAATGAGACTAAACCAAAATAATCAAATAGTTCAAAGACCATATCAAAACAGAATAGTTCACAATGACTAAACCAACTAGAGAAATCTGTCATAGTTTCAAAATCAACCAAAGCAAATAAACTTCAAGAACAAAATATGAGTTTTAAGCTCATGAGCACAAGAGTCTTAAACTCAACAGAAGTTTTACCAAGTAAGTGACAGATTTTTTCTTCAAAGAAATAAACCAAAATTATATCCTTGCAAACTGCTTTATGTTTACTCCTCCATTTTGAGTAAATCATTATTTTGAAATCTATGTTGACAGATTCAACTTCTCCATCTTTGTTAGCTTATTGAAACAAGAATATCAAGAGATACATCTCTAAGAATTTTAGTAATTTCATAAAGTATCTAGTTCCACTAAGGAACTTAGTACCTGTGGTAGGGTAAAAATGGCTTGGGGCCCAACCAGGGCCCAGTACAGCTCTCACTCCAAAAATGGGGAAAACAACAATCTGGCTCGGCTTCGAGCCAGACAGGATCGGCGCCGAACCTCAAGTTCACCCCCGCAGATCTGGTCTCCTCGTATCCGACGAGCATCGATGGCCCTCGGCCTCCGATCCACGACAGCCCTCCGGGCCGTCCGCCCATCCTGGTGTAGAATGAAGATGACCTGGCACAACCTAGGCCACCAGATTCTCCCTGAAGCACAGGAGCCCCATGATCTGCCATGTCAGCTCCAAATACCACCAAGGGCTTTGCCACGTCAGCCCTATACCACTCCTTGTACTGCCACGTCAGCCCTAAACCCCCTGGGCCTTCTGCCACGTCAGGCCCATGGGCTTTCGGGTTCAGACCCGGCCCCCAAGCGGATCCAAACCCGGTTGGAATTCTCTATAAATACTAAACCCTCACCCACCTTTTCAGGTAACCAATCTTTTGCCACTTAAATTCATCTAGTTATTGCTACTCTCTCACAGAGACTGACTAGACCGTCGGAGGGTCCGCCACCGGGATAAACCCCGGTGTTTCTGGGCCGTCTGCAGGTACACAAGACCTCGAATCCGAACCCTCTGATCCGAGCTGAGGCATCCACCCCGTTCCGAGCCCGTCGTAGGAACCACCCGGTCAGCCGAGGGTCGTCTGACAAGCAGCTTTCTCCTTCAATACAAATTGAGTCCGAACTCACACCTGGTGCATCCACACATCTCCCAGAAATAAACCGCATCAGGTTGGCGCCGTCTGTGGGAAAACTGCTTCAGAAGCCGACCCGAGCCCGACCATCAAGGGACCTCGACAGCCGAACTCTCATGGCCTCCAAGGGCAAGGGGGCTGCTTCCTCCGTCAACCGACGGGACTCACCCCCACCAACTGCTGACGCCGGGCCACACATTTCAAAACACGGGGCTCCCCACCAGGGGTCCCAAAGGAGCGTCACCCGTCAAGTCTAGCCCGACCTACGGGGGTAATCGTCAACCGACAGATTAGCCGCAGCAGGGGAAGGGCCGCTTCCAACCCGGCCCCAAACCATCCAAGACCGCCGCCCGAGGGACGGAAGCCAGCACTCAGCCGCATCGGAAGGCAACCTTCAGACCGACCAAATAGGGTCGAGGGAGCCCCCGTCACTCACAAGGAGTTCCAAGACTTCCGGAGAGAAATTCTTGGGGCCCTCCGACGGGCCCCCAGGGAGGAAGCCCTCCACTCCCAAACCGGGTCGGATGCCGAGGCCAGCGTGTCCCGCCCGTCAACAATCCAGCCAGAGGACGATGGCGTACTCCTAAGGCACCTCCAAGAAATGGAGGATCGCCTCGATCATATAGGAGACGGCGACCAACGAGCGGCTCAGGGGTACAGACCTGTCCGTCCTCCCTTCTCTGCCCCCATCCTCCAAGCGGAAATACCCAGGAATTTCCGACCACCTCAATTCGAGACCTACGACGGAGAGGGAGATCCTGCTGATCACATGGAGGGTTTCAAAACCCTCATGATGATTCACAGCGCCTCGGATCCCCTGCTGTGCCGAGCCTTCCCCGCCACCCTTCGGGGTCCGGCTCGTGAATGGTTCTCGAAACTCACCCCCGGCTCCATTTACTCCTTCGACCAACTAGAGGGCAATTTTCTTGCCCACTTCGTCACCAGCCGGAAGGCCGAAAGGACCAGCGCCTCTTTACTTGGGCTCAGACAGATAGAGGGAGAGTCACTCAGAGTGTTCGTCCGGAGATTTACCGCAGAGGCAAGGTCGGTCTCCTCTCTTGATCCAGGCGTCGCCTCTGAGACATTTCGGCACAACGTCCGTCATGGACAGCTGAAAGCTTCTCTGGCGAAGAGACCCCCCATCGACTTTCCCGACCTCCTCAACAGGGTCGAGAAATACATTAGGGCAGAAGAGGCCCTTAGCCCCGAAGATGCCAGGGAGGCCACCGGGAAGGGAAAACGGAAGGCCGAAGAAGTCGAACCATCAAAGAAGGCTCCGAGGGACGCGGGGGCCATGAAGAAGGTCCCGCCGGTCCCCCGCTTCGAGAGGTACACTCCCTTGACACATAACGTATCCGCCATCCTCTTAGAAATCGAAGACAAAGGCATTGTCCGACTACCTCCCCGACCTAACAACAGCAAGAACCGAGATCAGCGCTTCTACTGCCGCTTCCACAGAGATCATGGGCACGAAACCGACCAATGTCGGGCCCTGAAAGATGAGATTGAGGAACTCATCTCCAGGGGGTACCTCCGAGAATTCACCCGAGAAGTCCCACGGGATCGGCGAGATACCAGGAACCGGAGGCTCTCGCCTCCGAACCCTACTCCGAACCGCATCCAGGGTCAGGATCCCGAATCCGAGGGAGCCGCGGATGCGCCGTTCATCTTGCACTGTGTCCACGGAGGGCCAATGGGAGGAGAATAAAATACTTCCCGAAAAGCCTTCATCCGAGAAGTGAATGCTGTCCAAGACAACCCCTCGCCCAAGCTACAACCGATGCCGGTCTCATTCTCAGGAGATGACCTCAAAGGCGTTCGCCTACCCCACTGCGATGCCCTCGTCATTAGCCTCCACATGGCTAATTGTGAAGTTCGCCGAATCCTCGTCGACAACGGCAGCTCGGTTAATATTCTTTTCCTCGAAGCCTTCGAGAATCTCAAGTTACCTAGAGGCAAACTCAAGCCGGCCGGATACACCCTGCATGGGTTCTCCGGCGTCCCTGTCGTGATAGAAGGGATTGTCACCCTCGACGTTACCGCAGGATCGGCTCCTGTCAAGAGAACCGAATCCATGGACTTCATGGTGGTCAACGTCAAGGCGGCTTACAACTCCATACTTGGCCGACCCGGACTATGCTCCCTCCAGGCGGTGCCTTCGGCTTACCATTTGAAACTTAAATTTCCCACCCCGCAAGGAGTCAGCATCGTCCGCGGTAGCCAAGAAGCAGCGCGATCGTGCTACATGACCACCGTCGGGGGAGGTGTGTTCTCCCTCGACGCCGTCGAGCTCGAACCGGAAAGGGACGGCCCTGCTCCCGGACCTGCCGTCGAGCTGGAGGAATTCCTGTTCGACGCCGAGCACCTAATGAAGTTCTTTGAGGGACGAACATAGGTTCCATCTTGGCTAAAAGTAAATCTTTTGTAAGCTTTCGTGTGTAAAGGGCCGTTTTAGCGGCCCTCCCTATCTTATACGAAAGAAATCTCTTTTTGTTATACTCCAAACGCCTCGGCAGATCCGACCTAATAACCGGACAAGGGGATCGACACTCGAGTCTCCACTCCGGTATCGTCCCCGACGCCTCGGTAGGTCCGACTCGGCCTCAGGCCCGGGAGACTTCACAATACCCCACGCCGACCCCTCACGGACCGACCGGGCCGAACCACACTCCCTTCATCATTCCTTATACTATCAACAAGAGCAAAGAGTGAAATGAATTCCTTATTCATACTCCTTTATTGGGTTATGAGAAAACAAACAAAGACCGTTACAGAAACACTCCACTCATCTCAAACTGAAGGAAGCCGCCCTCTCAGGGCCCCTCGGGTCCGACGAATGGCGGGATCACTCCGACCGAACAACTTGGAACTCTCCCTTTGTCATAATGGTCCTTCGGTTCGGCCACGGTCGACACACCGGCCACGGAGCTCTGGGCATCAACGGGTCGCATACGCCCCAATAGCAGCAGCGCAGAAGGAACCCCCTCCGCTCGCCGACCCCCCGAGGAAGATGTCGAGACGCCCAGCATCGTCTGGTAACAGTGTATCTCCATCTCCTTCTCCACTATCACATCGCGAAGTAGCTTCTCAGAGGAGGGCCTCTGCACCGAGGAACTCGACATAGTATATCCGAGTCCGACACCCACGAGTTCCTGATCCACCATCGCCCTCCTCAGCCGGCTTGCCTCCTCACTAAGGGCTTCAGACTTGTTCCTGTAATAATTAAAGGCCGCATCAGTGTTACGGGCCCCCTTATGGTACCGAACCAAAGTGGCCTCCAATGCCTCAACCTTGCTCCGGAGCCACGCCACGTCGGAACGATGGGGGTCCGCCTCGAGAAGGGAAGCCACAACCTACAAGAGAACCAGCCAACTCAACACACATAAGCAAGGAGGTTCGGAAATATCCGAGGTCAAAACACTTGGCCGGTCAAAAATACTTTTTTATAAATTGAGCTGCTTCTTACAAAAAATGCGGTGGCCAGTCCGCGGAAGGCAAATACAATCGAGAGGGGGAAAAAAGAAAGATAAAACTATACAACTTGTTTTCCCACCTCAGCATCGGTCGGGTTCGCAGGAGGGTCGACAGCCGGGTTATCAACGGGCCCTTCTTCGCCAGGAGTCTTCAGCGTCCCCTCGATCTCCATGTCATACTCAAAGTTGGACAGGTCGACGATCGGGTAGAAGTGCCTCACATGACTGAGGGCCTTCGCGTAACACTCGTCCTGGGCCTTGATCACCATCCGCTGACCCGCATCCGTCAGCTCTTCCCTCTCCTTGGCGAACGCAGTCGTCAACTCCTCCTTCTCCTTGGCGAACTTATTCTTCAAGGAGACCACCCTCTTCCCCCACTCCGCATCCTTGGCCACGAGCTCGAGCTTCATCTGCTGCTCCCTCTTGTGCGAACCCTCGAGCTCGATCCGCATCTCCTTCATCTCCCGCTCGCTCTTATCCGCCCGAGCTCGCTCTTGTGACAGGGACGCTTCGTAGAGATTATTTACGTTAGCCCCTTGCATACAAGCCTGCGACCGACAAACGCAGATAAGAAAAAGACGCCCACAGCAAAATTAACAAGAGGGATAGGGTCGACTAGCTTACCAGCACGGTGGCCTGCGCCAGGCGCGTAAATGCTACCTCCACGGGCTCGCTCTCCATCACCTGGCGGTCGCGAGGGGTCGCCAACTTCTCCACCACCTCAACGGCCTGGGCCTCCTCGGTCAGACAGTCCCCCATCCGAACTGACCAGTTCGGTGCCCACCGTAGCCGCAGCATCTCCACCACCGGGTCCTCTTCCTCGACCTCTACCAAGGGACCGTTCCCCTTGTCGAGATCGGATGCCCTCGCCTGGCCCTGGCCCCTCGAAGTGGCCGCCCCCTTGCTCTTCTCCGAGCGAATCCTCTTGGTCCTCGGCTCGAGCTGGGCCTCCGAGATGACTAGGGACGACTCCCTCGGCTTCTTCGTCGCCTCCCCCTTCTTCTTCTCGGCGTTCTCCTTCTTCATGGTGAGCCTCTTTGCCTTGATCGATGCTTCATCCATATCTGCAGAAAAAACCATTAAGAGCAATGAGCAAGAAAGTACGAAAAGATCGAGAGAAAAGAAACAACTACATACGCGGAACGGCTGGGCTCAGTCCAACGCTCGCCAGGTGGGCCTCCGTCACCTTCGTCCAATCGATACTATGTGACAGACGGAGGCGCTCGACAAACCCCCACTCCTCGGCCGTCAAATCCCTCGGCCTCGGCGGTTGATAGCTCGGCTTGGAGTGGTTCCATCGAGTGGGAATGTCCCAGGGCTCTTCACTCCGGATCACCAGATATTTTTTCTTCCAATCCTTGATGGAGTCCGGGTGGCTGTGAACGACCTTCCCCTTACTCCGGGGGGAAATGTAGTAAACACCCTCCGCCGCCGGGCTAATCATTAACATCGCTCGGAACACGTTCAGCCGCAGGGGTATCTTTTGTTCCTCGCACATCAGGACAAAACAGATAATCTGCTTCCAAGAGTTCGGCCCGTACTGCATCGGCGCCAAGGAGGCCCAATTCAGCACATCCCGAACAAACGGGTGGACTGGCAGCCTCAGTCCGGAGATGAAGGCGTCTACTGGGAAGGCGCAATACCAAGCAGAAAGGGGATCGGTTGGGCGTAGAGTAGAGCTCGGCAACATCAATTCGTAGCCGGGCCCTATGTGGTACGCCAGCTGCAAAACCTCCAAGTCCCCGCCCTCCAAGACGGTCGGAATCGCGTCCATCATCACCTTCTTCCGACTCGGCGAAGAGGGCTGCACGCCAAAGAGCTCCTTGTCAGATAGGTCGTCGGGATACTGACGGAAAGGCTTCGGCCGTACGGGCGAACCTGTCATCAAATTGCGGAAAACAGGCGCCTGGCTCGAACCACCAGTCCTCGACCCTGCCTTCCTCGGAGCCTTCTTCCTCTTCTTGGTTCGCTCCGGCGAGGGGGTAGATAATGGCCCCAGACCAGTCGACATGGAACTCGGACCCGCACCCTGGGCTGTGGGTCTCCTTACTGTGTCGCCCTTGCCTCCCTCCTCCTCGGAAGTCAACTCCAGAACACGGACACCGTCCGAACCACCACTTGCTTCCTCCGACTCGCTACTCTCCACCACGAAGGGATGTCGAGAGCGTAACGGCCTCACATTGTGTACCTCCTCCTCCTCACCTACCGGTTCCTCCCACGAAACCGAATCTGAAGGCTCCGCAACGTGTACTGACTCCTCCTCAAGCACGGGCTCCTCCCACGACGTCGATTTGGAGACAGGTTTCACTTCCCCCCTAGACGTCGACGCTGACGAGCCAGACTGAGCCCTATCCATCTGTGCCTAAACAAAACAGACTTACCAACTAACCTGGAGTCACTTCGGAAGGACGAGCCTAGTACAGCAAACTGCAGGGACGAGCGCTGAAGTGTTGGAAGATTTTTTGAAAAGGAAAGCGGCGAGAAAGAAGTGGGCGAAAGGGGGAGAGGGGGGAATATTTATAGAGGATGAAAACGACTCCTCGATTTCCGCAATTACTGATCACCTATTGACGTGCAACTGCCGCCTGGAAAATCGCACCACGCCCTTGAAACGTGCGCTGCTGACGTCATCCAGTGCCAGGCTGGCAGCCAGACGCAGGGGTCGGTTCGGATGGAGTATTCGGCGGAGAAAACATTTTACTTAAGATTTAAGGCGCCGTCCTTCGACAGACGCCCCGGGCTCCAGGGCTCGGTCGGTTCCCCTCTCACCCGCGAGCAGCTCGGGGCTTACAGCCTCGTCAGCCGAAACCCCAAACTGTTCGAGGGTGGGACAGAAACCACCATCGCCTGGAGCCCTATCGGAAGACAGATTGGCCAACCTCCAATCGGAGACAACCCACCTATCCGAGGCTCTTCAGCCCCAAGTCCGGAGTGCGGTTGATGCCCCTCCCGTCTGGACCTCTCTCGGGCCAAACAACCGTATCAAGGTCGTCTGACCCGAAAAAAGATCCAGACGGCAGAGCCACCACCAATCCGAGGCTCCTTATCTACCGGTCCGGATTCCGGTCGTTACCCCTCTCGCCCTGATCTCCCCTGGATCTGGCTACCGTATCAGAGCCATCAGATCCAAGAGAAGATCTGGGCGGCAGAGTAACCACCTCTCCGACACGACCGGGGGTAAAATTCTGCAAGTGACAGGCGTCCGCCGGAGCAGACACCTCTGATGGCCAATAGACCACCCTTGCTATGTTCCAACCCACTGCGGAGGGAGGGGTACTTATAGCCTCCCCCATAGGCTGGCCTTTATGGCGTGGGGAAAACCAAGCGACGGAAGCCCATGCGCCATGCATTTATTAGGCGGCGCAATTAAGGCCCCTGGAAAATGGGAACATCACACAGATCCCGGAGCACCTTCAATGCTCCGCAAAAAACAGCGGGCTACCCTGCTCAAACATTCTAAGGCACAACGGTTCGCCCCCGCCGACCCGTAATCCCTCGCCAGCTCGAGGTCAGGTCTGACACCAGGATAGTCTTCTCAGGAAGGCTCAACGACTCACCGTCACCCTTGTTGACCCGTAATCCCTCGCCAGCTCGGGGTCAGGTCTAGCACCAGGGTAGTCTTCTCAGGAAGGCTCCACGGCTCGCCATCGCCCTTGCCGACCCGTAATCCCTCGCCAGCTCGAGGTCAAGTCCGGCACCAGGGTAGTCTTTTCAGGAAGGCTCAACGGCTCGCCATCACCCTTGTTGGCCCGTAATCCCTCGCCAGCTCGAGGTCAGGTCTAGCACCAGGGTAGTCTTCTCAGGAAGGCTCCACGGCTCGCCATCGCCCTTGCCGACCCGTAATCCCTCGCTAAGCTCGAGGTCAGGTCTGGCACCAGGGTAGTCTTCTCAGGAAGGCTCAACGGCTCGCCATCACCCTTGTTGGCCCGTAATCCCTCTCCAGCTCGAGGTCAGGTCTAGCACCAGGGTAGTCTTCTCAGGAAGGCTCCACGGCTCGCCATCGCCCTTGCCGACCCGTAATCCCTCGCCAAGCTCGAGGTCAGGTCTGGCACCAGGGTAGTCTTCTTAGGAAGGCTCAACGGCTCGCCATCACCCTTGTTGGCCCGTAAACCCTCGCCAGCTCGAGGTCAGGTCTAGCACCAGGGTAGTCTTCTCCGGAAGGCTCCACGGCTCGCCATCGCCCTTGCCGACCCGTAATCCCTCGCCAAGCTCGAGGTCAGGTCTGGCACCAGGGTAGTCTTCTCAGGAAGGCTCAACGGCTCGCCATCACCCTTGTTGGCCCGTAATCCCTCGCCAGCTCGAGGTCAGGTCCAGCACCAGGGTAGTCTTCTCAGGAAGGCTCCACGGCTCGTCATCGCCCTTGTTAACTCGTAATCCCTCGCCAGCTCGAGGTCAGGTCTAGCACCAGGGTAGTCTTCTCAGGAAGGCTCAACGGCTCGCCATCCCCCTTGCCGACCCATAATCCCTCGCCAGCTCGAGGTTAGGTCTGGCACCGGGGTAATCTTCTCAGGAAGTCTCAACAGATCGCCATCACCCTTACCGGCCAACAAACCCTCGCCAGCTCGAGGCTCGCTCTAACATCAGGGCAACCCCCTCATGAAGGACCAGCGATTCGCCATCCCATTTCTACAACCATGAACACTCCTCCACAGCTAGCTCCCGCACCCCCGCAGGAGTGGGGGGCTTGTGTGGTAGGGTAAAAATGGCTTGGGGCCCAACCAGGGCCCAGTACAGCTCTCACTCCAAAAATGGGGAAAACAACAATCTGGCTCGGCTTCGAGCCAGACAGGATCGGCGCCAAATCTCAAGTTCACCCCCGCAGATCTGGTCTCC
Source organism: Hemerocallis citrina (assembly GCA_017893485.1). Lineage (NCBI taxonomy): Eukaryota > Viridiplantae > Streptophyta > Magnoliopsida > Asparagales > Asphodelaceae > Hemerocallis > Hemerocallis citrina. The sequence continues at coordinate 26,516,220 of CM030362.1, read as the reverse complement.
TCGTATCCGACGAGCATCGATGGCCCTCGGCCTCCGATCCACGACAGCCCTCCGGGCCGTCTGCCCATCCTGGTGTAGAATGAAGATGACCTAGCACAACCTAGGCCACCAGATTCTCCCTGAAGCACAGGAGCCCCATGATCTGCCATGTCAGCTCCAAATACCACCAATGGCTTTGCCACGTCAGCCCTATACCACTCCTGGTACTGCCACGTCAGCCCTAAACCCCCTGGGCCTTCTGCCACGTCAGGCCCATGGGCTTTCGGGTTCAGACCCGGCCCCCAAGCGGATCCAAACCCGGTTGGAATTCTCTATAAATACTAGACCCTCACCCACCTTTTCAGGTAACCAATCTTTTGCCACTTAAATTCATCTAGTTATTGCTGCTCTCTCACAGAGACTGACTAAACCGTCGGAGGGTCCGCCATCGGGATAAACCCTGGTGTTTCTGGGCCGTCTGCAGGTACACAAGACCTCGGATCCGAACCCTCTGATCCGAGCCGAGGCATCCACCCCGTTCCGAGCCCGTCGTAGGAACCACCCGATCAGCCGAGGGTCGTCTGACAAGCAGCTTTCTCCTTCAATACAAATTGAGTCCGAACTCACACCTGGTGCATCCACACGTCTCCCAGAAATAAACCGCATCAGTACCATTCAACGATAGCTTAGCAAAATGTAACGCAAGCATCACAATCAACTCTTTTTAACAAAATAAAGAACAAGAACTATTATAGTTTCTACAGAAGAACTATACTATGTTTCATATTGGAATGATAGAACAGTCAAATCAATTATGGTTAATTCTGAATCATCAAAATTTGAATGAAACATGAATCCATAAAAGAGTTATATCATCAAAATTGGAATAATATAACATCAATTCTAAACATCGGAAACACATCGACAAGTTTTCATGCTTTCTTTTGGAATAATGAGATGATTCTAAGTAAATTATGAAAATATATAGCATCATCAAAATTGGATTGAAATTATATATTAACAGAATTTACATTGAACTTTTCAAATTATCTAAAGCATGCCAACTGCCTAAAATTGATGCTTCTGTTTAACTTCTCTATGGCTCCAATTGGATTCTAAATCTCAAAATAACTTGGATGTTAAAGTTTTTGACTCAATAGATTTTAACTTCATTTCCCCCACAGTTTTGATAATTAGATCACTTTCAAGTCTCTTAGCAAAAGCATTAGCCATACTTGTCACAATTGCACTTTATCTATAAGAAAGTTCAACTAGACTTCTTTCAGCCTTAATATCCTCCTCTTACTATTATAGAGTGAGTTATGAGCTACAGTGCATTATAGCTTGATAGTCGCATAACCGAATTAGAGAATTTACATTAAACTTCTCAAATAGATGATTAGCAACAAGTCATTCAATCCACTCAGTCTCTTCCCCTGCAGAGGATAACACATAGAGGTTTGATTTCTTGGATGAGAACGCAATGCTTATTTGCCTATTAATCTCCATAATTTTTCTGCTCCTCCTAGTGTGAACACATATCCACTAGTTGTCGACATTCACTAAACTTTGAGTAGCACAAAGCAAACTCTTGAGTACCACTTAGGTATCTCATTAGCCTCTTAAGGGTACTCAAATGTATATGGGACTATTAGTGAATCTGCAGATCATACCTACCTCAAAGGCTATGTCTTTTTTAGTGCAGATCTTTGTATACATGAGACTTTCAATTCTTTTAGAATGATCTACATGTCTCATAGTTGCACCATCATTAGGTGTCAACCTTTTTATCATAATCATAAGGTGTTTCAAAACACACTTTCAATCACTATATCTCCACTTTTGAAACACATTATTGATTTATCGAGTTTGACTAAGGGTTATCCCTTGCCAACCAAAACTCACCCTTATACATAATATGGTGTCCACAATACTTAGGTGTTTCATGCTAAATTTATTTGGATAGCACAATTTCACTCCATTTATAATAGATATATCACTTCCAACCAACAAGTATGTCAATAAAACCAAGTAAATTGTAGCATTATATTTGACACACCACAAAGTTAAAGGCACTGATCTGAATTACTTAATTCATATACTAGGCTCTTTGAGAAATTTGTCAAATTATTTATACGTTAGCTATATTACATGTTTTAAAACATACAATGATTTTACTAAATCGTAAATCTTGTTCACTAAACATATTAGTACAAAACACTTAGTACAAAACTAATCGGTACAAAACTTTTCAATATAAAATGTTCAGTACAGAACTTTTCAGTACAAAACTGTTTAAAATCTTTTATGAATAACAAAATTTTCAAAAGATGTACGGGCAAGAAGAATCCTTATTGTAGCAATATGACAAATATGTGAGTAGACAACAAATCAGTCTACCCCATTTATCTCAGTCAATTCTTAAGCTACTAGAAATGCATTAAAATTGCTACTGATCAATCAAAACTAAATTTCTTCTACAAAATCCCACTTACTATAGTTTTAGCCCATTTCGGCAAATCAACTAATTGTATAACACAAATTTATCTCATTGTCTACTAAAGACTCTTCTTGGCTTATTTACCATTGAAGTATAAGTGTTAGTAGGACTGGTTCTTGATTCCAACTGTGAATCATTGACTGTGACAGTAGGACTGATAATTTTATAGATTTATCTTTGATGAACACATCCTCAAAGAACTTTGCAAATCCAGATTCCACTAACCCAAATTAGATAGATCCAAAACTGTCCATGGAACCACATTCTGCACTTTCTAAGTATACACAAATATTTATTGTAGGTCCTACTTTAGGCCTTCTAGGGTCATGTACTCTAACAAATGTATCACAATACAAATTTTCACTTTGACAAAATTATTTGTGTTTCTCTCATAGTTTACAAGGTGTAAATAATTTAGAGTGTGGTAACATATTGAAAATATGATTAACAACACAATATCACCCACAGTTACACAAACTCAAACAATAGTCAATGATATAGAATTCAACATTTCACTAAGTGTTTGATTCTAACTTTTATCAATGCCGTTTTGACTATTGTAAATAGGGTGCACTAGAGATTATGCCAAATGCAAACTTTTCTTAAAATTGTTAAAACATATTCACCACCTCTATCAAATCTGAACCCTTGATTTTTTATCATTTAACTATAATATTTTTTATAATTCATTAAGAATAACAAGTGCATCATTCTTCACATATTTGATAGACCTATATTAATCATCTACAAAAACGATTAAATACTTCTGACCAACAATTATTTCTCATAGTCACAAAGCTACTCAGATTTCAATTATCAGAATGTATTGATTCAAAAGGTTGTGAACTCCTAGAGACCATACAAAATGATTTCTTAGTGATCAAAATCTGAATTCAAAGTTCACATTTGTCATATATAAATGAAGTGTCATTTATTAGAGTTATAAGTTTTAACAAGAACAAACAATTTAATATATAGTTCATAGTGATTCTAAATCTCAAAACAACTTGGATGTTAAAGTTTTTTACTCAATAGCTTTTAACTCCATTTCTCCCACAGTTTTGATAATTAGATCACATTTCCTCAGAAACAATTGAATATATAGTTCTCAAATCCTAGCCAAATATGTTATGTTCAAGAACACAATTATAGCTATTATTATTAATTGTCTCATTTGTTAAACTTAACTTATACATGTGATTGACTATGTATACACATTAACAAAATCACTCTACCACATTTAACAAAATTGTTTGCTTTCTCTAGTGATTCTAACAATGTCCACTTGCTCAAACGAATTGAACTATATTTTTCTTTATTCATTCTTCATCATCTTCGAAATGCTGAACGAGATAATGATCAATATTTTATAATTCAATTTTGCACACAGTACAATGAACGAGAAAGAACAAAACGTAACTAACGGAGTCATATCACGTATAGATGCTCTTGTCTAAGTTACGGACATCTGTTATAGATCTTATACATCATTTTTTTTTAGAGAAGCAAATATATAATCTCACACAAACTGCAAATAATGGGTTTGTCAAAATATCTATACACATAGTATAATAAAGCACTTAACAATCCTAAACATGCTAGTTTTCAAAGCGAGAATAACTATAATCTAAAACTCATAATCATGTAATAAAACGCACAAAACGTTAACACATTCATCACAAAAAAATATTAAAAAATTAGAAAGATTATACCGACACTTCAAGTTAGAAGTATTTTCCAATTTCGATGGAGTAGCCTGTGCAGTGCAGACTTATTCAACCGTGATGCATATCCACCATCTCCAACACACACAATTTGTAATTAACTTTGAAGTTCCTACATCATCAAATTGTTAAAATTAGCCAATTAAACGAATTATTAGTACTATTTTATTCTAACAATAATTTAATTGGAGATACAAATTTACAGTCAAGACATACAGTTTAACTTATCAAAAATAGATATTTGATTTTAGCACATAGCCAAGACATCTGTTCAACTTGTATTAAATTAAATAAATGATTAATACAGTCTTGAACATAATCACTTAGCATCATAGTATCTCTATAATTCAAAACATAAACTTAAAACGAGTGTTTTGAACTTCTGGCATATAATAAAATATTTAGCAAATGACATTAATGAGGTATAGGAAATTAAAGAACTTATCGTCAATTTGGATCTAATCCAGTCCATTCACATTTGGATCTAGTTCAAGCAATATCACCATAACCTGCACTGTTACCAAAATTATTATCCACATCTTGATTCCTTTTGGTTGAACCTGGATCTGATCAAACAGTCCAAACACCAAACAGCAAATCTCCAACTAATAGAGCAGCTGTTGGACTGGATTTGAATCTGGATATGATCAAACAACCTGAACTCCAAGCACCAAAACAACATCCAATCAAAAAATTGGATCTTTGGATCTGAAGATGATCCCCTCAACCGATCTCGATGGAGGAGGGAAATCACTGGCAGTGGCGACGCCAGAGTCTTGCGACGGCAGTGGCCAGTGACGTCGGTGCTCAGCGGCAGCGCCCAGAGGTGGCGGTCAGCGGCGGCGCCCAGCGATGGCGTCCAGTGGCAGAGTCCAGCGATGTCGCCTAGCGATGGCGCCCAGCGGCGGAGTCCAGCGACGTCGCCTAGTGATGGAGCCCAGCGGCGGAGCCCAACGATGGCTCCCAGCGATGGCGCCCAACGACGGCGCTCAGGACAGCGGCGATCGCGACGGCGGAGGATGCGACTGCGGCGCTCGCAACGGCGAACGACGGGGGTGAGATTCCAACGAACTCTCTCTCTCAGTCTCAGTATTTTTATTTGAGTAATATCTTAAGATTGTTAGATTGAGATGAGTAATTAGGGTTAGGGTTTATATCTCAGAGCCGCTTAAGATATTATACCCTGCTTATCAGTATTGGAATATCACAGAGCACTACCTCTAGACCAGCTTTTATATGAGATGGACTGGGTTTAGGGTACTGGGCTTTATGCCCACTCGACCCGGTCCAACAATTAAACATATAACACGTGCAAAGCATATGTTGCCCCATAGAACATTATACACAATAATATTCTATTATATTGAGAATATATCTATAAATCCAACATCACGTCAATCAGCACCTGCAATGAAAACACTATCATCTGCATACATACAAGCCCCAATAGTTCGCCCATCATCTCCAATTCTCATACCTGTCAACTGCTTATCATGTCTAGCTGCTAACAACATATTTAGAAGAAATTTCGAGCCGATGATAAAGAGATACAATAAAAGTGGATCTCCTTGTCTGAGTCTCATTGTCGACTGAAACCCGCCCGAGCTTGGGACTGCAATTGACAGGTACAGCAAATTAATGAAGCCCTTCGAACACATCCCATGATAAGCTTAACAAATCTCAAGTGGAAGCCAATATTTCAGCATCATGTTTTCAATGAAATCCCACCTCACAAGATCGTAGGCTCTTTACATATCTAATTCCACTGCCGTTAACTTATTCGCAGCCCCCCCTGCCTTTATTGAGTGCATCAACTCCAGAACTACAAGAATATTATCGGTAATAAAATGACCACTAATAAAGGCACTTTGCTCTTCAAAAATAATATCCGGCAACACTGGTTTGAAACGATTAACCAATAACTTCAAAATGATTTTATTACTAATATATTTATTTTTATTTTTATTTTTATTTTTATTTTGGGATAAAATAGTGACCATCGTCATCAATTCCATTAATGAGAATTAAGAACCAAAAGTTACAAAATATTACACATCCACATCTACTAGTCGTGATACAACAATCATGGGAACAAGATACAAAATACAACAAGTAGTAAATAACAGAATCAAGTTCTAAAAGCCGATCCAAGCTCTACAAAAACCCAAAAAGCCATAATCTCCCATGTAGCGGTGAGAGAGGTAGGTGTTGATTGATATCATCCACGGAACTACTCCTCTTCAATGCGTAGCCTCTTCCTCACTCCTGAATGTCCTGTTCCAAAATTTGATCAGCTCTACAATTTTATAAAACATAATATAAAATCTACAATGAGTATTACGGAAACATGCATCATTTCTATTTAGCCATAAAATTCAAATAATCGCAGCTGTCGTAATATCCACATATCTCCCTACTCTCTTTCCTAATGTGTTTATCTCTCCATCTACCTCATTCATCGTTAATAGTTATTGGACTGACTACCAAACCAAATTCCAACCCCATAATTTTCCATGCTAATTTAGCCTTAGGACATTGCAAGAAAATGTGATTAGTGTCTTCCTCTCCATCGTTGCATCTTAATCCTTTGTGGTCGAGGGATCTAGATTGTATCAGATCTAGTGTCTTCCTCTCCAGCTATACCTCCTACAAATGATGTGTCAGATCTAGATTGTATCCCAAACATTTTATAACTAACATTACAAAGAGAGATTGGCTTATAATCCTTTGTGATCGAGGGATTTGATTTCTTAGAAATCAACTTAATAAATGCAGATTTCCAATGTTGAGGGTGTTCACCTCTCTTAGCTTATAGAATTCAGCCGGTAATCCGTCGGGTGCAGGGGCATTGTTGTTTGGTAGCGCCTTCACAACTTTATCTACTTCCAACCAAGTGACGGGTTGGTTCACCTCCTCACCTATGAGGTTTGGGATACAATCTAGATCTGACACATCGAGGTATAGCTCGATCCCCATTTGGACTTGAAATATCCCCTCAAAAGCAAACCTGTAATTGCCTCTCTACTACTACACACCTCTACATCCTTTTAAGTTACTTGAGAAATCAGATTAGGAGCTCAGAGCTCTTCCACTAACTGTGGAGCGGTGAAAAACTTGGTATTTTTTATCCCCATGAACAAGCCAACACACCCTTGAACGCCGCTTCCAATAAATTTCCTGACACCTATACAAATTGTGCAACTCACATAACAATCTTCAACATCATACACCCAAACTCTTCCTTCTCTTGGAGAGATTTTATCTCAATTTCCAATTTTCGAGTTCTAGCAAATAAATTCCCCACACCTTCTCTATTCCGATGCCCAAATTCACTTTTACTGCCCTACATTTGGAGCTGAATTGTCTAGTTGGACATCCCGTAGCACTTGCCGACCAACTAGCCTCAACCACTTTTTTACACCCTTCCAGTTCAAAGCCAAAACGACTCGTTCGCACAGTTCGAGCCAAAACGACTCAAACCGAAATGGTTTCGGGCCTGAGAAGTTGCAACAAGCCGTATCAACTAATATGGTCAAACCTCTCAAGAGTATTACGCCTCCCCCTACCATTACTACGTTTCCAAGTAAATTTATGCCCGGAAAAACCCAAATCAGTGAGACAATTACTATTAAGAAAATCTCTAAACAACTGCACATTCCTATCATCATGAAAAGTGCCACCAATCTTCTCAGCTGCATGCAAAAGAGCGTTGAAATCACCTATAATTTTCAATTAGAAAAAAAGGAAACATATTTTTTTTGGCTAAGTTAAATAATTTTTATTTGTAATGGCTACCATGGAAGCAATCTTTTTCTTGGCTACCAAAGAGAAATGTTGAATCAGTTCCATGCAGTAACATGGTTTGTAAGATTTCTAAACAATTTCAATGTCTCCTTCCTCTTTTATTTGTTCAGTTCAATCTTTAATTTTTCATTATATCCATTGGGTTTAGGCATCATTATGTTATGTGTCTACAGTTTGTAAAATGAGTCGTTGGATAACTTTGTGATATTTATCATATCTATCTAATTGTTTTACTTGAACAGAATAAATCTATTTATTTTACTTTACACTGCTATCGATCTAATTTGAAATGACTTTTTTAAATATTGCACATTTGCACACAAAAAATAAAAAACAAAATCTACGAGTTCTACAAAACAAATTGCACTTTTTTATATTCTATATTGAAAGAAATTCTGCGGATTTTATTACTTTGTGCAAAACAAACAGAGGAGTTTTATTTCATGAATTTTATTTTTACATGCATCGCACAGATATGATAGACGGGTGTCTTAAAGAAAAGGTATTATAGTGTTAACAAGCCTTTCACTCTCTTACTTAAATAGCCTACTATTATAATGTATGTGTGATGCACGGCTACAAAAAGTAAAGTCATCAAATTAAATGAATATATATCGAATAAGAAAAAAATAGTTTATATTTGAATGTTTTGAGTTGGGCTACACATGCGATGCACATTTATTTTTGTTAGATATAGTTTGAACGTGTATTATACGTGTTTATATAGTTACAAAGTTATGATTTGTTTATTACAAACTCCAACTCTCCCATTAAAATAACTAGTAATCGCACGTGCGATGCACGTTCTAATTAATTTTTTTATATATTTACAGTATATAATAAGACGTAATCTGAGACATCCATTTACTTATCAAATACTTTTTATAGATTATCGATTGTGGCACAAATTTTTATTTTATATGAATAACACTTTTGTAAATAATTATGTCGTAAATAAATTTGAACTTTGAGGATATTATGACAACTAACAACAATTGAGTAAATGAATAGTTAATATAACTTCCACTTAAAAATAAATGATTGAGATTAGATAATTGAATGAATGTATAAATTACAAATTATCAATAAATGACTATCTCAATTCTTCCATTATAATAATAGAGATAGAGATAGAGATAATAGAGATCGAGATATATATTCACGTTGGAAAGGACTGACCATAATAAAATACAGAGTCAATAAACCCCCAGCTAAACAATTAATTTCCAAGAAAATTTTGGCAAGTCTGTGAGCAGTTAAATTTTGGTAGTACAAAAAATACTACTAATAACACAATCTAGTTTCCTAGTATATATATCACATCAGTCCTCCCCTCCTTAATCAATCTTTGATAACACAATCTAGTTTGGTCTCTCATTTCTTTGACAATTATTCAATATTCTGATCTAAAGAGAACTCCTAAATTACTGATAATAAACTATAATTCGGGAGAATGAAGTATGCCATATTTGAGAATGCAATTACAAAGTTCTAACATGAATTTGGTTACCTCCATTTTCTCAAAAAAAATAATTCCCTAACTAACCCCATTTCCACTAATCTCCGACCAATTCACAAAGCAACAAGGACTGTCAAAAAAAAACTCCCCTCTCCCTCAACCCTATTCCCCCAGATCCCTCTCCCTCCAGCCATATCTCACCCTCCTCCCTGCATTAAAAGGGTGTAACTCTTCAGTCTCTCCACACTCATATCTTTTTCGAGTCCTACTTCCTCGATTTCTCTACGTTAGAACTTGAATTTTGAAAAATAGAAAAGTCCTAATGGTCTTTGTGAAAAAGTACAATTACAAGAATAAAAGGTTCTTGCTGGCTCGCCGATATTCCCCTTTGATATTATTATTATTCAATCTATTAAAATTCTTCTCTTTAAAACTATTCCGAATCTCAGACAGGGCGATTTGGATCCTGATCGATATTCTCCTTTTCCTCCGCTCTCTCTTTTTAATCACTTCACAAAAATTCCGAATCTTAGACAAGGCAATTTGAATCTCAGACAAGTTTGTGGTGGTGTTCATTGATAATATTCTTGTCTATTCTCGGAATCGGGATGAGCATGCTGAGCATTTGAAGGTTGTTTTGCAGACTTTGAGGGATCATCAGTTGTATGGGAAACTTAGCAAGTGTGAGTTTTGGTTGGATCGTGTGGCGTTCTTGGGCCATATTATTTTTGGTGATGGTGTTTCTGTCGATCCGTCCAAGATTTCTGCAGTTAAGGATTGGCCGACGCCAAAATCTGTATCGGAGGATCGGAGTTTTCTTGGTCTAGCGGGTTACTACAGGAAGTTTGTTCAGGATTTCTCGAAGATTGCAGGACCGTTGACCAAGTTAACTGGGAAGGATCAGAAGTTTGTGTGGAATGAGTTCTGTGAAGAAGCCTTCATTGAAGTGAAAAATCGGTTGACATTAGCACCTGTGTTGACTATACCAGATGGATCAGGAGGTTTTGTAATTCACTGTGATGCTTCAGGTAGAGGTTTGGGTGCTGTTCTGATGCAGCGAGGCAAGGTTGTTGCTTATGCATCTAGGCAATTGAGGCCGCATGAGAAGAATTATCCTACCCATGATTTGGAGCTTGCTGCTGTGATTTATACCTTGAAGCTTTGGAGACATTATTTACTTGGAGACCGAGTGGAGATCTTTACTGGACACAAAAGTCTTAAGTATGTGTTCACTCAGAAGGAACTGAATATGAGGCAAAGGCGATGGTTGGAGTTGATGGCGGATTATGATATCAGTTTGCAGTATCACCCTGGCAAGATTAATTCAGTGTCTGATGCTTTGAGTAGAAGACCTATTGCTATGGTTCTTACTGAGCAGAAGGAACTTATGGAAGCTATGAGGAGGTTGGATTTGAATGTAGTATTGCCTGGTTCTGGGCAGAGCCTTATGCTGCTTCAGTTACAGTCGTCTTTGGTGGATCAGATTAAGGAGGCACAGTCTAGTGATGTGCAATTGCAGGAGTTTCGAGCTGAGGTTGAAGCTGGTTCTAGAACTGATATGGTAATTCATGGGGATGGATCTCTTCGCTTTGGGACTCGTCTTTGTGTTCCGAAGGGAGAAATCAGACAGAAGTTACTTGAAGAAGCTCATTGCTCATCATACTCTATTCATCCCGGTGGTATGAAGATGTATCGGGATTTGAAATTGCATTTCTGGTGGCATGGTATGAAGAGGGTTGTTGCAAGATTCGTTGCTTGGTGTCTGATTTGTCAGCAAGTAAAAGCAGAACATCAGAGGACTGCTGGACTTCTTCAACCGCTTCCTATCCCAGAGTGGGAGTAGGAGAATATCACTATGGATTTCGTGACTGCTTTGCCTAGAAGTCCTAAGGGTCACAATGCGATTTGAGTGATTGTGGATCGCTTGACGAAGAGTGCTCACTTCATTCCTTTCAGAGTCGGACAGTCTACAGAGAGCCTGGCAGAAAAGTATATGCAGGAGATTGTGAGATTGCATGGTGTTCCTGTTAGTATTATATCAGACAGAGATACTAGATTCAGATCACAATTTTGGGAGAGTCTTCAGACCAGTCTTGGTAGTAAGCTGAAGTTCAGTATTGCATTCCATCCGCAGACAGATGGTCAATCAGAGAGGACTATTCAGACCTTGGAGGATATGCTGAGGTCCTGTGTGCTTCAGTTTGGAGGTTCTTGGGAAGATTATCTACACTTGGTGGAGTTTTCATACAATAATAGCTATCAAGCTAGTCTTCAGGCAGCTCCATATGAAGTCTTGTATGGTCGAAAGTGTAGATCATCAGTGTGCTGGGATGACATTGGTGAGAGAAAGCTTTTGGGGCCAGAGTTGATCACGAAGACTGTTGATGTAGTGTCCCAGATCAGGAAGCATTTGCAAGCTACACAGGACAGGCAGAGGAAATGGGTAGACATGCACAGGCGACCGTTAGAGTTCGAAGTGGTTGATCATGTGTTTCTCAAGGTGTCCCTATGGAAGGGTGTGATTTTTTTGGTGGTGGGGGCAAGTTGAGCCCTAGGTTCATTGGTCCATTTGATGTGGTGGACCGAGTAGGCAAGGTGGCTTATAGACTCGCGTTGCCACCAGCTCTTGCTGGAGTGCATGACGTCTTCCATGTTTCTCAGCTCAAGAAGTATGTTCGGGATGATAGTCATGTTATTGATTATTCAGAGTTGTCGGTTCGACCAGATTTGTCTTGCGAGATTCATCCAGTGTCAATTGTGGATCGGAGGGAAAAGATTTTGAAGAATAAGGCTATTAAGTTCGTTCGTGTTGTTTGGAATCCTCACTCGCCTGGTGAGTCGACTTGGGAGCTTGAGAGTGTGATCCAGAAAAGATTTTCCCATCTTTTTGAGTAGTTCTTCTTTTCTTTCCTCAGGGTTACCCTACTACCACTTCCTTAAATTTCGAGGACGAAATTTTATTGTAATGTGGGTAGGATTGTAACTACCGATTCTATTTTTCGAAATTTCCCCTTTGTATTTCATTTATTTACAATTGAATAAAAACCCTATTTTTCTTTCGTTCTCAATTATTTTTTTATCAAGAATTTCTTGGAAAAATTTCTCGTTCTTCTTGTTGAAGTTTTCTTGTTGAACTTATTATCTTTTCTTGTATATGTGTGTGTTCTAAATTTCTCTTTATCATGTTTGGACATCTATCATGCTAGTTACACAAATTATTGACTATAGAATCGAAATCCATCATGTTTAATTAATTTATGTCCAAGAAATTTACCCTAAGAACTATACATGTTGCTGACCTAAACTTGATTGCCGTTTTCGAAGCAGTAAATGACCTCAAAATAAAATATTTTCTGAATATGAAATGTAGTCCCGAATGTCTAGATGTCAATAGCATCCAGAATTTTCGAATTCCGAGTTTTGTATCAAGAGTTATGCCCATTTTACTACAGCTGTATTTTTACATTCCAGATTTTCAGATTCTCGAACCTTTCATGTTTAAACAGTAAAAAGGTTGATCAAATGATAGAATTTTGCTATGAAAATTTCCAGATTGATGTTTAACATGTTTAGGAGTCTAGATTATATTTTTACTGATTTTACTGTTGAGGTTTTGCTGATTCAAAAATTAAAACGATAAGATGTCGAATTTCTACCTGAACATAAAACCTAAAAAGAAACATGTGTTTGACCTAGCTATGTTTGTCGGAATGTGAACTTTAAGTATGCTTTGGAACCGTATGGAAGTCTAGTTTCCAGATTTTCTAACGGATTCAACTTTTGATTTCTGAGTCAGCAGGAAACTGCCTTTTTGTACAGGTTGCGCGTGCTGTCCAGAATTTTAGATCTCTCTATTTAATGAATTAATAATTCTTATGTTGTGTTATTACATGAGTTAGTGAATGTATGTTAAATTGCATGTTCCCAATGAGCTATTGTTACTATTTTAACCGTCCTATCCATGTTATCAACCTATTGTTCCCTATTGATACTATCGTTTACCGAAATGTCCATTAATTGCATATTGTGTTGTTGCATTGATAAATAATTAATAAATCGGGATTTAAGAAATTGACTAAAGTAGTTGATGATATGGAGACTATACTCGAATGATGTCCCGTGTTTATACCGTTATCGGCATCGTGTAAGAAATTACACATGTCCAGTGTTTTTACCGTCATCGGCATCGTGTAAGAAATTACACATGTCCCGTGTTATTACCGTTATCAGCATCATACCCAGTACTTGAACTATAAAATCTACCACTATAGTCTAAGCAAAATTGATTGTATGCATCGAACCTGTGGTACGGCACACATGGGACACAGTAGTACGTGCATTAATTAGGTGTTAAAATGAATAATAGATATAAGGATTGACACATCACCGACATTGCATATTGTTCATCATTGTTCCTATTTGTATCCAATATTGTTCAAGTGTTAATGATATTAACCGTTGATTACTGTTACCGAATATTAGTTCACCGTTACACCATTGCATTAGTTACCATATTATTGATTATTATTATCGTGTCATGTTATTGATTCCTATTGATCCATTGTTTCATTGTTATACCGTTATTCCATTGTCCCCTTCTTTCTCTACTTGCTTCCCATGACTTGCTCTAAGGACAATTATTTTTCTCTTTTTAGATGAAATATTTACAGGTAATGAAGGAGAATTGCCTGCTGGAATTGGAGAACGAACATTTTGAAGATTTCTGCTTTTAATTTGCTTATCGCTTTAAATGACTTAATGTATTGAGACTTATATTTATTTTTGGACTGGATTATTATTGTTTTGGGCTTATGTCCCGGATTTTATTATTATTTCCAAACGTTGGATTATTATTATTGTATTTGGATATTATATTATCTCATTCAAGTATTATTTGTTCATTAGATTATTATTATTGCCTGCGCATATGTTCTATATTGATTATATTGTTGAGTTGATCGATTAAAAGCTTATGGGTGACGTTAGTCATTCGCTGGGCTTTTGTCATGTACTCGTATTCCGTATTTTTTGGGAAATGGGGCGTGACACTGTCCTTTCGGCACTTCTGCTTTTCTGTTGTCAGTGTGTCTCCGAGTTTGCTCTCCTAGCGGTCAAGCTTGACTATTCGACCTCTATTGGACTCTCATTTTTCAGAGAGTTTTTAGGAGTGAGGTTTCCTCCTTCCTTTTCTATGCTTGATTTTGGTGGTTTTGGCGGAACGTCTCCTTTATCTCTTAAGTTAAGAGGTAGTGCTTTCTCCGGAGGCCCTTGATTGGTCGTTTATGCTCGAAAAGCTCTTTTTCTCGTTTTGCCTTACCTTTTCTCTCTTTGTTGGTTCGCCGATTACTCTTGGTTCAGCAGTGGTCAGCGGCTATCTCTGAGCGCCATTAGCGTTACTTCCTCTCTTCTCTGTGACTGTGTTGCTTGTGGGCCTAGGCATCTATGGGCTCTTCTTGGGTGGATGTTGTCAAAAAAAAAAAAAAAAAAAAACTTCTAATTTCCAATCCTCTATTTCGACTTCTGTACGGCCTGAGGTTATGGGCCCCCAGAGGGTTTTTTCTGCTGAGTTAGGGGCTGGTTTGGTCCAGCCCATTTATCGAAAGCTTCCTCGAATCTCCATCACGTACTTTTACCGCCCTTTGGTTTCCCCCGTCTCTTCTCTTTCCAACTCTTCCTCTGCTCCTCCTTCCTCTCATTCCCCGATCTACTTCTGCTGCCTCCAAGCGGGGCATATTAGGGCTTTTTGCACTGAAAAGATGAAGTGTCTTTTCTGCTTGAAGTCAGGTCACGCTCGTAATTGATTCTTTGCGTTACAACAAATCCTGGGTTTGCCTAGGGGAGCTCCTATCTCCGACCAAGTCAACATAGCTCTCGATTTCCCCTCTCTCCAATCGAAGCTTGCCGATCAATTAGCGTTGCGCTAAAGTCAAAGAGAGCTAAAGTCTCTTCGTCTTCTCCCCTTCTCCCCACACCCCCCAATTCGCAGCGTTTAAATGAGGTGGTTCAGCCCCTTCGCCTCAGGCTAAGCCACCATCGACTGTGTTGTTCTTACCTGATGTTGATCTCTCTGATAAGATGAGCAGGTTTGAGCACTATGGTGCGGTCTCTTTCACTGGTGGGTCTGTTCCTAACTCTACTCTGGATGCTTTCCTTAGCAATTTCTGTAATTTGCAAGATTGGCTTTGGGCGGTAGACGTTTGCTCCAACGGAGAAATTGTCATTAATTGCCCTTCTATTAGGAACCTAGAAGCTCTGATGTCCATTTCCTCCATCTCTATTGGAACCATTAAACTTTCGGTTCGCAAATGGAGGTATCTCTGTCCGTCCCCTCCTCCCCTTATTCCCACTGATGTTAAAGTGATTTTACTGGGCTTGCCTCCATTTTGTGAATCTCATCGGGTGGTAGCAGACCTGTCCAAATGTGTGGGTGAACTGAAGTGTATTTCTTCCTCGGCGAAGCTTGCCTCAAGGTGTCTTCAGGTGGACGCGGTGTTTTGTTGCCCTGCGGTGAAGGATAGGGTCGAGGCCTACGCTATTAGAGATCACAAAGCTATTTTTGCAATTTCAGTCATCTATCTTGATAGCTCAGTGGGTGGGAACCCTTCTGCTCCTCTGTCTCAGGATGCCTCCTTACCCAAGGCTCAATCTCTCCCCTTTCACAGCACCTTTGTTGTGGGTACCTCTTCTCAGTCAACTACCCCGTCTTCTAAATGGAGGTTGCCTTTCAAAGCGACCCCCAGAAAGACCTACCCGTCTCCTCGCTCTGGGGTTGCTACTCCCTCCAAGTCCTACTCCTCTCCCTCCAAGGCTCATAATTTGGTCTGGATCAATCCAGACATTGCCTCGGCTAAATCCCTCCCCCCGTCTCAAGTCGATCGTGTCGATCGTATTCCCAAACTGCCTCCGCTCCCTCCTGCCTTTGCTCCCTTGGCTAGCTGTGATACCACATCTCAGGCTACTGTCTTGGTTCAACCGACCCAGATTGTGAAGACTGGGCAGTGGCCTAAATGGGAGGCAAATCCCCATTTCACGTCTGACTGGGCCAAGTTTCTCGTTGTGGCTCATGGCTCCTCTGCATCGGGTCTTCCACTTTCTTCTGAGTCTGGAAAAGCCTCTTTCATTCCCTCCCATAAATCTGATGTGTGGATTGATAATGATAACCTATTGGATGAAGAACTGGCCGAGCTGGATCACTCCCGCTCGCACAAGCTGGTGCGAACCACCTCCTTTTCTTTGGTTTTTCAATTTCTGTTGTCTAAATGTTGTGTTTCCCTTATACTGTGCTCGTCTTTATTGCGATATTATCTTCCTTTGTTGGTTAGATTTAACCTCGATGACTGTCTATCCTCTCTCTGTCATTTTCACCTACGGTTTGGGTTTCCGACTCAGTCTCCGGCTGGCTATTACGTGTCCAGTCATGGGAGACTTAGTCCTCCCCCAGACCCTTCACCTTTGCTCTATGCCTTCAGCCCCTTTTCCCAGATCATTCGGGTAGGGATTGAGTCAGGCTGCTCGGTAGCAGAGTCTAGCCTTATGGCTAAGCATACCCTTTCCTTTTGCCAGCATTCTCTAAATCCCCCTTCTAAGGAAAAAAGAATTCAGGTTATTAATAAATCAAAACTCTCAAAAAAAGAACCATTCTCGGTGATCCGTTCTAGTGCTCGCATTCAGACCAATCGTGCGTCCCTGGGGCGCAGGTCTGGAACATGGATTTATCCCCACCTCCGATCTCCTCTAATGGGAAGGCCCAATTAGGCTCCATATACCAGGTGCATTTTGACTCGCTTTCTAATCTAGACATGCTTTCCCTTACTAAGAAAATGGGATTCTTAGTAGATCAGGATAATTTTGTTCTCTTTGACTCTATTCGTTGCCGGGAGATTTCTCCTGCGTTTCTGACTGGTTATTCCAATGATTAGCATCTCTTGGAATATTCGGAGGTTGGGATCGAGGTTGAAAATGGATGTGGTTTCTCAGCTCATCACTTCGTCCCACTGTGACATGATCTCTATCCAAGAGTCCAAACTCCAGTCCCCTTCTTCCTCCATTTTGCACTCGATTGGAGGCTCTCTCATCTCGAATTAGATCTCTCTTGACACTGTTGGCTCTAGAGGAGGTATCTTATTCGGGTTCAAAGAGTCCAAGTTCTCTCTCATTTCTATTAATCATTTGACTTTCGTCCTAGTAGTCCGTCTTTGCTAGTTTGAATTTAACTGTGTTCTAACCGTTGTGTCTGTGTACGGTCCTTCCACCGTGGTTATCCACGATGTGTTTTGGAACGAGCTGAATTCATTCCAAAACAACATTCACGGATTTTGGCTTTTTTATGGTGACTTCAATGTCACCAGATTCTCCCACGAAAGATTGTGAAACTCGATCTACTCGTCGGATTCCTCCCACTTTAACGACTGCATCCGTTCTCTTCTTTTGGCTGATCTATCATTTAGCGGTAAATCGTTCACCTGGTCCAACATGAGATCTTCCCCGTCCATGGCTAAACTCGACCATTTTTTGGTTTCCTTGGATTGGATTAATTTCTTTCACAACTCGTTCGTTAAGGCATTGCCCAATTCTTCTTCTGATCATGTGCCTATTATGATGTCCTCCAACTTCAATTTCCCCAAAACTTTCAAATTCCGTTTTGAGAAATTTTGGTTGGAAGACCAAACCTTCGTCAATCTCATTACTGAATGTCTTTCCGCCATTACAGGCTCATCCGGGCTTGGGCGTATTCTTATTAAACTTCATGCAATCAAGTTCGGGAGCAAAATTTGGCATAAAGAGAGAGGAGCCAATGATTGTTTCCTTAAGAATGTCCTCCTGTCTACCATCGAATCCATTGATTTAATGGAGGAGCAAGGTCCAATCTCTGATTCGCTCCATTCTGAAAGGGCCTCTTGTAAAAGAGGGTACGTGGATTTTCTTCACAATGAACATATTAAATGGGCGCAGCGAGTTAAACTTCGCTGGCTCAAAGAGGGGGACGGCAACACCGCTTTCTTTCATAATTTCGCTTCGCATCGCCAGCAGTACAACCGTATCTCCTCGATTTTGGACAATGGATCGGAACTTACTTCCGATTCGGATATTCATTCCACTTTTCTTCGTTTCTTTAAAGATCTTCTGTGATCTCAAAAGCAGCACTCGTTGCATCTTGACTGGATTCTCTTATATGGTCGGCCTACGCATGATTTGACTAGTTTGGAAAATCCCTTCTCTTTAGAAGAAATTAAGTCCGCTGTGTTCTCCTTAAATAATGATTCTGCTCCGGGCCTTGACGGGTTCCCCTCCTTCTTCTTCCAACATTTTTGGGATTGTCTCAAAGTTGACCTTCTCCAAATGTTCACTGATCTCCATCAGAGGAATTTCTCCTTTGATAGGATTAATTATGTGCATATCGTTCTCATTCCTAAATTCTTGGGAGCCAATTCGGTTGCGGACTTCAGGCCTATAAGCCTTCTCAACACGACCATCAAAATCATCATGAAAGTGTTTTCTTCGCATATTAGTTCTTTGATTTCTCCTCAGATAGATTCTTCGCAATCGGGTTTCATTAAAGATCGTCTCATTCTTGATAGTATGGCATCCGCTCAAGAAATCATCTCCGATTGCCACAGAACCAAGTCGGAGGGAATTTTGTTAAAATTGGATTTTCAAAAAGCTTACGACAACGTCAGTTGGGACTTCCTTTTCAAAATTCTTTTTCATCGGGGATTCGGTCTCAAATGGATTGTCTGGATTAAATCCAGTCTCTTCGCTGGTACTTCTTCCATTTGGATCAACGGTACAGAAGGCCACAAATTCAAGTGTAAATGTGGTCTTTGGTAAGGTGATCCTATCTCCTCTCTCATTTTCTCTCTCGTTGCTGATGTTTTCAGTAAGCTGCTTCGCAAAGCCTGGGAGGCAGATGTGATTGAAGGCCTTGGGAGTTCCAACAGCTTCCAAGGTGTGTTGAATCTCCAATACACAGATGATACTATAATCTTTGCAAAACCCAATGGTGGGTCCCTTCGTAATCTTAAGCTTCTCCTTTGTGTTTGAACGCACATCGGGTTTATCTATTAATTTTCAAAAGCCTCCGTTATTTGGCCTGGTGGGTCTCAAAACCGTCAGGCAGAAATTGTGCAGTTCTTCAACTGTAGCCCTTCCTTTTTTCCAATCCTTTATCTTGGCATTCCCTTGAGATGGGAAAAGCTTCTGCGCTTGGATTGGATGCCGATGATCGAAAAAGTGGAGTCCAGACTCAACCGTTGGTTTGGTAAGCAACTGTCGCGTGGGGGCAGACATATTCTTGTTAATTCCGTACTTTCTTCGATCCCCTTATACATGATGCCTTTCTTTTATCTCCCTTTGTTTGTTATTAAGAGAGTCGACTGGATCAGAAGAAATTTCTTCTGGTCAAGTGTAGATTTGTTTAAACCGGGCTCTCACCTCTGCAACTGGAAGGTTATCTGTACCTCGAAGGCAGCGGGTGGGCTGGGGGTCTTGAACCTTAGACACCAAAACTTAGCCTTACTTGGCAAATGGTTATGGAGATTCCTTAAATCTGATCACCTGCCTTGGGTCTAAATTATTTCCCGTAATTATTTCTCTCATCATCCCATGTGGAACTTTCCAACCTCTTTTTCTCGTAAAGCTTCTTCCTTTTGGAAAGGGATCTGGAAAGTTGTTGAACCTTTCCGTTGTGGTTTAAGCCACGAATGCGCGGTCGGATCCAAGACCAAATTCTGGTCTGATCTTTGGTTTAGTGATATAAAACTCACTTCGGCTTTCCTTCCCTCTTTCAGTTAGCCTCAAACCAATCGGCCTTAGTGGAAGATTATATTGTGACCATCAATTATCAAAAGTTCTGGTCGATCAAGTTCGTTTGCTTGCTATCGTCGCAGCTCTTGTTACAACTCCAAAACCTGTTCGATGATATTAACCATTATCCCTGATTTCCTTCTGATAATTTCAAATGGAGGTGGACCTCCTCGGGCAATTTCTCAGTCAAATCTTTCTATAATTTCCTTAACTTTGGTGGGATCACCTCTCCATTAGCCAAATCCCTTTGGAGTAGTTGTACTCTCCTCAAATCCAAAATTTTAGTCTGGCTAGTGCTTAATAACAAGTTTCTTACTGTCGAGGTTCTCAACAAGAGGAACCTTGCTTTAGGATAGTTATGTGCGTTATGCTCCATTCACCACGAGGATGCCGATCATTTGTTCCTTAAGTGCCCCTTTATTCGTCCCTTATGGTATCGTCTTCAGAGATTGGTTAGCACCAAGTATTCCTACCAATTTCTCATCTTGTTGGCAATAACAACACCTCAGAAAAGAATTTCGCAACTCTTGGACTCTTTCCATGATTGCGATCATCTGGGTTATTTGGTCAGCACGTAACAATCGACTTTTCTCAAATTCCGTATTGTCGTCACAGAGCATTATTGATGATTTTCTTTTCTTTACTAAATTTTTGCCAGCCACTTTATCTCTTGATAAAGTGGAAGCTTTACAGTTAAATTGCCTGGATGAGGCGATTAGTTTTTCCTCGAGTATCTAGTTATTACTATTGTTGCATCAATTTCTTTTTCTAATTTTCAATTGCTTTGCCTACTGTTTGCAGCTCTAATGTGTGGACGTTTCCCCTTGCCTTCGTAGCTCTTGCTATTTTGGTGGGCCATTTTTTGTTGTGGTATGTGGCTTTGGGTCGCTCCGGCTTCTTTGCTGATGCTTTCTGGCTTCAGTTGGTTCAGGTCGTTGGCCTTTTCAAGGGTGGTTTTGTGTTCTCTGTTATTGCCCGGGCTTAGCAGCCTTGGGTCTCTTTTGTACCTAAGCTTTATTACTGGGTTTTTTCTACTTATATTGGTGCGTGTGCTGGTGAAGTGCTCCTTAGGCAGTCTGTGCATGGTTGGGTTTATATTTTTGCTCTTTTTCGATGCTCTGATCGCTATTGCAGAGTCTCGGCTCCTGTTATGACCTTATTTATCTGCTCTGGATTACGGTGGTTTTTTTTAGTGTTTTGTGGTTATGCGCACGCCGTCCAGGTCTTTCCTAGGTTTTAGTGGTGGTTATTACCGCTGCTCCCTTTTTTTCTACTACTACCTACTATGCTTTTTTTCTTTGCTTTTTCTTTTTTCTCTTTCTTATCAGCTCGGTAGCTTGTTATTCTGTGCCGTTTTATATTGCATTCTAGTGTCGCTTGTGCGCTCATATGATGATGAGGGTCCATTCTCCTGCTGATCCTGTCGTTTATCTGCTTTTCTGGATCTTCAGGTGTTTCTCTTTATACTTATCTTCTTGTCTCGCCTTTTCTTTTCTTCTGTGGTTGTGTTGGTTGGCTTTGGCGGTGAGCTTTTGTTTATGTTTGCCGGGTGATTTTTCTTTGCTGGGACTTTTCTCCGTCTCGGGCTGCTGACTCATCCTGTTCTGAGTTGGTTTTGGGTTTGTTCATGGGTTGTGGGTCCTTTGTGTCGACCTTTGGGTGTCATGTCTTCTCTTTCAGAGGTTTCCTCCGTCGAAGCCACCCACAATTCTGGTCTCCCTTGCTCCGTTTTGGTTGATGGTTGTACCGTTGCAGTGTGCGGTTGCTCCAGCACGCGGGCCGACGTTTGTGCGATCTCAGAGTTCTCTTCAGAGGCAGTGGTCTGGGCTGCTACCTTCGGAGCGCGATCTGCTGCTCTCTGGTTGTTTAATTGTGTTGGCAGCTTATCTGCGAGTGTGTTTGAATTTTTGGTGCAATTCTCTTCATTGCATTGTAATTAGTTTTGTGTTTATTTTTTCTCGTTTTTCTAATTTTACTCCGTGTAAAATTTGACTGATGTTTGTGACTTTCGATTATTATTTATATATGATTGGCTGGAGTCGATTGACTCTATCCTCTTTATCAAAAATAATAATAAAAGAAAACAAACCAGATAATTCAATACAGAGTCAAAATTAAGATCTCTATCCTTAAACCAAAATTCGCCCCGTAGTGTAACGGTAGTTGACGAACTGCCTTCCAAGATACAACTGTATTTATCTTTATCTGAATAGCAGCACCCTAGCTTCAGAGATACCAGCGAACTAGTAGCTATGTTGCACTCTCAGACTCAGACTCAGAGGAAGAAGAAAAAGAAGGAGATTGTCAAAAGTTCAAACTATGTCTTTACAAACAAAAATGACTGCACTTATAGAAGATGAGGAGTAACTGATGGATCCATGATCCATTACTCTGTAACAGCAGAGTAATGGTCCAACACTCTGTAACAGTAGAGTAATGGCTCAAAAAACGTAACTGATGGATCCATTATTCTGCTTTTACAAAGTAATGGCACCAGTTACAGAATTTCAAATATCTCAACAGTAAACTGGATCCAGGAAAAATTCTAGAGTGGGGCAAAAAATTATTTAGGCTGGCCAGAACCAAACCAAACAAAACCGAACCGAACCGAACCAAGCCATGTATCAAATGGCCAGAACCAAACCAAAAATAGTTTAGGCTGCTTAGTATCAATATCTTCTCCCTTTATCTATTTTCTATCAATGGTTTGGTTGCTGACGTTGCCATGTTTTCTTCCCCGAGCTGTGGCCATTTGTGAGAGTTTTTCTTGGCACATGTTTGTGCCTTACTTATTGTCTGCTGATGCTATTGATTTACTTCTTCGCTTTTCTTCTTCTGTAGATTTTTCTGATCTGATGCTCCGTTTCGTCGGACATGTTCATGTGGTGCCGCTAAGCTCATTAGCTGTGTTTCTTTTTTCGAGGGTCTGATTGCTGATCAGCTGCGATTTTGAAGATCTGCTGCAGTTGTCTTTCCTACTTTCGAGCATCTCGAGTATTTTCTTGTTTTGTATCTTGTTGATCGTACATCCTATAATTGTATTGTGTATAATGTTTATTGTATTTTTTAATTATATATAATAATTTGTTTTTAGGCTGGGGTCTAGGACCCTATCCGATTATTAAAAAACAATTCTGAAAGAAAGTAGAATGAGAAAGTGAGAATTCATGTTTGGGCTACCATTTACATCGGGTAGAGTGGAAAATGAAAAAAAAATATGTGTTACTCTATTTGGAAAAATAAAATTATTAATGGCACTGAGATATTTTATTTCCTTTCTTTTATACCCTTCAACCCTGACCAGGGCCGGCCCCACCCTTGAGGCGGGTGAGGCGGCTGCCTCAGGCCCCCGACACTTTTACGATTTTAGGGGCCCTAAAATTTGTAATTCCCTTGTAAATATAGGCACGCATTTTGAGCGTAAAAAAATACTGTTATTAGGGGCCACCAAAAATAATTATTTGAGCCTTTAATTTTTTTTTAAAATTTATTTGGGTTTAGGCTAGAAAACTTGAATTGAATTTGAGACTTTAAATTTTGGTGATTTCAAACAATTTTATATATTTTGCATTTTTTGCTTTCAGCAGCGTACAATTTTTTTGTATACATTTTTTTTTTGTATGAGGGGGACCATTTCGGGGGTTTTCCTTGAACCCCGGGGAACTGAGGGCCGGCCCTGACCCTGACTAAGGATCAGCCATCACCGATCAACTGAGTTAGCTAGAGAGAAGCCATTCAAATAATTATAAGAAGCCAACATGCACAAAAGGTGTGTATGAGCATTTATAGTAGTTGGCTTTTCATCTAAATTTTGCAAAAAAATAGGAAAAGTCTTACTGTAGTCGTTGGCTATATACTCAAAATTTGAGTATTTGGTGAACACTGGTCTGCTATATTGGGCAGACGATATAAGAATATGAAGAAAATAAAATAGATGGCAAAAGATGATATTTTGTCTGTTCGGTCAGATGAAAGATCATCTTGATCTTTCGTTGCAAAAACTTCTTTTTTTTAAATTGACGGACAGTTCTAAAAAAAAAAAATTTAAATGACGGACGGGAAATGATTTCATGTCCTAAATTTACAAAAAGTATTCGAGCATGGACGGGGAAATGATTCCCCGTCCGTTCTCCGGAAGAAAAAAAAAGACGGGAAATGATCTCCCGTCCATGCCCATTTCTTTTCGGATTTTTTAGAAAAATCCTATAAACTATATCTATAAATTTTTCAATGTGTATAGATTAGGTTTTAATTATAATTAATTAAGATTTCAGATTTAATTATGATTAATTTAACAGTAAATTAGGAAATAGTTTAGGAGTTTTTTTAAAAAAATTCTCAGACGGAAAATGATTCACCGTCCGTTGGTTTTTTATTTAAAATAAAAAATAAAAAATAATGGACGGATAATCGTTTTTCGTCCGTCAATTTTTTAAAATTAAAACCCAAAATTTAGGTTCAGACGACTACAGTTGAAACCCAACTTTTCTATTCCTATATGCCAAATACCTAAAATTTGAGTCGGAACAACTACAGGTGCTATAATCGTGTGAGTACGACAAATAAAAGCATGATTCTTGATACACACCTAAATAGGGGACGTGAAGATGAAGAGTGAGATGTATCAGTTGAGATGTAAATAAGTGGCAGTATAGGGACTTATGTGTAAGAGTGTTATATACGTAGTAAGCACGTGTAATAGAATCTTATAAATAAAAGGGGGATAGCTCAGTTATGAGCTATGTCTGAAATTGGATTTTTTCTGTCGTTCTTCCTTCGTTTTTGATATCGGGCTCTAGGGCTTCTCTCTCTAACCCTAGCTCTCTTCTTTTTCGTTCCCTCTCTAATTCACTTGTTTTTTAGTTCTGTTTGAGTTCTTTAATGGTGATGCAAAATCAAGCGCATCAATTGGTATCAGAGCAGTTCGATCTACCGGCCAATTTCGTCGACACAGCGATTCTTGCACAGCTGCAGCATCTGGTTCATCAAATTAAGAAATTGGTTGCTTCATCAACACTGATTCAAGAATCTATGGAGGAAATTCTGCTGTTCAAATCCGTTTGTAAGCATATTCCTAACCCTAATCTTGACCGATTTTCCATGGAAGAGTATGAATGCAATATTGTTTCGCTGATTGTTCCTATAAACGATACAAGAGCAACAAAGTATTTGATTGTGATTTGTGTCCTAGTTGTTTCTCTAGTGAAAGATTTAAATTGTGTTTGGCACCACTATACTTCATTTGTATAGAGTATGTTGAAGATTATAATGGTGAGTAGTCATCTAATGTGTTTGTTGAAATGCATGAACAAGAAAAGGAAAAGAATTCGATCTCGAAAGATAACGATGGAGTAGTTGGTGACAAATTGTTGAATTTTGAAATTAATGATGCTGATTTTGGAAGGAAAATTGAAGAGTGAAGAAGAAAGGTTCATAGAAATTGAAAAAAAATTGACTTTGAAAGCTAGTGATTCAACAAAGAAGCAGTTAATCGAAGGCAAATATAAAGGTTGGCAGAAGAAATTACATCTTGATCTAGTCCATACCAAATCTGCGAAAGAAAAGAATTATGCCGCTGGACAGTCTGCTCGTTTGATTGATGCATATCGCACACTTAGTAAACCATTGTCTAGGGCATTGTACCTACTGCAGCTGGAGGGTGTACATGTTGATATAAAAAAACTCACAGATCCAGATTTGCTTGCAGAGATGATGGAAATGAGAGAAGCAATAGAAGAGGCTGGGATTGTATGTGGGTTACTTTTCAAAGATGTGGGTTACTTTTCAAAGTTTTTCATCTTTGATCCAGAAGGAAGCTGGTACCCGAAGCTGAGGAGCTTATTGTGCTGTTCTTTAGTATATGATAGAGATGTTGGCTATGTTCAGAGTATGAGATTTTTAGCAGGACTTTTGTTGCTTTACTTGAGTGAAGAAGATGTGTTTTGGCTACTAGTTACTTTGATGTATTTGGCTGGTTTTCATACCTTTGATGTTGCATACCAAAAATTTGCTAGTGGTTCTAACAAGTCGGTAGCAGTTGGTGGTGGAATAGCTATGGCTTCTACTTTCAACACAATGTCTACTGTTGGTCCGTTGGCTGCTCCTGGGAGCTTTGCCACTAACAAGAAGTTCACAGCTTCTTCTCAAAAGTTATCGCAGATCTCTTCGTACACATCAATATCATCTTTATCTCTAAATAATGGAATGCAGAAGTTGCATCTCCAAAAAATATGCAATTCCAGAGTCAATGCAATGGCCAAGGACTTGTACTTCAACAAGGATGGATCAGCCATTAAGAAGTTGCAAACTGGAGTTAATAAGCTTGCATACCTAGTTGGGTTTACTCTTGGCCCTAAGGGTAGGAATGTCGTCTTGGAGAGTAAATATGGATCCCCCAAGATTGTCAATGATGGGGTCACAGTTGCCAGATAGGTTGAACTAGAGGATCCAGTTGAGAACATTGGTGTCAAGTTGGTAAGGCAAGCTGCTACAAAAACCAATGACTTGGCTGGAGATGGTACTACTACATCTGTTGTTCTGGATCAAGGTTTAATTGCTGAAGGTGTCAAGGTGGTTGTTGTTGGTGCTAACCCTGTGCAAATCACCCGAGGTATTGAGAAAATGGCCAAAGCCTTAGTTGTTGAACTCAAGAAAATTTCTAAAGTGGTTGAAGACAGTGAACTGGCCGATGTGGCTGCAGTTAATGCTGGGAACAACTATGAAATAGGAAATATGATAGCTGAGGATATGAGCAAGGTAGGCAGGGAGTGGTGACACTTGAGAAAGGGAAAAGTGCTGATAATAGTCTCTATGTAGTAGAGGGAATGCAATTTGATCGTGGTTACATGTCTCCGTACTTTGTAACAGACAGTGAGAAGATATCAGTTGAATTTGAGAATTGCAAGTTACTTCTTGTTGACAAGAAGGTTTCAAATGCAAGAGATTCATTATGATGCAGTTTATTTGAGGATTCTCATGATCAGTACTACTGATGACTACATTGAAGTAATTGTTGACAATGTATACCCGGTTGAAGATAAACACACTAGAATAGTTAATCAGTCTGATGCAAGTAATAATCAGAAGTTGAAATCTGATAACGATCTTCTCGGTATTGAGTTCTTCAGGGATAAGGGAAAGAATCTAGATGATCACGGTGTGGAGTTTGGAGAAGATGAAGTTGGTTGCAGTCGGCTACCCTACTGATGTTTGGATCAGTCAAATATTCACGCCCATATCTCCAGTTTATAGTATTCAAAGGAACTTATACTTCATATCTACCTTCAAAGACTAATTTCTGCTTGCACATTTTAGTTGGAGGGTACCAAACTCCATAAGGAAATTTGAAGTATGGGTGCATTTTGTTGCTGCCCTGTGGAGAGGACGTCGAAGAATATGTAAATCCAAACAGTTCAATATATAGGCACTGCATATGTCTCAGATACTTCTTCCATGAGCTTTTTAGTGGGTATATATCGCAATTGGGGTATCAATGGAAGAGGTTTTCTTGTTTGACCTTGAGGCAAGGTCGTAATGAAAGGGGGGAGGAATTGATACACACCTAAATAGGGGAAGTGAAGATGAAGTGTGAGATGTATCAGTTGAGATGTAAATAAGTGGTAGTGTAGGGACTTATGTGTAAGAGTGTTACATACGTAGTAAGCACATGTAATAGAATCTTATAAATAAAAGGGGGATAGCTCAGTTATGAGCTATGTCTGAAATTGGATTAATCATTTACTGTTCTCTGTCGTTCTTCCTTCGTTCTTGATATCGGGCTCTAGGGCTTCTCTCTCAAACCCTAGCTCTCTTCTTCTTCGTTCCCTCTCTAATTCACTTGTTCTTGAGTTCTATTTGAGTTCTTTAATGGCGATGCGAAATCGAGCGCATCAATTCTCCATCCAAATGTGGCCGCCACTCGAAATGAATAGTTATCAAGTTAAATAAATTAGCGGAAAAAAGAAAAATTCATTTGACAGCCATGATGCTTACTTTGCCTTCGTTCCGAAATTAATTTTATACCTTGTAAATAAAGCTGGTATTGGATCCTAAAGGTCGGGTTCTCCACTATTCGGATCCAGATCCGATACCTCATGGATTCAAAAATTGGACCCGTACCTGGACTTACAAGAATCAAGTTCGGGTCCGGGTCCCAGTTAAAAAATTCTACTCGTCGGCTCCGGTAGCGGGGAATAAATATTTGCACGTAAGTATTTTGCATATGATATCCTACGGTTCTAACAATTTTTGCACTTAAGTACATTAATAAATATTATATTTACACATCTATATTCAGCAATTACTATTTATATGTATATTCGTATAACACTATTATTCAAATTCCATATTTTTTAGGTACTTTTTAACGGGTTTGTGTTCATATTCGTGTCCGGGTCTGTTCTATTTTGAGCGGACCCGGACCCGGACCCAGACCCGAAAGTACATCGGATATTATTTTAGGATCTGATGTAATGGACTCGTATAGATCGAGTTGGTTCCGGTCCAATACTAAGTCCAGGTATCGGGTAAATGTGACAGTGCTACTTGTAAATATTAAAAAATGATTTGTAAATAACAAATAAGGTTTCATACTAATTATAATAAAAGGCTTTTTCCAGACTAAGTCCTCCATCAATATCGAGATTTCATATAAATTCCCAACAAATGGGTAATTCTAAATTGTTTCCTCAATCTTTTTAAAGAAGGATAAATTTCACCAAAACCCCCATCGGTTTTGGAGGTGGGGCACTCCACACCCCTAAGGGAGTGTTTGGTTGGAGGGGAAGGGAGGGGAGGGGAGGGGAGGGGAGGGGAGGGGTTTTTAAAACTTTTCATGTTTGGTTCATTTTTTAGGAGGGGAGGGGAGGGGAGGGAAATGGGGGGTGCAACACCCCTCCTGAGTCAATTTTGGCTCCCCTCCAATATTGGAAGAATTTGGAGGGAAGAGAAATTATATCTAATTTTTTAATGTGAATGGACTAAATTATCCTTTTAGTTAGTTCTCTTTGATATTTTCCCTCTTTGATAACGTCGAAATTACGAACGATTCTCATAATTATGAACCCCTCTCTATGTAATGTAGTTATTAGTTCATATATAGAAGTAACTTCTGTTATCTACAAATTGTTAAACACAATATATCAAAAAAAAAAAATAACTTTTAAGTGCAGTATGCAATTCAAGTGTCAGCTAAATATTCTTATGTTACATACCTGATTACATGCTTGCTCCTTGTTTATATGTTACCACCTCTATATTTTGCTTATCTACCAAATTTGATATACATTCTAACATACATATTTAGTTTTTTTTGTTTTGTTTACAGGCGAATTATTGTATGAACTATTGTATAGGTGGATTCACTTCTTGATCTCTTCATAGCTCATATTTTTCTTGGTATAGTATGTGGTGGGGCCAATTATGACATGAGTGCATTAGAAATAATTCCATGTATTGTGTTTAATAGTTGGCCGTAACCACTAGATTGATTAGTATATAGCAAGATTCGGAGGCACTAAGCTTTCTCATGAATAGACTTACCTTTGCTGTAAGTGAGTTGATCTCCGAAGAGCAGAATGCTTTTGTCAGTGGCCGTTTAATTTCTTATAATACATTGGTTAGGAGTTAGTGCATTCCATGAAATATCAACGATATGGGGAGAGTTGATGGGTATTAAGCTCGATATGGAGCGGGCTTACGGTATGACACATTGGAACTGTAACGAGGCATTGGAACTGTAACGAGGTTGTGTGATACACGAGTTTGTTTTGTTACAAATGAGATTTTTTGGTTACAAATGAGGTAATTATCGATCACCTTGTGAAAGGTATAAAAGTAATTTTATTATAAAATCCATTTTCTCCCATTGTGAACCAAATAAGAAGATAATTATTTTTCCTCCCCTCCCCTCCCCTCCTTTAAACCAAACAGAGTCTTTATTAAATCTCTCCCCTCCCTTTCCCTCCCCTCCCCTCCTCTTCATTAAAATCCCTCTCCTCCCCTCCCTTCCTTTGAACCAAACAGAGAGTGACACTCCAACTCCCTGTGGCAGTGTGGCATCACTTCTGTTGCAACATCTCTTTTACGTTATAACCCCGTTAGTTGTGAGGCTACACGACTCTTTTACTCCTATATATCTAACATATTCAACTCCTATATATCTAACACATGAATATGGTGCGCACATTTATTCGTAATGAAAAAGAAAAAGTTTGAAATTATTTTGGGGAGATTTTTTCGGTAGGATTTTAGTTTCACTTTTGAAAAAGTGTTGGATTTTTTTTGGGAAACTAAAAATGGCTGAATTGGACAAGTAAATATATTACAGTGAATTTTTTTTTTTATTTAAAGAAAGGAATAGAATCCACAGATTCTAGCCAATATATATTCAAAACTAAAAGGTCATACAGCCATCATAAGATGTTCAAGAACCACAACAGAATTACACCAAAGAGAAGAAGCCTCTCCAGATACAAGAGAGGCAGACACAAAACAAAAATGTTTGACAACACAAAACATAGCAGTTTGACAACACAGAGTAAAATTTGTCCTTAAAAGTTTGATCAATCACAGTATCAATACTATATTATGAAAATTTCAATACATTGAGCAAACTTTCGAGATAAAATTACAAATTGGAAGGTTTTTATTCTCCCATGACAATTTTTCCACCCTTTGTTCTTTCCGTTGAGGAATATTTTTGTATAATCTGTTTTACTTATCAAAGAACAATGGGCAGCTAAAAAATTCATCCTTAGCCAAGTTCTAGAATTGGGTTGAGATACCTTTAACCAATTCTTATACATGGTAAGCTGCAGCTCATCTAGGGCTTCGGTGGGGAAAATCTCTTATCAAGGCCCAATAACTAAAGGGCCTTCGGAGTTGGGGGCTCAATTATTAGGCTTACAATGGTTTAAAAGAAAATGTATGATAACTCAATACGAAATAACATTTTTTTAAAAATAAAAAATAGAAAAAACTCAGTAAGAAAATAAGCTTACAAATTTCCCTTGAACTTCCCGCTTGTAAACTCTTTTGATTGTACGGTTTTATGTGCTATAATATAGTTGTTTTTGGGTTGGAACCGAAGACTCTATCCCGTTTCTCAATAAAAATAAAAAATAAAAATCCCTTGTGATGAACTTTAATGTTACCTAAAATTTACCAGTTCTAAATTGTATTTAATGACAATAAGTATCGAACAAGATCGCCTTTTGATGCGGTTTGTTTCTGGGAGACGTGTGGATGCACCAGGTGTGAGTTCTTACTCGATTTGTATTTGAAGGAGGAAGCTACTAATCAGACGACCCTCGGCTGGCCGAGCGGTACCGGTGACAGACTGGAGTGAGGCGAGGCTGGATGCTCGGCTCGGATCAGGGGGCTCGGATATCGAGGTCTGGTGTACTTGCAGACGGTCTAGGAACACCGGGGTTGGTCCCGGTGGCAGACCCTCCGACGATCTAGTTAGTCTCTATGAGAAAGTAGCAGTAACTAGGGTTTTGTGGAAGAAAGATTGATTACCTGCAGAGAGGGGGGAGGGTCTGGTATTTATAGGGGAAGCCAATCGGGTCCAGACCCATTTGGGACTGGGCCGGACCCGGTTACCCGAGTGGCTGAAGCGGTGGAAAGCCGGACGGTATAGGGCTGACGTAGCAGACGCCGGAGCGGTTTCCGGGCTGACGTGGCAGAGCTCCGGACGGTTTTCCGATGCTGATGTGGCAGATCTGAAGGATCAGAAAGAGCGCGTATTCTGAAGGGATCCAGTGGCCCAAGATGGGCCACGTTATTCCTGACCCATATCACCTTTATTATTATATTTGATTATTTCCGTTTTAGGGTGAAGCCATCGAATACAATAAAATCTACCAATCATATAGATATTTCTAAATTCACCTTTAACATATAGGCTTGCAAGCCAATCTAATTGCACCAAAAAGACTGAAGTAGAAGATTTTATACAACCAAAAATGAGTCATGTGTAAGACACTCAAACTACATCCACGACATAATAATTAATACAGATTTAGGAGTCGAGCCACCCATGGCACATCCAACCAACAATTGCTGAAAAATGTGGGGGCTATCCAAGCAAAGAGCCCCAGGTTATAACTCTTCAAAGCATCTGTAGTCGTTAAAACCAAATTTTAGAATTTGGCAAATAGCAAATAGCAAACGTAGGTTTGGTTTGTAGTCGTTATTAGCTAAAATTTGACTTTTTCGCAATCCAAATATGACGGACGGTAAATTATTTTTCGTCCGACGTTAAAAAAAACCCTTAAAAAATTAATTAAAGGCCTCTGATAGTGACATTTATACCCCAAAAAAAAAAATCAAAAAACTTTGGTAGATCCTACGACGGTAGATGATCACTCGTTTGAGAAGATTTTGTTTTTTTAAATGGAACGGAAGGGAAATCTTTTTCCATCCGACCGTTTAAAAATAATAATAATAATAATTAAAGAGACGGGGAATAATCTCTCGTCCGATGAGTAGGCGTGAAGAAGAATCTCTCCGACGAAAAATTATCTTTCGTCCGATCTCTCCGACGAAAAATTATCATTTCGTCTGTCGAATATAGACGATTATTATAGCTCCGAAACTCAAATTTTGAATATTTGTTCTACAACTATAGCATGTTCTTTGCCAAAATTAGAAAATTTTGACAAAAATGGCCAACCGAACTACAGATGGTCTCATCGGGACCTTGTCAACAAAAATAAAGTTGGAACTTCCATACTTGGTACAAAGTAGGAAAACAGCCTCTTCCATTATTGATCCATCGACCTTCTCCATATCCTCCGTCGTTCTTGTGGTCCTTCTTTATCAATGCAACCCATACCTAATCTCCAAGCAAACACACCACCAAACCAACGGTCCAGATTTAATCTCCCATTTCCCATCCCTTTCCTTGTTTCCTTTGTGGTGGTAGGCTGGTAGCTAAGCTTTCACACTCCTCTTTAAGTCACCCTTTCGTCCTTTCGGATTCCCTCGCTTCCCAATAGGAGACACCCACCTTACCACCCCGGTATGTTCACCGCCCGAAATTCCTTATGGTCACCACACATAGGGGCCCACCGAATACGCGGATCGAGGTGGTGCCATGTACGCCATATTTTTACCTTGTTTGGTGCGGCGTTATAACAGATAACAAGCATCTCCAATACTTTTTGCTATTTTACCAAGCAAATGGTAAAAAATAAATTTTATTCTATTCACCGTTTGCTATAATTTGTTCAAAAAAAATAAAATTCACGGAACATATTGTCCGTCTGATTTTTTTTTTGTTTAAAATAATTTAATTAAGAAATAAATGGTAATAGTTATTAAAATATTATTAAATTAGTGATTATTCAATTAGTTATTACTTAACCATGAATTAAGCCTTGGTTAAAATTGGATGATTTGGTATATGTTGTCCTGTTCAAGCAAAAAATGCTTCGGACAGGACAACCTGAGTTCGATGCTTGAGTTTTTTTCCCCTTTTTTGGACAATATATCATGTACTGTCCGATCGGTAAAAAAAAAAAAAATCTAAAAATCCCTCAGACGTAAAACATGACTTGTCCGATTGCTGGAAAAAAATTATAAAAAAAGTTAAGACGAAACATCATATTCCGTCTGCTATATTTGACAATTGCTAAAATCGTTTCTCAATTTTGGCTACGAACTATTTATTGTTTATTAAAATTTGAAAAAAAATAGTAAACGATTGCAACTGCATTTTACTATTTTGTTTGCTATTTTGCTAAAGTAGTAAACCATTGGAGATGCTCTAAGAGCATCTACAGTCGTTGGCTATATATCCAAAAAATGAATAAATATGACTGCAGTCGTTGTCTATTTATCCATTTTTTGGGTTGGAGATGTACAGTAGACATCTATATTTGGTAGCGAAATTGGCATTATGCATATTATAGAAATCGGCATATGATTTATCGTCTTTGAGTCGGACGCCATATGATATGCCATCGGAGAAAAATTATTTAATTGCAAAATTCTAAGACGGCATATGATCTGTCGTTTGAGAAAAAAAAATCGGAATATGATCTTCTGTTTCGCGAAGAGAGAAAAGGTGGTAGAAGTCCAAAAATAGTGCACAAGTGTTGGACGACACATCGTGTGTCGTCCTTCAATCTGCCGTCACGGAACGGCAGATCATCAATCTGCCGTCCTTCACAAAAAATTTTATAAAAAAATGCAAATCTTCAAATGGTAGATGATCTTCCGTTTTAATTAAAAAAGTCATTTTTTAAGTTTTGACGAGTGCAACGCTATGCTCTAATTGCTATTTTTATATTTTTTATATATCTATTTTTTAATAAAACGACCGCGGATGTTTTCAAGAGAGAGATTTCGTCCTTCTTTCACAAACGGACAAGGAGGGAGAAAAATGTAAACATGAGAATGAGAGAGTTTTAAATGCAAGAAAGTAGAGTAGAAGAGAAGACAAGGTTGGTTTTTGAGCGAGCTGCGAGCAAAAGAGGAGAGAGGGGGGGGGGGGGGGGGGGGGAGGGGGACAGCTGGCTTTATATCATACCCAGCTGTCCTCATCTAACTCCATACGGTCTACTACCTTTCACCCACGCCACCCTCTACCCTTTTTTAATTGTTACACATCCCTAATTACCTTTTACAAGTTAGTTAGTCGTTACTAATCTATTAATAATTTAATAAAGTAATCAATTGGCAAATATCTTCGTGTTAGAGTGATGTCAGTCGTTCTCAAATTTGTATGCTGAAAACATACTATCCGACAAATAATTGACAAAGATTCCATTTTGCATCGGCTCCGTCTTTTTGTGCCATAAAGTATATCTTGATAAAGTTAAGTATATGAAACGTTATTAATGATATCTATCCACCATCTACTATTATTTAATGGGAGGGTATGTTCCCAACAAACTTTTTTTAAAATATTATTTTTGTCACACAACCAATACAGTATTGTTTTGATGAACCGGAAAGAGTCTTGCCACTCCTGCCAAACAAACAAGATAATATATATATAAAAACAAGTACAGATAGAGTTTTACAAGCGGTAAAATCAAAATATCCAAACAACAACCGAAAGAAGCACAACAAAAGGCCAACCTACACACCAAACAACAAACGCAATGCCTGAAAAACAACAATGAGAAGACATACAGGAAAGCTATAACATAATGTGAACTCAGTTAAACTGGGACGGCTCCCGGAACTCCCGATACTGAGAGTAGAGAAGGAATCAGGCAACGGCCGAGGCATTGCAGGAAGAGCGCCGAGTATTGTGCATGCCGACCCGCCTAAGCACGGGGAACCAGAACCCGGTCGAGCGCCCACATAGCCTTGACCCCAATACTGAAATGCGGGGCAAACACTGTGGGGAGGGAATAGCCCTACAAAAGCGATGCAACCTGGAAAGATCCAGCTGCACCCTAAAGTAGAGAAGCCACGGAGAACAATAACGAGAATAACAAACAGAAGCGGAACGAGGAACAAACCACCACGCCAGAGCGCGCTCAAAATTTTTTGCAATGAAAGAAACAAACAGCTGAACCTCCCAGTCCCAACAAACCAATCAATAATGCCAAGAACAACAAAATAACCAAGCCCAGAACCAAACCAAAAAGAAGCTCGGACCAAGAAATATACATCACTCGTATTAGTCGATCGAGGAGAGCAAGGAGATTGCTACAATCTAACTCAGGAGCAGAGACAACCTGGAGACCTACCAAACAAAACAGGCCTAAGAAACGGCCAACAAGCTGTACACTATTAACATCCAGAGTAACATCAGCAGCAAAAGAAAAGAGTACATCAAAAGCCAGCTTAGAGCTACTAAAGGCTCACAAAAGATTAAAGATTAAAGATTAAGTTAAGGAGAAAGAGACTGAAACTATAAGCAAACACAGCATAACAAAAGGAGCTAGGGAGCTCAGCTGTCCACTCGCAAAAAGAAACGAACCCAAGCAGCATCAAGCCTGCGCACAGAGGGAAGGAAAAACAAAAATAGTGTTAAAGCAGTGCAGGAAAAAACCAAGACCGCACAGAAAATGGGAAAAAACTCATAAAGCATTAAGGGTACGGAGACAGTGGATGGCGTCATCCAGCCTGTAACCGAAAAGCAAGTCCCTAGCTTCGAT
The DNA here is from genome assembly GCA_017893485.1 of Hemerocallis citrina. Classification (NCBI taxonomy): domain Eukaryota; kingdom Viridiplantae; phylum Streptophyta; class Magnoliopsida; order Asparagales; family Asphodelaceae; genus Hemerocallis; species Hemerocallis citrina. Next base: position 26,479,830 of record CM030362.1, on the reverse strand, counting down.
AGAAAGCATCGAAGACCAATGTTTAAAGAAGAATAAGAAATCCGCTATAATGAGATGGATTGAAGTCGCGCGGAGCTTGAATAACCTGCTATTTCTTTCCTTCCAAATTAGCTAGATAATAATCTGAACCGAAAGATTCCAAGATCTAAGGTATAATTTATTCGAGGGGAGAATAGACCAGCATGAGTGTAAGCTGGAAGGAATGGAGGGGAATTCCCATGCTAATGTACAAATTTTCCATAATGGGCGCGTGAAGTCGCAACCAACAAAAAGGTGATCCGCATCCTCAATGCAGTTAGAGCAAAGGGGGCACAGCTGACCCCAAGCTAAATTCCTTTTATTGAGAATTTCAACAGTAAGCAACCTATTGTTGAGGGCAAGCCAGGTGACAATTTTGATTTTGAGGGGAGCACAGGATTGCCAAATGAAGTCAGAGAAAGGAGAGAGGATACCTCTAAAGTTAAGAAATTTGTAAAAGGATTGAACAGAATAATTCCCCGCCTGATTCCAACACCAAGAGATGTCATCTTTTGGATGCCACTCGTAATCATTAAGGGAACTGAGGAGAGAATTAAATTGAGAAGATAAAGGCGTCGTTAGACTGACGGAGAAGGGAATAAACTAATGTCTTTGCAAATCAATTATGGAAAAAGATTCAGCAACAGTGGCTTGGGGATTAGAAGTTAGGCGATATAGAGCAGGAAAAGAAGAGGCTAGTTTGGAGTTACCGGTCCAAATGTCAGACCAAAACATGGTCTTGGCACCTCCGGAGCAAACATGACTGATGCTGCCTTGGAATGCATCGGCCGCTCTCCAAATCCCCTTCCAGAAAGGGGAGGCATTGCGGTGGGAAGAGGCAGGGAACTCCCACGGTCGGCGGTTGAAATAGCAGTAGGCTTTAATGGCCTGGATCCAAGGTAAGTGATCGCATTTTAAGAATCTCCAGAGCCATTTACCCAACAGGACCAAGTTGTGGTGTCTGAAGTTCAAAACCCCTAGACCCCCAGCTTCCCTGGAAGAACAAACCATAGTCCAATTGCAAAGATGGGAGCCTGGCTTGTAATATGAAGAGCCGGACCAAAAGAAATTGCTTCTGATTTGGTCTAACCTTCTGATAACCCAAGAGGGAACATAATAGAATGACATCATATAGAGCGGCATAGCTGATAGGACCGAGTTGAGAAGGATAAGTCTACCTCCACAGGAGAGTAGTTTCTCAGTCCAAACGTTAAGCCTGGATTCGACCTTGTCAATCATTGGCATCCAGTCAGATTTATGAAGTTTACCCCATCTCAAGGGGATATCCAAGTACTTGATGGGGAAAGAGGCTATAGGGCAGTTAAAGAAATTGAAGATTTCGATCTGGCGATTAGAAGAATCTCCCAACCAGAGAACAAAGGATTTCTGAAAATTGATCGAAAGACCCGACGCCATTTCGAAACAGTAGAGAAGGAGTTTAAGATTACGTAGAGAGTGGGTGTTGGGTTTACCAATACAGTATTGTTCTTAATCAAATTTATATATCCTACGCGTGACTTCAAATTTATTTATCAACACGTGTATTGTATGTATAAATTAAAAAATTTTCTTTCTTAATTTTTAAAAAAATATGTTATCTCCCGTCCAACTCCATTTTTATTATAAAAAAAAAGATATTCATCGCACGTACTAATTACTACCAACTAACGTATACTGTACGTACAACTCCAACTCTTTATTAAAGCGTAACACGCACGTAAAAAGTACTAGTAATAGGAGAGTTGAAGTTATCGTTTGTAAATCTACCAACTTACGTACATAGCCCGCACATAATTAATATAAAAGATGTTTCAAGTTTGAGGCAAGACTACTTCAAAATTTTTACTTTAAAAAAATATATATTTACTAAGACGCATATGTTATGTATAAATTACTAGTCTGTGTTAGAGCGAGAGAGTTGAAATTATGTCATTGCAAACTCTAGATAAACAATATCTATTATATTTAGATTATCCAGATCATGATCCACCATAAAAAATTAGCTGCCTTAAAACTTTGCTAGCAACAATGAGATAGTTTCAAAACGAAAAATGCTAAGGTTGCGTTTGTTTTGATATTTTGAATTGAGTATTCTGAATATGATATTCTGAATATGATATTCTGAATAGAGATATTCTGAATATGAGTCTAAAAGCTGTTTGTTTAGCCTATATTCTGAATATTGATATTCTGAAAGCTGTTTATCTGAAAAAGAGAGTTTAGAAGCTGTTCGGTTATATTTCTTGCTGAAAACTGTTATCTGAAAGCTGTTTTTCTGAAAAAACGAGTTTAAAATCTGTTCTATTATAATTTGTGCTGAAAACTGTTATCTGAAAGCTGTTTTTCTGAAAAAGAGAGTTTAAAAGCTGTTCGGTTATATTTCTTGCTGAAAACTGTTATCTGAAAGCTGTTTTTTTGAAAAAACGAGTTTAAAAGCTGTTCTGTTATATTTCTAGCTAAACACTGTTATCTGAAAGCTGTTTTTCTGTAAAAACGAGTTTAAAAGCTGTTCGGTTATATTTTTAGCTGAAAACTATTACCTGAAAGCTGTTTTTTCTGAAAAAGACAGTTTAAAAGCTGTTATGTTATATTTTTTTGCTGAAAACTGTTATCTGAAAGCTGTTTTTCTGAAAAAACGAGTTTAAAAGCTGTTCTGTTATATTTCTAGCTGAAAACTGTTATCCGAAAGCTGTTTTTCTGAAAAATCGAGTTCAAAAGCTGTTCTGTTATATTTTTTGCTGAAAACTGTTATCTAAAAACTGTTTTTCTGAAAAAGAGAGTTCAAAAGCTGTTCTGTTATATTTCTTGCTGAAAACTGTTATCTGAAAGCTGTTTTTATGAAAAAACGAGTTGAAAAGCTGTTCTGTTATATTTGTTCAGAATTTTTGAAATCAATTTGCATTCATCACTTGCTAACATTTTTTTAATTGTTGGAGTTAGATTGCAATGTTGTACAAGTACTGGAAGGAGAAACTTGAGCAGCAAGTGAATTTCTGAAAAATCAGACACCATCATCTCCAAGATTGATTCGTCACATTAGGGAAGAAAGTTAAAAGAAGCTCTTGTGTTTGTGAAGCAGCTAATCTCAGTTCATGCATAAGTTTTGATTCTTGGATAAATGTTTTGAGATTTCTTGGATAGCGTCCAGTGTTTGGTTAACTCATAATTCATTTGGATAGACTGATGTTGCTCAACTTGTACTGTACAGTTTTTTAAATGACTATTATATCAAAGAAAATTTCTACGGCCTAAGCCAAGCAATTTATTCAGATAAAAAAGCAGTAGGGATTTAAAATAAGAACGGGTCCCATTGAACTATACTCAACCAATTTATTCACCAAAGCAAGCTTACTTCATTAATTTTGTTTACATTGTTCAACAATCCGACGTAACAGATCATTAATGGCATAGGATCGATACATATATTATGAGAATAAGTTCTACAATTTGTTGTCAGCCATCATTACAAACAAGCATGCTGTTAAATCATTATTTGTTGTCTACAGTCACTGCATGCTGTCTGGAGCTGCTGCTGTTGCTTCTTAACTCCTTGATTTGAAAACTGCAGAGCAGGTAGATCTATAAACAAAGAAGTCATTTGAGAAAATTGCTGCATTAAAATTCAAAAAAATGGGGAGGAATAATAAATTGTGCTGCAGAAACTTCCTACATTAACCATAAACGGAAACGGAAAACTGAAAACCGGAGTTCAGATTTGCTTAACCACTATTCAGAATACAGATATCCCCTCTTGTCAAACACTATGAAAATAACATAATGCAGAAAAAATACGGGCTACTCGCAGTCTCAGATTCATCAAATCAATGATACAAACGACTCGATATACCAGAGCTGCAATTTTTTAAAATGCCACGCCTACTAGTACAAAGCACATTGTCAACATTGACTAAAAAGAATTCATCATTGACTACATAGACAACATTTTCTTAATGTTTGAAAAACATATTTGTTCATTTACAGGGATCTGAAGTATTCGGAATAGCATTCACAAACTGGCATTACCAGCAAGATAACAAAGGCATATTCATATGAATACAAGTGCAATTCATCTCAACAAATCAGACGCATCTAATATTGTATCTAATATTGCTTTTCTGAGAATTGGTTATGATGATACCCACACTGATCATACTTCATACCTTAAAAACAATTGATGCACATTAGTTCTTAAATCCTGGGCTGTGATGTACCAGGTATGATATGCTGAGCTTTGAATTCCTGATATGTACAGATACTGTCTGTTTCTTTGGCTGTTCATGGTTTACGGATACTGAGAAATATCTTTGGCTGCTCATGGTTTCAAACAATTGTTTCTGGAGTCAATTTGAATTGTCTTGAATCCTTGATCATTGGTAATATCCTGAGTTTATTCCAGGTTTACTTTTTTTTGGCCTTTGTTTATCCTAAGAATATCCTGAGTTTATCCTGAGAATGAGTTTATCCTGAGTTTATTTTGGAAACACTATTCTGAATGCTGATACCCCCACGTTGGTTTTGCCACAAAAAAACATGATTTAGGATAAGAACATATCAGATCCTCCCCAAAACCATAAAAACAACATAATTGCCGGGGTAAAAAAATAGTCACAGTCTCAGATTCATAGTGCTCATTCATAAAAACTCCATACTAGAGCTGCATTTTTGACAATGTCACGCCCACTAGTACAAAGCAATGCTCTTGAAAATCCGTTCATCATCGACTGTAACGACATCATCTTCGTTATGTTTGTAAAACAAATTTGTTTACTTATACTGTTCTTGAAGTATTCCGAATAGTTTTTCCAAAAAACCACCTAAAACAAAGACCAAGGCCTGTTTGTTTGATATTGAGAGTACCATATTCTGCATATTCTATTCAGAATAGGCGTTTGTTTGTACCACATTCTGAAAACAGTATTGTGAATATTGATATCCCTTGAATTCGATATTCTCAACCCTACTCACGAGCTCTCTCTCTCTTCCAAACAGTGTCTCCCCAACCCATCTCTCCCCTCTTCTCACTCAGATGCTCTCTCTATTCTCAACTCAGGATAAACTCATTCTCAGGATAAACTCAGGATATTCTTAGGATAAACAAAGGCCCAGAAAAATAAACCTGGAATAAACTCAGGATATTTGTAATGATCAAGGATTCAAGACAATTCAAATTGACTCCAGAAACAATTGTTCGAATCCATGAGCAGCCAAAGATATTTCTCAGTATCCATAAACCATGAACAGCCAAAGAAACAGACAGTATCTGTACATATCAGGAATTCAAAGCTCAGCATATCAAAGCTGGTACATCACAGCCCAGGATTTAAGAACTAATGTGCATCAATTGTTTTTAAGGTCTGAAGTATGATCAGTGTGGGTATCATCATAACCAATGATCAAGGATTCAAGACAATTCAAATTGACTCCAGAAACAATTGTTTGAAACCATGAGCAGCCAAAGATATTTCTCAGTATCCGTAAACCATGAACAGCCAAAGAAACAGACAGTATCTGTGCATATCAGGAATTCAAAGCTCAGCATATCATACCTGGTACATCACAGCCCAGGACTGAAACTCAACCTCAGGATAGAAGCAGGATATTCTTAGGATAAACAATGGCCAACATTAATCAACCTGGAATAAACTCGGGATGTTTGTAATGATCAAGGATCCAAGACAATTCAAATTGACTCCAGAGACAATTGTTTGAAACCATGAGCAGCCAAAGATATTTATCAGTATCCATAAACCATGAACAGCCAAAGAAACATACAGTATCTGTATATATCAGGAATTCAAAGATATGCATATCAAACCTGGTACATCACAGCCCAGGATTACTATAACAATTGTTCTGTTATGGTGACACAAAGTAGCCAGATTGCAGAGACATACTTTATTAGTAACTAATTTCTTGCTCTCTCCCATCACAACCTACCAAAGAACAATAATTAGAACCAATCTGAGATATTGTAGGAGGTAACTTTGACAGTAAAATAAACTTACTCCATCGCCACCCATTCTCCTTGTTGTGGATGCAGTATAATATGGTCCATTAAGACCGGCATAACTCACACTTTGGGCACATATGAACATAAGATTCATAGTGTGCAAGTTCAGAAACATAATCCATCTCATTATCACTCAAAACCAACGTGGGAAAATAAAGCTCATTTAGGATTAATTCATCACAAGTCACTTCTACAAAGCACTATATAAATGATTCATAGTGTGCAACTTCAGAAACGTAATCCATCTCATCATCACTCAAAACCAAGGAGGATAAATAAAGCTCAGTTGGGATTAATTCATCACAAGTCACTCCTACAAAGCATTATATAAGTGATACTCATAGTGTGCAACTTCAGAAACATAATCCATCTCATCATCACTCAAAACCAAAGAGGATAAATAAAGCTCAGTTAGGATTAATTCATCACAAGTCACTCCTACAAAGCATTATATAAATGATACTCATAGTGTGCAACTTCAGAAACATAATCCATCTCATCATCACTCAAAACCAAAGAGGATAAATAAAGCTCAGTTAGGATTAATTCATCACAAGTCACTCCTACAAAGCATTATATAAATGATTCATAGTGTGCAACTTCAGAAACATAATCCATCTCATCATCACTCAAAACCAAAGAGGATAAATAAAGCCAATTTAGGATTAATTCATCACAAGTCGCTCCTACGAAGCATTATATAAATGATACTCATAGTGTGCAACTTCAGAAAGTTAATCCATCTCATCATCACTCAAAACCAACGATGAAAAATAAAGCTCAGATAGGATTAATTCATCACAAGTCACTTCTACAAAGCATTATATAAACGGTTCATAGTGTGCAACTTCAGAAACAAAATCCATCTCATCATAACTCAAAACCAACGAGAAAAAATAAAGCTCAGTTAGGATAAATTCATCACCAGTCACTCCTACAAATCATTCAATAAATGATTCATAGTGTGCAACCTCAGAAACAAAATCCATCTCATCATAACTCAAAACCTACGAGGGAGAATAATGTGCAACACCTGTACAACAATGAAGTGATTGGTAAAGACAACATCTCAAAAAAATGAATAAAAAGCTGAAAGGAAGATCTGCATGCTGATTATTTATAATAGTAATATTGCAATGATACAAACATATCCAAATGACATCAATGCCTCGCATTCCAGCTACGAAACAATTCGAGAAATGGATATGCTAAAAATGTGTACATTCAAATACATTACTGTATAGCATTCCACATTGCCAGGGCGATTTCATCTCTTTTGCTATTCATATGTCTCAATTGGGAAGATGATAAATCCAAATCTTGCGATGTGGATGCTGCATCTTCGGTGTGTTGGTGATGTACTATTGGTTCGCCACCGAGTTCCACTAAAAATGCATCGTTTCGTGAGTGCAGGCATATAAAATTATGAAGTGCACAACAGGCTGTGACCATCATAACTTGTCTGGTATAATAATAGTTTGGCATGTTCTCGAAGATGGTAAACCTCTTCTTGAATACACCGAACGTTCTCTCAATCACATTCCTTAACCTAGCATGTTGTTTGTTAAATAGTTGTCTAGGTTGGGTTGGTGCATGGTTGGCCCCTTGAAAGTCCTGTAAGTGGTATGGCTCACCACGGTACGGTGCCAAAAAACCGGGCATATTGGTATAACCACAATTCACTAAGTAGTACCTCTCGTTCGGTGGGATTGGCAACAGTTTTTGTGCTAATGCAGTATGCATTACACGGGAGTCGTTGGCACTGCCTTCCCATCCCGCGTAAACAAATGTGAACATCATGTTAAAATCACATGCTGCCAATACATTTTGACTTACAATACCCTTTCGAGAGCGACAAGCGTTGCTTCGGCTAGCGGAAACTGTAGCTTTTATTAACGTCCCATCAGCAGCACCAATAGCTCCCTGCAGATTAATAATTCGAATAATAGATATCACAAATCCAAACTAGGAAAAAAATTTAATCATACATGATGCAATCAGGGTGACGTATTACCTGAAACCACGGGTAAAAGTCCTCTGATCCCCTGATTCTGTGATGTACGTATGTATAATCAGGAGGTTTGATAAGGGATGGTGCTGCTTTTGTCAGAGCTTTCAATACAATATTAAAGTGCTTTTGGATTGTTTGGGTTGAGTGGTTAAACGTAGTACGTGCTACTCGCATTCTTGCACTATGACCGACAATAAACAGGAAAATAGCCACGCTTTCCTCGAAAGTAACTCGCTTATGACTTGAAGACTCCGCTGTTTCCTCGCAGAAGTTCCCTCCTCGTAGGAAAGCACACAAGGTCATAAAACAATTTTGGTTCATACGGAATATTCCATGAAAGTCGGCCTGGGAACCCGCTAACATATTTTCCAAATATTCACGTCCCGTTTGCTTTTTATTAGTGGACCTTGTACGGTCAAGTTCTTCACATAAATAGTCAGCTATCAAGACTGCAGTCATCACCTCTTCGACCTCGTCACTACTGGATGAAGAAATATCCATAACAGAGGATGCACTTGCAGTAGTAACTCACTATAAAGAAGAAGATAGAAATCAGTTTGGGGCATTCCAATATCAAGTGCACACACTATTAATAATACGAATGTATGTAACGAGATTTACGGAATCACAAAACAACATATTGAGAGATGGCAGGATTCCACAAGCCTGTGCAATTGAATTAAGATAACAAGGTATACTACTACTAGCAGATCTATTCCAGAAATTAAATTTAAAATATAACATTACAAATTTAAATTAAATTATGTAAGATATTTGTTCATCCTAAAAGCCGTCATATTACAATCAACCTCAAACAAATATGGAAATAATCTTAAGAAAAGTTCTACAACATGATCTGTTCAACCCATTACGCTGAATGGGATTACTACAGGCTGGCATAATAACGCACCGCCGACTCCTGCCGTTCTCGAGACATACGGATGAAACCATGAGCAATGTTCGGATTTTGAAACAGGAAGGTTGAAGCTTTTACGGCTACAATTGGATCAAGCCCTGTCATCGATTCAATTATATCTTGGCATTGATCCTGTTCGGCCAAAGCAGGATTAATCGAGGGAGCACTTTCCACTTCATTTTTATTCATTTACCTGCCTTTTTTTTCCTCTTGAGCTTACTTACACGCATCAAGATATTCCGACATCTTTGACAACATTGATTCACGGCCACTTGATGCAGTAGATTTTCTTTTGCGTGAACCGGACCCCGTACCCATTGGGACATCATCAGACTCATCAATCACATTTACGTGTGATTGATGGGAGTGGCCAAACTGAAAGTTCATCCGCCGCGCCTCCACATCCTCGAACCCCCCTTGTGTGGAGGCCCTTGCCACATTGCCCTGGGCTACAGATATCTCGAATATTTTGGTCAATGCATCATAATGTGGCAACCCCTTATTTTGGTATTTTTCTGCAGCAGGATGCATCTATTCACAGAATATGTTGTTACTATGCAAGTATTAGATAAATGATTAAGTATAATAAAAAGGATTCACAACCAAAAATCAAAGTTTGAGATTATATATATTAACCTTAACATATTGTTCCCAAACCGGAGCCTCACAAGTAACGGTTTGGTTGGCTTCATCCCAACCGAAACCGCTCTGTTTTCTCATATTGTGAAACACCCTCCATTCTGATTTAAGTCGTCCATATTTCGACCTCAGTTGTTTCACCGAGAATGAACGCCCAGTCGCAAAATTCATTGTTTGCTCAAAATTACTCCAGGTTTTACCATCGAATGTGGTGCTTTTTAACAAACCACTGTCAACTGCCCCCTCCATAAGGTGGATAAAATATTCTGTAATACCGAAAGTCCACAGCCCATAATCCTCCTCCACTGCCTTCCCCTTTCCCCTACCCGCATTACTCATCTAGTATGAACAAACATAAAAAAAAAAAAAAAAAAAGAATTGCCACATTCCTTCAATTAGTTTAATAGCTGATCGGGTAACCCTAGTTTGCAAGTAGCAACCGATTACACCCTAAAAAATCTCAACAGTGAATTCGGCTAGTTTGGGTGCAGTGTGCACCTTGATCCGAAATAATTTCCCGTACCAAATGCAATTAAAAAGCACAGTAAATTGGTAAAGAAAAGCAACCAAATAAATAGTACAATCGCTGTCTTCATACCTTTGATTGGATTTGGAGAAGGAAGAAATTGTCAGCACAGGATTCAACCTTACGTAGTGCTTTGATTCTCTTTGCCCTTCGATCCCTAGCTCTTCTCCGATAGGCAGCACGGGTAGTGCAAACCATTAACCCCCTACCAAAACCCCTCAACCCCTCACCAAGTCGACCGCAACAAACAGTCAGGTAGCGAAGTCGCCGGCGGCGCTCTCACACGTTTCCGTTCGATTTCACAGTGGAATCGTTCGGGAAATCGTGGATTTGGGGTGGGGGGGGGGAAAGAGATCAGATCTGGGATCTTCAAAGGAGGGGGGAGACAACGGAGTCGACGAGCTCTCGTGGGTAAGAAGAGAGAGAGAGCATCTGAGTGAGAATAGAGGAGAGATGGGTTGGGGAGACACTGTTTGGAAGAGATCTGAAGGTAGAAGACGACCGAATGTATAACCAGATCTGGGGAGTGAGGAGAGAGAGAGAGGTCGTGAGAGAGAGAGCCCGTGAGTATGGTTGGGAATATCGAATTGAAGGGATATCAATATTTTGAATATGGAACTCAGAAAACGCTCAAAACAAACGGGTATTCTGAGTTAGATATTCAGAATATGTAACTCAGAATACCAAAACAAACGGACCCTAAATATACTAGTACTTTATTTATATATTTTGATACTATTTATATATTTCATAAAATTATGAAAATATAGTTTATATATAACAGTTTTGTATTAATTTTTTTAGAATCCCCTCTATGAATTCAAAGATGTGTATCCAGTGGAGTTTTTGAATGGTACCAACAAAGAGGACAATTAGTATTACTCTCAGAAACCATCTTAACAATATTTATAAAATACATCAATTACATGTACTAATTACTTAGATTAATTATATTAATGAGACAACCAACATTCAAAATTCAATAGGCAAAGCCGCCTTTCTATTTAAAAATTAATGCACTATGTCCAACTCTAATACTGAGTGCGAGTCAGAGTATCATAGCGATTGATTAGCTTCAGCAACGGCATCATTCAAAACCCACCCTATATTTTAAATTTTGACCTTAGTTGACGTGACAGATCGGTGAAACAAGTCCAAATCTAGACCGTCCATCTACTATTCATATCACATTGCGTCACCCTACACATCCCCTATAACCCCCTAAACAAGCCCTAGGCACGCATTCCCGTAACACACTAACCCAACCCCCCTAAACGGCCGAAATGAATACTCTACACTATGCCTTCACTCCATTCAATCAAAACCAAATACGAGTAGTTTTTGGTTTTTTTTCAAAGGAAAAGGATATATACAACTACGGGTGGCAATTAATCCAACCCCCATGCCACCTACCTAGATCCGACCCCATAATTAGTGAGTTTGAGCTAACAAGTTTTATTTCGCACTCGTACTCGTACCTAAGTGCATCTGTAGTCGTTACGTGCCAAATTTTGGGTAAATAGCAATTAGAAATAGGAAAAAAAAAATCTTACTGCAGTCGTTCAAAGCTATATTCGATTCGTCGTTTGTTTTTTTTAAAAGACGGAAGATTATCTTTCGTCGTAGAGTGTGCGGTTTGAAAAATATCGGGCGACAAAAAAAAATGTACCGTCTTCGAATCGAAAAAATATTTAAAAAATCAAATTGAAGTACGGACGGGTTATGATCAATCGTCTGTTTAATTTTTTTTTTTTTTTTTTTAAAGCAAAGACTCGAGATTATCTCCCGTCATTCTCCAAGCCGCATCTTTCGGACGGGGTTTATTCAATCGTCTGCTTCAATTATTATTATTTTTTTTTAAAATAAGCAAGGACGGGATATAATCTCCCGTCAATCTCCTCGGACGGGGTGTAATCGGCCGTTTGTTGGCTGTTTAAATTTTTTTTTTTTTAAAGCACTAAAGGACAAAAAAAAAATTTAAAAATTTAAAAAACCAAATTTTGGCCTAGGACGGTAGATTACATCCCGTCAATCTACTTTTGGCATCTAGCAAATTTTGCAATTGACGATGTATAATCTTCCGTCTCTGACATTTTTAATTTTTTTTTTCTTTTTTCAAACGGTGTTTAATCCATCGTCCGATGTACTTTTTGTACGTCTCACCTACGAGACGAAATTTTATCTTTCGTCAATTCTGACGGACGAAATAAAATAGTTCGTTAGCTATATTTTGCATTTGGCCAAATCGTCTGCTATATTTGGCAAAACACTATTCATCGTACACCCAAATTTTGCAAATTTGGACGATGACTGCAGCGCTTTTTTTCCAAATTTTTCCAAAATTTGGGTATTTAGCCCACGACTACAGATGCTCTAAGAGCATCCGCAGTCGTTTGCTATATTTGCCAATTTATCATTTTTTGAGAAATAAGATGCTGCAGTCGTTTACTATCTTGCTATATTTTGACAAAATTACTACAGTCGCTTCTCATTTTTGAAAAACGAATTTGCGATTCTCAAATTATAAGTGACGGGACAACATTTCTTGTTCCAATTATTTTATTTATTTTTAATAACGTCGGAAGATACAACATGTATCGTCCCAAATTTTTTTTTTAATAACATCAGACGATACAACATGTATCGTCCCAATTATTTTATTTTTTTTAATAATGTCGGACGATACAACATGTATCGTTCCAAATATTTTAATTTTTTTTAATAACGTCGAACGATACAACATGTATCGTCCCAACTATTTTATTTTTTTTAATGACGTCGGACGATACAACATGTATCGTCCCTTTTTTTTAAAAATTTTATTTTAAGTAGATCAAACGATCAAGATTCACCAGAAATAAAACGCTCAACTGATGCCGTTTTTCAGAATGACGATATCATTTCCATTGGTGTCATTGTTCTGGAAAACAGTTTCAATTTAGATTATAATACAGACCAATTTGTACATGTTTTATACCGATGTTGTCATTTCTAATAACGTTACAGGTAACAGATGCCGTTATTTTCAATAACGACATCTGTTACTTATAAATTAAACATGAAACATGCACAGGCATAAACAAAACTAATTTTCATTGTTTTCAGACTTCATATTTACAATGAACAACATATGTAATTACGAACCTTAGATAATATATATAACCAAAATAATACAACAACCGAATTGCATCAACTGTTTCTAGTTTACTTCAAATGTTAAAAGCACAAAAATTTACAAGCCTTAAAGTACTTCATAGCATAACAAAATATAATAAATTTACACATTCAAAATGTATATGATCTGATTGTGTTATTCAAAGCTTAGAAAATTACAGAATTTAAACATTCAATACTAACTATGCATATAATGTTGCGGCTCCCTCCTCTTCTGAGCTGGGACTTTCCTCCTACGTTCGGCAATTTATTATGTCGCAGGTACACTGGGACCAACATCTTCTTCATGCCCCGCTTGTACTTCTTCAATCTCTCGTGATGCTAATTGAGTTTCCGAAGGAGGAAAACGGACACTCTTCCGTCGTGGCAATTGTAAAGGAGAAGCTCCCGAATGAGTAGATGACCTAGGTGGAGATTGAGCTTGTCGTTGTGGTGGTGGGGGAGGTTCAACATGTCTTGTTCGTGGTGGTGGAGGTTGAGCTCGGCTAACACTTACTCGGGCCGGTTGAGTGGGAAGTTTGAATGATGGTAAAAGAGCAGCGAAGCACGGACCGTCACCAACCACGAACAAGACATGAACGGAGGATTTCTCTCGCTAACTCCTTGCAAGCCTTCGAAGCGTTGCTCTTCAACACACGAGCGCATTCCTTAGAAATATCCCATGTGTTGTCAATCCAAAATACCAACGAAATAAATTAGTAGTAAACCAAACTTTTTGTAAACAAGTTAAAGCAAAATGTGTACACAAAATTTAAATTCGTATTTGTTAACAATAACAAAATTTTACCATTGGTCGGTACGAAACGCTTTGGGTTGATAAATAGGTTGCGACGTGAAATGTGTCGGTGGTGGTTCTATTTGGTGGTTCTATTTGGTGTCTAGGTATCGACATTTGGATACTCGCTGGGATATCCGATCTTGGGACAATATACAACCATGTAATATGACGGTACCACGCCATGCAAGCTGTTCGCAACGTGTCGTTGTACGGTGCAATTTCTTATACCACCAAATCATACTTCCTCTCATTCTAACATGCTACATGAGAACGGTGGTGATCGGCCCAATCCATATTTGGCAATCGACCTTACCCAGTAATATTGTGAAGTCTTCGGTCGTACATTGGCTTTTTTGGGATTGGCTGTTGTGAATTGAATTGGCGGAAGACTCGGTCGGCATAATAAAACTCCACGACTGAGAAATTTACAAGTGGGGTTCGTGTCAACCAAAGTTGATTATTGGCCGTGCATAGTGGAGGTAGACGTTGTAGCATTTCGTCCGTATACGGTGTCCAATTAACGTACTCTTTCCTAAACTGGTCGAGTTCATCCCTATAATACATCAACACACCACGTGAGTTATCTCTCCACGTGAGGTTATCAGTCCAATGCACACCTAAATGAGTCCTAAACACTGAATTCTCATGAAGCACATTCCAATTATTTGAAAGAACAGTTACCCTGAGCCGGCCGAGGTGTATTCTTTCCTAACACCATATTTGCAATAACCCTATCGGTCTCGTCATTTGTATCAACCCCATTGAACAATTGCACAGGGCACGGTAAAGAGAGGCCAAAGCCGCACTTCCCCAACTATATCACTCGGCTCTATGTATATCGGCAATCAAAGGAAGGTACATTAAATGGACTATATTGCCGGAAGATTTAGGAAAGAGAATACCTCCGATCATCGACAAAAGATATGCCCGCATGTATTATTGAATTTCGATGTCGGTTGGTTCGTCTACCAAACTATTATTGAACTCTGTAAAAAGCCATGAACGTCAGATTGATTCCTCGACGAATACCCCTCTATCATCCTCTTCAACCTCCTTCCCAAGATAATCTCTAACTAACATCACTTTATTGAAAAGAAGGTTTCTGGTGACTGTCACCCCATCGATTGAAAGACCCGATATGACGGCTACATCTTGTAGCGTGACCGTCATATCACCAACGGGTAGGTGGAACGTGTGTGTCTCCGGCCTTCATCTCTCAACAAGAGCGTTTAGTAATGAATTGTGGCATTTCACTTTGGCCAACATAGACATTCCATAGAACCCGGAATTTACCAAATAATTTTGTATTCGAGGGTGCGTCGGCAATCTGGTGTGCATTCGGAAACTCATTTTATCAACATCTTCATTCCACACCGCTTGTGACTTATAATCTTTTTGCAAATATAGTACAGACAGATCTAAAGGACCCGGTTGTCCTTGTAGTGCGTGCAAAGATGAAGATGAAGCACCCACATCATGGGAAGAAGATGGTTGTGTGGGATCCATTTATCTGTGAACATAAAAAATATTGTGTCAAGAACAATATTAATAAACAATGATGTATGGAGATACTCAAATTTATAAGCCATATTTCTTCAACAAAATTAATAATCGATGTTTGAAGATAACAACAACTTCTCAATACTTGCATCGAATTACTACTCATAACAATCACCACCACAACCTCTCCACACACTACATATCTGTGTATATAAACAATATCCATTCATACAAACAGAACTATGAATATAATAATTAGAAATATAGCAATTCTAATGTATGACCATTTATTCATCAATGTCTAATATACAACATTGCCAGTTTTAGACTATATCATCGACGACAATTCTTAGCTCTCATCTCACAAATGTTAAAAGCCTAAAATCTCATTTCACATATCTAATACTTAGAAGAATCTAATCTACATCTATTATACTATACTACCAATATAGCTCTCATTGATCAAAATGAACATTTCACACATCATCAACAACAATCCTTAAGTACATTTCACATATCTACTACTTAAATGAATGTAATCTACATCTCTTGTACTATGCTGCCAATATATAGCTCTCATTCATCAAAATAAACATTTTGAAATAAATTTAGGGATTTAGAATACTTACCACAATTTTGGATTTCGGAAGAGTTGTAAAGGAAATGAGGGAATCACAATTAGGGTTTATGTATGGGTATTTAACTGTTTTGTTTGGGGAGTTTGAGAGCACTCAATTACTTGGGATTTTTTGTTTTAAGGATCTAAGGTTCGTGGGTTACAGTAGTGAAGAGAGAGAGAAAGGAGATCGATTGAGAAAGGAAAAGTAGAATAGGGGGGCACTAATTATAGGCAAACAAAGTAAATAACTGATGCTGTTATTCAAAATAACAGCATCAGTATTGAAAATGTCGTGTTTTGAAAGAAGGGCATTTGTTATAGGATTTTCACACTTAATCTTTTTTCTTACAATTGAGACTATAGCCTTCTTCAAATAATAGTTACCTATGCTGTTACTCCAAAAAACGGCATGACAATATTTTTAAATATATATGCCGTTATTGGAAAAAACGGCTTGCAAATAACTTATGCAATTTTTCCCAATAACGTTTGTTGCTGACGTGTCCAAAACTGGATCAGTTCGCTAATTATTTTTAAAAGTGGGTCAGAGCGCCAAATATTTTCAAAAAGTGGGTCAGTACGGCAAAAAATTCCTGTTGGAGCATAGGAAGCAAAACACCAACAAAAGGTGGGGGACCACCACCTCCTCAAACCCTAATCTAATCAGAATTTTTTGCCTACATAGGCCACTTTTTGAAAGTATTTGCGTTTTTGGGCCATTTGCCCAACTATTAGTGCTTTTAGGCTATTCTGTGTCACGTCAGCAGTGGTCGCTATTCCCAATAGCGGCTTCTTCATTTCGAGACCATTAATGGAAATAGCGACCTATGTTTTAATTTTTTTTGAATTTTTTGTTTATTGTCGCTATTCCCATTAGTGACCTTAGTATAATGAGGTCGCTGATGGGATTAACGACCTTTAATGAGTTGTAATCTAACACTTAGCAAAATCTAGAGAGCTTTTGCTCTCTCAAAAATGACAATCAATTTATTTTTAAAATTAAGGTCGCTATTCGGAATAGAGGTCTTTATTAACTAAGGTCGCTATTCCGAATAGAGGCCTTAGTTGTATGACTATTTTGTAAATTTTACAAAGAATAAGTAGATTGTGTTTCCTACTGAGGTCGCTATTGGGAATAGTGACCTCAGTTTTAAATTTCTGGAGAAAGCTTTTTAGGAATCGCTATGTGTCTCAATACATTCATTCAAGCCGACTAATCTCATTATACTAAGGTCGCTAGTGGGAATAGCGACGACAAACAAAAATTCTAAAAAAAATTAAAACATAGGTCGCTATTTCCATTAGCGACAAGAGGTCGCTATTGAAAATAACGGCCGCTGCTGACGTGGCACAGAGTAACTCAGAAGCGCTAATAGTTGAGCAACTGGCCCAAAAATACAAATACTTTAAAAAAGTGGCCTATGACGGCAAAAAATTCATCTAATCACTCACATCCTTTCCTTGTTGCATCCCCATCTTCTCCTTATTTAGCCCCTTTCCATAAAACCAAACACAGCTAACCAAAACACAAGAACCAACAGAAAGAGAGAAATGGAGAGAAGCTTCTTAGCTGTGGGTGACAAGAGAAAAGAGAGAGAGGATCTTGGTTTAGCGGCGGAAGCAAGGATGTATCAACCCATGTTCTCTTCTTACAAATCACAAAGTAAAAAAGCTGCTTATATTTCCTTCTCGTGTTTTTTGTTTTATTTGGATTTAGTCGGTAATAAATTTCTTCTTTTTTCGCTTTTAATTTGTAGCAAGCATGGGAATGGGAGTGCCGATTCGAATGTTCCCTTTCACAGCAGCACAATGGCAGGAGCTACAGAGGCAAGCTCTGATCTACAAGCACTTCATGGCCTCAGTCCCGGTCCCACCTGACCTCATATTCCCCTCTGCCTCCAAATCCTTTCCTGAAACCCCAGCCTTTCTACTCCCTTCTACTGGCAAGTCTAACCCACTCGACTTTTAGCTGTTGTGTACTTAATTGTGATTTTATTTCATCAATGTTTTGTTCGTTGTGATGATTATTTTTTGGGATTGTTTAGTTGTGGGACGAAGCGGAGTGAGTCTAAGATTTCAGGGTGGGATCGATCCGGAGCCGGGGAGGTGCAGGAGGACGGATGGGAAGAAGTGGAGGTGTGCGAAGGATGCGGCGCCGGATCAGAAGTATTGTGAGAGGCATTTGCATCGGAGCCGGCCACGTTCAAGAAAGCCTGTGGAACTCAACAAGACTGCCAAGCTCAAATCCAGTGCTGCTGCTGCTGATTCTGTTGGTAATGGGGGGGACAGTGGTGTTGACACGACGACGACGAGGATGGCTTTGCCGAATATCGAGTTGAATGCTCCTTTTCGATCCATGGATTCAAATGAGCAACCAAGGTATAAACCCTTTATTGTGATTTTTCTCTTTGTTAGAATACCTGTCCTTATTAATCTTCATAAGCTTTTTAATATTTAGTCCTTACAAATTACTGTTTGTTTAATCCAGGCCATCTACCTTGCATTCGATGTTATTTAGTAAAAAAAAACTTTTTTTTTGATAAGAAACATGTTAATTAGTAGATTCTGGATTTTCTACATCAGACAGATCAAAGCACTGGAATTCTGGACCATACTTGTTATATTTTCATGACTTGCCAATCTGTAAATTATGGGGTATGTGAAGAGAAAATGGTTCACATCTAGAAAAATAGCATATTATTGATTGTGGTCAATGTTTTAGTTGATGATGATTCAATAGAATTGGCATCTGCTACTTCATGTTGGATGTAACAGTAAAAGTGAGCAAGGAATAGGTCTTTACTGTTCTTGGTAAAGCTTAAAGTTTTACTGTTAGTAAAAATTACTTCTTGTTTGTAATAGATTCTTGGCTAGAGTTTCTCTTGTCTTTTAATCTGTCTGTAATTAATTGGTTATGTGAGGAAAAATTCACTTCCAGGATTTTTACAAAAATAAAAATTCACTTCCAGGATACATCGATACCTGTAGACAAATTACTCTAAAGAAGTGGACTAAGTTTCTTAATTGAAGGGTACTCTTAACAATAAAATGAGCATGGATTGAGTCATTACTATTCCTTGTGAGCTTTATCATTTAGTAAGTTTTAAGGTATTTATTGTTCAATCCAGGCTATCTAGCTTGTAGGTCTACTCTCGAGTTGAAAATTTCTACAGGTGCATAGACTACCTGATTTCACTTGTAAATTGTAATATTTCCATGATTTTGCCACCACAGTAGAGTTCCTCATCTTTAAACCTCTTGGTAAATAATGGCCTATGTGACGAAAAATGGTCCACAGACTCCCACACTCGGAAAACTAAAATTATTGATTGTGGTCACAGTACTGGTTCTTTGATTATTCTGTAGAATCAAACTCTGTTTCTTATATGCAATCTAACTGTAAAAAAGAGCGAGGATCAGGTCTAATGCTTGTCTATTATTAGTCTGTTCAAAGTATTTATTGTTCAATCCAAGCTGTTATATAGCTTACAGGTTTTTACTTTTGTAATAAAAATCATACAGGCGCCAAGACTGGATGAAAAACTACTCGGAAGATTTGGCTTCAAACCAGCAGCAGTGGGAGCCGATGCATTCAAAGATTGGATTTAAATACAACTCCGACCCAGTTCTGCAGACCTACGGGCATTTGCCTAACTTGAACTATACCAATGATGCAAATGAAGACTGTTGCTCGTTTCTGAACCCCGACCTCTCATGTTTGGAAGGTAGTCATCATCTAACTGATTACAAGGAGCCACAGAGGGGACTCATTGATGCTTGGTCAAGCGACGACCTTGTATCTACATCTAAACCTATTGAATCCTCAACCTCTGATCGAGATAAGCTGCCATTTTCATGCTTGACACTGTCCATGTCAAATGGAATTGATGAACGAACTGACAATTCTGCTCTGGGTGGACCGTTAGCGGAGGCCTTCCAACCGACTAATAGTAACAACAACTGCATCGACCTCATCAATTTTGTCTCAAACAGCTGTAGCTCTTCAGGTTCAAGGCTGGTTTCATCACCATCTGGAGTTCTACAGAAGTCTCTTGTTTCATCTGACTGCAGCAGTAGCAGCAGTCCCACATTTGCTGCTGTTCCCCAGTCCGAGTTTGCCTTTGAGTGGATGAAGCAGAACAAGTAAAAAGCTTTGCAGCTTAAACATACTGTTTATCTTTTGATGCATTGTTAAGAGCTTGTGTTCTTTTGCTTTAAAACTGCTGTATGAATGGGTGTTGAAATTACACAGGGAAATTTTGCCAGCTTTCTTTGTGTGCTCAATGTTTTTGGGCATTAGATATATGTATCAATGAACAGTTCTACGAATTCAAGTTGCCCTTCCAAATCTTTACTGATTGAATTATTTTGGGATGCAGGAGTCCCCGCATAATATTCATCTTGTCTTTAAGCCTATCTGTATTTTGGGACTGTAATAAATGGTCCACATCTTGAAAAACTTAACTTATTGGTTGTGGTCGAATTACTATTGTTATTCCCAGCCCCAGGCCTGAGTTTGCCTTTGAAATGGAACCCTTGCAGTACAAAATACTGTTTATGTCGATGCACTGTTAATAGTTTGTGCGTATCTGTATTAAACTACTTCAGGAATGAAGGTTGAAATTACATGTTGAATTCTTCTGGGATTTTTACTGTCAAATCTTTCTATAATTTTCTTAATCACCGTGGTACTTCCTCCCCCTCCGCCTCTTTCATCTGGGACTCTTGTGCTCCCCTTAAGGTTAAAATTAATACTTGGCTTGCTATCCACAACAAATTGCTGACTGTTGAGATTCTCAATAAACGCAATCTTGCTTGGGGGCAACTCTGCCCATTCTGCTCAGAATTTTCTGAAGATGTTAACCACCTCTTTGTGAGATGTTCTTTCATTTCCCCGCTTTGGCAGTTGGTCTCTCTTGCTTGGGAATATCCGGCCTTGCCTATTAGCCTGGAGGCGATTTGGGATGCCCCTTCTCCTTCTCCTAGATTTCGCAAATGCTGGCAGCTTTCGACCCACATCATTATTTGGCTCGTTTGGACGGAAAGAAACCGTCGTCTCTTCTCTCATCGAGCTTCCTCCATCGCCCACATAATTGACGATTTCCTATTCTACTTTAAGCTTTGGTCCTCCAATGCTCCGGCCAAAGACCGAGAATTTTTTAACAACTCCCGGTTACTCGAGTCTTATTCGGTTCTTCAATGCCTTAATGCTTTTTAATGACCTCTACTCGCTTTTTCTCTCTATTGTCTTTATTACATTTTCTGTGGCTTTCTCATAGTTTATTGTTTTCCCTGTCTTTTATATTGATTCTCGATGTAACTCGTTATGTTCTCCTTTTCGCAGGAAGATTAAAATGTTTCTTTCGCCCTTTTGATGGACCCTAATGGCGATTTTGGTTGGCTGATGTTGCTGGTCTGGTTCTTCTGGACTTTGCGGCTTTGTTGCTAGCTGTATTTTTGTTGCTGTTCAGCCTTTGGTGGCCCTGGTTGGCCCTGGTGGCCTGGTTTATTTGGAGTGGTGGTGTTTCTTTTGTGAGGGTTTCCCTTCAGCCCTCTTGCTATCTTCTTCCTATCTTGTTTGTTGATGCGTTCTGTTGTTATGACTTCTTTATAGGTCCTATGTTTATTTGGTTACTTTGACTTCTGTTCTTAATGTGTTTCGGCTTGCTCTATTTTTTGTTCTTTCTCCCCCTCGCTGAGATGATGTTTTGATTGTGCCCTGATGCTAGTTCTGCGATTATGTTATGGTTGTTCTTTTTTGGTGTTATTGCGGATGTTTGGTTTCGGTTCTGGTGGGTTTAGCCCCATTGTTTTATTGCTGTGCATCTAGGGATTTTTGGGGGATATGTTTGGGCCTTTGGTCTTCTTTTTGTTCGCAGTTATCCTGCGATATCTGGTTTGCTGCTGCGAATTCATTTTGGAACTTCTTCGTGTTGCCCTGGGAGGCTGGTCCGTCCTGTTGCGCCCTGCCAGGTGTTGCGGCTCTGGAGTTTTGCGGTGGTTGTGTTTCCTTTTCCTCCAGGTTGCTCAGATCGTCCTCCATCCCCTCCTCTCCAGTGGTTTTGCCGCGCTGTGAGACTCCCTGGCGTTCCGTTCGAAGGGGGGCTGCTTTCCTGCTGCGTCCTCTTTTGCGCTCTGGGTGACTGCCGGAAGTTTCTCCGGATCTTGTTTGTTTGTTATTTCAGCCTGTATTCGTTGTGTTCCTTGTTTTACTACTTGTAAAACTTTCCATTGTACATTTTGATTGTTATTAATATATTTTTGCTGTGGCTGGAGTCTTTAGACTCTATCCGTTCACGTCAAAAAGAAATTACATGTTGAAACTAACGCAGGGAAAGCAAGCTCTTCTTTCTTGTTCACTCCATATTAGATAGCTTATAACACTGAACTGTATAAATGAACAACGATAAATCCGACCTGAAAGACAGACACATGAGTATACTGTGTTTTATATCACCCTCTTCTTTATTTCATCCCTTCTCATCAAAAATAAAAAGGAATCCCCTCAATAATTACAGAGAAATAGGCATTCGTTTTAGAAAAACATAACAATAATCTATATAATTTATGTCTATTTTATAGTTGCAGAACAGACGTGAGCGTCACTGTAAACTCTACCTGGACGGCAAAAATATCCTTTGTCTGGAGCACAGTGAACATCTTCTGAGCATATACAAAGCCCTTCAAGGGCACACCCTTTTTTAACTATACTCGGCCTCCTCCCTTCAATGCCAAGAATCTGATCAGTCCACTCACTCGAAAACACCCCATCAGGGTCGTAAGCATTCTTCACCTTCAGAAAATCGCTTCTCCTAGAGTACTTACTAATTATCCCATCAAATGCTAGGTTACGATTCTTTCCCCAGTGTGGAAGCCCTCCGTATTTAAACAATGCCATCTGCTCAATCTCTTCGAGCACATCTTCGTACAATCTAGGAGTCATTGGGTCGTGACTTCTGTAGTAAGTTATGTCAAAATCTAACGAGTCTTCTTGTTTCCCCAAGTAGGCTGTCGATGCTTTCACATACCGCATTAATATCCCATCGTATAATTCAACACCGCATAAAGCCTTGGGTTCTAAGTCCCTCAACTTCTGAACATCAAGGATGAAGTCCCTAACTCTCGTCAAGCCAATGCTGATTGTTGTTTGGTGGATAAAAAGACTGCCTTTACATCTAGGATCCCAGGGACAGGCAGTCAAAAGGGCATCCTCAAGGCCATTCAGACAGCTCCCCGACGATTGCATTCGGTTCTGAAACCCAACTACTGGGTAGCCTGTGAACACGATCCCATCGTTGGTTAGACCGAACTTTGCTATTGTTAACGTAGACTGGGTGAGTAGAGCATTGGCACACTTCCCATTTGCATCCTTCATGGCCTCTAAGGTCTCCTCTGTATTTGAAATGAGAATGTAAGTTGTATGAAAAAATATGAACTTTTAGTCACGTCGATCACCTTACAGTTATACCTGTTGTTCTTGTGAGTCCAGTCACTAGAGTTGCTATTGCACGAAAACCTATGAAGTCGTATACTCCATTCCCGGTAGTGTTTGTGGGAACACGGTCATCTTTGCGATAGATGACCTTGTGATGCCCCGGGTACCATCTGATATCTGCAAATTCATGTTGATTGCCGAAGATGACAGCTTTGTCTGATAAGTCCGAGTCGTTCTGCTCCAAATAGGTGAGTGATCGTTTGAACATCGGTTGTAACTGCAGTGTGACCTATCAGCGTATACACATCTGAGTAGTCAGTGAATGTAACATCTGATGATCTGATCATGCATAATCAATAAACTTCTAATACTAGAACTTTAATTTACTCTGGTTGTCCTCTCATTTTTACTTATACACTTGTATACTACTAATCAGTAATCAAACGTTGTAGCATAAATTTGCAAATGCGCTACTGGATAATTTATTCAATTTATCTCGTAAGAAGAAAAAAACAAAAACAAAAAAAAGGGAGGTGAAAAGAAAACAAAAAACAACCCAAGTGTTGCTATAATCTGTGTTTTGGTTAACTTTTTCGAACCACATAATAAATTTAATTTAGGTCAGAACATGAAGTGGAATGAAAATTTTGCCGTACTGCCCCACTTTTTGAAAATATTTAGTGCCCTACTTCCCAAAACAATTAGCAATCTGCCCTTATTTAGGACACGCCAGCATAAACCATTATTGGAAATAACGGCATAGGTTATTTACGTGCCGTTATTTCCAATAATGGCATCTATTATATATATTTTTTTCATGCCGTTATTTAGAATAACGGCATCAGTATATTTCTCTTACAAGTATGAATCTTCTAACTTTAAAAAGTTCTAAGTGTGAAAAAAACTTATAAATAATGTCGTTATCTTGAATAACTGCATTCGAATGACTGATGCCGTTATTGGAGATAACGGCATAAGTTATATATAAATATGAACTCTTGCCGTTGTTTGGAAACAGAGAGAATGAATAAAAAGTTAAAAAAAAAAAATTATAACTGAGGAATAACGGCATCAGTTATAATTATTTTTTTTTTTAACTTATTCGTCAGAGAGGATGAATAGTAAGTTACTTTTTTATAAAAAAATTTATAACTGATGCCGTTATTCCAAATAACGGCATCAGTATTGAGAATGCCGTTATTTGAAATAACGGTATCTCTTATAAGGTTTTCACACTTGCAATTTTTTCTTTAAGTGGAGACTACAAGCTGTCGAAAAAATAAAAAACCTATGCCGTTATTTGAAATAACGGCATGACATTTTTTTTTTTCAAACAGATGCCATTATTGGGAAGAACGGCATCGAAATAACCTATGCCATTTTTTTCAATAACGTTTCTTACTGACGTGTCCTAACAATGACATATCGCTAATTATTTTGGGGAGTGGGGGCAGAATGCCAAACATTTTCGAAAAGTGGGGTAGTACGGCAAAATTTTCAAGTGGAATTGGTTCAGCTAGGCTCATGGTTTTTTGAATTTTCCATTATGCACACTCATACCGTAAATATTACATTTTAAATATTGTTTTTCACCAAAGAGATACATATTAATATGAGTTATATGCCGAGTTTATTTTAGCGTAATGGTAAGTTCTTTGCACTAATATGTGGATGATCGAGGGTTCAGTTCCCACCACTGGATTGTTTTCCAAACTAAGCAGTTAGTTACATTTTACACCCAAAAAAAAGTAAAAGTTTTCCATCCATATATACCTCTTATTTCTTACAGAACTTTGTCCACATAACAAAAAGAGATTTGGGGTTTTGGGCAAATTTTGGATTTAATATGTATCTGGTATTACCGTGTACAATATAAGCTTGAAAGAAACTCTAGTTGATTGAGCGTCAATTAAAATTCGCAAAAGACAAAGAAAAAGTAAGTACTATGTATTTGGTAATTGGTATTACCGTGTGCTATAAACTTTGTTTCTCAAGTTTCTTTTGAGGAAATTCTGTTTCTCAAGTTCTCCGTCCTTCTCAACTTCAAATTACAAATTCTGGAAATTTTGTTTCTTTTGAGCAAGAAATAAATAACATTGAGACTCGAGGGGAAAAAAAAAAAGAAGACATTTCAGTGATTTAAATTAGACGTGTATCTTTTAACATTTGTTTAAATAACAAAATAAACGTATCTGCTTGCAATTAAAAGCAACAAAAAGGATAACTCTCTTTTGAGCTATGATGAACTTTTTGTCTTCAGTTATTATTAGGGCAGGAAACGAAACTAGAAAATTCCGACTGAATTTGGATTCGTTATGGTAAGTAAAACACATACCGTTGAAAAATCGTATTCCGATAAGATCCGGTTAAATTTTCTGGATATTTCCAGATTCGGGTACGAATACGGTTACTAAAGAAATATCTTGTTTCCGATCCGAATATCCAACAAAATTGATTAGTGAGCGTAGATACAGATATGAAACTTATATGCATACTAATTATATTTTATATGATCTCATTCCTCAATAGAGTGGTTGGGTGCAAATTTTAGCATGTGTTTCATAAGAATAATCTAGACTTAATATATTCCTCAAATGATTATAACTTACAGAATAATCAAACTATTCAAATCAAGCAATATACTTTTATTAGTGTCACATTTTGGTATAGCAAACTAATCTCTCTTATGGTAAGAAAATTTTCTTAAATTTTAAATTGCGGCAGAAATCATTGAGTAAATAGTGATTTTATTATAATCTCTAATCTCTAATCTAATATTATAATGAAAGAGTTGGAGTTGTCATTTGTAAACAAACAAATCAATGTATTGTCTGTGTATAACTATTATAAAAGAGGTCTCAAGTTCAAGCCCATATTATATCCAAAAAAAAATATTATAAAAAATTATATTTATTAAGACGTACGTATAAATTACTAGTTATATTAACCATAGTATAGTATGTAAAACACAGTCCCAAAATCCAATGCTCCATCCAACCACACATTTATGTGGTTGGGATTTGAATCCTCTAGTAAATAATTCAGTAGAGAAGACCAATACATTCATTCAGCCATACATCGTGCATCAAGATTCGTGTTTCATTGTACAATCAACATGTGTGGTTGGATGGGGCACTAGACCTCTCCAATGAATTATTTCACTCGAGAGTACTCAAATAGGTTGGATGCCTCGACTACTAAAGGAGGAAAAGAATTTGGTTTCCGCCGAGCTGAGGATTCAAATCCCACAAAGAGAATCTAAGTCATGTCAGCATCATTTAAAGCCACAAAAGACAAACATACCCAACACAAATAAACACATACAAAAAGTTTGAAAACATTACTAATCTGTTAACATGATGTCCATGTGAGTCTCTATCTTGAGTTAAGAAAGAAAAAAAAAATAGGAGATATTTTTTTTGGGTGGAAATAAAGAGGGCAATAAAGGAATTTTGTTTGTTAGGTGGGAGAGGGTATGCACAAGAAGGAATTTAGAGAGTTATGACTGATTAATTTAGAAGATATGAATAAAAAGCATTACTCGCCAAATGGTGATGAAAAGTCTACACTAAAAACTCGGAAATTCAGATTGAGGAGGAAGGTTCGATTTGGGCGATCAATTAGTAGGAGGGTATCACATATGTGAAGGGAGATTGCAAAGCTAAGGAATATGTTCCACAGAAATTGTTGTGCATATGGGAAGAAAAACTTAACTAAGTTTCTGGAATAATTGTTGGGGTGGGAAGTAGACATTAGAGCCTCAATATCCATATCTTTATGTGTTTTATGGAATCTGATGTTTTAGTGGAAGACGTTTGGAGGAAAACAAATTGGTACCTTATTATAAATGGATAAGAGGGACATGATTTCGAAGAGAGCAAAATGAATTTATGTTTTTGGAAGATACCAGAATTAGAAGGTCCAATGTCGAAGATACTCAAATTTGAAATTGAGAAAAATTGGGCATTTATTCAATTAGATGTATGTATACACTTTTTAATGATGGGGGTTATGAAACACAAGTAGTGACTTGGTGTGGAAAACTCATGCTATGAACATGATCAAGGTATTTCTTTGACTTATTCTTAATAATGCAATTATGACAAACGAAAAACTTAACCTTTGTAAGATTCCTATTGACACGGTTTGCACAAGATGCAGGCCGAAATTTAGTGAAGTCTACTGATCTCCTATTTTTTACTATGCACGTAGACAGTCTACTTGGGAATTGGTGGCCACTAGTTTTAAACTAGGTCATAATGATGCTCATATTAACTATACATGTAGGGTTGCTTGAAATATGATTGTTGCCGCTACAATTTGAGTTATTTGGCTTGATAAAAATAATTAATGCTTAGCAATCAAGTGGTTTCAATAACGGTGGTGATTAATAAATTTTTTTCTCTTCTGTTGGCTTGGTCAGGTCTTACTCTACTTAGAAAGAGGACAAAAAAAGCTTCTTTGGTTGAGCCGAATGATCGCGACATTAGAGCCAGAACAATTCGTGGCCTATCAATTGAAAGAGGGAAAATGCAAAAGATAAATAAATGAGGGGAAGACGATGAAGAATAAGCAGAAATGCATGCATTTATTTGTACTTTTATAATTTGTAATTTGTTTTTTTTTATTTTTATTTAAAACTTTGGTGTTATGTATTATGAACTATTATTTTGGTTATTGTCTCATTAATAACTTAACAAGACACTGTGGTGTCAGCCATCTTAGAGTTTTTTATATTAAAAAAAAAACATTAATAATCTATCACCATTTTTTCGAAAAAAAAGTAGTATAATATTGACCCACCTGAGAAATAACTCCTAGTACTCCTAACGAAACCTTAACCGCATCCAAGTCAGGGTGACCCGAACCCAACTCCCTCACCTCCGCATACCCCTCGCCAAACTCCGCCGGTGTCACTATTCTCACCCCCAAAACGTACTCGTGAACTGCACTCCCTTTCCCCCACAACGAACTCCCGTGGGCCCCACTCCCCAGCATCCCCCCAACTGTCACTCCCCACCAGTACGGACCGTACGGCAGCGCCATTCCGACTTTTGCAGCCTCACCAATCAAGTCCCTCAGCAGCATCCCGCTCTCCACTGTCATCGTTGATGCTGATACGTCGGAACTGATAACCCTGTTCATCAGCTCCGTGCTGATGATAAGCCCATCGTCGCCACGTGGACATACAAGTTTTGGTATGCTATGGGAGAATTTCGTGACAACCTTAATATTCTTCCGTTCCTTGGTAGCATTTGCGACGATTGAGACAAGTTCTTGTTCTGAGCCAGGGTACGCTACGGCACGGGCACGGCACGTGGAACGGTCTGGGAATGCGCCATATGAGTTGGTGACGGTGCAGTTCGTCGCGCCGGTGCATGTGACGGAGTCGGGTGGAGGGCTGGAGGTTGTGGCGTGAAGGAAGAGGAAGATGAGGCAGCAACATTGGAAGCGTGAGGAATAATAGTAATGATACATTTTTTGGTGGGATATGAGTGTATGATGAGAGGAGAGTAGTGGGAGTATGAAAAGTGAGCAGGAGTGCGTCGTCGTTTAATAATTTGTAGAGGGAGGAGAATAATATTGTGTGCAATGGATAGACGTGTCAAACAAGTGGTCACCTACCGCACACTACACTGAGTTTTCTTGGTGGAGGTGTACGTTCGATAAGGAGATCGAGATTGGCCCTACTACTATCTACTGACTGTTAAGACCCACCCTTCATGGTAGCGTTTCATTCTTTTGTATTTTCTTTTAGTAGCTTTTATGTTGACTAGGTTGCTTGATCGATCCCACCCCGATTGTGTTGGAAGTTTCATCTATACTTGTCTCTGTACTTATTTTGTTAAACTATCTTTAATGAAATATTGTGACTATATTTTATTTTTTTTCTTCGACAAAAATTTTTCTTTGAGTTGTGTGGTATCATTTTTAATTTTGCTTAATTAATTCGGTTTTTTTAGTGATGTACTTCAGACTTTTTTAAGTAATTTGAAATTAGTTTAGTGGTTTTGTGATCAGATTGAGTCACGGTTTTTGTTGTATTGTTGCTGTGTACTTCGCTGGATTTTAGTGGAGCTGGGGATCTCGTGGTGTAAGATAAGTTTGTGTGATTATTGAAATGTTTGGAATGATGCGCAGCTTAAATTAAGATATAGAAGAATGTTACAAGGCCTAATTGACAGTCAAAACAGGGGCACTAGAAGATATTTTTTAATCACATTGCCTTTCGGTGCACTCGTCTTTATAATTTTGTCTATGAGCATTAAAAAGCAATTGCAACTAGCACTGGTATCGGATCGGATCGGATAGTGAGATATCCAGACTTTGTCCTATGACAACGGGGCTAGATCCGGATCCAGGATATTTCATTTTTCTTGTTCTGGTTCAGGTCTAATCGGTTTTCGGGTACCCAACGAGTCTAATAATATACGATAATGATTTTTTTCAATGTTTACAAAAATTTTCAATATTCAAATTCCTGACATACCTTTTTATTTAGAGTACTACATGAATTAGCTACATACTGAAAGTAAAAGTCCAATTAATTAATATGTAAATGAATATAAGTAAATTGATTTTATAAAATAAAGATTATGAAATGCAAATTGGGATTAAAAGAAAAGATTGCACTCATTATTAAGTTATATGAACATATTAAGCTTTATTTTTATTTAAAAAGTTTTTAAAAAAATTAACACATACAACTATCTTATTCTAATATATTAAAAATTAAGTTATTGATCTACTAACGGTTCGGGTCGGGCCGGGTTCGATCGGGTCCAAAATCATCGGACCTTAATTCTACCCATCGGTTCTGGGTCGAGTCTGGGTTGGATCCAGATCTCGGGTAAATGTGACCGTGCTAATTGCAATTCTCTCAATCCTTATATATACAATTTTAAAATTTAAGTCTAGTGACAGACTTTCACAATGACACGCACATGTTATCATCTTTTTGTCTTGAAAAAACTTCCAAAGTTGTGAGCTCTTCTGTTGGAACTCATGCACTCCAAAACTATTTATTCTCTCCTAATTATAGTGTGACCCATTATTTTTTAAGGCATAATTATTAAGATGTATAATCTTAAATAAATATATCATTATTTTTGTTCTAAAAAAATTAATTTTTTAATTAAAATGTACCTAACAAAATTGAGGATATTTGTTCCTTAAAAGGTTTGTTTATCTC
This sequence comes from Hemerocallis citrina, assembly GCA_017893485.1. Taxonomy (NCBI): domain Eukaryota; kingdom Viridiplantae; phylum Streptophyta; class Magnoliopsida; order Asparagales; family Asphodelaceae; genus Hemerocallis; species Hemerocallis citrina. The sequence continues at coordinate 26,449,012 of CM030362.1, read as the reverse complement.
TTTGACGTAATCGAACTTGTTTTTATAATAGTTTTAGATTATGAGAAGTTAGAAGGGTAAAGATATAATGTAAGTCAAACAAGAAAATAGTTTTTTTATTTTTTTATTTTTGTAAAAAAAGAGAAAATCGTTGATGACATTCAGATAGGGCTGTAAAATGAATAGGACGGTACGTCATCCGTCCGAGTCTGGCTCGAGAAATTACCCAACCGTGGACCGTCTAAACTGTTATACGAACCGAACATGAACAAATTATTAAGTCCGATACTTTATCGAATACGATCCGAGTCTGGTCCATCCGGACAAACATAGTATTTTGCTTTTATAATGAATCAAGACCGGACTGTAAAAATTTTGTCCGATCTGGACCGAGCCTGACATTAGCCCATCCGAGTAGAATTTTGGTCCAAGCTTGAACATAGGGCAGACCGGTCCTGTCCGATTCAATTTACGGCCCTACATTCAGATGTGGAGCTTAATTAAGACAATGTTTTCCTAAAATAAAACTAGTGTCTACAATTTGTTCATCCAAAAGAAAGATTAAACTTTAAAAAATCGTACTTCAACTGTTGGTTTTTTATTTAAAACGCTTCTCAACTAGTTTTTTTTTTGGATTTTTTATGATACAAACGACCAACTACCATTGTAACTCCCTGTTCCAGTTGTACGTATTTTATTACGTGAATTTTTGTATTTCAATTTTTAGATCAACATTATTTTTTTCCTCTTTGGACTCTTTATCTAGAGCCAGAATATTTTTCTGATCAATTCCATAATTTTGTGATTTTTTTTATCGGAGTTTAAATACAAACTTTAACCTTGATTAATCCTAATCCTAATCCTAATCCTAATCCTAATTCTTAATCCAACAGCTAACCTAACTCTCTTACACCTTGTTTTCTTGCTCCATACGCTTTTTTTTCTCCCTCCCTATAATCTCTACTTCTCCATTTCTGCATACAACCAATCTCCCCATCTCATTTTTCTCCTACTCTACTGCCTCCACCACCCTACTACTCCTAATCCTCTCTAATCCGTCAACCCACGCTTTTGTCTCCTTTTACAATTTTTCTACACACCTCCTCCCACTACCTATATAATAATAATACATGCATACACACTTGCATGCTATTTTCCTCTCCCTCCTTATTTTATACACGCACATGCAGCACACCTCCCATCTCTTTCTCTCTCTCCCTTCCTCATTATATTTCCACATACAAACAAACAACTCCTACTCTTACTACTATTACTACACATATATATTATTATATATCCCTAATTATATACATGCACACATTCTCTCTCTCCCTTTCTTTCTATATATACACACACACATGCATGCAGTCCACCTCATTCCCTTCTTCTTCTCTTCCCTGCCTTCTTCAAACCCGAGAAGCCAAGCTCCTCGCCACCTTGTTGCGCTCAACCTCGACACCGTTACTCACCGTTGTTCTTGCCGCTGCTATTGCACAAACTCAATCCCAAACAACCCGACGTCGTGCCATCTCCTCGTTGTTGTTGTCGCTCATCGCCGTCGCTCACCGTTGCTACCGTTACTCGCTTGCTGGCATCTTGCTGCCATTCTTGCCGTTATTGTGCCGTCGTTCGATGCCGACGTCGCTTCTTCTTGCCATGGTTAACACCACCACCGTAATCGTCACGTTATAATGCAAGTATCTTGTACACTCTTTTTGTTCTCGTACAAATATTTTTCTTGGACTCGTGGCAAGTAGTCTAGTTATCATCATGTTTTATTGTCAAATTCCGTTCTAGTCATTTTTTCCATGCTATATCAACTCAAGAGTGAACCGTTAACACATTTCAGATCGTGTTATCGAATATCAAATATTCAACTTTGCTATCTCTAAAATTCTTGACCTTGCATTAAGAATTTGACATAATTTTCTTCATCGAAATTAAGAACTTTCTACATGAAAATCGTAGCCCATTGAGTCTAGAATCCTGAATATTTTATGGTTTCTCAATCCGATGTATAGATTGTGAGATATCACGATTTTAGTATTGTCATGTTGTAAATTCCTAAACTTGCACGAAACCACCGACCTGTCTCTTGTACTGAGAATTCGACTATGTTCCCGATGCTGGATCGAAGAACTTTCTACATAAAAATTATAGCCCATCGAGTCTATAATCTAGATCTTCTTACAATTTTTCAATCTGATGTATAGATTGTGAGATATCACAATTTTAGTACTGTCATGTCGTAAATTCCAGAATCTGCACGGGACAACTAACCGGTATCTTGTACTGAAAATTCGACCATGTTTCCGATACTGGATCGAAGAACTTTCTACATGAAAATCGTATCCCATCGAGTCTAGAATTCAGAACATCTTACGGTTTCTCAATCCAATGTATAGATTGTGAGATATCATGATTTTAGTACCGTGACTCTGAATTTTCAGAATGCGCACGAAACATCGAAATCAGCGAAGAATGAATTTGTACGCATAGCTACTATCTCTAGAATGTATTGTGTGAATATGCATTGGAACCGGAAGATAGTCTACTTTCTAGAATCTCTGACGGAATCGAATTTGCTTTTCTGTAACAACGGAAAAGTGAATTTGAATGCAGATATGTGATGTTGTCTAAAAATTCATCTCGACGTTTTTGCATATAAACCCGATATTTTTCATATTTAATGAACTGAACTATATGTATTATTGTTCTTGTAATAACAACTTGCATAGATATAACAGATTGATAGACTCATATAATGCATTTTATACCACTTGATAATTCTATAATAACTACTCTTGATACATGTACCCGTTTTATCTCATACCAATGATTACTGCCCTTGATATTTTTCTAGATTCTTAATTAATTGTCTTGATTTTACCGTTCCACTATTCGTACCAACTGCATATTCATAATTAATTATAAAAGAATAACAAGGCGGGGTTATAAGGGTACGGCTTAGTAATGGACAATATAGGGGAGTATACTCGGAAGGGGGCCCGTGTTTCCCGAAATAGTGATTCTTGATTCTTGATTCTTGATTACACAATTCTTGATTACATATCTTGATACTATCACTGGAAGATCCGAGTACATAATCCTATAGAATTCACTACTTAAGTCTAAATATTACATGATTGATATGCACCGAACTTGTGGTATGGGACACAGGATTGCGTGCATTAGATAAGTTACTAAAACAGATAAAATCGAGATTTTCACTAAGCATTATTCTTGATTACATGATTCTTGATTATATGACTCTTGATTCTTGATTACATGATTATCGATTAACTGAGCCTAGGTTATCAATCAATTACACTTTGAAGTCTTGAATACATGATTCTTGATTATTTGACTCTTCATTACATGACCCTCGATTATTGATTACATGATTATTGATTAACTGCGACTTGGTTATCAATTGATTATACTTTGAAGTCTTGATTACACTAGTTTACGGTTATTAGTTACATGATCATATTGTCCCAGTTCTTGCTTTCTTCCATATTGTATTGGCACTGTTACTTCTTGTTTTTTCCATGTTATATCTTGTTATATTTCCCTTTTTTACTGATTGTTGCTACTTGCTGCCCAAAGCTTGCTCTAACGGGTACTTTTCTATTTTTCTTTGAGTTAGTGATTATACAGGTACTGATGGACCCGACTAACAGACTCTCTAGACGATCGTTGTTGCATTATTACTACTTCATGTTGTTTTTCTTTCAGTCGCTATTTTATCTAGTTGTTATAGCGAATTGCTTATCGTACTGTTTTAATTCTGGCACCTTATATTTCCGGACATCTTGACCAGATGTTGATGTATTATCCAGATGATAGTTATTCTATTTCTAGCTCATGTGATCATTATATTTTCCTGTGTGAATGTGTTATAAACATCTTGTTGAGCTTATAATTGTACAGCTTATGAATGATGTATATTATTCGCTGGATCTCAGTTGCGTGCCTATATTTCCGTATAGTGGGAAGCGGGACGTGACAACCATAACTTCTCAACTTTATTCATAATTATCCTACATTCACTCTTAGCCGTTAGATTTATTAATATTTCTTTCCAAAAATAATATAATTTATTAAATATAAAAAATGGCATTTTGGTCACTTGAAATATCCTCTCTCTAAGTTTTATTCCGTGTTTCATTTTCATCAATCATCCTCTCTCAATTTTTCTTCAACATTCAACAAATATAGCAAGTTTTTCTTCACTCTAAATCATTGAAAAATTATATTTTAATTTATCTAATTAAACTAAAAATATTAGTTTTTTCTAAAATAAAATCAAAGCTATGCATATCACATTATTAGCCACTCACCAGGGTTCGGGCTATTTTCTTATATTTACGGGGATTGTAGAAAGTTCGTTCCTTTTTTTTAATATTTATTCAAAATTATTATTTTATTATTGAAAAATTGGTCGCAAGTTTGTTTTGCTTTGTTTTTTTAATTATTATTTTGAGATGACTCGTTGCGAGTTGAGAATGAATTGAAGTTGTCATAGGTAAGGATGAAATGATAAGCTAGTATTAGAATCTAGAAAGGTGATAATATAAATTTAAACTATTGATCATAAGATATCTAAAATTTTAACACATTATTTAAGATGATCCAACGATTAGTTTTATTCCCTGTTTTAAATCATATACTTTTTTTTATTATAAGAATGTTTTCTCAACAAAGAAAGAACCAACAAAGTAGTGGGTACATAATTTTGGGTTTGTTTAAAAAGAAAATACCAAAATTAACCATAATTTTAAATTAATTAAAAATTAACTCCACTTTTGTAGGGGTTGTCTAAGAATGGCCACACTGGAGGCACTGGCTCCTTGGCAGAATAAGAGAGCTAACTTCATTGCTCAAGCTTGATTCGAACCGGCTAAACCTATAGTTTGAGGTATTTTTCATATGCGATGTACGTTTTGATAAGAATTTGGGGATTTTTACGTGCGATATACATGTTAATAAATGATTTTGGAGTTGGATGTGCGTTGCACGTAATTGAAAAAATTATTTTGAAAAAAAGACTACAATTTGTAGGTGCAATGCACGTATTTATAAGTTGAATTTGAATTGTATGAGTAATATATGTGTATATTTAGTGTTAAAAAATATTTAAAAATTATTTTGCACGTGTGTTGTACGTTTTAAATAAATGGATAAAATTTTTATTTGTTTGTTTTTTGTTGTAATTAATGAGAGAGTTGAAGTTATCCGTGCAACACATGAGTTTGTATGTTAACGAATGACAACTCCAACTTTTCCAATAAGTTATACAACAAGGGTATTCTCGTAAAAAAAAATCATGTACGCGAGATAAAACACAAATGTTAACGAACAGTGAATTTCTTATGATGAGCTAAAATGAGAAATTAAGTTTAGGGGGCTATTAAATAATAAAATAGTTGAGATATATTTTTAAATAAACGGCCGTAGTTGTGAGGCATGTTTTAAAAAAAAATTAGCCCAAAATAAAACATAATCAAACATTTCGTGATATAAGAGCATCTACAGTCGTTTGCTATTTATCCATTTTATGTATATTTTAGCAAACGTAACGCTACAGTCATTTACTATTTATGTATATTTTGACGATTTCACTATAGTAGAGTGCTATATATGAGAGCGGATATAAGAATATACATATTATATAGGACGGATCTTGAAGATCCGTCCGAGGAAAAAAAATAATTATTTTTTTTGAAGGGACGGAACTCGAAGTTCCGTTCGAGGAAAAATTTCAGTTTTAATAATAATAAAAAATCTATTTTCAAGTTTTTTTTAAGACTAAAAGTTCTGTTTAATTAATTTAAAAACTATTGAAATTTTTTAAAAATAGTTGGACGGATCTTCAAGATCCGTTCGATCATATATTTTTTGTGTGCTATAATATAGCATTCGACGATTGCAGCAAACACTAAAATGCTCTATGTAAAATATGCATTTTGCCATTTTTTACCAATCACGACTGTGGATAGCATTGGTATCAGGTCGGGTCGGGTCGGGTCCTTCACTTCCCGGACCTAGACCCGGTCCCCTACGGATCCAAATATTGGACATGCAGGGGTCCGGTTCCGGTGCCTATTAAAATATTTCTACCCGTTTGGGTAGGAGCGGGAGTGTGAGCGGCCAGCGGAGTCGGCGAGTAGAGCATTCAGAATAAAGGAAAGAAGAAAAAGGCACGAGTTTTGAGTTTGGAAGAGGAATATTTAGAATTGAGGAGGAAGGAGGGAAAGGATGATGATAGAAAATTTATTTTTATGTTGATTTTTTAGATTTTTTTAAAGGATCCGGGTCGGGTCACTTTTAAGCGGACCCGAACTTGAAAGTACAATGGGTCCCATTTCAGGATCCGAACCTGGATAGACCGGGTCGGTTACTGTCCAATGCTGGGTCCGGATTGGGTCCGAGTCGGATCCGAATTTCGGGTATTTATACCAATGCTAACTGTGGATGCTCTAATAGGTTAGAGCATCTGTAGTCGTTTGCCAAATATACATAATATGCATATTTGGCTCAAAACGCTACAGTCGATTGCCATAAATGAGAGAAGTTTTGAGATTTATTCATATATGAGATACGACACTTCGAGTGCCGTCCAACAAAAAAAATTAATTTTTTTATCGTCCGACGGCGACGGCACTTGTCAAGTGCCGTCGCTTGAAAAAAAATATTTTTTTCAATTAAAAAAACCCCAAAAATAACACAAACCCTCTGACGGCACTTCAAGTGCTGTCCCTTGCCCCCCTTTTGTCGGACGGCAATTCATGTGCCGTCCGGAGTTTTTTGCAAATTTATATTTTTTTTGCAATTTTTGAAATGTTTTTGTAATTTTTTGTAATATTTTCGTAATTTTGGAATGTTTTTGTAATTTTTTATTTGCACTTTGAGGACGAAATTTTTCCATCTATGTAGGACGGCGCTTCATGTGCTGTCCGGGGTTTTTTGCAATTTTATATTTGTTTTTGCAATTTCTGAATTGTTTTTGTAATTTTTTGTAATTTTTTGTAAATTCTGAAATGTTTTTGTAAATTTTTGTAACTTTTTCGTAATTTCTGAAATATTTTTGTAATTTATTATATTTTTTTGTAATTTTTTATTTGCACTTCGAGGACGAATTTTTCCATCTATGTCGGACGGCACTTCGAGTGCCGTACCTCTCTTCCGCTTTAATTTTTTTTGTTTTTTATTCCTCCGACGGCACTTCGAGTGCCGTTGCTCCAATTAATTATTTTTTCCTGCTCCGACGGCACATGAAATGTCGTCGCTTATTATTTTAGTATAAAAAGTTAAAAAATAGCTTTTGACGACTGCAGCAAAATTTCGATTACTATTTCCATTTATGCATATATATATATATATTTTTCCCTCAAACGAACTACAGATCTTATATATAGTTTCGATGGTGTTATAAAAAGATACAAGAAATTAATGAAAATGAAGTAACTTTGAAGTGAAATAGGGCTTACCGTAAAGTTCCCCAAAATAGTAGAATTTTTTAAAAACAAAAATCTCGTACTACAGTACCATTTACCAGTTCCCCACAGTATGTGAACAAAATGGAATAAAGGTATCAATGGTAGGATGGATACTGTATGTAAAGCAACAAACACCAAACAAAACGTTTTGTCGCAGCCTAATATTCGCAAGATCCGGGTTTGTTGAAGGATTTGATGTATTTTATTTCGACGTAGGTATATTTTGTCCATTTTGTTCTTCCTTTGTCCCACCCAATATGCATGTGGGGTGGTGGTATGTAATTTTGTTGTGTTGTAGGACCTTGTACTTGGCTCAGTACTCTGAGTTTATTTTATTATCTCCTTATTAATAAAACAGAGTGACCATACTTTACCTTTTCTTCAACAAAAATAAAATAAAAAAATTCGCAAGATTCTCTTTTGAAATAGAGATAAAGTAAAGAGCCCAAACTCCCACATTTTGAGCATTAAAAGTTGTGCTTGCAAGTTACCATCACATGGGTTATCACTATGGCTATGAATCGGATCGGATGGGATCTGACAGCCATATGTTCAAGCTCGGACGAAAATTTTAGTCAGGCGGACTTATGTCTGGCTCGGTTTAGATCGGACAAAATTTTATAGTTCGGGCTCGGTTCATTATAAAAGCATAAGGCTATGTGTAACACCCCGAATTTCAAATAAGGATAAATTCGAGATTTCACAGGATCTTTACTTCACTTCGTACAATTTTACAAGGAAATTTTGAAAACTTTTCAATAGTACATCAGAGTTCCTTTACACTTGGTTTTTACACAGCGGAAGAAATAAAACTTACAATACTTGAAAACAAAAATATAACTTGTAAAATTTTAACATCATTTGCAACATCTTTAACTCTCATATAGCAACAGCATATCCACTTTATAACTCCTTGAATAGTCTCTTACCTGCATGTTAATCTGTGGGTTCGTCAGTTACTTATAACTGACGAAATGTCATACTCGGCCATCCTCTCTATGCCGGGAATAGTATAGCGATCTTATTACTTTAATAAACACAATAAAAATTGAAATGAATAAATAAAGTGTCAAAGGTGATTATTCTAAACATAAGTGTATGTCATGCCTTAATGCCTAATGCACACAATTCTACACTAGGATGACACTAATGCACACTTGTTCAGACTCTATGCATCCCATACTACATAGGTCCGAGGGCAAGTGCCTACGTACTCCATATTGAAGGGTTCGATCCCTCGCCATGAGACTACCCGGTAATAAAACAAGTTTTTGATTATTTCACAGATACGGATCTCAGCCTCCCTGGCTATAATAACAGATTCCAGCCTCCCTGGCTATTATATCGTGAGAATAATCCCGTAAATGCCCCTCTAGCCCCGGTATATACATATTCTTTGGAGTATGGTAAACTTCTGTCGACTACCCTAAGTCCCAGATAAAATATAGTCCACCTCCTACGGAGCAACCACAGTCCACCAACTGGGTCTATAGCCACGAAGATCCACCGCCGACTATATAGAAACACCCATTTACGTTTGCCCAAGTCTATTACATCTTCACTTATGTGCCTAATTACTTTTAGTTCAAGACATGAATAATTTTCACTCATAGAATTAGTTTTACCTCCTACCGGACTTAATCAACAAATACGAGATGGCTCCTTAGCCATATATCCAAATCATTTCTCAAATCTTTTCTTTCAATAATGCCGGTACCGAGGTCTTACTAACTCTTAAATCATAAACTTTCATGTACAAGAAGCATGGGTACATATGCCCTTTAATAATCATGTCTACTTATCATATTCATGTCTCTAACTTACCCATAATTTGTTCTATGTCTCCTTTAGCACTATTCATGATTCCTTAATAATAATAATTCTTTTTCATGAAACCATTTCATTCAACATCGATCTCACAAAAATTTATCCTTTTCACAAACATGATTTTATCACTTGCAATCTCATTTGCAATTTAAATACATATAATAATCAAGTATTCAACACAAATGAATAATCCCATCAAAGACAATTAATTTACATATCAACATTTTACTTTTCTTCTAATGATATAAATCATATTCTTCAACAATTTAGTTTTTGAAGACAAATATCAATCTATCTCAAAGTTACTATTATTTCCTCCAAAATTTCTAAAGCTACATTTTTAACCAATTACATTTCATTTTATATGAATACTAGAATTTATTCTCAAATCTTTATTCAAAAATTTCCCTTTTTAGTTCTTCAACTATGCACTAAAAATCTCAAAACTATCTCTTATAACTCTTGATTATATTATGTAAACACTAGATCTTTTCACAAATTTTAATTGGCATTAGAAATCCTTAATTTACACTTAATCTCATTTAATCCAAAAAAAAAAAATGTATGCTGCACTGGGTTTCAAATCCGTGAAGCCCAGGCAGCGACCAAAGAAGCCCACGCCAACCACTAAGTCCATATGGACTTGTTGTCTCAATTACAAACCAAAAGCCTTTTCACAGCTTCCTCAATCTAGTGTTCATTAAAAAAAATTATACAAAAGAAATGGTTCGGCCATACTAAGTATCGAACCCAGACCCAACAAGAAAGCAGCGCACGGCCGAGCCAACAGGCCAATTGCGCCCAACACCCTAAACCCATTTCGTGGGTTTTTGACCCAATTATCTGTTATTTTATTGTTTTCCATAAAACTAGATTTTTCATTTGATCAATCTTCTCCACTAGTCTCCAAATAGTTTATTTAGACTGAAATTTATTTACTACAGAAATTCATGTGTTTAAAACTTATATTTAATAGTATCTAAATTTCAAATCTCTCTTTCTTCTCTTTTATTACAAGAATGTAGTTCATCATTTTAATCAACTAGAAAATTTGTATTACTTTACAACAGGTAACAATAAGTTTTGTATACCTTTTTTCTATACAAAATTTCTTCTTTAAACATAAGGGAAATCTCTTCAATTATTTTAACAATTACTAGTTAACATACAAATGACAATTTCTCCTTACTTTTTGTTCTCAATTTCCAAACATAATGACAATACTTTGTTTCTTAATTAATAATAACATTTCTACAATTTGACATACATAAAAACATGAATTTTATCTTCTAATTATCACATCAAATTTTTACTACTCATTTAGCATGCAATCCCTACAATTAGAAAGTATAGGATCACCCACCTTGAGTGAAAGCTTGAACAATTGAAAAAATGATCACCACTTCTAGCTCCAAGACTCCTAATTCCTCTTCTCCTCCTAGCAAGAGACTCCAAGAACAATAACTCTCTTACTCTCTTTCTTTTCCTTTCCCTTATTTCTTGATTACTTTTTGGTGTGAGAAGAAAGTAGAATGGTGGGCTATTTATAGGTCTTTGCTAGGGTTCTAATTGCATAATTTCACACCTAATAAATTACTAAATTTAATTTACCAACTCTTCATATACATAACTCCCTTAACTCCTAACTTTTCATCTCCCCACATCTTCAAAAACCCAACTCCCATAAGCCCCTACCTCTTCCTCTCCCCTACAGGATCAAAAACCGGCCAACACAAGAGCAGCAGCAGTATTCTGCTACAGTCTACTACTGTGTGGCCCCTACCTCATCTAAATCCATTTCACTTTTTCATATATATTTACACATAACCGTGGGCCCATCTATCCCAACTCATCTATTCAACTCATTTCCATTTTATACATCCTATTACAAATCCAGACCATAACAGCCCAAGTCTTTTAACGTGGGCCCCCAACTAAAACCAAGTCATTTCCATTTAATCCATTTCACATTTCATACATTTTACCATACATATAATTATCATACTATATACTATGCACTATATATTGTATACTATATTATTAAGTAAAAGTTAGTTCAAATTAAAATTTTATAATAAATGCACACATTTTATGAAATCCGTTTCGAGAAAGGATACGCCTAAATGCGCGCACCGAAACAAACACGTGTGTTGCACGTGAAAACATGAAAATGTGAAAATCGACTTTATTGATGAAAAGTTATTAAATATAATCGAAAACAATATAAGCAAAATTACATTTACTAATTTACATATATTTCATGATGAAATCACAACACGTGGAATGCACGTGCATTATAAAACAGCGCACGGCCGAGCCAACAGGCCAATTGCGCCCAACAACCTAAACCCATTTCGTGGGTCTTTGACCCAATTTTCTGTTATTTTATTGTTTTCCATAAAACTAGATTTTTCATTTGATCAATCTTCTCCACTAGTCTCCAAATAGTTTATTTAGACTGAAATTTATTTACTACAGAAATTCATGTGTTTAAAACTTATATTTAATAGTATCTAAATTTTAAATCTCTCTTTTTTCTCTTTTATTAAACGCGCGCTAGATCTAATGAGACGGTGGGGGGGGTATATGCCCAGAGGAGAAAGCATCCCTGGGACTCCTAATCTCCTTACCCAAAGAACCGGGGGAAGAAAAGACACCTTCGACGTTGGGGGAGCTAACACAGAGAGGAATAGAAGTAGATAGAGGTGGTAAGGGCGGCGGATTAATGTACGAATCCTCCGCAATAATCTCTCCGCAGACTATAATTCGAAGATAGGGATAAGAGCGACCCAGGATAGCCTTCATAGGCAGCTTAAGGTCGGGAGAAACAGCGACAAGCGCTCCCGACAGTAGATGGATTGAGATAGGAACCCGAATAGGGCAATGGAGACGGCAATAAAAACAATATAACAGTTCCCGCTGTGCAGAAAAAATAAAAACCGACTGATTGAAATCAGACGAGAACAATGAAGGATTTACCTTATTGCTAGAGAGGTCTCGCTTCCGGTCCACTTCCTCGTCATCTAGCAGGTCATCTTGATCGATCCAGTTTGCACTTTACGACGGAGGAGAGCTTTTGACCTTAATGGGAGAGAGCTTAGGGTCAGCAGCAGTGATCGAGGAGAAATGAGCTAGCCTTTGGAATTTTTGCCAGTCAGATTCAAAAAGCGGATTGACCTCCCACTGAGGCCAATGGGAAGATGGATTTTGCAGCATTGAAGTCGTGGGGGTAGATGATGGTGGGAGTTGGGAGGTAGCGGACATTAACTTGTCCAGCTTATTAGGACCGGTAGAGCTAGGAGTTGGGGGAAGAACGTTTGGGGCAGAGGATGAAGGGTTCAACATCTTCCCCGCCTGAAGAGAAGGGAGATCTGGGTTGATCCAAACCAGGTTTGGAGGCTTAGAAGGGGAGATCTTTGAGCTACTCACAGATGCCGGAATCTTACTAGGGAAAGGGACTTTTTTCTTAGTCGTAAATTTATTTGATCCCTTCCATAGAGGTTTTGAAGACGATGAGGAACCTGGGTGGAATGGGGTGGGAGAATGAGTTGGCTTGGGAGCAGCCTTCAGTGGACCAGAGGGAAGCGCTAGCTCAATTCCACCAGAGCTCACAGAATCGTGGTACTGCACCGAAACAGGGAAGGAGACTGCCGTCTTTCAGAACATAAGCTTCAATACGATCTTGATTCTCGGGGATATTGAAAATCGCTTCCACTTGCAAACACCCCGAGGCTAATTTAGTCGAAGAAGAAATGCTGTTGATTACACCAACGCATTTAGACATATTACCCACTAGTCGCAGAGAGTCGCAAAAGGGGGGCAGACCAAGCAACGTAACTTTAGTGGGAGAGAAACTGGAAACGAGAGCCTCGGGCACCACCTGAACCCATTTCCGGATGGATTGAGTAATAGAACCAATCGCTAATGAAGAGTTCTCTATCAACTCTTGTAGCATTTTGGGGGAAGGGCAATGGATCACGACATCTCCGTTAGAGCAGGAGCTGGGAACCCAGTCCCAATCCTTAACATTGCAAGAGATGCTGAGGAAAGAGTTGAGGGTGAAAATAGGGATTGTACCTCCATTGAAGGAAATAGCCCCATAAGTATCGAAGAATTTCAACCGATCTGATAGTTCCGTGCTAGGGATGAACACGTTAGATATAATCGGTTTAGAGGGGGTCACCTGAGGAGAGGCCTGAACGACAGGAGGATGAGAGACAGTTTCGGGAAGTCGATTGACTAGCGGAGGAGTGGGGAGGAGAGGAGATTTGGAGGATGTTTTTTGTTTCTTAGCTTGGGCGGGAAAATCACTGGCTAATTTGCGCTGAAGAGATGGAAAATCAAGCGCCGCTAATTGTATGAACACTTAGATTCACACTCAAACCTAGGGCGGTTCAAAATCCAAACCAACCCGACCAAACCTATCAACCCAAACTAAACCGATGGATTGGTTTGGTTTAAAAATTTTATATGGGTTGGGTTGGGTTGGAATTTTTTTAGTGAATATTGGGTTGGTTGGAGTTTTTTTTTTTTTTTCTGGGTTTGTTACTGCAGGTAGTTGAAGGAATTCATTAGATTTATCTTTGGTATTACAAGAAAGAACTTTGCCGTAAAATGTCTATTTAGTCTTTTCTTTTTTAAGTGAAATTATTGATGTTTATTTTGGTACAAGAAATATTGGATAATTAGATTGCTCTTGAACATTTTTAATGTTATTGTAGTTGAAATTTTTATTGTCACATCATTCCTTATGTCTTTTAGAAGTATAAACTTATCTATATTTGTGTTTGCTATTAAAATTTCTGTAATATTCTTATTTTGAGAATTTTTACATAACTTGATCTCAAACCAAGAAACCAACCCAATTCAAACCAACTATTTTGTGGTAGGCGGGGAAGACCGCCTCGACCACTTCGGTGACGGCGGCCCGAGGCCGACCCAGGGCCACAGGCCCACCCGACCTCCTTTCTCCACCACCATCTTGCAGGCGGAAATACCCCGGAACTTCCACCCACCTCAATTCGAGACTTATGACGGTGAGGATGATCCTGCTGATCACATAGAGGGCTTCAAGACCCTCATGATGATTTACAGCGCATCGGATCCCCTCCTGTGCCGCGCCTTCCCCGCCACCCTCCGGGGTCCGGCTCGGGAATGGTTCTCCAAGCTCAGCCCCGGCTCCATCTACTCTTTCGACCAACTGGAGGGCAACTTCCTCGCCCACTTTGTGACCAGCCGAAAAGCTGAAAAGACGAGCGCGTTCCTACTGGGCCTCCGACAGAAGGACGGAGAGTCGCTCCGGCTGTTCGTCCGAAGGTTCACCACTGAGGCGAGGTCGGTCTCCTCCCTCGACCCAGCGGTCGCCCCGGCAGCATTTCGACACAACGTCCGGCACGGTCAGCTGAAGACATTCCTGGCGAAGAAGCCTCCAGTCGATTTCCCCGACCTCCTCAATCGGGTCAAAAAGTACATCCGGGCCGAGGAGGCCCTAAATCCCGAGGACTCCAAGAAAATTCCCGGAAAGGGGAAGCGCAAGGCCGACGAGACAGAGCCAACAAAGAAGGTCCCAAAAGACGGGGGCATCATAAAAAGGGGCCCTTGGGTACCCCGCTTCGAGAGGTACACTCCGCTGACACAGAACGTGTCAACTATTCTCTTAGCAATCGAAGACAGGGACCTCGTACAATTCCCTCCTCGACCGACCAACAACAACAAGAAGAGAGATCAGCGGTTCTACTGCCGCTTCCATCGGGACAACGGGCACGACACTGACCATTGCAGCGCCCTGAAGGACAAGATCGAGGTCCTCATCCAACGAGGGTATCTCCGGGAGTTCAAACGGGAAGACACTCGGGGCTAGAGGGACACGAGGAACAGGAGGCCTTCCTCTCCTCCTCGAGCACTTAGACAGCGTCCCGAGCGGGATCAGGAGCCTGAAGAACCCGAAGGTCCGGCCATCTTGCATTGCGTCCACGGAGGGCCCATAGGAGGGGAGTCCAACACTTCCCGCAAGGCATTTGTCTGAGGGGTCAACGCTATCCAGGGCCCCCTCTCCCCCCAGGTCCAGCAACTCCCTGTCTCCTTCTCTGGGGAAGACCTGGAGGGAGTTCGGCTCCCTCACTGCGATGCGCTCGTCATCAGCCTCAGCATGGCGAACTTCGAGGTCCGTCGCATCCTCATTGACAACGGGAGCTCGGTAAACATCCTCTTCTTGGAGGCATTCGAGAACTTGAAGCTCTCCCGGGATAAGCTCAAGCCAGTCGGGGACACCCTGCACGGGTTCTCCGGCCCGGCGTGCCAATGCCAATCGAGGGGATCGTGACTTTAGACGTCACCGCCGGTACGACCCCTCACAGGCGAACCAAGTCGATGGACTTCATGGTTGTCAACGTCAAGGCGGCCTACAACGCCATCCTCGGCCGTCCCGGGCTCTGCTCCCTCCAAACGGTCCCTTTGGCCTACCACCAAAAGCTGAAATTCCCCACCCAGTCAGGTGTCAAAGTTGTCCGAGGGAACCAAGAAGCGGCACGATTGTGCTATATGACGGCAATCGGGGGTGGTGTGTTCCCCCTAGATGTCGTCGAGCTACAGCCCGAGAGAACCCAACCAGAACCTGAGCCGGCAGACGAGTTAGAAGAAGACTCGTTCGAGACAAGGGACGCGTCAAGGTGTTTCCGAGTGAGATGCTCCCTCGCTCCCAACCTCAAATTAGCCCTGATCAACTGTATTCGCCACAATGTCGACCTCTTCGCCTGGAAGCCCTCCAATATGCCTGGTATCTCTGAGGACCTCATCATGCACAAACTCAGTGTGGCCCCCGGCTCGAAGCCGATCGTCCAGAAGCGACGTAAGTTCGCGCCGGAGCGAGAGCAGGCGGTAAAGGCGGAAGTGAACAAACTCTTGTCCGCTCATTTCATACAGAAGGTCAGCTACCCTGTGTGCCTGGCGAACGTCGTGATGGTCAAAAAGACGAGCGGAGGCTGGAGGATCTGCATAGACTTTACAGACCTCAACAAGGCGTGCCCAAAAGATTCGTTCCCTCTCCCCAGCATCGACGCTCTGATCGACGCCACATCGGGTCACGAGCTCCTATCCTTCATGGACGCCTTCTCTGGCTATAACAAGATCCGAATGTTCCCTCCCGATATAGCCAAGATGTCCTTCATCACGGACCAAGGGCTTTATTGCTACCGGGTTATGCCCTTCGGGCTGAAGAACGTCGGTGCTACTTATCAGAGGCTCATTAACCGAGTCTTAAAGGATCAAATTGGGCATAACATGGAGGTGTATGTCGACGACATGCTCGTCAAGAGCCAACAGGGACAGGATCACGTCGCCGACCTGGAAGAGGCCTTTGGGGTCATTCGGACCCACAACATGAGACTCAATCCGGCGAAGTGTGCATTCGGCGTCTCCTCGGAAAAATTCCTCGGGTTCATCATCAGCCAGCGCGGCATCGAGGCGAACCCCGAAAAAATCCAGGCCCTAATAGACATGGCCCCTCCCAGAAACATCAAAGAAGTCCAGAGGCTAACGGGAAGACTGGCGGTCATCGGCCATTTTCTCTCCAAGTTCGTAGAGAAGTCCCTCCTATTCTTCAAGGCACTGCGCGGAACCGGAGGATTTGAGTGGGGTACTCAGCAGCAAGAGGCATTCGCCCAATTGAAGGAGTACCTCGCCAACCCTCCTCTCCTCAGTAAGCCCGAACCAGGTGAGCCCCTCTGGCTTTACCTTTCGGCTTCGGAGAACGTGCTCAGCGTTGTCCTCGTTCGAGAAGAGGAAGGAGTACAAAAGCCTCTGTACTATGTGAGCAAGGTTCTGCTCGACGCCGAGACCAGATATTCTAGAATGGAGAAGATAGCATACGCCTTGGTCATGGCCGCACGGAAGCTCCGTCCATATTATCAGGCACATTCAGTCCAGGTGCTCAGGACCAGCCTCTGAAGACCGTGCTCTATAAACCCGAGAGCTCTGGACAACTAGTCAAATGGTCGATCGAGCTCAGTCAATACGACATCGGCTACCAGCCAAGGACGGCCATCAAAGGGCAGGCCCTCGCCGAGTTCATCACGGAATGCACCATCTCCGAGCAACCCGAAAGTAAGGAGGCCAACCAGACGTGAAAAGTTTACGTCGATGGTTCCTCCTGCGAAGCGGGGAGTGGTGCGGGCATCATTCTGCGGGGTCCCGACGGTTTCCTCCTTCAACATTGCCTCAGTCTCAACTTTTCGGCCTCTAACAACGAGGCTGAGTACGAGGCCATGATCGCCGGGCTCACCCTGGCGCATTAGGCCGGCGCTAGACAGATCAGGGCCTTCAGTGACTCTCAGCTCGTGGTCAACCAGATTACCAGAGAGTACGAGGCCCGTGACGATCGGATGATCAAGTACCTGACCGTGGTCCAACGGCTATTGACGCCCTTCGACGAGTCGGCAGTCTTAAGGGTCCCCAGGGAGCAGAACGCCCAGGCCGACGCTCTGTCGAAGTTGGCTTCCTCATCCTTCGAAGGCCTCGATCGCACCGTCCTGATCGAAGTTCTCCTAAAGCCGAGTACAGACCTCCCCGAGACTCTCTGCATTGAAGACAGAGCGTTTCCTACCGACTGGACCACTCTTATCAAGAAATTTCTAATCAAGGGAGAGCTCCCCGAAGACCGAGCTGAAGCGAGGTGGATCAGGGTCCATTTAGAAAGGTTCGCCGTGATCAACGCGACCCTCTTCAAAAGGTCATACACCATGACGGACAGAAGACCCTACCTCCGCTGCCTAACCCTCGATGAAGCAAAGTACGCTCTCAAGGAGCTGCATGAGGGAATTGTAAAACCCCGTATTTCTAGTATAGTATATATACTATATATAGTATATATGTAGTATAGTATACTAGTAGAAAGAAAAAAATAATAAGAAAGAATGGATGGAAGGATGGAAGTGACGTGGCTTGGTAAGGAAAAATAGAAAGGAAAGAAAGTGAGTTGGCATTAAATGATGATGGCCTATAGATGATCCTATGGGATTGGATAGTGTGATGAGCCTATGGTATTTCCTATGGGGCTTAGGAAAGAATTAAATGAATGAAAGAATGGATGGGTGTGTGTATATGGTGTATATTTGACCGGTTGACCATGGAGGGATTAATATCCCATATCGGATGGATTAAGGAAGGAATGTATGGATATATTAGGAAAAAGCCCATGATAAAGGTATCAATCGTCCGGACACCCTTTTGAGGCAGCCTGTGGTGGGCGTGGCTAGAATTTAGTTAATTGTGTGCGTACGAGTTGAGTATGGGGCGTTACAGATGGTATCAGAGCCAACTTTCGACATCGAATGTAGGACTTGTATATAGGAAGTGCGTGGGACGCAATATGTGTATATGAGATGCGTAAGACCCTCGGAGGGCAAGGATTAGGAGACAAGTCTACATTCGACTAGAAAGAAGATCCTGTGCTAGATTGCACGTCCCGTATTCAGCGAGGACGCTGAATTCTTAAGAGGGGGTGAATGTAAAACCCCGTATTTCTAGTATAGTATATATACTATATATAGTATATATGTAGTATAGTATACTAGTAGAAAGAAAAAAATAATAAGAAAGAATGGATGGAAGGATGGAAGTGACGTGGCTTGGTAAGGAAAAATAGAAAGGAAAGAAAGTGAGTTGGCATTAAATGATGATGGCCTATAGATGATCCTATGGGATTGGATAGTGTGATGAGCCTATGGTATTTCCTATGGGGCTTAGGAAAGAATTAAATGAATGAAAGAATGGATGGGTGTGTGTATATGGTGTATATTTGACCGGTTGACCATGGAGGGATTAATATCCCATATCGGATGGATTAAGGAAGGAATGTATGGATATATTAGGAAAAAGCCCATGATAAAGGTATCAATCGTCCGGACACCCTTTTGAGGCAGCCTGTGGTGGGCGTGGCTAGAATTTAGTTAATTGTGTGCGTACGAGTTGAGTACGGGGCGTTACAGGAATCGGCGGGTGCCATATGGGAAGCCGCTCGCTCGCAGAAAAGGCTTTAAATCACCGGTATTACTGGCCCACAATACTACAAGACGCCATCGCTCTGTTCAAGAAGTGTGGCCCCTGTCAACGATTCTCTCCTGTGAAAAGGGCTCTGCAAGCGAACCTCCATTCCATGGCCAGTCCGGCCCCATTTGCAATGTGGAAGATGGATCTGGTAGGCCCATTTCCACAGACAACGGGCCAACGAAAGTTTCTCATAGTGGCAATCGATTACTTTACGAAGTGGATCGAGGCTGAGCCACTAGCCACGATCACCGAGCAGCAAACCCAACAGTTTTTCTAGAAACACATCGTCTGCCGGTTCGGGATCCCACAAGTACTCATCACAGACAATGGGACTCAATTCACGGGTAAACATTTCTGAAAGTTCTGCGAAGATCTCGGGATCCAGCAGCATTTCTCTTCGGTGTGCCACCCGCAGTCAACCGGTCGGGCCGAGAACGTGAACCACCAAATCCTTGACGGTCTCAAGAAACGACTCGATAACTCTTCCAAGGGGTTATGGGATGATGAGCTGCCGAGCGTTCTCTAGGCCCACCGGACGACAAAGAGAATCCCCACGGGAAAGTCGCCATTCAATCTAACATACGGCGCGGAGGTCGTCATTCCCCTGGAAATCGGGATCCCTTCGCCTCGGATCATGGCCTTCGATGAAGCAAGCAACTCTGTATAGCTATGTGCCGACCTAGATCTCATAGACGAGGTCAGGGGGAAGTCCGACATTCGAAGGAATACCTACCAGCAAAGGATCGAGAGGTTCTACAATAAAAAAGTGCGTCCCACAACATCAAGCTCGGAGACCCCGTCCTCCAAAAGCTGGCGATATCCAACCCCAGCCAAAAGAGGAAACTGGCCCCAAACTGGGAGGGCACATACAGGGAATCTGGGGTCGTGCGCCCAGGGACTTACCACCTAACCAACTCAGAAGACAAGGCTGTCAAGAGGCCCTGGAATGCAGAGCACCTCATCAAATTTCTAGAAGGGGAGGGTTAGCCTCTACAGCCCATGAAAATTATGAAGGATGTAATCGGCACGTCGTGCCTCGTTTTTTGTAAAGTTCAAATATGTTGTAATTATGCCAGCTTTCTTAAAACAAGTTTTGGCTTCATATTGATTCTCATTAAAAACATGTCTCGGGCTTGGTGCCCGGATAGCACCACGAGCCTGAAAAGCTTCCCTTCCAAGACTTACGACTCGACATTCAGATAGCACCGCGAGCCAGAAAAGCTTCCCTTACAAGCTTATGGCTCGGCACTCGGATAGCACCGTGAACCAGAAAAGCTTCCCTTATAGGCTTACGGCTCGGCACTCGGCAACACACGTACTGTCTTCCTGAGAACAAGTGTGGGGGCTCGTCGTCGACCCCAAGCAAGGCCGAGGCTTTCTTCAAAGCCACTCGACCGTTACGCTCGGCGACGACCTTCAGCCACGTCCAATACCGACTTTCTCCCCGATGTGGGGGCTCGGCATCCGCCCCTAGCATGGTTTGGGCTTCTTCAAGCCCATCAACTTATGCACACGACGGCGACCGCCAGCTACACACGTACCGTCTTCCTGAGAACAAGTATGGGGGCTCGTCGTCGACCCCGAGCAAGGCCGAGGCTTTCTTCAAATCCAATCGACCGTTACGCTCGGCGACGACCTTCAGCCACGCCCATTACCGACTTTCTCCCCGGTGTGGGGGCTCGGCATCTGCCCCTATCATGGTTTGGGCTTCATCAAGCCCATCAACCTATGCACACGGCTACGACCGCCAGCTACACCTGTACCATCTTCCTGAGAACAAATGTAGGGGCTCGTCGTCGACCCCGAGCAAGGCCGAGGCTTTCTTCAAAGCCACTCGACCGTTACGCTCGACGACGACCTTCAGCCACGCCCATTACCGGCTTTCTTCCCGGTGTGGGGGCTCGGCATCTGCCTCTAGCATGGTTTGGGCTTCTTCAAGCCCATCAACCTATGCACACGGCAGCAACCGTCAACTACACCTGTACCGTCTTCCTGATAACAAGTGTGGGGGCTCGTCGTCGACCCCGAGCAAGGCCGAGGCTTTCTTCAAGGCCACTCGACCATTGCGCTCAGCGATGACCTTCAGCCACGCCCATTACCGGCTTTCTCCCCGGTGTGGGGGCTCGACATCTGCCCCCCTAGCATGGTTTGGGCTTCTTCAAGCCCATCAACCTATGCACACGGCGGCAACCGCCAACTACACCCGTACCGTCTTCCTGAGAACAAGTGTGGGGGCTCGTCGTCGATCCTGAGTAAGGCCGAGGCTTTATTCAAAGCAACTCGACCGTTACACTCAGCGAAGACCTGCAACCACGCCCATTACCGGCTTTCTCCCCGGTGTGGGGGCTCTGCATCTGCACCTAGCATGGTTTGGGCTTCTTCAAGCCCATCAACCTATGCACACGGCGGCAACCGCCAGCTACACCCGTACCGTCTTCCCGAGAATAAGTGTGGGGGCTCGTCGTCGACCCCGAGCAAAGCCGTGGCTTTCTTCAAAGCCACTCGACCAATACGCTCGGCAGCGACCTTCTACCATGACCACTTCAGCAAAGTTTTCATTAAGGTTTAGGATGTCCGCCTTCGGCAAACGCCCCGAGCTTTGAGTCGTTGGTTGACTCTCCTCTCACCCGCGAGCAACTCGGGGTTTGCAGCTTTCAAAAGACAAAACCCCAAATTGTTCGAGGGCGGCAGGAGAGCCACCGACCCAAGTGTAGCGCCCCAAATTTCTAATATGAGAGCTTAGAAAATAAGTGGCGAAATCCCAGTAATCCACTTCAATAGAACAATAAACACCAACAACACCACTAAAAATTTTCTTCTTTATTACAGCAATTATTACAAATCACAGCGGAAGTCTAATCATCTCAACTCAATTTAATCTTTCATTTACAGCTCAATAACAACACAAATATGTCTTTACAATTTTACACCAAACAAAAATAATTTAAAGTATCTCAAAATGCCCACTCAAGCTTCCAACCTCCAAACTAAGCGACCTGCATCATGTGAGGCTAGAGTTGAACCCTAACCCCCAAACTAAAGGGGTCAGCCATAAAAATGGTGTGAGTGGCAACTAATCAAACAAATAACATAAATGAATTTGAAACATAATGTCCAACAAATAATAATCAACCACTAATGTATGAAGTAACAATAAAAGAGTAATGGGTGATACCAAAAACCAAAAAGCCAAGTGTGTAAAAACAGGAAATCCAAATGCATAAAAGTGATTCAAGAAAACATCATGACTACATGCTGACAATGATGACTACTAAGAGATGAAGATAAACTGTGATAATTTGCCCATGCTTGATCATTCCGGAGATTGATCCCACATCACAGGTATTTTTCCTGGATAATTCAGGAGACCATCCCACATCTAAACATAGACTCAGCATCACAATAATACCCCAAAAGCGTCGCCTCGACTCCGATCATTCCGTAGTTCAATCCCACATCTCAAGATAATTACTTGGATAATTCAGGAGATATACCTCGCATCACAGGTTAACTGCCTGGATAATTCCGGAGATAAATCACACATCACAAGTTAACTACTTGGATAATTCAGGAGATTAAATCCTACATCAAAAGCCATACTGAGGTGCATAACTCAAGTTCCCATTCGACATGACACTACTAATGCCTGTCCTTATTAGTTTGGGTTACTGAACAAATCTCCTAGAGTAGTGTACCCTACCGGACTAAAAATCTGAATAACTGAAAATTTGCCTCAATGGGCCTCAACAAATAACTGAACAAATATCTCAACACCGGTATACTAGGGTCACATACTTCTAGAGACTCAAAAACAAATATCTGAACAAATTTCCACTTAACAAGTGGCTCAACAAAATATCTCAAAATCATGTTCTTAACTGAACATCTCAAAATCAAATACTGAACAAATGTCTTAAAATCAATTACTGAACAAAACATCTCAAAATCAAACACTAAACAAAATATCTCAAATCAGATACAAAGATCCTTCAGGACCAGTCGACTGCAGTCGACTGTCCAGAGGACATATCCCAACATTTTACAAAAATAATCTAAGGCATGACCAGTCGACTTGACAAGTCATCAGTCGACTGCCCCGAGACAAATTCAAATAATCCTCATCAAAAATAATCTAAGTACTTGAGTCAACTGAAGGGTCATAGGTCGACTGTCCCGAAAGGACTGAACAAAATCACAAACAGAGGATCAGTCGACTGACCTCAGTCTAGGTCGACTGTCCCGAACAAATCTCAAGACTCAAAAATACACAGTAGGCTCGTACCAGTCGACTGCTTCGCATGACAGTCGGCTGTCGGCTACAGATTTCTAAAAACAGGTCTGAACACCAAAGATCAACTGGGGTTTTCCAAAGATCCACTGATCATAAAAGTTAATTTGTATCCAGGCAAATAAACAACTCTCAATAATCTCCATCAAGGATACATTACTCAATCAATCAAATACTCAAATCTCAAATCCTCATGATCTAAACTCTTAATCCTTTGATTAGGGTTTTTCTCAACAAAACTTCTTTCACAACATCATCATAAAATCTGAACTACAATCATGAGATCCAGATGTTTATTATCTGATCATAACACAATAAATTATTAATATGTCTCCCAACAATACGATCTCATAATTCCACATTTCCTCAACAAATCTTAATATTTCTCATACATGATCCAAATATCAATAAGAGTTCTCATCCTCCATATCAACTAATAGATCCATATCATACATACAATGAGACTAACAAAATAATGCCATAATGAACACAAGCAAGCATAACAAGATCTTATGTCATCCATCAATCAAGACAAACAAAACAAAGCAAAGCAAAACAAAACCACTCACTTTGATTTGAAGAAAAGATCCACAAAAGCTTTCTCCTTGCTAGATCCAAGAATCCTCCTTTTTGCTCCTCAAGGAAATCTCAATAATCTGAATATACTCAATGACGGCTGGGAAAAGGATTTTCCCTTAAATATGCCGGATTGTATATTAGGGTTTTATTCCCACTTTGCAAAATAATCCTTTCAAGAATATAACTTACATATATAATTCTATCCTTGAAACTCAAATCAAATATCATTTAAATTAGGATCTAATAGAAAAATATATTTTTAAACCTCAATAAGTGCTGATCGGAATGTCCAGCAAATACATTTTGCACTCTAACCCTCAAAATGTCAATTTTGCAAATAAGTCCTTCTTTTCTCAAAAATTGCAAATAGGCATAATTAATTTCAGAAAAATCTGGAAAAATATTAAATAATTCTCAAATAATAAATAATGATTTTTCATAAGGAAAACTAAAATTTTCAAACTTCTGAAAAGCCATTTGCACGTGTTTTGCACGTGTACAAAAGATAAATCTTTTAAAAAATATTTATCAAATACTCAAAATCATCAAAACTTCATTTTCAAATAATTAAAATAATATTTGAAAATACGGGGTTCTACACCAAGGCTCTCTCCGATCCTCTGAGCCTCCGAATCAATTGATCGGCCTACCACTCACCAACGAACAACTCAGGGTCTTACGGCCCTCAAGGCCAAAATCCCAAATTGTTCGAGCGTGATTGGTGCGCCACCAATCCGGAGCCCTCAGACCAAAGTTCTAATTTTGGGGCGTCTGCCTTCGAGAAACACCCAAATCGAATGGCAGATCAGCCAATCTCAATTCCTGACCACCGACAAGGAGGAGAGGGGGTTATATAGCCCCCTAAGAAGCACAGTTATTACGTCTGGAAATCCCAAACGACGAAAGGCGAAATGTCGCCATTAATGCTTATCGGAAGGCGTAACGTCGCCATTAATGATTATCGAAAGGCGAAACGTCACTGCTTATGCGCTGCCTGCTCAAAGTAACCGCATGGTCTTCCACCTCGGCGACGACCCCCCCTGCAAGGCCGAGCCCGGCAACAATCCTCACTCAATGAAATTGTCAAGGTTAAAGAAGTCGGGAGTTCTTTTTATTATTACTCATCGCGCGCCGGTAACGGCGACACAAATACAATGGAAAGCTTACAAATCACTCATGCTCGGCTTAAAACTCAAATTCGGCGCTTCCTTCGGTTTCCTTCTCACGCTCGGTCGGCCCGACCGGGGAAGGCCCTCCAGCGACTGAGTTTTCCACATCATCATGCTGGGCCCCCCAATAAAAAGGTCGGAGATAGCCCGAATACCGAATTGCTCGCCTCCTCGATCAAACCGGCGCCTAGCACCAGCTTCAACCTGCGGATCTCCAACTCTTTCTCAACAACGACCTCACAAAGGAAAGACTCTGAAGCCGACCGCCCACTCGAGGCATCCAAAATTGACCAGTTCGTCTCGATTACCCACCAGTCCCGGTCGACTATGGCTTTCCTCAGACGAGCGACCTCCAAGCCGAGCTCTCTAGACTTGTTCATAAAGTAATTCACTGCGGCCGCTCGGTCCCGAGCCTATTTTCGTTGGCGAGCCAGAGCCGCCTTCATGGCTTCCGGTCCCGCTTGGACCAAGGAGGCCTCGGCGGAAATAAGATCGGCACCCAAGACCTCGTGCGTCTATCAAAAAGACAAGAGAAACAACAAGTCACAAAAGAGACTAAAGAAGCACAAGTCATGGAGCATCGGCCAAAAATTATCTTTCATTAGTTTCAAAAATTGGGCTACAAAATGCAGTGGCAAGTCCGCGCGAGGCATTTACAACAACAACAACAACAACAAAAAACCCTAAGCTATGCTTGAGGGGGGGTGGCACCTCTTCGTCAGTCGGGTCGCCCCCCATCTCCTCGCCACCGGGTGTCGGCGGAAGCTCCGACTGCCAATTGTAGTGAAGGTGGTTGACCCTCTGGTCCGGATAGATCAACCGAAAATGCTCCTTGGTCCTGTCCTGTCATAGGCCTCGTCCTGCGCCAGGATCAGAGCATCCGCCATGGTGATCTCCGCCTGCTCCAGGGCCTTCCACCCCTTTTCGGCTTCCTCCCGGACCTTCTCCTTGAGACGCTCCATGTCCTTCTTGTGGTGGTCAAATATCGAGGCCATCTAGGCCTCGTGGACGGCCTTCATGCTCTGAGCCTCCTTTAGCTCGTCCGTCGCTTTGGTTAATTCGCAGAGATACTTCTCCGCGTTCCTCCTCTAGATGAGGACCTCCTTCTCCAAGCACTTCTGAAAGTGCTGCCCGTGAAGCATCGCCTGTCCGAGGAAGAAAAAGACAGATAAATCCTAGAATCTAAACTCAATACAAGGTCACAAACACTCACCGAGATCTGCGCCTGAGACCACCGCATGAAGGCCATCTCAGACGTCTGCACCGCCAGCGCAATGCGATATCGCTCGGTGGCGATGTTCCTAACCACCTCAATGGCCACGGATACTTCAAGCAGGGAGTCCCCCGCGACAACCGACCAATCAGGAGCGTGCGGTCGAAGCTCCTGTTGCCCTACCATCTGCTCGGCTGTGGGCCGAGGTGGGGGAAGCCTCTGCTCCGGGACCTCGGAAGTCCTCTTGCTACCCGAGCTTCCCCCCGCCTCCCGAGATGCCCTCGGCGTGTGGTGTTGCTTCTTGTTTCTCTTCGGGGATGGCTCCACGGTCGTCGAGGTCGGTCCCTTGCTGGACCCCGCTCCCTGAGCAGCCAGTGCATCCTGCTTCGCCTTCTTCTCCCTCTCCGCCCTCCTCAGGGCGGCAACCTCGCTTGTCGTCGAGCTGCTTAGACGTCATATCTGCAAAAATAGAAGAAGAGGGGCTAACGTTAACACGAAGGCAGAAAGATGGGGAAATTCAGAACAAAAACATACTAGGGTCGGCTGGGCTCCGTCCGGCTCGGGCCAGGTGCATCTCCGTCACTCGGGGCCACGCTATGTAGTGCCCCCCAAAAATCTTCTCCACCTTCGTCCACTCTTTCTCCATCGGCTCGCTACGCTTCAGAGGCTTATGGTTTGGCTTGAAGAAATTCCAAGCGGTCGGAATCCCCCAAGACTTCTCGCTCCGGACTATGAAATACTTCTCTTTCCACCCTTTGATGGAGTCCAGATGGCCGTGCATCACCTTCTTATGAGGCCTAGGCGAGAAATAGAAGATCCCCTCCGCATCGCCCAACGAGCTGATCCCCAAGACAGTGCGGAAGTACGTCAGCCTCGGCTTAACCCCCTTCTCTTGGCACTTCAAGATAAAGCAGATCAAGTGCTTCCAAGAGTTGGGATCGTACTGCATCGGGCTTAACTTCGACCAATTCAAGACCCACTTAACGAAAGGGTGCAGCGGCAGCCTTAGTCCCGAGATAAAGCCGTCCTCGGGAAAAATACAATAATTCGGTGCGAGGGCAATAGTTGGGCGAATACCGGGGCTCAGAATCAGAACTTCGAACTCCCGGGGAATGAAGTAGGCCGCCCTCAAGATGTGAAGGTAGTCCGCCTTCAAGACGCATTGAATGCCATCCATCCCGATCTTCACCTGACTCTCGTCGCCCGCCACGGAACGAAGAGGATCGAGATCTTTAACGTCGTCAGGATACATCCTGATCGACCCTGAACTTTTGAAGGAGACCGGGGCAAATTCGAACCCCGGTCTATGAGCATATTTGTCCGATGGAGGGGGCTATCCGGAAGGCTCAACTTTCTCTTCTTCCTACGGGGACGAGCCTTCCTCTCAGGAGATGGCATCGACAAAGGTGGCAGAGGGGGGAGATCACCCTCGCCCTCGGCTAACCCTCCTGCAGTGCCTTCGCCTGCACCTCCTCGAGCATCGTCCTCCCCGGCGTTCCGATCGGGCTCCTCCTGATTCCCTTCGGAGTCTTCCTCGTTCTCAACGGCACCCTCTCCCTCGGGATCCTGCTCCTCCTCATCCTCAACGTCCCCCTCTTCCTCGGGATCATGCTCTTCTTCGTCGTCCTCCTCTTCCTCCTCCTCGCCCTCATCCACGGACTCCATCCCCGGCCTACGGGATCTGAACGGTGACACAACGAAGACCACATCATCCCCGACGTCCGACCCTGGGTCTGACAAAACTTCCTCCTTAATCCCATAGTCGCCCAAGGACCAAGACGTCTCCGGGGACTCTGCTTCCTTCTCGGAATGGCCTGACGAGCTTGCCTCGGAGCCGAACTGAGAGCGCAACATTACAAGACAGAAATACTAACCTGAAGTATCGCGCTTATTGGTAGATCACCGGAAAAATATTGCCGACGACAAGTGAGAAACCCTGTTCTTGAAAGTTGGAAAATACAAGTAAAGAAATGAGGAAAGAAAAGTGGAGGGGGGGATTTATAACAGAGAAAGGGACTCCTCGATTTTCGCGAAAAGATCTAGCCGTTGGATCTTAATCATCAAGATCCAACGGCCGCTAGGATCTAAAGTCGCTTCGATTCTTGCGCACGTGACGTCAGCAGTTAACACAGAACCCCCAATACCTCCAGGCTTTTCCAACAAGCCGACTTTTCCAACAAGTCAAGAGGGTCAACGCTTGGATGGCACCGCGAGGCCCCAAACACCTCCTCTATTTCACAGGAGGCTCGGAGCTCGG
Source organism: Hemerocallis citrina (assembly GCA_017893485.1). Taxonomy (NCBI): domain Eukaryota; kingdom Viridiplantae; phylum Streptophyta; class Magnoliopsida; order Asparagales; family Asphodelaceae; genus Hemerocallis; species Hemerocallis citrina. The sequence goes on along the minus strand of CM030362.1, from coordinate 26,420,154 downwards.
ATGGCACGGCAAGCCCCAAACTCCTCCTCTATTCAACGGGGGGCTCGGAGCTCGGATGGCACCGCGAGCCCTAAAGTACTCTTTTTCAACAGGAGGCTCGGAGCTCGGATGGCACCGCAAGCCCCAAACACCTCCTCTATTTCACAGGAGGCTCAGAGCTCGGATGGCACCGCGAGCCCCAAAGTCCTCTTTTTCAACGGGAGGCTCGAGCTCGAATGGCACCGCGAGCCCCAAACTCCTCCTCTATTCAACGGGAGGCTCGGAGCTCGGATGGCACCGCGAGCCCCAAAGTCCTCCTCTTTTCAACGGGAGGCTCGGAGCTCGGATGGCACCGCGAGCCCCAAAATCCTCCTCTTTCCAACGTAAGGCTCGGAGCTCGGATGGCACCGCGAGCCCCAAAGTCCTCCCCTTTTCAACGAGAGGCTCGGAGCTTGGATGGCACCGCGGGTCCCAAAGTCCTCCTCTTTCCAACAAGTAAGGGGCTTGCCTGCCGACCCTCGTGAGGGGCTCGCCTACCGACCCTCGATGCTCGGTAAGAAGACCCCCAATTCAACGAATCTCGACGTGCCATTGCTTTTCCAACAAGTAAGGGGCCCGCCTACCGACCCTCGTGAGGGGCTCGCCTACCGACCCTCTATGCTCGGCAAGAAGACCCCTTACTCGACAGACCTCGACGTCCCCTTGCTTTTCCAACAAGTAAGGGGCTCGCCTGCCGACCCTCGTGAGGGGCTCGCCTACCGACCCTCGATGCTCGGCAAGAAGACCCCCTATTCGACAGACCTCGACGTCCCCTTGCTTTTCCAACAAGTAAGGGGTTCGCCTGCCGACTCTCGTGAGAGGCTCGCCTACCGACCCTCGATGCTCGGCAAGAAGACCCCCTACTCAACAGACCTAGACGTCTCCTTGCTTTTCCAACAAGTGAGGGGCTCGTCTTCCGATCCTCAACGCTCAGCAAACCGAGCTCCGACCCTTCTGCGCCCGGCGCTCTGCACGACTCCAATAGGGGGATCCCTTCACCCTACACCCCTGACCTCTTCTGGAAGATACAGATCTTATTCCTCGCCATACACACCACCCTGCTCTTCCTACAGAAGCAAAGAACCACTCCTACACGGCTGGATCACCCAGCCCTCCAGGAATGGGGGGCTCCTGATATAGGTCAGATGACGTGGCCCCTCCTGGGCCACAGGATCCCCTCATAAAGCGTGCATCGCCGGATCATCCGGGCCCACCACGTCAGTCCTATACCGCTTGGGCTTCTGCCGCGTCAGGCCCACGAGCAACCGGGTCCAGACTCGGTTGGCTTCTTCTATAAATACCAGACCCTCTACCCCTTCTGCAGGTAATCAATCTTTCCCTTTCTCAAATCCTAGTTACTGTTACTCTCTTTCAGTAGCTGACTAGATCGTCGGAGAGTCTGCCACCGGGACCAACCCCGATGTTTCTAGACCGTGTGCAGGTACACGAGACTCCGGGTCCGAGCCTCCAGATCCGAGCCGAGCATCCAATCTCCACCTCGCTCCCGCCTACTCCCAAACCATTCACCTGCTGAGGGTCGGGCGCACTGTCCGCACTAAAGCTTCCGCAAAAATACAAATCGAGAAAAACTCACACCTGGTGCATCCACACCCCCCAAAAACAAACCACATCAGTTAGTACATAATTTACTACCAAAATCTTTTCATGTAATACATAGAATTGTATGAACACTTAGATTCACACTCAAACCTAGGGCGGTTCAAAGTCCAAACCAACCCGACCAAACCTATCAACCCAAACTAAATTGATGGATTGGTTTGGTTTAAAAATTTTATATGGGTTGGGTTGGGTTGAATTTTTTTAGTGAATATTGGGTTGGTTGGAGGTTTTTTTTTGTTTGTTTGTTTGTTTGTTTGTTTGGGTTTGTTACTGCAGGTAGTTGAAGGAATTTGTTAGATTTATCTTTGGAGTTTACAAGAAAGAACTTTGCTGTAAAATGTCCATTTAGTCTTTTCTTTTTTAAGTGAAATTATTGATGTTTATTTTGGTACAAGAAATATTGGATAATTAGATTGCTCTTGAACATTTTTAATGTTATTGTAGTTGAAATTTTTATTGTCACATCATTCCTTATATCTTTTAGAAGTATAAACTTATCCATATTTGTGTTTGCTATTAAAATTTCTGTAATATTCTTATTTTGAAATTTTTTACATAACTTGATCTCAAACCGAGAAACCAACCCAATTCAAACCAACTTTTCTTGGTTTGGGTTGGTTAGGTCATAAGTCTTGTGGTTTATGTTTATTTAGGTTGTAGAGCGAAAAAATTTCTTGAGTTGAGTATGGGTTGAGTCTAAACCCAAACCAACCCAGCTCATGAACACCTCTACCCAAACCCAACGATTCCAGACCTAATGTTAGCGTACTACTCAATACCCTTTACAGATGCCGCAGTTCCTAATTGTTGCCTCTCTTATACTGAAACCGCAAATGGCTACTGCAACCTACGTTTGGCCCCCCAATTAAGATTTGAGTCTCCTCTCTCACCTCTTCAACTCCTCTCTCTCATCTTCACCTCATCTCTCCCAACCCTCTCCGAAACTTAAATCTCCAAATCTCAAAATCCTAGATCCCAACTTCCTCCAACTCCTTCGATTACTCCACCTCTACCAAATATCTTCTAATTCTACCGACTCCTCAAACTCCATCAAAACACTGAGTGGTTGCTTATTTTACATCCCTCTCAAAATCAAAGTCCGAAATCTCGCATCATCTCCCTTAAAATCAAAATTCATAATCTCGCATCATTTCCAGCATCATCCCTTATCATCTCATACATCATCTACACCTTAACCTCCGCACTCAAACTTCGGGTTTTTATAAAGGTAATCATAGAACCTTAAAAAATTAGTAAGTGTATGTTATATTTGTAATTAGATAATGACCCGCAAATTCGTCCATTTATATATAGGTGTTGATTATAAAATTTCTATTTGGTTCAATCATGAGGGAGAAATAATTCGAGACTCAAAACTAAGAGATTGTTATAGTAGTGTTAAACCAAAAATAGTTTGGCCTATCGTAATATTACTAAGCAAGAACTAGTAAAGAAGACCTATGAAATTACTAACTAAGATAGAGGTGAATGAAGTGTTAAAATCCTAGCTCGATATGCAGTTGAAAAATGAAACGGAGGACAATATTTAATGGCGGTGCATGTGAGTTGATGATGACACACTCATTGCCATGATTGCAAGAATACTTGATCCGAACTCTAGTTGAACTGTATTTAAGTTTTATATTGAGCAAATAAATATTGTTAATGATTAGCCATATGTTATTCACATTTTAAGCCCTATACGTATACGTGAAGTATCGACTCATAAGATAAGTCACAATCCACTATCAAGTTCCTATTTTGTCCATCGTGATCTAGAGTTTTGAGATTTGGAAATTTGGATTTCAAAGTTCGAGGATAGAGAATTGGGAGAGAAGGGGACAGAAAGGAGGCACATATCTTAACTGGGGGCCAAACATAGGCCGCAGTAGCAATTTGCGGCCTCAGTATAAGAGAGGCGAGGCTGCAGTAGCCATTTTACACATTTTAACTTAGTAATTTTTGTACTGCAGAATTCGAAGAAAATAATTTGTGCAGAACTGCAGTCACCAACTGCAGCCTATGCCCTTACTACCTATGCTGACGTGTCTAAAAGTAGGTCATCCATACAAATAGTTTGGGAAGCGGATTGGTTGAGAAAACAGTTTCAAAAAAGTGGGTTAGTTTGGGACAAAATTCGATATTTGAAGGTCATCAAGTCTTTTCAGACTGTCAGATTGCTTCCTTCCATAACCTGCAAAATTTTCTGAACAACAGATGCAAATAGGATCTAATAATTCAAATTACAAATCAAACTAGTTCTAACATAAAAATTCCAAGATGTACTAACTATTCGACCAAATTCAACTTATAATTTGATTTTGGTCAACTTATAATTTGATTTTGGTAGTACATATATTAACACATAATAAAAGATGCAGGCTATTTAAGTAAATCATTTAGAAACCATGCTAAGCAATTAAACTGGCAAGAAAAAAAAGATGATCCACAAGCTTTCTGAAAATCAAAGAAATCAAGTAGATCAAGCCACAGTTGAAGCCCAAGTTACAACTTCAGATTACACCATAATGAAGTTCAGCTAAGATGCAACTAGAAATGTAAAGCATAACTAACAATTTCATGAGCTAAAGGAAAAACAAATTCAAAGAGCATCATGCGAGTTGTCTGCAAGTTCAGGAGTATAATATAACTACAAGTTCTGCGATACAATAAATAAAAATCATATGCATCTTACACATTCATTCCCAGATGCAAAAGCTTGTCATTCAGATGACAAAAGTTCCGAAGTAGAAACTGCTGCAAAGATGCCTAATCTGGTCAATTGGAAACTAAAATGATAACAGATATTTTACCGGAGTGTCCAAAAGAAGTGACTTTTGACTTGCCGTGGACAGAAAATTCAACCTCATAACCCAACCCAGCCTTACATGCTAGTAATTGTAACCCTAGAAAATTCGAGATTCGGAAAAGCTACACAACAAAAAGGAAAGGGAAGAAAAGAAAGACATGGAAACAACTGTCGGATAATCATTAAACACGTTTCCATCTGTATATATGTGTATATATATAGTGCTGCTAGTTACTGAACTCATGATACGTGCAAGACCTGATGCATGGAAGGCCGAGCTGCACGAGGGCGGACCGGAGTTTTTGAGGGGCTAATCCTGGTGAAAAGATGAAAGCAAGTATTGCTCATTAAATACTGGGGGGATATACACATAAGAAATAACCTAATAGAGATCCATAAATATCCAATAATGGAAACCAAGGTTAAAGGGATTAACAGGTTGTACCTCAGAGGCAAGGAACCCAGAACAGCACCACTGCAGTTGAGAGCAGCAATTGCACTGTCTGCCTGCAAGAGAAGGTCAGAGTTATAAAAGCATTCTGGTAAGTAAAAAAAATGCAACCTTGACGAGATATGACGAGTAACTACGGCTAGGTCCTAGGAAAATAAATATGGAGGGAAGAAAAATCAAGAGTAAGCCCACAACCAAATCAATTGATAAGGGACAAGCATTTCAAATTTATACCTCAAATTCATTTTCCCAATTTTCTCACACTTGCAAAGGAAAACTACCTAAAATGTTCTCATTGTATATGGTCCCGTATTGTTTTTATTGTTGCTCGGACTATCGGAGTTTGATTATTGGGTTTGTTTGATTGGCTGCACCTACACAATTGCACAGCCACTGCAGTTGTAAATCACAATCCAGTTAAATGTAGTTGACTCTGTTGCAACTGGACCTGCCCACAACTGCGAGTGGAAATGACAGCTGCAGCAGTGCAGCTGTCAGTTTACACTCCCCAACACCACAAGATGAGTTGCAACTCTTTATCCCCCAACCTTCTATACCTCCAGCCACCACCTCCCGGCCATCGCTTCCTCCAGCTAAGACCACCTCCAACCATCTCCACCGACCACCACATCCAGTGATTACTTTCAACCACCACCTTTGACTGCCTCCTCAGGTCACCACTACCTTCACATGCAGCTATAATTGCTGTTCAACCAAATGATTCCAACAGCAACTCCGCAAACTACTACAGTTCTTTTGTAGAATACTTGCATACAACAATAGTAGTTATTACGTGGTGATAAAAAGCAACCAAACACTACCCTAAAGAAAAACCAACCATAAAAATATAGCAATCTGAAATGCATGCATATACAAAAACCTTCACCCTTACAATATATTTTTCCTTATCGAGCATCTCACATGAGCTTCTAGATGAGATAGACATGCAGAATGTCCCAATATTCCCTTGATATTTTATTCTCAAAAAAATATTCCCTTGATATTTCACATGCATTATATCACTCAAGATAGTTTTTTAATAAAAAATCGATAAGCCTCAAGATTGTTCAACATGCAGTGCATTTATTTTATTTTATTTTTGCAATAGAATGCAAGCCACGACTATGCTGTCTAATACAATGGTTACATATTAATTATCATCTTGTATATGCAACCTCTAAAATTGACTATACAGTCCCTACATCTATTAGCATTCCTTATTTTGTCAGTAAACGTCAAACAATTTAAAGTAAATGAAGTTTTCTGGAAATGGTGTTTTGCTGATTTCATAATTTGCATCATGTCATGATCAACAACAACTTCATCCAAAATATTTGGGGTTCTACAGAAGAAGAAAATACTCATGTAGCCTGACAGCAAAAAATTTAGTAAAATTGGGAACCAAATGGGTCTAAAAGGTTTGTAAGCATGAAAAAACACGATATTTCATAAATCATGAATTAGAAGGCGGTATAACGTATAATACAACTTTCCACAATCCAGCTCAGCACCTAAACGCAGAGCCGGTCCTGAACTTTATAGGGCCTTGTGCAGAAAGAAATAAAATAGGCCTTTTTTAAATATTAATAATTAAAATTAAAAATCATCAACAACAGGATTCGAACCTGCACTCATTAGATTTAAAATCTATTCCCTTAACCACTCAAACAGATGACATTTGTGCTAAAGTAGGGAATAAAATTTCTATTAATTATATATGATGTCCAACGAGCCTCTCATTAGTGGGCCTTATGCGACCGTGGGCCCTGTGCGACTGCACAGGTCGCACAGGCCCAGGGCCGGCCCTGCCTAAACGTCAGAGATCACATATGTAGGGTCCTGCATTTCCTGTTTGTCATTATGATTTAAGAATTAAGGGTATATACGTAAATTTCATATCATGCCGTTGTGCATAAATAAGAGTGAAATAATAATAATAATAATAATAATAATAATAATAATAATAATAATAATAATAATAATAAATCACCATCATCTAAGCCTTATCCCATTAAAATGTGGTCGCTATGGAGTCAAGCGTCCTAGAAGATTTGACAAAGTTTTATGACCGGCTATTGACGTGACGTCAACCTTCTCTAATTAGTTGATGTCAAAGTTCAAAACTATGATAAGAGATGGTTTACCATTGTTCTAGAAAGACTAACGAAAATAGTCTATAAGAAGGAGAAAGATGATAAATTTGTTATAGGGGATGTAATCCAACTAGAAGGCACATGTAAGCCAAGAGGCAAAAATGAAACCTTCCCAAATAATGGATTAAATCAAGAGAGGAGGTGCACCAGGTTGAGTTCAGGATGAGCAAGGAGCACCTACTGTCATATTTTAAGATTATAAGCTTTGGACATATTTATAACCAACTCTATCTCAATAAGCTTAAGGATTATAAGAAATCAAAACTTTGTCTAACTTGTGTAGGCTGGATCAAGTTATAGTACATTTTCTTTATCTAACAAAAAATTCTGTTTGCCAATAATTTAAGAAAGTTTTACCTCGTAAAATAGAATTGTAAAAGTAATAAATCAATGGGAAACCAATATAGTCTTATACAATCTGTAAATTGTGCAAGTTGGTTTTGCAGTGACAGAATTTAGAAACATGTTTGTTAGGGTATCAAACGTACAACATGTTTGTTAGGGTATTAAACTTATGAAAATCAACACACAGAAGCCATCTAAGTATTTCTGTATTTCATAACAAATTAGTAAAAGGGTTAGACCAATGCAATAAAAAGTTGTACACATAACCATGTGTTGGTCCCCCATGGAATACAGAAATATACAAAACTTGTTACTTTTAAAAATAAAAAAAAATTGTGCTATTTCTTTCATTTGTAAGGAAATTGAAATGAAAGTTGACCATTTCTATTGCATAATATGTTAATTGATATCTAGGGAACTTCTACTACTTAAATTTCAAGTATGCTCACTCCACTTGTTTGACTACGCATAGTCCTCACCTGTCTAGAATCTAACATTTAAAACATGCTTCACAAAAAGAATGTCAAATTTGATGTGGCAAAATTTTCAATTTACACAAAAATTATTTGAAGTTTTTGCAAGAAATAGCAAACTATGGGTAATTCTTCAAATGCATGTCAATTTGATTGAACAAAATTCAATGTGAGGGAGACAAAGAAGAAGCAAAGTCGTGCACATATCAAGCTAATTAGGCATGAAGCATCATATCTTTGGCTTTCGACAATGACAACAAAATCAATAAAAACCCTGAGAAATAAAGAGATGATATTGGAGGCAAAAAGAATTGGGCAGAGGGTAATATAGAATCAGAACCAGAAATGGAAAGGAAGATCACTGGGGAGGGAGTGCCTTGAAGACTGACGCAAATACAGAAACCAAGATGTACGACACGGATATTAGTTGAAGTACCATTAGGGTCTAGTGGTAAGTCTCTACTCTAGTGAGTTCTACACTAGTGAGTGATAAGTCTTAGGGTAAGTATCTACGCTAAGATCACTAAGAGGTCAGGTATTTGAGTCCCACTTGCATCAAACCAGCTTTTATGGGAGCAAGTGTGTGTGCATGTGAATTATGGGCCTTGAGCAAAAATAAGAAAACACGGATACTAGTACACATGTTATCAAAAAAAAAAAAAGGATACAGGTTCGGTGGGGGTACTTTGAATGTTATGTGAGACAATATTATACATTCAAATTTTACATGCCTATTTATAAAAATAGGCATGTAAAATTTTACATGCCTACTGAGACTGAGAGGCAAAGATGAAGACTTAATTAAGGGCCTTTCAATTAGAGGAGTACTTAAACCAGTGTCAATTCTACAATATGCGGACAATACCTTGATGTTCGGAGTGGCACAAATGGGAAAAAATTATGTCTCTGGAGTCATACTAAGGTGTTTTGAATCCTAGTCTGGATTAACAGTCAACCTCCACAAGAGTTTCCTCCATAAGAGTTGTATGATTGCTCTAAGTGATAAGTTTTCCACTTCGTTAGAAACGATTACGTCGTGTTTGGGTTGCAAGAGAGTAGAGTAGGAACACCAATCAGAACAAAAAGCAGTAAAAAGGAGGACTGGATGTTATTGGTGGAGAAAGTGAAAAAGAGACTGGTGGGATGGAAAGGGAGATTTCTTTCTCTGGGATGTAGAATTACGTTGATCAATTCGGTACTAAGTAGTCTTACATATTTACTGTTGATATACGAGTTTCCTTAATGGGTCACTAACATAATTAATAAGTGTAGGAGACGTTTCTTGTGGAAATGCGCTAATGAGGTCAACAACGGGTTCCATCTAGTTAGCTGAGGAAGAGTTTGTAAGCATGAGTTCGGATGACTAGGAATTGTGAACCTGGAAGATAACAAAGCACTCCTCAACAAATGGTTGTGAAAAATGCATAAACATCGCAATAGGTGGTGTAAATCTTTTACATTATATCGTAGACGAAAAAAATTAGATATGGGGGGCGAAGTGATCATGGGAAGGCTTCTTATCTTTGAAAAGGAGTTGCGAAGATGGGAGAAGTGTTTCACATCAACACTAGATGTGGGATTGGGAATGGGAGAGATACTAAGTTCTGCAAGGATAACTGGTGTGGGAATAATTCCCTACAATCACTCTTCCCAACTAGCTAAGGAGACACTAAACGAGGATGTCCTAGTGGCGGATGTATGGTGACAAGAACGGTTGATATTAGTTTGGGAATCAACTATCTCAGGAGACCCAGGAGCAACTACATACGCTGAAGAGCATAGTATCAGAATTCGGATAGTATAGTAATGGAGAAGAAGACAACCGAATGTGGTGCTTAGAATCTAACAATCGCTTTTCGATGAAATCGATGTATAGATGGTTGACTAATGGAAGACTGAGGATCATGGAGGCGAAAACGATATGAAAGACTCGGGCACCAAAAAAAATGAGGCCATTCTTATGATTGGCGGCAAACAATTCAATCTGTTCTTAAAAAAAATCTTAGGAGGCGCAAAATACCTATGGACGTAAGATGCCCTAGATGTAGCCTAGGAGAGGACCACACAAATCACTTTTTTTATTGCCCTAAGGTCAGGCTAGCTTGGGAGGTAGTTTGATTGGGGTTTGGACAGGACGAGTATCCTAGCACAATAATAGATTATATGGGGCCCCTAAAGAGTGAGAGTGATTAAGAAGGAAAATAGAGTTGTGTTACACATTACTGTAGCAGCCAACATGTGGACCATATGGCCTGACCGAAACGATTCTTGTTTACGCAATTTTAATTGTAGATTTTCTGTCATAATGCATAAATTGTTTGCTCTCATTGATGTTTGGGCAAGTCAAGCAAGTGCTAGGAAGAGACTTCGCATGGAGGGCACGGAGTAGTTAATGAGGACTTGGGAGCATTTATCTCTTCCTCCATCGGGCATGAGGATGGCTGGGTGGAGGATCTGGTAGTAGTTTATAGTTTCGAATGTATTAGACTTATATCTGTTAGTAGTAATTGATGTAGTAGGCTTTTGTGTTGATTCTGGGATGTAATAGTATGTAATTCTGTTTCGTTAACATTTTATTAATGAAACAGGTTTTATCCCAAGTAGATATTTTGTTAGAAGTTCAAACAATCAAATTTTTAGAGTATTAATAGTTTTAAGGGTTGAGTGGCCTAGCCTAACAGGTCAATCTACCAGCACAATAAAACATTGATAAAAGCGGTAGGAGCATGAGGGAAAAGGTGTGAAATTTGCTGAAATACATGGTAAGTTGACTAAGTTCCCTAATCTACCTCCAATCTCTCATTTCCTTTAATCTTCTAACTGAATTTTGAGAGTAGAAGTGAGATCCCCTAAACATACCTACACATACGATGACCAAACTGAAGAGTACCAGGACATAACCCAACATCAGGTAATTTATGTAAACTGCATCTTTCTATAGTTAGCTATTTCTTGCCAAAACATCAGGTACCGTAATTTACATATATTATGTTGATTGCAAATTTTCCAAAATCATGCTTCACATTATTCCACCCGTTGACAATGGTATCGACACTTAGGCAAAAGAAATTTGGCATTCAAAGGTTCTAAAACGATATGGAAATCTATAAGAATTTAGCTTAAACTGCATGTTATGACAATTATATGTTGGCACAATATATCGCCAGTATGGCATGGAGGAAAACTTTTTACAGGTTATACCTATTACCCAATCATTTTGGTAAAAGGGAAACTGTGGATTAGGCCCCTTGCTATCACTGAATTTCCACTAGGCCCCGACTTTTTCTACACTTCAATATAGTACACGCATAATAACAATACATAATTGTTCGTGAGTTTTGTACTGTTATTTTGAGTTATGTACAGTTACTGGGTTATGTACTGTGGTTATATACTGCTATTGTACTAAAAAGGGGGGTTTCTAATATACTCATCATCATCATCATTGAAGCCCTTTCCCATTAAAACTGGAGCCACTATTGAGCAGAAGGCTCCACAAAAGAGATGACATTACTTTACAAGCACTTAACAACATCTTCGTCTATAACATCGAATTGTAGACCGTGCAAACGAGCCGTAAAGAAGGAGCTTGCCAAGATCCTACATGACTGGTGTGCTCTGAAGTTATCCTCGGCTGCACACAGTCAAACATCTAGAAAGAAGAAAATATGAACATTTTTTTCTAGGCGGAACAATCTTTCAAATATGAGGCACTAATAAAGCCAAGAAGCCAATCAGACTCTAATCCTACTGAGAGATTTTTATAATCATACTCACATTTGACACTGGATTTCTATTAGGCCTTTTCATCGAGTCTACCTCCACATTTTGAACACCTAGCAACATCTGTCTCTACTTCTTCAACCTTCAAAAACCCTTTTCCCTTGTTCCTACAACCTCCATTAGCAAGTAAAATTAATCTATTTCCCACCACTATTTGTCCTCTTCTTTAGATCTTCCTCTCGCCTAGCCTCCATTGAAGAGTTTGCAAATGACATGTTTAGTGTGTTTTAGTGGTCCTCATACTAGGGGCTGTCTGTGTGGCTATAGTCAATGATCCTAAGAACCTTCTTTCATCTTAGCTTTTAAAATCCTTTTCTTACATCGTTTATTGTTGATAATGGTTTGACCGGCAGCAAAATATTGCAGTTAATTGTTGGTCATGTATCTATAAAATAATTTAACTGCTTTAATTAACATACCATTCTATGATAGTTAATAATGTAAAATATAGCTAGATGTATAATGTATGGTGTGGTCATAGTTTCCCCTGTTTAGTGTTCACTATTATTTATAATTTAGTTTTAATAATATTAATGAACAGGTTGATGATTTATCCCCTTTAGCCTACCTAGAGGCTTAAAAGCCTACATCAGTTCAAACACTTTTCGCTATCCAAAAAAAATGTTAATTTAAAAAAAAAAAATCGGCTTGGAGTCAGAAGAGTCTCTCGACTCTCTCGTAGTGATTCTTCTTCATTGATAACATGTGTACTTTAGATGGTGGATACTTGATCCAGTCCTATTTGGATTGCTATCATGCTATTGCACTTCCATTCTGATGAGTTCTGCAGTATCCAACTTACAAATATTTGAGCCCTAGTATCATGTAAACTGAGATGAGAAGAGCAGTAATCCCTTCATATTGGATATCCATTATCGAGAACAATAAGCAGGGAACCGCTAAATATTTAATCAAGAGCGGGAAAACCATTTCTCTTCTTGATAAAGGTTGTCTAATTAATCTTTTCTGATGCTATCAACTTCACTCTTAAACACTATCTCGATGATACATAACAAATAATTCTAATGGCATGGTGGAATCCACTCTACTCCTAGGGGTTCTAATAGTATAATTGAAAGCTCTCCATTTCAAAGGATTTTCTAGGGTCTTTCCAATCACCGTTTCAAACAAAAAAAATCTCAATTCTCAAGAGGTCAACACATTCTATAGAGAATCAATGCTAATGACAAATGAGTTAGGACCATATTCGTATCTTAGTCGTCTACATAATTCCCACCTCTTATCCATAAACAGGGTTTTGGATATCCTAAACCTTAAGAAAGTTTTCTTATGTATTTGATGCCCTAATCCTACTAAAATTTAGTCTCTCCTATATCAGTAACAGATCTCCAAAAAATGTTGGTGCAACAGATTCTCTTTTATTGGTCATACCTGTATCACAGTTACTTTTAGAAAAGGAAAAAAAACAGTTGTCCTAAACACAGTACCAAAGACGAATAGAATTAAAACTTTCCAGCCTAAAGAAGTGAAAATACCAACCCTTAAGAACTCAACAAAAGCGATACGAGTAGAGTGATGATAATCTCCAAGCAATTGCAAACGGTAAACCTGCAGCAAAGAACACGTGACAATTGATCAAATCCAAAGACAAAACAAATAAATTAAATGAAATAAATATATAAATAAATAAAAGGCACTAGTTGTAAGTATCTGAACAACTCACCGGTCCGCATATTGATTCAAAGAAGAGTTTGACATCTGCCTGAGAAATCTGCATCAAAGAATTGCATTAACAGGACCACAGGAATAGCATATAAATATTGCATTACATTTTACAATATCCCATGGGATAAGAAGCAACAAATATTTTCAAACACTTACCTTCTTATCAATATTTGTACAATAAATAGTTCGTGAGCACTGTTCACGCTCATCTTCAGACTGAAGTGAAAGAGAGTATTAGCCTTAGTTGATAAACAATGAACAATAACTCAAGATATGGGCTGAATTGGAATAGATTGAGAAATTCTAGCTATCAGAGTAAGAAGCTCAACAGCTTGCAATTTTTCTCACCCTAGGGAGAAATTTTGGGTCAACTGGTGCTATTGCAGTTTTTGAAGGAAGCACTTTCACAGGATAAAAGCCAAGCATAGTTCCTGACAGACTTAAGGCAGCCCTTGCGCTTTCTGCAATTACATAACCGCTCATACTATATAAATTAACATAAGAGACATATATATGAGGTATAGATAGTAGTGGAAAGTACCCTCATCGGTAAATTCAATAAAAGCAAAACGGAGAACAGAATTTGGGTCGCCACATACACGACAGTCAACAACCTGCAGTCGAAACACAGAACATTCAGCCACTAAACTTTGAGAAACAAAATATAACAAGAAAAGAAAATTGTTTTATAGGATTTACCTGACCACAGTTGATAAAGAGTGCTGCAAGATCTTCTTCAGTTACCTAAAAAAAAGAGAATAATTAGGTTGTAATAACTAATACCTACAATTCATTAAATAGAACTTCCTACCCAAGTAACAAGCACAATAACTATAGGTACTAAAAGAAAAAAAATCTCAGAACTAGGAGTGAACAAACAATCATATAGTAACATCAATATGCAATTCATGCCAATCCATCATTAATGGGAACCACAAGCCCTGAAATATTCCACTGCCTGAGTCATGATTCAGGCGCGGTTATATTAGATTAGAAGAGATAAAAAAAAGGTATGCATGGTCAAAAAGAATTCTCCAAATCAAATGGTATTAATATATCTTGCAGAAAGGATGGAGATGATAAAAATGACAGTGTATTTACTAGTTTACCATTTTGTTGCAATAAGCACTAATTTCAGACGTGGGAATGTACTCAACTGAGAAGGCATTTTCAAGATGAATATTCTATCTTTTGCAAAAGATGACACATAATTCACATAGGCGTATCAAAGATGTCTCCAAAATCGATCATATATATTAGAAAGAGGAATACTCGATAACAATAGTAATGATTATCAAATTGTTTTACGTCTATTCAGTGAATTTGCGTCTTTTACACTATCAACTCTCTTCATGATGTGGTGGATATGTTTACGTAATCAAAATTCAAACTTTAGATACTCAATTTTCATCAAGGAAACCTTATCCACATCGTAGATTTCGCACTTCTTTAGCTGTTCCATAGATTATCAATCTCTTGCCAATATTGCACCAAACAACCTTCTAGACTCGAACATATCCGCTATACTGACTTCCAACTATAGTAATTCTGATCCGGAAACAGAAGATATAAACAACCACAAAAAGTGCAATTCCGTCCAAAACTCAGTATTACCTTCTCAATCTCTGTACTACTAGAAATAGTATTTCTGACAACAAACTACAAAGATTTGATCTTTAAATTGAGAAATTACCTGCAGATCAATATCAGACACATACACCGTCCTCCTAATCACTTCCTCACGCTGCGCCTGACTTGTCCTGCTATTCATCCGCCGCTTCCCTTGCCCAAACCCATTCTTCCTCTAAATCAAAAATCCAAATTTCTCAACATAACAAATCTGACACAAACAAAAAATTAAAATTAAAATCTAACAAATTGTACATCAAATATTACCCGTCGAATACCATTCCGTCCAACTCCACCGCCGCTGCCATTCGGAAACCCTATAAATCCATCTTGCATACCCGGCCCGTTAATAAAGTATCCAAACCCGCTAACGCCGTTTCCGTTTCCGTTAAGAGACGGCGGCACGAATTCCTTGGCCATCGGGTTGAGCTTCGACAACAACTCCTGCAAGTGCTTCACCTCCTCCTCCTCCTCCACCTTCTCCTCCACATCCTCCGCCTCCGCCACGTCATTGTTCACGTCATCGCCGCCGCCAATCCCTCCGTTCGAAGTGGGGTTTTTGGCGCCGGCGGAATCGGGGATTGGGTCGGCGGTGGTGGACCCCACGTCGATCGCCAGATCGGATCCGTCGGCGTTCTCAACGACGGCCATGGCGGCTATCGGTGATTCTTGATTCGATGACGGCGAGATCAAGAATTTGAGATGAAAATTTGCAGTGAGTTTTCTTGAGAATGATTAAATACAAACGGATCGCCCGTTTCTAATTCTCCCTTTTTATAAATCGGATTGGTGGTGGTCTTACTATATTATTGTTTTCTCCAATTCCCTGTTTCTCCCTGATTTTTTTTTTTTTTTTTTTTTAAGGTTTTATTGTTAGACTGGTTTACTCGTGGGTAGGATGAAGAAGAAGAAGAAGGGCATAGTCAGAGTAAGGCTGGCAACGGGCTGAGTCAGAGTAAGGCTGGCAACGGGCTGGGCTAGAGCCGGACTTATACGAATCTGAGTCCAAGCCAGAAAAAAATTATAGGGTCTAAGACTGTCCTAATTTTGTATCGGGCTGCTAATTTATTATTTGACGTCCAATCACAGGTCCGAATTAAATCAAAAAGTTCAAGTCCGGCCCAATTCCTTCGAAAAAGAACTACATGCATGCATATATGATCATTTTTGGGTTTTCAACATATACTAGATTTTCCCATGAGCACGGCACGTCTTCGGAATGATACAGCATATAAAAATACTTGTAAACAGTAAAACAACAATTATGGAGCTCAAGTTTGAATAGTATGACAATAATTAATTTTTAATGAAAGTCCATGTTTCCATGTTCCCATTAGTGTATGTTGAAAATTAAATATAAATGAGGGAATCAAATCCAACTTCTTAGAACTTTGAGGCTAGAAAATGATGAAATTTAACTATTGAAGATATATTTGTTATTTTCAGTGTGACATGAACAATAAAAAAACATCTAAAATCTGAAAATTTACAAACCTGAAAGCTGAAAATCTAAATTTCTTAGTAAAATATAGAGAGAATGAGAGAGAGAGAGAGAAAAATTAAATAAATAAATGAGTTTTTTTTAGGAGGGGGATTTGAATTTGAGTTTTGGGGTTTGAATTTTTTTTGGGGGGGGGGGGGGGGGGGGGGGAATGTGTTTTGTGAAGTTAGATCTGAGCCTTTGATTTTGGGAGGATTGAAGGAGAGCCACTTGATAGCTTTCTTTGTGTTTTATTATATAGATATCCCTAACAAATATAATAATATTATATATACCCCTCACAAATATGTATTTTCGATCGTATATGACCCTAACAATTTGGACTTTATTTCATATTTACCCCTACGTTAGATATCACTAAATTAACAATGATTTTATCTTTACGAAACAAATAGAAATCAAATTAAAAGACCAAATTAGACAATCAAATGATAAAATATTTAACAGTTTTAAGGAAATTAAATGATGAAGCTTATAATCTATCATTAAAAAACAAAATTAATTAATGACAAGTTTGAAAAAGTAACGTGAGAAAGAATATTGAGTTCTTAAAGATGTACTATTAGTTTATCTATTTCTTGAAGAAAAATTAAGTAATTTCAAGAAGAGTTAACGAGTCTCAGTTGAATTAACAATTGTCCGGATTTAGAATGATGAAGAAGATAAAGTTTGAATGATAGAGAGGATAATATTTCATTCAATTTTCATCATGTCCATTAAAAAAAACTGAAAATTCTTCATCATTTTGAGTTTTTTTAACTAGAGGGGTAAGTAAGAGAAGTGACATATATTGTTGGAGACAAATATGAAAATACATATTTGTAATGGGCATACATTATATTCAAGAATTTGTTAGGGACATACATGTTAAAAACCCATCATTTTTTCATGTTAAACTGTTCAATAACCAAATATTAAAAAGTATATATGAATACAATAAAGAACCCGAGGAAAGGAGGCAAATACCGACAAGAGGGAGGCTTGAGTTGGGTTTTGGTCAGGGGTAGCAAGCAAGGGAAGGGGGCGCTGGCGCCGGCTGTGGAGATCGGTGGCACTGGGTGTGGATTATGAGATAAAGAGGGTCGCGGCTATTGTTGATGGTGACGCTTTTGTTGTTTGTAAGTAGAGGCTGGTGGTGGATGTGATTAAGATTATGGTTAGAATTTTAGTTAGGGGTTTATATAGGAAATTTGTAGAGGGATCAGTGTGCAAAATAGGCCGTGCTAAATTAGGGTAATGCTACACCTATTGCCAAATCTACTACTCTTTTTTTTTTATCTTAGGTGACACATTACTATTGAATGTTTTCACCACCTACTATATAATAACCTCCACTAATAGTGTACGGTAGTAAAGAAATAAATAGTAGATTTGATAGTAGGTGTAGCATTATCCGCTAAATTATATGTTTCATTATGTTTGGGAAGTTGGATGGAATGATGGATTGGGAAGAGAAAGTGGTAGCAATGAAGGAGATAATTAATTAGATATTTAGGTTTTGGAAGTTGGATGGTTAATTAGGTTTGGGAAGAGAAAGGGCCAACAACAAGTTGGGTTTTATTTAGGGCTCAAAAAGAATATAAAGAGGCTTCTAAGAGCATATGTAGTCGTTGGCTATTTTTGCATTTTTTTTCCAAAAAATGAGAAAAGAATCGCTGAAGTCGTTGGCCAAAAACTCAAAATTTGGGTTCTTGGTGAATAGTAGACTGCCAAATATGGCAGACGATTTGGGGTTCTGGAAAATATAGCAATCGGAAGAAGGTTTATCGTCTGTTGCATCGAACGGAAAAAAAAAAAACTTCATCCGGAAGAATTTGACTGTTCTGAGAAGTATTAGACGAAATTTATTTTTTCGTCCCAAATTTTTTTTATAATTAAATCGACCGTCCGATCGAAAAAAGGGAAAAAAAACAAAATCACCACATTTGAAGGACAGAAGATGGTTTGTTGTCTCTTCAATTTTTGATATTTTTTTTTTTTGGATGGGTGGGAAAATAATTCCCGTCCATTCCCAAATTTCATTAAAAAAAAATTACTTCAAACAAAAATTTGTCTTTCGTCTCAGATTTTGAAAATTTCGAATACCCATTTTTGGCAATCAATAACTGCAACGCAAAGCCACTTTTGCCATTTCCATTTGCCAAATACCCAAAATTTTACTCAAGACGACTACAGATGCTCTAAAAGAGGATAACTAACTTTGACTTTTGGAGCCTTGGAACAAATTGTTCTTGCATATTAATTTGGGAATTGGGATTGGCCTAAAATGTTAAATCAATAAATTTGGTCCAAGCCCGACAGACTATAATGTCAGGCCCGATCCGGCCCGAAAATTAATTCGGGCTCAAACTTTGAGCCAGGGTCCAAAATGTTGGGAAATTTTCAGGCACGTACTCGACTAAAAACAGGTCGGACTTGGTCATGCTCAAGTCGGCTTCGGGTCAATTGCCAACCTCAGGTCAGAGGAACATTGAGAGGGAGATGAAAGTATGCGGAAGGTGTATAGGATTGTTAGTGTTGGGAGGTTTGTGGAATGTTGGATTGGAGGAAGTGAGGAGAGCTTGCTTTGAGGAATTTTTTGCCGTGATAGGCCACTTTTTGAAATATTTGCGTTTTTGGGCCAGTTTCCCAACTATTAGCGCTTTTAGGCTAGTTTGTGACACGTCAGCAGCGGCCGCTATTACTAATAACGGCCTCTTCATTTTCGAGGTCGCTAATGGGAATAGCGACCTATGTTTTAATTTTTTTTGAATTTTTTATTTTTCGTTGCTATTTCCACTAGCGACCTTAGTATATATGAGGTCGCTAATGGGATTAGCGATCTTTAATGAACTGCGTTTTAACACTTAACAAAATCTAGAGAGTTTTTGCTCTCTGAAAAATGACAATCAATTTATTTTTATAACTAAGGTCGCTATTCGAAATAGAGACATTTATTGTACTAAGGTCGCTATTCCGAATAGAAACCTTAGTTGTATGACTATTTTGAAAATTTTACAAAGTACCAGGAGATTGTGTTTCCTACTGAGGTCGTTATTGGGAATAGCGATCTCAGTTTTAAATTTTTGAAAAAAGCTCTTTAGGAATCGCTAAGTGTCTCAATACATTCATTCGAGGTCGCTAATCCCATCAGCGACCTCATTATACTAAGGTCGCTGGTGGGAATAACGACAACAAACAAAAAATTCAAAAACATTTTAAAAAAACAGGCCTTTATTCCCATTAGCGACATTCAAAATGAATAGGTCGCTGATAAGAATAGCGGTCGCTGCTGACGTGGCACAAGTTAGCCCACGAGTGCTAATAGTTTCGAAATTGGCCCATAATCGCAAATATTTTCTAAAAGTAGCCTATCACGGCAAAAAAATCTGCTTTGCGATGCTGCTTATGGGATGCGTATGACCTAGGGCGGTTTGTTTGGAATTTGGATACATGTAATGACAGAGCTAAGAAGGGGCAAGGGGGGCAGATGCACCCCCCACTTTGCCAAAATCCCCCTAACTCTTACAAATTTCACCCTTTTAGCCCCCCCAAAAAGTTTATACAAAATCCCCTATTAATTCCATAATAGCAAGCTTCTAAGTTAGCCCCACCTTTAATTTATTATTAAAAAAAAAAAAAAAAAACAAAGTTTCCATGTTGGCCCCATATTTAATTTACTAGTATAATGTACGTGCGATGCACGTCTAAAAAAAGTAAAGTCATCAAATTAAATGAATATATATCGAATAAGAAAAAAATTAGTTTATATTTGAATGTTTTGATTATGGCTACACGTGCGGTGCATGTTTATATTTGTTGGATATAGTTTGGACGTGTTTATATAGTTACAAAGTTAGGGTTTGTTTGTTACAAACTCCAACTCTCTCATTAAAATAGTAGAGATTACTTTAAAAAAAAAGGAAACAACCAAACGGGTAAAAAATTAAACATAAAATAAGAAGAAGAATTATTTTTTTTTTAGCCAACGGAACAATTTATGAATTTGTTGTCTGCTACGCCCCCTTGCTAAAAAATTCTGGCTTCGTCTCTGGATACATGGAACGGAATGATCTGAAGTCGACGGTGAGAACATAAATCTGGTGAAGGGGTTTAGTAGGAGATGGACGTGTGCTTCATAGAGTTATGTCGTGGTTAGGAATTAGGATCCGAATCAAATGACTCTGGTAATAGTGTTTTAGGAGTAACTTTGGAATTTGTTTAGAGCATCTGCAGTCGTTGTCTATATATCCATTTTATGGATATTTTGGAGGAAAAAAAAAGCTTTGTAGTCGTTGTCTATATACCCATTTTTTGGGTATAGGATGAACAGTAGATGTCTATATTTGGCAGACAAAATGGCATTATGCATATTTTAGAAATCGGAAGATCATTTACTGTCTTAATGTCGGACGGTATATGATCTGCCGTCTGAGAAATTTTTTTAATTGTGAAAGTTTGAGGCGACACATGAATTGCCGTTTGGTTTTTAAAAAAAATTCTTTAAAAAAACCAATCTCAACTCAGTTGGTGACATTTTTTTTTTTGGGGGGGGGGGGGGGGGGGGGGTGGATTTGGTTTTGTCATGGACGGGAGGGGATTTGGTTTTGTCATGGACGGGAGGCGGGAGATGATCTCCCATCCTTCAATTTATTTTTTTATTTTTATTTTTATTTTTTGTTATTTTTTTTTCATTCATCACACTGGACGTTGAGGAAATTAAAAAAAAAGTTAGAAAAAAAAAAGGTTAGACGGCAAATGAAATGCCGTTTGAGAAAGAAAAAATAAATAAAATTAATGTGTCGGACGGGAGATCATCTCCAATCCTTCACAAAATTGAATTCTTTTTTCTTATTTTTTCATTAGACGACATATGCTCTGCCATCTTTCAATTTGTTTTCTTTCGCATTGTTCAGATGGTATATCATGTTCCGTTTGATTTTAAAAAAAGATCATTATTTGAGTTTTGCCAACTGCAGCACAACCCCAAAAAAGCTATTTCTATATTTTTATATACCAATTTTTTAACAAAAGACTGCAGATGCTCTAAGAGAAGTGCATGTCTATTTTTAGTACGAGGCTTGTACTTTAGTTATTAGCATGCTGGATGTACAACATCTATAGGATACAGACGGTAAAATTACATATTGTACAAGGTTGTAAGTTAAATTTTTTATAGGTATGAAATGTTGCATGTGATGTTTACTAACAGGTTTTAAGCGTCAAGCAGTAAGATAATGCTTAATTTTTTAAAAAGCTTTTAAAAGCTATAGCATAATATTTTGCAGAAAGCGGTTCAAAAAATGTACTCATAACTTAGAAATGTGCTTAAATATCCTTTAGCATATTTATTGGGTTTTAATAAGATTATTATTTGATTAATTTTCTTACCAATTTTCACCTGTCGTAAACAATATTTAATATGCTAACTCTAAAGCACCATACTTTTTTTATTTAAAATATAGCTGAACGGTTTTCCTTCACATTTTTCTAGCATGACACTTTTTCCCTTTTAAGTACTTCTCAATATATTGACTTTACAAGATTTTTCTGAATACTTCTACCACAAAACTAAAATTATCTATTTTTCTATTATAAAAGCCACAATAAATCTGTCCAGAGCAGATCTGGACCGTCGATCGAATCTGATTAATTATATGTGAGGCTTCATCCCAGCGATGCATCCTTTATACAATTCCAATCTCTTCCTTCCCAAAAATTTCGATCTCTCTGAATTTCTCAAAACCCAAACCCTAACCCCAGTTTCACTCCCAATCCCAAACTTCAATCCATCTGATCCCCAAACCCTAATCCTAAACCCTTATCAGTCTCTCTTCACCATTATGTGATTCATGGTGATCATTGCTACAACTCTTCGTCGACAACCTCCCCATTCTCCCTCACGAGCCGCGGCCTGGGCCTCGACTCCTCCATGGAGCCCCGTCGTGTTTCTCGCCGACCAGCTGGGAACAGGGAAGACGGCGATTACAATGGGATTGGCGAAGTCTCTGTGGTTAGAGCCGCCATTTGCGATGGTGGCGGCGTCGAAGTTGTTTTCGTTGGCGATATCGTAGATGGAGGCGATGACCCAGGCATTTCGGAAGGCGATTGGGGTGATGATTAAGCAGGTTTATCGAGTACAATACTCCTCAGGTAATAAATTTTGAACCTTTTTTAATTTTTATTTGGTTTTGGGTAAACCCTAATTTTTCGTTGATTTGGTTGTGTAAGAGGTAGAGTTGGCGAGGGAGGAGAAGTGGTACAAGTTGGATAAGTCGCTTATATTCAGGTGAATTTGTTGGATATTTTGACAAGTTTATAAATGTGCCATATGAGTGGAGCGCCGTGGAGATTAAGTCTTATGCTTCCAGAGTGAGGTTCTTGAATTCGGGTTTTTCTCTTCAAAATGTTAACAAATTTTGAATGATTTTGATAGTGGGTGTGGTATTTTGCAGGAGAATCTGCAACAGTGGTTGACAGATGAGAAGGTGGGGGATCAGTTTTGTTACCGCTGATTTCGGTGTGGGGGTAAATAGATAAGATTTGTGAGTTCGAGAAAACCTGAACAGATGATCCAAGCCTTCTTGCTCCTGCCGCGACCTACAAGGAAGTGCGAGACACCGGGGTTGATTCCGGCGATGCACCCTCCGACGCTCTTGTCAGTAACCAGTGATGATTAAAGAAAGAGCTTAAGGTGGAAAAAAAGTGATTACCTGGTCACAGTGGCAGAGGGGAGGTATTTATAGTCGCCAGGGGAGTGATTAGAGGCTTGATTCCCTGTGTAACTGCTAGGAGAAAAATCCTCACAGCCTGTTTAGGAAACTAACCCCTGATTCCCGGTGAGAGCAAATCAGGCTCGTTGACTTGGTCAAATCAGTGATCCTGATTTGTCTCCTGTTGGTCTGGGTTCGCTTCGGGTCAGGACCCGTACCCAATTGGAGTGGACCCGTTCGTGGGTTATTGGATCTGTGAGAAGGAGATCCAGTACCCATTTTGGATCCGCTCGTATGTGAAATTACCGTTTTACCCCCGAGCTTCAAGATTCGCGCCCAATCTGGACGGTTCCGATTTAACCCCATTTTTAGCCATTTCACGAGCCCCCCACTCCTAAAGACTGAGTGTGATCAGCCTTTGAGGAGTAGTCTAACTGTTTTGGTGGCTAGTGGAGTTGTATCGGAGTCCAAATGGAGGATTTTGAATCTCGAAGGGGGCAGTGAGGTAATTTTTTGATGCCATGTGCTGTTCTCTAGCCATATCGAGTATTTGACGGCTTTTATCTATTTTTTCGGATTATTTATTTAATTTTGTGATGTGTTTACTAATCGTTCGGGGGCCTTAACAGTGCATTCTAGGCAATAATTGTTCGTTCGGGGGCTCAAAAATATACCCCCGAATTTTTAATTGTTTTTTAGAATTTTTAGTTAATTTTTCCAAATTTTTAGCAATTTTTTCGCAATTTTTAAATAAATAAAACGATTTAAATAAATAAAAAATGATTTTAAATACCGACTTATGACGTGGCTCGATCTGGGCCGTCGATCATGGACGGACGCGAATTTTTGAGAGATCCATCGGCTGTTATTGCTCGGACGCTTTTTTCTCCGTTTGCAAGCTCGGGAAGGCATTCGCTCGGCCGCCGACCGGAGGGTAGGGGTTCGACAGGCCGAGCGACGTGGCGCAATCTGAGCCATCCGGTGATGGAGTGAATCCCAAGAAAATGGTATCTTGTCTTTTAGCGCACGTGGCGCAATCTGGGTCGTTCATCACTAGAAGCACGAATTTCTGAGAGATCCAGCGGTTGTAGTGGCTCGGTGTCTTTTTTCTCCGTTTGCGAGCTCGGAAAGGCACTTGCTCGGCCGCCGACCAGAGGGATAGGGGCTCAGCAGGCCGAGCGACGTGGCGCAATCTGAGCCATTGGATGATGACGCGCATCTCAAGACGGGCACATTTCTCAAGAAAACACTATCTTGTCGCCTAGTGTCCTCGGCGAGATCTGGGCCGTCTGATCGAGCTCATGTGCGAAAGTTGAGGAGAAAGTGAGTTTTCTCCGTTTGCGAGCTCGGAAAGGCACTTGCTCGGCAGCCGACCGAAGACAGGGGGTCTCGGCAGGTCGAGCGACGTGGCGCAATCTGAGCCATTGGATGACGACGCGCATCTCAAGACGGGCACATTTCTTAAGAAAACACTATCTTGTCGCCTAGTGTCCTCGGCGAGATCTGGGCCGTCTGATCGAGATCATGCGCGAAAGTTGAGGAGAAAGTGAGTTTTCTCCGTTTGCGAGCTCGAAAAGGCACTTGCTCGGCAGCCGACCGAAGACAGGGGGTCTCGGCAGGTCGAGCGACGTGGCGCAATCTGAGCCGTTGGATGACGACGCGCATCTCAAGACGGACACATTTCTCAAGAAAATACTATCTTGTCGCCTAGTGTCCTCGGCGAGATCTGGGCCGTCTGATCGAGATCATGCGCAAAAGTTGAGGAGAAAGTGAGTTTTCTCCGTTTGCGAGCTCGGAAAGGCACTTGCTCGGCAGCCGACCGAAGACAGGGGGTCTCGGCAGGTCGAGCGACGTGGCGCAATCTGAGCCATTGGATGACGACGCGCATCTCAAGACGGGCACATTTCTCAAGAAAATACTATCTTGTCGCCTAGTGTCCTCGGCGAGATCTGGGCCGTCTGATCGAGATCATGCGCGAAAGTTGAGGAGAAAGTGAGTTTTCTCCGTTTGCGAGCTCGGAAAGGCCCTTGCTCGGTAGCCGACCGAAGACAGGGGGTCACGGCAGGTCGAGCGACGTGGCGCAATCTGTCTCGAGACGATCCTGTTCCCAAGGGCATTAATGGTGCCCCGGGGTTTGCGCGGCGTTCCACCTTCCCCAGGTCATTAAGGATAATTCCTTCAATTAATGCGTTGCGTTTCAACTTCCGAGGGTCATAATGGCCTGATCTTGGAGGAGAGCTTATAAGTACCCCGCTCCCTTTGTCATTTCAATCGCAACAATATAGAGTTTCAAACCTCGGAGGTATTGGCCTTGGGTAACTTCTCTTTTGAGGTCCGAAGGGGTGGTTGCTCTTTTGCCTTTTTCTTCTCCTGTTCCTGACGGCCCCAAAGTGGATGTCAGGAGCGGGGGGGAACAAGACAGCAGTGGTGACGACCGTAGTCCGGACCCGAGGGATGAGTTACTTCGGAAGGACGGGTGGTCACTCTTTTGCCTTGTTCTTCTCCCGTTCCTTACGCCCCCAAAGTGGGTGTCAGGAGCGGGGGAGGACAAGGCAGTAGTGGTGACGACCGTAGTCCGGACCCGAGGGATGAGTTACTTCGGAATGACGGGTGGTCGTTCTTCCACCATGGTCTTCTCCTGACTCTGACTGCTCCAACGTGGGTGTTAGGGTCGGGGGAGATCATGGTGGAAAAGGTGATGACCCATGTCCGGAGCCGAGGGGTGAGCTACTTCAGAAGGACGGGTGGTCACCCTTCCACCATGATCATCACCCGATTTTGACCGGCCCGATGCCGGTGTCAAGATCGGGGGTGATCCTGGTAGAAGGGGTGATGACCAGAGTCCGGATTTGTGGGATGAGCCTCGGTTGGACGGGTGGTCGTTCTTCTACCGTGATCTTCTCCCGATTCTGACGGCCTCGGCGTGGGTGTTAGAATCGGAGGATCACGGTAGGAGAGGTGATGACCCAAGTCCGGTCCGAGGGGAGGGTTTGCTTCGGAACGACTGGTGGTCGTTCTCCCACCCAAATCTTCTCCTGACTCTGACGGCCCGGATGGAGGTGTCAGGGTCAGGGGAGATTTGGGCCGAAGGGTAGACCACCGAAGTCTAGGTCCGAGGGACCATGTTCAGTTCCTGTGTGTTTTGGAAGGACGTGGGGGTCGTTCTTCCGCCTAGATCTTCTCCCGATTCTGAAGGCCTGGGTAGAGGTGTCAGGGTCGGGGGAGATCTCGGCAGAAGGGTTGACCGCCGAAGTCCATATCCGAAGGGGGCGATCTGCTTCGGTAGGACGGGTGGTCGTTCTTCCACCATGATCTGCACCCGATTCTGAGTGCTTCAACGTGGGCGTCAGGGTCGGGGAAAATCATGGTAGAATAGGTGATGACCCTAGTCCGGAACTGAGGGACTGCAGCAGCTTCGGAATGACGGGCCTCTTCCCATGTCTGTCTTCCTTCCGGGCCGACAGCCTCCGATGTTCGTCGGCCCGAAGGAGTTAGAGATGGGGGGTGCGCCGATCTGTTTTTGACCGGGCCCCGTGGGTCGGCAGAATACCGACCGAGACATGGGGCCTGGGGGGCACGCCGAGGGCGGTGCCTTAAAACTTTGAATTCAAATTTTTTCTGGTTTCTTCAGACAGAGGTGGGATATGGAGGAAGTGTAGGCCATCCGAGCGACTTGACGCAATCTGTACCGTTGGATGGCGTCGCGCATCTCGAGACGGGCACATTTCTCGAGAGAACACTATCTTGTCGTCTAGTTTTCTCGGCGAGATCTGGGCCGTCTGATTGAGATTTCACGCGAAGTTTGAGGAGAAAGGGAGTTTTCTCCGTTTGCCAGCTCGGATTGGTACTTGCTCGGTAGCCGACCGGTCTCTTTGCCGGCGTGGTCGGATGGCGTATGGTTCGGCTCCCGGTCCCGTTATACCGAGCTAGTTGACTTGGCTAAGAAGACAGTTGTGTTGGGCATTCGCGACGTTTCGAGAGCGGCCCAAGAGTCGCACTTTTTCGTCTGGAAGTCCAAGGGACGTTCCTTTTTACTATAAATCTTCACCCCCCCTTAAACCAAGTCTCATTATTTACTTTTACTCTCTCTCTTCAGTTCTTACTTTCATCTTCGAAGTTTTTAGCTCCCTGGTGGTGGTGCTAGCTGTCGCGGCGAGGCGTTCCTTGTCTCCGGTGAACTTTGGTTAAGATTACGGATGAGACCCCCGCCTCGGAGCAAGCCGTTGGCCGAGGGGGTGAAGGAGAGGAGATAGTGGAGCCGACCGATCAGAGTGTCGTTCAGCCGGACAGAGCGGGTGAAGTGGCTGAACCACCTAAGGAGGTCGCGGCGGCGTCTCACAAGGGTAAGGCGGTGGTCACGATCGTCGAGATGCCGAAAACTGCGGGGGCGTTCGGTCGGCAACCCATTGCTCTGTCGAGCGTGGGAAGCGTTCGGGACTACGCCGAGGGTGTCTTGGAGAAGGTAACCCAAGGGACGGCGAAGTTGGTGGAGGAGAACGAACCAAGAGAGCTGTCCGAGGTGGACCATACCATCTCGTCTCTCTCGGAAGTCGACCTTCACCTGATCCGAAAGGGCTTTCGGATCCCTGCCGACTATAGACTGCTCCTCCCTGGGCCGGGTTTCCGAGCCAATACGAAGTCTTCGTCAGATGTGTGTGTCTTTCCGGTCGACTCCCTCATTGCCGGACTCCGCTTTCCTCTCCACCCGTTCGTTGTGGATGTCTTGACATGGTACGGTTTGTGCCCCGCCCAGCTGATGCCGAACACATGGAGGCACGTCATGGCATTTGTTCTCCGGTGCCAAGAGGTTGGTGCCGAGCCGAGTATGTTTCTCTTTCGGAGCCTCTACCGACCTTGTCAGCCAAGACGAGACGAACAAAGGTTCTATCTTTCGCCACGAACGGACGTGAAGCTGATCGAGAATCCGGACTCGATCAAACATTGGAAGGAAAAGTATTTCATCATCCGAGCCCCTGCGTCGTGGGTGATACCGACAGTTTGGACGAAGGATGGCCTGCCCAAGCGAACCAAGAAGGAGCCGGTTCTGAGTGATGAGGAGACTGAGGTCCACAAGAAGCTCCTCGCCCTGCCAGCGCTGAGCTGGAAAGATATTACCGAGGAGGATCTGTTCCGGGGGGGTCTCAGTCCGATCGACCCTAGTATGCTCCTGGTATTTATACTATTTGCTTAAAGTTCATGAAAATTTTTCTAAGTTTTTTCATTCGGTTTGTGCAGAGACGATGAAGCTGGACTACAAAGTTCTGATGGCGAAGGGCAGGTCGGAGCAGGAGGCGAAGAAGAAGAGGCCTTCGGCGGGGCCTCAGGACGGCCGAGCCTCGAAGAAGCCTTCGGTCGCGAAAGTTGCCGACCAGCCGAAGGTTGTTGCGTCGGAGGCTGGTTCCGAGCAGGGGGAGGTCATGGTCACCGACCCTCCCGCTTCAGGTGCGCCGACACCGACCTCGAAGGGAGAAGCTCCCGGTTCGTCGAGCGGTGCGTTCGGCGTGAAGGAGGTGCTGTCCCTCCAAGTTCTGCCCCTCACTGCCGAGGCGGAGAAGATCTTGACCGAGCGTCATATGCAGATCTTCGTCCCTGACTAGCAGGTGATGAATGTCGACGGCTTCTTAGGCGACGGCAATATCTGCATGGAGGCGGTGAGGCACCTGCCGACCCCAAAGGATCGAGCGACCCTGAAGGCCGGGCTAGCAGGAGATGCCGCGATGCAGATTGCTCGGAACACCATGTCGGTAAGTAGGCCGAGCTCTTCCTCTAAAAATTTTTCTGAGATTTTTCCAAGTCCTTGGGTTCGGCTTCTAATGTCTTGTTCTCTTTTCAGACCCTCTGCCACTTCAACTTCCTGCTCGAGGAGTTCGCGAACAAGGAACAGGAACATGAGCGGAAGAGGGTGGAGCACGTCAAGGTCGCGAAGCAGCTTGAAGCCGAGCAGCTCCTCTCGACGAAGAGGGGTGCCGAAGTGGCTGGGCTGGAGAAGCAGCTGGCCGATGCCATTCAGCTATCGAAGGACGCGGTGGCCAAGCTTGAGGCGTCGGAGAAGGAGGCTGCCGAGCTGAAGGAGGAGCTGGCCAATGCTCGGTCGGAAGCGGAGAGGGCTCGGAAGAGGGCCGAGAAGATCATGGCCAAACACCAGTGGAAGGTGAAAAAGGTGAAGAAGGCTGTGCAAGAGGAGGCCGCGCAACACATGCTCCAGAACATGGAGGACGCCTACGGTCGAGCCTTGCTCCACGTGGTCGCCAAGAACTCGGGCTTCGACACGTCTTCCTACCGTTTTTACGACCCCGTGGAAGGGGAGGAGGAGGTTCCCGAGGGGATGCTCGACCCCGAGGGAGAGACGGAAGGCGTCAAAGGCCCAGGAGAGGCCGAGGCTGAGGGTGAGGAGGAGGACGACTCCGAGGAGGAGAGCGGGAGCGAAGGCGAAGCCGGGGGCGACGGCGAGGACAAGGCCGGGGGGTCGACGGACCCGAACGTCAAAAAGGTCGACCCCTGACTCGGTTGTCTTTTTAGTCTTTCGTTGTTTTGTCTCTTTTTGTAAGCCTAACCGCGGACTGGCCACCGCTCTTGTAAACTATCTTCTTGATTTTGAATGAAAAGAGTTTGTTTGGCCAAAATTTATCCAAGTGTTGAGTCTCGGATTTTGTGTTTGATTTGGCATAGAATTCTCCAAGTGTTGGGTCTCGAATTTATCTCTGATTTTCAGGTAAGGTTCGGTCCGATTATGGAGGTTGCACACCTTCGTAAGGAGCTGGCCAAAACGAAGGGTGAGCTCTCGGATAGCCGACAGAGGCGGTTTCTCATGCTCTTGAAGTTGGAGGAGACGAAGGCGGCTGTGCGAAAGTATTGTCGCGAGTTGTGGCAACTGCGGAAGCAACCCCAAGTCCCTTGTCCTGAAGGCGAGGCCGAGAGGCTCCGTAGAGAGCTCACTGCCGCCGAGCGGAAGAATGACGAGCTTCTGGCCGAGGTCCAACACATGGAGTTAGCGGAGAGAGAGCGCTCGGCGGCGGAAGAGAAGCTAACTTCCGAGCTGGAGAAGGCGTCGGCCGAGCGCAAAAGATTGTTGGCCGAGGTCGACAGGCTCAGAAGGATCACGATAGATAGGGGGATCGAGGTCACCCACTTCCGACGGCTCGCAACCGACAACGCCAACGTCTCGGGTTCGTCAAGGCCTTCTCGTTTGAAGAAGTTGGCGAAGGACGACGCTCTGAGAGACAGGATCATTGAACTGGAGGAGGAGGTCGCATCACTCAAGCCTATGCCGGAGAGGGCTAATGTCCGCAGTACGTCGTGCACTCGGGAAGAGAGCGAGAGAGGGATTTCCTTATACGAACTTGCGACACGCTTGCCTATGACCAGGCGGAGTCCAGCCGACGCTCAGAGCAGTGTGGCCGTCTCGTCGAGCGGAGCCTCGGTCGGCGCCACAGTTAGAGCCAGCAGCGAAGGGGGGTCGCGCTTCGTTGGTTTAGGATCGAGCTCGGAGGGCAGGCCTCGTCGTCCTCGCGTTTCCCTAAACCGAAGCGTTCCCCTTCCGAAGAGGCCCTAATCACGTCGTTTTCCATTTTTGTTGGTTGTTGTAAAACCTGATTGCAGGGTCGGTTCGGCCGTCTGTAACACTATTATATCTGAATGCGAATCTGAAAGTTTCTTTAGAAAGTTTCCAAGTGTTGGGCTTCGGCAGTATATTGAAATTTTGCTATTCGTTTTTCCTTCTTTTCAGCTCGTGGTGGCAGTCCATGACTCGGATTCCAATGGCTCGAACGAGGACGCTGAGACCGAGGTGGTTTCAGGGGCGACGAAGTTCAGCTCATTGAAGCGCCGAGAGCGGCTTCGTGGCGTGGAGCTGAAGTTGCGCCGGGCTGAGAGCGAGCGGGCCCACCTCCAGTCCATCCTCAGCCAACGGGACGCCGAGATCCAACGCCTGGAGGGTAGGATCGTCGAGGCGACGCCCGTAGGGGAGGATGAAGACCCGCAGTCTGCCTTTAGCAACGCTCTTCGGATCCAGTGTATTCGGCATAATCAGTCGAAGATAATAACCGAGCGAGACGATTTGGTCTATGAGATCCATCACTTGCAGACCGTGGAGGCGAAGCTTCGGAAAGAGGTGGAGGAGCTATTGCCCGAAGTGGATGGGCTGGCGACCGAACAGACCAGTGAGGATATTTCTGTTTGAGGACCAAGTGTAATGGGTCGGTGCTGTATTATTTGTTTTCTAATATTTTGTAACTATGGAAAGACTGCTTTGTATTGTGTCCCTATCATTAATAAAATTCCTTTGTGGCTCTGCGTATTTGTTTTGCTTGCGAGTGTGTTGGTCGTGCCGAAGTCCTCGAGCCGAACACATGGTGTCGTCGGCTAGAGTCTGAGGCGAGCGAGCTCCTGACGGAGCGGTACCTTGTTGTTTAGCGATTCTGACAATATCTGGGTCGTCGGATGTCGGCGCGAATCTCGAGGCGTCGCAATTCCCAAGGAAACGCTATCTTGTCGTTTAGCACCGGTGGCAAGATCTGAGCCATTGAATGTAGGCACGAATCTCGAGGCAGCTCAGTTCCCAAGAAAACGCTATCTTGTCGTTTAGCGTCGGTGGCAAGATCTGGGCCGTCTGATCGAGATCATGCACGAAAGTTGAGGAGAAAGTGAGTTTTCTCCGTTTGCAGGGTCGGGAAGGCCCCTGGTCGGCAGCCGACCGAAGGCGTGGGGTCTCGGGCTTCGGCTGCTAGGCAAGATTTTTCGGATTATGTGGTCGGACGTGGCTTCGGTATCCCTCTACTGGCGAAGCTGAGGGGTGGAGCATTCCTAGTCTGCCGCGAAGCAAGCTTGGGGGGACTGGGAGCCAAGTGTTGGACTACGGGGCCATTGGTGTAGTTCGACGGTGGTGGGAGCAATTCCGAACGGCGATCTACCTCCGGCTCGTCCGGAGACGAGCCGAGGAGGTAAAGTCGAGCCGAGTGTTGGACTCCGAACCATCGGTGTAGTTCAACGATTGTGGGAGCAATTCCGAACGGCGATCTACCTCTGGCTCGTCCGGGGACGAGCCGAGGAGGTAAAGTCGAGCCGAGTGTTGGACTCTGAACCATCGGTGTAGTTCAACGGTTGTGGGAGCAATTCCGAACGGCGATCTACCTCTGGCTCGTCCGGGGACGAGCCGAGGAGGTAAAGTTGAGCCGAGTGTTGGACTCCGAACCATCGGTGTAGTTCAACGGTTGCGGGAGCAATTCCGAACGGCGATCTACCTCTGGCTCGTCCGGGGACGAGCCGAGGAGGTAAAGTCGTGCCGAGTGTTGGACTCCGAACCATCGGTGTAGTTCAACGGTTGTGGGAGCAATTCCGAACGGCGATCTACCTCTGGCTCGTCCGGGGACGAGCCGAGGAGGTAAAGTCGAGCCGAGTGTTGGACTCCGAACCATCGGTGTAGTTCAACGGTTGTGGGAGCAATTCCGAACGGCGATCTACCTCTGGTTCGTCCGGGGATGAGCCGAGGAGGTAAAGTCGAGCCGAGTGTTGGACTCCGAACCATCGGTAAGTTCAACGGTTATGGGAGCAGTTCCGAACGGCGATCTACCTCTGGCTCGTCCGGGGACGAGCCGGGGAGGTAAAGTCGGACCGGACATGGACTCCGAACCATTGGTTGAGAAATAAAAAATATTGAATATGGGAGGAGATACGTAAACGAATTTGTAAGCATGAAAATGCATTCTTTATTGATAATCGACGGCGAACCGTTTTACATGGTACAATTTATGAAAATAGGTTACAAGTCAGAGGAGAGGAATGGCTCGATATCCTATGATACTTAGAGCGGCGCCGGAGCGCTTTCTTGGTATTTTAGGAGGTGGTCGGCATTCCAGGTCCTCGGAAGCTCTCTGCCCTCTAGGTCTTCAAGACGATATGCTCCGGGCCGAACTACCCTCGTGATCCTGTACGGCCCTTCCCAGTTCGGAGCCAGCTTGCTCTTCTGATTGGGGAAGCATATGGCCAATTTTCTCAAGACTAAATCCCCTTGCTTAAGGTTGGTGGGTCGGACCTTCTTGTTGTACGCCAGTTCAACCCTTCTTCGGTAGTTCTGTTGCCGAATCGACGCTCTTTCCCTCAGCTCGTCTATCAGATCTAAGTCTGCCCTGAGGTCCCTGGCGTTCTGTTCCTCGTCGTAGGCTACAAGCCGAGGGGAAGGTATTCCGACCTCGAGGGGTATCACGGCCTCGGACCCATAGGTGAGGTTGAAAGGGGACTCTCCTGTGGGGGTCCGCTTGCTCGTGCGGTAGTTCCATAGGACGTTGGGGAGTTGGTCGACCCATAGGCCTTTGGAGCTTTTGTCCAACCTTTTCTTGATGCCGGCGAGGATTTGCCGATTAGCGTTTTCCGCCTGTCCGTTCGACTGAGGGTGGGAGACGGACGAGAAGCGCTGCTGGATGGTAAGGTCGTCGCACAGAGCTCGGAACGCTGCGCCGGTGAACTGAGTCCCATTGTCCGTCACGAGGACACGGGGGACGCCGAACCTGCAGGTGATGTTCTTCCAGAAGAATTGTACCACCTTGTTCTCGGTTATTGTGGCAAGGGGCTCGGCTTCGACCCACTTCGAGAAGTAGTCGATGGCTACGACCAAGAACTTGAATTGACCCGGAGCCGGAGGGAAAGGCCCTAGTAAATCCATCCCCCACATTACGAAGGGGATAGGACTTGATAGGGAGGCGAGGTTGGCTTGAGGGAGGCGACGAATACTGGAGTGTCTCTGGCAAGAGTTGCACTGCCGAACGTGTCGCTCGGCGTCTTGAAGGAGGGTCGGCCAGAAGTACCCATAATTCAAGGCTTTCCGAGTTAAGGACCTGGATCCTGAGTGTGCCCCGCCGATGCCCTTGTGGAGCTCTTGTAGGGCATAGTCGGCCTGTTCTAGAGAGAGGCACCTCAGGTATGGTCGGCCGTCAAATCGAGAGAAGGAACGTTTGTACAGGATGCCCTCGATCAAGACATACCGCTCGGCTCGGGTTCTGATTCGGCGTGCTTCTTTGGGATCCACAGGCAGGACCCCGTCCCTCAAGAATTCCACCAACGGCTTCATCCAATTATCCTGCAGCATGACTGGCAACGACTCCATCGAGCCGGGTGTCTCGTCTTCTATGCTCGGCCTAGAGAGGACCTCGATCAAGATGGTCTGTTCAAGACCTTGTAAGGAAGACGAGGCCAACTTGGAGAGGGCATCGGCCTGCGAATTCTCCTCACGAGGGACTCGTTGAATGAGCGCCTCTTCGAACCGACTCATGAGGGCCCGGACCTTAGCGAGGTACTTGCCATCTGCTCGTCTCGGGCCTCGTACTCGCCCAAGACTTGGTTCACGATAAGCTGGGAGTCGCTGTGGATCCGGAGGCACTGCGCTCCGGCACTTCGTGAGAGCCCGAGACCTGCGATGAGCGCTTCGTACTCCGCCTCATTGTTCGAGGCCCTGAAGTTCACACGAATCGCGTACTGGAGGACGAAGTCGTCAGGACCGTTCAGGATGATACCTGCGCCGCTTCCTTCGTTACAGGAGGAGCCGTCCACAAAGACCGTCCAAATGGGGGGTCCATTCGGGACGTGGCTGACCTCCGGGATGGTGGATTCTACGATGAAGTCGGCAAAGGCCTGTGCTTTAATTGCCATCCGAGGCTGGTAAGAGATGTCATGCTGGCTCAGCTCTATGGACCACTTTATTAGTCGGCCCGAGGTCTCAGGCTTGTGGAGGATCTGTTTTAGGGGCTGGTCGGTGAGGACAACGACCGAGTGGGATTGAAAGTACGGCCGAAGCTTCCTCGCTGCCATGACCAGGGTGTAGGCCATCTTCTCTATCTTCGGATAGCGGAGCTCGGCGTCCCGAAGCACCTTGCTCACGTAGTAGATGGACCTTTGGGCCCGGTCCTCCTCTCTCACCAAGACAGCACTTAGGGTATGCTCGGAAGCAGCCAAGTAGATGAAGAGAGTCTCGCCCGGGACCGGTTTGCTGAGCATAGGGGGGTTCACCAAGTAGGCCTTCAGTTGGTCGAACGATTCCTGTTGTGGTTGACCCCATTCAAAACCCTTAGCCCCCCTGAGTGCTTTGAAGAAGGGGAGGCACTTTTCCCCAGACTTCGAGAGGAACCGGCCGATAGCTGCGAGCCGACCAGTCAGCTTCTGGACCTCCCTGACATTCCGGGGCGGGGCCATGTCTAATATGGCCTTGATCTTTTCGAGATTGGCTTTGATCCCTCGCTGGCTCACCATGAAGCCGAGGAACTTTCCCGAATAGACCCCGAACGCACATTTGTTCGGGTTCAGCCGCATGCTGTACCTCCTCAACACGCCGAAGGCCTCCTGGAGGTCGGCCACGTGGTCAGTGCCTCGGATACTCTTGACGAGCATATCGTCAACATACACCTCCATATTCCGGCCTATCTGGTTTTGGAATACCTTGTTGACGAGGCGCTGATAGGTGGCGCCCGCGTTCTTCAACCCGAACAGCATGACCCGATAGCAGTAGAGGCCCTGGTCGGTGATGAAGGAGGTCTTCGGAATATCCGGGGAGAACATTCGAATTTGATTATAGCCGGAGAAGGCGTCCATGAAGCTGAGGAGCTCATGGCCCGAGGTGGCATCAATGAGGGTGTCGATGTTCGGAAGAGGGAATGGGTCCTTTGGACACGCCTTATTGAGGTCGGTGAAGTCGATGCATATTCTCTAAGGGCCGTTGGACTTCTTGACCATTACAACATTGGAGAGCCACTCGGGGTAGTTTACCTCCTGTATGAACTTAGCCTTCAAAAGTTTATCCACCTCCTTCTTGATGGCCTGCTGTCGCTCGGGAGCGAACTTTCGTCTCTTCTGCTGAACCGGTTTGCACCCCGGTTCGACACTTAGGCGGTGGACTAGCAACTCCTCGGAAATGCCGGGCATGTCTGCGACCGACCATGCAAACAGGTCGCGGTTATCCCGGATGCATTTAATCAGGTCAGAGCACAGCGCGGTCGGCAAAGGCTTGCTGATGAGGAACTTTCGGCTCGGGTCCTCGTCCGAGAAGAGCACTTCTTCTAGCTCGTCCGCCGGCTCGAACGTTGGCCGAACTTTCGGCTCGGGGATTTCTAGTGTCTCGAGCGAGAGCACCGGTCCCCCAGTGGAAGTCATGTAGCACTTCCGGGCTGTCTCTTGGCTTCCCCTGACTTCCCCTACTCCCGACCGAGTGGGGAACTTCATTTTGAGATGGTACGCTGAGGGGACTGCTTCCAGGGCGGCTAGGCCGGGTCGGCCCAGAATGACATTATACGCTGCCGGGACGTCGACGACCATGAAGTCCATCGGCTCGGTCCGGGTAGTAGGGGTGCTTCCAGCAGTCACGTCTAGGGTTATCACCCCCTCGACTGTTACTGGGACCCCCGTGAACCCGTGGAGTGTGTAACCGGCCGGCTTGAGACGGTCCCGGGCAAGCTGCAGGCCTCGGAAGGCCGAGAGAAAGAGGATGTTCACCGAGCTCCCGTTATCTACTAGGACCCTCTGCACCTTGAAGTTGGCCATGCGAAGGTCAATGACGAGGGCGTCACAGTGGGGAGTTCGGACCCCTTCGAGGTCCTCATCGGAGAAAGTCACCGGGACTCCGAGGCCTTTCGGGGGAGGGGCGCTGTGAACCGAGTTGACCTATCGGACGAAGGCCTTCCGAGAGGAGTTGGAGGAACCCCCCATAGGCCCTCCGTGGATGAGGTGCAGGACCCGCTCTTCCTCGAATTAGGGTGTCTCCTCGCACCGTTCGGAGCGCTTGTTAGCCCCCCGAGGCGGAGGAGTGCCGCGATCCGCCCGATCGCTTGCCTTAACGAATTTGGCCAGTTGCCCCCTCTGGATGAGGGCCTTTATTTCATTTTTCAACGCCCGGCAGTCGTTGGTGTCATGGCCGTGGTCCCTGTGATAACGGCAAAACTTCTCCTTATTCCTCCTCTTAGCCGGGGTGTTCATCCTCGGAGCTGGAGGGATGACCCCCTCCTTCTCCACTTCCATCAGGATTGTGGAGACATTGGTGGTTAGGGGTGTGAACTTCTCGAACCTAGGGGAAGGTCGGCGCTGACCGCCGTTGTCCTTCTGCATCTTCTTCGATCCCTCCCCTTCGGTCGCCTTCCTCTTTGATCCGGAGGCCGATCCTCCAAAGTTCGGGAGGCACTCGGCCTCTTCCACCCGGATGTACTTCTCGCACCTTAGGAGAAGGTCGGCAAAGTTGTGCGGGGGTTTCTTGGCGAGGGACGACCGGAGGTTGGAGTTGAGGACGTTCGATTGGAACGCAACAGTCGCCACTGACTGGTCTAGGGAGGCGATGGACCTGACTTCTGCGGTGAATCTCTTCACGTAGTCCCTCAGTTTCTCTCCCCTTTCCTGCCGCAGGTTAAGCAGGGAAAGGCTCGTCTTCTTGGCCCGCCTGCTACTCACAAAGTGAGTAATGAACAGCATTTCGAACTGCTCGAACGAAAAGATGGAAGAGAGGGCGAGTCTGGAGTACCACTCCCGAGCCGAACCCCGGAGGGTGGCGGGAAAGGTCTTGCAGAGCATAGCGTCGGAAGCTTGATGGATCAGCATTAATGTCTTGAAGCTTTCGACGTGATCAACTGGGTCGGACTCCCCTGAGTACGTTTCAAACTGCGGGGGTTTGAAACCTCTCGGTATGGGGGCCTCCATGATCGTCCGAGAGAAAGGGGGTCTGCTGGGCCGGACCGTCCCTGCTCTGGACTCCTCCTCTCTGTCCATGCGACCAATGCGCCTCTCCACCTTATGGAGACGGCGGTTGAGGGCATCGTCCCTCCGCTGGTAATCATACGACCCCCCGGACTCTTCCTCATAGGAAGGGGAGCGGGGACTGCGGCGTCGGTAGTCCTGGGATCGGCGAGGACTGTAGTGCTGCTGCTGGCGACTGGGAGCCGGGGTAGGACTTCGGGATCGGCGACGAGGACTGGGAACCCTCGGGGGCGTTGGAGCCCTCTGGGCATTTTGGTTGTTCTGCCGAAGGTCGAGAGCCTGCAGTACGGTGTCTTGAAATTGTAGGAACTCGGCACGAGTGATGGGCGCGTCATTGTTCCTGCGATGATGCCGATCTGCGGGGGAATGTGGCCTCCTCCTTCGGCGCTCGGGCGATGCCGCTCGGCCCCTTCGGTCCGGAGACCGTCTGCCGTCTCGGCGGTGAGGCGACCGCACCACGATGCTGGCGGGAGGCTCCCTCTCGGGCGCGCCTCTCGTCTAGGTGGGTGCGGAGGTCCTCATCCTTTTGGCGGTTCAGGATCGTGTTGAGGAGGTTGGGGTGATGAGAAGCCATTGAGTCCGAGGACTCATTATGGACCGAGACATGGTCTGGGTTGAGGGGCTGCTTCTGTCTCCGACCGTTATGACCGGCAGGGCCATTGGTCGGTTGCTGTTTGGGAAGAGGAGGTTGGCCCTGCGGGGCCGGTGGAGGAAGTTCGGGCTGTGGAATAGGATTGACAGGGGCTTCCTCTGTAGGGTCGGCGGGATTGGTCCCGCGATTGGACCCTCTAGATCTGACCTTCTTTGGAGGCATGGTTGGAGAGGACGACAAGGAAAGGGCTGAGGCTGTTCGTGTAGTTTTTCCCACAGACGGCGCCAATCTGTTACCGCTGATTTCGGTGTGGGGGTAAACAGATAAGATTTGTGAGTTCGAGAAAACCTGAACAGATGATCCAAGCCTTCTTGCTCCTGCCGCGACCTGCAAGGAAGTGCGAGACACCGGGGTTGATTCCGGCGACGCACCCTCCGACGCTCTTGTCAGTAACCAGTGATGATTAAAGAAAGAGCTTAAGGTGGAAAAAGGGTGATTACCTGGTCACAGTGGCAGAGGAGAGGTATTTATAGTCGCCAGGGGAGTGATTAGAGGCTTGATTCCCTGTGTAACTGCTAGGAGAAAAATCCTCACAGCCTGTTTAGGAAACTAACCCCTGATTCCCGGTGAGAGCAAATCAGGCTCGTTGACTTGGTCAAATCAGTGATCCTGATTTGTCTCCTGTTGGTCTGGGTTCGCTTCGGGTCGGGACCCGTACCCAATTGGAGTGGACCCGTTCGTGGGTTATTGGATCTGTGAGAAGGAGATCCAGTACCCATTTTGGATCCGCTCGTATGTGAAATTACCGTTTTACCCCCGAGCTTCAAGATTCGCGCCCAATCTGGACGGTTCCGATTTAACCCCATTTTTAGCCATATCAAGTTTGTTATTCGGGCTAGGTCGATTACTGAGGTGTCCTGGAATGATCCAAGGCAGATAACGCCTGATCTGATCTATCATAGGCAGGTGAGTAATGAGTATGCTTGGGGTTGTTTGAGTAATTTGTTGTCTTAATATGAGAATGTATGCGATAGAGTTATGTAGTTCTGTTATTGTTTAAATATGAATGTAAATGTAATATGCTTCTTTAGGGTTTTATGTTTTTATAGGGTTTGTTGCTTTCTTATGTTGGTTCGGTTCTTAGGATATTTCTCATGCCCACAGTTTCCTTTGACTTTGTCTTTAAGTTAGTAGAGTTAAAGAGAATATCGATGCTCGATACTTGTGCAAATTATCTTAAAGTTTAGCCCTTCCACTACATTCCTGATACAAATTTATTATTGGAAGAGATATGAGTCTCCTATTATAGGTAGTAGATAGCTGTTAAGATAGTTGACTGTTGTTGTTTGCGCAATTATGTAGAGATTTGGAGATTTGTCGTTGGACTGCAAGTAGACTCTATGGGCCCGCGTGGGAGTTGAACCTGCATGTGCACTAAACATATCTTGCTTGCTAGCATGATTATTCAGTTAACTGATGCTACCTCATAATTTTCCTACACATATCTGCATCGTGTCTTAACTATTTAGGTATTGGGTAATTAGCATTTTATTATATTAGTTGCCCTTTCAAAATGTATAGGATTCTTTCTAGACTCTTCTTTTACAATCTCAGTTGTTTGTTATCCCCTTCATTTACTTCATGTTGTTGGTAGATATGTATTTTATTTGTTATTATCACCCACTGTA
This sequence comes from Hemerocallis citrina, assembly GCA_017893485.1. NCBI lineage: Eukaryota > Viridiplantae > Streptophyta > Magnoliopsida > Asparagales > Asphodelaceae > Hemerocallis > Hemerocallis citrina. The sequence goes on along the minus strand of CM030362.1, from coordinate 26,379,993 downwards.
CTAATCGAAGGTACTTTCTTAATCTCTCTAACTAATATGCTTAATTTGTTTCAATTTGTAATTGATTATTATTGTTTGTGTGATGATCATTATTTTTTTGTTAGAACCACTTTAATAACAAACTGACCTGTGAAATCTGCCAAAAATATGCTTAATTTTTCTACGGAACCACCAGAACTTTATGAGACCTTCTTCTTTAATAACAACCTTATCACCGACATACATACCATCGACCTCATCCATTGTTATTGCAGTCTTTCGATGCTTAGACCTGCAATGTCAAGTAACAAACTAAATATATTGCTTTATAAAAAACAGAGAGAAATAGATCATGCAATACAAACCATTTCTTGCTTCCTCCCATGGCCTCATTGTTAATGAGTTCTTTGATAGAATTGAAGTACTTCCGCCTACTCCATTAACAATTTTAGAATCAGTCATGCCATGGTTATCACTTGCATTAATGTGAATGTGAAAAAACCAACATTCCAAACCAATAGCATGCTTGATCCATGACTAGAGCTGATATCGGGTCCTATCAAGTCGGGCCCTCCACTACCTGGACCTAGACCCGATACCTCATGGATCCAAAATTGGACCCAAACCCAGACTTGCGAGAAACTAGTCCGGGTCCGGACTAAAAAAACCCTATTTATTGGGTCTGGTAGCAGGGAATAAATATTTGCACTTAAGTATTTTCACCTGATACCCTACGGTTCCAATAATTTTTGCACTTAAGTACATGAATAAATATTATACTTACACATCTATCTTCAACAATTACTATTTACATGTATATCCCTATAACCCTTCAAATTCCATATTTTTGGGGGGTACTTTTTAATGGGTCCGAGTCCGGATTCGGGTCAGGTCTATTTTGAGCGGACCTGGACCCGAAAATGCACTATGTAGTCAAAATCGGATTAATCGGCCAATTAATCATCGATTAATCATTACTCGGCCTATAACCGATTAGTTTTGGACCGATTATTGGATTTTAGTTAGGGAATTAATCGGGAATCATCGGGAATAATCGACCATATTGCATAAACTTTATCAGGATTAATCGGGATTAATCGGGTTATTTGGGATTAATCGGACATATTGCATAAACTTTTCAAAATGAGAAAATAATATTTTAAAAAATTACTACAATTATTCACAAACATACAAATGTTATTCTCAAACATACAACTATTCTCAAACAGACAAATATTGTTACGAATATTTTCTCGAACATACAAAAATTGCTACAATTAAATTTCTCTCATACAAAAAAAATATAGTGTCAGCGTGTGTGTGGCAGTCAGTTCAAGAGCGTCTCTTAGTCCTGTTGAAGAGAAGATTCGACACCTTAAAGGGCAGATGAATGATTCTAACCAAGCACTAAGAATCTCATTGTCAGAGTCGACTCCTGAAAGTAAAACGATTGCAGAGAAATTTGAAGAATATAAGAACAACATTCGGGTATGCTTGCTTAATTAGTGACATTGATTAAACTTGATATTTCACGTGTTAATTTGCCTTTAAGAACTTAATATCTTCTTGATCACACACACACGCGCGCAATTTTCCCGATTTAATCCCCGATTAATCTCCGATTATCCGATTACTCACTAATCGCTCCCCGATTAATCACCGATTATCCGATTACTCACTAATCGCTCCTAGACCGATTAGTTCTGAAATTTGATTTTAACTGCATAGGAATTGTATCAGGTCTTATTTTAGACCCAGATCTGGACCCGTATAAATCGGGTTGGTTCTGGTCCGGATCGAGTTCGGGTATCTGGTTTTTGTACCGGCCCAATCCTAGGTGTTCCACTTAGCATCACATCTTTCTTTGATTCACTATCGTTCTGCTTTTTCCCTGTACCCTTCTGATAGTGTGCAGAAACTGATTGTGCCAGTTAGATAGCCGATCATCTCGTTGCTTAACCAACACATATTGTCAGCCCTGATTAATTGAGAAAATAAAATTATTGCCATTGAATATCATTGTTTACATAACACTCCCTTAAGTCATCTATTGATTACCCTTAAAGTTGATGTTTCAGTGCTTCAAAAAAAGATATAGCAGAACCATGAACAACTGTGAACTACTTTATTTATTATGCTTACCCAGCCAATTGGACAAACTCAGTCTACTTGGAATAGTCACGAGTATTGACCATTTAAACTGGCATTAAGTTGAATGCAGGTTTGTTGTAAAGAGTATGTTAGCATTCCTAACCTTTCTACAATCAAAGTCGTCTCTACTACTTCATGCCTTCTTTATCCTGATATAATTTTTAGAGTATAATTTTCTATTATGGCTTAAAATGAAAATAGAATATCTCCAAATATATATCTCTACTAACTCTTAATCTACTTCCTTAGGTGGTTGAGAGAGGGTGTATAATGAAGTTATTCTGTGAAGGTCTTTTAAAGCATCATATGAGCGAGCGAACTTTTGGTACAAAGTATACAGTTTTTTTTTGTCAAGCTTTGTAATTTTTTTGTTCTTTTGTTTGCAATTGGTAATAAGACACCACAGATACCATGCATTATTTTATTCAAATGAGAAAAGTGTTCTACACCATTGTATATTATGACATTCTTTGTTCAAATAAAAAATGTGATATGGAAGCCATATCCATTGGAAGCCACATCCAATGAGAAAAAGTAAATTAATCTCATGTGCACTTGTTTCCATTAGATTCTTTTTTTCCCTTTCTTATTCCTATTCTCGTTTTAGATTCATTTTTCAGGTGGCCACAATACAACTTCCCTACTTTTAAAATTATTGAGTCAACTTGTCTGCAAAAAGTTTGTTTAGGGGAAGACATGTTATTAGTGAGGTAGTTTGGTAGTTTTATGTACTCTAGCAAAAGCTTTTAGCAGTTAATTGAGGCTCTAATACTTCTTCTTTCACTATTTGAAAGAAAGGGTGAAGGTTCCTTGGCCAGTCTCCTGCAGAGAGGCTCTTCTACACTATTTTGAAATTGAATACTTCAAAAAGGACCTCATCTTTATACTTCTCAAAATGGTAATATTCAGATTGTTTGAAGCTTTGGTTATCGAAGCTCATAATTATGATCCTAACTCTTCATTTAATTTTCTCTTAGATTTCGGACACAGAGCATCTTGATGTTAGTACACATGGGTTTAATAGATATTGAATCTCGAAAGCAGATAACACAGTACGTATAGATTTAATTGGAGGCTTTGTCTTACAAAAGGTGGACTCTACCAGAAGTTATTTTCAGTGAGTTTTGGTTGAAAGCTTATGAAGTCAAATAAATTTATTTTTTTCCCAAAGTTTTAAGGATTTCTCAACGCCGAACATCCCCCCCCCCCACCCCTCACAGCTACCTTCTGATAATCACATTGTTATTTCTTGATAAGTAAAATTATTTAATTTAATTTGGGTATATCTTACAATCTTTTCTACTACTTATTTGACTGCAAATATTATTTTTCTCTTATATATCGAATAAATTTGACAGACAAGCTTTGCATGTAACATGCTGAACTTTTTTTTGCTTATTTTAGTATATAAAAATGTGTCTATGTTTGGCGGATTTTTAAAAAATCAGTCTGAAACTTCGAAAGAGGACGAAATATATATATTTTTTTAAAGGGAAAGATAACAATGCATAAAATAGTTAAATCTGATTCATCATTTCTTTATATATTATACTAGCATGTGATATAGTAATATTGGAGATGCAATAATTAACTTTGTTTACACAAGCCTTTGTTAACTACAAGTCTACAATTTTCTTAATAATATCATGCTCATGAAAGTTTTTTTCTTCTTCTTCTGCCTTGGTTCAATTGATTATCTTCTAAAACTTTTTTCAGGATGATAGCCAATATGGATATCAAGTTGGATTTTGTGCCCCCATCTCTTATAAATTTTATTGCAAGGCAAGCTCATAGGAAATGGACACAAGCTTTATCAGAAGGTTGTATTCCCACACTATACGTACAATTGGAACCATGAAATTACTAAATTGTTCAAAGTACTGGTATCTTCTCATTATCATATCACAGAATCTTGAAATGATAGAAATATTGGAATTATAATATATTTTTATACATAGTCACAAATTCGGCATTCGGGAATAATTCAGCAAGATTTAATATTCGGAATTCGGCAAAAATCTCGTAAATTCGGGAAAAACTCGGAAAAGGTTCGGGAAGAAAGAAAATACAAAATTTAATGCATCTTAGTAGTTAATACTTATCACTTAAGTAAAAATATTTTTAAATCCATACATATTTCTTGTATAATTCACGAATTATTCGTGAAACATTCGTTTAATTCTCGATTTTCGTGAATAATTCGTGAAGTGTGGGGACTACGTGTCTGTTCGGATGATGATTTCTTCGCACAAATTTAACGAATTATTTGCAAACTTTGTTACTATGTTTTTATATGTTAGAAATAGTAGAATTACCATAAATTTGAAATATTTAGTTTGAAGATAAATTTTTGTCAAGTTTTGTTAATTGTTATTGTGAAAATCCCTCCCCATGCACCAAAACTTCATCACCTTCATCCTTTAACATGCGCCTGAGATTGACCGTACATTTTAGGGGGCAAATTATACAGTAAAAGATTACATATATAATCTGCTTTAGCTATATGTCAAGTAAGATTTGTATCTGTCTGGCTCTCATAATGCACTACTGAATATTTATCGTAAACAGCTAGAACGACAACAAAAAAGTCTTTCTCCTAAACAGCTACTAATATATATTTTATATTAATTATAACCATTGCAGACAGTTGGTACTGTAGCTTCGAGTGATGATGATTACTAATATATATTTTCTTGGAGAGGCTTACAATGATCTAGGATGCGAGTTTTATGAACCATAATACCAGGAGGGAGTTTTCACCGAGAAGATAGCTTCCAGATGATTGTGAATGCAAATGAGCCTTAAGGGATTTAGTGTGTTATGATAATATGATGCTAAACAAAAAAACTTATTATGTAAGTTGATATTGTGACCATATTGATGATAGTAGTGTGTAGGTGATCCTCAGCTAAAAATGAACAAAATGTAAAGTGACTAAGGGTCTGTCTGGGTGGACTTATTTTTAGCCTAAAATGGTTTTGGAGTACATTGTTAAATTATTCAATTGGCACGTTCACACAGCAACGTGCACTTGGTGCACGGCAAAATTTCAACTAGTTGACCTAAATGCAGGGGTGGCAAAAATATCCATAACCTGATAATATGACACTCGAATATTAGGGTATGGATCCTCCATAATAGATTCCTTTTTTTTTTGAATCTAGATATGGATCTTTGTGGATTCAAATCCAATAATCTGATGGATAATCCGAACTATATATGTTTATATATGTTATTTTAAACATATATCCTAAATCTATAAAGATTTTTAATGTGTAGATATTGTATTTTATTTTTTTCCAAGTCGAGTAGGAATAGATTTTGTGAATTAAGCAATGCAAATATTAATATACTATATATTTCATAATTTACACATATCAATAAATTATCGTTTTCATTGATTACAAAGATAAAATTTTATGCTTAGCCATTAAGATAATATTCTTTTTTGTTCCAATAATTTTTATTTATATATTTTTTTAATATTTTGAATAAGTAACGCGTAAATTTTACCAATTAGTTTTATAGGTAAAAAAAATTCTCAAGAAGTTAAAAATCTATGAAAAAATTGAATTTTGGATAATCCGTAAACCCGATCCAAATTCGAAAATAATAATGGGTCTGGCCTGAATAAGTATGAATCCGCATGTGAATCTAATAAGATCCAACACGAATTTGACACATTTCCATCCCCTACCTAGATGTCTTAAGTTTTTGCATTTTGAAAACCATTATGGTGGTAGTTCTTAAAGGAGGCTTACATGTGCAACCATGTCTTTATCTTTTTACTTACCATTGCACAACTATATCTTATTTTGAGCAACTTGAATCTATAATATCTAATAGTGGCTGATGCTAGAAGGTTTGCCTAATAGCGGGACCGACCCCTTACTTGAGGCAGGGCCCCAAGGGAGGCGGCACCTCGGATCCCCAAATTTTTCGCAATTTTAGGGACTCCCATATTCGTTTTTCCTTATATTTATATATATGTATTTTGCGTGTAATATTTTTTGGGGGCCTCCAAATTTAACTTTTTAACTTTTAATTTTTATAATTAGTAATTAAGTCGCCTTTTTTTAGTTGGGCATGGGTTTGTATGGAGACCTTTTTTTCTCAAATCCCTAAATCTCCATCTATTTCTTCATATATCTCGGTTTTTAATAATCGTAGAAAAAAAAATTCAATTTTTTTTTTAAAAAAATTTTTGTATGGGGGCCCCATTTTGAAAGTTCACCTTGGGCCCAGGCCCGGTCCTGAGGTATTTAAGGCCCTGGGCGATAAATAAAATTGGGCCCAATCTGTGTATATAGCTGAGATTTTAGGCTGTTTGTTACGAGGTTACTCTCTCCCCTAGTCCCCTTCCAGCATCTTCACTCTTCAGAACTTCCTTTAAAAAAAAAAAATAGGGGAGGGCCCCAATTTTTTTGAAGTATAATGGATTAATGGTTTTATAATTAATATAATGGATTTATGAGTTTGTTCTTGAACATCAAACTAAAATTGCAACCAGTAGATAACAATCTCGTAACGAACAACCTAAAATCTCAACTATATACACAAATTGGCGAGAAAATTAAATAAATGCTTGTTTGTCATGAGCTTCTACTCTTGTCTATATGTACATAACTACCATAGCCCATAATTCTTAAACATCAAGGTTTTCTTATAGGAACCCTTTAACATTAAACTGAAATCATAACCATCAAAATGCAATTATAAAAGACACTCATTTCCCCCAAATTCTCCATGTTTCATTCACGCAAACCGTCAATCACCTTCACGGCATTCCATCGTATTTTCAAACATAAAAAATCTACCCATCACTCCAATTGACCAAATTCCAAAGCACAACATCTCATTCTCACAATACATTCGAAACCCACAAAAAATTTCAAACCAACATCACATTTTTAGCCATAAAATGAATCTCATCATTCCAAATCAAAGATATTGCCAAACCTCGCACTCACCCAAAACAGAGAACGGCTCCGCCAATCTCGTTGATCCGTACTTGGCTTTGATCCTATCCAATGGCGAGAAGGGTTTGGATTGAGAGTCAAAGAGAGAGAATTTGAAGAACAAAAGAAGATGAAGAGACGCTGGAGTCTGGACAAAAAAAATGAAGAAGTTGAAGTGACAGTGTGACATTGGAACAGAGAGAGAGATTTTACTAAATTGGGCCATCCCCTAAAAATTAATAACAAATCCATTAATCCATTATAATAATTATAAGACCATTAATCCATTATACTTAAAAAAATTGGGCCCCTCTCTTGATTTGGGCCCTGGGCGGTCGCCCAGCTGGCCCTGCTCGGGCCCCCGTAAACTCAGGGTTGGCCCTGCCTATTAGTGGATGAATTTGGTGTTTTGCGTCATAATTAATTTATCTCTAATATATAATAATCTATACTATTTTAATGGGAGTTTGTCATCAAACAAACACGTGCATTGTAACCCAACAAACACGTGCAATGCACATACATAACTAATATAAAGAAGGTCTTAGGTTCAATGATAAACAACGTCGATATATATATATATATATATATATATATATATATATATATATATATATATATATATATATAGGGAAAGCTTCGGTTGAGCACCACACTAGTGCTCACCGCGTGAACACTAGGCCTTCGGGCGTTCATATCGAAAATCCGAACCGTTCTCATTGATCTGCACATCTAAATTAGTCTAAATATATAAAATCAAATCATTTGAAATTCATTTGCCCATTCATTAAAGTGTTACAAATTTGTATGGCTGAAAATCATTATTTTTATATTCACATGATGGATGGGCAAATGAATTTCAAATGATTTGATTTTACATATTTAGACTAATTTAGATGTGTTGATCAATGTGAACGATTCGGATTTTCGATATGAACGCCCAAAGGCCTAGTGTTCACGCGGTGAGCACTAGAGTAGTGCTCAACCGAAGCTTTCCCTATATATATATATATATATATATATATATATATATATATATATATATATATATATATATATATATATATATATATATATATATAAATCTTCGGTTGCTCACTACTTTGGTGAGCACTCCGTGAGCACTCACGAAATAGAGCACCTATGACAAATCCGAACCGCTCATATTGTTCTATATACCTTAGATAGCCTAACAATAAAAAATCAAGTAATTTGAAGTTCATTTGCCCATGATTTACACCATTACAAAATTGTATGGCTGAAAATTCTAACAGCATGATGGATGGGCAAATGAACTTCAAATTACTTGATTTTTTATTGTTAGGCTATCTAAGGTATATAGAACAATATGAGCGGTTCGGATTTGTCATAGGTGCTCTAGTTCGTGAGTACTCACGGAGTGCTCACCAAAAGTAGTGTGCAACCGAAGGGGACTCTCTCTCTCTATATATATATATATATACGTGCATCACCCGTGTAAATTACTAGTAATATTATAATGAGAGAAAGACTTAGTGTCATTTGTCAATCTATCAACACGTGTATAACTATTATAAAGGATGTCTTAGGTTCAAACCCAAACTACTTCTGGATTTTTACTTTTAAATTAAAAACTATATTTATTAAGACGTGCATCGCACATATAAATCTCTAATTAATATTATAACGGGAGAATGTCTTGGTGTCATTTGTAAATCTACCAAAGCATGCAACACACGTGCATAACGCCCCGAATTTTCATAATAAAAATAAGAGACACAAATCTAGAATCTTTACTTCAAATGTAAACCAAACACCGTACAATTACAGGAAAATTTAAAACTTTCTTAAAACAGTCCATAATACAATGCACTACAGGAATTTAAATACACTTTTATTACAATTCATTTGAACATTCAAACTCCAGACTTCATTTAAATTCAAGCTTCAACCCTTGTTCACGTCACTCACTTTGCAATCTTGCAAAACTGTTAAAACTATGGGTACGTCAGTTGAATGCAACTGATGCGATGCTGATAAAAACAATGACTCTCCAAGGCATCACAACCACACACTTGTTGCATAAATAAAACAACAATAAAAGAGTCATAAATCAACAATTGTGTGTTAGGAAAAACAAGCAAGGATACATAAAACAATGTTCAAAAAACACAATTCACATTAATGCAAACTTGATTGGATTCTATGTGTAGCGCCCCGGATCTCCGTTACCGGATATCCGTGACACAATCAGAATTTTTGCCTTCAAATGCATCTCAGCACAATAATAACACGGAAATTTAAAAACTTTTTGCTGCCAAATAAAATTATTTCATCACCAATTACAATCATCACCTATTCTTGAACAAGGAATACAAATTATATCTACTTATTACAGATACTACAATGTAACGATTACCGTCTGCCACCCAAAACGGTAATCAACTGCTCTCAACGGGAAGCTCCACTGAGCGGTCATGCTGCTTCCCTGAGATGCGCTCTATAGCTTGAATCTTCTGCTGCGCTACTCTGATATTCGTGCATCTGCTTGAATTGTGAGCATGTACACTGCCACTCCACTTGGATGCCCTGCTTGTCTTAAGTCCTCCTGCACTCGCGACCCAGTATCCAGTACCTAATTGAGTGGGCACGTCAGTACATATACCCGACGCAATGCTGATAAGAAACAATGATCTCCAACTAGCAACCACAACCAGTCTTTAATGAAAATAGTAACGTGCATCCTAATTTCTTAGTGTCGGTGTATGCCATGATCTGAAGTCTAATGCACGGTACACAAGTACAGAAAAATAGATGACTTAGTCTAATGTCAACAAGACTTTGGACACGCATGCATCTTATACTACATACGCTCCAAATCAAGCCGTCTTCTCCAGTTTCAGGATTTTGAACACTCGCCATGAAATACATCTACTATTGTACTCAACTTGTTCCTGATAGATACAATCATGGCTGGTGAATCCTGCAGTTATTACTGCTAAACACAGTGGTGTACCCGTTTGCCATTAGTGCCCCAATCCGGTTTGGATCACACCAAATATTGTGACGATCTTACAGATACATAATCGCATATCTATGGCACCGAAGATCCATGGGACAGTAGCCCCATGGTCTGTTCGTGTCCACTCAACATAAGAACATGACGACCTCGAGGGTCTAATCCCCCTATCCGACAGAAACCCACCCGTTCTTACCATGACACTTTAGGAATCAACAGTGCGAGATACGCACCGCAACACGTATCCCTAATGACAGGAAGAGACAATCCTGGTTATCATCGCATTGTGATGGCCTTTAGAACAAGTCAGATTATAGGAAATCACCCCTAACATCAACTCGGTCTTCAAGCGAAAAGTAAAGAAATATAATCTGAAATAATATTGGTTGCTAAAACATGCAAGTTGTCAAATCATACACAGTGTCTAACATATGATTGAGCCCAAACGGTTTTGTAAAAATAACTAATCACAACGAACCGACATTCATCGATTGCCAACACCTCTATAAGTCTTCGACCTAATGTCTCCGGTCCCTGACCCTCAGCGATCATTATAACGGCACCTAAGGGAGTGCCTCATACTCAGCAATAGAGGTGAAACACACACAATTTCTAATATTCAGTCATTGACAGACCTATGCATCAACACATTCTATACGAGGTAGATAACCTAGCCTATCAACCCCAAACACCGGCGATCCGATCTCCATCGGTCGCTACCACCTTCCTCTCAGGTCTCATACAGTATCTCGGCCTGCAGTCCACCTTCCCTCGGTAAACGATCCGACGGTGCACATGAAGATCACTATCTCTCGAGGTGGAAATAAATTCATCACAATACTTGCCAACTAGGTTGATAGTCCTAGGTTATCACAACCCAGACTACCTCCAAGCTATACTAGCTACGAGCCCACATACAACAATCGACCATTTAGCTATTCTCCCAACTTACTCATGTGTCCACCATGAGTACCAAATACAAGAATCTCATATAAGTTCCAAATGAAGTGCTTAAATAGGGAAAATCATCAAACATCTTAAATCTCCAATTAACTTAGTCATAAATCCTGTAGCATGCAAAAAATATTCATAATTTATGCTCCACTTATTGGAATCCAACAAAATTAGACTTTCTAGAAATGTGAAAATCTTTACTACAATTTTCTAGTTGACAACTCTCTCAAATTTCTTATAAAACTCAAGTTTCCTTATTTCAAATACATGCTTGAAATCGAACAAGACAGCAGGTTGCTGAAACTTATAACATTCATAACTTTCAAAATACAATTTGGAATTGTATGATATTACTCATTCTGGAAAGCTCTATACTACAAGTCTCTAGTTGACCATTTCTTCAAATTCAGTCATCTAGAAGCTATACGATCTCTATATGTTCTTAGATGTACATTCTTCAATACAATTGCTACATCTTGCCATTAACATAAAAACTTGCTCACTTTTCGGAATTACTCAATTTTGGATTCCATGGAAAGATGGGAGTGTTTACTAAAACTTCCTAGTTGAACACATCCACAGATTCATCCATTAAGTAATTTTAAAATTCCAAATTCTATCAGTATACACACAGAAAATGAGTTTCCCTTACAAAAACCCAATCCTTCAATTAATACTGGTTCTACCCCAATCTTAAAAAAATCATAACTTTCAAACCATAAACTGGGAATTGCATGATTCAAGATGTTTTGGAAAGCTACGATTGTCTAATACAATTCTCTAGTTGATCATTCTTCCAAATTCTCAACACATAAATCCAGAATTTCACAATTTCACTGACTACTCAAAAGCTGAACTGAACTGAACATGCAGTACTCAAAAGTCAATATCAATTCAACCACAAGTTCAATACTTATGAAATTTTAGATTCCGTAACTAGACATATACAAGAGCAATACCCCAAAATTTTAGCTCATAATTCCTTATACATTAAGATATATGAATTTTCAAACATAGTTCAATTTCAGTCATTCTCGAACACATACAGCAGTTATGTCCTTCTCGTTGCGTTGCTTTCAATCGATCGAATGAAGTACCAAATGCTCTCCAACAATTCTCAAATTTGTTACACTAATAGTAGACATATACAAGATGCTACATTTCAAATTTCATCACAAAATTCCATACCAGTTGAGAGTTATGAATTTTTAAAGTCCAACTTTTACTCTCAACAGCAGCAGATTTTTCGTTGACCCGGTTGAACAAACAAATACATTAAAAATTGCAGATAAATTCTAGAAATTCTGAAATTTGGAATACAAGTTGTTAACATATACATCTAACTTTTCCTTTCAGGTTCCAACTCAAAATTCTTTATAGATATCGAGTTATGAATTTTTATACTCGACTTAATTTACCCAAAAAACTGCAGATTTCCCCTGTTTACTGATTTCGGAAATTGAATTTGTAAACCCTGCAAATAAACTCCGAAAATTTCAAAATAATTCTAGCTTGCTCCTATCATTATCATCATCGTTCAGTAAAAATTTGGTATCGAAATTCCATCGTATCATCAAATAACAAAAATCTCTATCATAGTTCTTAAGCTCTATTTGCAAGATTCTCATTCTACACCGATTCTACTATCTCAACTCAACCATAACAATCTTCTCAAGATTAAAATATCATTTAAGCATTCAAACAAACATCACAAACATCATATCTTCACAAATAAAATTAAATATAATAAAGTTTAGAGAATACCCACAAGATGAAGAAATCCTCAAGCTCCTTGCTAGCTAGCTCCTCTCCTCTTCTCAATTTCTTCTTCTCCTTCAAAACTTCAAGAATCCATAAGCAAATATCAAAAACTCTCTTCTCTCTTTCTATTCTCATCTCACTTTCTTTTCTTGCCCAAGTGCAGAAAATAGAAGAAGGTGTAGAAGAACTAGAAGAAGAAAATGAAGATGATGAGATGAGATGGAGGAGAATGGAGGTCGGCCATGGTTGGGGGTTGGGTTTCGGTGGCTTGAGGATGGGGAGGAGGATAGGTCGGTGGAGAAGGAAATGGGAATGGGAAAAGAGAGTGGGGGATTTTTATTAGATGTGGTGTGAGTCTCTTATACACCCCTACAATACAATACAATACATATATATATATATATATATATATATATATATATATATATATATATATATATATATATATATATATACACTTCAATTATACATATGCATGTATATGTACAATCCACTTCAATACAATTTAATTACATATGTATACATACAAATATATATACATGCTTACAAATAAAATATTTATTTTTAGAATATAAGAATGTATTTATAAAAATACTATTTGTCCCAAAGATTATCTTGTCAAAACAATCCGGATAATTCACACAATTTAATTGAAAAGATACCCCGAATATACTTTATTGGATTCAAAATATATAATATATCTGAAATTCCTCAATTAAGGTTAATTATTATTAGAAAAATACGTAATTGCGTACAATTCTCAACTGTGTATGGATTACGGGGTATTACATTACTCCCTCCTTAGAATCGTTTTGTCCTCAGAACGACGCTAATAGAGAGGAAAAAAAACACAATCACCAATGGTTCATGAGATATTTCCCTGAACCATCTCCAGTTTCTTGAGTGATTCTCTCCACATTTGGTCTTCCACCAAGCAGAGTTGTTGTTCTTCAGTTTCCTGGATAGGTCCATTATGAATTTGACGCTGACATCCTTCTACTTCTGCTCTGGAGTAGACGACGACTGCATTATTTTGCTTTGTTCTTGTCCACCAGCGATAACGATTCATGTCTTGATTGCAACTTTTGGTTATTGATGACCACTCCTTCCTTAGAAAAGGTCAAAGTTATGGATCGCTGCTTTAGCCCTTTAGAAGTTCCTTTGATGATTTTGCCGAATGTTTTGCTTGGTCGTCCCTGTCTGGGTGAGATTTCCTCCTTGGCGTGCCCCTGGCGGTCGATTGATCATAAGTTGCCCTTGGAGAATTATGCCGCTTCCGAAAAATGATTGAATTGGTTATCGACAGATCCTTCCTCGAGCCTAGTCTTGATTAGTTCCTGGTGATGGCGTTTGGTTTCTGCTGATTTCCACCAGTGCCTTCCTTGGTACATCGCGAACTCTAGTCTCAATATTGAGTCGTCGATGCGGCTTTATTGTTCTTCTGCAAATCATGTGAAGCAACTCACCACATTTGTTGTTCGACTGCAGACTTGTTACCTTCACATCAGGTCACAAAATTGCTTTTTCGACATCCGGTTGCAGGTTTGCCTTCTGGACATTCGGTTGCAAACTTGCCTTCCAATATCCAGTTGTAGGTTTGCCTCCATTGATGTCCTGTTACAGTAGTGCCTCTATTGAACACGGCTGCACCAAGCTTGTTAGTAAAAACGAAGTACACTACGACCGGTTCAGATATATGGAAGATCATAATCATAAGTTGAAAAGCGCTACCATATAAGTTACGATCATCCTATCTGCCAAACTAAACTCAATTTATCTGGCATTCAAGTCTAATTTCCTACTATGTTAGACTGTAATTTGAAGTCAACTCTGATACCACTTTACAGCGTCCCGGAGCCCCGTTACCAGACATCTGTGACATAACCAGAATATTTGCCTTCAAATGCATCTCAACACAGTAATGACACAGAAATTTAAAAACTTTTCATTACCAAATAAAATTATTACATCACCAATTACAATCATCACCTGTTCTTGAACAAGGAATACAAATTACATCGGCTTATTTCAAATACTACAATGTAATGATTACCGTATGCCACCCAGAATGGTAATCAAATGCTCTAGACGGGAAGCTCCACCGAGCGTTCATGCTGCTTCCTTGAGATGCGCCATGTAGCTCGAATCTTCTGCTACACTACTCTGATATTCCTGCATCTGCTCGAATGGTGAGTTTGTACACTGCCACTCCACTTGGATGCCCTGCTTGTCTTGAGTCCTCCTGCACTCGCGACCCTGTATCCAGTACCTAATTGAGTGGACACGTCATCACATATACTTACGCAATGCTGATAAGAAACAACGATATCCAACTAGCAACCACAACCAGCCTTTAATGAAAATAGAAACGTGCATCCTAATTTCCAGCCTTTAATGCTCACAACTCAATGCCTCAAGCATCTATCTAGGGTTCTCACGATAACCCTAACTTTCAATTATGAACCTCCACTTGGTTCAATTATTAACAAAAAAAAAATTAAAAACTATTTTCTGGAAACAACACTTTTTCTATTACACCCCGATTGTAAATCAAAACCTCAAACAAAATATTTCATTCCAAAAATAAAACGTTCGTACGTCCACAAAATCTCTTCAACATTTCACGTTTCATTTAATAAACCATCATTACCATAAAAGACTCTTTCTTTTATGGAAACAAAAATTCAATCCACTATAATCCTTTAAATTCAACTTTTAAATTTCTATTTCCATATATATAAAACCAACATCAATTTTCTGGAATTCAAATCAATTTGAACTGAAAACAAACATCTTTATTTTATGAGATTTCATCCATAAAATATGCAATTCTTTAGTTCCGTAATCAGAAACTTTGCATATTTAAAAATTGAAAATAAAACTTTAGAATTCGAAGATGTTATCTTTCAAAACTGAAACACATGCCGCCTCAAAACCGAGAATTTCATCCATCTAAAATATAGATCTGCCCACTTGAAATCACAACTCGGGCATGTTAAAATCTGAAACTTAGCGACTTCGAAACTTGATTTAACAATCAATAAAACTTCATACTATTGCAAAATATAAACTCATACATACACCGCCACACATATACTGGGATCCTCAACCCTAGTACACAAACCCCTACACCAAAAGAACTCCAACCCGAGCCCCTCAAGCCCAGGCCGAATCCTGGCACTGTGCAAACCCGAGGGTTGCACAGTGCTGGCCGAGCCCCACACTTCCAACCCTAGCTACTTTATACTTCATACATCAATTAGCAAAATACTCACTATTCATGCATGTATCTTTCAACATTTCATTCATAAAATTTTCTTAACTAAAAACAATGAATATTTAATAAAGATCTCACATTTTAATCTCTTAAACATTGATCTAAACGTATACAACAAGATCTACACTTCTATATCAATATATAGTTTCTTTTAATCAATTTCCAAAGATAAAAAATTGATCTTTTATGCATTATATCATCCAATCATTCAAGAATTAGTCACCATACATTCTAGGTTAAATTTTCATGCATACCATCCACAAGACTACATCTATTATTCATCTCTACAATTATTTTTTCTCATAAAGAACATCACAGCATGGTAATATCATCATAGATTCACAAAGATTAAATGCTAACATCCTACTACAACACTCATGAGTAAATAATAGGACAGGAGAGATGGAGGTGACGCCCACCTTTAGTAAATTTCAAAATAGAACTCCAAAAAGTATTTTTCTCCTAGTGCAAAAGCTCCTACTCATCTTCTAAAAAATTCACCAACAAAAGTCCTCAAAACAGAGGAGGCCCAAAATTCTGATTTCCCTTATATAGGGCCAGGGTACAATCAAGGTTTTTCGAGGAGAATTTTGCAAATAAGTCCACATAGAACACTTCTTTACAAAATCCAATCAATTAAGTTAGGATCTTAATCAATTAGGTTCAAATTAATTCCCCTAATCCCCTAAATCCTCATGGTTAGCCCCCCCCCCTCCCCTAAAATTTAAATTCAAATTTTTTAGGCTCATATCTTGACCCAAATTGCTTATTTTTCGTAAAAGTCTCATTCTTTCAAAATAATTTAAAATGTAGTTTTTCTTATTCAAAAATTTTCAAAAATTAAAACGTATCAATTAAATAAGAGAAACAATTTATTGGCACAAAATTTTAAGTTTTTTCTTTCATAATATTTCTATGAGTTTTGCACGTGCTAAACAATAATTTCACAAAGCAATCAAAATAATCAAATAAATTAAATTAAAATTATTTAACCATTCAAAGTAATACATTTAAATTTCTGGGGTGTTACAATTATAAAGAAAATATAAAGTTCAAACCCTGACAAGGCCTGAATTTTTAATTTAAAAAAATTATATTTATTAAGATGTGCATCGCACGCGTAAATTACTAGTTTGGTATATTGTCTAGATCTAGTTATGAAACCAAAATGTTAGTAATTTTTCAGTTATCTGTTTTAGAATATCTCTACTATATTAATGGGAGATTTTGGGGTTCAATCAAATAAATAATTTATTATTATTTTTTTATCACTAAACAAACCCGTGTGTCGAACGCACACCTTCATCTCTATTTATTAACATGTACATCGCACGTGCAAATCAAAGTTTTCAAAAGTTTTTAATTAAACTTTTTGGAATTACGTATATCACCCGTTTAACTCCTTTTCAAACAAAACACAACTTTCTCATCAAACAAACCCATACACCACACGTACAACTCCAACTCTATTTATTAACACGTGCAGCGCACGTGCAAATCAAAGTTTTTTTTATTCAACATCCTTTAAAACTTGAGAGTTGAGAGTATCGCCCATTCAATTCCAACTTTTTTTTAAAATTAAGAAATTCATTGCGTGTACTAATCACTAATGACTTACGTATATCGCACGTTTAACTCCGAGTCTTTATTAAAACGTGTATCGCACGTGAAACTTACTAGTAATTTATTAATTATATGGCAGGTGGACTGCATGTTTTTCACAACAACAACAAAAATGATTATTTCAATAAATATTTGTGAAAATAAATAATTTTACTAGCATATTGTGAAACGATAACCACTGAAAAAAGTTATTTTTTGTTAAAAAAGAAAAAGTTTCACAATATCTCTACAGTTATAAGCACAACTTCTTATCGATTCAGAAATAATATCAAGGAGACAATTGTAATATTACCTACATGTTTATAGTAAGTTTTACATGCATATTTTTTGGGTGTTTTCCATCTTCTATATAATAAATTACAAAGAAAGCTATCAAGTGGCTCTCCTTCAATCTCCCTTAAAACTAATGGCCTAGATTGATTTTCACAAAACATATTTTTCCGCCCAAAATTTTAAACCCCACAATTTCAAAAATCACACACACTCTCTCTTTCCCGAAATACCCCCCTTCTCTCTCTCTTTCTCACTGTCTCTGTCTCTTCCCGCTCACTCCGTCTCTCTCTCACACTGTCTCCCTTTCTCTTCCGCTCTCTCTCTCCTCGCTCTCTCTCACTGTCTCCCTCACTCTCCTCTCCCTCCGGTGCCTCTTGAGCACCGCCCTCCCGCCGACGACCCCTCCTGTCACTACACAGTGGCCCCCCACCTCCAATAGCGCCCCCCTGTTTCTGTCCAATGCCAGCCAAAACCCCCCTGCTCCTCCCTTCTGCTCTCACAGACCAAAGTCCCGACCTCCTCCCTGTTTTGATCGCCGACCATCGCCAGCCAAACCCCCCCTGCTCCTCCCTTCCGGTCTCATCGACTGATCGACAGACAGACCAAAAGCCCCGACCTCCTCCCTGTTTCGATCGTCGAACACCAGTGCCAACCTCGACGCTGCTCAACTGCGACCCCATCCAACCACCGAACCCTTCACAGTCACCAATTTCAACGTCCCGACCACATCTTGAGTTGATCCCGACCATTAATTTCACCGTCTCTACATCCCAGGTATACTTCACTGCACACCGATCAAAAATTGTTGGGTTTGTGTTACATTTAGTTGATCCCGACCACTGACTGCATTCGTTTTGTTGGGTTTGTATTAGATTTGGGTTTTCATGTGTTATTTTTTTTATGCGTAACCTAATTCTCATCTAAAGATTGGATGGTAACCTAATTCTCATCTAAACAAAACTGACTGCATTGTAGATTGGATGTTTAGGTGAATTGTAGTTAGTATTTTGGTTAGAACTGTTAGAATTTTTAATTTGCAAACCTTGGGTTTTGATTGAGTTAGTGTTAGAGGATAGTTTCTAGCTTGAGTATTATATGTACAATTATATGTAGGATAGTTTCTGGCATGAGTATTGTTTTTGAGAGAGGTGTAATTAGGGGAAGACATGGTTTTTCTTATATTCACTCTAACTAAAAAAGTTAACTACAGTATCCGGATTTTAACTACTTGAATGTAATAGCCTGATTTAGCCATAGCTTAGTATTGCAATTGCGAAACAATATCTAATTCTTTATTTTATTTTATTTTATTGCAATTGCAATTGCGAAGTAGTGTTTCTTAAACTGTCCTTATATTACTTGCAGCTGGGCCCAAGGGACTTCCCACTCCAATATTTTATTAAGAGGAATCGAACTACTCAGACATACAGCCTTTACCTTGGTCTTACGTTAGGTATGCTTGCTTCCTGTCTATGATCGATAAACATCAATGTGTGGAGATAGATGAAGTCGAATGCGGAACTGTAGTACTGTAGTAGGGAACTTGGTAGTGTTCAGGATGATGGTGCTCAATTATTTTGTGTGCACTATTAACTTTATTTTGTTCTTGCCCTATTGGGTAATGAATTTGCCAATTATATAATGAGACCGTTGTGACTTAATTGCTAATAATTCTTCTTCATTTTTAAAACAAATTTTTGATAGCTTTGCAATTTTTAAATGCTTGACTATTTTTTTCTTATGGACAATTCATTTAATTTAATGACCATATACTTTTGTAGGCGTTTATAGCACGTGCATTATACTTTTGTCTGCTTGAGCATCATTGCTAAAAAATGATTTAGTGAATCAGCACTCGAAATAGACGAAGGTATTTTCGGTAAGCATCTCCTTTCTTTGTCCTATAATTCTGGTGAATATTTAAATTTGAAGTGATTATTATTTTAATACTTAAGCAGTAGCTATTGTTTATATTTATATGTATAACTTACCAGATTCTTACCTAAAGTGGTATGTATGATAGTTATGCTATTGCTTTATGTTGATCTAGAAATGTCATTTAGTTTTTGTTAGAATAATCTTTCTCCTGATACTATATGTGATTGAATTGGACTAAATTTTGATGGTATCATGTACATGCATTAATTGGCACATGTGGATATACCTTTTAAGGAAGTCTATTAGCAGTATATAACTTAGTAGTGAGTTTTAACTTTTACAAGCCAAAATATAATAGGTTTTGTCTATGTCGTTTTTGTCAACACATACGCTGAGGGACAGTAGACATGCCTACATTATTTGCTACATTGTTTACATGATTTTTCATATGTTGCATCTTATTTTAGGATTGATACTGTTTTGCAGCTTCGTCAACCCAACTTTCACCTCATCGCATATTTTAGGATTGTAAGTGTTATTCTAAATTTATATTGTTTTCCATCTATTTTTGCATCTAATTTTAGGATTGTATCTGTTTAGGGAGATTTTAGGATTGTCGAAATTTATACTGTTTTCCATCTAATTTTGCATCTAATTTTAGGATTGTATCTATTTAGGGTTGCAGATTTTAGCTAATTGAGACTGTTTAGGGTTATATCTGTTTAGTATTGTATCTGTTTAGGGTTATATTCAATCAGATCGTTTTTCTTTGTCTTTGTTCTTTTTTAGTTAATTGAGACATTGAATTTCTATTACAGATAGTGGTCTACCTTTTAGATGAGATTAAAGTACCATCGCATCAATGTTGGTTCTATTAGCTTTATTTGACCGCAATTTTTTCATGACAAGTAATATGACGTCTATGGTTCATAGCACTAGAATTTGCAGGTGATACACTTTACTTTTTGTTTCGTTTTGTCAAGCCTTCACAGTCGATGGCTGTATTGTTGTCCCTAACATCTAATTTGATGGGGAAAAAGCTTTAGTGACGATGAAAATATTAATAGAAAGTTCAATTTTAAATTTTAGATTGAGCACTTCGATACATTGCCTACGATAAATATACTTAAGGTTAAGGCATGTTTACTCACAATTATAGTGAGACTGAAGGTGCCGCCAATAGTTTTGAACGTCGCTTGATAAGATTTTTTTGTTCGATGCTGCGAATTTTTTTGTTCTAAACATCGCTTGATAAGTACCTTTAGATTTAAAATAACTAAATAATCTTTTTTTTAATGTTTGGTGCTGCCAATAGTTTTGAGTTATTGTTTTGCATACTGATTGCTGCCCATATTTATTAGGATTGTCGTATTGTGCAATGTTGATTTAGTTTTTAATTTAGCACATAAGTCATTAGCTGTATAAACCACATTACGTCTATTTGGCTGTATAAACCACCATCGGTCTTTTTCTTTTTTTATTTTATTTTTTATTTTATTTATTTTATCTATTCAAAGATGAGTTTTAGCTAAAATAATGTAAACATAATAAACACGTTTTAGAAAACACACATAATAAACACACATAACAAACACGTTTTAGCTATTCAAAGATGAGTTTCGCCTTCTCATTCATGCCTAGAAGACAGAGACCACCATCAATTGTGTGATACGAAAACTGATTGCATTTGTTGTGCCCAGTCAAGGATAACTCCAAACCATATACTATACCATCCCGAGGCATTGAGTTCGTTGTCAATAAGATATACACACTTAGTAAGTAGATACCGACCAATAATGTAAACATTTTGGTACAGTTCATAATAATGTAAACATTTTGATACACCATTCTCTTTGAACACTGCATTTATAGCTATCGCCACCATTACCACCCTGAAACTCTTCTCTCTTCTTCTCATCTTGGCATGCACTATCGCCACCCTATCACCAATGCATTTCTTCTCAAACCTCCAATCACTACGTTTTATCTTCAACAAGGTCATTGCCATCACCACCACTACCAGCAACAAGCCATTCCTTCGCCAACACCCACTGCAAGCATGGTAACCCTGATCAAATTCCCATCCATAATCTTAACCAGGAATAAAGTTTAGGGAAGCTCAATGTTAACTCTGCAAAGAACTACAAAGAAAGACATAACTCCAACATTGAAATTTTGATGACAATAGGTTCGTTACCAATCATTGAAATTTTGATGAAAGACATAACTCCAACATAATCCATAGGTTCGTACACATCTTTTTTATGGGCATATTGGCTTTAGGAATTATGAATCAAATATCCGCAAATGAAGGTTATTAACACTTTTGTAGCTGAAAATATATTCAGTAGTCCCTACCAAACCAGCCAACCTAATTTTGCTTAAGACTCTCATAAACAATCAAATTTGGAAGAAACAAGATTTACAATCAAAACAAGAATTTCAGAGGATGCATTCATTAAACTTTCGAAAACCTGGGATTCATCTGAAGTAGTCTCAATGAATTTCATGCAGAGTACCACACATTTGGCTCCAATGTCACATGTTCAATTTGAAATTTAGTAATAAAAAAACCGCACTTCCGATTATAATGATAACATATTATCATTATCAATAAACACTGAAATTTAAACTCCAACCCAGACAACTATATCTATTAAGAAAAAATCAAACCTAACACAAACTGCAAAAGTATAGAGATCATAAAATTAAGAACACAATGCCATAATTCATGAAACAGCAGCAACAGTTAAACAATGGCATTGGCAGTACTAGTAATCCTTGGCCACAGGTTAGCACATTCTTTTCCAATGGGCCCAGTAATAGCAATTCCTACAACCATAGCCAATAGAACTCATTAAATTTATTGATCTAAGACTAATCAAGGAAAAAGTAAGTAACCAATTAATAATCAATCCGAGGTCAATTTCAACAGAATAAGCTAAGAATATAAGATATGCATTTGGAAACATTTACAAATTATTTAGTTAATCCTTTAGGAGGGGAAAAAATAGATCATATGATGCAAGCTACAGTCTGTATATATCCACTTCCAACAAATAAAACGAAATAGCTCTAAAGATCTTAAATTCGTAATTATGTATCTTAATAAAAAAGGTTAGGTGAGTAACAAATGCACTTAAAACATAATAAATGTATCGCCTTACCATTTAATCTCCCTTTTGATTCACAATCACCCAACATAATAAATGTATCGCCTTACCATTTAATCTCCCTTTTGATTCACAATCACCCAAACAATTTATAAGACAAGTTAGATGCTATGTAGTACAATTGCCCATCACAGGGTATCTCTTAAAAATTGGTTAACCAATTAGGTAATTTTTGATCATAGACTATATTATTAATATATTATTTTATTCATTATTAAATCCGATGTGGGACTATAACAATTCCCATATCTCTATTTCTCTTTCAAATTCGTGTATACACATCCGGGTGGGGCCCATCACTACCCTCCACATCATCATGGCATATTGACCTAAGTCAACAGCCAAATACAACACAGCCAACCTGCTGTGTTACAATCTTGCCCCCCCCCCCCCCCCCCCCCCCCCCACACACACACACACACACACACACACACACACAACACAATTCTGCTTTTTTTTTTACTTCATGCATTATAATTCCATCAGCCAACTTTTTACTCCGTTTTAAAGTATACTTTTTTGAAAGTATATTATATATATATTATATATATTTACTTTGAAATTACCGGGATGTTACACATGAAATTACCGGGATGTTACACATGTTAAAGAATTAGAGATGCATCCAAAACAATGGGCTCCAACAAATTTTCAAATCTTTAAACTTTTAAATTGCAACAATTAGTAGTGTTTTTTTATAATAAAACATGGTTAGCAAGTTGACAAAGCGGTATATTTCATGCAACAACAAAATATTAAACATAACAAATATTAAACATGAAACCAACTAACAAGCATTAAAATAACTTAGAAATGCAATTGCGGCTACAATAGATATAGGCTTCAAATGCATGTATCCATTACTCTATAGTTTCCAACTACACCCTATGTTTGTCGTTAATTGCCACTAATTTAATGCTTCTTCTTTCCCCCCAGATTGTCATCTACACTCAGAACCGTTATATACATATTGACAGTTTAACTTTTGGTAGGGTGATGAAGAACATGTTGGGTTCAAACAATTGAGTTAAAAGACATTGTTCTGTTTTAAAGATAATGGTTTCAAAATTCTTACTATTGTTTTAAAACTCTCATTGTTTTAATTGATTATTGTAAACTCTTACTATTTTTTTTAGGCTCACTGATTGGTCCCATTTTTGAAGACTTGAAGCATTGTATTTTTCTACAACCCTGTTTTTTTTTTGGTCATTCGGTTGGTTGGTGTATATTATGGTGGAGGGTGTAATAGTTGTAATAGCTGATATATTTAGCATTGTCGGAGATGATGTAAGTATCTGTATATAATGATGATATAATATAGTTATGTTAATACCCGTACCCGCAAAGTTATGGAGTATTGGGTTCTGTGTTTAGTTTTTGAAAGGTTTTTCAAAGGTTTTTCTAAAAATTCATTACGTTTTCAAACGAAATTTTGGTTTTTATTTTGTATCTTGCATTATATTATGATTTTTTCCCTACAGAGCATTATATATATGATGCCTGTGTGATGTTGCTTGGCTTGTCCTATGGAGGATTGATATTTATTGCTTGCAATGTTATATTTTTAATTGTTAGCAGAATTCCGTAAGGAAGTGCTGTAAAAGGGCTAATATTTTAGGGGAGACTCTGTCGAAATTTTTACTAAATTTCCTAAAATCTATTATGTTTTCGAACAATATCTTTGTATTTATTTTGTTCTTTAGTCATATGAAGATTCCCCCCTCCCAGAGCCCTATACATATGATGTCTGTGTGATGTTGCTTGTATTGGCCTAAGGAGGATTCATATTGACTGCCTGTGATGTTAATTTTTTAATTGTGAGCAGAATTCCGTAAGAAATTGCTCTAAAAGGGATAATATTTGATGGGAGATTCTATCAAAATTTTTACTACAAATCCTAAAAATATATTATGTTTTCAAACAAAATCTTTGTTTTTATTTTGTATCTTGGTTAATATGAAAATTTTAGAGGATACTATTTTAGAGGAGACTATTTTATATCTTGGCTAATATCAAACGAAATCTATTACGTCAAAGTTAGTATTAACTTCCTGTAAAATTTTAGAGGAGACTGTCAAATTTTTTACTAAACAACTTAATTAATTAATCATTCTTCGGGATGACGTGCTGTAGGAAACAATTTAAATGTGATTGTATTAGAAAACAATTAGGAAACAATAAAATTTCAAAGGAGGGCTGTATAGAGAAGATCATTGTATTAGAAAGGTGGTTGTATTTGTTTACACTCAGAATTTTTTTCTTCTGACATGGTGCATATTTTTAATGGATGTGCTCACATTTCTTGAAAAATAGCTAGGTTTTTGGAGAATTGGATAAGTCAATATTGAGAAATTTAAGGGCAATAAAGATGAAATAACTAAAAAACTGAAACAATTTAACGAATAATTGTTAAAGAGGTATAGTGAATGACTTTTGATCTTAGCATGTATAATGCATAAATTTATATGCAGTCACACAACCAAATAACTCCAAATAAATTTATATGCAGTTCTGAATACGTGCCGTAAGTACGTGCCCACGGGCATACCTAGTGCTCATTTAAAATTGAAATGATATTTCCATAAGAAGAATTTTTTTTAATTTGTATATGGTACATACCAATCATTAGTACATTCATGAAGGTAGAATTTAAAGTATTACCTATCTCTAATCTCAAAGCTCTGGTCTTAATTTTCTCTACTATTTTAATTGGAGAGTTGGGATTTGTAACAAATAAACTCTAACTTTGTAATTATATAAACACGTTTAATACACGTGCAAACTATATCCAACAAATATAAATGTGCACAACACGTGTAGCCCAAATCAAAACATTTAAATATAAACGATTTATTTTCTTATTCGATATATATTCATTTAATTTGATGTCTTTACTTTTTTTAGACGTGCATCACACGTACATTATACTAGTAACTGTTTTAATGGGAGAGTTTATCATCAAATAAACCTTATTTTTTCACCCAAAAAAAAATCCGTGTATCGCACGTGCAACTCAAACTCTTTCATTATATAGTCTTCATTTTTATTTATTAATGCATGCATCGCACGTGCTAAATAATAGTCTCTAATATTTTAATGGGAGAGTTTGTCACCAAACAAACTCCATTTGTAACCAAATAAACACTTGTATTGTAACCCAACAAACACGTGCAATGCATATGCATAACTAATATAAAGGAGGTCTTAGGTTTCATGCCAGACATCAGATTTTTAAAAAAAAATATATATATTTATAAAGACGTGCACCGCATGCTAATAATGAGAGAGTTGGGATTTGTGTAACCAAACAAACACGTGCATTGTTACCAAACAAACCCGTACAACGCACGCTCATACTAAATCCAACCAAATACATGCGCATTAGAAACAGTGGATCTATACAAGCTTCAAAACTTCGGAATTAGGTCATGGATGAATTAGGTACTATCACTAAGTTTCACTAAAGTTCATGATTGATTATTTTTATGAAAGCATTAATGATTTTCTTGCATGTTATATATTTGATGAAATGCATGTGGGAATGTTAAAGTTATTTTTGCATCCAAGTCGAGATGGAAGATAAGAATGTGAAGAAAAAATGTTGTCTTTTTTAAATTCAAATAATTTGGACATGCAATTTTATATTCTAGACTCTATTCATAAGATTTTTTTTAATGTTACAATCAACAACCAAAAAGAAAAAGTTTGTTCGGACATAGTGCAGTTGAAATTTATTATACTATATTTAACACCATACCTCAATTAAATTGCACTGCTACATAGTCCCATATTGGTAGGGAAGTGAGTTATGAGTTATTATATATTTTATTGTCAATGATCCAATAGCAACTACTAAGCTATAACACTTTTGGTGAGGTTGTGATCTATGGTGGGACCGTGGCCATGTTCTTTAAAGGGCTCGAGGTGTTACAAATGGTATCAGAGCCAATTATCAACACCGATAGTGGGGTCACAGGGGATGTACACACTGGTGGGGCTAGGGGGCAATACGCTGGTGGGACAAGAGTCATGGCCATCCATGTGGACATATCGACCGAAAAAGAGGCCATGGCTAAATGAAAGATCCGAGCTTAGCGAGAACGCTAAGTCCAAATGAAAGGTGATTATAGTACTCCAAAATTTACATAGCCTCATATTGGTTCGGAAGTGAGTTATGAGTTATTATATATTAGATTGTCAATGATCCAAGAGCACCTACTAAGTTATAATACTTTTTTTGTGAGGCAGTGCTCTGTGGTGGGGCCATGGTTAGGTTCTTTACAAAGCTCGAGTCATTACAACTGCTCACTTTGATGGCATTATCCAAAACAGTGGTATTACAAATAATGCAGTCTAAATTTTAATTGCAAAGTAGTTGTGATTAAATTTGTTAATGCTCATAAGGTGGCCGATGATATGCCCAGGAAGAATTCCATGATGATGTAGGATATGTTGTTGATTTATAGTAGTAGAGATGATATTACTCTTGATATCATTTTGAAAGTTTTAATCATTTTTGTCTTATTTGTTTGAATCGGTTGGATTAGGGGCAACAACATTGTAGATTGTTACGGTTTTGACTGGAAAGATTGGTTTTTATGTGATTGGTGTGGATCTAGATTGATGTGTTGACGGTTGCGATATTTAGAGTTTCGATTTAGAGTTTTACCGGTTGATGACATTTTCTGTGAGTTTTCTCTTATTGCTTGACATTTACGGTTTTGATTTGTGGATGAGTAGTTTGATTAGGGTTTCGATAAAGATAAAAGTAGGCAAGCGTTGATAGGTGTATATGGAGTGGTTGCCATATTCATCTATTGTACTTAGCATTGTTATATTTTTTAATGTTTTGATGAATTAGTAGTACGTAATCATGTTGGGACCGAGGAAACATCATATTGTATTAAAAAAATATATCATATATACAAAAGAAAGCTCAATAACTAATAAAGATCATGAACTAATCTCATTGAAACAAACTAACAAGCAAAATATGCATAGTTCTAAAGAGTTTAACCTAAACAATGTTTAAAATATGTACACATTTCTTCGATACTGATTAAAAAGTTCAAATTGTTTTGTTTAATTTGCAGATATCAGTATGTTGTAGGAGCTTTAATTGGCTTCATACCCCCACCCCCCAAACCAACCAACTACAATGATTATCCTAGGAGGATAGTAATTGTTGTTACGAGGTAAGAACATGTATGTATTATATTTGAGTTACTGCTTTATAAGGATGTAATCCTATTACTTCTAACATTTAATAGTTCAACATCATTCACGTATTTGAGTTACTACTTTATAAGAAAGTAATCCTATTAACATTTAATAGTTCAACATCATTCACAAATTTAACAACATAATAAATTTTTTGCCGTATAATACTTTCTGTTTTGATATTACATATTATGAAATACTCTTATACATTTTGTAGACGTGCATCGTACGTGCATTATACTAGTACTAATAATCCCAAAATAATAATAAAAAGAGAAAAGGGATCCCCATATTTGTACGAGAAAAGTTTCTCATACAAAGTGAGGTGTCAAAACAAGAACTCTTAAATCATATGTTTAATCAAATGACTTATTTGTAAGTTGCAATAGAGAATCTTAACAACTAAGATGAACTAAAATGTTCTTTAACAAACCTATAATTTAAGGATTATTGTTTTGACATTCACTTTGTATGAGAAAATTTTCTCCTACAAATATAAAGCTCGCTTTTCTCGAAAAAATATATACTAGTAATCTGCACGTGCGATGCACGTCATAATTATTATTTTTTATAGTAAATAATAAGAGTAATCTGGCCTCGAACCTGAGTCATCCCTTTACTCATCACATACTCTTTACAAATCTCTAATATTATCATGGAAGAGTTCATTTGTAGACATTTAACCATCTAATCTCAACCATTCATTTTTAAGTGGGAGTTATATTAACCATTCATTTACTCAACTGTTGTTAGTTACCATAATACCCTGAAAGTTCAAATTTATTTACGACATGATTATTTACAAAAGTGTCACTCATAGAAAATAAAAGTTTTGTGCCACTATGGGTAGTTTGTAAAAAGTATATAATGAGTAAAGGGAGGTCACATGTTCGAAGCCAGATTCTGTCTTATTCTTTATTTTGTATATATATATATATATATATATATATATATATATATATATATATATATATTTTAATTAGAACGTGCATCGCATGTGCAGATTACTAGTTATCTCTAGTGGCACAAACTTTTATTTTATACGAGTGACACTTTTGTAAATAATTATGTTGTAAATAAATTTGAACCTTGAAGATATTATGGTAACTAACAACAATTGAGTAACTAAATAGTTAATATAACTCCCACTTAGAAATGAATGGTTGAGATTAGATGGTTGAATGAATATCTACAAATTACAAGTTGTTTACAAATGACAACCCCAGTTCTTCTATTATAATATTAGAGATGATATTAGAGATTAGAGATTATTGAGTGGGTTAGCTCGAAAATATTTCCGTATTCAACTCAGCCCCAGCCCATTATTTCAGGGTCGCGTTGGATCAACGCAACCAAGACATTTATCCAAAAATAGGCCACTTTTTCAAACTAATTTTCAAAATATACCACTTTCGAAACTAATTTCCAAAATAGATCCTCGCAGTTCCCAATTGCGTCATATTTTTTTTTTGTTGACGCAGTTGACAACTACGGTCTAAGTATATGCCACAATAATCTAACTCCAACACTTGTATCAAAATAGTGTTAAGGAGAAAACTATGTTAGACCGTATTTGGCAACTGCGTTCTTGATTGCACTAAGTTCGCAGTTCCTAACTGTATTTCTAATTGGACCATATGAAAGATTGAATTAGGAATGCAGTTGAGAACTGCGAGCTTAGTGCAATTAAGAACGCAATTGGCAACTGCGTTCTTGATTGCACTAAGCTCGCAGTTTTCAACTGCATTCCTAATTGGACCCTATGAAATATTGAATTAGGAATACAGTTGGGAATTGCGAGCTTAGTGCAATTAAGAACGCAGTTGGCAACTGCGGTCTAAGGTGAACATAGTTTTCTCCTTAACACTATTTTGACACAAGTGTTGGAGTTAGATTATTGTGGCATATACTTAGACCGCAGTTGCCAAATGCGTCAACAAAAAAGAATATGACGCAATTGGGAACTGCGAGTGATCTATTTTGGGATTTAGTTTCGAAAGTGGTCTATTCTGGGAATTAGTTTCAAAAAGTGGCCTATTTTGGGGAA
Source organism: Hemerocallis citrina (assembly GCA_017893485.1). Classification (NCBI taxonomy): domain Eukaryota; kingdom Viridiplantae; phylum Streptophyta; class Magnoliopsida; order Asparagales; family Asphodelaceae; genus Hemerocallis; species Hemerocallis citrina. Next base: position 26,349,701 of record CM030362.1, on the reverse strand, counting down.
AAATCCGCAGCCAATTGGCTACAAATAAGAATCAAATCTCCACCCTCTGTTCATTCATCGCGCCAAACAAAATTCCTCAAATTCGAGAAGAGAGAGAGTTCCAATCCTAATTAACGCCTTCGTCTTCCCCTCCCTCTTCGAATATCGAGAGCGAGATCAAGTTCGGTTAATGGCGGAACCAAACCCTAATTAAACCCTTTTTTAGCCCTAATTCATGCTATTTCCTTAACAAAGCCCTAATCGACGCTTTCGTCTTTTCACCTGAAAACCTTAATCGCGTGTCACGTGCACATTTCGCCGTCCAATCGCCGGAAAGATTTCCCTGGCTTTCGATGCTGTAAGCTTTCCGTGAATTTCCCGAGTTTCTTTTGTTAAGGGGTTTATATTTTCTTTATGTGATTTGTTCTAGGGTTTCATTAGTATTGGGTGATTATTTCTTTAAGTTGCTTTTAGTTACCTTTAAAAGAGGAAAGCAACTAGCAAATTAAGGTTTTATACATGAATAGGAAAATATATGGCCATATTGGTGATCGGTCCTCTGTAATATTGAAATTAGAAGATGAACCAAGGGTTTAAAATGAGAGATACAAAGATGCCTTAAAAAATAGAATGGCTGTCTATCTTATCAGTTATCACATGGATCAATTGTGGTTATAATAGTAAAAAATTTACTGCAGGTGATTGTTTCGAAGGTCTATTAGGTATATGCCTGAAAGTTCAATTGACAGAGAGTTTTCGTGTTGATGGGGTTTGCTTCACGTTGTCAGAGGAGGTTAAGAGGAGTGGTATGGTTTCCGTTTTGTTGGTGGAATGAACTACTTGATCCCTTTTTTGTGATGTGCTTGTTTATGATTTGCAGTTTATGAACAACTCTTGGTTTTGTGCAGGTTGTGGTCCTTGTGGATTTCAGTTTGTGATGTCTGATTTTGTAGCCGTAAAGAGGGAATATGTGGTAGTTCAGACAAATGCTGGTGATCAACTGGACGGAATGGCTAGTGATCAATCTGATGATAAACAGAAAGTGATAAGCTTGCGGAATTTGTTAAGTAGAGTTATAATTTTGCTGTCTTTAGATTACCTTTTTACCGCTATATACCATTTGTTTCCCAAGAAAGGAAACTTATAATGATATACGCATTACTTATAAGGAAACAAATTACCATCCACAATGAAAGGAAGCTAGTGATTATATTAGAATGAAACAAATATACCTTTGCTATGATAACTAGAGAATGAATGACCCCCAAAGGGGCACCGGATAATTGAATAACTAAATGCACTATACTAGTTTTTTACCATCCCGTCTAATTAGAACAATGGTTATGCAACTTTTGAGAATTTATATCTCAATTTTTTGTTGTTGACACAAGCATGAAAACACACATACATGCATGTATTTGTTCACTGTATGTCTTCTATTATGTGTTAGTTCGGAGCATATTTGTGAAACAATAGATGTTCTTATAGCTGATTGACTTTGACAAGAAGGAAATGTAATCAGGCTGAGCATATTCCTCGTGTGACTAGGAAAATTGACCGTAATTCAAAACCACTGCCACAAACTTTCCAATTTTGAGAGACCCCTTCCTTCTCACAGTTTCTGCCAACACTCCTTTCTCTTTTCCTTGGCACGAGTCCACCATCCATTGGAACAAAAAACAGAAACAATTTAGTGCACCCTTGCCTTATGAGCCTATGTCTACATCTGCTCTTTGCTCTTCATTCTCAGCTCCTCTCTAATACTATTTATTAATTTATGCCATAATAAGATTTTTGCTTGTATTGCTTTTGAAGTTTTATTGATCATCCCGTATAAGGTGTAAAAATTGGCAGAGGCTTAAAAACTTGAAAATTTGGTGTAGGGGTTAATCCTAGTTATATTTAGTTCTATAAAAATCATTTAGAGAGGATTGTGTGCATTAACTCTATTTACATATTGTCTAAGAAAAAAGTTAAAAGTTTCGAATCATCAACATGGCAGTTTTATCTGTTCTTGTATCACTCTGATGGTCTTCGCTGGCAAAAGAAACATGTTCTATGTACTATTCCTATCATTTTTCGGGCTTTGTAGGTCTACACTTCCTCTTTAGAGTTTAGACTTCATAGGTAAGAGGAGAGGTACCATTTTCATTTAGTTGGTAGAACAGGAGCTAGAATCAACTATTGGAATCCCTTTCTGTGATGCCTTTGTTATGTTTTCCAGCTTATGGATAATGCTTGATTTTGTGCAGGTCGGGGTTTTTTTAGTTTGTGAAGTCTGATTTTGTAGCTGTGAAGAAGGAAAATGTGGTCTTTCGGGCGAATGTTGTGTTGATCAACTGGAAGGGAGGAATAGATAATGATAGTAAGCAGTAGCATCTTAATAGCCGTTAAGAGTTCCAATGGAGGTCCTACTGATGAGGAACAGAGAATGAGAAGTGCATTATGAAACCGAGGTTGAAACAGATAAGTCTGCTATTGGGGTTTCATGAAAACTTGATGATTCGGCCCGATCTGATCACAAACAAAGTGATAACCTCAAAAAGTTTATTAAGTAGAGGTATGCTTTTTGCTGCCTTCAGATTTCCATTTTTGCCTCTATATTACTGTGGTCTAATATTTTACAGGAATTAAGAAACTTATTAACTATTGCAGCTAGTTAACCACATTAGAATGTGAGATAGCTATTGGAGATGGTATATCATTTAGTAGTTATATAGACTATGCACTTCGCTAGGTGGAAATAATCAAAGAGTTTTAATTAGGAGTAATAGAGCTTTTTTCTTTTCTTTTCTACTAAAGCTCAGGAGTAATTTAGAATCTAGGCTGCTACCAGATCTATATATCTAGTTATCTACCTGTGTGTACATACATAAAAATATGTGTACCTTCTGCTCAAATTACACCATTTTAAAATCTGAATATAGCCTGCTTATATTGATATAAAGTTTACACGCTAGTGGTGATCGGTGTTATTAAAATAAAGCAAGTCTGAAGGTTTGAATTTATGATGCAGGGACATTTTAACCTACAGAGGGCCTATGTAGATCCTGACCGATCCTGACCGATCCTGACCGATCCTGAATGTGAACTTTTTGCATCAAGAATCATGCATAATAATGCACAGTTTTTGCTAGGTTGATGTTCTCTTTTGGATTAGGATGGTAAAAATAAAATTTGTTAAACTGAAAACTTGTGATGTTATCTAACAAAGTGATTCTAAAGTTTTGAGTTTATGATGCAGGGCCATTTTGACCCACAGGAGCAAAGGAGAACCACGAACATAAGATTTTTTTCAGCAGGAGTCAGGTGCAATTCATGCAGGTTATGTATGGTTGATGTTCTCCTTTGGTTTACGACGGTAGAAACTTAAACTTGAGATACATCATTCAGTAACTATTTGTTATATTACTATAATGAAGAAATAAAGGTTTTAGTTTATGATGCACACATTTTACCAACAGGGACGTGGATACAGGCAATACTCCAATGGGTTGAGTTTGTGATGAAGGGACATTTAACCCACATGAGTAATGGAGATCTTGAGCTTAAGCTTTTGTCGAATCAGGTACAATAGTGTGTATGGTTGATGTTCTCTTTTGGATTAAGATGGTCACAAGTAACTCTGGCAAACTGCACATCATTTACGAAATTTATAGAAGTTATGAAAAGATTATCATCAGGTTTCTTCTATGAGCATGTTTTACTAACCTAAGCATGTAGCTATTTTTGGACAGTACTTGTGATTTATTATACCAAAGCAATTCTAATGGTCGGTGTTTATGATACAGGGACATTTCAACCTTCAGGGGCAATAAGGATCCTGAAAGGAAGCTTTTCAGAAGGAATCAGGTACAATACTTGCAGGTTATGTATGGTTTGATGTTCCCTTTTGGATTAAAATGGTAGTTACTTTAAATTATAAAACTGAAAATACAAAAAAAAAAAAACACACACACACACATATAGGGAGCCCTTCCGTTGCGAACTGGGTTGTGCGAACTCAGCGTGCAAACTGTTTCGCGAGCCGTCCGATCAAATTTTCAATCAAAATATTGATCGAACGGCTGTGGTTGCTTCAGCTCTTCTCACTTATCCCCAAGGGTAATTGGGTTATTTTGACCACTTAAGTACCACAGCACCCCCCTCTCTTTCTCCTCTCAGTTACTCTCCCTTTCTTCGAAGGCCCCCCTTCCTCCAAATCCCCTTCGAAGAACCCGATGAACCCTAGCTCCTCCTTCTTCCAAATCGACGAGCTTCAAATCCCGACCATCCCTAGCTCCGTAGCTCCTCTTCTCTCTTAGTTCTCCCCATCTTCGACATCTCTTCGAAGCTTCCGAAACCCTAAAAACTTAGCTCCTCCAAATTCCTCCTCCCTCCTCCAAATCCCTCCTCCTCACTCTAAATCCCCTTCAAACCATGACTAAACTCTAGCTCCGACCTCCCCAATTTCCCCTTCAAAGTTCCCGAAAACCTAGCTCCACCTTCCTCCACTTTCTCTTTATTTCCCGAGCTCCTCCCGACGCCTCCAACCTTAGCTGCAAATCTCCCTCTAATCTGACAAAATTTATGAACATGTATAATTTTTTGCTTTTCAATCCTTGGTTCTTTTAATATTGTTTCTGATAATTCTTGAAGAGCAATGGAGTGAATGGACTATGTTTATAAACACGTATTGTTACTATAGATCTTAAACTGTGAAGCTATGATATCATTTTCTAAGTCATTAAGGTTTAAGACTTGAGTTACCTGTATGACTATTTTTAGTATTGATATTTTGTCTCCCGTATCAACAATTAAAAACATTGAGTATTGTGTGGGCTTGAAAGTACAGTCGGATTTTCTGAGCGGCCAAAACCAATGCATAGGCGACATTTTCCTTCCTGGTGTATCGGAGTTCAGCGTTGTGTAGAATTTTGCTGACATAATAGATGAGCTTCTGGACCCGTCTTCCTTCCTGACTAATACGGCGCTGAGCGCGTGTTACGAAGCAGCCAAATAGAGATAGAGGGACTCACCCGGCTCAGGTTTGCTAAGGATTGGAGGGTTGGCCAGTAGGACTTCAGCTGATCAAAAGCCTGCCATTGAGAATCTTCCCACTCGAAGCTTTTTGCCGCCCGAAGGGGTTTGATGAACTGGAGTGACTTTTCTCCGGACTTGGAGAGGAAACTGCCCGAAAGCCACCAATCGACCTGCAACCGTTGGACTTCTTTGACATTTCTTGGAGGGGTCATGTCTAGTATGACCTGAATCTTTTTGGGGTTCACCTCAATGCCTCGCTGGCTGACCAAGAATTCGAGGAATTTTTCCGAGGTGACGCCGAAGGCACATTTAAGGGGTTGAGCCTCATATTGTGGGATCGTAGGATCCCGAAAGCCTCCTCGAGATAGCTGACGTGATCTTGTTCCCTGCAATTTTTGACGAGCATATCGTCGACATATACCTCCATTTTCTGGCCTATCTGCTTTTTAAAGACCCGATTGACGAGCCTTTGGTACGTGGCACCGGCATTGTTTAGCCTGAAGGGCATGACCCTGTAACAATAGTCATTGGATTGTCACAAAGGTGGTCTTGGGGATGTTTGGAGGGAACATTTTGATCTGATTGTATTCTTAGAAGGCATCCATGATACTCAGTAGCTTATGACCCGAGTCGCATCTATCAGGGTGTCGATGCTTAGGAGGGAGAACAGATCTTTAGGACAGGTCTTGTTGGTGTCTGTGAAGTTTATACAGATCCTTCATTGGCCACTTGGTTTCTTCACCATCACAGTGTTTGCCAACCACTGCTTGTAGTTGACTTCCTGTGTGAACCGCGTCGAGAGGAGCTTGTCCACTTCTTCCTTCACTGCCTGTTGCTTGTCGGTAGCGAACTTACGCTGGTTCTGCTGGACTGGCTTCGAGTCCTGGTGGACGCTTAGTTTGTGCATGATGAGGTCTTCTGAAATCCCTGGCATATCCGAGTGCGTCCATGCGAAGAGGTCGGCATTCTAACGGATATAGCCAATAATGGCCAGCTTCAGGTCTGGAGCGAGAGACTAGCTCACTCAGAACCGTTTAGATTCGTCCTCCCCGGAGAAGGGGACCTCCTCCAACTTGTCGACGGGGTTCAAGTGCAACTGGCTCCTGTCAGATGGAAGTTCCACCGCATCAAGGAGGAAGACTCCGCTCCCCACTGTGGCCATATAGCATGAACGGGCAAAATCCTGATTGCCTCGGACAATACCGACCTTGTGGTCGGTAGGAAATTTCAACTTCAGGTGATAGGCGGAGGGCACTACCTGGAGGGAGCAGAGACCGGAACTACCGAGGATGACATTATAGGCGGCCTTGACGTTGACTACCATGAAGTCCATTGCTTCTGTTCGGATAGTCGGGGTCGTTTCGGCTGTTACATCGAGCGTGATGATTCTCTCAGTTTGGACAGGGATGCCCGAGAACCCGTGGAGCGTGTACCTGACTTACTTTAGCCTCTCGCGAGAAAGTTTGAGCTTTTCGAATGCGTCTAGGAACACGATATTGATGGAGCTTCCATTGTCAACTAGGTTGTGGTGGATCTCGTGATTAACCATGCCGAGGCTGACTACTAGGGCATCGCAATGAGAAAGTCGGACGCTTTCCAGATATTCGATGGGGAATGAGACCGCCACTTCTTGTTTTCTGGGGGGTGGATAGTTGTGGATTGCGTTAACCTCCCGTATGAAGGCCTTGCGGGAGGTGCTCGACTCTCCCTCCATGGATCCGTCGTGGACACAGTGAAGAATGACTTCCCCCCCGGCTTCTTCGGGCTAGGGTTCCGCCTCCAGATGCTTGCTGGACGTTTGAGGAGGGGACGAAGCCCTGTGGTCCCTCAGGTTATTTCAGGTGAACTTCCTTAGGCACCCCCTATGGATGATGGCCTCAATCTTGTCTTTGAGGACCCGGCAATTATCAGTCTCATGCCCGTGGTGCTGATGGAACCGATAAAAGAATCTCCGGTTCCTCTTCTTGTTGTTGTTTGCTCGGGGAGGATGGCAGACCATCCCCTTGTCCTCAATCTCCATAAGGATGGCTGACATACTCTGAGTCAGCGGCGTGAACCTTTCAAAGCGGGGGACAGGAGGCGGTCATTTCTGACTGAATGCATCTTTCCGAGCCTTCTTCGGAGGCTCAAAGTCATCGACCTTTCTCTTCCCCTTGGATGGGGTTTCTCTCAGGCCTCCAGAGTGCAGAGCCTCTTCGGCTCGGATGTATTTTTTGACCCTGTTGAGGAGGTCAGGAAAATTGATGGGAGGCTTCTTCACCAAGGAGGTCTTCAGCTGGTCGTGGCGAACATTGTGTCAGAAGGCTGCAGACGCGACACCAGTGTCGAGAGAAGAGACTGACCTAGCCTTGGCGGTGAAACTTTGCACGAAATCCCAAAGGGTCTCTCCAGTTAGTGTATCATTTCATATGGTCATGTTCTATTCATACAAATAAAATAAAGATTGCTCCTGGGAGAGGTGGCTGAGTGGTTGATAGCTCCGGTCCTCCTTCTGCTTGAGGTCTAGGAGGGACGTGCTCGTCTTCTCGACCTTGTGGCTGGTCATGAAGTGAGTAAGGAAGCTCACATCGAGCCGGTGAAATGAGAAAACCGAGCTGCTCTGAGAACCATTTCCGTGTCGGGCCACGCATAGTGGCTGGGAAGGCACGACAGAGGAGATGATCCGAGGCGCTGTGAATCATCATAAGGGTTTTAAGCCCTTCCACGTGATCAGCAAGATTACTCTCTCCATTGTACGTCTCGAACAGAGGCGGCCTGAAATTCCTCGGAATCTCAGCATCGAGGATTCAGGCGGAGAACGGAGGTTGGGTAGGTTGATGTCCCCGATTGGGTTGTAACCTGGTCTTGCCAATCCGAGCGAGGAGATTCTCCATTTCTTGGAGGCACTGATGGACGGCCTTATCTCGTCTCGCCGGCTGTGTCGAGTCGTGAGACTCACCGCCTTGGGCTTCCTCATGGCGGGGGTTGTCGTTTTGACGCTCGGTCCTGGGGCCACTTCGGAGGGCCTGGAGAACCTCGTTTCCTGAAATTTCGGAACTTGGCTCTCGAGACCGGGACCATTTTACCTTGACTGTTCGTGGGTGGACGATCTCTTAAGGAGTGGTTGCGCCTCTGCTCCCGACCTTGGGAAGGGTGAATGCTATGGGTCAGAGCCAGGTTGGAGGGGTTGGCCCCGTCTCTTGATCTGCTGAGCTGGTTTCGGAGGCCCTCCACTGGCTGTAGATTGTTGATGACGTACCGAAGGTCAACGCCAACCGAGCGTGAAGTGCTTGGACCAGGTCCTGGCGGTCCCTCGGTTTGCTGTCTTTGGGACCCCTGTGTATTCACGTGACTGTGAGAAGGATGAGGGTCGGCATGATGTCCTGCCGTGGGCGCTCTCTTTGCTTTGGGTGCCATGAAGGGGGTCGGCTTCGGAGTGAGATCTAAGTCTGGAATCGAATTAGTCTGTCAGTTCCTGCATACAGTGCCAACTAATGCTGCTGATTTAGTGGTGGAAGCAACATATGTGAGTTTTTGTTATTTATAGTGGAAGAGACATGTCTGAGACAGATCTCAGCCGCAGATTTGGATCTGACATAGGAATTTTGTCTAGAGCAAGAGAGGTGGTGCTACTGGTAGCTGGCCATCCCCGAACACCTGCACAGCGCCTAGAAACACCAGGAGATATGCCAGTAGCAGGCCCTCCGACGATCTAGTCAGTCACGGGAAGAAAGGAAAGCTAGAGTTTAGGTGAGAAAAATTCATAACATGTAGAAAGGGAAGGGAGTCTGGTATTTATAGGCAGAGAGAGGGAGCCCTAACTCTAATGGGCCTGGTCGACTCGCTTCTGTAGACCTGAAGTAGCATAAGGCTCATAGGAGCAATCATGCCTGATTTGTAGGAGTGCGTAGATCTTGAGGGGATCAGATGGCTCGGGTTGAGCCAGATTTCTTACCCACATCAATACCCTACCGACAATAAACATGATCTTACAATAGAATAACTTAACCACATTAATTCCAAAACCATACTAATGCAGAAACTCTCATCACTGTGATCAATCAGTGCTCTGTTGGTGTCCACGCTCCTTGTTTCTGTGGTTCCATCCTGCTGACTACTTTGAGGTGATTACAATACACTGTTGCCCTACCTACATTGGTTAGGACATTCGTTTGTGATCGATCAACATTATCTTTCGGTGGAACTTCAATGCGTAGAACCTGTCTCGTTGTTCCATCCAACTTCCCCTCGTTCTTCTGCCTGAACAACCTAGCTCCCAATATAGTCTCCTGTCCTTCAATAACATCTTGTCTACATGTACAGCTCTAATCAAACTCAATACGTCAAAAGACAATCACAACCATTGATACAATAGAAAACCTAATTAAAATAATATCCAAATTGCTGATTTGAGCAAACTGGATGGCGATGCAGTTGATTGCGCATCAACCACAGCGGCAAATAACGGAATAGGTACAAGAAGACAAGTAAGACATTTAGAACATGGGAGAATTATGTAATACAAAATTAAATGTCGAGGCTGTTTCAATTATCTAAAGAAGGTTGTAATGATTATGGAAAGTAAATTAATATGAATGACGTGAAGTACGAACTATCTAAAGACTAAAGTGGTTGGTTAGGAGTAATATAGTGGTTACTATGCACTTCGACTAGGTGGAAAGAATCAAGAGTTATAATCAGGAGCAATATGGTTTCTTTATTACCGCTAAGTTTAGGAGTGATATAGCTGCTAACCTGCTACCGGATCTATAAATTTGCCTGTGTATATACATACATAATATACATACATAAGAAGATTCATACCTGCTCAAATAAAGATGATAGGAGACTTTTGATTTGAATCAAATTAAATTTCATAGCATATGTAGTTACATATACTGATATAAGAAGTTACTGCACTAGTGATATTACTTAAGTAAAGGTTTGAGTTTATGATGTAGGGACAATTTAACCCACATGAGCGATGGAGAGCCTGAACATAAGCATTTTTCTGCAGCAATAAGGTATTATAGTTGCTGACTACGTTCGGGTTTTTGTTTGTTTGTTTTTTCTTTGTATATGGCACTATTCTATTTCATGTCTGTTCATCCATTCAGCACCTTCTTTCATTGTTGTATTTGCCAAATAGATAGCTCCCAGTGGTCTTCCCTGTTTTGAACTTTCATGCATCATGATCAATGAAAAATGCTGCATCATGATCAGAAGTTTGTGATTTCTAGAGAGCTTGCATGAACCCTCCCCTCTAATGGGGGAATGAAAAGAACAAGGAAATACAACATCTCATTTTAGGTAAATAATAAATATATAAAGAGCAAGTTTGTGCGTCTACAATCTACATGCCATTCAGTAATGCAAGGTATTAGTGAATGATATTTAGTCAGACCCTTACTAAGAACTTCCAAAATTCCATTTAGCTGTACTGCCTATTCTCTCCTTTTCTTTCCTTTCTTATGTTTTTGTGCATCTATTGTCATGCCTGCAAAGATTTATCATTCAGTTTATTTAAGCTTTATCTCTAAGCCAGTGATTACCTGACTAACCTGACCAGCCTTGTTACTACTATAAAGAACATAGGCAACAACAAAAAAATAAAACATTAACTCTTTTTTCTTCCATTCATTCACTTTGCATTGAGAATTAATTGCTCGGAACACACCACAACCACAAGTGGCTTGTCTACCTTATCTTGCAAGCTAAAGTCTCATCGATGGCAAGACTTGCAATGATAATGGTTCTGCGCCAAAATTGAATGGCACTGTTAGCTATTCATATTTACCAGTATAATGTGTTAGTTGTTCCAGCCTCCCTTAAATTGATTAGAGGGCCTTTACAAGACCCCTGTTTTTTGCGGAAATTAGAAAGACCACGATAGATGGTGATTCTTTTAGATCTTCAGGATGTTGCATAAGGGTTATGTACTTTGGGAATGTTCAGACAATATCATGACTAATATGAATAACTCAAACCTCCTCTATGATCTTCCAAAGGTAAGTCAAGATTGCATCTATTTTTTATGAAGAAACAAGAGCAGGTTGTTGCTTCGTTTTCATGCTTGGAAGCATTTGTGAAAGAGTAGGCCCCAATGATATTCCTTTCTGTTTACAAACTAATCACACCTAATCTCTAGTTCGAAGCTCTTAATTTTTTTCTCAAGCCAACTGGATTAATAAAGAAACCAATGATTAGTTTGCCAAATAATGAGCAGTTTTAATATACCCCTAACAAATATGCTAATATCATATATGTTCATAAAAAATGTGTATTTTCATATATCCCCCTAATAATATGAGCTCGTTTATTATTTACCTCTAAAAGTTGCTTGAAACTACGTGTATTTGAAACTTATAAGATTAGTGACAAATTTGGCTAGAAAACATGATGAAGAAGATGCAATTATAAAGATGTACTGTAAATTTGTCGATTTATTAAAAAATCTGAAGAAAAATTGAGAAGAGTTGATGTGTTTCAATTGATTTTATAAACGATTTAGTTAAAATCTGAAGAAAAATTGAGAAGAGTTGATGTGTTTCAATTGATTTTATAAACGATTTGGTTAAAAAAAAGTAAGAAGAAGAAACTTAACTAGTAGAGGAAGGATATTTCAATCACTTTACATAAAATCTATAAAACGTAACTGTATATTTCATACATTTTTAAGTTTTTAAAATAGTTTTAACTTAAGGGGTAACGAAGAGGTTAGATACGCATTGTTAAGAGTAAATGTGAAAATACACATTTGTGAGGGATATATGTGATATTCAAATATTTGTTAGGAACATACATGTTAATAACCCAAGTGTATAATGTTAACAGTTTTTTTATATTAAAGAGCTATTGCCGTAGCCTATCTCGAAATTAGTTCTCTTTTTACCCCCTCCCAAATTCTTGCTATATGACTTACGACTAAGTGGATCTAATAATATCAACAGTTGCGTAAATATTTTTCTTGCATTATCTATACTAGTAATTTACACATGATGCATGTCTTTATAAATATATATATTTAAAAAAAAATTCGATATTGTCTGACATCGAATCTAATTTTTTTTTCATATTAGTTATGTATGTGTATTGGATGTGTTTGTTTGGTTACAAATGGAATTTGTTTGGTGACAAACTCTCCCATTAAAATAACTAGTAATTTGCATGTGCAATGCACGTCTTAATAAATATATATATTTAAAAGTATATCTATAATGGGAGAGTTGGAGTTGTACGTGCATACACGTAAGTTGGAGTTATACGTGCGATGCATGCTTTAATAAAGATTTGGAGTTGTACGTGCGATACGCCTAAGTTGAAGTTGTCCGTGTGATGCACGTTTTCATGAATATATACTTTTTTAAAGTCAATAAAGAATATATAATGAGAGAGTTGGAGTTGCACGTGCGATACATATATTTGTTTTATTACAAATAGAGTTTGTTTGGTGATAAACTCTTCTATTTTATTAAAATAGTAAAGATAAAATAAAATAGTAGAGATAGAGATTAATATGTAATATATAAAATGGATGAAGAGTTTATTTAATAATATGCATGTCTTAATATCTTTTTTCAAAGGACCGTTCGTGCGATGGAGTATTCTCGCTAGCTTTAATATTTGATGAAAGAAAAACATAAGTATTAGCTGATAATTTACTATTCTTGTTGAATTTAATTCTGAATATGGTTCCACTTGCTGTGTGGATTCAGTGGGTGAACGGTGAACCCATAACTAAAACCGAATGTTATGGGACCCAACCCAGACAGAGATGGTGAGTGGCCCTAGACCTTTTTGAGAGATGACAGAAGTGTCACTGTCAGATTCATTTATTTCATGAAATTAATTCTTGTCACTGTTCATAAGTGATGAAATGACCTGTATGTTCTACATTTTCTTTATCGTACTCCATTAAACTCTGGAGATAGGGAAAAGGTTAAAACGGAAAAGGTCGATTATTCATATCATACAGTACATACGGTGATGGGTAAAAGTAATGCATTATCATTATTGATGTCAGAGCATCCGCAACGGCATTTTTTATTTTTTTAGAAAATGATATGTATAGAAATAGAAAAGATCGAAACGTCTACAATGGTTGTTTGCTAATTTTTTTTTTTTTTAGAGAGACGAGAGAACTTGTCAAGTTTCTAGCGTTTTTTATAAAAAAAAAATTTGAAACCCCATGGAAAACATAAATTAAAAAATCCATGGAAAATGGCAAAATTGGCAAAACAAAATTTTAAAAAAAAAAAAATTTAAACCCATAGTACGTGACATGTTGTCCTGTCCGATCACTTTTGTGATCAAACGGGACATGTCCCGTTTGAGGGGTTTTAATTTTTTTTTTTAAAAAAAATTTGGGAAGGACGATACATGTATCGTCTGACCTTATTTAAAAATATAAAAAAAATATTACGGGACGACACAAGTTGTCTCGTCCGATTATATTTTAAAAAATTAAAAATATTGGGACGATACATGTTGTCTCGTCTCCTATATTTTGAGATTTGCAAATTTGTTTCTCATATTTGAGAAGGAACTGTAGCTCATTTGCCATTTTTTAAGAAAATAGCAAACGACTGTAGGTGCTCCATTCTCATAAAATGAGAATTTGGCAAATATAGCAAACGACTGTGGATGCTCTTAAAGACACCACTTATGCTAGTGCTAGGGAAACGATAGAAATATCAGATGACCAGGGCCGGCCCTGAGTTTAAGCGCGGTGAGGCGAACTTCCAGGAATGGGCTCTCATATAATTTTTTTAAAAAATAAAAAATTTAGAAAAAAATATATTCTACAATTCTTAAAAATGATATATATATGAAGAAATAAATAAAGATTTAAGAATTTGAGAAAAAAAAATCTCTATACAAACTTATACCCAATTAAAATAAGTTGGTCTAACTACTCATTTTAAAAACAAAAGTCTAACAAATTAAATTTAAGGACCCAAAAAATAGTACTCATACAATACGTATATATAAATAGAAGGAAAAATAAATTTGGGGCCCCTAAAATTACGAAAAATTTGGGGGCTCGAGGGTAAGAAGGTATTTTTGCGCTCTAGGCCGACGTTATCAAGATCTTAGTGGCCGTTAGATCTTGATGATGAAGATCAAACGACTAGATCTCTTTGCGGAATTTGAGGAGTTTCATCTGCGCTTATAAATCCCCCTCCCCTCACCCCACTTCTTCACTTTGCTTTCATCATCTTCACAACAGAAATTTCCTTGCACACCGTCGGCGACAACTTTTCGTTGATCTTTGCATTCTTCGGCGAAACAGGTTAGTATTTTTGTTTTAACATGTCATGCTCTCAGTCCGGCTCCAAGGCAGGCACTTCACGTCGCACCGAGGAGGAAGTTCACTCGTCTTTGATATCTTGGTCGTCGGATGACCCTCAAGTGAAGGAGGAGGTTTTATCAGTAGGAGGGTCGGGAGACGAGGTTGTTGTGGTTTACAATGTGGCTCCTTTACGAGTTTGCGGACCAGGATGGGAGCTTGTTGAGCAGAGCGAACATGAGGAGGGAGACGTTGGGGAGGAGTTTGTTGATGAGGAGAATGAGCCCGGGGAAGGAGGCCCGGAAGAAGGGGAGCAGGTTGAGGAGGGCGATGGTCAGGAGGGGTCCGAACAAGGGATTGAAGGTGGTGGCGAACATGGCGAGGTTGGAGGGACCGCGGCAGAGGTAGAGGAGGAGACAGACCTCCCACCGTTGCCCCCCTGGCGACCCCTTCCCCTGATAGGAAGGCTCGCCCCCGAAGGAGGAAGAGGAAGTGGATACGGCCCGACAGTCCGGTCGAGAAGGATAAGTATGAGTATGGCTCCGGGTTCAAGTACCCCCATATTTCCGACAAAAATCCAGGGTAGATCAAGATGTACCCTGACGATGTGGAGGATCTTCTGGCTACACTTCACTGCTGCGGGACGAGGGCCGGTCCATGATCAAGATGGACAGCGTGAAGTGCGCCTTGCATAGGGACTACTTGCCCATCTTGAGGGCGGCTTACTTTATTCCGCGGGAGTTTGAGCTGCTTGTGCCGAACCCAGGAATTCGCCCGACCACCGCGCTAGAGTCGAGCTTCTGTATGTTCCCTGAGGACGCTTTCATCTCGGGGTTGAAACTTCCGCTGCATCCGTTCATCAAGAGGGTGCTAAACTGGAGGGAGCTGAGCCCCATGCAGTACGATCCCAACTCTTGGAAACACTTAGTGTGTTTTATTTTGAAGTGTCAGGAGAAGGGGATCACGCCGAGGCTAACATACTTCCGAGCCATCCTGGGGATGAGCACGCTCGGGGACCAGCAGGGGATTTTTTATCTTTCGCCCCGCCCTCATAAGAAAGTAATGCACGGACATCCGGACTCCATAAAGCGGTGGATGGAGAAGTACTTCATAGTCCGCAGCGAGAAGCCTTGGGAAATTCCCATAGTTTGGAATTTTGGGAAGCCGAACCACAAGCCGGCGAAGCGAAGAGACTTGACCGAAAAAGAGTGGGCGAAGGTTGATAAGATCGTGGAGGGGCACAACATCGGGTGGCCTGACGTCACGGAGCTGCTTCTCGCCCGAGCCGGACTGAGCCCAGCCAAACCTAATATGTTTTTGTTTCCATTACGTTTTTCTTTCTGCCTTCGTGTTAACATTTTTACTTTTCCCTTTTGTAGAAATGTCTGCCAAGGAGCTCGACAACCGAAACGCTGTAGTGGCCCTGGCGGCCAAGAGGAGGGCCGATCTGGCGAAGAAGGCCGCCTCGGGGGTGGGGACTAGCCAGGCCGCGACCCCAAGGCCCGAAGAGTCAGCCCCGAAAAGGATAAAGAAGCACCACCACCATTCGTCGAGGTCGACGAGAGATCCGGGGGCGAGCTCCGGTAGCAAAAAGGTTGCTGAGGTCGCGAAGGGGCCTCTCCCGCCACTTCAATCGAATACCGAGGAGATGGTGGGTCGGCAGGGCATGAGGCCGTATACCCCCGACTGGGGGGTCAAGGCAGAGGACACACTCCTGGAGGGCCCAGTTGCGGTGGAGGTGGTGGAGCACCTCGCCACGGAACGTGATCGCATGAACCTGGTGGTGGAGACGGCTGATACGTCTTCCATGCGGTTCGCGTAGGCCCACCTCGCGGTACGTCTCCTTTTTGCGTTTTTGGTTTAGCTTGCGAAGAATTCTTCTAACTTGATCCTCCTCGGCCAGGCAATGCAGCATTCACAACACTTTCACAAGTGCCTCGAGAAGGAGATCTTCGTCGAGAAGAAGAACGCTGAGCATTACCTTCGGGAAGCCACCCAGTTGAAGGACGAGCTGACGGCGGTGGAGTCTGCCCTTGCGGTCGCCCAAACCCAGCTGGTCTCGATCACGGAGCATCATGCGAACGAGCTGGCGCACTTCAAGGCGAAGGCCAAGAAGGAGAGCGAGGAGGCGGCGATCACCATGGCAGACACCTTGATCGCCTCTCAGGTCGAGGCCTATAACAAGGTCAGGGAGCACATCCTGCAGATCTATCCGGACCTTCGGATCGGCCATCTCCACTACGGGTGGCAGTTACCCGAGCTTCCGCTGACGCCCCGCGGCGGGGAGGACGAGGAGCAGGGGGACCTTCGACTGGAGGCCGGGGGCGACCAGGCTGACGAAGAGGTGGCGTCCCCCTTCTAAACAGTAGTTTGCCGAACGCGGACTGGCCACCACTTTTTTGTAACAAGAAAATTTTTGAATTTATAAACAAGAATTTTTGGTCGATGCTCTATGACTTTTGTTTTTTTGCCTTTTTTGTAACCTGTTGCTTTTTCTGTCTTTTTGATAGACACATGAGGTCTTCGACGCCGACCTTGGTTCTGCCGAGGTCTCCTAGGTCCGAGCTAGGCTGGGGGCCATAGAGCGTGTTCCAGCTCGCCAACGTAAGCAGGCTCGGGATCGAGAGGCCGCAGTGAATTACTTTATGAACAAGTCTAGGAAACTCAGCTTGGAGGTCGCTCACCTGAAGAAGGCCATAGCCGACCGGGACTGGTGGGTAGTTTAGACGAACTGGTCGATCTCGGATGCCTCGAGTGGGCGATCGGCTTCGGAGTCCTTTCTTCGTGAGGTTGTTGTAGAGAAAGAGTTGGAGATCCGTAGGCTGAAGCACATGCTAGGCGCCGGTCTGGTCGAGGAGGCGAGCAATAACGTGTTGGGACCTTTGCCGATCTTTTTCTTGGAGGTGGCGCAGCCTGCCGATCGGAAAGCTTCATTGTCGGGTACCCTCGCTGGCCGGACCGGCCGAGCGCGCGAAGGATCCCGTGGGAAGCACCGGGTTTGAGTTTTAAGCCGAGCGATGAGCGATTTGTAAACTTTTCATTGTATTGTGTGGCCATTTCTGGCGCTCTATGAGTAATAAAACTTCGATTTCTTTAACCTTGATGGTTTGTTGAGTGAGGCGGGCAGGAATGTACTCAAGGTCATTGCTGAGTCTGGCCTTGTTGGAGATTGCTGCCGAGGTAGAAGGGGCGGCTAGTCTGTGGCTTGCTCGGGAGCGGAAACTCAATTTCTTACAGAACGCTTAATGAGGGACGTTTCGCCTTCCGAAAAAATTAATGGCGACGTTTCACCTTCCCCCGTTTGGACTTCCCGATGTAATAAATGCGCTGCTCAGGGGGCTATATAATCTCCATCCCCTCATCACTTTTCATCAGGAATTGAGATTGACTCATCTGTCACTCTCTGACAATGCTGAATTTCGGCTCCTAGGGTTGTTTACCCCGACCTGTCAGCGGGTGAGAGGTGGGTTTACCCCGGAGGTGAGATTCGGGTGCCTGCCGAAGGCGGGCGCCCATAAATGGAATTTTTGGCCGAGAGTTCCGGATCGGTGGCTCCCTTGCCACCTTCGAACAATTCGAGATTTTGGCTCTGAGGGCCGTAAATCCCAGGTTGTCCGCGGGTGAGAGGTGGGTCAACCAATCGGGCCGGGGGTTCGGCGAGAGTCCTGAGTCGGTGGCTTCCTTGCCGCCCTCGAACAATTTGGGATTTTGGCTCTAACAACCGTAAACCCCGAGTTGTTCGCGGGTGAGAGGTGGGTCAACCAACGACCCGGAGCTCTGGGCGTTTGCCGAAGGCGAGCGCCTTAAATCTTTAACGAAAATTTTTGGGATGGGCGCGGATGAAGGTCGTTGCCGAGCGTAAAAGGTCGCATGGCTTGAAAAAGCCAAGGCCTTCCTCGAGGTCGACACCGAGCCCTCATGCACGCTCCTTGGTAGATAGTATGGGTGTAGCCGGAGGTCATCGTCGAGCGTATAGGCCTCAGGGCTGGAAAAAGCCCAGGTCGCCCTCTAGGTCGATACCGAGCCCCCATACCTTAGAGAAGCCTGTTATGAGCGTAGCTGCTGGTAGTCGTCGGGCGTAATGGTCGTATGGTTTGAAAAAGCCAACGCCTTGCTCGAGGTCGACTCTGAGCTTTCATACTTGTTCTCGGGTAGATAGTATGGGTGTGGCTGGCGGTCATCGCCGAGTGCATAGGCTATAGGGTTGAACAAGCCCAAGCCATGCTCGAGATTGATGCCGAGCCCCAATACTTTAGAGAAGCCTGTTATGAGCGTAGCTGCAGGTCGTCACCGAGCGTAAAGGTCGTGTGGCTTGAAAAAGCCAACGCCTTGTTCGAGGTCGACGCCGAGCTCCCATACCTGTTCTTGGTTAGATAGTACGGGTGTGGCTAGCGGTCATCGCCGAGCGCATAGGCTGCAGGGCTTGAACAAAGCCATGCTCGAGGTTGATGCCGAGCCCCCATACCTAAGACATGACTTTTTGCGGCTCGCGGTGCCGTCCGAGCGCCGAGCTCCAAGTTTGTAAGAGAAACTTTTTGGGGCTCGCGGTTTCTTCCGAACACCGACCCCCAAGCTTGTAAGGGAAGCTTTTTGTGGCTTGCGGTTCCTTCCGAAGGCCTAGCTCGAGACTTGTTTTTTAAGAAAGCTAATACGAAGCTGAAGCTTGTTTTAAGAAAGCTGTCATAATTACAACATATTTTGACTTTACAAAACAAGGCACGACGTGCCGATTACATTTTTTATAATTTAGATGGGGGTATCTATAGAGGCTAGTCCTCCCCTTCGAGGAATTTGATGAGGTGCTCGGCGTTCCAGGGTCTCTTGACAGCCTTGCCCTCCGGATCAGTGAGGCGGTACGTGCCCGGACGTACGACCTCAGAAACTTAGTACGGGCCTTTCCAGTTTGAAGCCAATTTCCTCTTTTGGTCGGGGTTAGACACCGCCAACTTTCAGAGGACGAGGTCCCCCAGCTTGATGTCGGTGGGACGCACCTTTTTGTTGTAGAACCTTTTGATCCTCTGTTGGTAGGTGTTTCTTCTGATGACAGATATTTTCCTGACCTCGTCTATGAGGTCCAGATCAGCGCGTAGCTGCGCCGAGTTACTTGCTTCGTCGAAGGACATGATTCGGGGCGAAGGGAGCCCGATCTCGAGGGGAATTAATGCCTCCACGTCGTATGTCAGATTGAATGACGACTCTCCCGTGGGGATTCTCTTCGTCGTTCGATGGGATCAGAGAACGCTCGGCAACTTGTCGACCCATAACCCCCTGGAAGAGTTATCAAGTTGTTTCTTGAGACCGTCGAGGATCTGGCAGTTCGTATTCTCGGCCTGGCCGTTTGACTGTGGATGGCACACCGAAGAGAAGCACTGCTGGATCCCGAGATCCTTGCAGAACTTTCGGATGTTTTTGCCCATGAACTGAGTCCTATTATCTGTGATGAGTATGTGTGGAATCCCGAATCGGCAGACGATGTGTTTCCAGAAAAATTATTGGGTTGCTGCTCGGTTATCGTGGCTTGGGGCTCGGCCTCGATCCACTTCGTGAAGTAGTCGATTACTACTATCAGAAACTTCCTTTGGCCCGTTGCCTTCGGGAATGGGCCTACCAGATCCATCCCCACATATCAAAGGGGGTCGGACTGGCCAGGGAGCGGAGGTTTGCTTGCGGAACTCTTTTCACCGAGGAGAACCTTTGACAAGGGCCACACTTTTTGACCAGGGCCAGAGCATCTTCAACATCCTGGGCCATTAGTACCCGTGATTCACAGCCTTTCGCGCAAGCGATCAGCTTCCCATATGGCACCCGCCAATTACTTCATGGAGCTCTTTGAGAGCGTACTTTGCTTCGTCGGGAGTTAAACAGCGGAGGTAGGGCCTTCCGTTCATTGTGGTATACGACCGTTTGAAGAGGGTTTCGCTGATCATGGCGAACCTCTCTGAACGGACCCTGATCCGCCTTACCTCGGCTCGATCTTCGGGAAGCTCTCCTTTGATTAGAAACTTTCTGATGGGAGTGGTCCAATCGTCAGGCTGAGCTCCGTCTTCTATACAGAGGGTTTCAGGGCAGTCGATACTTGGCTTCAGGTGTACTTTAATCAGAACGGTGCGGTCGAGACATTCGAAGGACGAGGAGGCTAACTTTGACAGGGCATCGGCCTGGGCGTTCTGCTATCTGGGAATCCTTAAGACTACAGACCCGTCAAAGGACGCCAAGAGCCGCTGGACCACGACCAAGTACCGGATCATCCGATCATCATGGGCCTCGTACTCTCCGGTGATTTGATTGACCACGAGCTGAGAGTCGCTGAAAGCCCTGATCTGTCTGGTGCCTGCCTGATGTGCCAGGGTGAGCACGACAATCATGGCCTCATATTCAACATCGTTGTTGGAGGCTGGAAAGTTGAGGTGGAGGTAATATTGGAGAAGAAAATTGTCAGGTCCTCGCAAAATAACGCCCGCACCCCTCCCCGCTTCGCAAGAAAAGCCGTCGACGTAAACTTTCCACGTCTGGTCGGCCTCCCCACTTTCGGGTTGCTCGAAAATGGTGCATTCCGTGATGAACTCGGCGAGGGCCTGCTCCTTGATGGCCGTTCTTGGCTGATAGCCGATATCGTATTGACTGAGCTCGATCGACCATTTGACCAGTCGGTCGGAGTTCTCGGGCTTGTAGAGTACGACCTTCAGAGGCTGGTCCGTGAGGACCTGGATTGAGTGCGTCTGGAAATAGGGGCGGAGCTTCCGCGCGGCCATAACCAGGGCGTATGCCACCTTCTCCATTTTTGCGTATCTGGTCTCGACCGCGAGCAGAACCTTGCTCACATAGTATAGTGGGTTTTGGACCTCGTCCTCTTCTCGAACGGGAACAGCACTGCGCATATTTTTCGAGGCCGAGAGATAAAGTCAGAGGGGCTTGCCTGGTTCGGGCTTGCTGAGGAGAGGAGGATTGACGAGATACTCTTTCAATTGGGCGAACGCCTCTTGTTGCTGAGTTCCCTACTCGAAGCCTCCGGTTCCGTGCAAAGCTTTGAAGAACGGGAGGAACTTCTCTTCGGACTTGGAGAGGAAACGGTCGATGGCCGCCAGTCTTCCCGTGAGTCTCTGGACCTCTTTGATGTTTCTAGGAGGGGCCATGTCTATTATGGCCTGGATCTTCTCGGGGTTCACCTCGATGCCGCGCTGGCTGACGACGAACCCGAGGAATTTTCCTGAGGAGACGCCGAACGCACACTTCGCCGGATTGAGTTTCATATTGTGGGTCCGAAGGACCTCAAAGGCTTCTTCCAGGTCGGCAACGTGGTCCTTCCCCACTGGCTTTTGACGAGCATGTCGTCGACGTACACCTCCATGTTGTGACCGATCTGATCCTTGAAGACTTGGTTGACGAGCCTCTGATAAGTGGCACCGGCATTCTTCAGCCCGAAGGGCATAACTCGGTAGCAATAAAAACCTTGGTCTGTGACGAAGGACGTCTTGGCTATATTAGGGGGGAACATTCAGATCTGGTTGTTGCCTGAGAAGGCGTCCATGAAGCAGAGGAGCTCGTGACACGACGTTGCGTCGATCAGAGCGTCGATGCTGGGAAGAGGGAACGAATCTTTGGGGCACGCCTTGTTGAGGTCAGTAAAGTTTATGCAGATCCTCCAGCTCCCGCTTGCATTTCTGACCATCATGCCGATCGCCAGCCACTCAGGGTAGCTGACCTCCTGTATGAACCGGGCAGATAAGAGTTTGTCCACCTCCGCTTTCACTGTCTGCTGCATTTTCTAACAAACTTACGTCACTTCTGGAAGATCGACTTCGAGTCGTGGATCACGCTGAGTTTGTGCATGATCAGATCTTCGGAGATCCTGGACATATCGGAGGGCTTCCAGTCAAAGAGGTCGATATTGCGGCGAATGCAATCGATCAGGTCAGACTTGAGGTCCGGCGCGAGGGAGCAACTCACGCGGAACCACTTTAACATGTCCCCTGTCTCGAATGAGACTTCTTCTAGTTCGTCCGTCGTCTCAGGCTCGGGCTGGCTCCTTTCGGGCTGGAGTTCGATGGCATCTAGGGGGAACACACCACCATCGACCGCCGTCATATAGCACGACCGTTCTGCTTCTTGGTTCCCTCGAGCGACCCCGACACCTGATTCGGTGAGGAATTTCAGCTTCAGGTAGTAGGCCGAGGAACAGCCTGGAAGGAGCAGAGCCTCGGTTGGCCAAGGATGGCGTTGTAAGCTGCTTTGACGTTCACAACCATGAAATCCATCGACTCGGTCCGTCTGTGAGGGGTCGTACCGGTGGTGACATCCAAGATCACGATCCCCTCAATTGGTACTGGGACGCCGGAGAACCCGTGCAGGGTGTACCCAGCTGGCTTAAGCTTATCTCGGGGGAGTTTGAGGTTCTCAAATGCTTCCAGGAAGAGGGTGTTCACCGAGCTCCCGTTGTCCATGAGGATCCGACGGACGTCGTAGTTCGTCATGACAAGGCTGATAACGAGCGCATCGCAGTACGGGAGCCGGACCCCCTCCAGGTCTTCCCCTGAGAAAGAGATAGGGAGCTGCTGAACCTGGGGGAAGGGAGACCCCGGACGGCGTTTACCTCTCGGACGAACGCCTTGCGGGAAGTGCTGGACTCCCCTCCCATGGGCCCCCCATGAACGCAATGTAGGATGGCTTAGCCTTCGGTCTTTTCGAGCTTGGGGTTCTGCTCGGGACGCGGTTTGGGGGCGCGAGGAGGAGGAGAAGGCCTTCGGTTACCCTCGTTGGATGAGGGTCTCGATTTCGTCCTTCAAGATCTGGCAGTAGTCGGTGTCGTGCCCGTTGTCCCGGTGGAAGCGGCAGTAGAATCGCCGATCCCTTTTCTAGTTGCTGATTGGTCTAGGAGGCATCCGGACGATGTCCATGTCCTCGATTGCTAAGAGGATAGCCGACACGTTTTGTGTCAGTGGTGTGTACCTCTCGAAGAGCGGAATCGGGGGGACCCTCTTCATGCCGGTCCCGTCTTTGGGGACTTTCTTGGTGGGTTCTGCTTCCTCGGTCTTGTGTTTCCCCTTTCCCGGGACCTCCTTGGTGTCCTCGGAATTTAGGGCATCCTCGGTCTGGATGTACTTTTCGACCCGATTGAGTAGGTCAGGGAAATCGAGGGGAGACTTCTTCGCCAGGGATGCCTTCAGCTGGCCGTGCTGAAAGTTGTGCTGGAACGCCGCTGAGGCGACCCCAGCGCCGAGGGAGGACACCGACCTCGCCTCCGTGGTGAACCTCCGGACAAACTGCTGGAGTGACTCCCCTTCCTTTTGTCGGACGAACTGTCGGAGTGAACCTCCGGACGAACTGTCGGAGTGACTCCGTGGTGAACCTCTGGACGAACGATGCGCTCGTCTTCTCGGCTTTCCTACTGGTCAAGAAGTGGGCCAGGAAATTAGCCTCCAGCTGGCCGAACGAGTAGATCGAGCTGGGGACGAACTTAGAGAACCATTCTCGAGCCGGACCCCGGAGGATGGTAGGGAAGGCACGACATAGGAGGGGATCCGAAGCGCTGTGAATCATCATGAGGGTCTTGAAACCCTCCATGTGATCAGTAGTATCACCCTCGCCGTCATAGTTCTCGAATTGGGGAGGTCGGAAGTTCCGGGGTATTTCTGCTTGTAGGATTGCAGCGGAGAAAGGAGATCGGGCCCACCTCGCGCCACCGTCGCCGAAGTGGTCAAGGCCATTCTCCGTTTCCTTGAGGCATCTTAGGACGTCCTCGTCGTACTCTGGCGGGGCTGTCCGGCTGCGAGACGCGTTGGCTCCGGCGTTCAACCGCGCGTAAAAGCGGTGGAGTGTCTCATGGACAGGGGTCCTTAGGATGGCCTCCAGGATCTCGTTTCGAAAGTCTTGGAACTCACGGTGGGTGACCGGAGCCCGTTCGGCTGGGTCGCGTTGGGGTGGCGACCTCCGATCGATGCGGCCTCCGATCGATGCGACTGAGCGCCGGTTCCCGCTTTCGGAACGGATGCCTGGAATGGTTCGGGGCCGAGTTGGAAGCGGCCCCTCCCCTAGTTCGACTGGCCTGTCTGTTCTGGATGACCCGACGCAGGTTGGTTGCGACCGAGCGAGAGGCGCCCGGTCCGAGTCCGAGGTTGACCCTCGGATTGTTGGATCCATGAGTGTCGGCGGGGACGTCCTGAGGAGGAGCGTCCTGACGACGTGTAGAGGTGACGGCTCTCCTGGGCTTGGGTGTCATGTGAGCTTGGGTTGATGGGATGCCGTTAATGGCTGGGTTCGGACTTATGTCCGTACCGAGGTTTTCCACAGACGGTGCCAACCTGATGCGGTTTGTTTTTGGGGGTGGCTGCAGCAGGTGTGAGTTCTCTCAATTTGTAATTTAGTGGAAACTTCGGTACTAGCTGTACGCCCGACCCTCAGCTGAGGGAACGATTCGGGAGTAGGCGGGAGTGAGGTGGAGGTCAGATGCACGGCTCGGATCTGGAAGCTCGGATCCGAAAGTCTCGTATACCTGCACTCGGCCTAGGAACACCGGAATTGATCCCGGTGGCAAGCCCTCCGACCGTCTAGTTAGTCACTGAAGAGTAACAGTAACTAGGGTTTTTAGAGGGGAATGATTGATTACCTGTGAAGGTGGCAGAGGGCCTGGTATTTATAGGCAGTGCAAAGCGGGTTTGGACCCGGTTGCCCGTGGGCCTGACGTGACAGAAGCCCATGCGGCTTACGGTTGACCTGATGATCAGGGATGAGCGGTTTTTGAGGGGGTCCTGTGGTCCAGGAGGGGCCACGTCATCTGACCTTTATCAGTAACCATGGGGAGAGCTCCAAAAGAGGGAAAGCTTTAACTACAAACTTCTTTTTTTTAATATCTTTATTGTAACCTTAAACTATTAAGAAGTAAAAATAAAAATAGTGAGTATCATTTAAAAGGCATAGTGCGGACTCGTGTCATGCATTGTATAAGAGCATCCACTATCGTTGCTGCTAAAATATGGGTATTTAACAATAGAAGGAGTATGCCTGCTATCGTTTGAGCCAAATTTGCCAAAAAAAAAGCTAATAAAATAATCATACGGAAGAACATCCTCCGTCTAGCGTTTTTGTGTTTTTTTTTTAATATAAAAAATTGACAGACGGAAGAACATCCTCTGTAATTGTTAGACGGAAGATGATCTTCCGTTTGATGATTTAAAAAAAAAAAAGTAAATGGCATTTCTGTAGATTTTTAGATGGCATTTTGGTAAAAAAAAAAGAGGCAAAGTGGCTGGACGGAAGATGTTCTTCCACGGAAGATGTTCTTCCGTCCAAGCACTTGGGTGTTTTTTTTATTTTTATTTTTTGAATTTTTTATTTCTAATGGGCATTTTGGTAAATATGAGTTTGGCATTTTAGTAATTTTTTGGAAAAAAATATATTAAAAAATTAATAGACGGAAGATCTTCTTTCGTCTCTGTTTTTCTTAAATTTTTAAATATTTATAGTTGCTTCCGTCTCTCAATTTTTATGTATTAAAAGTTGCCACATGGAAGAAGATCTTCTGTCTGTCATCTTTTAATATTGAAAATAATTGAGAGACAGAGGATGATCTTCTATCTTATATATTTGGCAATTGCTATTTTTCGCTGCTATATATAGCAATCGACTGTTCACAACTTAGTTAAAAAATAGGTATTTGACAAATGAGAGTGGAAGGTTTTTGGCTAAATTCATATTTTAGGTTTTTAGCAAACGAATAGTGAATAAGGCTATGTTTGGTTCAGAGGAGAGGAGGGGAGGGGAGGGGAGGGATTTAATGAAGACTCTGTTTGGTTCAACGGTGGGGAGGGGAGGGAAAATAATTATCTTCTTGTTTGGTTCACAATGGGAGGGAATGGATTTTATAATAAAATTACTTTTATAACCTTCATAGCCACATTGTAATTAGAGAGATGATGTGCTTGAGCTTTCAAAATGTGATCTTTGTAACTTTAGACCATTCATATTTATTGTCTTCGGTTAAACACTTTCATTCATAGCTAATATTTTAGAAATGGTTTTCAATTTGTATTTATTTTTCGAATGAAGTAGTTCTGTTATTATTTTATAGAGTATTGTTTCCAAATATAGAGTATATTTGGAAAGACGTGGAACCAGTCAATCTTTTTAGCGAGAAAAAAATATATATATGTTCTACTAAAATATTTAAATATTAGCTATAAATTAGGTAACTTTGTGGTAGAAAAGTATTTGGTTTAATGTGCATGATACAAAGTATCTCACCTGAAAAGATTTTCAGAGAGAAATATGGAGAGTAGTTCTAGATTGCTCATTTAATAAGGAGGGAATCGAGAACAAGAAAAACAATCTATTTTGAATCAGCAAAGAGACTAACATGTAGACTCCATCCAGAATCACTATTGATAAGAACAATCGAAGCTCCACCACCCCTTTTATACCACCAATTCACTTATGCAAATACGTACATGAAGACACAACAGTATGATTAATCGCACACACGATAACAGCCACATGAGCGCCTGGCCAATTTGCACTCTAATTTTCCAATCTGTACATATTTGGCGCTTGTTTCCAAATATGAGCATTTCCCTACTTAGAACAATGCTAGACATGCTTCCAGTTTGTTCAAATCTGACATATACAACAACGAAGATGATGTAGAGATTGAAGAGAGAAAATATCAAAGAGAACTAACTAAAAGGACAATTTAGTCTATTCACATTAAAAAATAAGAAACAATTTCTCTCCCCTCCAAATCCCTCCAATATTGGAGGGGAGCCAAAATTGGCTCAGGAGGGATGTTGCACTCCCCTATTTCCCTCCCTTCCTCTCCCAAAAAATGAACCAACCCCTCCCCTTCCCTCCATTCCCCTCCAACCAAACACTACCTAAAGGGATGTGTATATTTTCCTAAAAAAACATAAACATGTGTTAACACCGTGATATGTGTTAACAGAGTGATGTATAGTATACTTGCCCCACTTTGCCAGAATCATGTCCAGCTTTGGTCCAGTTGATTGATCAAATTATTTAATCATCTCTTGATTATAAACAAATATTTCATTTTCTCTTCCCTCAAGAACCAAAGGCGCAATTACCAACCTTCAGATTTTTTTAAAAATCCTTAATCAATTACAATTACAATTACAGCAACTAAAAATTCAACAATTAACCATCAAGAAAACCAAAGATGAGAAAACTAACATTAATTCCTCCGCCCTGTCAAACCAGCAAGAGGACGAAGCCAACCGCACTCGCCGTTACTACTGCTCCCAGTCGCCATTCCCCAGACCACACCTAAAACAATAAAAGTAAAATTTATCTAATACAATTTTTTTTTTGTTGATGAAATTATCTAATACAATTTCAAAAAATACAAATTATTAATTTATCTTAGAACTCACCGAATAGTATGCAGCAGCAGCAGCTGAAACACTGTAATAATCCGGCGGATTTTCCCCCGGCGAATTCCCATCAGTACCA
Source organism: Hemerocallis citrina (assembly GCA_017893485.1). Lineage (NCBI taxonomy): Eukaryota > Viridiplantae > Streptophyta > Magnoliopsida > Asparagales > Asphodelaceae > Hemerocallis > Hemerocallis citrina. The sequence continues at coordinate 26,321,974 of CM030362.1, read as the reverse complement.
TCATCTCCACCACCACCGCCAGAACCACCACTCCCAACCGTCGTATTTTCCTGCGGCACATTTATATCCAACTTATACGCCGGCGTCCCATCCGGCTTAAACAGCCCGTAATTCCTCTCCGACGCCGGGCCCTGCTTCATATTCTCATTAAAAAGTGCGAAAACATAAACCCTCACCGGCGACCCGGGCCTCATTGGCGTCCCCTTCCCTTCCATTATCAGCTTCATCAAATTCCCGTTATACTTGGCCGCATTCTCCAGCGTGGCCCCCTCCTCATCCTCATCCCCCGCCGACGGCCACCCCGTCTCCGACACCCTCACCTCCACATTCCCTCCCCTCGCCGCCTTAATGGCCGCATACACCGCGTCGATCTGCGCAAACAGCATGTTGTCGTACTTGAACCCAGTTCCGGAGTCTAACACTCCGGCATTAGGCTGGAATAGAACATAGTCTAAAGAAATATGGGATTCAGATTTGTAAGCAAAGAAGGGGTAGGCATTGATTAGGAAAGGGGAGCCGGTTTTGGCGTGGAAATCGAGAATTGGGCATAAGTAGGGAATGAGGGTGGGCTTGAATGTGCCAGCTGAGGGTGGGTAAGATGTGGCGAGAATTGCGACGGAATGAGTAGTGGTGACTGAGACCTGCTTGTCGAGGTTGAGAGTGACCAGCGCGGAGTGGAGGGATTGCATAGCGGGGAGGAGGTACTGGGCGAGGGAGGTGTCGTTGGAGTTGGTGAGGATTTCGTTGCCGACGGTGATGGTGACGATCTTGGTGGCCGGGAGGTAGCATTGGACGTTGGACTGGACCCACTTGAGGGAGAAGGAGGAGGATGCCGCGGCGGAGGAGAGGCATTGGTCCGGGAGGCCGACGATGAACTCGATGCCGGTGTTGGCGAAAGATTTGAGGACGGTGGGGTCGGGGTTGTAGAGCTTGACGCGGCCGACGCCGATGGATTTGAGGAGAGGAGGGACGGAGGAGGGAGGGGGCAGATTGTTGGCGACGAGGCCGTAGTTGACGCCGACAAGGGAGGTGGAGGTGGAGGAGGAGGGAGTGAAGAAGAGGGAGAGGTAGGTGAGGATGAGGATGAGGATGAGAAGGGGGAAATTGGGGGTGGACATTGTTGTTGCTGGTTGTGGTACGAGACTACTAGTGTCTGTGGAGGTGATGAGCTCAGAGTAAGGTATTATTAGGTGTGTTTGAAAAGGTTAGTCAGGAGAGAGAGAGAGAGGGGGATGAAGAACATGGGGTGGACAAATTGAGAATTTTAGAGTGACAGCTGAACCGCTTTTAGTTCACGTGATAAATGATCCATTGTATTATCTTTTATTAAAATACTAGATTTGTCCGAGGAACAAGTGTTTACTGTAGGTCTTCGGAACGGTGCATTATATAAAAATCCATATAAATTGTAAAATATATGTAATTTTATTTGATTAACAAAGCATATATGTATTAATATTTATATGCAATGTCACTGGATCAGAAACTCAACGATAATTTATAAGAAATAATTAGAATATCGTAAACAATCACATATGTATCTCTAAATTTTTTTATATTTTATATCCTATGTATAGAGCCATCAAAGCTCCAGTCAACACATCTATATAGATCTAACAACATATACAATTAAAACAGATAATATATAATTATAGATATGAAAAATGGTTGCATGCCTATAGAATTAACAACTGAGACAACAACATTAGCCACGACTCCCTAAAATAACTATATAGAGTGATTCACACAAAATACAAGCCCAACCATCAGGTAATCCACCAATAAAGTATTGTCCAATACATCAAGGAGGTAAAAATATTTGACGTTTAACTTTGGTGTTCTCAGTGTACTCTACTATCAGATATTAATATACTTTATCATATCTGTAACTCCTGCATCTCATTTTCTATATTTTTGTACTGTATTTCTTTCTTCCAGTGTATTTTATCTGTTTGTACTCTTTCATTTTTCTAAACCGTGTATTTGTTTTTCTTTACCTATATATTTTTATCTATTGTTTGTCAGCTATGATTTGACCTTCTTGGTTCGAATTTGTCTGCCAATTATTTTGTCTCTGGATAATTGTTGATTTTTTTCCATTTATTTGTTCATGGCCTATCATTATTGTTGTTCCCGATCTTATTGGATTCAATCCTATCCTAAAACTCTATATCCTCAATCTCTTATTGGATCCTATTTATTCCCAAATACCCAATAATCCGTTTTTACGCTAACCTTAATTTTTACTCCTATATAAACAACCACTGTTTAACCCTTTTTAACAAAAACCCTAATCACCTGCTATTACCCTAGCCGCTATACTCATCCCCTACATCCTGCACTTCCAACCTCCCGCTCATCTCTCTTCTCCCGACCTCAAACCCATCCTCCATCCACTGCAGACTCCCCGACCACCTTCCTTCCGTTCCCTTCAGCCTCGCCCGGTCTCCCGCTCACCCCCTTTCATCCCCGTCGCTGTGCACCCCCGCTGCCGCACCTCCTCTCAAGCGCCGCACGCCCTGCCTCCACGATGCCAGAGCAGCCTGCGACAGCCCCCTCTCCTCTCCTTTCTCCTCCCGAAGCCGACAGCAGCCAACGACAGCCAGCCCCCCCTCGGCATGTCCTCTTTCCGAAGCCAGCAACATCCCGCCGTCGTGCCGCCCTTATCTGTTGTCGTCCTCCTCGCAGTGCACACACCCACCCCCCAATTGCCTTCCTTGTGTGCTTGCGATTTGATCAAGTTTTGACCAAGTGAGATCTCGACCGTTGGATCTGCTTGATCATCATCTATTCGATCATCATCTTGATCATCCAGATCACATCTCGGCCGTCGATCATCTTGATCTTGATCGTCATCAAGATCCGTGCATTGTGTTTGCTGGAAATCCATTCCCGTTATTCACATTCTTCCGTCAGATTCGTCGACTATATAAGACAAGTAATTTGTATTATTTTTGTTGTATATACAAGTACCAAATTCCGGCTGTAGTGTCACTTTTGTTTCTAAATTCGTTCTCATGAAGAACTCTTGCTAGATCTTGCTCCTATTTGTTGATCCATCTATAGTCATTATTTGTCACACACACGACATGTATGTATGTTGCTTCGTGAGTTCTTCATGTATGTATCTTGCTCCTATTTTTTTGATGCATGTATGTATGTTGCTTCGTGAGTCCATGATATGTTGTACCCTCGTTGCATGCTTGATGTGTTAGCTGTAGTATCTTGTGGTAGACTTGTTAAACACTCATACCATGTTGTTTTGGACATTTATTATATCATGTTTTGTGTTTTGTTATAATTTGGATTTGTTGCATATGAACTATTTGATTTAATGCATAAGAAGAGATTTCTATTTTGTTGCTGCTCTGTTTTGTTTCAGTATTTTAGATCCTGTTGAAGTCGGTAAATAAAATTAATTTATGAATATAAATCGTAGATCTCGTACTCTATTTTTCAGAATTTTTGACAGATCTCAGTTTCGATTTGTGAGGTATGAGTTATTGCTGGTTTGCTATAGATGTGTTAAAAATTTCAGATTTTGTTTTATGTGATTTCTGTATAGTTATTCATTTTAATACTGATGTTAAAGATAAGATTTGGATCTAACATTTTTCTGATTATGACTAGACTTGACCGGAATTAACCCAAAATTTTTGGAGATTTATTTAAGGTCATTTATAAACTATTCTATGCTTGTGAACAAACTACTATATTTTCCAAATTGCATGCTGTTCAGTAAAGAACCATATTTTCAACCTGATTCTAGTTGTTGTCGATTAAAATTTTGTGAATATAAAATTTAGCCTATTGTATCTATTTTTTAACCCTTTTGATGGATTTGGATTTCGAGTTATACTTTGTAATCTATCGTTGTTTTAGTACTGCTGTGTCTAAGGTTTCAGATTCACAAACTTGTTGTATCTTGCTGATTTCCGAATTTATTTGATTATGCTATCTGAGTTGGGATATTATGAAATTTTATTTGCTGATGCTAGACATACTAGGGAATACTCCAGATTTTTCTGAGATTTAATCAGTAAGTTTTTATGTCATTTTCATGCCTATGAATATAACCTTTTGATTTCTGGCTGAATATGATTTCTATATATAATTCTGTTTTGAGCCTTGTTTCGGTGATTATTACATGACTTGGATATATGTGCTGGATTCGGCTTGGAGTTTAGTTTATAGATTTTCTGACGGATCTAGATTTGCATGTCTGTGGCAACAGGAATCTCAGATTTGGTACAGTAGTGTCTTGTTGTCCCAAACTGGAAGTTTCGTTGTCCTAGCCTTTGATGAGTCGTTTGTCACCCGTTCGTGTCCTTTATCCAACTTGTACTTGTCCCTTGTTATCTTACCATTTTCTTACCTTATTTGTGCACGTCTATGTTTGCTTTAAATAATAACAACAAGAAACAAAGCCGGGGTTGAAGGGAAAGATCTAACAGTGGAAAATAATAAACGTGTACTCGGAAGGGTATCCATAGATCCTACATGATATTTGATACTTGACACGTGTTTACTTGACACTTGATACTTGATCTTGATACTTGATACTTAACATGTGATTACTTGATACTTGATACTTGTACCTGAGTACACTGCCCTCTATGATCCACTATGAAATTTAAATGCAACTTGTTTGAATGTACCAACCATGTGGTAAAAATTTGGGACGCATGAAGTACTACCTAGATAGGATTAGATACAAGACTTGAAATACATGATCACTTGCACTTGTACATGCTACTTAACACTTGTTACTTGCATGTATGCTACTCGTTACTTGTTATATGCCACTTGCACCCGATTATCTTGCCATACTATTTGTTTCTGTTCTTAATTTAGAGTTAGTTGCTCCATTTTGCTGTCACATTCCTTCCATGCTTACTTCTGTACTTGCTTCCGCTGTTACTTTATACTTGTCTATCTGTTTTCCTGTACTTGTTGCCTGCATTACAAGCGGCTCGTAACTTGCATTGACGGGTATTTTGTTTCTCTTTCCTCTTCCTGTAATTTGTAACCTGCAGACTTTGGTTAGGGGTGGCATTCGGGCCGGGGTGGCCCGGGATCGGCCCGGCCCGTGTGGTTTATGGCCCGGCCCGGCTCGGCCAAACCCGGGCTTAACCGGGGCCAGACCGGAGCTACAGTGCGGTCCGGTTCGGTTCGGAAAAAGCGAAAAAAAGCCCGGTAACAGCCTGACCCGCTAGCGGCCCGGGACCGGGTTGAACCAGTCCGGGCTGGCCCGCGGGCCGACCGTTGCTGTTACCGTTGTGAATTTTTTTTCTTTCCAGAATTTGTATTTAATAATTAGGGTTTGTAAAATTAACAAAATACCCCCTAACGGATTTATACTAGCTAGTTTTTTGGGGTATTTTGGGAAATTGAAAATTTACATTTTCTATATATATACAACTTCTTTTCATTCAATTCTCTTCACAAATTCACAAACTATCTCTACTATCTCTCAACTTTCTCAACAAAAATCAACAACAATCAACAAAATTCAACTACTCTCTTTCAAGATTTAACAATCAACAACATTCAACTACTATCCTTCATGATTCAACATCAACAACATTCAACTACTTTATTTCAAGATTCAACAATCAACATCAACCAACAACATAAGCATCAACACTACCAGTTTCTCAACTCTCTCTACCTTTATTCTTCAACAAACATTCTACGCTCATACGGTATTTTCGTATGTTTATAATTTTTAGAATTCTAATTTTTTTTGTTATCATTTATTTCTCATAATTAGATTGGCTTTTCTTGTTCTTGTTCTTGTTCTTCTTTTCAGTTTTTTTTAGTAAATTGGTAAATATACACTAGAATAATAATTTTATAGTTGTTCTTTCATTTGCATTGTAGAATAATTTTCATAACATACACTACAAATAATTTTATAGTTGTTCTTTTATTTGCTTTGTAGAATAATTTTCATAACATACACTACAATTAATTTTCATAACATACACTAGTTTATATGTCATCTAACCAATCACGTGGTAGACATAGTAGCCAAGAGTCCACAAGTAGTCGTTGCATTCCTACCATCCCTCTTCCATATGTAGATAATGAAGAAACACTTTACAATTATGATACTATTCACGATATTCATGAAACACACATGGAACAAGTTGAAGTAGAAGTAGAAGACATAGAACCACAACAATTGGAACAAGGCCCATCTCAATCCCGCAAAACAAGAGGGATCAAATTCGAAGTGCACAATTTTTTTGACTTTGTCCCATTACAAAATGATACGAATGTAGGATTAAAAATTTGTAAGAAGTGTCAAACACTGTATAAGTTTAAACTAGGATCGGGAACGGGTATATTTCAACGACACTTAAGTAAATGTCGACCCGAATTTTCTAAAGACACCCTCACACAACAAAAAATACACCATAAGATCGGCCAAATAAATAGTCATAGCTACGATCACGATCTTGTTCGTAGAGAAATGGCTAAGTTAGTAATTAGAGATGAATTACCTTATTCATTTGATGAAAGTAGGAATGTAGAGACCTTTGCGCAAACCGCATTAAACCCCCATTATAAAAAAATTCTCAGGAATGTAGTAAAGGGTGATTGTAAATTAGTTTATAATGAGGCTAAGAATTTTTTAGTTGCAACACTTACGTCACTAAACAGAGTTTTTTTGACATCGGATGGGCGACGTTCCAATGATGTGTGTAACATGTCATTGGATAGATTCCGATTGGCTACTTCAAAAGAGGATAATTTTATTCAGATTTGTTAGGTACCCAATAATGGTGAGATAATTGGCACACACATCACGGAAGCTTGTAACAATTTTGGTATTTTTGATAAAGTTTTTGCTATTGGTTTTGATAACACCTCTAATAATACTAAGGCAATGGCTAGTTTGCTAATTACACTTAATCCTTTAGAACCGGAAATTTTTCATATTAGGTGTGCTCACGGGTCTGGGTCCAATTTTTGGACCCGTAGGGGACCGGGTCCGGGTCTCGGTAGTGAAGGACCCGACCCGACCCGATACCAATGCTAGATGCTACTTTACAATTTTCAAAAACATGTACATCTACATCTAGTGGTATTTTACTTGCAATTGTCACTATGATGACAATAATTAAAAATGTGGTAAATGACGCTTTTATTGGAGAAATGGTTTATGCCGCTTATATTAAAATTTTAAAATATTGTCATCCCCTTCCTATGTTATATTGTGTAGCTAATGTAATGAATCTCATGATTAAGTTAGATGGCACCAAAAATCTAATTGAGATTTTTTATACTTATGATCTACACGAAGAAATAAATGATTTTGACCATGTTGTTTTCATTACAAAATTTGAAAATGTTTTGAATAGTTTATATGATAGTTACGATGGAATTTATTCATCTAACACTATACAAACACAAAATGTTTGTTCTTCTTCTTCTTCAATGTTATAAAAGGGAAAGAGTCTTGCCACTAGTAGTGTTTTAAATCTCTTAAAATAAAAAAAAAAAACTAGAATAAATTCACCAAATGAGTTGAATTTGTATAATGCACAACCTCCCAATGATGATGTAGTAGATGTGTTTTTTTTGGAATACTAATGAACATATTTTTAGTATTCTTTCTCGCATGGCTAAAGATTTGCTAACGGTACCGGTGTCAACCGTTGTATCAGAAAGTGCTTTTTCTCTTGGTGGCAGGATTATATCCCGAACAGGAATTGCTTGACGCAAAGAATTTGGAGATGTTGGTATGCGCCGAAGATTAGATGAAAGCGGAAGAGAGGACTCAAGACTTACAAGAATTACAAAACGGATCAACAAGTAGCGACGAGTGAAGAAATAGTAGAATTTAATTTGTATAATGTATTGTAAATAATTGGAAAATTTTAGGAGGATGAGATTCTATATTTAGGTTAAGTAGAAGTGCACGACAATAGTCCAATGTCTAGAGGTCATCTTGATCTCTAAATTCAAATAATTTCCTTGTTTCGTAATTTTATCTAATTTGTATGAAATTGTATTTATGAACTTGGCGCCAGGCCGTGGAGGTTGCAGATAAGCTGGCGACCTCCCGGGACCGCTCGGATATGAAGGCCCAGACCCTGGACGAGGCGTACGTGCGCCTTGCGCAGGCCAATGTGCTGGTAAGTCAACCGAACCCACTTGTCTTCAGATCATGTTGCTAAGAAGGCTTTCTTAGTAGTGTCTGGCTACTGCAGGCGACCGTGCAGGGGGCCCACGTGAGAGGCCTTTATGAGGCGGCTTTGCAGCGAGAGCGAGACCGAGCTGACAAGGCCGTGCAGGAGGCGAAGGAGTTGAAGGTAGAGCTCGAAGGCTCGCATAGGAGGGAGACGGAGATGAAGGCGGCCTTCGACAAGGAGAAGGAGGAATGGGCGAAGACGATGGCGGCTCAGAAGAAGATGTCGGCGAAGGAGAAGGATGAGTTGACGGAGGCGTGTCAGCTCCTAGTGATCAAAGCCCAGGACGACTGTTATGCGAAGGCCCTCAGTCATGTGAGGCACTTCTATCCGACCGTCGACCTGTCCAACTTCGAGTTTGACATGGAGATTGAGGGGACACCGAAGACCCCTGGTGAACAAGGGCCCGATGATGACCCGGCTGCCGACCCCCCTGTGAACCCGGTCGACACTGAGGTGGGAAAACAAGCTGTATAATTTTGTCCTTCTTTTTCCTTCTCTCGATTGTATTTGCCTTCCGCGGACTGGCCACCGCATTTTTTGTATGGAGCAACTAAATTTATAAAAAGAGGGTTTTTGACTGGCCAAGTGTTTTGACCTCGGATATTTCCGAACCTCCTTACTTATATGTTTTGAGTGGGCTGGTTCTCTTGTAGGTTATGGCTCCCCCTCCTAAGGCGGACCCCCGTCGTTCCGACGTGGCGTGGCTTCGGAGCAAGGTTGAGGCCCTGGAGGCCACTTTGGTTCGGTACCATAAGGGGGCCCGTGATACTGATGCGGCCTTCAATTATTACAGGAACAAGTCCGAAGCCCTTAGTGAGGAGGCAAGCCGGCTGAGGAGGGCGATGGCGGATCGGGAGCTCGGGGGCGTCGGTCTTGGATATACTATGTCTAGTCCCTCGGTGCAGAGGCCCTCCTCTGAGAAGCTACTTCGTGATGTGATAGTGGAGAAGGAGATGGAGATACACCGTTACAGGACGATGTTGGGCGTCTCGATATCTTCCTTGGGGGGTCGGCGAGCGGAGGGGGTTCCCTCTGCGTTGCTTCTGATGGAGCGTATGCGACCCGTTGATGCCCAGAGCTCCGTGGCCGGTGCGTCGACTGTGGCAGAGCCGAAGGACCGTCATGACAAAGAGAGAGTTCCAAGTCGTTCGGTCGGAGTGATCCCGTCCTTCGCCGGATCCGAGGGGCCCTAAGGTGGTGGTTTCCTCCAATTTGAGATGAGTGGAGTGGTCCTGTAACGGTCCTTGTTTGTTTTCCCAGAACAAAATAAAAGAGTATGAATAAAGAAATCTTTTCCTTCTTTGCTCTGGTTAGTAGTGTAGCGAAGGGCGGTGGAGGCGAGGTTTGGCTCCGTCGATTCGTGAGGGATCGACGCGGGGTATTAGGAAGATTCCCTGGTCTGAAGCTGGGTCGAACCTACCGAGACGCTTGGGGACGATACCGGAGTGAGAACTCGGGTGCCGATCCCATTGTCCGGTACTAGGTCGGAGCTGCCGAGGTGTTTGGAGTTTGACAAAAAGAGACTTCTTTTATACAAGATAGGGAGGGTCGCTGAAGTGGCCCTTTACACATGAAAGCTTACAAAAGATTTAATGTACTTTAGCCAGGCTAGAACCTAGGTTCGCTCTTCTAGGAATTTTATTAGGTGCTCGGCGTTCCAGGGTCGGCTGATGGGTCGGTCGTCCATATCTGCCAGTCGGTATGTACCAGGGCGTACAGCCTCGACTACACGGTATGGGCCTTCCCAGTTGGGAGCCAATTTCCTCTTCTTGGTTGGATCAGAGACAGATAGCTTTCGTAATACCAGGTCCCCTGCCTTGATGTTTGTGGGGCGGACCTTCTTGTTGTAAAACCTCTCGATCCGTTGCTGGTAGATGCTTCTCCGGATTGAAGACTTCTCTCGCACCTCGGCGACGAGGTCCAGGTTGGCCCTTAGGCCGGACACATTGTCAGCTTCATCGAAGGCTATGATCCGGGGAGAAGGTAATCCGACCTCGACGGGGATGATTGCTTCTGTCCCATAGGTCAGACTGAACGGCGTCTCCCCCGTGGGGATCCTCTGGGTGGTTCGGTGTGCCCATAGCACGCTAGGCAGTTCCTCGACCCACAGCCCTTTGGGAAAACTGTCGAGGCGCTTTTTGAGGCCGTCGAGGATTTGCCTGTTCGCGTTCTCCGCTTGGCCGTTGGACTGAGGGTGGCAAATGGCGGAGAAATGCTGCTGGATGCCGATGTCTGCGCAAAAGGTTTGGAAGTTTTGACCTTGGAACTGGGTTCCGTTGTCTGTGACGAGGACCCGAGGGATTCCAAACCGGCAAATGATGTTCTTCCAAAAGAACTGTTGCACTTGGCGCTCGGTGATGCTGGACAGTGGTTTGGCTTCGATCCACTTGGTGAAGTAGTCGTTGGCGACTATCAGGAATTTCTTTTGTCCTACCGCTGGGGGGAAGGGCCTCACAAGGTCCATACCCCACATGGCGAACGGCGTAGGGCTCGCCAGGGATCGGAGATTGGCTTGAGGAAGCCTCTTGATAGGGGAGAATCTTTGGCAGGGGCCGCACCTCTTGACTAAGTCTTGTGAGTCTTGGAGCATGGTTGGCTAATAGTACCCCTGATTTAGGGCCTTCCGAGCAAGTGTCCTGCTCCCCATGTGGCATCCGCCGATCCCCTCATGCAGGTCTTTGAGGGCGTAGCTGGCCTCGTCGCTGGTGAGACAGCGGAGGTATGGTTTGCCGTCGGTTAAGGTGTATGAGCGCTTGAAGAGGATGTCATCAATCATGACAAACCTTTCGGCTCGGACTCTGACTCGTCTGGCCTCGGCTCTGTCTTCAGGAAGCTCGGCACTGATTAAGAATCTTCGGATGGGAGTGGTCCAGTCGTCTGGGTTGGTACCACTTTGCACACACATCGCCTCCGGCTCTGGGTCACTGATACTTGGTTTCAGGAGGATTTCTATGAGCACCGTCTGATCGAGACCCTCGAAGGAGGAAGAGGCGAGTTTGGACAACGCGTCCGCTTGGGCGTTCTGTTCCCTGGGGACTCTGATAGCCGTGGCGCAGCTGAAGGACGCCAGGAGTCGCCGGACTACCGCCAAATACCTCATCGTATTCTCCGGTGATCTGATTGACCACGAGCTGAGAATCGCTGAAGGCCCGGATTTGCTTGGCTCTGGCTCGGTGGGCGAGGGTCAATCCGGCGATCATGGCCTCGTATTCTGCCTCGTTGTTGGAGGCCGAAAAGTTGAGGCGGAAGGAGTATTGAAGTAGGAATTGGTCGGGGCCACGAAGGATGATGCCAGCCCCACTCCCCGTTTCGCATGACGAGCCGTCGACAAAGACCTCCCAGGTCGGATCCGAACCCTCGGTGTTGGGCTGCTCGGAGACGGTGCACTCAGTTATGAACTCGGCGAGAGCCTGTCCTTTAATGGCCACCCTCGGCTGATAGCTGATGTCGAACTGACTCAGCTCAATTGACCACTTGACCAAGCGGCCGGAGTTTTCGGGCTTGTGAAGGACAGTCTTTAGTGGCTGGTCGGTCAGTACTTGGACGGAGTGGGCCTGGAAGTAAGGACGAAGCTTCCGGATTGCCATGACCAAGGCATAGGCCACCTTCTCTATCTTTGCGTACCTCGTCTCGGCTGGGAGTAGCACTTTGCTCACATAATACAACGGCCTTTGAACCCCTTCCGCTTCTCGGACGAGGACGGCGCTGAGGGCGCTATCCAAGGCGGACAGGTAGAGCCAAAGCGGCTCGCCTGGCTCGGGCTTGCTGAGGAGAGACGGGTTGGCGAGGTATTGCTTCAGCTGTTCGAAGGCTTCTTGTTGATGGGTACCCCACTCGAAGCCCCCTTTCCCGCGCAAGGCCTTGAAGAAGGGGAGAGACTTCTCCCCTGATTTGGAGAGGAAACGGCCGATTGCCGCCAATCGACCCGTGAGCCCCTGAACCTCCTTAACATTCCGAGGCGGGGACATGTCAATAATGGCTTGGATTTTCTCGGGGTTTGCCTCAATGCCGCGTTGGCTGACGATGAACCCCAGGAATTTCCCAGTGGAGACGCCGAAGGCGCATTTAGCCGGGTTGAGTCTCATGTTGTGACGTCGGAGGACACCGAAGGCTTCTTCGAGGTCGGCGACGTGGTCCGGTCCGGCCCGGCTCTTGACGAGCATGTCGTCGACGTAGATTTCCACGTTGCGGCCGATCAGGTCTTTGAAGATTCTGTTGACGAGCCGCTGGTACGTGGCTCCGGCGTTTTTCAGCCCGAAGGGCATAACGCGGTAACAATAAAGACCCTGGTCGGTGACAAACGAGGTCTTGGAGATGTCCGGTGGAAATAGAGACCTCTGCTTTCATGAAATTGTGCAGCGTAGAAGACTACTCTGTGATGCATGGGTCGTCTGTGGAGATTTCAATGCGACTATCTCAAATCTAGAAAGGAATAGAGGCTCCAGTTCTAGCAGAGACATGAAGAACTTTTGCAGTTGGATCCAACATTTGCAGCTCATTGATCTCCCGCTTGCAGGTTGGAAGTACACCTGGTCCAACCTTAGACAAAATCCTTCTTTTGCGCGGTCAGATAGATTCCTTATCTCAAGCCACTTTGATCAGTCTTTCCCCTCCTGTGTCCAACACTTCTTACCTCGCATTGCACCTGATCATTGCCCTATTATCCTCGACTCCCAAGCGTTACAACACAAAATCCACTACTTCAAATTCGAAAAAGCATGGGCTTCTCATAAGGATTTTAACAACAACATTATAAGTTGGTGGACTAGCTTCAACTGTGATGGATCCAAGGTTGATATTTTTGCTTAGAAACTTATCCTCTTAAAGAGAAGGATCAGACGGTGGAGAAATGAGGTCTTTGGTCACATTCCCAAGCGCAAGGAGTCCCTACTCCAAACTATCCACAACCTTGACATTATAGCTGACTCACAAACTCTAAACTCTGCCCAATCTGCTGACTATCAGCTGCCCGTACTGAATATCATCAACTGATCCAAGCTGAGGTTACTTACTGGAGGCAAAGATCTCGTATCACTTGGATCAAAGTGGGTGATGCAAATATAAAGTTCTTCTACTCTATGGCTAACGGGAGGCGACGTAAGAATTTCATTTACTCACTTCTTCACAATGGCGACCTCATCATAGATCAGTCAGCAATTAGATCCTGTTTTGAGTCGCATTTTCAAGATATCTGTGGCACTAGCTCAGAGTCAGACTTTAGATTAGATTGGGCCTCCCTATATCCTCCCTCAACATCTGATCTCTCTGTTCTTGAAGCAGCTTTCAGTAAGGAAGAAGTCAAGAGAGCAATCTTCAGCATGAACGAAGACAAAGCTCCTGGCCCAGATGGATTCTCTATGTATTTCTATCAACAGCATTGGGAGACCATCCAAGATGACTTATGTGACATGCTTGTGGCCATCCAAAATGGGAGAGCAGACATCGATAGACTGAACTACTCTACCATTGTGCTCATCCGTAAATGTGAAGGCACCTCCTCTGTTTATGACTATCGTCCAATTAGCCTGCTCAACTGCTCCATGAAGATCTTCACCAAGATTCTGGCTAACAGGTTAAACCCTATGCTGCATACTCTTGTTTCATCTTCTCAAAGCGCCTTCCTCAAGGGCAAATCTACGGTTGATTGCTTTCTTGTGGTGTACAAAGCAATCAACTTATGTTGTTCAAAGAAATCTGATTCGCTTATGCTGAAAATTGATTTTCGCAAGGCTTTTGATACTCTTAGCTGGGATTTCTTGGAGCAACTGCTCATTTCAAGAGTCTTTGGCACTCATTGGTGTTCTTGGATCAAAGCAATATTGTACTCCACCAAATCCAATGTTTTGGTCAATGGTATTGGGGGCAAGACCATCATATCTAAGAGGGGACTCAAGCAAGGCGACCCTCTATCTCCAATGCTTTTTCATACTTGCTGTAGACGTTCTCGCGCAAATGTTGCGTGTTGGCACCTTTTCTCAGCTTAACCTACGGGGATCCCTAGCCCATCTCTCCATCTTACAGTTTGCTGACGACACTCTTATCTTCTGCAAGGGTGACGAGCAAGAAGTGCTCCATCTGAAAGTGCTCCTGCATCTCTTTGCGAATGTCTCTGGACTCCATATCAACCTCTCCAAATCCTCTATCACATACTTTGGGCACTCTCAGGTCAAGCTAAAGGCTTTTTCACACATTTTAGGCTGCAATCAAGATACCCTGCCAACCAAGTATCTCAGAATGCCACTCTCAAAGGGGAGGCTAAAGAAACAGGATTGGCTACCTTTGCTTCTTAAAATTGAGAGGAGATTGTCCATGTAGAAAGGTTGCCTCTTATCTAGGGGGGTCGACTTATTCTGATCAACTCTGTCCTTAGTGCCCTTCCAACTTATTTTGCCTCATTCTTCAAGCTGCCTCAGTGGGTGATTGCCAGAATCGATCAAATGAGGAGCAGATTCTTTTGGGTTGGAGGAGACACAAAGGCTACGGGGGCCTCTTGCACAAGCTGGAAGCGTATCTGTCAGCCTAAAAACCAGGGTGACCTTGGAGTCTTAGACCTTCAACAATTCAATACCGCACTTCTCATGAAGTGGTGGTGGAAACTTTACACTAACAACTCCCTTTGCTCTCAAACTCTCAAGAGGGGAGTCCCTCTATTTCAACAACACCACTGGTGATTTCATCTGCAAGGCCCAGGCTTCAGACTTCTGGAAGAATTTGTTCAAACTCAAAGAACAATTCGACCAAGGCATCTCTTGGGAACTTGAAAATGGGATTATGCTCAAGTTCTGGACCTCTAAATGGATAGAGGGACAAAGTATTGTCACCCTTTTTTCTTCCCTCTTCGAAGCAACATGGAACAAAGAAGCCTCTCTGCGGTCTCAGGGCACACTAGCCCAAGGCAATTGGACTTGGAGACTAGTCTACACACCTCATCTTCTAGCATCACCCTTATGGAAAAAAGACTTCTTCTACATGCCATCTCTAATGTTCAGCCTTCTCTGCAGTCTGATAAAGCTCGTTGGAACCACTCTTGCACTGAGTGCTATTCTGTCAAATCAGCCTATAGCTTCTATAGTATTTCTGGCCTAATCTCTCCCTTCTATCGCCCTTGTTGGAAGAACTGCGTACCGCACAAATGCAAAATTTTCATATGGATGTTGAGCGGGGAAAAACTAAACTCCAAGGACAGATTGCATTCTAGAGGTTGGGATGGTGATCTAACATGCACTGCTTGTACATGTCAGATTGAAACCTCATATCACAATTTCTTTGAGTGCCTGGTGGCTGCTCAAACATGGCTGCACTTCACTCAATCTTTCAGCATCACTAATCTGCCTGAGTCTATTACGGCATGCTTCACTTCTTGGTGCTTCGATCACAACAAGCACAAATTCATTCACTCATGGCATTTGGTTACACTAGCTGTCTGTTGGAGTCTTTAGAATACTAGAAATGATAGATTTTTTTACAGCAAGCATACACCTGTGGATAAGTTAATCACTAATACAAAATTTTTGTTCTCGTATTGGCTAGATTCAAGTGGAGAATCCAAGAAGAAGGCAAAGATTCTGGAGGAGCTCAAAGGCACGGGCGACAGCGACCTCATGAGGCCTGCTCGGGGCGGTAGCGCAGACAGCACCACTCCTTAATCTCTAAATGGCTACTCTGTTTTTTGTTTTTATTTTTTTGGGACCGTGTTAGTCCAGTTTTTTACTCTCCTTAAACTTTATCTGGTTGCTTTGTATGGTTTTATTATGGCTGAATGTGGGTTCGTTTTGTTTCGGACCTTGTATTGGGTGGAAAAGGGGGATGAGATAATGTCATTGGACCTAGTAGAGGTGTACGACAACAGTCCAATACACTCTCTACGATCCAACGGCATGCCATCTCGAACCTGGCTTCACCCTATGCCCGAGTAACCTCCTGCAGCCTATTTTGTAATAGCCCTAGAACTTACTCTCTTTTGAGATATATATATATATATATATATATATATATATATATATATATATATATATATATATATATTGTGAGGTAGGATAATCCTACTTTTTGCCAGTAAAAAAAAATCCCTGATTCACTTACTTTATTAATTTAAATATGGTTTAGTAATATTTTAATCACTAATTAATTAAATGATGCTTATTTAGTAACAAAACACTAATTTTATTTTCCTAAATATTACAATGTTACCTCTCAGGCGGAACAACATGTTCCGTCCGATAAAAAAAATAACAATCTCAAAATTTGGCAAATGAACCACTGTGGCGCTTCTCAAAATTGCTATTTCTTATTTTGTCATTTTGCCAAATATAGCAAACACCGTTGTGGATCCTCTTAGACAGAGGAAATGTCTCTCGTGTGTGTGTGCGGGTGTGTGTGGGGAGGGAGGGCGCGCGGGTTCAGGTATGCGAAAAAAAGTCAAATATATGGATTAAATAGTGCGAAAAAAGTCAAATATATTGATTAAATAGTGCGAGGAAACTAAAATCAGGATATTAATCAAAACGTACCTTTTTATAATCAAAGGATACAAATGAATTTCTACATATAAAAAAAATTTGTGTAGAAAAAAGGATTAACAAGAAATCAGTAACAATTCACAATCTTGTCATTTTCAACCAAAATACATAGAAGAGTTTTTCTCTGCAGAAAAGTGTAGAGGGAGAAACTACCCCCAAAAAAACTCAAAAGAAACCCTAGATCTGAGATCTGAGCTTGGGGGCGGCAGCTAGGGCCCCCCCCCCCCCCCCCCCCCCCCCTGTCCATCATCTCTCACGCCTCATCCTACCCCATCGCTGCTCCACCCATCGAACTCCGCCTTCCCGTTGCTCCACCGACAGAGCATCCCGCGCCTCCGATCGCAGAGCCGTTTCAGATCGACGCCTTCGCCGCCTCCCCAGATCTGCCCGCCCTCCTCTTCGGTGCCGGCTGCTGTCGAGCGAAGTGAAGACGAAGGCTACGACGGGGGCTGGTTTCGAGGGGTGTTGTCGATGGCCAATGTTGGGGTTTGTGTCGTCGACGGGGGATCTGGTAGCTGTCGAGGGGGTGTGTGGTCGCTCGCCGCCCAATGCCCCCCCTTCGGGCACGGAGCCGTTTCAGATCGACGCCCTTGCCGCCTTTCCAGATCCACCCATCCTCCTCTTCGGCGTCAGCTGCGATTGAGCGAAGTGAAGATGAGGGCTACGACGGGGGCTATGCCGGTTGGTTTCTGGGGGTTTTGTCGACGGCCAACGTTGGGGTTTGTGCCTAAGACGAGGTATCTGGTTCTGTTTTGGGGGTCTCAAAGACGGGGTGTGTGGTCCCCCCCTCGCGCGCGCCATCGTCCCTCTCTCCTCGCACAACTCCGCACCCTCTCACCCACCTCCCCTAGTCGCTCGGTGTGGCGCTGGCGAGATCCTTAGTGGTGGAACCCGTGGCTAGGAGTTGTCTCCACCCAACATCGTGCTGCTCACGCCTCCTTTGTGGTGGAGCACACGGCTAGGGTCTTCTTTTGCAGGAAAGTATGATGTGCAACACGGTTGTGGGGTTTGGGCCCGATGACGGGGTCCCCCCACTTGTTGCAGCACAGTTGTGAGGCTTGGACCCGCAGATGGGGTCTCCCCACGAGGTGGGCTGAGTGGAAATGTAAAATTGGATGTGTTAGAGATTTTTGGTTGTCAGTGTGTAAGTCACATCCTGAATTCGACCTCCTTTAACCAACTGCCACAGGCTCCGCGATAGCACCGACACTACTCCCTCATCAGTGAACTTGAAATCTACAACGTCTACCGCCCGCAGGGGCAAGAGGGGAATGTGATGCTTCAGTTAGTTGTGATTTGTTACGGGTTTTTTTTGGGGGTGTGTGTGTGTGTGTGTGTGTGTGTGTGAGTGAAGATGTTGCTTTTCACTACTCTATGCAGGTGTATGTTGGCATTTGTGAGAAATCACTTGAGAGAGTATAAGCGTGTGAGAGGAGAATGTATCATCTTCACGGCTCTCTCATTGACTGTGGCCATGGTTAGGGTGAGTGAGAGTTTTATTTGGTGAGAAATTGCTTAAGAGAGCTAAAGCGTGAGAAATGTGAAGGTATCCTTTCCATGACTCTCTTTTGGTTGTGACTTCGACTGGGCCGAATGTGAGAGCGTTTTGGAGAGTTTATGGGAGTCGGGGAGGAGAATGATGGGAGCGGCGAATGTCTAAATCCAGTGTGATGTGCTTCAGGTGGGTGTGCGCGTGGAGGGGAGGCAGTGCACGAAGTTTATTTGACGTACATACAATTAGTTGGTCTTTATTGTCGGTCAATCCTCTAGTTAGAGTGGGCTCTGATTGTATGTACTGGTCATGTCGCTTCATGTTCTATTTTTCTGTTTGTAGTTTGTAATTTGGCCCAGTACGCTGGGTTTGTTTGGTTAATTGCTTATTAATGAAACAAGGTGGCCATAATCCACCTTTTCTTAAAAAAAAAAAAATACATCGAAAGAAATGAGAATGCAGATCTTAAATTGCAGTAGGAGAATATTACTCATACATTTTAAAAGAGACGTCATTGAAGGAAAATTTCTGGAATTAGGTTAATGGCTGAATGAATCAGCGTACTCTTTCCTCCCTCTCAGTGTAGTTTTAATATGAGTTCTATTTCTTTCTTTGCTAAATATTGGCTAACTTTACACTTTTTATTCCTTCTCCTGTTTGAATGTTTAATTATCACTTATATATGATTAGAGTACATCCACAAAAAAAAAAAAAAAAAAGGTGCGAAACCAGCCGATATTAGTCTATTAGCAAAGATGCATTAAATGGAACTCAAACAAAAACTATATTCAGACCCATTTCTTCTTGAGAGATCTTGAAGGGATTAATTAGGGGGGTGATAATCGACTTTCTCTATTGAATATATATAGTGTTTTGTATTGTGAGTATAAGTATTGTGTTTTGTGTTACTCAACCCTAAACCGTACCTAAAGTTATATATAGAACAAATTACCCTCAATAATCTATAGATAAAACTCTATCCGTAAGGAAAGTATTACATTTGGGATGGCAGGAGAAGAACTTTTCTTGTAGCACAAACAAAAATCCATGAGCTTGGTTGTAGATATCACAAATTTGATACCAAACTACGTCGTAATCTTTATTTTAAAAAATTAAAATATTAGAACGTGCAATACATGTGCAGATTTTTAGTTGAAAGAAAAGGAAAAAAAAAAATTCCATTGTTAAACAATAAGAAACCTAAAGTAAAACAGCTGGAAATAGTAACTGCATTCTAACGGCGTTGGAAAGCAGACGTTAGTAGAAACGGAATAAAAGCTTGGTGGAGGTTTGGAGCCGTTGTTTGTCCAGAATAGCATGACACGTACGAATCGGAGGGAGTGAAGAATCCTATACTCCACCACGTACCGTGCGTCATAACCTTATGTCGTTACAGAAACTTTGAAATTCGCGTCGACTTCGAATCAACGGCTGATCCCCACGGTTGTCGCGCCGTGGGACAATGCGTATGAAAAATGAGGCGCGGAATCCGTTGGCATTGGAAGTGTGTCAGTCTTTTTTGTGGACAAGAATCTCGTAAAATTATTGCATTCTTTTGGGATGGGATGTGACACCTTTGTCTAGTTTGGCTCATCTAGTTTAATCCATTTTAATTTTGAATTTTTAATATATATATATATATATATATATATATATATATTAGGTTTGTCCGTTGATTTGCATCAAAAAAAAGGTTTGTCCGTTGACACGTGCCTACGGCACGTCTTCGAAACGGTGCACCTTGTTTGATCATAAAAAATAGTTTTGGAGTTCCAGCAAATTAATTGAAGTAACAAACATAGAACAAAAAACATATTTTATGTTTTTTTTATTATTTTGAATTATTTTTTTAAAAAAATTATTTTTAAATTTTTTTAAAATTTTAATTTTTTTTAATTTTTTAAAATTTTAAAAAAAAATATTTTCTTAATTTTTTTAATATTATATAGAAGAGGGAGGGAGAGAGAGAAAAAAAATTAAATAAATATAGGAGTTGTTTTGGGTGGGAGATTTGAATTTGAATTTTGGGGGGAAACTTTTGGGGGAAAAATATGTTTTGTAAGGTTAGATCTGGGCCTTTAATTTTTGGGGAGATTGAAGGAGAGCCACTTGATAGCTTTCTTTGTGTTTTATTATATATACTAGATTTGCCCATGGGCACGTGCCTACGACACGTCTTCGGAACGATACAAAACACGAAAAGCCATCTAAACAGTAAAACAACAATTATGTAACTCAAGTTTCCATTAGTATATGTTGAAAAATAATTATAAATGGAGTGTAAATCTAACTTCTTAGAACTTTAAATATAGAAAATGATGAAATTTAATATTTGAAGATATATATTTGCTATTTTCAATATAATATGTGTAATAAAAAACATAAAAATTCTGAAAATGTACAAACCTGAAATCTTAAAATCTAAATTTCTAAGTAAATAAAGAAAGAATGGGAGAGATAGGTAGGGAGGGAGAGAAAGAGAGAAATATGAAAAAGTTAAAAGATAAGAGAGAGAGTAATAAAGTAATGGGTTTTTTAGTTTTGGGGGGAAAATTTTGGTTTTGGGGTTTGAAATTTCGGGAGGGAAAATATGTTTTGTGAGGTTAGATCTGTGCCATTGATTTTGAGGAGATTGAAGGTGAGCCACTTGATAGCTTTCTTTGTGTTTTATTATATATATATATATATATATATATATATATATATATATATGTCCCTATCAAATATATAAATATTATGTATACCTCTTATAAATATGTATTTTTATATTTATCCCAAACAATATATATAACATTTCTTAATTATCCCTCTAGTTAAAAAAACTTAAAATGATGGATAACTTTCAGTTTTTTTATGGACTTGATGAAAAATGACTGAAATATTCTTTTCTCTACCATTCAAACTATATATTCTTCATTCTTGCAAATCCGCACAATTATTAATCTAACCGAGACTCATTAACTTTTCTCAAAATTTCTACATTTATTTCAAGAAATGAACAAATTAACAGTGCATCTTTGAAAAGTACATAGTCTTCCTCACGTTACTTATCCAAAATTGCCATCATTATTGTTTTTAATGATAGATTATAAACTTCCTCATTTATTTTTCATAAAAC
The DNA here is from genome assembly GCA_017893485.1 of Hemerocallis citrina. Classification (NCBI taxonomy): domain Eukaryota; kingdom Viridiplantae; phylum Streptophyta; class Magnoliopsida; order Asparagales; family Asphodelaceae; genus Hemerocallis; species Hemerocallis citrina. The sequence continues at coordinate 26,300,641 of CM030362.1, read as the reverse complement.
TTTTAAATCTTTTATCATTGGATTGTTTAATCTGATCTTTTAATTTAATTTCTATTTGTCTCGCAAGGATTAAATCATAGTTAAATTAGTGATATCTAACATAGGGGTAAATATAAAATAAAGTCCAAATTGTTAGGGACTGATATGGGTCAGATGACGTGGCCCTCCTGGGCCACAGGATCCCCTTAAAGAGCTGCACCGTCGGATCATCCAGATCTTCCACGTCAGCTTGGAAACCACCCAGGTCTCCGCCACGTCAGCCCTAAACCACCCCGGACACACGCCACGTCAGCCATATACTGCTTGGGCTTCTGCCACCTCAGGCCCACGGACAACCGGGTCCAGACCCGGCCCCAAACGGGTTCAGACCCAGTTGGCTTCTCCTATAAATACCAGACCTTCTACCCCTTGCCAAGGTAATCAATCTTTTCCTTCTAAAACCCTACTTACTGTTACTCTCTTTCAGTAGTTGACTAGATCGCCGGAGGGTCTGCCACCGGAACTAACCCCGGTGTTCCTAGACCGTGTGCAGGTACACAAGACTCAGGATCCGAGCCGAGCATCCCATCTCCGCCTTACTCTCGTCTATTCCCGATCCGTTCCTCCTGGCTGAGGATCCGTGTCACCGTTCGCACTAAAGCTTCCTCCACCAATACAAATCGAGGAGAACTCACGCCTGGTACACCCACACCCCCCAAAAACAAATCGCATCAGGATGGCGTCGTCTGTGGGAAACCTCTAGTGCAGACGCCGGCCCGAGCTCAGCCATCAATGATATCCTGTCCATCCGAGCTCACATGGCGCCCAAGGCCAGGAGAGCTGTCACCTCTGCGCATCGCCAGGACGTCCCTCCTCAGGATGACCCTGCCGACGCTCATGGATCCAACAATTTGGGGATCAGCCACGGGCACCAGTTAGTGGCCTCCCATTCGGTCGTACCCGACCTACGCGGGGTCATCCAGAATAGACAAGAAAGCCGGACTAGGGGAGGGGCCGCTTCCAACTCGTTCCCGAACCATCCCAGACCACCACCCCAGGGACGGGCACCGGCGCTCAGTCGCGTCGGCAGGAGGCCACCGGTCTAACATAGCCGGGCTGAACGAGCCCCGGTCACCCACCAGGAGTTCCAAGACTTTCGGAAAGAGATCATGGAGGCCATCCGTGGGTTCCCCGTCGACAAGACGGACTGCCGCTCTAACTCACGCTTGGACATCGAGGCCAGCACGTCCCGCGGCCTGACTGTCCCGCCGGAGTATGACGATGATGTCTTGAAATGCCTCTAGGAAATGGAAGACCGCCTCGACCACTTTGGCGACGGAGGCCCGAGGCCCGCCCGAGGCCAGCCTAGGGTCACAGGCCCACCCGACCTCCTTTCTGCACTGCCATCTTGCAGGCCAAAATACCTTGGAATTTTCATCCCCTACAATTCGAGACTTATGACGGTGAGGGTGATCCTGATGATCACATGGAGGGCTTCAAGACCCTCATGTTGATTCACAGCGCATCGGATCCCCTCCTGTGCCGCACCTTCCCCACCATCCTCCGGGGCCCGGCTCGGGAATGGTTCTCCAAGCTCACCCCCGGCTCCATTTACTCTTTCGACCAACTGGATGGCAACTTTCTTGCCCACTTCGTGACCATCCGAAAGGCCAAAAGGACGAGTGCATCCCTACTGGGCCTCCTACAGAAGGAAGGGGAGTCGCTCCGGCTGTTTGTCCGAAGGTTCACCACTGAGGCGAGGTCGGTCTCCTCCCTGGACCCAGGGGTTGCCTCGGCAGCATTCCGGCACAATGTCCAGTACGATCAGCTGAAGGCATTCCTCGCAAAGAAGCCCCTGATCGATTTCCCTAACCTCCTCAATCCGGTCGAAAGTACATCCAGGCCGAGGCCCTGAATCCAGAGGACCCCAAGGAGATTCCCGGAAAGGGAAAACGCAAGGCCGACGAGGCAAAGCCAGCAAAGAAGGTCCCCAGAGATGGGGACGTCGCGAAAAGAGTCCCTCCTGTCCCCTGCTTCGAGAGGTACATTCTGCTGACACAAAACATGCCAGCCATCCTCTTAGCAATCGAAGATAGGGACCTCGTGCAATACCCTCCGCGACCGACCAACAACAACAAGAAGAGGGACAAGTGGTTCTACTGCCACTTTCACTGGGACATCGGACACGACACAGACCATTGTCGCTCCCTGAAGGACGAGATCGAGGCCTTCATCCAACGAGGGTACCTCCGGGAGTTCAAGCGGGAAGACGTTCGGGACCAGAGGGACACGAGGAACAGGAGGCCTTCCCCTCCTCCTCGAGCGCCCAGACAGCGTCCCGAGCGGGACCCCGAGCATGAAGAACCCGAGGGTCAGGTCATCTTACATTGCGTCCATGGAGGGCCCATGGGAGGGGAATCCAACACTTCTCGAAAGGCGTTCTGGTCAACGCCGTCCAGGGCCCTCTCATCCCTCAGGTCCAGTAACTCTCTATCTCCTTCTCTGTGGAAGACCTGCAGGGAGTTCGGCTCCCGCACTGCGACGTGCTCGTCATCAGCCTCAGCATGGCGAACTTCGAGGTCCGTCATCTTCCTTGAAGCATTCGAGAACCTGAAGCTCTCCTGGGATAAGCTGAAGCCAGCCGGGTACACATTGCATGGATTCTCCGGCGTCCCGATGGCCATCGAGGGGATCATGACCTTGGATGTCACTGCTGGTACGACCCCTCACAGGTGAACTGAGTCGATGGATTTCAGAGGCTCGTTAACCGTCTTCAAGGATCAAATTGGGCGTAACATGGAGGTGTACGTCGATGACATGCTCGTCAAGATCCAGTGGGGACAGGATCACGTCGCCGACCTGGAAGAGGCCTTTGGGGTCCTTCGGACCCACGACATGAGACTCAATCTAGTGAAATGTGCATTCGGCATCTCTTCAGAAAAATTCCTCGGGTTCATCGTCAGCCAGCGTGGTATCGAAGCGGACCCCGAAAAAATCCAGGCCATAATAGACATGGCCCCTCCCAGAAATATCAAAAAAGTTCAGAGGCCAACGGGAAGACTGGCGGCCATCAGTCGTTTCCTCTCCAAGTCAGGAGAGAAGTCCCTCCCATTCTTCAAGGCACTGTGTGGAACCGGAGGATTCGAGTGGGGTACTCAGTAGCAAGAGGCGTTCGCCCAATTGAAGGAGTACCACGCTAATTCTCCTCTCCTTAGTAAGCCCGAACCAGGTGAGCCCCTCTGGCTTTACCTTTCAGCTTCGGTGAGCATGCTCAGCGCCGTCCTCGTTCGAGAAGAGGAAGGAGTTTAAAAATCCCTGTACTATGTGAGCAAGGTTCTGCTCTCCGTCGAGACCAGATACTCCCGGATGGAGAAGATAGCATACGCCCTGGTCATGGCCACGCGGAAGCTCCCTCCCTATTTTCAGGTGCATTTAGTCCAGGTGCTCACGGACTAGCCTCTGAAGGTCGTGCTCTATAAGCCCGAGGACGGCCATCCAAGGGCAGTCCCTCGCCGAATTCATCACGGAATGTAGCATCTCTGAGCAACTCGAAAGTAAGGAGGCCGACCAGACATGGAAAATTTATGTCGATGGTTCCTCCTGCGAAGCGGGGAGTGGTGCGGGCATCATTCTGCAGGGTCCCGACGGTTTCCTCCTTCAATATTGCCTCCCCCTCAACTTTCCGGCCTCTAACAACGAAGCTGAGTACGAGGCCATGATCGCCGGGCTCACCCTGACGCATGTCACGCATCAGGCCGGCGCCAGGCAGATCAGGGCCTTCAGTGACTCTCAACTCGTGGTCAACCAGATCATCAGAGAGTACGAGGCCCGTGACGACCGGATGATCAAGTACCTGGCCGTGGTCCAACGGCTATTGACGTCCTCCGACGAGTCAGCGGTCTTAAGGATCCCCATGAAACAGAATACTCAGGCCGATGCCCTGTCGAAGTTGGCTTCCTCTTCCTTCGAAGGCCTCGATCGCACCGTCCTGATCGAAGTTCTCCGAAAGCTGAGTACGGACTTTCCCGAGATTCTCTGCATTGAAGACGGAGCTCCTCCTGACGACTGGACCACTCCTGAAAACCGAGCCGAAGCGAGGCGGGTCAGGGTTCGTTTGGAAAGGTTTGCCGTGATCAATGCGACCCTCTTCAAGAAGTCATACACAATGACGGACGGAGGACCCTACCTCCGTTGTCTGACCCACGATGAAGCAAAGTACGCTCTCAGGGAGCTACATTAGGGAATCGGTGAGAGCCATATGCGAAGCCGCTCGCTCACGCGAAAGGCTTTGAACCACGGGTACTACTGGCCCACGGTGTTGCAAGACACCCTCACTCTGGTGAAGAAGTGTAGTCCCTGTCAACGGTTCTTCCTCGTAAAGAGGGCTCCGCAAGCAAACCTCCGTTCCATGGCCAGTCCGACACCCTTTGCAATGTGGGGGATGGATTTCGTAGGCCTATTTCCAAAGGCAATGGGCCAACGAAAGTTTCTCATAGTGGCAATAGATTACTTCATGAAGTGGATCGAGACCGAGCCGGTAGCCACGATCACCGAGCAGCAGACCCAACAGTTTTTCTGGAAGCACATCGTCTGCCGGTTCGGGATCCTACAGGTGCTCATTACTGACAATGAGACTCAGTCGCGGGTAAACATTTTTGGAGGTTCTGCGAGGATCTCGGGATCCAGCAACGTTTTTCTTCAGTATGCCACCCACAGTCAAATGGTCAGGCCGAGAACGCGAACCGCCAAATCCTTGACGGTCTCAAAAAGCAACTCGATAACTCTTCCAAGGGGTTATGGGTCGATGAGCTTCCGAGTGTTCTCTGGGCCCACCGAACCACAAAGAGAATCCCCACGGGAGAGTCGCCATTCAATCTGACATACGGCACGGAGGCCGTCATTCCCATAGAGATCGGGATCCCTTCACCCCAGATCATGGCCTTCGATGAAGCAAGCAACTCTGTACAGCTACGTGCCGACCTGGACCTCATAGACGAGGTCAGGGAGAAGTCTGCCATTAGAAGGAACGTCTACCAACAGAGGATCGAAAGGTTCTATAAAAAAAGGTGCGTCTCACCGACATCAAGCTTGGGGATCTCGTCCTCTGGAAGCTGGCGGTATCCAACCCCGGCCAAAAGAGAAAACTGGCTCCAAACTGGGAGGGCCTATACAAGGTATCGGGGGTCATATGCGGGGGCACGTACCGCCTAACCGATTCAGAGGGCAAGGCTGTCAAAAGGCCCTGGAATACAAAGCACCTCATCAAATTCCTAGAAGGGGAGGGGTAGTCTCTGCAGCCCATGTAAATTATAAAGAATGTAATCGGCACGGCGTGCCTTGTTCTGCTTTTTGTAATATTCAAATATGTTGTAATTATGTCAGCTTTCTTAAAACAAGTTTTGACTTCGTATAAGTTCTCATTTAAAGAAATATGTTTCGGGCTCGGCGCTCGGATAGCACCGCGGGCCACAAAAGATTTCCTTACAAGCTTAGGACTCGGCGCTCGGACAGAACCGCAAACCATAAAAGCTTTCCTTACAAGCTTAAGGCTCGGCGCTCGGATAGTAACGCGGGCCACAAAAACTTTCCTTACAAACTTAAGGCTCGGCGCTCGGATAGCACCGGGGGACACAAAAGTTTTCCTTACAAGCTTAAGGCTCGGCGCTCAGCACCGCGGGCCACAAAAGCTTTCCTTACAAGCTTAAGGCTCGGCACTCGGACAGAACCGCGAGCCACAAAAGCTTTTCTTACAAGCTTAAGGCTCGGCAGTCAGATAGCATCGCGAGCCACAAAAGCTTTCCTTACACGCTTACGGCTCGGTGCACGGATAGCATCGCGAGCCACAAAAGCTTTCCTTACAAGCTTAAAGCTCGGCGGTCGGATAGCATCGCGAGCCACAAAGCTTTCCTTACAAGCTTAAGGCTCGGCGGTGGGATAGCATCGCGAGCCACAAAGCTTTCCTTACAAGCTTAAGGCTCGGCGGTGGGATAGCATCGCGAGCCACAAAACCTTTCCTTACAAGCTTAGGGCTCGGCGCTCGGATATCATCGCGAACCACAAAAGTCTTCCTGAGAACAAGTATGGGGGCTCGGCGTCGATCCCGAGCAAGGCCGCGGCTTTCTTCAAAGCTACCCGACCGTTACGCTCGGCGACGACCTTCAGCCATGCCCATTACCGGCTATCTCCCCGGTCTGGGGGCTCGGCATCTGCCCCTAGCATGGTTTGAGTTTTTTCAAGCCCATCAACCTATGCACATGGCGGCAACTGCCAGCTACATCTGTACCGTCTTCCTGAGAACAAGTGTGGGGGCTCGGCGTCGATCCCGAGCAAGGTCGCAGCTTTCTTCAATGCCACTCGGCCGATACGCTCGGCGACGACCGTCGGCTATGCCCACTACTGACTTTCTCCCCGGTGTGGGGACTCGGCACCTGCCCCTAGCATAGTTTGGGCATCTTCAAGCCTATCAACCTATGCACAAGATGGCATCTGCCAGCTATATCCGTACCGTCTTTCTGAGAACAAGTGTGGGGGCTTGGCGTCGATCCCGAGCAAGGCCGCAGCATTCTTCAAAGCCACTTGGCCGATACGCTCGGCGATGACCGTCGGCCATGCCCACTACTGGCTTTCTCCCCGGTATGGGGGTTCGGCACCTGCCCCTAGTATGGTTTGGGATTCTTCAAGCCCATCAACCTATGCACAAGGCGGTAATCACCAGCTACATCCGTACCGTCTTCCTGAGAACAAGTATGGGGGCTCGTCGTCGACCCCGGGCAAGGCCGAGGCTTTCTTCAAAGCCACTCGACCGTTACGCTTGGCGACGACCTTCACCCATGCCTATTACCAGCTTTCTCCCCAGTCTGGGGGCTCGGCATCTGCCCCTAGCATGGTTTGGGCTTCTTCAAGCCCATCAACCTATGCACAAGGCGGCAACTGCCAGCTACACCCGTACCGTCTTTCTGAGAACAAGTGTAGGGGCTCGTCGTCGATCCCGAACAAGGCCGAGGCTTTCTTCAAAGCCACTCGACCGTTACGCTCGGTGACTACCTTCAGCCATGCCCATTACCGGCTTTCTCCCCGGTCTGGAGGCTCGGTATCTGCCTCTAGCATGGTTTGGGCTTCTTCAATCCCATCAACCGATGCACAAGGCGGCCACCGCCAGCTACACCAGTACCGTGTTCCTGAGAACAAGTGTGGGGGCTCGTCGTCGACCCCGAGCAAGGCCGAGGCTTTCTTCAAAGCCACTCGACCGTTATGCTCAGTGACGACCTTCAGCCACGCCCATTACTGCCTTTCTCCCCGGTCTGTGGGCTCAGCATTTGTCCTTAGCATGGTTTGGGCTTCTTCAAGCCCATCAACCTATGCACAAGCCGGCAACCGCCAACTACACCCGTACCGTCTTCCTGAGAACAAGTGTGGGGGCTCATCGTCGACCATGAACAAGGCTGAGGCTTTCTTCAAAGCCACACGACTGTTACGCTCGGTGACGAACTTCAGCAACGCCCACTACTGGCTTTCTCCCCGGTGGGGGGGCTCGGCACCTGTCCCTAGCATGGTTTGAGCTTCTTCAAATCCATCAACCTATGAGCACGGCGGCAACCGCCAGCTATACCCATACCGTCTTCCTACGAGCAAGGGGTGGGGCTCGTCCTCGACTCCGAGCCAGGCAGTGGCTTTCTTCAAAGCCACTCGACCAATACGCTCGGCGGCGACCGTCTACCACGACCACTTCAGCAAAATTTTCATTAAGGTTTAGGGCGCCTGCCTTCGGTAAATGCCCCGAGCTTCGAGTCTTTGTTTGACCCTCCTCTCCCCCGTGAGCAACTCGGGGTTTACATCTTTCAAAAGCCAAAACCTCGAACTATTCGAGGGCGACAGGGGAGCCACCGACTAAAGGCTCTCTCCGATCCTCTGAACCTCCAAATCAATTGATCGGCCCACCACTCACCAACGAACAACCCGGGGTCTTACGACCCTCAAGGCCAAAACCCCGAATTGTTCGAGGGTGATTGGTACACCACCAATCCGGAGCCCTCAGACCAAAGTTCTAATTTTGGGGCGCCCACCTTCGGCAGGCACCCAAATGGAATGGCAGATCAGCTAATCTCAATCCCTGACCACCAACAAGGAGCAGAGGGGGTTATATAGCTCCCTGAGAAGCGCAGTTATTGCATCTGGGAAGCCCAAACGGTGGAAGGCGAAACGTCGCCATTAATGCTTATAGGAAGGCGAATCGTCGCCATTAATGCCCATCGAGAGGCGAAATGCCATGGATTATGCATCGCCTGTGCAAAGTCACTGTGTGGTTTTTTCGCCTCGATGGCGATCCCCTTTTTCTAGACCGAGCCCGACGACAATTCCCACTCAATGGGATCATCAAGGTTAAAGAAGTCGAGAGTCTGTTTTATTTTTAATCATCACACATCCGTAACAGCGGCACAAATACAATGAAAAACTTACAAATCACTCGCGCTCGGCTTAAAACTCAAAGTCGGCGCTTCCTTCGGGTTCCCTCTCTCGCTCGATCGGCCCGATCGGGGAAGGTTCCCCCACCACCAAGCTTTCGGCATCGTCAGGCTGGGCCCCCTCCAATAAAAAAGTCGGAGATGATCCTAATACCAAATTGCTCGCCCCCTCGATCAAACCGGCACCTAGAACTAGCTTCAACCTGCGGATCTCCAACTCTTTCTCAACCACGGCCTCACGAAGAAAAGACTCCAAGGCCGACCGCCCGCTGGGGGCATTCGAGATCGACCAATCCGTTTCGATTACCCACCAGTCCCAGTCGGCTATGGCTTTCCTCAGACGAGCGACCTCCAAACCGAGCTCCCTGGACTTGTTCATGAAATAAGTCACTGTGGCCGCTCGGTCTCAAGCCTGTTTTCGTTGGCAAGCCAAAGCCGTCTCCTTGGCCTCCGGCCCGGCTCGGATCAAGGGGTCCTCGGCGGATATGAGGTCGGCACCCAAGACCCTCTATCAAAAAGACGGAGAAACAACGAGTCACAAAAGAGACTAAAGAAGCATAAGTCATGGAGCATCGGCTAAAAATCATCTTTCATTAGTTTCAAAATTTTTGCGCTACAAAATGCGGTGGCAAGTCCGTGCAGGGCATTTACAAAAATCAAAAAAGAAAAAAGACCTAAACAAACCTTGGGGGGGTGGGGGTGGCACCTCTTCGTCAGCCGGGTCGCCCCCCGACCTCCTCTTGACGAGGATCTCCTATCTCCTTGTCGTCGGGTGTTATCGGAAGATCCGGCTACCAGCTATAGTGAAGGTGGTCGACCCTCTGGTCTGGGTAGATCATCCGGAAATGCTCCTTGGCCTGATCGTTGGCCTCGTCCTGCGCCAGGATCAGGGCATCCACCATGGTGATCTCCGCCTGCTCAAGGGCCTTCCATCCCTTCTCCGCTTCTTCCTGAATCTTCTCCTTAAGGCGATCTACGTCCTTCTTGTGGTGGTCGAAGATCGAGGTCATCTGGGCCTCGTGGACGGCCTCCATACTCCAAGCCTCCTTTAGCTCGTCCGTCGCCTTGTTCGATTCGCGGAGGTACTTCTCCGCGTTCCTCCTCTCGATGAGGATCACCTTCTCCAAGCACTTCTGAAAGTGCTATCCGTGAAGCATCGCCTGTCCAAGGAAGATGAAGTCAGATGAATCCTAGAATCTATAATCAATACAAAGTCACTAACACTCACTTTGATCTGCGCCTGAGACCACCGCATGAAGGCCTGCTCAGACATCTACACCGCCAGCGCCATCCGATCTCGCTCGGTGGCAATGTTCCTGACCACCTCAATGGCCATGGGACCTTCAAACAGGGAGTCCCCTGTAACGACCGACCAATTAGGAGCATGTGGCCGAAGTCCCTGTCGCCCCACCATCTGCTCGCCCGTAAGCCGAGTTGGGGGGAGCCTCTGCTCGGGGCCTCGGAAGTCCTCTTGCTAGCCGAGCTTCATCCCTCCTCCCGAGATGCCCATTGGCGTGTGATGGTGCTGCTTCTTTGTTCTCTTCAGGGCTGGCTCCACGGCTGCCGATGTCTGTCCCTTGCCGGACCTCGCGCCCTGAGCGGCCGCCTTATCCTGCTCCGCCTTCTTCTCCTTCTCCGTCCTCCTCTTGGCAGCAGCTGCCAATAAGGCACGCCTATCGTCAAGCTGGTTGGTCGTCATCTCTGCAAAATAGAAGAGAAGTTAACGTTAACACGAAGGTAGAAAGATATAAATTTAGAATAAAAACATACTAGGATCGGCTAGGCTCAGTCCGGCTCGGGCCAGGTGCGTCTCCGTCACTCGAGGCCACGCTATGCTGTGCCCACTCACAATCTTCTCCACCTTCGCCCACTCTTTCTCCGTCAGCTCGCTACGCTTCGGAGGCTTATGGTTCGGCTTGAAGAAGTTACAAGATGTCGGAATCCCCCAAGACTTCTCGCTCCGGACGTTGAAATACTTCTCTTTCCACCCTTTGTTGGAGTCCGGATGGCCGTGCATCACCTTCTTATGAGGTCTAGGCGAGAAGTAGAAGATCCCCTCTGCATCGCCCAGCGAACTAATCCCCAAGATGGCGCGGAAGTACGTTAGCCTCGGCTCGACCCCCTTCTCTTGGCACTTCAAGACAAAGCAGATCAAGTACTTCCAAGAGTTGGGGCCATTTGCATCGGCCATAGTTTCGCCCAGTTCAAGACCTGCTTAACGAAGGGGTGCAACGGCAGCCTTAGTCCTTAGATGAAGGCATCCTCGGAAAAAATACAATAACCCGGTGCGAGGGTAGTAGTTGAGCGAATACCGAGGCTCAGAATCAGAACCTCGAACTCCCAAGATATGAAGGTAGTCCGCCTTCGAGACACATGGAATACCATCCATTCTGATGTTCACCCGACTCTCGTCGCCCGGCCGAAGGAAGAGGATCGAAGTCTTTATCGTCGTCAGGATACATCCTGATCGACCCTGGATTTTTGAATGAGACCAGGACAAATTCGAACCCCGGTCTAGGGACATATTTGTCCGATGGAGGGGGGCTATCCGGAAGGATCAACCTTCTCTTCTTCCTGCGAGGACGAGCCTTCCTCTCTGGAGACGACATCGACAAAGGCGGCAGAGGGGGGAGATCACCCTCGCCCCCGACTACGCCTCTTGCGGTGCCTTTGCCCGCACCTCCTCGAGCATCGGCCTCCCCCACGTTCTGATCAGGCTCCCCCTGATTCCCTTCAGAGTCCTCCTTGCCCTCAACGGCACCCTCTCCCTCGGAATCCTGCTCCTCCTCATCACCCTCATCATCAACGGCACCCTCTCCCTCAGAATCTTGCTCCTCCTGATCACCCTCATCCTCAACATCCCCTTCTCCCTCGGGATCATGCTCTTCTTCGTCGATCTTTTCCTCCTTGCCCTCTTCCATAGGCCCCTTCCTCGGCCTACGGGACCTCAACGGTGACACAATGAAGACCACATCATCTCCGCCGTCTAACGCTGGATCTGACAATACTTCCTTCTTAATCGCATAGTCTCCCAAGGACCAAGACGTCTCTGACTCAACTTCCTTTGCAGAATGACCTGACGAGCTTGCCTCGGAGCCGGACTGAGAGCGTGACATTACGAGTAAGAGATACTAACCTGAAATATTGACCATATAATCACCGGAAAAAGGTCGCCGATGGCAATTAAGACCCTATTCTTGAAAGTTGAAAAATGCAAGTAAAGTAATGAAGGAAAGAAAAGTGGGGAGGGGGGATTTATAACAGGGAAAGTGACTCATCGATTATCACGAAAAGATCTAGCCACTGGATCTTAATCATCAAGATTTAACGGGATCTAGAGTCGCTTCGATTCTTGCGCACCTGACGTTAGCAGTTGGCACAAAACTACCCTAATGCCCCCATGCCTTCTTTCAACAAGATGGTTTTTCCAACAAGTCAGCGAATTCGGAGCTCGGATGACACCGCGAGCCCCAAACTTCTCTATTTCCACAGGAGGGTCGGAGCTCGGATGGCACTGTGAGCCCAAACTCCACCTCCATTCCATAGGAGGGTCAGAGCTCGGATGGCACCGCGAGCCCCAAACTCCTCCTCCATTCGACAGGAGGATCGGAGCTCGGATGGCACCGCGAGCCCCAAACTCCTCCTTTATTCCACAGGAGGGTCAGAGCTCGGATGGCACCGCGAACCCCAAACTCCTCTATTCTACAGGAGGGTCGAAGCTCGGATAGCACCGTGAGCCCCAAACTCCTCCCCCATTCAACGGAAGGGACGGAGCTCGGATGGCACCGTGAGCCCCAAACTCCTCCTCCATTTCACAGGAGGCTCGGAGCTCGGAGGTCACAACGAGCCACAGGCTCCTGCACCCAAAGCATCAAATGAAATGAAATCATTAGATTCCATTTGGCCGCCATTACCAATGTACCGCTCCACCGACGACAAACCACTCCAAAAGCTCCAGCATGTTTTAGGGGGCTCGGAGCTCGGATGATACCGCGAGCCCCAAGCTCCTGCTCTGTTCACAGGAGGCCCGGAGCTCGGATGAAACCACGAGCCCCAGAGTCCACCTCTATTCACAAGGCGCTCGGAGCTCGGATGACACCGCGAGTCCCAAAGTCCTCCCTCATTCACAGGAGGCTCGGAGCTCGGATGACACCGTGAGCCCCAAAACTCCTCCACGTTCCACATAAGGCTCGGAGCTCGGATGACACTGCGATCCCCAAAGTCCTCTATTCATAGGGGGCTCGGAGCTCGGATGACACCGCGAGCCCCAAAGTCCTCTCTCATTCACAGGAGGCTCGGAGCTCGGATGACACCGCAAGCCCCAAAACTCCTCCTCATTTCACAGGAGGCTCGGAGCTCGGATGGCACCGCGAGCCCCAAAGCCCTCATCTTTTTGACCAGTGAGGGGTTCGTCTACCGACCCTCGATGCTCGGCTTGCCGAAATCCCAACTCGACAGATCTCGACGCCCCCTCTCTTCCAACCAGTGAAGGGCTCGTCTACCGACCCTCAATGCTCGGCTCTCCGAAGCCCCAACTCGACAGATCTCGACGTCCCTTCGCTTTTCCAACCAGCGAGGGGCTCGTCTACCGACCCTCGACGCTCAGCTCGCCGAAGCCCCAACTCGACAGATCTCGACGTCCCCTCGCTTTTCCAACCAGTGAGGGGCTCGGCTACCGACCCTCGACGCTCGGCAATCCGAGCTTCGACCCTTCTGCACCCGGCAGTCCACATGACTCCAATAGGGGATCCCGTCACCTTACCCCCTAGCCTCTTCTGGAAAATACCGATCCTATTCCTCACCATACACACCACCCCGCTCTTCCTACAGAGGAAAAGGACCACTCTTACACGGCTGGGTCACCCAGCCCTCCAAGAGTGGGGGGCTCCTGATATGGGTCAGATGATATGGCCCCTCCTGGGCCACAGGATCCCCTCAAAGAGCGTGCACCGTCGGATCATCCGGGTCTGCCATGTCAGCTTGGAAACTACCCAGGTCTCCGCGACCGTCAGCCCTAAACCACCCCGGACCCACACCACGTCAGCCCTATACAACTTGGGCTTCTGCCACATCAGGGCCACGGACAACCGGGTCCAGATCCGGCCCCAAACGTGTCCAGACCCGGTTGGCTTCTCCTATAAATACCAGACCCTCTACCCCTTACCAAGGTAATCAATCTTTTTCTTCTAAAACCCTAGTTACTGTTACTCTCTTTTAGTAGCTGACTAGATCGTCGGAGGGTCTGCCACCGGGACCAACCCCGGTGTTCCTAGACCATGTGCAGGTACACGAGACTTCGGATCCGAGCCTCTAGATCCGAGCCGAGCATTCCATCTCCGCCTTACTCACGTCTATTCCCGAACCGTTCTCCCTGGCTGAGGATCGGTGTAACCGTCCGCACTAAAGCTTCCTCCACCAATACAAATCGAGAAGAACTCACGCCTGGTGCACCTACACCCCCCAAAAACAAACTGCATCAGGGACATATATGAAAATATATATTTGCCAAGGATATGTATATGATATTATTATAATTGTTAGGTGTATACATATCAAAAACCCTTTAATTTTACTTTTTTTCTATTTTTTCTTATAATTTTTAATTTTAAAAGACAGACCATGTGATCCCTTCTCTGTTCTTTGCTGTTGGCGTCAGTTTTTTAATGGATTTCTCACTCGTCCGTTTCTATAATGCACTGTGTCCGTTACAACTTGGAAAACTATATGAAGCATTTGAGTGGGGCCCGCAATTACGTGGACGTGAGTGAGCATGAGATGAATGAACTGTTCGAGTAAAATCGGAAAAGGGATGAAAAAGAGCAGCACTACAAAGTTAGTGATCATGTTCCGGTAAGTAAAGTAACCAAATCACTTTAAACTTACAAAGTTGCTTTAAGATTAGTGTTGGTGTCTTTTACTTGAATTAAATTGGCTTTTTAACCTATAAAGTACAGGATTCCCTAAATAGTTTCCAACTTGTTTAAGAACTGTCTTAAAGCCGCCACACCAGGGCCGGCCCGGCCTTCCCCGGCCAAGGCGAAAGGCGCAAATAATTATTTTTTGGACCTCTAATTACAATATAATTTTTACACGGAAAATACGTATTCATACATCCAAGGAAATACAATTTAGGGTACCTAAAATTGTAAAAAAATTGGGACCTAAGGCGGCCGCCTCACCTGCCTCAAGGTAGGGGCCGGTGTTGTACCTGACCCTTTTTGGGCATGCAGAGAAGTAGTGCTGTGAAATAAATAGAACGGTACGTTGTTCGTCCGAGTCCGCCTTGAGAAATGACTTGACCGTGAACCGTTCGAACTGTTATACAAACCGAACTTGAACAAGTTATTAGGTTTGATGCTTTACAGAATTTGGTCCGTCCGAACAAACATAGTCTTCTGCTTTTATAACGAATCGAGTCCGGACTATAAAAACTTTGTCCGGCCTGGACCGACCTGGACATATGTCCGTCCGAGTAGAATTTCGGTCCGAGCTTAAATATGGCTATTCGGTCATGTCTGGTCCGATTTACAGCCCTAGAAGTCTGGACCAGGTTTTATTTAATATATCCGTTGATTGTTGGAGCTAACCAATATAAAATCAGAACTAACATTAGTGGATTATACAACTCAAAAGTAGTTCTACGAAGAATTGTATGTATAGATTGAATGAATTAGAGTTTTGATACCATATTGAACAAGATAGAATTAGAGCTCTGATACCATAATGACAATAAGATATGAAGTATAGAAATTATAAAGAGTATAATGTAAAGATAGAAACTATGTATATTGATGCCATAAAGAGAATAATATAAGGAGAAATTATGGTACATTTATTCAAATGAATTAAGTTGGAATATATAGGCATTACAAATACAGGAAAGAGTAAGAGTTGAGTTGTGTATACATATCTTTATCATGTACTCCATATAGGTGGTGTTATGGGATTGGAACGTTGGTTTATTGCATAAGAGTATATCACATTTTGGAATTGCCTTATCTGCTGCTCCTGACCTGACCTAACCTAGGGAACAATTTTTGGGTGTGATAAGATGCTTTTGAATTCTTATTTTTCCCCTTTTCCTCAATGTAGACTTGCACAAAGAGCTCTAGGTGTTCAAAACCAACCAAGGATAAATATTTATCGTGTATATAAGTTTGACTCATAATAAGGTGTCTGTTTTAAGATGAGAATAATTAAGTGCTTTTGACATGAGATTACGTGATAGTTGTTAGGAGAAAGGGACTTATTTCTTAAACGACTTTTGTTGGAGGCCTCACACTTTTTTTTACATTACGTCGAGAAGGCTACCAGCTTATTTAAAAAATCCTGCTGTTTAGTTCGGAAATAAAAAAGGATAGAAGGGATAGGCCACAAATAAGTTCAATAGCCCACAGAGCCGGCCCGTTAACGTAGTTGTAAGCAATTTTTTTTCTTTTTCCTTCTTTTTGGTTGGGGGAAACTTGTCCCAACTTAATTTGACTTTGCTGGGCTGTTGAACCTATTTGCAACATGGCCCATGTGAGAAAAGCACATGGAAGTTCGTTCTTTTTTCTTTAATTAATTAATTAATGAAAATAAAATGAATTTAAGTTCGTTCTTTTTATCCAATATTTTATCCAATAAAATAGTTTCAAGTACGATTGTACATTCAAGCAACCCAGCATTTTATTTTACACTAATTTTTAAAAAAAAAACCAGTGAGTTTTGGGCCAATTTAAAAAAACCGTACTAAGTTTTTTTTAATAAAAAAACGACACAAAATTTTAAAAAAACTCCACTGGATTAGTTAGGATTAGGGGTAGGGTTATGGTTATTTCGGAGAGATTTATTTAAACATCTGATTAGTTAAGTGATGTTTTTTTAAACACAAATGAAAAATGAATGTGATTTTTTTAAACATAAATGAAAGATGAAAGTGTTTATTTTAAATCCTACCCTAACCCAACCCTAACCCTAACCCTAATCCTAACTAACCTAGAGGAGTTTTTTGAAATTTTGTGTCGTTTTTTGTATATAAAAAAAAACTTAGTGCAGTTTTTTTTAACTGGCCCAAAACTCAGTGGTTTTTTTTATAAATTTATTCTTTATTTTATGTAAGGGACTAACAAAAAAATAGTACAAACAGTAATGTTGGGTAGAAAAAGATGAACTAGAAAGAATATTGAAGGTATTTGTAGGAAAACTTATAACAATTGGGCGTATAGAGCTAAAGATAGGTAGATGATCAAGGTAGGTAGATGATCGAGTATAAGGGTCACTTAGGTAGTGTTTTTTTTCTTCTCTTATAAGAGATTTACCTATTGTAAGAGCTGGTCCACCTCTTACAAGAATTTTTTTTAGCGTTCTTTTTTTACCTCTTATAAGTGATTTTCCCCAAAATCTCTTATAAGCCTAAAAGACTTGTAGTAGCCTCTTTCAAATTCTTATAAGTTTTCTATCACTTAAAAAGTCTATACTACCCCAAAGTCTATATTATATTCAAAACCTCAGTTTTACTTTGTGTACAACTGCAATACGCTATACACCAACCACCAGCTACATCTACTGGCTACCAATCAGCAAGCATGCCAATATGTTCAAGATTCCTCGTTTAGCAAAGTCAGAAATGATAATAACATTTGAATTGTCTCACATGAGCAACAGAGTGTGATCAGAAAGCAATCAAGGATGCAAACCAACAACCATATCTTAAAAGCATATGACAAGTGTGACACTACATTATTGTCCGACAAACATAGATACACATATTCCCTATTCTATTGCATTCCCACTACGACCGGCCTAACTAAAAAGATACTCACCTTTCTTGAAAACTATCACACTACTTCTCTATCTCGGTTCCGGAATTATAATTGATGATTTACACTGATTTATGAATTTAACTTGCCATTAAACTAGTTTATATATTAGTAGTTTGAACTTATCTTTTCTTGTCCTTCATCTTACTATTTTTATACTTTGGGGTAATATAGGCTCTTGTAAGAGGTGAAAAAAAACAGAAATTTCTTATAAGAGGTTCTTATAAGAGGATATTTTTATATAAAAAGAACATCTCAAAAAGAGGCTCTTACTGTAAATCTCTGATAAAAGGTAACATCCTATAAGAGGCAAAAAAAAAGAACAGTAAGCCTTTTTAAATAATGAGAGCATCGTCATTCTTCCCTCTCCGATACCACATCGTTCCATTTCTCTTCCTAAACCTCACTACTCCCTTTTCTCGCCCCGCAAACCAAATTGATTAAACATGTAAAAAGGCCTTTCCCTTTTGTGTCTAAAATAAATAATAGTAATTTAAGATATCTAAGAGCACCTCCAACCCAATGCCATTTTGGCGTGGAGATGCTCTTTTGGGACTGAAGGCTCGCCGCCCCCCCCCCCCCCCCCCCATTATAACTTTTTTAGAAAATAATATGTAGAAAATATTTTTTTATATGTTAGAAATGATATTATGGGTTGAAGATGAAGTTAATGTATGATGTGTCTTTTACACAAATTTAGTAAAAAGTTGTACTAAAATAGTGTTAGAAGTGGAGATGGTTTAATAATGGATGATAAAGAAAAAGATATATAATAAGCGATCTATTCAAATTTATAGTGTGAAGAACCATTAATTGTATCTATATAATAAATTACAAAGAAAGCTATCAAGTGGCTCTCATTCAATATCCCTTAAAATCAATGGCCTAGATTGATTCTCACAAAACATATTTTTCCGCCCAAAATTTCAAATCCCAAAATTTAAATTTTCTCCCCAAAACTAAAAAACTCATTACTTTATTATTATCTCTCTCTTCTCTATTCACTTTTTCATATTTCTCTCTCTCTCGCCCTATCTTTCTCCCATTTTTTCTTTATTACTTAGAAATTTAGATTTTAAGATTTCAGGTTTGTAAAATTTTCAGAATTTTTATGCTGTTTTTATTGCACATGTTATATTGAAAAATAGCAAATATCTCTTTAACAGTTAAATTTCATAATTTTCCACACTTGAAGTTCTAAGAAGTTGGATTTTACACTCTCATTTATAATTATTTTTCAACATATACTAATAGAAACACAGACTTTTATTTACAACCAATTATTATCATACTATTCAAACTTGAACTACATAATTGTTGTCTTACTGTTTACAGGGCTTTTCGTGTGTTGTATCGTTCCGAAGACACCCACGGGCAAATCTAGTATAATTATATATCTTAGGGGTATGGAAGTCTTAAGATTATCATGTGCGTGTCATATATAAATTTTCGTGATGTGTTGACATAATAAAAACATTAGGTTAAACTATATAAATCAGACAAAGTATTCGGATATTTAATGATAAAGCGTTGACATGAGCCCTGTACATGTAATGTGTGTGTATAGAGCTATTGCACATGGAGGTAAAATTTAACCTTATCAATTTTGATCAAGGGCAATAGGGCAACCTTCTTCTTCTCTGTCTCTTTCTTCTTCGTCTTTAAAAAAACTGACTCAAACCATGAATTGAAAATTAAAAGCAAATAGTTGGGTCCTTCAGCCTTCCCATACTCTTCTACATCCACGCTCCTCCCTTGTTCTATTTTATTTAACCATCCCATGGTGAGAAACAATAGGAACAAAGAAAATCCCATGGACGATCGTCCTTTTTTAAAAAATAAATAGAACGACCAACAATTTTAAAAATAAATTTTTTTTCCCAATACAATATATACAATATATGTTGTACATACAAGCAACCTACTATTTTAAAGAGTATCAAATACGTTCTTAGTAAAATTATGAGGGACTAACAAAAATTCAGTGTCAAACGTTAATATTGAGTAGAAAATGTACCCAACGTGGATTCGTAAGGAAAAACGATATAAGGAACTTGAAACTTACAATTGTCTTGTAGAATGCAACAACAAAATACATAAGTATAAAATTTGGACCAAATAGATGAGGTAAGATACAGTTTCAGTAGCGACCGGAATTTTTACTAAGGATCTGGACGAGAACTGGATATTAAAATGTGAATGAAGATATGGTTCCTCCAACTCAGCTACGCCATTCCTTGAGAAAAACGCTAAATTAGTATGAGAAAACCTAACTTTCTGTAAGGGGAGAGGAGATCGAAAGGGTTGGTGAGGAGATTGAGAAGGAAGTCGATTGAAGCAAGGGATTTGAAGATGAGAGTAATTTCTATTGGCCTTCTTTTTATGGCGGGGAAAATTTGAACTTTGATAAGTCATATGGGGCCAGTGGCGGAACCAGACGAATCAAAATGGGGGTCCCAAATTTTTTTCCCCCCAGCATCGACATAATTGAGCCTTTAATAAGAGGTGGATTAGACTTGGGGGTCCCAAATTTTTTTTTACCGGGGGGGCGAAATAAAAATTTTGGTCTATATTAGGGGGTTTTACAAAATTTTTGGGGTCCCAAATGTCCCCCCTCCTCTATACCTCCCTCCGCCACTCTATGGGGCTCTGATTTTTCAATTTTGGGGAGAGGGACTTTGAAGGCATAATTTTTTTTGATAACGAGGATAGAGTCTTACGACTCCAGCCCAATAAATAAATAGCCAAAATAAAAGTACAATGATTTTTTACACGCTGTAAAAACAAGAGAAAAATCAGAACGACAACAAGAGAGACACCACATCAGACAATAACGGTATCAACACTCGATGGATCCAGGCAATGGAGCGCATTACACAAAGGACCCAAAACAACATCAAACGCCACAGTGGAACACTGGAGTAAAGGCGGACAAGAACCCAGAGACGACGAGGCGATCTGCACCGTCAGGCGAAGCTTTACAAAGCGTGAACCAAGCCACTGATGAAAGGAAGAAGAAGGCACTGGCCAGTGGGATGGGCCCAGGTTATCGCCCAAAAGACCGCCGATGCCCCCACGGCGCCACAAGCCAGGGAAGACGCAAGTCAACAAACGCCAACCGAAAAACGCAAAAGTGCGATAGAAGGGCGGCCCCCACCCAAAAAGCAACATACAACCGCGAGTCCGTATGCAAACCAACGCAAAGAGGCGCCAACATAGCCTCCTGAAATAAAAACAGAGATGCCCTCCAACCAGGCAATGGATCAGAAAGGAAAAAGGAAACGATCCTCAATTAACACAGAGATAAGAAGGGACAACACCCGCTGTGACACAAACAAGTCAGATCGAAAGGAACCATAATCAAATAACCCAAGCAAACAAAAGAGCACAACAGAACACAACAGCGATCGGCCAAAACACCGCAGACCTGTTCGGCAGAAGGCGACGGAACCCCCCCCCCCCCTCCCCGAACCGAACCGAACACACACAACAGCACCAGGCAGCACTACAAAAATAGCAGCACAACAAACACAACAGGGGGGCGATGAGGACACCTCCAAAAACACTGTCCCCTCCCTGAAAGAGGCCCCCAAACAAAAGAAGAGGCAGAGACAAACAGAACATAAGCTAGGTACACAATAACTGAAAACACAGTCAGCCCGAGAAGAACATACTACCCATTATATCACTTAGTATAGTCATACAAAAGAGAGACAGTAAGTCGAAACCGACCCCTAGAGATGAGGGCCCAAGAGTCAGAACAGCTAAGAGCAAAGAGATTGCTTTCCACAGGAGCCTCTTTGGGCCAAAATAAGCTAGCAACCAAGACCACTGATACAGCGCAGTGTCACACTCAAAATCTTACCAAACACAAACAGAGCCAATCAAGATTAACTCTGCACTGGGATGAGGAAGGAACAAAATGGTGAACACGATAGTTAATTAGCTGCCTGCAAAAGAAAAAAGAGAAAAGATAAGATAAGAGTAAACACTGGATGAGCATCAAGGAGGCAGAAAAAGGTAAGAGTAAACACTTTGAAGGCATAATTAAATGGGCCAAAAAGGTAGAGAAGAGTGGGTCCAACTTGTGGGATCCCAACGAAAGATGATTCCAAGGTTTCGACTGCACAGATTCGGATCGGAACTGATGGGGGTTGGGTTTAACCCGATCTTACCAATCTAGCCAGAATGGATGGTTTTTTTAACACTGAAATCTCACATGAATCTGAACTGATGAGTTTTAAAAATACATTTAAACTTTGGGTTTTTCTGACATGGGTTACTAACAAATATTTCAATTTCATATAGCTCACTCACTAATATCTAATTCCATATAACTCACTCATACTATAAAATCAATCTCAAATAACCACTTTTGTTACCAAAATTTAATTCTATATAACTCACTCAAAAATACTTATATAGAATTAAATATTTGTGAGTGAGGTATATGAAATTAAAATATTTGTTAGTGATCCATATGGGAAAAACCCTTAAAATTTAGATCGGAATTGGTTTATATAAGAAGCTACCTTCTGGATTCATTCTTACCCGAATCATACAAGAACGTGATCTATAGCCGATGTAATGTAGTAAATTCTAGGCTAGGGATGTAAATCGGGCTGGACGTGACCGAATAACTATATGTTCAAGCTCAGACCGAAATTCTACTCGGACGGGCTTATATCCGGCTCGGTTCAGGTCGGACAAAGTTTTTATTGTACGGACTTGATTCGTTATAAAAGCAGAAGACTATGCTGGTTCGGACAGACCGGACTCGATAAACCATCGAACCTAATAATTTGTTCAAATTCGGTACGTATAACAGTTTGGATGGTCCATGGTCAAGCTATTTCTTGAGTCGGACTCAGACGGACGACGTACTGCCTTATTCATTTTACAGCCCTAATTCTAGCTTATGAATATATAATATGTAAGTTGATTTGCTTATGTAACATAAATAGTTTACTTTGTAATTGAAATTTTTATGTCCAAAATATTTGTTACGTAATTTTTTCCTATCAAGAATATTTGTTTGTTATGTAATTATTTAGTTGTGATGTAATGTAATAATTTTTATATATTTGTGTTATGTAATCTTAATATTTCTCTTTTGTGCCTTTACCCTTTTGCACATTTCTTATTTTTGTATTCACTTAAAAAATGAGGTGGAAAAACAATCAATGCTTTTAAAAAAAACCCAATTTAGCCGGTAATCCAAACCAGCCCATCAAATCCGAGAGCCGCCCGAACTAAACCGATATCAGGGCATGGGTTTGGTTGAAAAAATAGTTTGGGTTGGGTTTCAAAAATTAAAAATACCTTTTCAACCCAACCAGTGGACACCTAATAGGGATGGCATTCGGGTCGAACGGGCCGGGCCGGGTCGGAGCCGCCCGGTTTGGATGTTGACTTGGACGGGTTCGGGTCGGGTTGGTGCCTTAACCGGGCCGGGCCGGGCCATATCGAAAAGTGAAAATGACAACCCGCCCAACCCGTGAACTCTTTCGGGTCCAACCCAGTTCGGTTCGGTTCGGGTCGCGGGTTGGCCCGTTTAGATAGGTTATTTTTTATTTTATTTTTTTAACTTAAAATAATAATAATAATAATAATAATAATAATAATAATAATAATAATAATAATAAATATTAAAAATCGTAAATAATAATAATAAGATTGAAAGAGTGAAATTGTCAAAAAATATTGAAATATTATTCATATGATTTCAAGTAATACAAGTTTCACAATTTCTAATAAGAAATAAAGAATTCACAAATTTGTTTTATACATTAACATATTTCTTATATACAATTTCGATTTACTTCAGTTTTTCTAATTTGAAATAACAAACAAAGATTTAATACAATTTTTTTTATCTATTTACAATTGTCTACAAGTTGATGGCCTTCAATTTGTTGTTGTTGACTTGTTATTGTTGGTCTTGAATTCTTCATTTTGGTTGCTATTGTTGTTATTGTTGTTGTTGTTATTCTTTCGGCGAGTTGCTCCCACTTGTGGACGTAGATAATGCTTTCCCTTGTGTCCTATCTTCAGCCTTCAGCCTTCAGTCAGTCTTATGTGCAAACGAGCATCTCTAACGAGTCGGGCTTCAAGCGATTCCTGTAATCAGTTAGAACCATACCACTTGAAGAAAATGCACTTTCAGAAGTAACTGTAGAGATAGGAGGAGTTAGTAGATCTTTAGCCATATATAAGTAAGAATACTATAAGTGTGTTCATGGTCTTTCCACCATTGTAAAATATCTAGTGAAGAAGTAAAAGACTTAGAATCATGTTTGATTATACCAATGTAATTCATTTGGTTGATTAGTCCTAGATTTTTTGATTGAATTTGTGCAAGTAAATTAAATGTTCTATCATCAAATTTACTCTTACCATTACCTTTGGAAGTAACAGAAGAAGAACTAACTATAGAAGTTGTACTACTAGAAGCAAAAGATCTATCGTAATAATCATACAAGGTATTTAATGTAGATTCAAATTTAATTAAAAAGAAGCGCAATCAATTTCTATTTCTACATTTTTCCCAAGTAATGCAAAAAATATTTTAATCAAACTCTTCGTACCTTCTAATTTGATACGAGAATCCATAACGGTAGCAACACAAAACAACATAGGAGGAGAATTAAAGTACTTCAAAAAAAATTTGTATGCAGGTTTTACAATATCACCAATAAAAGCATCATTTAACATTTCGTTAAATATTTGCATCATAGTAACAATTGAAATAAAAATGCTACCAGAAGTAGATTCATATGATTTTGAAAATTTTAAAGTTACAGTTTTAAAAGGTTCTAAAAATTTCAACAAAGATTCGGCATAAAACTAATCGATGAGAGTCATTTCAAAATTTGGCATATTTTTTGCGATACAAAAATCATTTACAACTGCTTTATATTCGGTAACAACATGTAGTAAATCAAAAGTAGAGTTCCATCGGTGTTTAACATCATTTGGAAATCTTCTAAAAGGTACATTTGAAATCCTACACCAATTTTTCCATTCTTGAAATACGCTGGGACTTAATGCAATAAAATGCACACAATTTCTAATTTTAAGTATATATGTATCGGTTATTTTTAATGCATCTTGAACACATAAATTTAAAATATGACACGCACATGTAACATGAAAAATAATGTCAGATAGAGAGTTTAATGCGGATTTTAAAGTACTTATTGATGTATTGTTGTTAGATGCATTATCAAAACTAATACACATAATTTTATCGCGAATATGAAAAACATCACAAATTTCTAAAATACGATTTGTTATTTCAGCGCTACTATGGAGATAGAGTAACACGGCAAGTGATATGATTCTTTTTTAAAGAATCCAATCATTGTCGATCCAATGACAGATTATTCCCATCATTGGAATATTGCTGACACCCGTCCAACAATTCGTAGTTAATCTAACTCTACAAGTTAAACTCCATAAAATTGCAATCGAAGCGTCCTTCATTTCATTGTACACTTTAAAACGATCCGATTTGTAAGTATTTCTCGGGATTCTTTTAAAATGAGGGTTTAAGGCCGTTTGATTAAAATTTTTCAAGTCCCTACTCTCGGGATAGGAAAATGGTAACTCTTCCTTTATTACTAATCGGGCCATTTCACGACGAATAAGATCGGGATCAAAAGGGTGGCTATCAACTAGACCGGTCCTAGGGTTGATTTTTTTGTTGGCCAGGTAGGTCAACAGGAAGCTCTTTATGGTTATTTTGGATATGTTTACTAATTGTACCGGTGCCATCACGCCTCTTGAATTTGTATGCCCTATAACATGTTTTATAAATTTTCAAACCTATACCCAGAGTTTCTTCGTCAGAGATAAAATCGTAAAATTTATGCTAATCACTATTTCCCCCTCTACTTTTCCTACTACTACGGGGTTGTGTTGTTTCGGTTGGTTGTTGTTGATGTTCTTTTTCTAATTGTATGTCTCTTACAAACTCATCGTGTGTACCCCATTGTTGGGTAGGAGGATCATGGACGTTAACTCTTTGGCAGGCTCAGTAATTGGGACAATTGGTGGCCTACGGGAAGTGCCGGTGGAATCTTGCCTACATTGGCTACGACCGCAACCGCGTGATTTAGACATAATGTAGTAATGTATGTAAAAAAAAAACTATACAATGTAGGAGCGATGAGTTACAAAAAAAATCTAGAAAACAAGAGGGTTGAGATAGAAAAGATCAAAAAACCAACAAACAGTTAAGATACGAAAAATTATAACTACAACAAAAATTCAATAAGAAGAAGAGATGTATAAAATTTTGATACCGTTTACCATAGATACGCGAACATAAAAAAGTCTGTGAAAAAAAAGAATAGAAGTAGAAGTAGAAATCCTCAAATCCAAAATTGAAGAGTTGATGAGAGTCTGTAAGAGAGTTGAAGACTTGATCACTTGGAGTTGGACGAGAGTTGAGGAGTTGAAGACGTTGAATTTTGATTTCGATACGATCGGAATTTGATCGTGCATATGCCTTAAACACTTGTTTGTTCAATATTTTAATTGTTCACAAATTGCTTAGAAATGAGTAATAATAGTAGAGAGAGTAAGAGAGTAAGGTGTGATTTTTTTTTTTTTATGGAGCTTTGGGGGGGCATTTATAGGGTTAAAAAAAAAAAAAAAAAAAAAAGCAAAACGACTCTAAGAGCCGTTGGTGCTGTCTCTGGTGTACAGTGCCCAATCCAACGACACGCTGACCCGCGGGTCAACGGTCAACCCGTGTCGGGTCGAACGGTTCGCAACTCGCGGGTCGACCCGCGGGTTGGCGGGCGGATTGGGGTGATTTTAACGGGTTCGCGGGCCGGGTTCGGCGGGTTCGATTCGGTATTTTGGCGACCCGGGTTGATCCGTTACAGTTCACGGGTTCGACCCCAACCCGAACCGCCGTTTCGCAGGCCGGGTTATATGGGCGGGTCGCGGGTGGGTCGGCGGTTGACCCGGCCCACTTGCCATCCCTAACTCCTAAGTTAGATATCTTATTGGGTTTCGGGTTTCCAACCCAAACTCCGAATATTTTAATTACTGCGTACATTAACGTGTATCCGCGTAGCCTAGAAAATACGCATAATATACGCGGCTAATCAGCGTCGCGTCCAGGGTAAGCTACTCCTATACACTATAAATACCCCACTCCACTAGACACAATTTTGTCGGTATGCGATGCCAGTCTTTCATCATTTCCATTTCTTCTTCCTCTTTCCAGAAGTTTCCAGAAGAAAATAAATCTGGTCGAAGAAATCACTGGTTCGTCTTGTTCTCCAAAACCCTAGAAATCACAATAAGATAAATTCTCCCCCTTTTCCTCCTTTTTACCGTAATTTTGATTTCGATAACGAAGATGATAGTTGATTTTCGAATGATAACCTTCTTCTCTTTTTGTAGGATTTCTGAAGACGACTCATGAATTCGGCGGCACTTCCGAAACCCTAGAAACGCGAGGACTTCTTGAACTGGTTGGTAAGTCGTCCAAAACCCTAAATTGGTATTAGAAACCCCAATTTTCTCTGAGGGAAGAGGAGATAGAATTGGAATCCTTAGGAGATTGAGAAGGGGAGACGATTGAAGCCATGGATTTGAGAGAGTGAAAGGATTTTCTTTTCGCCCCCTTCAATGGCGGGAAAATATTGGGGGGATTTTCGATTCGATGATTTGTGCCAACTGCCAAAAATTCCAGCTGTTTTGAATGGGCCCCCACTTTTGTCCCGTTAGTTGAAAACCCAGTCTTCTTCACCAAGTTGTAGTTCCAATGCAAACTGTAGGGAAAAGGCTAATGAATAATGTGATTATTTGTGGAAATGGAAGGCTGTTATTTTCGTTTTTGTTTTTGTTTTTTTGTTTTTTAAACTACTCGGTGGGGTGCATGGAGCAGAAGTGGAGGACTTGGAGAAGGAGGGCTGCTTCCTGCAATGGCAGTTGGGTAATTAGTTTTCTTATACTTCTTGCTTCAATCCTCTGTTATTAGGGGTATGATAATTAGCTCCCTGTTTCTTTCTATGTAGGCAATCGGGCATAGAGTGATGTGTGTTTCTCCATGATATGATCAATAAAAGGATGCAGCTTGCATGGGAAATAGTTTCAATTGAGGTATGAAAGTTAACTAAGCTCTTTATATTTGTTTTCGGCCATTATTTTCATTAATGAGAAAATAATGAAATAAGAGTTTAGTTATACCTAAAAACAAGAGAATAAAATGCGCTCAAAAGTCGTAATATTCAACACAAACAAAAACTTTTTTTTTGCTTCATTGTAGTAGAATACTATATGTTTGTCAGAATTTTGTTTTGTTGTTCAGGTAAAAGTAGCGGGAAACATCCAAACTGTTGGCTTCTCCCACTGTTGTTCACTCCTTTGAATTTTTGTCTTGTGTTGTTTTTCAAATCAAAAATGATACTGAAGGGCTTGCTCTTTCATACTGACACTGAAGGTATATCATATATGGTCCCTGATGCAACCCATACATTTGTGCTACTTATGATTCGATAACGGTAAAAAATTACATTCTGAAAATCTCATTTTTATAGTGCCTTCACCAGAACCATGAATAATTGATGCTATCTAATTAGGTGATGCAAATGCTCAACAAAGAATCCTAGAAACAGAGGTTGATGCTGTTGGTTTTCTTTGGAAGACTAGAATTGCAGAAAGGACCCGACATCCGTGCAGCTGCAATACCCAAATTTATGGAAGAGATCGTTTAGCTTCTAGTTTTGGTAAATGTTCTGAATCCCATTGCTTATATTTGCTAATCAAATAGGAGTAGTTTTTTATTTATATATTATGTACCTTTTTTAATGCAGATTAACTGGAATGAAGAAAATGGAATGGCATTATAGCAAACCTGAAGATTTGGAAGTAAAGTATCCAGACTTGGGTCACATGATCTTAGCTGGAGGCTCTCAAGTCTGAGTAGATTTGAACCAAGGTTGGCAACGGGTCGGGTTTGGGCCGGATCCATATAGGCCCGGACCCGAGCCCGAAATATAAAACATCGGCCCGATCGAACCCGAAAATTTTGGCCCGAGCCCGGGTCCAAATTAGGCCCAAAAATAGAACCCAACTATTTATGTATATTCTACAAATTATATCCAGAATAATATACGATAAAATAATAACAATAATATGAATACTACAAATTTTTGAGTAATTCACATCAAATTTGCCTATTATCCTACACCTCTCAAGTCATTTCACAAAGTCGGACTAGAGTCAAGCCCAACAGGGTCTTCTTTTTCCGCTGATTCTGCCAAGCCTGTTCCCTTGGTTGTGGTTTCGCTGGATAGTAGACAGGGACAGTGGAAATCTCGTTAATCCATTCACATAACGAGCAATGCTCCATTGCAAACAGGTTCCGTGAAAACGGGTATGAAAACCACCGAAGCCGTTGTTGGGAACAACGGCTTCAGTTATGTCAATACTGAAGTCGTTGTTTTAGTTTTATAACTATTTATAACCTAAGCCGTTGTTTTAGTTTTGTTTCTAACAGACTGAAGCCGTCGTTTCCAACAACGACTTCAGTGTTAACATAACTGAAGCCGTTGTTCCCAACAACGGTTTCATTGTTCCAACAACGGTTTCAGTGATTTGTAATGGAGCATTCCTCATACATAATTTCTCTATCTATAATTTTGAACACTCGTTTCAAATTACTTACATGAATACTCTCTTTAAAAAAATACTTATATATAATAAATATACAAGATGTATATATAAAACATACACATGCACATATAAAAATTTGATTCGAGCCCATAGGACCTAAGCATTTGGACCCAAGCCCGGCGCGAATTTTCTTTGGACCTAAAAATTTCAGCCCGAGCCCGACCCGAAATGAGAAATTTTAGCCCAAACCCATTAATTATCTGGTTAGACCTAGGCGGGTGTGCCACCCTTAATTTTTAACCGTTCCTCATTCAACTGCAACCCATGCAATGTCGGAACAGTCAGTCTCTCTTATCTCTTGGTCCTTTGAATATAATCAACATAATTAGTTCTGTATAACTTTTATATGCTCGTTATTTCACACATGAAAACAAATTGCATCTTCTATGTTATGCACTACTACTTGAAGTATGAGAACTTTCTTTAAAAGGTGAATAGTGAATCATGCTTAGATGATATCACTTATTATAGCATAAAATTAAGAGCAGGCTTTAATATAAACAAGTGTGAATTAGCATTAAGAAGAATATTTTACTACTAAGTAGTTTAAAACTTCAAACTTTAAATTTTTTTAGTTGTAGTGGTGCAAAATCTTTCGTGCTACGATATGTATCGATTTTTCAACACTGAAAATTATCCTTTTCAACTATGAATGCAATGTGTTCTGAGCTGGGTAATTCTCTATATCCATAACATGTTTAAGTAGTGGGACAATTTTTAAAACTGTGGAAATGTGATGGGATCTTTCGCTTCTTTCTTTATATTAAAGAGATATATGTATATATTATTTTCTTCTTCTTCTTCTTCTTCTTCTTATTTGCTGTTGGCACACAGTTAAGGTCGGCACTACAGGCACCTACGTGCATCGAAAGTGGCATCATACACACTAAAGAATTTTTCCACCAGTCAAACTGAGAGCAGAAATTTGTGATGCTGTAGATCCGAAAGTCGTGGCAGCTTTTGCAATTGCCGTGAATAAGAGCGATTAGGCCTTGTGACATCCCTGCCTTCCATTAGGTGGTTCAAACTGCCTGGCTCATGATCTTGGAAGGTGAGAGTTTAAAGCTTCTTTTTCGATTTAATATTTATGTCTATGATTGCTGTTGCTTATCGTTAAATCTTATTGGATAATTTTTGATAGGGACTAGGGAGCTGACCTGCAAAGAGGTGCGAAGAAGTGCTCCTGAGCCTGGGCGTTGGAAGACATTGCTTTTCTCGCCAAGGAATATGTCGCTGCTCCATGACAGGTGGATACTTCTTTCATGATACTACTATGCTTTCTTGCAATTTCAATCTCTCTGCTTTCAGTTTAAGGTTTTCTTTGATCTCCCTCTTTCTTGCTAATGCATTTTGTATCCACTTTTACATGAAGTAGCTCTAGTATACTCCTAATACAATAGAATTTTTTTCCCGTACTTGACCCACTTTTTGAACCCGAATTATAACCCGGGTTTGGGCCCATTTAAATAGACTGGATCAAAGCTGGAATACTTTAATCAGACGAGTGCTAAGTAATAAACAAATTTAGGAAGGAATTTTTTTATTTATAAAGTACATATATTTTTTTAGCATAAAGATCTAGTCTTCCAAAGATGGTTCACATCTCATACTTTTAAACAAAAGTTAGGAAAAAAAGTCAAACTATCTTTGATTTCTTACAAAATCCAAACAATTATATTTGCCATATTCCAGTAAATAAAAACATGTGTAGCCTAAAAGAACTGTGATCTGCGTTCTTTCATAAAAGCAAATTCTTTGATAATTGTATCTATGGACAAATCTTCGGCTACTTCTCTTTCAAAAAAAATCATAAAGTAGTTCTTTTTGAATTGTTCTCTTTACTTGTCTTTACTTGAAGAGAGAGACGTTGAAGAATTTCTTTTGAGTATGAGGATATGTATGAGGCATTAAGTGGAGCTTTGTCCAACACAACTTATTTGACTTCCTTAAAAAAATGTGCAAACCCCTTTATGGGTCGAAGATTATTACCACGATTGAGTGAATCAACACTTCCATCGTGACCATGCAAAAGCACATCCTTAAAGTGTCAACATATGGACACTATATGTAGAGACATATAATCATAGACGATTATTTACAATTTGTTAAATAACTATTTCAATATGTTGATGTTGGTATATTAGAACAAAATAATTTGGAGAGCATTTTTTATGTGGTGATGTAGGATTACTCCTTTTATGCTTGCAAAGTAACATCGTGGTCCGCTCATGACTCTGTTCATTTGTCAAAAATCATTTGGAAGTAAATTCATCTCGATCATTTGGATGATTAAAAAGATAGCATGAAAAACAATATATGTAAAAGCATTGAACATAGGGCAATCACAAATATCAAGAAATTCATCTCGATCATTTGGACTATCAAAAAGATAGCATGAAAAACAAAATATGTAAAAGCATCGAACATAGGGCAATCACAAATATCAAGAAGGCAAGTTGTGGATATGTTATTCTATATGAACATATCCATCGAAATCTCACATATCCATCAAATTTCAGTGTTTAAGTTGTGGATATGTTAATCTATATGAACATATCAAGGTCATATGATACCAAGATATCAAGATAATCCTTCATTGACTCATTGTGTGATCTTTAGAAAAATTATGTACAACATTGCACAGGTTATAATAGATATTATTTTATATTATATTATATAAGTTTGTGCAATATTGCACAAGGGTACACTAATAATGTTTAAACTCATTTATATTCTCCTAAAAATTAAACAAACATCATTTTCATTTCTTAAAAACTTAAACTCATTTTTACCCATTGAACAACATCACAATAATCATAAAGTTTTAGTAAAAAAAAAATCCTCCGATGTTCATTTCTTAAAAAATTGCATTGTTGAATGAATCCACCAAGCTGCATCAATTAAAAGATGTTCAAGTAATTGAATATTACACTAACCCAAAATAACTACCAATTAGAACAAGAGAGCTTTGGTAAATCATGGCATCCAAAGAATCATATTAAGCAGAAAATATATCAAAGATATGAAACCTGTAATGCGAACAAGTGTTTTCCTCCCAGACAAACTAGTCACATGCTGCAACAAAATGAAGCTCCTATTAGTATAAACTATACATGAAAAATAAAAACAAACAACACGATAAAGTGATTGTAACTTACAATGAAGGTATCATTGAAGGATGCAAAAATGTGGGCAACCCCAAAAACATACTCACCATCTCTCACCACTGGGCTAATAGTCACATTCTCCTCCTTGGGCCCTCTGGTCTTCTTTCTCGACTGGCAAACAAAAAAATCCATGATTCAAAAACCCCTCTTTCAAGTTCAACTTTGCGATCCAATTTTAACAATGCTAAGTAGCCATTTTGACCTGTACCAGCCTATACTACCATCTCCCAATCACAAAATCCATGATAAAAAAAAACAATTTTCGATTCATCTTTGCCAAAGATGCAATTTTTAACCATACAAAGTTTCCATTTTGACGAACGCAGATGGAGAAATTAGAAACATATGTTCCTAATTCGAAACCCTAGCTTGAGAGAGAGAGAGAGTAATGTTTGGAAGCCGTGTGTAGGCGATTTGCGCAAGCCGGCGACGGCGATTTGGGTAGGGGAAGAAGTAGTTCGGAAAAAGATCGAAAATGAGTATCAGGAAGGAGATCGATTGGATTTCAGATTTGGGAAAATAAGGGTGTCAATAATCCTATATATATATATACATACATATATATATATATATAGAGAGAGAGAGAGAGTAATGTTCCGTTGTGCACTCGGCATTCTCGTCTTCGTATCGACAATCCGAACCGTTCACATTGATCTACACATATAAATTATTCTAAATATATAAAATCAAATCATTTGAAATTCATTAGCCCATCCCATTGAAGTGTTACAAAATTGTATGGCTGAAAATCGTTGTTTTTTATAGTCACATGATCGATAAGCAAATAAATTTCAAATAGTATGATTTTACATATTTAGACTAATTTAGATGTGTAGATTAATGTGAAAGGTTCGGTCATCGATACAAAGGCGGGAAGACCAAGTGCACACGGAGGCCTAGTGCACAACGAATCATTACTCTCCCTCTCTCTCTCTCTATATATATAATAAAACACAAAAAAAGCTATCAAGTGGCTCTCCGTCAATCCCCCAAAATCAAAGGCCCAGATCTAACCTCACAAAACACATTCCCCCCCCCCCCCCCAAAGTTTTTCCTCAAAACTTAAATTCAAAACCCCCACCCAAAATAACTCATTTATTTATTTAATTATTTTCTTTCTTTCTCTCTCTCTCTCTTCTATTCAAATAATTAAGAAATTAAAAATTAAAAAAAACTAAAAAATTTAAAAACTTTAAAAATCATTCAAAAAAATCAAAAATCAAAAATTTATAAAAATGTAAATAAAAAAATAAAAAAATGTAAATTTTTTTCTTATTTAAAAATTAAAAAATTTTGAAATTTTCGAAAATTTTTAAAAATTTCTAAAAATTTTGAAATTTTAAAATTTTTGAAAATTAAAAAATAAATAAACTAAAAATTAAAAAAAATAAAAATTTTAAACAATTTAAATTTTAAAAATTTGAAAATTTGAAAATTTGAAAATCTCAAAGCAAATCCACATCCAATGTTGAACCCCAATCAAGAAGTCGTCGCCGATATCTGATCCGCTGCTGATTCCGTATCGGTGACTCTCCTCCACTAAATCGAGCACGAATATCAAGCGACTCTGTATCGGCGACTCTCCTCCACCGAATCGAGAGCCTCTATATGTGATGCGACGACTCTAATTTTCATCTCATTAACCGAATTCTCATTATAATTTTTTATTTTTTTTGTGCAGGGGATTACTCAGTTATTTGCTGACTCGAATTTTGTGTGTGCATGGTATTTAAGTTCAGAGAGGTATGATTGTTTTTTTTGGTTTAAAAATTTTTAATTTGGTGATTTATTTGATGAGTTTTTTTATTGGTTTTGATTTAAGGTGTACGCAAGTGAGAGAGATGGATTATTTGGTGGCCTCAATTTGGGCTTCCAAACCATAGTAAGACAGATAAGCTGACTAGCAAACTAAAATAACTTGGCAAATATGCAACATTAAATTCTTTATTACACGAGAAAATACTATCGTGAAGTGTTCCCTTCACTGGTTATTAGAAACCATAGATAACATGACATACGAACTTTTAGTGTATGTTTGGATATATATGATTGGGATGACTGGAGTTTACTAGTGAAAGGTGCAAACTCTCAACTCAAGAAAGACAGCTAAAGTAAATTTGTTATTTATCCATTTTGATTTTTTTTTATATAGGTGCAATGGGAAGACAAAGTGGAGATAAAAGAAATGATTAGCTTGGATTAGAGTTTTAAGAACTTCATGTATTTTATTTTGGTTGGAATAATAATAAGAGGTATTTCAATTGTAAACAGAGTCTCAGACAAACAAATGTTTAAATTATTGGTATTGTAGATACCTTCACATCTGCACTTGAGTTACCATTGTATTTAGACATGTTCATAGTGGTTATGAGATTAGAGTTAGTTTTATAAAACCTATATGATAATGTCCTTGCATAACTATTACAAACATCTAAAATTGATGCTGAAGTTAAAAAAAACTCTACGTAGTGTTTCTAACAAACTATATGCGTTCCAGGTAAGTTCAAGCTAATGCTCAAAAAGGCGATGATTGAGCTTAAAGATAGATAATACTGCTTTATCATATAATATGCTTGCTACTTCATTTAATTTGCTGGACCTCCAAAACTATTTTATATAATCAAACCAGTTGCACCGTTCCGATGACGGAAAGTTTTGCCGTACTGCCCCACCTTTTAAAAATATTTGGCTCTCTGACCCAGTTTTGGACACGTCAGTATAAACCGTTATTGGAAATAACGGCGTAGGTTATTTAAGTGTCGTTATTTCCAATAACGGCATCTATATTTTAAAAAAGTGTCATGCCGTTATTTGGAGTAACGGTATATGTTATTTTGTTTTTCGACAGCTTGTGGTCACCATTTAGAGAAATTGCAAGTGTGAAAACCTTATAACAGATGTCGTTATTTTAAATAACGGCATTCTCAATACTGATGCCGTTATTTGGAATAATGGCATCAGTTATAATTTTTTTTTAATAAAAAAGTAATGTATTATTCATCCTCTCTGACGAATAAGTTAATTTAAAAAAAAAAGATTTATAACTGATGCCGTTATTCCAAATAACGACATCAGCTATAAATTTTAAAAAAAAAAATTAACTTATTATTCATCCTCTCTGTTTTCAAACAACAACAAGAGTTTATTTATATATAACTGATGCCGTTATCTCCAATAACGGAATCAGTCATTTGAATGCCGTTATTGGGAATAATGACATTATTTATAAGTTTTTTTCACACTTAGAATTTTTTAAAGTTATAAGATTCACACTTGTAAGAAAAACATACTGATGCCGTTATTGGAAATAACGGCATGGTAAAAAATGTAAAATAGATGCCGTTATTGGAAATAACGGCATGTAAATAACCTATGCCGTTATTTCCAATAACGGTTTATGCTAACGTGTCCAAAACTGGGTCAGATCGCTAATTGTTTTCGGAAGTGGATCAGGACGCCAAATATTTTCAAAAAGTGGGTCAGTACGGCAAAAAATTCTCGAAGACGTGTCGTAGGCACGTATCAATGGGCAAACTTAGTGTATATATATATATATATATATATATATATATATATATATATATATATATGGGGTTTTCTAAAATTTAAAGGGGAGGGGGGGGGGTCAAACTAAAAATATAAATATATTATGGATTTTTTTTTTTAAAAATCGGGGGAGGGGTGGGTGCGCCCTCACTAAGCTCTGCCACTGTTAGTTCCTTCTTCTTATCCATCATAAGTTCATTACTTTACCATAGAGGACGCAGGGCAAATTTCATATTTTTTGCTACTACCTTAAAATATGGAAACATTCTATAAAGAGTAAGTAAATAATTAAACATCCTTAGATGATTTAAAATTTAAAATTTTCTTATACAATTCAACTAAATAACGTCATAATCACAAATTCTATGAAATTATTCTAATTACATATCACAAAATAGTGAGCTATAAGATTAAAAGTGTAAATCGGCATAAAGAAGTTACACTCCTAATTAGTGTAGATGATTAAGGTGTATTGGAGCGAAATCTTTCATGTTACTAAATTTATACATAGCAATTTATCACTCTACAAAACTTGCTCTTAAACTATGCATGCAATCTACATTGAGCTTGGCATGCAATTCTCATCAGCTATAGCATCTTTATAGTCTGCAGGACAATTCGTTTCTTTAATTTCTTTCCGTAAAGAGTTTTATTTTTATTTTTTGCAGATGCCAGCATGCTTCTCGACTGGGCGGCATCACATTGATGGATATAGGTGCATTTATCATCGGTAAGCATATACTCACCCTTACCTTTAACTAAAAAAAATTCCCTCTTGCAACTGAGAACTATAAATATTTGTCTTTTTCTTTCACCCCTTCTCGTGTGATGCTGTTGTCCGGAAGATGTGGAAGATGTTGCCTTCACTGTGAAAAGAGCAGTTCAGTTCTATGGTTCTCCTGCCTTCCATAAGATGGTTCTGAACGGCATGGCTCAAGATCTTTCATGAAAGGTAAGCATGGAGTATTTACTTTTCTTTCTCATTTGATTAGTATTGTGTATAGAAACTGCTGCAGCAGCTTAGTGTTTGATCTTATTGATTAATTTTCGCAGGGACCTGTAAAGAGGTAAGTGATCTGGGAATTACTACTGGCGGTGAAGCAGGTGTTAAGGGAGAGGATATATTGCTCCCCTTAAGGTAAATGTTTCTGCTCCATGGGAGGCTTTATACTTTTTTCATGATACTATGAAGATCGGTTGCTAGATAATTCATGTTATCTCAGGTTCTCTGTTCTCACTGTGGATTAATATTTTCTTTGATCTTTCGTATCTCTCATTAGTGCAATTTGACGTCTACTTTTACGTAAAAATGAACCCTTCGAGCCGTTTTAATACTTAAGCATTCCTATATATCTATCAACTTTTTATGGAACAATAATACTAATATTATGATTTATTGCATAGATTGATTTGGCATGTTTCCTACTGGAACCGAGATAAGCATATCTTCTTCTTTTATTTTATTTATTTTTAAAAGCATGTTTTCAGCAATTACATTTATGTGTATACATGTTAACCAATTATATAAACTGCATCCGGTTACTAGTATTTAGAGCATCCTGTCACGGGACGACTTCTTTTCCACAAGTCAGGTCGTGTGCCACCTAGCTTACTCCTTAGATCGAGGGCTAAGTCAGGCAAACTGAAGACTAAGAATGCAGAGATTGAAGAGAAGTGAGCAAAGTAAGAAGGAAGAGAACTTTATTCTTCAAAGAGAACTTTACAAGAGTTGCTTGGATTTCCTTGGATGCTTGGATTGTCTTGAATTGTCTTGGATCCCTTGGATGGTTGGAGCAAATGAGGCTCCTCCCTATTTATAGTGCTAGAATGATCCTTCTCCTCCTCAAGGGAAGGTTCTAGACTACATGAGTTCTACTATGTACAAGAGTTTACTAGAATACTCTATTACTATGTACATTCTTCCAACAAGGTTCTAGCTCACACTAGAACGTGCCACAATGTCCTAGAGAACTCTAGGGCATTCTTGATCCTTCCGGGGCATTCCGTAGTGTTCCGGACTCCTCTTGAACAATCTGGATGCCTCTAGAACTTGTCCGTGACACCCTCTCCCACCTAAGCTCTTGACGTCCTCGTCAAGCCTTAGACTTGAATTCTCCAATCTTGTCGCGGAACTGCCATAGATCTTGTTCTCGCTCCCAACTAGACTCTTTCTCGGGTTGATCCTTCCACCGCACATAGTACTCGGTCCAGTTAGGCGTGCCCCTCTTGCGAACAACTCGATCGGCTAGGATCTCATCGACTTCCTTATCATATGAAACCACGTTTGCTGGTGGGGCTGGATGAGATTCGTTCCTCCTTGGGTCCTCCTCGTCCCTACTATAAGGTTTGAGAAGGCTAACATGGAAGACTGGGTGGATCTTCAGGTGCGACGGCAAAGCTACCTTGTAGGATCTCGTGCCAACTTTCTCCACTACTTGGTACGGTCCCTCATATCTTCGTGTCAAGCCTTTGTGGACTTGGCGCGTAGACTTGAACATCTTTTGGGGTAACTTCACCATCACCTCGTCACCGATAATGAATTCCCTTGGCTGTCTTTTCACATCGGCCCATTTCTTCATCCGTTTGGCCGCCTTGGTCAAGTAGCTTCGTGCAATGTCTATCTTCTCATTCCACCCTTTTGCAAACTTGTAAGCTGGCGGGCTTGAACCAGTGTACCCCTTTGTTAGCTCTTGCGGTGTCATCGGTTGTTGTCCAGTCACTAGTTCAAAGGGACTCCTTCCCGTAGCCTCGCTCTTCTGCAGGTTATATGAAAACTGGGTCACGTCGAGCAACTTCTTTAACTGCTTCCTCAATTCTTCCAACTCGGGCGGAGCCATCCGGTAAGGTCCCATGGCTGGGGGTCTTGCACCTGGTTCAAGCTCTATCACGTGATCCACTTCCCGTCTCGAAGGTAACTTCTTCGGCAACTCCGGTGGCATCACATCCTTGAACTCTGCCAACACTTCCTTCACTCCGGTCGACACACCCGTCTCTGTTGGAACATCTGCCTCCTTCAAGACAGCTAGATAAGTGGTCTCCCCCTTCTTGAGACCTCTTTTGAGTTGCATGGCAGATAAGCTCCTTGACTCCATCTTCCCTCTCTCCAAAGGTACTATGTGGATAGTAGATCCATTTGCAATACGCATGGTTGAGTCTTTCTCAAACGATAAGGGACGTACCTTGTCCATGAACTCCATGCCCAAAACCATGCGGTGGTCATCCATAGGAACAACCGTCAAGTCAATAGTGCCTTCCCATCCTCCAAGCTGGATAGACACTCCACGAGCTACTCCAAGGATGGGTTGAGATGATGAGTTGACAGCCTTCACCCAACCCAACTCCTTGGCGTACTTGATTCCCAACCTAGTAGCCTCTTCCTCAGCAATGAAGTTATGAGATGCACCTGTGTCCACTAACGCCTTGGTGGATCCTCCATTCACCTTGGCCTCCACGAACATGAGACCACCGACCTTGGTCTTGTTTTCCTTGGACACCTTCACCTTCTCATCTTTGGCCTTGAGAGAGTTAAGGAGACGCATGGAACCAACGTGCGTTTCCTCTTCCGCTTGACAAGCCATAGCATTAAGGACCTTCCGTTTCGAGCAGTCTCGAATATAGTGCGGCCCGCTACACAAGTAACATTCTGGCTCCTTCTTGCTTCCTCCCTCATTGGGCTTGTCCCTTTTGAACGGCTTGTCATACTTCCTCTCTTGTCTCACAAACTTGTGTGGCTTGTCTTCCACACTCTCCTTCTTGTTGCCGCCGAAGTCTTTCTTGAACTCCACAAGGTCCTCCGCCACGGCTATAGCTTCGTCTACGTCTTTGACGTTCCTCCTCTTGAGTTCTAAGTTGGCCCAAGATTGTAGTCCGTCCAAGAAGTAGAAAAGCTTATCTTCCTCATTCAGATCCGGTAACTCTAGCATCAAGGATGTGAATTCGGCAACATACTCCTTGATACTCCCGGTATGCCTCAGCCCACGTAGCTTTTTCATAGCTGCATCTTTGGCATTTTGGGGACAAAATTGCCTCTTGAGTTGTTGTTTGAACTCGTCCCAAAGATCCACTGTGGATAGCCCCTTGGCTATGTCACCATGCTTCCTTCTCCACCATAATGCTGCATTTTCTTTCAAGTAAAGGACGGCTGTGTCCACTTTGGGTTGGTCGTCCTTAATTCCTACAGCATTGAAGTAGCATTCTAGGGACCAACAGAATTCATCGAGTTCTTTGGGATCGCGCTTACCTCCATACTTCAAGGGTTCCGGCGCCTTAGTGTGTGGCATCTCCCTTGCAATAGTCCCACCTGCTATTGCTGCCTTGCACAACTTCACCTCCTCTCCTTGGGTGTTGAACGCCTCTTGAAGCTGCGCTATCTCTGCCTTGAACTCGGCCTTTAGGGTGTTGAGGACACCAAGAATCTCCTCCCTTAGGCCACTAACATCCTCTCTGACACCGTCCATGGTGTCGTCCATGGCATCCATCCTTTCAATGGACTCTCCCATGGAAATCTCCACCTTAGCCAATCTCGACTCGAAACTGGTCAAAACATCCATCGACTGCTCCCTCGCGTTCTTGCTCTTGTTCTTCTTGGCATTTGTCTCCGCTCTTCCCCTATCACCAACTACCTCCACGTTGGTGGTGACATCACTCATGTTTCCTTCGCGTCCAGCCATAATCTCTGCCAAACGAAACCTTGGCTCTGATACCACGTGTCACGGGACGACTTCTTTTTCACAAGTCAGGCCGTGTGCCACCTAGCTTACTCCTTAGATCGAGGGCTAAGTCAGGCAAACTGAAGACTAAGAATGCAGAGATTGAAGAGAAGTGAGCAAAGTAAGAAGGAAGAGAACTTTACAAGAGTTGCTTGGATTTCCTTGGATGCTTGGATTGTCTTGAATTGTCTTGGATCCCTTGGATGGTTGGAGCAAATGAGGCTCCTCCCTATTTATAGTGCTAGGATGATCCTTCTCCTCCTCAAGGGAAGGTTCTAGACTACATGAGTTCTACTATGTACAAGAGTTTACTAGAATACTCTATTACTATGTACATTCTTCCAACAAGGTTCTAGCTCACACTAGAACGTGCCACAATGTCCTAGAGAACTCTAGGGCATTCTTGATCCTTCCAGGGCATTCCGTAGTGTTCCGGACTCCTCTTGAACAATCTGGATGCCTCTAGAACTTGTCCGTGACAATCCACTGTCGTTTTTAAAAAACCTAGAAATTGGAAATCGGTTTAGAAATAGTGCTCACAGCCGTTTGCTAAAAATTCAAAACTCAGGATAGGAGTGAACAGTGCCTTGCTAAACTTAGCAGCCGCTTTAGCCAATTGCTAAATATAGAAGACGTACGATGTTCATCCGTTCGACGGATGAAGGTATGCCGTTCGACGGATGAAGGTATGCCGTCTGCAGTAAAATAAGACAAAAAATCAGATGAGAGACGGATGATGATGTTCCGTCTCTCATCGAAAACAAATTTCTAAAAAAAAAAATTTAAAATACACCCAGACGGATGAAGTTTCTCCGTTGGTGTGTGGTTTGGATTTTTTTTTGATTTTTTTACTGAAAAAAAAATCCAGACGGATGAAGTTGCTCTGTCTGGTGTGTTGTTTGGATTTTTTTTTTCCTTTACAACTGAATACCAAAAAAAAGGACGGAAGATGATCTTCCGTCGCTTCTATTTTTGGACTTTGACGACTACAACGTGGTTCTTCTTTTGCTATTTCTAAATGCTATATATAGCAATTGACATAGCAAACGATAGTGGATGCTCTTAGAGGACCCAACAGACACTTGGTGCCTTTTATTTATTTTTTTTCTACAGTTGCAGAGTTGCAATAGCTCACTGGTGTTTTGATTGCTAGTTACTAGTAATTTACACGTGCTTAATAATTTATTTTTAAAAAAAAATAGAAACGCCGATGTTGTCCGAGCCTCCTTTATATGTTAGTTATGTACATGCAAAACACATAAGTTGGGATGCTCACAAATGAAAACTTCAACTCTTCCATTATAATATTAGAGATAATAGCACTTGCAGGTCTAGCAATTGAATTCTTATAGCATTTGTAGTCGTTTAAGTTTAAAAATGGGTATATGGCAATTTTGGAAATAGCAAATAGCGGTTGGAAATAGCAAATAGCGGAAACGCTGCAGTCGTCTTTACTCAAAAAATGATTTTTTTTTGGACGAAACGAAAGATGATATACCGTTTGAAGACCTGCGTAAAAAAATTTAAAATCTTGTGAAGGACGGCAGATGATCTGTAGTCTCATAATTAAAAAAAAAATTGTGAATGACGGCACATGATTTGCCGTCGAACACATTTGAACAATTAATTTTTTTTTCTATCCTCAAACGGAAGATGATCTTCCTATTTTTGTTTTTTTAAAAAATAATCCAGACGGGATATCATATCCCGTCCAACCATTTACCAAAAAAAAAATCACATCAGGCGACATATCATCTTCCAATTTCCAAAATATGGATAAAGCCATTTCGTCTCCCAAATTTGGCCGTTTCCTATTCATTCCAAACCCAAAATATCGGTATATAGACAACGACTACAAATGGTTTTTTTTCTCTCCCAGATATCTTTTTTTTGGATATATAGCCAACGACTACATATGCTCTAAGGACTACAAGTCTATATGGTCATTGTCGGTTAAAATTAATTGAATTGGCTGAACACACCCACACTGGTAACTTATACAGTACCTTCCAGCAAAATCTGAAAAAAGTATTTAATTTACATATTGGTAAACTAGTCTTACCCTGTGCAAATTGCACAAACTAAAATAATTTTGAGAGAATCATAAAATTATATGGAATTAAAAAATTTAGAGATGTCTCTTATCTATTTCGATCAAAATATAATTAAAAGATGACAAATCTACAAATTAACAGGTTCACACTTCCAAACCAACCAGCATAATTCTATATTTCTATTCAATTTGAAGGAAAGAAAAAAGGTCGAATAATTACCGAAGTTGGGTTGTGGCTCTTCTCACTCCTTGATGTACTCTGTTATCTCCTTATTGACTGTGTGCTTCTCATCCCTCTTCCCTCTCAAATCAAGCATTACCTCTCAAATCAAATATAATCAACATCAGAAACACATGGAGGAAACAATAATTAATAATTAGCTATATCAAAAGATGACAAATGTATAGATTACCAATTCATGTCTCCAAACCAGCATAATTCTATATTTTCTATTCAGTTGAAAGGAAACCAAAAATTCTCGATGTGTGTAACTTTTCAACAATTCCAGTACTAAATATAGGTAAACCCTAGGTCTCTAAATTTAGAAATATCAAAAAATTAAATATTTTCAAAAATCACTTGCAATCTTGTCAGCTCCTCTATTCTAAAACTTTCTTGCAAAGACTCATATTGTCTGCGAAGTTCCTCAATATTTACCTCAAATTGTTCTATATTACTCCTTAGTTGTGCCTCTACAAAATGATCAAACCATAAAACACACATACAATACTATAATTCACAAAAACTTTTTAAACAAAACAAAAGATGTAGAAAAGATGATATTTACCCTGTACCATTCAAAAACTAAAACCATCACTTTTCACTTCCTACAAAAGGTAAAACAAATCTCATTTACCATATAGAGCCACAATTCTTGAAATTTATACTTACATAGAGTAAAAAAATTCCACCCAAATATTTAATTTTAAACAACAATGTAACTAACATAAAATCAAAGCAGAATTACATAAATACACATGAAAAGAGAAACTCTTTTCGAATCATATTGTATAAAGTTTTCAAAGACTTGATTTCCCCCCAATTCTAGAACAATCACGTGCTTCAATCACCCAAAATTTTAAACCCTAAACCCTAAAAATCAAATCAAACACAAAAAAATAATTTACAAAAAATACTGCGAAATTTGAAGAAAAATAAGAAGACTCACCAAAATTTTGATATATTATCGTTTAGTTTGTTTATTTGTAGATTCGTTCTCTTTAATTTCATGAGTTCTATCTTTCTTTAAATTGAATAGAAATAAATAAAGAGAGGATTACCCCTATTAAAAACAACAGTGCAAAAAAAGAAAGAGAGGATTTTTGGATTGAGACTTTGTGTTGCTCACTTTCTCTTCTCTTCTTCTTCTCATCCCTTTATTATTATTATTTTTTTGGACTCTTATCTCTGTTAAACCAAATAAGATTCTCTCTTTAATACCATGAATTTTTTTTTGTTAATTAATTTATTGATATACTGTATTAAACCATTCTCCTACATATACTCTATCATTCATCTCTGCTTCTTCTCCTCTTCTGATCCCAAATGGATGAGACTCAATGTATGACCTTTCTTTGAATCTGAGTAATGGATTTCCCCCCCCCTCTTTCTCTTCCAGTTACCAACTTTAGAAATAGTGATAGATCTTGACTATCCAAAATAAATTACAATCATTTAACATATCGGAAAAAATGAAATAGGCAAATTTAATGAAACGTACATTTGAATTATCGACGGGCGGCAACGACGAGGAGATGGACGGGCGGCGACGGGGAAGCGATGGGTACGATGGAAGGTAGCGACGGGCGAGGGCAGCAATGGGCGGAAGGAAGCGACGGGCGGGTGAGGAGATTTTGGTAGGTTTTGGGGTAGGGATGGTTATGGTTTGTGGGTTTGGGGGAGATGTGGTAGAAGAAATATTTTTTTTGTGTGTTTTTTTAATTAATTCTATTTTGGCAAGTGATGTGAGCTGCACATGTTAATTGTTACTTTTGC
Source organism: Hemerocallis citrina (assembly GCA_017893485.1). Taxonomy (NCBI): domain Eukaryota; kingdom Viridiplantae; phylum Streptophyta; class Magnoliopsida; order Asparagales; family Asphodelaceae; genus Hemerocallis; species Hemerocallis citrina. The sequence goes on along the minus strand of CM030362.1, from coordinate 26,256,231 downwards.
TCTCCTTTCTCTAATTCAAAATAGAGAAAGGAGAGATGGGGTAAGCCTATTAGCTTAAGATATATAATAATAATAATAATAATAATAATAATAATAATAATAATACGGAAACCCCCACTATATTTAGGGTCAACATACTTAGTTAACCCCCAAACTTGAAAAAATACGCGCACTTAACGTAGTGGAATTGGACTATTTTATCCCTCTAATTAATAAACTGACATTTCACCCTCATCTTCTCTCCCAAATTTCTCTCTATTTCACTCTCAAACCCATAGATCTAAAACTCTCTGAAACTGATCTAACTTAGGATTTTTTCTACTGAAAGAAGAACATTTTGCACTCTCAGATTGTAAGAGAAATGGAGATTGAGTAGTGGGGAAGATGAACGATTTTACAGGGAGATGTAATAAAATATGGAATGGGTAAATTTGTCCAAATTGCACGTGTGAAATGTGCAGGATTTTACAGGGAGATGTAATAAAATATGGAATGGGTAACTTTGTCCAAATTGCACGTGTGAAATGTGCGTAATTTTCATAAAGAGACAGCTGGCCGCTTGAAAGACCCCTGGGGTTTTCTGTGTTCACCGGAAACCCAAAAGGATTAATTGTGTTAACCCCTAAATATAGAGAGGTCTTCCACATTTTATTCTTAAAAGATAGGTCGGTCAGTAGATTGTCAATAAATTCAAAATTTGGGCTAGTATCTATAGATGATAGGTGTTGCACAATTTTGATTTGGTGAAGGTTTCACAACTATATATATATATATCCATTTAGGGGTGGTTTGGTTGGATGTAAAAGAAATCAAGAGAGGGACTGTAGCAAAAATAAATTCTGTGATTTGATTTCTTGAAATAGTTTTGATTGGATGTAGATTTACTGTAGCTGGAATATTTTTCCATGAACGATTAGCTTTGATTGAGTTGTAAGAATACTGTAGAGGCCATAATTTAAATTTTTTTTTAACCTTTTGTTTTATTTGAAATTAATCTCAATTAATTAGTGTTTAAACTAATTTAATTAAATTAATCTTAATTAAATTAAACTAGGCCTTTATCTTAATTAACTAAATTAATTTTAATTAAATTAAACCCAAAAAACCAAAAACAAATGTAGCTAAAAAAACGGTAAGAAAAAAACCATGGTTAAAAAAATCAAACCACCCTTATCTAGTCTAGGCAATTCATGTGGTGACTAAATAGTTCCACATCAGTCACACCAAAAGAATTTGACGTGTTTAAATGCAAAATGCTAGACATACATGAGTTTTTACCCCAAACATACATTATAAATGCATTGGGGCTCACTTCTCACTAAAAGACAATGTTAAAATTTTGTCTTTTAGTGAGAAGTGGGCACCAATGTATTTATAATGTATGTTTGGGGTAAAAACTCATGTATGTGTAGTCATTCTCAGTTTAAATAGGGTTTTGTATTAGTAGATGAAGACAAAAGCCATGAGCCAACTGGAGAGCGAGAAAAAAGAAAGAAATATAAGAGTATAATATTGTGAGCAGTATTGCACGATATGGCAGGCCAACAAAGTGCTGCTTCAGTGTTCCCCTATAGAACGACAATGCTAGAATTTGTAAATTTGTTATAAAAAAATACATTATACTTATTCTTTCGTTAACTTAGCATTATTCCGTTAAATATGAATTATTAAATTATTCTGTTAAACATGCAAAGACATCCTAAAATACCGGGATGGATCCCGATGACATACCCCCCGATGATCTTGTCAGTAACAAGAAGTGAAAAACTGGGTTTTAGTGGGCAAAATGTTGATTACATGATAATGGAGGAGGTAGGATTGTATTTATAGGCAATGAAGGGGGCACTTATTGGGAAGATTTCATAACTGATTTGGAAGATCACCCAAATCAAGGAAGATAATCAGTTATTATCTTCCTAATTCATGGGAATTTGATTGCCAGCCATGTTTAACAGGTCAATCTCCCAAATCGAGCTGCAAGTCATCTCCTCATGTGGGCTGATCCAAGGTAGTGGGCATGCGAGCAGCACGTGTGTTGATCATGGGCATGTAGCTATTGTGAGTTTAATGTCTTGCCCTTATGAGCCTCGAGATTCATGCAAGAATCATGTGGTTCTTATTAATTGTGCTTTTTTACCCATAACAATTGTATTGCATATTCACTAACTGATAGGGAAGAAAGAAAGAAACTAGATTCAAAATTCAGTACATGTCTTCACTGTCTACGGCAGCGATGAGTATGGTTGCATGCTTAGCATTATTCCGTTAAATATGAATTATTAAATTACTGTTTTAGCCTTACCCTTCCATGATTAATTCCTTATTCTTTCTTCCTATTAAATCAAGACCCATTAACTCGTTTTAAGGTTCACGTTGGTCACAAGCAGGTGTTCAAGTTCACTTTCAGCCCCAGACCCATATTTCCACCACCATTAGTCGAATCAGATCTAAGAACAAGAAAGAAATTTGAAAAAAAAAGTTAGGGCTGCAGTTGTCACTTCTCATCCACCTTGGAACTCGTTAAGATCTAGTTCCATGGTCACTGATGAGAATGATGGTGTTCGAGAAAACATTGTTACCAATCACATGGACATTGTTCTAGATGAGGAAACAATGAAGGTACCTTCAACTATATTGTTTAATTATCTTCTTTCCGGTAGTGGGAAGTAATTTGGAATAAATTTTCTTGATTTATGTTTAATGTCTTAATTTTTTAAAATGAAATATATATCATTTTTGTTTCTTAATGTTTTTCAATGTTGTTTCTTAAGTCTTGTTCTTTAAAAAAAAATATAATAATTGACTATAAATAATTGGCAAACACCAAAGTACTCCTCAACGTTTGGCCTGAATGCAAAATGCTCATATAACGTTTAAAAAATACATTATACTCAATCTTTCGTTAACTTAACCTCATTCCGTTAAATATGAATTATTAAATTATTGTTTTACCCTTACCCTTTCATAATTAATTCCTTATTTTTTCTTCCTATCAAATCAAGACCCATTAACCTGTTTTTATGTTCACGTTGGTCGCAAGCAGGTGTTCAAGTTCACTTTCAGTCCCAGACCCATATTTCCACCACCATTAGTCGAATCAGATCTAAGAACTAGAAAGAAATTAAATTAAAAAAAAGTTAGCGCTGTAGTTTTCATTTCCCGTCCACCTTGGAACTCGTTAAGATCCAGTTCCATGGCCACTGATGAGAATGATGACGTTAGAGAAAACATTGTTACCAATCACATGTACATTGTTCAAGATGAGGAAACGATGAAGGTACCTTCAACTATATTGTTTAATTTTCTTTTATTTCTTTTTTCTTTCTGGGAGTGGGAAGTAATTTAGATTTTATTTTAATTTTTCTTAACTTATGTTTAATGTCTTAATTTTTAGAATGAAATATATATCATTTTGTTTCTTAATGTTTTTCAATGTTGTTTCTTAAGTCTTTGTTCTTTAAAAAAAAATGACTAGAAATAATTGGTCTTTTAAAGTTAATTAGTTAATCAATTAATTTCTTATATTTATTTTCCAAAGTTATACAGTTCTAATCTAGAGAAGATATTGTACATTTTCCATTTTTTTAGTTATACAAGTCACTCATCTCAAATTATTTATTAACTGTATTATTTTCAATTAAGGTTGAAAAATAACTGTATTTTTTCCTTACTCTAGCTCTCCACCACATAACTGTATTCTATTTTTTTATGAATAACATAACATTATAACCGATCCAACACTGATATGTTTATTTTCTCACCCAATTTCAACATTTTGGAAGCTGAGGCCAAAGGAGTTTCAATTTCATTGTAATTTTTTTTGTCTTATGTGTAGTAATTGGATTGATTTGTGATAAAATTTTGAATTGAGTCATCTTATGCTTGAAACTTTGGATTATTGAATTGGGTTTTAGAGGATATGTGAGAGAGAATGAGGAAAGAGAAGAAAGTAGAAGGGATTAATTATAAAAGGATAAGGATAAAACAGTAATTTAATAATTTATATTTAGCGGAATGAGTTAAGTTAACTGAGGAATGAGTCTAATGTATTTTTTCAAACGTTATATGAACATTTTGTATTCATGCCAAATGTGGGGGGGTTCTTTGGTTTTTGCCCAAAAAAAACTTTTCCAAGAAAAAACATTGTAGCAGTTCTTTGGTTGGCTATAAATGGAGTTCTTTGGTTGGCTATAAATGCAGTTGGAGGAGTTTTCTTTTGCGCATTGTTGTAGCTACAGTAATGCGCAAATGTGTCTTTTAACCAGTTTTCATTTCCGTATTTTCTCATCCTAAAACACTTATGTCCACAAATATTTTAATCCTTTATTTCTCCCCACTCTCTCTCCCCCACTTTTGAAGTTCCGTTTGTCAAATTAGCAAACTCCTATTTAAACAGTACATTTCCTCGTTCATTTTCTCATCCTAAAACACTAACTATGTTTACAAATATTTTAATCCTTTATTTCTCCTCACTCTCTCTCTCTCTCCCCTACTTGTGAAGTTTTGTTTGTCAAATTAACAAAATCCTATTTAAACAATACATTTCCTGGTTCCTTGGCCGATGTAGGACAAAAAGTCCCCAGTATTATTCCACAGCACCCAGTTTTCGGATTAAGTCGGTTTTAATTGATTTTAATTAAAAATTAACCCACATAATTAAGATAAGCCCTATTTAAGATCAATTTAATTTAAGATCAACTAAATTAAGATTAAGTTCTAGTTAATTGAGTTTCAGTTTTTTTTTGTTTAATTTAATTAAGATCATTTTAGTTAATTAAGATTAATTTGTTTAAGATTCAACGGTTGTTAATTGAGTTTCCGTTTTTTTTGTTTTGTTTAATTAATTATGATCAATTTAGTTTAATTAGTTTAATCCGTAATTAATTGGGATTCATTACAAGTAAAACAAAAAAAAGAAAAAAAGTGTTTTAAATTACTGTCGCTACAGTGTTCTTGCAACTCAAACAAAGCTAATTTTTCGTGATATTACTATTCCTGCTACAGTAAATCTATATTCAACCAAAGCAATTTTAAGAAATCAAATTCAAAAAGTTGCTTTCGCTACAGTGTTTTTCCTCTCTCTTGATTTCTTTTACAACCAACCAAATTACACATAGCAGGAGTCGTATTTCACAAAAAATTAGCTTTGTTTGAGTTGTGAGAACATGTAGCGAACGCAGTTTAAAACACTTTTGACCTTTTGTTTTACTTGAAATTAATCTCAATTAATTATGGCTTGAACTAATTAAACTAAATTGATCTTAATTAAATTTATCTTTATTAAATTAATGTTAATTAATTAAACAAATTTTTAAAAAACTACATCAGATTAACTAGGGCTTAATCTTTATTAAATTGATCTTAATTAATTAAAGGATCAGAGATTAATCTTAATTATGTAGCTTAATTAAGGCTTAATCTTCAATTAAAATCAATTAAAACCGGCTTAGTCTTTTAAATGGGTGATGAAGTGGGGGGACTTTTAGACCATCTCCAACGGGGCTCGCTAAATCTCCTAAATTAGCCAAAATAGCGAAAATCCCTAGAAGATTTTCTCCAACAGCCTCGCTAAATTGATCGCGATCCTGGCGATTACAATTCCGCTCGTGATCCGCTCGCCAAATCTGGCGATTTGATTTCCGCTCGCCAAACTTCTCCGTCTCTTGCTGCCGGAGATCAAGGAAATTCCAACGGTAAGATTTTTAGCCTGCTGATTAAATTCAAAGTGAGATCATCGGGTTCTTGACTTCTATGGGTTCTTCTTCTTCTTCTTCAGGTAATACTTATTCTTTTTTATTTTCATTAATGGGTATTGTGAGGAATGGGGAGATTGTAGTGGCCACAAATTTGCTTCTTGAAATGGTAGAGAGAGGGCTTAAACCCGACCTGGTAACTTATGGAGCTCTGATTCATGGTCTTGTTGTCAATGGGGAGATTAAGGAGGCGTTGGGGATTCGTGAGAAGATGACGGAGAGGGGAGTGTTGTCGGATGTGAATATCTACAATGTTAATTAGTGGGCTTTGCAAAAGAGGTATGCTCCCTTCTGCAAAAGTGTTACTCTCTGAGATGCTTGACCAAAATGTAGTTTTGGATGAGTTTGTTTATGCCACACTGATTGATGGGTTTATCAGGAGTGGAGATCTTGATGAGGCAAAGAAGCTCTTCGAATTTATGAGGAAAAAGAGAATTAGGTGCGATAGTGTTATCTATAATGCGATGATTAAAGGGTATTGTAAATTGCAGTCCCAATGTAGTCACCTACACTGCTCTTATTAATGGGTATTGCCGTAAAGGAGATCTCACAACGGCTGAAGCTCTCTTTAGAATGATGCAATCATGTGGTCTATTTCCTAATGTTGTCACTTTTACTATTCTCATCGGTAACTTTAGCAAAGATAATAAGATTGGTAAGGCTGTTGCCTTCTTTGAAGAGATGTTGGTTCGGAGGTGCATACCAAATGATGTCACATTCAATTATCTAGTTAATGGGCTCACTAACCGTAAAATTGAGTTCCAAGAGCATAGAAATTGTGCATTATTGAATATCTTCATGAATATGGTATCTGATGTATGCCATTATCTAACTGCAGTTTATAATTCTATCATCTTCTGCCTTTGTAACCATCAAATGCTTGCAAAGGCAATGGAGTTAAGAGACAAGATGAGTCAAAAGGGTTGCTCACCTGATTCTATCACATTTCTTTTCCTTTTATTTGGAATTTGTAAAGATGACTTGCTAAGATATTTGTCTGAGATATGACTTGCTAAGATATTTGTCTGGGAGGTAAATTCTAGGCCTTCCAGTTGATATGATCATATCATTCTTATATATCAATTATCTAATGACAAATTGATCTATTATAGGTTTTGTGATTCTCCTGGTGTAATTTGAAGGCAAAGTTGCAAGTTGATACTTTGGAGTTCACATAAGGGATGCCAAGCCTGACCAACAAATTATTCTGAGAAATATTTTGGGTAAAACTTCTTAATCCTAACAGTTTTAGTGCAAACATTTTTGAGATTTTATTATTAAATTGTAGCTCTTGTTTCTGTATTTCTACAGATGTAAATAAATCACCTAAAAGTGAAAGATTTCTATTCTTGAATGGTGATCATGCATATCTTTTCAGTAGGGCTAGAAGTGCAACCTTCTTTGACTTAAATCACCTTTTCCCAGAATAAGCTTCACCACAAACTTACATTTGACGCCCTCTTTTCTAGTCCTTTTTTAAGGTTCCTTCATGTTTACAGACCAAAATTCTAAAGTAAACACTCTTGAGTTCTTATTTATTATAAAAGATACTAGCTACCATATTTTGCAAGAAGTGCATGCTTAATAATTTGTATTCCAAACTCAAATATCTGCAATATTATACATATGAAGGGATATAATCCAAGCTTGAGTGAAATAATATTCACTCTTTTCGCTAATGATGGAACAATATCTCCAATACTCTTAGTGCAGATTCCTCACACAACACAAATGATGGAACAATTGGTATTGATATGTTGGCTGCAACACTGATAATCAATTTGTCACAACAGGATTTCTTATAGTTGGAAATCTATCTTGCTGTCGAGTGTATATTCGTTTAATACTTTATGAATCAAATCAAATACTAGAAATGTATTTCCTGTAATTTTATCAACCCAAACTATTCACTCTAATTAAATGCAGTAATTACAACTGGATGAAGTTGATAGGAGTCGAATTTCACCAAACCAAACAGGCCCCTTACAGAAATATTACAAAACTTAGTTTTTGTATCATATATGATATTTCACCAACAGTTACTCATTGTCATCTTGTTTGGTATTGTAGTTTTATGAAGTACGAGAAACTTTACAAGATTGTGTTTAATCATCAACTGGATCCTGCGGAGCTTCTTCTGCCTTCCGTTTGACGGCAATCACAGGCAGTCTGCATGCTTCACGCAGAATTTGCTCACAGTCCCTACAAATACCCTGTTGGAAAAATAACTGCAAATGGTGAAACAACAACGATAACAGCCATGTAAGTATGAACATGTGAAGAATCAAGAACATGCTTAAAAAATTGATATCTCTATTAATATATCAGCTTTGTTATCCAGTTAACTGAATTAGTGGATGTACATAATTTACCATTTTGTAGCCCAATATATATCTGCTTACAGTATTTAACCTCAACTTGAGTTAATTCGTTGGTGGTGATTGATCCCTCATGTCTTTCCTTTTCATGCTATAGATACTTTTTCTTATTGTAACTATTTATTAGTAAATAAAAATTATAACATTTATGGCTAGCCAAATTAGATAGCATGGTTGGAGAGTGAGTTTTTTTCGCTAGCCAAATTATCCATTTGTTATCTATTTTGGCTATTCTAGCTAGCCAAAATAGCTAGCGTGATTGGAGATGCTCTTAGTCCCATATCCGTCAAGGAGAGAGAAAATGTTTGGTTTAAATCGGATTTCTTAAAATAAAAGGAAGACAAAAGCAAACTCAGAAGTGGAGAGATAGCGAGAGAAATTAATAATTATAATATATGTAAACAGTGCAAGTGTTTTAGCTACAGTAATGCACAAAAGTAAACTACTCCAATTTAACAGTGCAAGTGTTTTAGCTACAGTAATGCACAAACGGAAACTACTCCAATTTAATGAAGAGAAATAAATTTATCTTTATTAAATTAATGTTAATTAATTAAACAAATTTTAAAAAAACTACATCGGATTAACTAGGGCTTAATCTTTATTAAATTGATCTTAATTAATTAAAGGATCAGAGATTAATCTTAATTATGTAGCTTAATTAGGGCTTAATCTTCAATTAAAATCAATTAAAACCGGCTTAATCTTTTAAACGGGTGATGTATTTTTGAAGTGGGGACGTTTAATCCCATATCGGTCAAGGAGAGAGAGAAAATGTTTGGTTTAAATCGGATTTCGTAAAGAGAAAAGAACACAAGCAAATTTAGAAGTGGAGAGATAGTGAGATAAATAAATATAATTATAATATATGTAAACAGTCCCAAGTGTTGTTGTGTTTTTTAGCTACAGTAAGAGCATCTGGTTCGCTGAAATGGCAATTGTCAAAAGATACGAAAGATTATTTTTGATCTGAGAATTTTTTTTTTTCACACTCACTCATCGGACGGGGGATTATTTCCCGTCCCTTAATATATATATATATTTTATATAAAAAAACGGTCGGACGGTCCGTTCCAATTTAACAAAAGGCAAAAACCTCCGACGATGCTTCTTCTGCCGTTCCATGTGAGTTTTCGAAATTTTTTTTTTTGATATAAACGTCACTATCACAGTTGAAGGCGTAGGTGCGTTTTTTGAATTTTTTTTTAATAAATGTCACTATCAAAGGTGAGTAATTAATATTTTTAGTTGTTTTTTTTTTAAACGTCGGACGGTAAATTATTTACCGTCCGTCCTATTTGGATTTCGTAAAATCCAAATTTTGGCTAACAACATTTACAGAACGTCGCCATTTTTTCTATTTCTATTTGCCAAATACTCAAAATTTGAATGTCGACGACGACTACAGATGTTCTAATGCACAAAAGAAAACTACGCCAATCAAATCAAAGAAAACTATGCCAATCAAATCAAAGCACTGCCACAGTGCTTTTCCTTGAAAAAGTTTTCTTGCAGCACATTTATTGGCATCCAAATCACCCTTCATTATACTCAAGCAACACAACACAACAAAGATGTATGTGTCTAGTTTGGGAATTTTTTGGCTCCATGAAAGCCAGGGTTAACATTGGCTCTCACCTTTCCTTCATTTCGGCTCTCACCTGTTAATCTGGTAAAAGCCTTTAATTCTATATCCTCTCTCTCTCTTTCTCATCTTAAGCTTTCTTCGAATTTATTGGCCCGTTGCGTTGTATCTCGAGAGGCCCAGCCTCCCGAGCACCTCTCTGTTGCCAACGGTCATAAAATCTTTACATCAGATTGTTCTACTCCAATCTCGTCTCTTAAGGTTCCATACCTTGACCCGGTTTTAGACAGTGCAGGCTCTCTGCCTCCCTCTCTCCCGGAGCCTTTGTGTTCTACCAATTTTCATTCCCCTGCTTCGTGTAGTAGCCCCTATCGTTTGATCCGATCGAGTGCCCGCCTTAAGGCTAAACGATCAGCATCCTCGACTACCGTTACCATTTTTGACCCCAATTCCCCCCTCCCCCCATAGGGCTCCCTTTATCATCATCAGTTTGATGATTTATCGGACTCAGAGATGTTGTCTCTCCCCCAAACTCTAGGTTTTACCATCTCCTCCAACTCTTCTATCCCCATTTCATGTCTTAGAAAGCTTGAACGTTCCCGAGTCCAGGAGCACATTCTTAATCATGATTAGTATCTCATGGAATATTTGGGGTCTCAACTGCCCCGCTAAACAAAGGGCCATTTTCGACCTTATCGTTTCTTCTCACTGTGATATCATCTCTATTCAAGAATCTAAGATCGAGTCTCCCTCCCCCCACCTTTTCCGCTCGCTAGGAGGTTCTTTTATCACGAATTGGATCTCCCTAGACGCCTTAGGCTCTAAAGGCGGGATTCTCTTTGGTTTCAGGGACTCGGTTTTCTCTTTAATCGCTATCCACCGCCTTAATTTCTTCCTGATTGTTCAGCTGCACTGGCAGGTTCTCGATTGTGTCTTAACGGTTATTTCTGTTTATGGTCCTTCGACCTCTGATCGGCGCCCCCTCTTCTGGCACGAATTCCGATCCCTTCACCATTTTGTTCAAGGTCTCGGTTTTTTTTTGTGGAGATTTCAACGTTACTCGTTTTGCCTCGGAAAGGTCGAACTCGGTAACCTCTGACTCCCAATCGAGCATCTTCAACGATTGCATTCGAGAACTTCAATTATCCGACATCCCTATTAATGGCAGTGTTTTTACTTGGTCGAATCAGCGTCTTATTCCATCCTTCGCCAAACTAGACCGTTTTCTAGTTGCTCATTCTTGGTTCTCGAAATTTCACAACTCCTATGCGAAAGCCCTTCCCAATCCTTCATCGGATCACGTGCCCATCGCTCTGTTCTCTGACTTTCACTTTCCCCATCACCACCAATTCCGCTTCGAAAAGTTTTGGCTTCAAGATCAGTTATTTGTTAAACTGGTCGAGGAATGCCTCGCCTCCATTAATGGTTCTCGCGGGCTGGGTAACCTTCTCCTTAAGCTTCACGCCATCAAACATGGCTGTAAGATTTGGCACCGCGAACGGCAATCTAACACCAATTTTCTCAAAGAAGTTCTGCTTGGATCCATCTAGGCTTTTGATTTGATGGAGGAGCAAGCTCCTCTCTCGACCCACGCTCTTAATGAGCGGCTAGCTTGTAAGCGTGATTATGCCGAGTTCCTCCTTCAAGATCACTCTAAATGGGCTCAAAGAGCCAGAGTTAAGTGGCTGAAAGAGGGTGATGGTAACACCGCTTTCTTTCATCATTTTGCTTCGCATCGCAGGCGTTGCAACCATATTTCGGTGATTCATGATCAGGGTGCAGAGTTGCGCTCTGACCCTGATATTCACCATGCCTTCCTAACTTTCTACAAAAACCTTATCGGCTCCACCAAACCACGTTTGATCTCCCTTGACTGGCAGCAACTCTATGGTTCCCCATCCATTGATTTATCCTCTCTAGAGGCTCCTTCTCTATGGACGAGATTAAGGCGGCTGTTTTTGCTTTAAAAAGCGACTCAGCGCCCGGTCCGGATGGTTTCCCGGCTTTCTTTTTCCAAAAATTATGGTATTGGATCAAGGCTGATCTCTTCGATCTGTTCCAAGACCTGCATCAAGGCACCTTTTCTTTTGATTGCATCAATTATGCCCACATTGTGCTGATCCCAAAATCGCCGGGTGCCAATGCAGTGGCGGATTTTAGGCCCATTAGCCTCATTAACACCTCATTCAAAATTATTATGAAAGTGCTTGCTGCTAGGCTCAGTGCTATTATCCCGCCTCTTATCGACCCAGTCCAGTCAGGTTTTATCAAGGAGCGTTTTATTCTTGACAGCGTCGCTGCTGCTCAAGAGATTATCACGCTTAGTCACCATCACAAATTAGAAGGTATCATTCTTAAGCTTGATTTTCAAAAAGCTCACGATAATGTTAATTGGGACTTTCTCCTTGATATCATGCTGCACCGTGGCTTCGGGCCGAAATGGATTGGATGGATTAAATCCAGCTTGAACGCTGGTACATCTTCTATCCTAATCAACGGTTCCGAAGGCCATAAATTTAAAATCAAACGTGGTCTCCGCCAAGGAGACCCGCTTTCTTCCCTCCTTTTCTCTCTGGTGGCGGACGTTTTCAGTAAGTTGCTTCGCAACGCTCGCGAAGCTCAAGTCATTGAGGGCATTGGCCGTTCGCGTAATTTTGATGGTATCCTCAACCTGCAATATGCAGACGATACCATTATCTTCACCAAACCTGAGCGCGCTTCATTGCGCAACCTCAAACTTTTGCTTTACTGCTTCGAACAGGCTTCTGGTCTTGCCATCAACTTCAACAAATCATCTGTGTTTTGACTCGGTGGTGATGATAATCGCCATTACGAGGTCTCTCAATTTTTTAACTGCCGTATCGCTTCCTTCCCCATCTCTTATCTGGGTATTCCCCTGAGATGGGGGAAGCTCCACAGATCGGACTGGTTCCCTATCATCGATAAAATAGAATCCAGGCTGAATGTCTGGACTGGTAAGTTGCTTTCCCGAGGAGGAAGATTAATTCTTCTTAACTCGGTCCTCTCTGCTATTCCTCTATATATGATGTCTTTTTATTACATCCCATCTTGGGTTCTCAAGAGGATCGACCAAATTCGTAGCAATTTCTTTTGGACTGGTGCAGCTCTTTATAAGCAAGGCTCGCATCTGTGCAATTGGGACATCATCTGTTCTTCGAAAGCAAACGGTGGACTGGGAGTTTTAAATCTTCGTGATCATAATCTAGCCCTCTTAGGTAAATAGTTATGGAGATTCCATAAATCTCCTCATTTATCTTGGGTTCATTGCATCAAGGAGTTTTATTTTACTTCCACTCCATGGTGGCAATTCAACTCCCCTATCCATCGTTTTGCTTCTCCTTTCTGGAAAGGAGTCTGGAAGGCTTCCCCTGCTTTTCAGTCCAGCATTTACAGGCTTTGTGCTAATGGGTCTAGGACCAAACTCTGGACCGATCTTTGGTTAGGCAACATCTCCCTCGCCTCAGCTTACCCCTTCTATTCAGTCTTGCTGCCAATCCGGATGCCTCCGTAGAAGAATCGTTTGGTTGGATCGGGTCCACTAGGATCTGGAATATCCCTTTTACTATCCAGTTACCTCCCCCTTTTATAGCTGATCTGCAACATCTGATTGCATCTCTCAATCTCTTCGAGTGGAAACACTCGGAGGACATAGCTTGGCGATGGAGTGCCTCGGGTTCCTTCACGGTTAAATCCTTTGACAAGTTCCTCAACTTCCGAGGCATCGTATCCCCTTCTGCAGATTTCATATGGAAATCCTGCGTCCCCCTCAAGGTTAAAATTAACTCTTGGTTGGCCCTCAACAACAAGCTCCTCACTGTTCAGGTGCTTAATAAAAGAAACTTAGCGTGGGGCCAACTTTGTCCCTTTTGTTCGGAAGCCTCGGAAGACGTTAATCATCTTTTCGTTGGCTGCTCTTTCATTTTTCCTATTTTGAAAGTAGTGGCTCTCGCTTGGGGTAATCCAGCTTTACCAACTAACCTCCTCTCCTGCTGGAAATCCCTCGCTGTTCTCCCTATATATAGTAAGGGATGGAACCTTTCTGTCCATATTATCATATGGATAGTCTGGATGGAAAGGAACCGAAGATTGTTCTCGCACAAAGTTTCCACTATCTCTTCTCTTATAGAAGAATTTTTATTTCTTTTTAAATTTTGGACTTCGCAGATTAAAGTCGATGATAGTCAGTCTTATTGCTATCACCGTTTAGACGAATCCATTACTGTTCTCTCCAGTCTCAATGCTTTATGAATTGTTCTAGTTATTGTCTCGGTGCTGCTTTTTAATTCAGCTATTGTTTTCTATTTTCTTATATCACTGCTTGCAGTCTGATTGGATTTTTTCGGCCTTCCTTTGCAGGAGTAAATGCCTTGTCTTTTGGACCTCCTCTGAGGTTATTCTGAAGCTTTTTGTTCCTGGCGTTTGTCTTTTGCGTCGCTAGCGCATTCTTTTTTGTCGACGCCTGGGTTTTTGGTCGGGGATTCTCTATGCTGTTGGTTCTCTGTCTGCTGTACAGCACTTTAATTTAGCTACTGTGGTTGCTCTTTGTATATTTTCTTTCTTTTAGTTGTGGACAGTGGTAACAGGTTAGGTGGGTGAGCGCGCGTTGGCGTTTTATAGCGTTCTATCTCCTTGACTTGTGTTCCTTCCCGGCTTTCGCCTCCCCTGGGGTCTCACTGTACTGCTTGCTAATGACTGTTTTTGAGGAGAGATCTTTCCTCTCCTTTGTGCTTTCTTATGTTCTGGCTTCTTGTCTGATGTTATTGTTGTGGTGGTTGTTTTTTTGCGGTGTTGCTTCTCCTCTTCGATACCCTTTGGGTGGCTGGTGCTTTATTTAAGCTTGTGAGCTTTTGCTCCCCATATCTCTGTGTGTGAGTATAGTGTTTTTGGATCCACTCAACAGCCTGGATGCTTTTAGTCATGCTTTACATTTCATTTAACTAGCTGGCTGTTTGTTTGGGTGATTGTTGTTATCCTGGACCTTGGTAAAGGGACTTTTATTGTTCTCCTTCTGAGCTACTCTTGATTCTTAAGTCTTGTGTTCTTTAAGTGGTTCTGATGTTGGCTCGGAAGCGTTGGACCGGAGCCCCTTCTCGCTGCTTCTGGCCCTGGGCTTTGTTTCGACTATGGTAGCTCGTCCCTGCTCCTGTGGCACCTTGTGGTTTCAGGTGCTTCGCTTTCCGTCGCTTGGTGCTCCGCGTTTCTTGCAGTTCCCTCGCGTTCAGGTTGTGCTCCCCGACTGTCAGTGCGCAGCCTCCTCGCTTCCTGCTCTGGTGTCTGCTTGCGCAAGTGGTGGCTTTTCGCGTTCTTATTCCCCGACCAAGCCCGTCTCTTTAACTGTTTTTATTATCGTTTCTAGCTGTACAGAGTCTTTTATTGTCGCGCGTTTCAGTTCATTGTTTGTAGTCAGCGTTTTGTTTCGGCTGACGTTCTCGTTTTACTTCTTATAAAACCCATTTGTATCGTCTTGTACAGTTATTATCTCTTTATCAATATATTTTTTGATCGGGCTGGAGTCGTTTGACTCTATCCGCTTACATCAAAAAAAAAAACATTGGCCTAGATTGGAACGAAAGTACATGGATCAATACGATTTTTAGTGGTATATGGATTAGTACCATTTGATAATGCGTGGGCTTGGACTTCTAGATTGAGGTCCAAATTAAAATAGATAGGACTTGGGTTTGCACTGGCCCAGCACGTGGCACGATCTAATTAGACTCATAGTAGATATATCATTTTAGACCCGCATTATATATACCGATCTAAAGCATTTGTAGTTGTTGGCTTATTTGTCAATTTTTTCAAAAAATAGAAAAAATGGTATTGTAGTTGTTGGCTATATACCCAAAATTTGGGTTTTTTTTGGTAAACTGTAGTCTGCTATTTGGCAGAAGATATAGGAATATGTAAGTGTGGGTATCGGTCAGTAACCGACCTAATATGGATCATCCACCACCGATCTAAAGAAGATCGGTTTTTTAATTTTCTCATCCGCAACCAATTCAAACCTTAATTCGATTGGTTTCTATCCAATCCGATTAAGCTCGGTTTGGATTGGATTGGATGGTCGGTTTGACGTGCTACTTTTCACCTTCAACATCATTCATAATTTTGTTGAAATTTAAAAAATCAACTTCAATCAAACTTAAGAAATAATCTGCTATTTGTTATTTAGAAATGAATTTAAAATGAAGATTCTTAAAACCACAAGTTGTTAATAAATTGGGTAAAAGGGATATGAGCAACTTCCTCATTTAGTAATGAGCAATTGATTATGTGGCATGTGTATGATACATTGGACCACTAACCCTTTAAGAATTTTTCAGTGACATGTTTGCCAAATCATCAATTGCTCATTTAGTAAATGAGCAAGTTGCTCATACCCCTTTTTTCCTAATAAATTTTGCACTAATGATTGAGATTATGACGTTTAAATGGGTGAGATAAACTACTTTTTCACTTGCATACTTCTGTAATCTTAGTTTATTATCATAAAAGAAATATTAAATAACCATAGCTAATTGAATTTCTGGTACAATAAAAAAAAGATTTATATTACAATTTCTACTTGACTTGATTAAAGTAACTACTAAATGTTACATCAACTTCATGATTCTATTAAGTTGGGTCATACTGTAAATCAAGTATTTCTCAACAACATAACACACATGATTATGGAGAATCAAAACATAGGTAGAACAATTGCTCGGTTTGTATTAAAGAAATTAAAGAAGACTGTTTGTATCTCCAAGAAAATGAGAATTGACTATTTTTATATTCAAGAAATTAAAGGAGAACTATATTTTTTATGGACTTATGCATAGAGGTAAGGTCGGTTCGGTTTCATCGGTTATTTGAAAGCCCTATCCAACAACTGAACCGGTCCAGTTGGTTATTGAATATAAAGAACCGAGCCAATCCAAACCCCCAATTGGTTCGGTTAAAAACTGGTCGGTTCGGGTTGGATTGGTTCGGATTGGTCGGTTCGGATAATAGTTGTCCACCCTTAGGAGTATGGAAAATATAGCCAACGAAAGATGTTCAATTGGACGAAAGATCATCGTTCGAGGCATTTTTTAATTATTATTTTAAATATAGCAAACGGGAAATGATTTTCCGTCAGATTATGTTTTTATATAAAAAAAACGATCAGGCAGGGAATCATTCCCCGTCCGATCAAGTTTAAAAAGGAAAAAAAAATCAGCCCGGGCGGTGAATGAAGCACCGTCCAAGCAATTCCCTTCCTAAAAAAGCCCCGAATTTTCTATGTAATTATCTCTGTAGAAATTATTATGCAACTTTGTAGTATTGAGATTTGTGTATATTTGGGGATCAAGGACTAAGATGGAATGGTTCAGGACTAAGATAGAATGGTTCTATGGAAAATGTTATGCACACATTTGCATACAATTTTTTTTGCTTTAATCTTTCTCAAGCCATTTTTTGACTTTTTACGACTACAACTCTAACTTATATTTCCTATATCTAAATGTCAAATATCCAAAATTTGGGTTACAACAACTACAAATACTCTTTAGGCTTGTAAAATATATATGCCATATTGGATGACATTAGAGCCATATGTTTCTACTTTTTGACATTTTCTGTGCGTCCAACTAAAAAAGCCCCCCTACAAAATTCATGAATTATTTAACTTTTATGACTTTTATCTAACTAAAGTCGGTGAAGTTTTTTTTTTGAAGGAAAAGGTGGAGTATGGCCACCTTGTTTCATTAATAAGGAGTTAATAAAACAAACTCAGAGTACTGAGCCAAGTACAAAGCCTACAATACATGAAAGAACACAGAATTCCTCCCCTAGTATGGGGGGTGGGACAACAGGATGGTAAATACATGCTTCCACAAAAGTACATCAAAGCATCTAACTCTCTCCAACAAAAGTACAACAAAACAACAAATTTCCTCGAACAAAATTCTGGGGTGGTGGGGATCTATCAGTAGTGCTGCCTCGTCACTCAGTCGATCGTCGGTTCGATCTCGACTACGTCGTCGTCATACTCCTCTATCTGAAAGACAATGACAATTCTCCCACGAGGACCTGTTACAGTGACAATAGCCCAAAAGAAAATAAGATGCATAATGTGAGTCAAATTACCCGAAATACTATTACTTGTCCCACAAAAGTAACAGTTATTCCTATCTAGCTAAAGGATCCAGGTCGTAGCAGCGATAGTAATAAGCCATGCCTTCCTCATAGATCGTCTCTCATTAGCGAACTTAGCGCCAACCCAGAGGTCTTCATACTTACTTGGGTACTCACCTGTACCTAGGGCACTAAGTACCTCAGCAAGGACCGCTTTGCTCCTGGGACACTCCAGGAATAGATGATCCCTAGTCTCAAGAACCACATTGCAGAACCCACAGATAGTATCCATGCTCGGCTGGCATTTAGCCAAGTTATCTCTAGTCAGGATAGCATCGTTCAGAATCAGCCATAGGAAGATTTTTATTTTCAGTGGGGTTTTCACCTTCCAGATGATACCCGACCAATTCGGGCGACATCCCCTAAAATGAATACAGTTATAGAAGGAGCGAACAGTGAAGGTGCCATTCTTCTCGAGACCCCACGATTTCCTATTCGGCCCCTGGGAGCCCTCAATTTCGGAACTGGCTATGTAGGTCTGCAGCTCCAAGAGCCTGAGCTGAGAACCCGAGTCCAGTTTTTATTTAAAGGCCGGTTTCCAAGACTTTCTTTTCCATGTTGCTGCTACCGTGCAGTGTGGATGCGACGCATGATCATACAAATCGGGGAACAGATCTCTAAGGGTGTGATCACCACACTACTTATCCCACAAGAATCTGGTGATCTGCCATTTCCAATAGAAGTCTTCACACAGCTATTGAAAGGTTCATAGGCTTTAGCAATTTCTCTCCAGAGCTAGGAAACGCGTGTGCCCACCCTGAAGCCCAGATTCCTAGTTTCATTCCCATGCATGTTTGTCTGAAAGAAATCCTGCCACCTTTCTCCATTATGGTGGAAAACTTTCCACTACCACTTACCCAGTAGCGCGAGATTTATATCTCGAAGATCAATAATACCTAGGCCTCTGTGCCTTTCCTTCATGCACACTTTTTCCCATTTGATTAGGTGATAGCCGCCTTACCGGGATTTGCACCTTTCCGTAAAAATCATTTTCAGACGCGATCAATTCTTTGAATAACCCATCGTGGCATTTCAAAGAAGGACAGGTAATAGGTTGGTAGGTTTGATAGGACTGCGTTGATAAGCGTGACTCTCCTTCCCAGAGACAAAGCTTTACCTTTCCAACCAGCTAGGCAGTTCTCAATCCAATCAATGATGGGTAGCCAATTAGCCTTCTTGAGTTTCCCCGGTCTCAGCGGGAGCCCCAGGTATTTAATAGGGAAATTGTCAATGGAACATTTTAGAACCATGGCATGATCCTGTGCCTCCTCAGGGAAAAGGGCAATGGGGATAAGAACACTTTTGTGGAAGTTAACCCTGAGGCTGAACCAAGCTTCAAAACTATAGAGACTTCCTTTGAAAGTGATTGTTTCCTTGAAATTGCCATTTCCAAACAGAAGGGTGTCGTCTATATATTAAAGGATTGAGCAGCCTTTGCGACTGCCTCCATTGGCCACCAGTGAGATCCAGCCTACTCGTCTGCATTTATCCATCATAGACCGCAAAACATTTACCACAATGGTAAAACGAAGAGGGGAGAGGGGATCTCCTTGTCTAAGGCCCCGTTTGCACGAAAATGGTTGACCCGAAATCCCATTCACCATGATGGCTGTCCTGCTGGTGGCGAGACACGTGTGTATCGCGAGACACATGTGTATCCATTTGACCCAACTTTCCCCGAACCAATTACCTGCCAAGGTTTCCAGGCGATCTTCCCATTCAACCGAGTCATACGCTTTCTCGAAGTTCGGCTTCAGAAGATAGCTTTTAGCATTCGACCTATGGCAATGATGGATGGTTTCTTCGGCGGTTGCAATACAATCCTGGATATACCGCCCTTTAATGAATCCAGTTTGCTCACAACTAATGAGTCTGTCCATGACCTTTCCCAGTCTATTAGCAAGTGTCTTGGTGATAATCTTGACCGAGCAGTTAAGAAGACTAATAGGTCGGAAGTCTCCTACCCACAGGGAATCTTCTTTCTTTGGGTTCAACACCACTTCAACATAATTAATTCTTCCTAACTTGAGCTTATGGTCAAAGAACTCGGTGAACAAGGCTGTGAGGTCGTCTTTGATTTCCTCCCAAAACACATGGTAGAAGAGGATTGAGAAACCATCCGGACTTGGGGCTTTCTCCTTTCCAAATTGCTTCACTGCCTCCCAGATTTCCTTTTCCACGAAGGGATCTTCCAGGGATCGTAGATCTGGGACCAGGTCGTCCGTGGGCTCACGCCAGAAGTTATGAGCAAGAGGGACTCTTAATTCCGTCTTCCTACCAAACAGATTCTTGAAGTGGGACTGGAATTCCTTTCTATAACATCTTCTCCTTGTAACATTCCAGAGTCAGAGTGGATCGAAAGAATGAGGTTAGATCTACGCAGGGCACTGGCAACACGATGGAAGAAGGTGGTATTCGCGTTTCCCTCCTTGAGCCACGAAATTCTGGACCGTTGTTGCCATTTGGTTTCCTCTAGTCTATACAATTGAGCAATGTCCTCTCTGAGTTGAAGCAACCTATTCCGCTCCTCTTGTAGTAGGTCTCTAGTTTCTTCTACCTTTTCGAGCTCCTCAATACCTTCCAAGAAGGAATCCTTTGCTCTCCAAATCAACGCAAATCTGGTCCGGTTCCATTTCCTGAGCTAGGATCCAAGTTTTCGTATTTTTCACACGAGATAGCAGTCGCTTCAGTCCCTCTAGTAGGGCGGGCCCAGCATTCGTAAACCATATGATGGAAACCTTGGATTTCCAACCATGCTTTCTCGAATCTAAACTTAGGAGATCTCCTGGGTTGCGCTTCACCGGAGGAGAGGATAAAAGGAACATGATCCGATGTGGGTTCAGGAAGAGATTTAGCCCAGGAGAGAGGAAACTTGGTCTCCCAGTCAGCAGAGACCAAAACCCTATCAAGTTTAGCCAATATAGGCGTCAGTTGCATGTTAGACCAGGTGTATAGTCTATCCATGATGGGATGTCAATTAGTTCCAGATCCGCAATAACCACATTGAAAACTTCCCTCTCCGCGACACTGGAGCCTCTTCCTCTGTGCTCTGATGCGAATATGCTAATATTAAAATCTCCCCCTACCACCTAGGGGTGCGGCCAGCTAGCGTGAATTCTTCGTAACTCATTCCAGAAGTCCATCCTAGTGGTGGCACAATGTGCTCCATACACCACCGTGATTGTATGGGTCCATAAATCGGATCGACGTTGAAGCAGGACTGATAACAAAAATTTCTCATGGAACACATCTAGTCCAACGACTATACCCCCAGAGGCACCCACAGAGGAACAAATTTTCCACTCAGAGATTTGATTCCCCCTCCCCCCCCCCCCCCCCCCCCATTCTACTAAGCCTTCAGGTATGAGCCAATTTGATCTTCTGCAGTCCCACGATGGTGACTTTAGATTTTTTGATGGCATCCCTAACCATTTCCCGCTTACCTCGCCTCCCCAGGCCTCTAACGTTCCAGAAAAATGTGTCCATTAATTACATCCAAGATCGGGGCCATGACTCCAATCTCAAGGTTAATCGTCCAAGGACTCCTCAATAGCCCTCTTAGCAACTTTGTGTACTCCAAAACCTTTCTCGTTGCGAGAATAGACAGGGGACTTCGGTTCTGTAGATGGGTAAGTGGAGGGGACATAGTCTGGGGACATATCCAAGGGCTCATCTGCGACATCTTCTGAATTCGTAGTCTTCTTTCGAGTAGATGTAATCATCTTCAAGGTTTAATTTAGCTTCACTATCATCGTTATCCACCTCCAAACAAATCATGCTCCCAAATGCAGAGTTGGACTCCTCAGTAACAGAGTTTGTCACAACAGTAATACTGGGCCCCTCTTTGGGTCCACTTAACAGCTCTTTATTATTAACAAGCCCAAGTAAATAACTTTGAGGCCAAAGTAAGCGATTTTGAGGCCCATTCTCCTCCGCATAATTTGAAACCCCTTCAGAAAACGAATCCTTTCTTTTGCGCCCATGTGCTTGCTTCAGCTTCTGCAACTTCTCCGTCCTTTCTGTGGGATGTGTCAAGCAGCTAGTAGGGGGCATTGTGGTCGAGGGTGCCTGTTGAGAAATTGATGCAGGAGGCGTAGATAACGAAGCGCCTGTCTTCTTTCCCAAAACTGCATCCCTTATCTCTTCTTCGTCTTCCCCAAAAGAGCTCCTTTTCTCCTTAGAAGCCCGCTCTCTTGCTTCGAGCGGCTCCCATCTTGTCATCTTCCCCAAAACAAGCCCTTTTTCTTTAGCCCCCCGCCCCATAGCTTCTACCTTTTCTTTTAATGGCAAGCGACTTTGATTGTTAGCCAACTTGGACGTCATACCTCTTTCAGCAAAGAATCTTTCTGCCCCATTCCCCTGCTCCAGTCGCAGCGTCTCTTCGCCGTTTGCAGTGGGTTAACTTCCTTTCTGAGCTTTCTTTTTGTCCAACTTTCCAAGAGAGGTAGCTTGGTCAGTCACATCTGCCAAATTTGGATCTGGGAGAAGATCCACTTTTTGGGTAACACCCCACAAAATAAAATGATTTATTTTGCATCATTAAATAATATTAAATTGGTAAAGTTGACTACTTTGACTATTTTCTTGAAATCGCAATTTTGTACGTGCAACACACGTGCGAAGTTAGGAATTATGAATTTTTGAAATTTTATGGTTAATGATTGATTTTCCTCATTTATTTATGATATTTCAATTTTTAGATTTATTTGAATTTATTTGACTATTTTACGAATTTGTCTATTTTACACGTGCAAAATATGTGCAAATATTTTTGGTGCAAATATCCAATTGTAAATTTTTAATAAATTCTCTTACTTATAATTGAGTATATTCTAAATTTTGGGATTTTTCTGAATAAAGAAACTATTTTTATAAATGCTTCGAAAGAGAGGGGCTTTTATGTAAAAAACCGTTTCTATCTCAAATAAATAATAAAAATTAGTTTTTACTGATTTTTGGGCTTTCCATGGTCATCATTGAAAATAAAATCTATTTAAATTTTATTTAGAGTTGATTTGGTAAAGATTTAAACAAATATGGTGTTTTTTCAAATATGAAATTTAAGTAGATCTTGTGCAAATATTTTCTTGGAAAGTAAAAGTCATAAATTTTAATTGGAAAATCTAATATGTATTAGTAAATATTATTTCTGATTTTTATGAATTTTTACGAATATTTTATGACATATTTGCAAATATTACAAAGAAAGGGACTTTTGTGCAAAATTACCACTTTTAGTAAAAATCCGAAATTTTTATTTTTGTGGGCTGTGCTAGATGGCTGGACAACTCTGTAATAAAAGAATTTGGTTTTATTTTAATTTATTTTACTTATTTAACTACTTTATTAAAAAAAGGTTTATATATGTAAAGTAATAATTTGTTAGGGGATGTTTCCATAAAATTGTAAAACCCTAGAAACACCAGATTTTGGCTTATAAAATAGCCACTACAGCTGTCCCTCTCTTCTGCAAAAATAAAATATATTTTTACTATTAATTTCTTTGAGTTTCGAAACAAGAATCTAGGATTTTGCAAAAGAAGGGCTTTTCTCATTCTTTATTAATTCGATTGATTTCTTCAATAAGGTGAGTGATATATTTGTTTTGTTTTGTTCCTTGAATTTTGTATGTGGTGGTTCATATACTAGAAAGCATGCTAGGGTTTGGGTATGAATATATATATGATGGATTGGATGAATTGATGAATTAAAATTGGATCTTTTATGAAAACCTAGTTATTTATGAGTAGAATTGTATGTGGATGATTTGAAATTGTTAAATAACCTAATATAAATCATAAGTAAGATATTTCTTTTGGGTTAATGCTGATTTGATTGAGTATGGTGAATGTTATGCCTAAATTGATTAAAGAGAGATTTTGACTATTAATGAGTTTGGATGAGTGCAACTTGATTATGGTGATGTTAAATTTGTTTATGTTCATGAGTTAAAAATGGTGATTGAGTTTAAGAAATTTTGAGAAGGACTAATGAATTAAGAGACCATGTCTGGAGAATTGGATTTGTGATAATTAAATTGGGTTTGATGCAATATGATAAATTTGGGAATTTGTGATTTTGTGAAAGATTTTACTTGAATTTGGATTTCTCAAATACTAAGATTAAATCTGAATATTTTGTTATTTCTAATTGATGGATTGGTGAAGTTTCTTTGGTGCACAAACATGCACGAACATTTTACATGAATACCGTATTTCATTGCTTTTGAAGAAATTGAGTTATTGTGTGTTATCGGAGGATTTGACTATGTCTCAACTAATTTTTGTATTGATATGGGTTGGAACATAATATGAAGTTAATTTGATGTATGATCGATTCTTAAAAACTCTATTTTTTGATATGTGCACAAATTCATGTTCTAATTGGAGTAAATCAACAAATTGTAATTTTTATTAATTCAAAGTGGTTTTGATTGTTTTGATGGACTCTTATATATCCTACAAGTTGTATTTGATCATATCAGAAATATGAATTTCACAGAATTCGATTTTATAAAGTAAAACTCCGTATCGGTTGAAATGTGCACAACTAAAAACTGTAATCTGCAGGTCGACAGTCGACCAGTTAATTTATACAGTCGATCGTTGCTACCTGGCTGCTGTATTTTCTTGACGTTTTAAAATTTCACGCGGAACAGTTGACTGACCCGTTTTTACAGTCGACTGACTCTGCTCTGTTTTGATGTTTACTCGAAGTTTTGAATTTTTGCTCTGGACAGTCGACCGATGACTTTTACAGTCGACTGCCATTACTTAGAATTATTTTTCTTAAAGTGCTGGGTTTTCGCTCTGGACAGTCGACCGATTATTGTTTATAGTCGACTATTACGGCTCTGTCCGATGTTTTCTTGAGCTATTCCGATGTTCTTTTAAACGGTTGATTCTTTAAATGTTTTGGGATCTATAACTTACTATTCTAAACACTATTTTTTTACAGAACATATGTTTTCAAGTTATTTTATTAAAGTTTTGATTAATGAAAGTTTAGTTTGGATGGTTGAGTGTGAGTCTCTAGAGGGTGTGTGGGACCCTAGTATTTTGGTAGTTGAGATATTGTGTTTTGGCCTGTTGATGCTTGATTGTTGATCAGTTGAGTTAAGTCCGGTAGGGTACACCAACTCTAGGAGATTCGTAATTAATTAATTAACTTAAAAAGATAAGGACATGCACTAGATGGTGATATGATGAAATGAGAACATGAGTTATGTACCTCAGTATTGCTTGCGGTGTGAGATAATCTCCGGAATTATTAAGGAGTGAGTGAAATTGTCTCCGGAATTACATGCGGTGTGGGATTGATCTCCAGAATTATCGGGGTCGAGGCGACACTCATATGGTATTCGTGTGATAAGGTGTCATAGCTTGCGGTGTGGGATATTCTCGAAGATTCCCAGGTGTGAGTGAAATAGTCTCCGAAATTATCTGTGGATAGAGTTTGACCTCCGAAATTATCGGGACATGGGCTAATACTCACAGTTTATCTATATCTCAAAGTCGTCATCGTGGTAGGATTAGTTGCATAGTGGGAGATTAAACCCTATCAAGTGGAGAACGTTAAGGACTTGCACCGGACCTATTTAGAGTGGGATACATAGAATTCGACAAGTATGTATTAGAGAGTCAGCATATAGCATTGATGTTTTCTTGACGTGGTTTTATGCATGTTGTTTTCTGTTTTCTACACTTGACACTTAGCCTAGTTTCACTTGTTGTTTTCTTATTTTACTTATTGTTATTTCTCATTTCATTCGTTCTTGTTGTTAATACATGTTGTTGATGACTCTATACTTTATGTTTTATTTATGTTGCATTTATTTATTTTTATGTCATTCACACCGTTATGACTGATCCCTGTAGTTTTGGGGGCTAGGGTTATCTCTAGCCTCATGTTTTACAGGTTGGTGCTTATAGCTTGGAAAATAGAGGCTTGTGGTAGATTGATAATAGAGCTTATGTAAACTGTAAAAGACTGTGTTGGAAGAGAAAGAATTTGTAATTCAAGGTGTTTGTTTTTCCACTATGCTTTGTAAACATTTGATGTAATGAAAAGTTTTAATTTTTCATGTATTTGGTTGCTATGTTTATGATTACATTGAAGTTGATTCTGGAATTATGCCACATATTTCTGAGATATTATATTAGAAATTCGAGGCGGTACATTTTGACTTCCATCCTGACCATTGGTGGTCTTGATCAGATCATGATCTTGACCGTCGATGGTCGATGGAGGTTTTTGAAGTTCCGTAGTCGCTGTCGTAGGGTCCCGGTGCTCCTCCATCCCCTTTGCAGCCATGATGATCTCTCGGTACGTACGCTCAATTTCGTGAGCCCCATCAATAGTGAGATCTCACTCCGGTGAGACCACTTGCTTGTAAGAGCGACCGTCTCTGAGCGAAGGGGAAGGAGGTGAACCAATCGACAGCACCGTCGCTGCCTCCTCTATTTTGTCAAGAACAAAATGAATGAGGTATGATTCTTCGAATGAGAAAACTTTTGCAAATCGAGACATAAGGATGATGTCAGGGCTTCGGATCAAGATCCTAGTAGTAACAAGTTCGATCGACGGATCGTCTTGTCATCGATCTCTTCGATTGTTCCAAAGTCCGACGTGATCGCTTGTAGCGCTTCTTTTTTACATAAGTGCAAGGGTACGTTATGTATCCAAATCCAGAACCTCTCGCCTTGAGGCAGCTCTGTTCCAAACCAAGGTGACCAAGGAGAGAATTCCACTTTAAAATGTCCAAAATCCACTGAACCCAAGCCGGCGACCTCCGCCATCTTCTCCGGTGATGAGAAAGAGACCAGGAATTGTAAATGACGCATCTTCATCGGCCACTTAGGGATCAGAGCATGAAGAAGATGGTTCTCCGATAGGCTCCTTGTTCTGACTTTAGCAATGGCGCACCACTGTCGGAGCCACTTCTCTTCGCTTTTGATGATCTCAAGTCTATTTGCAGGCCTGATGGGTGTGGGATTATTAGGTGATTTGCCCATTCTAATCGGTCTTTCATAATCGTTGTTAGAGGTTGTCACATTTGTACACACATATGACATTTGACCCCATTTCATACCTTTGAGGCACTGAATCTCCTTCGTGCAATCCTTTCGATAGTGGCCCAAGTCACCGTAGTTGAAACACGGCACTGGTTTGCGTTTCCCATTTCGTTACTTCGTTTTGTTTTCCAACTGAGTAGGGGGTGAAGTACTGTGCCTCTTCTTCGCTTTGCTGGTAACTTCCACCCACGGTGAATTCTTACTGAAACACCATTCGATAATGGAGCAAACTCCATTGTAGTCTCGTTTTGTGGATCCCCTTCTTGGGCCCACTCTACGATGGACTTAAGTGGAGCTTTGGCATCCCTTTAAGGTGGTGGAGGAGATTGGGGTAAGTTGTGTGTAGATTGTTGTGGTTTGTGGTGATGGTTGGAGGCAGGGAGTTGGGTTTGGTGTAGTCTTGATGAGCAGAGGAGTTGTTGGTTGTGTGGGATGGCTGGTTGTGGTAATGCGGCAGAGGTTTAGGGTACCTCTGTCTGGTCGGGGAGCGATGAGGTTGCTGTTTATGCACAATGTGGCTTAGGTTCCTCTGGTCGACCCTATCTCCATGGGACCGACGTAGGTCTGTGGGGGGTGTGGGGTGTGAGAAGTGGCGATGATGACTGAAATTCCTCCCATACCGACGTTGATGCGCACTGTGGTGTGCACGTGCGGAGACGTGAGTGTGTCTGAGCCTCCTCAAGTTAACATCGAGGGGGTGAGCCAACTGGTAAGGGTGGGCGGGGGTGGGGGTGGGGGGCAGCTAGATTTGGCAATACAGAGGAAAGAGGAGGTGCCACAGGGATTGAAGGTGGTTGCACCTTGGGATTGGGAGGGGGTGCAATGGGAGGCTGTGGGTGGTGGCGGATCAACTCATTTGGCCCGCAACAACTCATTTCCGCTTCCGAAAGCTCCATGGGTGGCCAAGAGAGAGGTGGTCAAGTGAAGTGGTGGAGACAGTTGTTGGGAAGGGGTTCAGTTGAGAGGAGTAGAGACGGGAGCAGGAGTTGAACGGCCAGCGATGGTAGCGAGCATGACTTCTATCTTGTCTCTCATTTTATCCTTAGGTCAATGTTCCATGTCAATCATTTTCGTTGCCATAAGGACATTTGACAGTAGGAGCCCCTGTCAAAATTCGAAATTGTGTTTTAGTTTCAGTAAACCCTCTAAAGTCGGTGAAGTTGCAAAGAAAGATCGAACACAAGGAGTTGAAAATGTTAGTCCATTATTTATCGTAAAATGTACACCCTGAGAGCATCCACAGTAAAGGTTTACTGTGTTGGCATTTTATCCAATTTTTAGCAATTGATGTGCTAAAGTGATTTTTTATTTTGCCATTTTTAGCACAATCACTACAGTAGACAGCTATATTTGAAAGAAGATTTGGCAAAATGCATATTATAACGGATGAAACATGATGTTTACTCCCAAATATTTTATAATATTTTTTTTTTATCAAACGAAAGATGATGTTTCGTTTGATGAAATTAGAATTTTTTATAATTAAAAAATCCCCAAAAAAAATAACGGAAGCTCGGACAAAAGCTCCGATTTTAAATTTTTGATTATTTTGGAATTCTATAAGTTAGATTGCATTTGATTTTTTTTATGGATTATAATTGGAACCATTGAATTTTCTATAGATTATTGATTGACTTATATGATTTTCTATTTAATCATCGATCGAAAAAAAAATGGTTTGTTTATGCAATAATATACTACTAGCAGTTTACACGTGCGATGCACGTCTTAATAAATATAATTTTTTTA
This sequence comes from Hemerocallis citrina, assembly GCA_017893485.1. Classification (NCBI taxonomy): domain Eukaryota; kingdom Viridiplantae; phylum Streptophyta; class Magnoliopsida; order Asparagales; family Asphodelaceae; genus Hemerocallis; species Hemerocallis citrina. Next base: position 26,227,508 of record CM030362.1, on the reverse strand, counting down.
AAAGTAAAAATTCTGGCGTAGTCTGGATATGATTTAAAACCTCATTTACAATAATTATACACGTGCGTTGCACGGGATGGTAGATGGATAAATTACACTAAGGTCTTCTCCCATTATAGTAGTAGAGATTAATAAATATTGTTTTTTTTAAAAAGTAAAAATTCAGACGTAGTCTAGACTCTGGATTTGATCTAAAATCTCATTTACAATAGTTATGCACGTGCATTGTATGGGTTGGTAGATGGACAAATTATACTAAGACCTTCTCCCATTATAGTAGTAGAGATTTAAAATAAAAAAAAATTATAAAAAAATATTTTTTTTCCTGCAGAATCATGTTCAATTTTTTATAGCCTATGCTAATTTTTTATAATTTCATAGTCGCAGCTAACTAAAGAGTTCATTTTTTTCTGTACTTTGCTAATTTTTCTGTACTTTGCCAATTTTTTTATAATTTCATAGCTGTAGCAATCCAAATAATTGCTATTTGTATTGTCATTTCACCATTTTTTTAGCATTCACTGTGGAAGCTCTTATTACATGTACCCTTAACAAGTATGAATAAAATACTTATTATTATGTCATGTCATGCACATAAAATTTAAACATATAAGTAAACTAGATTTGTCCGTGTACAACACGTCTTTAAAACAATACAAACTACGAAAAGTCCTGTAAACAATAAAATAATAATTATGTAACTCAAGTTTGAATAGTATGACAATAATTAGTTGTAAATAAAAATTTATGTTTTCATTAGTATATGTTGAGAAATAATTATAATGAAGGTGTAAATATAAAATCTTAAAATTTAAGTGTGGAAAATGATGAAATTTAAAATTTGAAGAGATGTATTTGCTATTTTCAATATAACATGTGCAATAAAAAACATAAAAATTGTGAAAATTTACAAACCTGAAATTTTTAAATCCAAATTTCTAATTAAATAAAGAAAGAATAGAAGAGAGAGGTAGGGAGAGAGAGAAAGAGAGAAATATGAAATAGTGAAAAGATAAAAGAGAGAAAGTAATAAAATAATAAGGTTTTGAATTTTTGGGAAGAAAAAGTTGATTCTGGAGTTTGAAATTTTAAGAAAAAAATATATTTTGTGAGGTCAAATCTGATTCTTTAATTTTTTGGAAATTGAAGGTGAGCTTTCTTTGTGTTTTATCGTAAAGATACAGGCAAGAAAACAAGTTGACGGTTAAGCAGTAAGAGCGGAGAATATGAGGAAGTAACCACAATACAGGTATGACATGGAATTCATGTTTGAGCACGATGGAACAATAAGAAACCACTATAAAGAAATATCAAATTTCCAAACTTTCACGTCTTACAAAGCTTGTGCTTCTTCTCATCAACAATAACAATTAATAACTAAATAATATAAAAGTTAAAACCCAATTAAATCCCAAGTCGCCAATAATCTTCAACTAAAAAAAAAAGAAAATAATAAAATAAGGAAATTCTAATCCCGTCATCTGTGTGCCGTCACCAAGGTCTCAATAAACCTCAATCCGTCGAACCTCGGCGCAAACTTCCCCTTTTCGTCTCCTCTCCTCGATTCCGACCCTCCGTCCTTTCTCGAACCCTAAATCAAAATATCAGAACCAGAATTTAAAAAAAAAGAACAAATACTTGACAAAATCACAAAAGGATCCTAGAAAAGCGGCTGAATTTCAAAAGTACCTCGTTCTTTTCGGGAGGGAGCGAGGCAAGAGCCACCGAAGAAGTGGCGGCAGCAACGGAAGCAGCTATAACGCCGACTTTCTTCATCTCTTTCGATCGTTTCAACGGTCGAGATGTGTCGTCGGCGAAATCGATCTACTGCTGTAAACGCCGCAGGTATTGCTTTGTGAATTTATTAATTGAGGGGGATGACTAGGTTTTGGCTCCGTTTACCTTCGTATATATGGGGGTTTGGAAATTGAACAGGATTTAAATGTGGTTTGGAATCCGGAAGAGAGGAAGATTCTTTATCTCTCTTTCTGGGCTATGTTGAATGCCCGGTTGGCCCCACGTGCGCCAACTTGAGCGGAGCGTCGATCAGTTAGATTGCGGGGCCAAGAGTCCACTACGAAGTCGAAACGTGTCCCAGACTCCCAGGGCTATATTTAAATCCGGGACCAGGCCTAGGCTCGACGCCGTTTCCTTGTTATATGGGGTCAGCACAAAAGCCAGTGATTTGACGCTTTATTGTTAGTTAATTAAATTTTTTTTTTAGTTAACATAATTTTGGGTTCGCTTGCAAGTTAGTGGAGTATTAGAATAGGTTTCAAAGTTGAATTATACTAACGTCTTAGACCAATATATGGTGGAGGTGCCGTTGTAATTTGCCTTTTTAATGAAGTACTAGGTATGCCCATGGGTACGTATCTACGGCACATATTCGAAATGATACAATATATGAAAAATCATGTAAACAGTAAAGAATGATTTATAGATATTTATTTGCTAGTAGACGTTAATGTATTGATATACTTTGAAGTAAGATTCTGAAGTGACCTTGATATTTATTGGTTTGTATATTGCAGGATTATTTGTCAGCAGCTCGGAATTCAAAAATAGTATTGTGGATCTACAACAGTAGTGAATCTGAAAAATCCTTGTTATGTGTGACTTGAGAATAAAAGATTTCTTTTTTGATTTGGAGTCTAACATAAGTAGCAATTCATTTTCTAACTACATGAGTTACGGTTAACGCCTCAAAATGCATGAGTTAGTTCTCTCTTATTTGTTTTTTATATAGTTAATCATGCATGAATTTCAACGATAAAATTTGTTGTGATGTATACATGAAATGAAATTGTAGCAAAGCATATCAAGATACAATTTTGCAGCTACAAAAATCGAAATACAGGGATTAAGCATGGATTTGACCATAAAATCACGATCAAGCGACGTCGCCTCTGAGTCCCTTTGCCCTTTCTTTTGTTGTGGGTACTGTAGCTACTGGCCATTGTTGTTGCTGTCTCTCTCTCATGTTGCTGTTTGGTGTTCGGGAGAAGAGGGAATTTCTGTTCGCTGTTCGGGTAGGGAGCTGTGGAGTTTGTGTTTGCTGTTTTATGAAGAAGGGGAAGTATTGATCCAGTGTTGGATGTTGCTGTTTTGCTGAAGACTTGGAGCTGTTCTTGGCCAAGTTGTGTCGATTGCTATTGGTTGCTGAAGATCAGATCCGTTATTTTCTTGTGCCGCTACCATGGGACAAACTGCTGGAGCTGAGAAGAGTATTGGACTCGTCTCTACATTAGTTACAGCCGCAAGTAATGATGGTAAGGTATTTAATATTTATGCATCTGTTATGAATATTGATTCGGATGCTACCGATCATATGACTTTTGATTCGAGACAAGTTCAAGATTTTCAACCATGCACCAAATCAACTGTGTCCATGCCAATGGTGATCCTGCCACTATTACTGGTGAGGGTACCATACATCTCACAAATAATCTAACCTTAGATACTACCCTAGTTGTGTCATTCTTAAATTTTAACTTGTTATCTGTTGCTCAAATAACTACTGCCTTATATTGTATTGTAGTCTTTTGGCCTTCACATTGTGTGTTTAAGGATATTCGGACTCGCAAGACGATTGGTTATGGGGTTAGACATGTGAAACAATATTATCTGGATTTAGAATTTGAATGTTCGAACAAGTTGACTCAAGCTCTAAGTGTGGAAGGATCCGAAGATGAGAAGAAGAAATCAGATATTTGGCTATGGCATCGACAACTAGGGCATGCTTCTTTTGGTTATTTGAAAAAATTATTTCTAAGTTTATTTTCGAAGTTAGATATTTCTGTCTTTCGGTGTGATGTGTGTGAACTTGCAAAAAGTCATCGTGTCTCTTTTCCTCCAAGTCCAAGTAGAAGCTCCCTTCCATTTATGACTATTCATTCTGATGTTTGGGGTCCATCCAAAACCACTACCTTTGGAGGAGCCAAATGGTTTGTGATATTTATTGATGACTGTACCCGTATGACCTGAATTTGTTTGATGAAGTCGAAAAGTGAAGTTAGTGGCTTGTTTCAGAAATTTCACAAGCATGTTATGATTCAGTATAAACCATAGATTCAAGTTCTTAGGAGTGATAATGGCGGGGAGTACTTGAGTTCAAATCTGCAAGAATATTTGGAGGAACACGAAATTGTTTACCAGACTACATGCTCATATACACCTCAACAGAATGGGGTTGCAGAAAGAAAAAATAGACACTTGTTCGAGGTGGTCAGTGCTTCTCTCATCCATGGAAATATGCCACTAATCTATTGGGGGGAAGCCCCTTGCTTCTGCTGCATACCTATTCAACCGAGTTCCCTCTAGTATCCTAAACTTCCTTACACCATTTCAAGCATTAACCGATGCTGTGAATGCACCAAAAGTCGTCAACTTGGCATCTCGTGTATTTGGGTGTGTTGCATTTGTTCATCTTCATCATCAAGAATGCAATAAGTTAACTCCTCGAGCTGTCCGCTGTATTTTCGTAGGATATGCACAGGATAAGAAAGGGTATCAGTGCTGTCACCCACCTACTCAAAGAATGTTTGTGACTATGGATGTTGTGTTTCATGAAGATGAAATGTATTTTTCTACGACTGAACTTCAGGAGAGTACCGAAGTGAAGTTCAAACTCTTGGGTATGATGAAGGGGTTAGTGAAGTTCAGATTCTTGGGTATGATGAAGTAATTACCAACCAGAACGAACAACTGGATACAAATAATGGCGAACACTTGAACGAAGACCTAGCAAGGGAAAAAGACCATCATGAAGAAGACCCACATGAAGAAGACCCACATGAAGAAGACCGTCATGAAGAAGACCCTCTTGAAGAATTGCAATCATTATCGAATTTCAGTGAGAGTGAACCGTCAGAACCTCAAAACCAATCGTCATCGTTGTCCGAAGTTCCTAGAAGAGAACTCCCGCACCGTACTAATAGAGCTATTCCAAAATCCACTTATGAACCTGATGTCACTAGTAACGTTAAATATCCTATGAGTAATTATGTATCCACTCACCGCTTGTCAAAATCAAATAAGTCATTTGTGAATCAATTATCTGTTGTATCTATTTCTAAAAGTGTGCAGGAAGCCTTAGCCGATCCAAGGTGGAAAGTAGCTATGGATGAGGAGATGAAGTCCTTGAAGAAGAATGAGACTTGAGAGATAGTCGAGCTGCAGCAGGGAAGAAGCTGGTAGGATGCAGATGGATTTATACCGTGAAATATAAGTCGGATGGTTCGATAGAGCGATACAAGGCAAGACTGGTTGCCAAAGGGTACACTCAAACGTATGGAATTGATTATGACGAAACATTTGCACCTGTGGCAAAGTTCAACACTGTTCTAGTTCTACTGTCACTTGCTGCAAATCTTGACTGGTCTTTGGAGCAATTTGATGTGAAGAATGCATTTCTGCATGGAAAATTGACAGAAGATATTTATATGGATCTACCGCCAGGATCAAATAGACCAATCCAACACAGTAATAAAGTGTGTTGGTTGAGGAAGGCGCTATATGGCCTCAAACAGTCGCCAAGAGCTTGGTTTGGGAGGTTTACAAAAATAATGAGGACATTCGGATATTGTCAGAGTAACTCAGATCATACTCTATTTCTGAAAAGAAAAGAAGGTAAGATTACTGCTCTCATTATATATGTGGATGACATGATAGTAACTGGGAATGATCCTGAGGAGAGAATGGCATTGAAGAGTTACTTGTCACAAGAGTTCAAAATGAAGGATCTTAGCTCTTTGAGATATTTTCTTGGTATTGATGTTTCTCGCTCAAGAAATGGAATATTTCTGTCTCAAAGAAAGTATGCTCTCGATTTATTGAAGGAAACTGGAATATTTGCTTGTCAGCCGATTGGTACACCGTTAGAAGAAGGACTGAAACTTTGCAATGAATCTGATCATGTGCCTTGTGATAAGGAAAGATATCAGAGATTGGTTGGACGACTGATGTATCTTGCGCATACACGGCCAGATTTATCATATGCTTTAAGTGTGGTAAGTCAGTTTATGCATGCACCTCAGGAACACCACATGGATACAGTGATGAGACTTCTGAGATATATTAAGTATGCTCCAGGAAAGGGGGTCCTATTTGCGAAATATGGTCACTTGAAGGTTGAGGCATATACTGATGCTGATTGGGCAGCATCTATAATTAATAGGCGCTCCACTTAAGGATATTTCACATTTGTTGGAGAAAATTTAATTACATGGAGAAGTAAGAAGCAAAATATTGTTGCACGCTCTAGTGCAGAGGCTGAATATCGCGGAGTAGCTCTATGTATAGTAGAAGCTTTATGGCTGAAGCTCTTGTTGCAAGACTTAGGCTGTGGTCCGAATAAACCTATGAAGGTGTATTATGACAGTCAAGAAGCATGTGATATTATTGCCGCCAATCCAGTTCAACATGATAGGACGAAACATGTAGAGGTGGATAGATTCTTCATCAAGGAGAAATTGGATGAGAAAGTCATTGAGATATCTAAAGTGAAGTCAGAAGATTAGCTTGCAGATATCCTGACCAAGGCAATTTCGAGTCGGCTCTTCTTGAATTTGTTGACAAGTTGGGCATGATCAATATCTATGCACCAACTTGAGGGAAAGTGTTGAAATGTAGTAAGTACTAATATGTATATTCTATTTCCTAATCTATAGGAAACATATTCCCCAAATCTCTCATCCCTCAATCTTCTCTCAATCTCCTTTCTTCTCATTCAAGAATGTAATTCTTATATAGAGATGTATACAGTGAAGAATAAAAGAACAAGAAGAATAAGCATCATTTTCACTCTCATCCCTCAATTTTCTCTCAATCTCCTTTCTTCTCCTACAAGAATGTAATCCTTATATATAGATATATACAGTAAAGAATAAAAGAACAAGAAGAATAAGAATCATTTTTCCCCAAAATTGTTTTTTTCAATATGCTCACTTCCATCTCAAAAGTGCTCGTCTCACTTACAATGAATTTCTCTTGAATCATACTAGTACATGAACGTAGATAAGTTAAACTTGTACATGAATGAATCCTTCCGAATTTGCTTGAACAAACAAGCAGCTGCGATTAACTTTGCATTAATTAGAGTTCATACTCAGAGATTAATACGCATGCATGAAAACAGTGATTATTTGAGTAATGCTATAACTACTGTCAAATTCACTAAAAAAATTAGATGACACACTATCTATTGTAGGTTATTGTAGGGTAAGTGTAGAGCGAGTAGCAGAAGACTCCAAAGGTCATCTAAGATAGTAAAAAAAATAGTGAATTTGATAGTAGGTATAGCATTGCTACTGGTTATTTTGGTTGAAAGCACTTTTTTAAAATAACAATTATTGTCCAAAAAGTCAAAATAACTAATAAAAAATTTCGTTCAAACTGGAAGTTTAGAGAAAAATTATCAATTTAGAGTACATGCAATTCCCTTAAAAAATATATTTGAAATACATGTGGAGCCAAACTAATTCTCATCCACTCTTGGAGTCTTGGTACTGCTGCTTTTTGGATGGTGCAAAGGAGATCATAACGTTGCCTTCTCTCTTCCTCTAATCTCAGGTGGAGATAGAACACTGAAAACGAGAGCTTCACAAGATATTTTCCTCTTTGTTGCTAATAAAAACAATTATTGAATTCTAAACACCTACATTATGCCTTCTTTTTTTTTTTTTGCTCCCTTCACACTTAAAACAAGTTAATTAATTGATTATTTAATTGATAATAATCCTGTGGCTTCCTTTTCTCTGTAAGGATAGCCATCAAAATTAACTCAAAATACGATGGCCATCAAAATTTGTGATATTTTTGTGACCCACTTTGGCTGCAACCAATTGGATCGATGCAAAATTTTGGTCCCCAAATCAACACCCAATTTATGCTGATTCGCCGTGTTGTCTAAATTATTTCTCACACGAGAACGAAACACGAGTGTAATGCATCTGATTTAAGCTGGTTAGAGCATCTACAGTCGTTTGCTAAATTTATATATTTTTTATTTTTTAGCAATCGAGATTCTGCAGTCGTTTGCTTGTTATTTATATTTTGACAAAATCGCTACACTACATTGCTATATATGAGAGGCGATCTGAAAATATACATATTATAGGGGACCGATCAGTCCCAAATAATTTTTTTTTTAATGGGACGGAATTCAAAATTCCGTCCGTTGAAAAATAGCATTTTTTCAAATTAAAAAATATTATTAAAAGAATATTTTAGTGGAAAAAAAAAATTTGGCCTTGGACGGATCATGAAGATCCGTCCATGAAATTGGGGGAAGTTAGGAAGATCCGTCCCATGCAAAAATATTTTTTTCCCGCTACTAAATTCTTTTTATTTATTTAAAAAACAGCGAAATTTTTTTTTAATTCGTTGTTTCAAGATCCATCCGATAAAAAAAAATTTTTTTTGGTATATTATAGCATTTCACCATTACAGCAAATGTCAATTGCTATATATATAATATACATTTTGCTATTCTTTTAGCAAAGAACAAAGACTGGGAATGCTCTTAATCCTCTTATGGTTGTCCACGTTAAAAGCTGACGATACTCAGAGGGGGAAGTATTTTGTAGCGTGAATTGGTATTATGGCTTGAACTAGAAGTGGGTTCACGTGCTGGACTTGGAGATGGCAAAAGTCTTGTACGTGGCATGCAAGTGGGGTTGAACTTGAACTAAATGCAACGTGCAAGATTTAACGTGGGTTGTTAGGTGATGTCACGTTTATGACTGTTCTGCATGTCAAATAAGTGGATCTTTTTCCAAAATGACCCACTTTTTTGGAAGTATTTATCAAACTGACCTACTTGCTCAGTGATATAATTTTCTTCAACCCTTGAAGAAATCTCTCGGCACAAAAGTCTAAAGATAGATTTGCTATTTCCAAAAACGAGTTTGGTTTGTAGTTTTTTTTTCTTCTTTTCTTCTAAAGCTAATTATCTTGAAAAATAAGTAGAACTACACTTGCTATCTGAGATAGCGAGTTCGGTTGAACTAAACTGGCTATCTTAGTTGTACTCATTTTTACAGAGAAATTTTGAACATGTAATTTCTACCTGAAATGTATATAACTACACTCGCTGTCTGAGTTAGCGAGTGCAGTTGTACTCATTTTTTTAGAGAAATTTTGAACATGAAATGTATACAACTACACTCGTTATCTGAGATAGCGAATATATGAAATGTATAAACTACACTCGTTATCTGAGATAACGAATCTAGTTCAAATGAATTCCTATCTTAGATAGCGAGTGTAGTTGTACTCATTTTTTAAAAGAAACTTTGAACATGCAATTTATATTTGAAATGTATATAATTAACTCGCTATCTCAGATAGCGAGTCTAGTTCTATTGATCTCGCTATCTCAGATAGTGAACGTAGTTGTACTTATTTTTTTAGAAAAATTTTGAATATGCAATCTCTACCTTAAATGTATAAACCTACATTCGTTGTCCGAGATAGCGAGGTCAGTTGAACTAGACTTGCTGTCTTATCAATTTGAGAAATAGTTTCCAAAGTGAGTCATTTTGGGGCGAAAAAAAAATCAAATAAGTGAAGGTGTCAGATTTATGAGATGTGATTTTCATACCAAATTAATGAAACAATCATCATTTAATACGTGATAATCAACATTTCCTTACTAAATGGAATTAAAATAAAAAAACTATATGTGATGTGTGAATATAAAAGATATAAGAGCATCTACAGGAGTTTGCTATATTTGTATAATATGCATATTTTAGTTTTTTTATCCCTGCAGTTGTTTGCTATCTATGCATATTTTGCCCAAATTGTTACAGTAGATTGCTATATATGAGTGAAGATATAACAATATAGTAGAAACTGCTACAGTCGCAATAGAAATTTCCCTTGTAGAAGAGTACAATTCCATAGTTAGTGTACATTTGTAAGGGATTTTTCTTCATTCCCTTGTAATTGTGCTGTTGCGAAATCTCTCCTGGTTAATGTATACATTCGCAACGGAATTTTAACTATCCCTTGCAAATATTAGCCACAATAGAATATCTGCAATGGAAGTTGTACCTTGCTATCCCCATATATAAGAGAATATCTACAACAAATTCGTCTCTTGCAAGTGTGTTTTAAAAGGGATTTTTCCCGTTGCTGATGAACTATTGGTCTGCAAGATACTGATTCCGTTGCAATTGCTACCTCGCGAATGCAATTGCACACATTTTTTCTTCATCACTGATTATATTTGAATGACTTAACCAAATTTACAAATTAAAATAATGTATTTTTACAATAAAGAATATATAATTATTTCACATATTGATTCACACAATTATATGAAGAAAACACAATAATGCAAAATAAGTTTGAATATTATATAATTCAGAACATTCTCATTACAAATTTTTTTGTTTGTTTCATAGTGCCAAAACAACAATACATTCTAGAAGAAAAGATAAGTTGTGAAACTCCAAGAAACAAAATAAAATGTTTTCAAAATAACTTTTAACCCACTACTGCTTCCATGTATCCCCAACTTCACTTTTCACGTAAGGTCTTCTGCATGTTCCTCATTACCCACTGTCTCATAGTCATCACCACTACATATAGACTACATGAAAAAGAAACAATACAAAATTAGAACTCGTTATTCAATATATATAGATAATAATATATTATCCAATTGAGGAAATTAAATATATGGCTACCTCTTGTTGTATTTGACTATATGGCTACCCAAGTGATGATCAAAATCATTTGATAGTCGATTTCTACAGCACTGCAATGATTTTTTCTGCGAAAGTTTACAAATAAGTAAAAATTCTTGTCCTTTTTTTACTTCATTCTTGAAATAAATGGTCTTCTAATCAGGTATTCAACCATAATCAAGTATACAACTATAAAAAAGTCACATTGTTAGGAATGATTACTTGAATTCTTTGACTAGTCTGAATGAGGGATATTGAACTTTCTATAGTGGGATATGAGATTGAAGTATCTGATATTGCTAGAACCAGGCAATGATCATCTGTGAAAGCTGCCCTATCATATATGCCCCCCCATGTTTACATTTCTAATTCTCAGGCAGATTTCAGTTTCTGCACATATTTTAAAAAATGTCACCGAAAGGGTATCTTAAGTTTCTGATGGACTGATCATGAAAGAAATTGGCAATGTCTTTTGACAGTAATTCATCAGCATGTGTAAGAGGAGAGACACGTTGCCAACAGCATGTGTAAGAGGAGCAACACACTCTCCAAGGTGTTTGTAGCCAGCTATATAATCCAAAAGAAGAAATTGACGTTAAAAATGAGATTTCTAACTTAAGCAAATAGTATCATGATCACTTAAACCTTCTGTTATCAGAATGTGGTTGGCTATGGAGATTGGAGAACAATGCTCCATGAAAAGCATGAAAAACTTTTACAACTAGTTGTTGACTTTTTCTTATTCAGTGTCGAATTCTCGCGAAGGGAATTCTGGATGAGATAGGGTTGCCATAATCCTAAACAAATGAACTGCCCAGAAGAAAGGGAAAGAAGGGTGGATGCGCTATATGTAGATTGCATTAAACGTAAACTCAGAAGTAGTATATGAGGTACTCTTGTCAATTGAATTGTTGTACAACATGTGTGAATAGTCTACAGAGCTAGAGAAATACCTGGTTATATAAGTGATAGAACAAACCGACCAAGATAAGATATGTGATGAAATTTGTCAGCCCTACTTAGGCAATTGCATCTTTAAACCCATGCTGAATTAGCTGAGGCCCTTCAATCTGTGAATTAATGAACAAGACGTAAGATGTATATTATTGCATAATTTGATATAATTCCTAGCAATTTTGTACAGAGTTCTGTGCAAAGTTAGAAAATCCAACAAATGTTTCTCAAATCTGACACGTAAAAATAATTCATTTAATTGAATGTGAATCATTTCTCCAAAGAAAATGGAACGTAATCATTTGGTCAAATATGGATACAACAATCGAGAGTATATATATTACACTACAGATTAACCATGTGCAAAGGAGTTTATGTGACATTTCTTTGAGACTTTCCTCCAAAGGATACCTATCAAGTACTTGGTAAAAAAAAAAATTGCTCAAACAGTTGAGGATTTATTTAGAAATCCATCAGTCCAAATTACACTGAGATTTCCCTAAAGATAAAAGATAGGTTTCTTTATGGTCAGAAAAATCCAACAAAAAGAAAGAGTGCTACAATTAAAATTTCACTGAATAAGTAGCACTTAATATTTAAAAATTTTTTAATGGTGTGGAATCTAATTATGTAATTCTTTATAATCTCAAATTGTAACTGTATACGGTAAAATTTTCAATACTTGTACCAAAAGATACAAAAATTGCATATCCTTTACAATTAAGTATGTAAAATAATGGAAGGGTACAGTGGTCAAAGCTTTGATATAGAGCAGAAGTGTACGAAGGAAAAGGCGAAGGTTCTTTGTAATGTATGTTTATTAATTAATAGGTAAATGCATAGTTTTGAAGGTTCGCTGTATCCCGATCTGGATCAGCCAGATCGAATCGGTCTCGAGAGATGTGGTAAAATTTACATTTACCTTCTCCTTCGGCATAGTGATTTGAAATCTTCTATCTCTAGAACTTCTTGGCACCTTTATGATTAAAATGTTTCATGTTTAGCATATTGAACTGATATAATGCCATAGACAACCAAACCCCAAAATTAGATCTCATCTTTAAAATGCACAGTTCATCCATAACTACGGCAAAAGATACATGCATATAATTGATAGCGATGCAAGATTATGATAGGGAATAATATTCTTGCATGCATCTACCGCTAATTACTAATATATCAAAAGAGAATATAGAATATGAGGAACAAAAGGAGTAAGCAGATTACCAATTACGACAGGTGCCGGAGATAACCAGAGTGTTAAAGGTATTTGTTGTCCAAGGATGAACTAGGAAGCGGCCGCATTGAAGAAGTGCTCCAGTGCTGTAACAATTCATGGATTAATGCGATAAAAAACAGCATAATGCGATCAATATCCTTTTTTTTTCTTTTTTTTTTTGTTGATGTGGAGAGGGGGGTGTTAGAACAATATGCATAAATCATTTCTTTTATAAGAACGGTAACAGTAATAATTTGCAGTTGCGAGACATGGTACCTTTATGAAATGAGAACACCATAACCTCAATATGAAATAAGACTAGACAAGTATCTATTTATCAAGGCAAATCAATAAGCATAAACCATGCCTCTGTATCCAGAAAAGAACAAAAGCATAAACATAAACACATATTAATGTAGAGTTTTCCATTGGCAAAATCCTTCTCAAATTAAATAAAAACTCTACTAGTAAAATCCCCATGTCCCAAATCAATACCACTATTGATGCCATATATGGACATTGAAAAATCAAACCATCAAAATCTAATCTAAAATCCAACTTTACCAAATCAAATCATTCACCTGTGCCCTAAATAGAAAGAAGAGAGAGAGAGGAAGAATAATATACCTCAGGACAGGTTGGAGGACACTCGAGAGTCATTGGTGTGGAGGACGACGCAGCGATGATGATGATGCGTGGAGAAATACCTGGTATGGAGGATGAGGAGGTAGGGAGGAAGAGGTGACAGGGAGGATGAGGCATGGATGAGGAGGTTTTGGTTTTGGGGGGAGGTTTTGGTTTTTTTTCCTTCATTTTTTCCCTTCTGTTTTGGATCGGGAAAAGATGAGGGTTTTGAAAATTTTTTTTTTTTTTTTTTTTTAACCCGCCCAATATTTGAAAAGTATGGGTATCTTTTTAGCATCAAATTGTTGAGCGGCAAAATTATATGTGTAAAGCACATATTCAAACTTAATTTATTTTAAAATTTAAATATTTTATTTCTACTTTGGTAATGGAATATTGTTTGTTACAATTGTTCCCTTGTAATTATCAACACCTGCAACAATTCAATAGAATATCTTGCAGATGTTAAAATATTTGCAATAGATGAGTTTGTTGTGATTAATTTATTGTTGATAGTAGCACCAACAAGGGATTTTTTGTGCTTGCAAATAATCCATTATTATTGCAAGGTTTTCTATATGCATATTATACAGGACGAAACTTCAAGTTTCGTCCGATATATTTTATATATTTTAATCTATCGGACGAAATTTCAAGTTTCGTTCGATCAAAAATAGAGGCATTTTAAAAATTAATAAAACCCCAAAAATATGAAAAGTGCTAGGACGAAACTTCAAATTTCATCCGTAAATTTAGGATATTTATTAAATTAATTAATTAATTATACTTAGTATATTAATTATGTCATTTAATAAATAATTAAGCTTGGTTATACAGTTAACTAATTAATTAGGGGCTTAAGTGGGGTTGAAAGTGACAGAATTTAGGATTTTTTTCACTCCAAGGAAGTTTCGAATTTTGTCTACCGGTTTAAATTATTAAAATAATCAATTTAATCAAAAAATATTTTTTTCACGGGAAAGTTTCATCCGATCAAATTTTGATCAACTTCACTATTTTATAGCATTTGATGACGGCAAGGAAATCCACTTTGTATTTCTATTTTATGCAATTTGCTATTTTTTACCTTAGACAACAGTGGATGCTCTAATGAGTTATAAATTTTTCTAAATTTAAAGAGGAACTTAAAAAATGTCGGAAAAAATATTAATGACTAAAAAAATTTAATTGATAGAAACCGTTGGATGAAAATATGTTCATGGTTCTGTGAGAGACAAAAGTCACTCAACCACTGAGATGGACTAATTTTTTTTTTTATAAGACACTTTTTAAAAATTTTTGCAGAAAGAGAACAGTTGGCCAAGTATTTGCGCTCATGTGCTCAACAACTAAACTCGTTGTTCTCAACGACGAGTTTAGTTGTTTCATCATCGTCATTGGAAAACATCGTGTTTAGTGCTAATTTTTAGTTCAAAATTTTTATAGTAGACTCACTGTTCCCAATGGCGAAGACATTTATACTAGACTCGCTGATGAGGAACAACGAGTTTAGTTCAAAATTTTCAAAGAAGACTCGCTTGTCCCAACGGCGAGGACTTTTACACTAAACTCGCTGTTGCGAATAGCGAGTTTAGTTCAAAAAAAAATCTATGCAGTTTTTTTCTAAAATTCACTCAGTCCAAAAGAATGTTTCACTCTTTGTAAAATTTTCGACATCCCCACTGTTCCCAACAGCGAGTCTAGTGTAAATGTCCTCGCCGTTGGGAACAGCGAGTCTTCTTTGAAAATTTTGAACTAAACTCGCTGTTCCCAACAGCGAGTCTAGTATAAATTTTCTCGCTGTTGGGAACAGCGAGTCTTCTTTGAAAATTTTCAACTAAAAATCAGCACTAAACACGCTATTTTTCGATAGTGATGATGAAACATCTAAACTCGCTGTTGGGAACGACGAATTTAGTTGTTGAGTCAATTGGCACAAATACTTGGACAACTGTCCTCTTTCTGCAAATATTTAATATTTTTGAAAAGTGTCTTACAAAAAAACATTAATTCATTCTTCAGACATTACCCCTCCCTTATTATTATGGATTGTTTAGATTTTATTTAGTTGTAGAGAATCATGTTATAAATAAATTATTAAGTGTGAATTGTCTATTGAACTTCCCCCACTCTTTCCACATTCTCCACCACCACATTGCATTCATTCATATTTATTCATATGTAATAATTATGTAATTGTCTCTTTGTATTCTTTGTAAGCCTATAAATAGGCCATTGGGTGAATCATTTAGAAGTGAGATGAAAATATTATGAATGAGAATAATCTTCTTTCCTCTTGTCTCTATTTCCTTTGTTTATTATTATATTATTTTATAATACGTTATCGGCACGAGTCTCTACCTTTCGAGTCTCAAGTTCATCCGAAGAAAAAGAAAAATGTTTGTTCTTATATATGTAAGTATGTTAATCTCGAGTTCATCTTATTTTTTTATTTTTATTTTTACTTTTGATCATTTCCTTAAGATCAATATAACTTAGTATGCTCTACACTCGCCATTTTTTATGGATCTCGTGTATCAGAAAAGTTATATTTTGATCTCGTCTTTTTATTTCTAATTATGCATATAATTTCATTATGTTCTTATTTTTCAAAGCTCTTGATAATAACCGACAAGAATTACTTGTCATGAGTTTTGGATGTTGAAATTCATTTGAATACCAAAAGTCTCAAAGAGACAATTGATAGATTCAAAGAATCATCGAAATGAGATCATACGAAAGATATAACGAAAGCTATAATTTTCTTTTGTCACAATCTCCCTGAAGGAGGGAAAGATGATTGTATCAAAATCAATGATCCTGAAGATCTCTTGAAATTTAAATAAAATATTGTTCATCTAGCAAAAAGAATTATGTGAGAATTTGATATATCAAAATTAAAGATCCCGAAGATCTCTCGAAATGAAGAAAATATTGTTTTTATAATAACAATACAATGAGTATGAATTGATGACGATCCTGTAGATCTAAATATGTATAACTGTGGCTAACTATAAATGTATGGAAAAATGACGATTTCGTCTTATGTATTGGACATGCTCCATTCCCCGAAGTGAATGTGATGCTATATAATTGTTCTAGTGATTTTAGCCATGAGGGTACCCATCATCGTGGCCATAGATGTGGACTTGGATAATGAAAAGAAAATAACATGTATAAACAATCCATCATTGGCGTATGATGCAAGACCATCGGTAGCATACCTGTAATACAGTAATGTATTTTGTTGATCTATATCAAGAATCATTAAAGAATAAAGGAAAGAATTAACTGATGGTCATAACCTCAATAATATGATACACTTAAAGGTGGTAGATTCTCTGTCCATTCTGAAGATGGAAGTGATAATCACCAAAAGTGATAAATATACTATCCTGAAGATTAAAAAAAAGCATGATCACCAGAAGTGATCAAAATGATTTATCATTTCATGTTACTTTATTTATAAGTTTTGTTTTGTTTTTCATGTCTGTTATGAGTTATGATAATATTCTGTTTATTTAAGTTTAATATTATCATATATGCTTGATATATTGCTTTACAAGTTTGTTTATTTTCTTTATTTTATTATTTTTATATGTATAAATTCAAGATTCAAGTTGGGATACATGTCTTGAAGACATTATTACCACACACACTCTATAATACATATTCTCTCATTTGAGATATGATGAAGCACACACCAATATTATATAAATTTATATGGTTGTGTGAAATTAGAAATCTTGAAGAGTTAAATTTCATAAGCTCCTGAAGAGCTAATTCCATGATGCCTGAAGGCACAAAATTCAGAATTCAAAAATACACCATTTTCTTTAAAATCCCAATAAATTTGTTCAGATATAAGACTACGAATGAACAAGGTATATGCGTTACCTTAAGTATGACAATCAAAAGGTGTGCGTTGCAAAGTTTACTCCACTTTGTGATCTGGATTGTATTATACATATATAAGAATACAGTAAACCCGAAATTTACTGATATTGTAAACCATAAGTTTACAAAGATGGTTAAGGTTTGGCATGACCGGTTAGACCATCCCGATTCATTACTGATGCGAAAATAATCGAGAAATCATGTGATCATTCATTGAAAAACCAGAAGATTTTTCAATCCCATAAATTTTCTTGTGTTACTTGTTCCAAAGGAAAGTTAATTACAAGGTCCTCACCAACCAAAATAAAGAACGAATCACTATCATTTTTAGAACGAATTCATGGTGATATATGTGGTCCGATTCATCCCCCGTGTGGACCGTTTCGGTATTTTATGGTTCTAATCGACGCATCAACTCGATGGTCACATGTGTGTTTACTATCATCTCGTAATTTGGCTTTTGCAAGATTACTTGCACAAATAATTCGGTTGCGGGCACATTTTCCTGATTACCCGATAATGACAATTTGTCTTGATAATGCCGGTGAATTTACATCCCAATCTTTTATGAATTATTGTATGTCAATTGGGATAAAAGTGGAACATCCAGTAGCCTATGTTCACACTCAAAATGGTTTGGCAAAATCATTTATAAAACGGATCCAATGGATTGCTAGACCAATGATTATGAAATCAAATCTCCCCGTTTGGGCCTGGGGACATGCTGTTTTACATGCAGCACAACTTATACGCATCCGGCCAACCAGTTATAATGATAATTCTCCCTTACAATTCGTTCATGGTCAGGAACCAAATATTTCCCATTTACAAATTTTCGGATGTGTGGTATATGTCTCAATTAATCCACTACAACGCACAAAAATGGGACCTCAAAGGAGGACGAGAATATATGTTGGGTATGAATCTCCATCAAGTATATTGAACCGACGACTGGAGATTTGTTTACTGCAAAATTTGCAGATTGTCACTTTGATGAATCACTATTCCTAACATTAGGGAGAGATAATAAACAGTTGAAAAAAGAGATTTCATGGAATGAATTATCATTGAAAAGTTTAGATCCTCGAACAAAAGAAAGTGAATTAGAAGTTCAAAGGATAATTCATTTATAAGGTATTGCAAATCAACTGCCAGACGCATTTACTGACCACAAAAGAGTAACAAAATCTCATATTCCAGCTGTAAATGCTCCTGTCAAAATTGATGTCCCTGAAGGACAACCTATAATTGCTAGTGAGTCTAAGGCACGCTTGAAGCGTGGTAGACTACTTGGTTCCAAAGATAAACATCCTCGAAAAAGAAAATGAGCAAATAACCATGATTGTCAAATCGAGGATGTCTCTCCAGAAGAGACCATTGACATAGTTAATAATGAAGAGAATCAAGTACCTGAAATTAATGAAAATGAAGAGATCTCGATTAACTATGTCATTACGGGAATAAGATGGGACCGGAATAATATAATTGTCGACAATATTTTTGTATATAATATAGCGTGCGATATTATAAATGAAAACGAGGATCATGAACCTACCTCTGTGAAAGAGTGTAGAAATAGAAATGATTGGCCAAAATGGAAAGAGGCAATTAAGTCTGAATTAGACTCGTTTGAAAAACGAAGAGTTTTTGGACCTGTAGTTCGAACACCAAAAGAGATCAAACCAGTAAGCTATAAATGGGTATTTGTACGAAAGAGAAATGAACAAAATGAGATTACTAGATATAAAGCACGGCTTGTCGCACAATGTTTTACCCAGATGCCTGGTGTTGATTATGAAGAGACATATTTTCCTGTGGTGGATGCAATAACATTTCGATATTTGATATGTCTGGCAATGCATGAAAGACTTGAAATGCGCCTCATGGATGTGGTCACGGCCTATTTGTCTGGTTCGTTAGACCATGATATATATATATATATGAAAATTCCTGAAGGATTTAAAAGTGCCGAAGCACATAATGATAATTCTCGGGAAAATTTACTCAGTTAAGTTAAACAAAGCTTTGTATGGATTAAAACAATCGGAACAAATGTGATATAACCATCTTAGTGAGTTTTCGATAAAGGGGACCATAATAATGGTCAGATAAGCTCACATATATTTATTAAATATTCAAGGTCAAAGTCTGTTGGAACTCCTGAAGAGTTGTACAAGCCGTGCAATGTTTAAAGAAATATCTTAAGACGAAAAGACCTTGGATAAGCAAATTTCTTGTTTTGTCATCATTTTTGTTTTCAGGTTTTTCAAATTAAACATTTGAAAGGTAAGAATTTCCTACATTTTTTTCTAGTTATTTAGAAATTTGTTTTATATTTTATGGATAATACTCATTTATTAATTTCCAAATGGCCGTGAGTACATTGGAATTGCTTGGTCCTGGAGTACCATTTCTTAGTGCAATGGAAGCACTAATATATCTTATCAATAATAAATATTATGATATACCTTATGTGGTTGGTTTACTAGTAAGATGAAGTCCTCACCAACTCGAAGTCATTGGACTGGTATGAAAGATAACTTCGAGGGACCATGGATATGGGATTATCTTATTCTAATTTGTCCGTATCAGTTTTGATTGGTTATACAAATGCAGAGTATTTATCATATCATTATAAAGCCAGATATCAATCAAGAGATATTGGCTCCATGCAAGGCAAGGCATAGATGTGTTTGTTTGATCGATTTAACTTCTTAATATATTTGGAGAACGTGTCATCCTCAATTGATCAAGAAGTACTCACAACGTTATTTGAAGATAATACAGCTTTAAAGCTCAATAAAAGGAGGGTTACATCAAAGGCAATCGGCCAAAACATATTTCACCAGAATTCTTCTTCACTCATGTTTCAATTAAAAAGGTGAAATCATTTTTAACCAAATAGAATCAAGCGACAATCCAGAAGATTGCTCGCTATGATCCTATCACCCCAACTTTTGGAAAGGATGGTAGAATTGATTGAGATTCGAGATACGACTTTTGAAAGTCCTAATCGAATGATCTCGTCAGGGGGAGAGATGATATGCGCTGCACTCTTTTTTCCTTTACCAAGTTTTGTCTCACTGGATTTTCTCGGTAAGATTTTTAACGAGGTAGCATATTCATTGCATATCACTGTTAAAGATTATGTACTCTTTTTCCTTCACTAGGGTTTTTCCCATTTGGGTTTTACCTAGTAAGGTTTTAACGAGGCATATTCTTATTTACATTCAATAGACATTCAAGGGGGAGTGTTATAAATAAATTATTAAGTGTGAATTGTCTATTGAACTTCCCCCACTCTTTCCACATTCTCCACCACCACATTGCATTCATTCATATTTATTCATATGTAATAATTATGTAATTGTCTCTTTGTATTCTTTGTAAGCCTATAAATAGGCCATTGGGTGAATCATTTTGAAGTGAGATGAAAATATTATGAATGAGAATAATCTTCTTTCCTCTTGTCTCTATTTCCTTTGTTTATTATTATATTATTTTATAATAAATCATTTATTTTTAGTTATATGTAGAGGACTCCGTTGAGGAACACTAGGTGATTAATTTAGAAATGTCTAGAAATGGATCAGTTTCTAATTACTTGGCGAGTTGTGGCTCTCCCAGGTGCATGTGGTGCATACTAAAAAGCGTACTACAAATCTTCATGCACGTTGAATGGCTACCGAAATGTTTCTTTTTTTTCTTTTTTTTTTTCTTTTTTTTTTTTAGGGAAAAGGTGGAATCTGGCCACCCTGATTCATTAATAAGAGCTTAACGAAACAAACCCAGAGTATTGGGCCCAAATACAACCTACAGACATAAAATAAAATATACATAAAGCAACATGACCCGTACAAACAACAAATTCCTCCAACAACCCTGGAGGGTGGGCCGACAACTCGATCCAGCAAAATTGTAAGTATGTCAGTTTAGCTTCGTACAGTGCGTCCACGGCACATGCACACCCACCTGAGACAAGTCTGGCAGAATTTTATCACCCGCCAATCCCTGCCTTCACCTTGCTGGGGGAACCCCATCTATGGGCCCAAACCCCGCAGATCGAACACTGACCCCACGGCACATGCTCAGCGTCGCACCCTCCCACTATCTCCACCACTCATCCTACAAACTTGCCAGTAGCTTTCACAACTGCTACCAAAGAGATAGCCGTGAACAGGATACCTTCACTTCTCACACGATAGCGCACTACAAAACGCATGGGCTATAGCGGCGCTTTTACAAGGCTATCGTGGCGTTTTTTGGTGCCGTTATAGACCATAACGGCGTTTTTGAAATCACCGCCGAAAATGCCGTTACAGCGTGCGTCGTTATAGCTATATGGGCTACCATGGCGTTTACCGAAGCCGCTGCTATAGGGTGTCCATCTATAACAGCGTTGCGAAACCGCCGTTATAGGTGCATTTTCGTTTCATGGTTTTAAAAAAATTTGAGCTATAGCGGCGTTCCAAAAGCGCCGTGATAGCTTGTACTGAATATTAGCTAGCGTCATGGTATTTAAATCAGTACCCTACAGCGATGCTTGCCAAGCGCCGCAATAGAAGAGCAGTAGTATCTATATCGGCGTTTCTTGGTAAACGCCGCGATAGATCTGCTTATTTTTCGGTCTTTCATCATAAAATTTTCGATTGAAAGAACCAGTAATCAATCGTATATTACAAATACATGTAATCATATTAAATTTAAATGCTTAAACCTTAAAATCCAGAATAACATCATAATAAACAATCAAAAGTCACACATCACAAAAAGCAACTCAATAGAAAACAAAATATGTAACACATATAAACTGGCATACAACAAGTGTCAAATGTATATATTGTACAATACTTAGTTATTACAAAACAAAGATATAAATCCTACAAAATATTTAAAAAAAAGTCCAAATCCGACAAACTACAGCGGGGGAGTCCTCGTGTGGCCCGGTGTTGCTTCCAATTCCATTGTTATTTTGCCCTAGCGTATGTGCGTGACTGGAAACCGATGGAATATGCTGGCCCTGTAGAAAAACATAAATATTTCATTATCAATTTTTCAAACAAAAGAAGAAAAAGAGCATAAATTGGTTGACAATAAGCCTCCTGACAGGTATACTTTCTTTCTTCAAGGAAGCACACAATCTTGATGACTCACTAATTGCCATAACCTAGCAAGCACATTAAGTTAAACACAAGTGATGGAATATGCTTAAAAACATGATATCCATATCCACAAGTAAAAATGATTTTAATTTTAAGTCGAGTGATTCCTACCAAACGAGCCAAGCAGATGTACGTTAAGCAGCTAAATGAACAATA
The DNA here is from genome assembly GCA_017893485.1 of Hemerocallis citrina. Lineage (NCBI taxonomy): Eukaryota > Viridiplantae > Streptophyta > Magnoliopsida > Asparagales > Asphodelaceae > Hemerocallis > Hemerocallis citrina. The sequence continues at coordinate 26,204,799 of CM030362.1, read as the reverse complement.
GGTTTAAACATTAAGTCTAGACTAAACTTTAGAAAAGAAGTGGGCTCAACTCTGTAAGAAAGATGGCCCCAACTCATTATCTTGAAGAACCTTCAGAAGTTGCATGAGCACACTATCACACTGAAGCTTTGAGCCGACATCTAGTTGATGAATACATTGTCAAGTTCACAATCAAACTTGACAGAGAAGTTCAAATCAGTGCTCTGAAACCATAACATATATGAAGAAGATGCACACTAGATAGCCTTAAAAAATACGATGAGAATCATTTTATTGTCAAGTGCCTTTACCGATCATTTTACTGTTAAGGTTCCAGTTTAAAGTTTCTATGCTTCTATTTACTTCTCGATAACATTAATTCATATTTATACTTTTACATTGAGATCAGTATGACGAGAGTATGACAGATGAAGCTTACAGTAGCCACCATCATAGATGCAATGTCCCTCTAGAGCATCTTTAGCGACTGCTGCAGTGGTCACATCTGTAAATAAAAGAGGATCGTAACCATAAGCCAGCTATAAGCATGAACTTATTAGAGAAAAACTAGGCAGGCCCATCTATCTATCTAAGTAAAAAAGAAGTATGAAAATACGGCACAAATCAATTAGAAGAACCAAAGAATGATTCCTATCTAGAAGAAAACAAGAAAATTAAGCATCACATATTTCAAACCTAGTGCAAAGCATCTCCAGAAACTAAAATACAAAAAAAGGCTTCCTGCTTACCAGGATACTGGATTAGTGCCTGCATCCCACCATTCTTCTCAAACATTGCAATTTTTTGGATAGTACCAAATGCTGAAAAGACCTGTAAATTGCAAAGATAATTATTCACCTACACTTAAAAGAATGAAACAAAAACAAGGCGAACAAGAACAAACACTTACGGTGTGAATGACCTCAACTGTTACAGCATATTGCATATTCTCCACAGAAGCAAGAAGCAATTATATAAATTCTCATAACAATGTCCACATCATATATATGCGTCACTGGCAAAACGCCACTTGACACCTAGGAAGCACGGGTACTTTCAAATGCACGACCCGACGTACCCGTGTCGGGAGCGTATCGCATGCCGATACTCCTTGAGTACTCCCAAGTGCAAACTGTAAACTAATTGTTACCATTTTGTTAACAATTAACAATTAAATCATACTGAATCTACTGATGTACGAGTAGGGGGTTTCCAAAACACTTCATTTTTCCATAGATAACCATAGAATGATTGTCCATATAATAAGACGACAAAAAAGGTGAAGTGGTTCGGTAACTTTCTATCAATTTGTCAAGTAGCTGTAAACCAATTGTTCACAGTTCTTTAACAATTAGATCAATGCATGCATCGGAGTCTAGTTTACTCATGAGGTAGCCGCCAAATGACCAATCTAGGGTGAAATTTCTGTATAAAGATATGATAATCTTTCTTCCAGTTGAATAAAGTTTGTACATTTATAAGCAACTAAAGAAGATGGGGACATGTGTGCCCTCTCTATAAATGTTGGTTTCCATGACAAAGATTTTGCCATTAAAAATAAGGGGACATGTTATTTTTAACTCTGATGGTTGATATGCAACTCTGGTCAAATCTTTTATGAAACTTTGTGCTCTTTAACCCAACTGGCTGTAATAAAAGGCATTAGATGATGACAACTATGAACTTATAACTAAAAAGAAGCATAAAGCTAATTATCTAGAGTGTACAAACAGTAATAGGGTGTTCTGCAACACCCAATTGCTTTGCAACTAGACCTCATTTGGTAACTTAAGTTGCAATTTAGTTGCAAAGTTTGGTCAGGAACTTTAAATTTGCAACTTAAAAGTCATTGCAACTTTCAACTTGGTACCCATTTTGGGTGCAAATAAGTTGCAAGTGAAATTATTTGTCTAAGTTGCACTTGCAATATTTTTACCACATCATAGAAATTGCAACTGTAACTGTAGCTAAATTTAAGAGGAACTTGCAATTTTATTATATTATTCTGAGCGAGAGAGGGTACTAATTCTGAAAATAAATTTGAGGCTACTACAATAAACTAGTTTAATTTGTCAAGATAAATAGGGATAATAAAAAACTGTAGAGCATTAGTTACATGACATCTAAGTTTATCTCAGACCCCAAAAAAATACTGTGGCAGTCACATTATTTTCTATTCTGTCATTTGAACTGAAATAACTCTTCAGAATACAGTCACTCAAAGTATCTACAGATGTTGAAATATAGTAATTGTATATTCTGTTTCCTAATATAGAAAACAGATTCTCCAAATCTCTCATCTTCCTAATCTTCTCTCAATCTCTTTTCTTCTTCTCCAAGAATGTAATCCTTATATATAGATGTATACAGTAAAGAATAAGGAACAACAAAAGAAGAACAAGAATTATTTTTTCCAAAATTATTTTCTTCATGGTATCAGAGCCTAACCAGATCTAGGCCAATTGAAGAAGAAGAGGTGATCAGATCTGCCTCCTCGTCATCCAAAGATCTTGTTGCTGATCCCGTTGCTAATCCCGTCACCGATCATCATCCTGTTGCTGATCCCGTTGCTGATCCCGTCACCGATCATCATCATCGTCGACTACAGATCTCCAGATCCCGTTCACCTTCATCTCCTGTGCTCATCTTCTCCCGGCGCCACTCCCCTGACCTTCCGGCAGCCACCCCTCCCTTCGCGCCACCCCCTTGACGTGCGCCGCCTGAACCCCACCCGAAACCCCCAAGCGTCGTCTGGCTTTGTTCCCGCTCGACCGTGCAGCACTACGCCAAGAAACCCACTCGAAACCCCCAATCACTGCTCCCTACTTGGCGCGCCTACTCCACCTGCTCCATCTGATCGCCGCCGCGACCTTGTCACTGTCTGCACGCGGCATTGCGCCGACACCAGTGACGTTGCGAGCCTTGGTCCTCCACCGTTGCTGCTGTCTCTCTCTCTTGCTGTTTGTTGAGTGAGTTGTTTGCTGAATTGCTGATTGATCAAATCAAATCTGAGGAAGAAGAAGATCCTGATCCTGATCCTCCCTGTCGTCCTCCCGAGCTCCCAATCCCTGATTGGTGTTTGTTGGTGTTGGTGCTTGCTGTGTTACTGTTGGTGCTGTTTGTTGTGTTGCTAGTTGTTGTTCTTGGCCAAGCTGTGTCGATCAGATTCGTTGTTTTTCTTATGCCGCTACCATGGGACAAACTGATAGAGCTGAGAAGAGTATTGGACTCGCCTCTACATTAGTCACAGCTGCAGGTAATGATGGAAAGGTATTTAATATTTCTACTTCTGTTATGAATAGTGCATGGATAATTGATTCGGTTGCTATTGACCATATGACTTTTGATTCTAGATAAGTTCAAAATTTTCAACCTTCTACTAAATCGACTGTGTCCACTGCCAATGGTATCCTGCCACTATTACTGGCGAGGGTATCATACATCTCACAAACAACCTAACCTTAGATACTGCCCTAGTTGTGCCATCCTTGAATTTCAACCTATTATCTGTTGCTCAAATAACTACTGCCTTACATTGTATTATAGTCTTTTGGCCTTCCCATTGCGTGTTTAAGGATATTCAAACTCGCAAGACGATTGGTTATGGGGTTAGGCACGGGAAGCTCTATTACCTGGATTTAGAATCTGAATGTTCGAGCAAGTTGACTCAAGCTCTAAGTGTGGAAGGATCCGAAGACGAGAATAAGAAATCAGATATTTGGCTATGGCATCAACGTTTAGGGCATGCTTCTTTTGGTTATTTGAAGAAATTATTTCCAAATTTATTTTTGAAGTTGGATATATCTGTCTTTCGGTGTGATGTGTGTGAACTCGCAAAAGGTCATCGTGTCTCTTTTCCTCCAAGTCCAAGTAAAAGCTTCCTACCTTTTATGATTATTCATTCTGATGTTTGGGGTCCATCCAAAACCACTACATTTGGAGGAGCCAAATGGTTTGTGACCTTTATTGATGACTGTACTCGTATGACCTGAATTTGTTTGATAAAGTCGAAAAGTGAAGTTAGTGGTTTGTTTTAGAAATTTCACAAGCATGTTATGATTCAGTATAAATCACATATTCAAGTTCTTAGGAATGATAATGGCGGAGAATACCTGAGTTCAAATCTGCAACAATATTTGGTAGAACATGGAATTGTTCATCAGACTACATGCTCGTATACACCTCAACAGAATGGGGTTGCAGAAAGGAAAAATAGACACTTGCTCGAAGTGGTCTGTGCTTCTCTCATCCATGGAAATATGCCACTCATTTATTGGGAAGAAGCTCTTGCTTCTGCTGCATACTTAATCAACCGAGTTCCCTCTAATATCCTAAACTTCCTCCCACCATTTCAAGCATTAACTGAAGCTGTGAATGCACCAAAAGTCATCAACTTGCCACCTCGTGTGTTTGGTTGTATTGCATTTGTTCATCTTCATCAACATAAACACAATAAGTTAACTCCTCGAGCTGTCCACTGTATTTTCGTGGGATACAGAATAAGAAAGGGTATCAGTGCTATCACCCACCAACTCAAAAGATGTTTGTGACTATGGATATTGTGTTTCATGAAGATGAGATGTATTCTTCCTCTGAGGTTGAACTTCAGGGGGAGTACCGAAGTGAAGTTCAAACTCTTGCCTATGATGAAGTGGTTACTATTCAAACTGAACAATCAGATATAAGGGGAGAAAATCAGGATGTAAGTAATGACGATCACTCAAATGAAGACTTGGTTGAGGAAGAAAATTTCCACGAAGATCTGCAGTCAATGCCGAACCTCCATGAAGATGAGCCATCTCCACCGCCTGCACCATCTGAACCATCTCCACCGCCAGTACCATCAGATCTATCTCTACTCCCAGCAGAACCCCAAAACCAATCGTCATCGCTGTCCGAAGTTCCAAGAAGAGAACTCCCAAACCGTACTATTAGAGATATCCCAAAACCCACTTACGAGCCTAATCCCACTAGTAAAGTCAAGTATCCCATGAGTCATTGTGTGTCCACTTACCGATTGTCTGAATCAAATAAGTCATTTGTGAATCAATTATCTGCTGTATCTATTCCTAACAGTGTGCAGGAAGCCTTAGCCGATCCAAGGTGAAAAGCAGCTATGGATGAGGAGATGAAGTCCTTGAAGAAGAATGAGACTTGAGAGATAGTCGAGCTGCCAACAGGGAAAAAGCCAGTAGGATGAAGATGGATTTATACAGTGAAATATAAATCGGATGGTTTTGATAGAGCGGTACAAGGCAAGGTTGGTTGCCAAAGGGTACACTCAAACTTATGGAATTGATTATGACGAAACATTTGTGCCTGTGGCAAAGTTCAACACTATTCGAGTTCTACCGTCACTTGCTGCAAATCGTGACTAGCCGTTGGAGCAATTTGATGTGAAGAATGCATTTTTGCATGAGAAATTGATAGAAGAAGTCTATATGGATCTTCCACCAGGGTCAAACAGACCAGTCCAACACAGCAACAAAGTATGTCGTCTGAAGAAAGCATTGTATGGACTGAAGCAGTCGCCAAGAGCCTGGTTTGGAAGATTTACAAAATGAATGAGGACATTCGGATACGATCAGAGTAATTCTGATCATACTCTATTCCTAAAAAGGAAAGAAGGTAAAATTACTGCTCTTATTAATTATGTTGATGATATGATTGTAACTGGAGATGATCCTGATGAGATGAAGGCATTAAAGAACTACTTGTCACAAGAGTTCGAAATGAAAGATCTTGGACCTTTGAGATATTTTCTTGGTATTGAAGTTTCTTGCTCAAGAAATGGTATATTTCTGTCTCAAAGAAAGTATGCTCTCGATTTATTGAAGGAAACTGGAATGTTTGCTTGTCAGCCGATTGGTACACCGTTAGAAGAAGGACTGAAACTTTGCAATGAATCTGATCATGTGCCTTGTGATAAGGAAAGATATCAAAGATTGGTTGGACGACTGATGTATCTTGCGCATACACGTCCAGATTTATCATATGCTTTAAGTGTGGTAAGTCAGTTTATGCATGCACCTCAGGAACACCACATGGATACAGTGATGCGACTTCTGAGATATATTAAGTCTACTCCAGGAAAGGGGATCCTATTTGCGAAATATGGTCACTTGAAGGTTGAGGCATATACTGATGCTGATTGGGCAGGATCTACAATCGATAGGCGCTCCACTTCAGGATATTTCACCTTTGTTGCAGAAAATTTACTTACATAGAGAAGCAAGAAGCAAAATATTGTTGCACGCTCTAGTGCAGAGGCTGAGTATCGCGGAGTAGCCTTAAGTATAACAGAAGCTTTATGGCTAAAACTCCTATTGCAGGACTTAGGCTATGGTCCAAAGGAACCTATGAAGGTGTATTGTGACAATCAAGCGGTGTGTGATATTGCGGCTAATCCAGTTCAGCATGATAGGACGAAACATGTAGAGGTGGACAGATTCTTTATCAAAGAAAAATTAGATGAAAAAGTTATTGAGATATCCAAAGTGAAGTCAGAAGATCAACTCGCAGATATCCTAACCAAGGCCGTTTCGACTCGGCTCTTCTTGAAATTTGTTGACAAGTTGGGTATGCTCGATATTTATGCACCAACTTGAGGGGAAGTGTTGAAATATAGTAATTGTATATTCTGTTTCCTAATATAGAAAACAGATTTTCCAAATCTCTCATCTTCCCAATCTTCTCTCAATCTCTTTTCTTCTTCTCCAAGAATGTAATCCTTATATATAGATGTATACAGTAAAGCATAAGAAACAACAAAAAAAGAATAAGAATTATTTTCCCCAAAATTATTTCTTTAACAGACATACAGGTTAAAACTTGCATGCATGCTCTGTGACTCCCTGCACTCCAATAGGTCTCCACCAGATGGTGAAGGGCCACAGCAGGTCCCCATGCAGGTTGTGAGGGCTTACTTTTCGCCTTGTTTATTTTTTTTTTCTTTCTTTACTTCTTTTCTTTTTCTGTGTGTGTGGAGCTGCAACTACAGTTGCAACTGCAACTACAGTTGCAAATGCAATATTTGGACAAGCTTGTAAGAAAGGTTGTAAATGCAAGTGAGATGACAATTATTACTCAAAATCCAACTTGCAACTCACTTGCACCCACAATGGGTGCAAGTTGAAAGTTGCAAGTCAAGCAACTTTTGCTTGCTTTTTAGTTGCAACAATAAAGTTAGTGAATATTTTCCCAAACTGTCCCACTTTTTGAAAGTTTTTTCCAAACTGCCCTATTTTTTTTAAATTCCCAAACCATCCACTCGGTCTTTGAAAGACCGCGTTTAGTTAAACTAACTCGGTTTTTCAAAGACCGAGTGTTTTTCTTAGATTTTTCGAATTCTAACACTCGGTCTTTGAAAAACCGAGTTATTTTTAACTAAACTCGGTTTTTCAAAGACCGAGTGTGTCATTTTGATAAATACTTTCGAAAGTGGGTCAGTTTGGTAAATACTTTCAAAAAGTGGGTCATGTTGGTAACAAGTTCGAAATATAGCTAGTTTCTTCCTCCATCTATATACATTTAAATACAACTATGTAATGTAATGTAATAAGTAAATTAAATATAAAAGGACTAATATGGCATAAAATATTATGTTCTCTTTAATAAAATATAGATAATAATGAAAAAATTAGAAAGACGAACAAGCTAATTAACGAAAATATATATACCATGAGATCTTGCTTAGCTAGCTAATTAACGAATATATATATACCATCAGATCTTGCTTAGCTATATACTTGTTGAGGCATTACAAAATCGGCTTGATATTAGTGTTAGGATCTAAAGTGCAAAAAAAAAGCCAAAAAGATATAAACTTGTTCAAGTCGATAGCATACTTGTGATATGCTTGTGATGATCTAGTTGATGATGTAGTTATTCATATTTGGCATCGTAGCCACCCAAAAATTATGAATTGCACACATAATGCCAAAAAAATTGAACACAGTTCTTTTGTACAGATGCCAAAAGATCATCAATCCCTCTTGTACGCTCTGTGCAGAAATGTGGAACCAGTATCCAATTAATCAACGTTTCTTTTATCGGATGATATGTTGCCAATCAAGAAAAACACAATGACTGCACATTCACGCTTGAACTTGCTCAAGCAAAAAGATGCATTTTTGACACCACGAGAAGCAACTACTCTCTATCATGCGATCGAGAGCTATGGGTGAACATCTGGAGCTGCATAATGCGAGGAACAAGAAGGAAATCAAAGAAGGAATTAATTTATATACTAAAGAGCATTAATGTGTATGCCAATTGGTTCAAGAGCACGTACTCTTGCCTCATGATATTTGTAGATTGCATGTTTAGGTTCCTCAATTAATTAATTATCTGATTTGATGGGTGGTTGATGATGAGTCTTGACTGAGATATTTGGTGTGCTTGTAATCTTCATGCTCTTATTTTTATTAACGCCATAGTATTTCTTTGTGTCTCAACATATGTGATAGATTATCATCGATGATGTAATTAATTGGTGTAAGTAATATGTATATAGTTAACCTTTTTGTTTACCAGCTGTAATTAATGTAGCATTATGATGGAAATAAGGTCTATTAATTAGACAAATTTCTACATATATATCTACTTACCCAACTTTTGCATTCCTTCACTTGCTATGATACACCTTATATATATCTCTTGTTTGAATATGAAAGCATTATCTGATTTGGGTTTCTCTTTTTTCATTAATTTTGACTTGTATTCAAAATTTTACTTCTTTCCTCATTTTTTTACTCAAATTTGTTTTTTTTTAAAAAATTCAATCATGCAATCGGATATCAGTGTGTATATATACCACATACATATATATATATTCTGCAGGTATATACACTTTCTGTTTCCAATTCAAAAACATTTTGAAATTTTAGCTTAAAAAATCTGCACGACATGTGGATGTAGAGATGTGAACTTGTTAGCAAAATGACCAACTTTTTGAAATTATTTACCAAACTGACCCACTTTAGAAAGTATTTACCAAAATCATACTCGGTCTTTGAAAGACCGAGCTTTATTAAAAATAACTCGGTTTTTCAGAGACCGAGTGTTAGAATTCGAAAAATCTAAGACTAACCCTCAGTCTTTGAAAAACCGAGTTAGTTTTAACTCAACTCGGTCTTTCAAAAACCGAGTGGGATGGTTTGGGAATTTAAAAAAAAAGTAGGTCTATTTGGAAAAAACTTTCAAAAAGTGGGGCAGTTTGGGAAGAAATACAAAGTTGGTTACCCAAATATTGCAGTTGGTTACCCAAATATTGCAACTGGACTTGATTTTGCAACATAGTTGCAAAATAGGCCCCCCAGTTGCAATGTTTTTTGGGTTGCCAAACACCCCTTGTCGGGGAGGGATGTATCAGTGTCGCAGGAACTTCGGATATTTCCAAATTTTAAGTAAATCATGTTTTTAGCTGGCACTCTCCCTCCATGACTCCTCCCCTCCCTCTACCACGTTACATGCTTATGCAACCCAGCTGATTTGGAAGTGCACCATTTTAATACCCATTACAAATGGCTGAAAGGCAACTTTAAAACATTGACACAATTTATTCAAAATATATTAACTAAATACAGAGAATTAGGCTTTATCTCAACTGTTCAACTTTGTCATGGGCTTTGCTCAGTCAAACTAGCAGCTATCATATCATTTGTGCTGCCTTAATTCATGAATTATGTTTTTTTCCATCCCTGTTTCTAGAGCTCCTTCACTATGTACTTGCTAGTTGCTGCTTAAAGTGTTTATAGATCTCTAATTACATTTCCAAACCGTAATCATTCATATTAACTAAAACTACATATAACCTTCTAAGAGTGCTTCATTGTAAATCTCATTGTTCTACGCATTTTTGTTTTGTTTTGCACCTGCACATCTCAAGATTCTCATTTCAGCTACAAACTAATCTGTTAAGATAAATGAGAGTGATGAAAACAATACTGAATATTGAATTGAGAAATAACTGAGTACAATATCTTCTATATATAGGAGGAACCAAATACAAAACTAACCAACTACTCAATGTGGGACTATAATCTCTAACACCCCCTCTCAAACTCACAATGAGTCAAACAATATGAATTTGCCTACTAAGTGTCAGAATCTCCGAACAGTATGGAATTTGGTGAAGAAGTCTGCAGTATGCTGGAAAGAGGTAACAGAATGGAGAGAGATAGTCGCTGCCTCAAAACGCTCACGAACATAATGACAATCAATCTCAATATGCTTCGTTCGTTCATGAAAGACCGAGTTGCTTGCAATGTGCAATGCACTCCGGTTATCATAATAAAGTGGCGTAGCTCCTATAAGAGTGACACCCATATCTAATAGCAGCCAACGAATATAAACAATCTCTCTAGTAGTAGCTGCCATTGCTCTGTACTCAGCCTCGGTGGAAGAACATACAACAACTGCCTGTTTCTTGCTCCACCATGAGATCAGTGAATCACCAAGAAATAGACAGAAACCTGTGGTAGACTTTCTGGTAGTCGGATCACCTGCCCAATCTGAATCAGAATATGCACTGAGCTCTAGTTTGAATGTAGAAGGCATGAATAATGAGCGAGTGATAGTGCCCCGAAGATATCTGAGGATCCGAAGAAGAGCACCGTTGTGAACTGATGTAGGAGCGGAAACAAATTGACTAACAATACTAGCTGCATGAGCAATATCAGGTCTGGTCATGCATAAGTAGACAAGCTGTTCAACAATCTGCCTGTATCTAGTAGGATCAGGAAGGAGCTCACCATCTGTGGGACGAAGCTTCACATGAAGCTCTAAGGGTGTATCAGCTGATCGACTGTCAGAGAGACATGCAGCGAAAATAATATCTTATGTGTAATTCTGCTGAGAAATGAGTATCTCCTGAGATCCATGAGCAATCTCTAAACCCAAAAAGTAACGTAGCTTATCAAGGTCTTTCATATGAAACTGCTGGTGAAGGTATTTCTGTGTGGATGCAATGCCGGCAGAGTTATCCCCAGTAATGTTCATATCATCAACATATAGTAGTAGAATTACCCTCCCCTGCGGTGATGACCGCATAAACATAGAATGGTCCTGAGAACTCTGACTAAAACCAACCTTGGTGATGACAAGGCAAAAACACTCAAACCAGGCTCGAGGGGCCTGCTTCAAACCATATATAGTCCAACGCAGCCGGCAAACATGATGAGGAGGAGTAGGGAGGCCAGGAGGAGGATCCATATAAACAACATCAGATAAGATACCATGAAGAAAAACATTCTTCACGTCCATCTGGTATAACGGCCATTGGCGGATGGCTGCAACAGCAAGAAGGGTGCGAACAGTAGTCATCTGTGCAACGGGAGCAAAGATCTCATCATAGTCAATGTCATGCTTCTGAGTAAACCCTCGGGCTACTAGACGGGCCTTGTGCCGCTCAATAGTTCCATTAGGTTGATATTTGACCTTGAAGATCCACTTGCAGCTAATAGGCTAAATGCCCTCTGGTAGAGGACCAACATCCCAAGTGCCAGTCTGATCAAATGCACTGAATTCCTCTGCAATAGCTTTCCTCCGTTCAGGATATTGAATTGCGTCTTGATAAGTTCCGGGCTCACGTGTAGAGTGTATAGCAGTGAGATATGCATGAAACTATGGTGAGTAAGAAGCTAGGGTGGCAAAACCAAACTGGTCAGAAAGACCAGTGGCATCAGGTGTATAACGTGCCGGAGGAATACCAGAAGTGGAACGGGTAGACTGACGAAGAGGTGGTGGACTGACAGGGTGTGGGGGTGAGGACGGTAGAGTAGGTGCATGTGTCGGTGGAGAAGTAGGTGGAGTATGGTGATTAGTGATGTAAGGAGAAGGTAGGAGGCCGAAGGAAGACTGAAAATGGCGCTGCTACTTGTTGAATCTGGAGGAGGAACGAGAGGTGATTGCATCGGGAAAGTCAGTGGAGGCAAAAAGATATGGGAGAGACTGAGATGCCATCAAGTAGTAGTACCTATATATATATATATATATATATATATATATATATATATATATATATATATATATATAATGTTTTTTTTAAAAAAAATTTCGACTTTTTTTAAAAAAAATAAAACAATGGGCCGGGTTTGGGTATTACACACTCAATAAAGAAAGAAAAAAAACATTAAAGAAAAAAAAAACAGGTAGGGTTTGAAGAAAGAAGGAAGAAGAGAGAGGTGGCGCTGGGGTAGGGGGGGTCGGACCACTGCGGAAGCGGTGACGGGAGCGGTTGCGGGGTTCTGGGGTTCTGGCGTCCACAGGAGCAGAAGAGGAAGAGGTGGGCGGCGCTGCAGGGAGGCGGCGCGACGCCAGATTGGTCGAGGACAGAGAAGGAGATGTTGGGGTTTTTTTTGGGGTTCTGGATGTGAATCTAGAGTATCGACGCTGGATCTAGAGTTGGGATCTGAAGTTGATGGCGGCGGGATCTTGAGATTCGGATTTTGATGTTGGTGGTAGAAGTTGAAGTATCGACGCTGGATCAGGCGTTGGGATCTGAAGGATCTTGAGATTCGGATCTGATGTTGAGTTGAAGAAGATGACTTCGGTTTTTTTTTTTTTTTTTGGAAAAAAGTTTGTTTAACTTTGGCTGTTGGGATTTGAGAATTTTTGTAGTTGAGGGAATTTAAGAAGGAAAATTTTGGATAATTGGCTCTGATACCATGTTAAGATAAATCAAAGTGATGAAAACAATACTGAATATTGAATTGAGAAATAACTGAGTACAATATCTCCTATATATAGGAGGAACCAAATACAAAACTAACCAACTACTCAATGTGGGACTATAATCTCTAGCATAATCACTTTCTGCATGTGTTGTGTCTACCATTCATATATCCCTTCAAAATACAAAATACAAACAAGCAAAAAAAACTTTAACCATACCATACAAGGTTGGGTTAAGATATAAAAAAAAGTACGAAACTTGTGCATAACTATATAACGTTAATCGTACATTAAAACTTTCTGATGTTGTCACATCCATAACTAACAAAAACAAACAGGGCCAACAACTGAAGAAAGAAATAACAGGAATAAGAGATATCCAAGGATATTTTTGATATGCCAAAAGGGAAAGGGGTGATATGAGACAACAGAAATACCTGGAACAGCATCCAGTATGTTACGGTTCTTTGCAGCTTCATCCCAGAACTGGCGAAACCTTGCAGTCTATAATTTAAACATGGGAATCAAAACATAGCGCAGTCACAATTTTTAGGCTAGTCTAAGAATCAAAATCAGAAAGACAAACAAATACAAACCTCTAGATAGTGAGATAGAACAATCAAAGCCTTCATTTGTTCCTCCAGTTGCTGACAGAAAAGAACAAAACAATGACATGATTTTAGAATTCTATAACTCAAAGTAAATAAATTAACACAATTAACACACATGCTGAGGGTGAATAAGTAACTCTTTTTTTTTAACCCCAAAACTCGGTCGTTCACAAGAAATACATAAGAGAAAAAACCATACCACTTGCTCACGAATTAGGAAGAGACATAAACTAAAATCTGGAGCAGGCATTGCCATAAGAGCCAATATACAGGTGAAATATGTTCAAATAAATATATATGCCAAAAGTTTAAATCAGCTTACTTAGAGCCCTTTTAACATTTAATGTTAGTGTTTTCACCATACCTTGATTAAGATGCAAGCAATAGTATGGGTTTTCATTCTTTCTGGTTCAAACTACATGACAGAAGGTAGAAAGGGTGTTAAGAAGTGAAAATTGACAGATAAAAGCATTATGTCATTCTTTTGAAATTAAGAGAGAGAATGAGAGTGCAGTTTGAGCACGCACGGAGTGTGTGAGGAAAAGGGTGCTGAAAAGTGAAAGGTAGACATTACGCGATTCTTTTTCTTTTTTTTGTGAGAAGAGATGGGGGGGGGGGGGGGGGGGGGGGGGGGGGTTGAAAAATGAAAGGTAAACATTATGCCATTCTTTTGAATGTGATTGAGAAGAGAAGGGTGTTGAAATTAATGTTAAAGGTAAACATTACGCCATTCTTGAGAGAGAGAGAGTGTGTGTGTGTGTGTTTCAGCGGGTCTAGAATTGACAAGCAGGGGGGGGGGCACAAAATATAGTGGCAAATAAAATACTAATAAACAAAACATTGTATAGGAAAACCTAATTTTTGCTTATTAATTCGAAGCTCGCCAGGCTTGAACTCACGACCTGTAATAAGATAAGACGAAGAAATGGAGCTAAACCAACTGTGCTTAAGTTATGTTTTGAAAATACTAAATAAAATCTATTTTTAATAAGTTCATGGGGTCAAATAAGATATAAGCAAGGGGTCCCTTTGTAATTTCAAAAGTTGAGGGTTGGCTTGCGCCCCTCAAAACCCCCCGGTAAGAGATTAAATGAAATTTGAGAAATAGAAAATTATGCCATTCTTTTGAAATTTAGAGAGGGAGAGAGTCTGAGTCTTGACCTGATAAAGCCGAAGAAGGCAAAGATTCGCATCCAAGCTGTAAGTTTGATAGGAAACCTATATAAAAAATAAAGAATAATAAGCAACTCAGGAATGAGACTGACAAAATATGGCATGGAATTGTATATCTGTACAAAAGAGGCCTACAAGCAGGTCATCAACAACCAAGAACATAAACATGGCAGGGAATTAAATAACTGTACAAAAGAGGCTTACAGGCAGGCTATAACAACCAAGAAGATAATAAGTATAAAACAACAAGAAAATAATCCTTACAAGGCGAGAAATAACCATAATGGAGTTTAGAGAAATGAAATAAAAACATTTGTTCAATTACCAGTATGCTACATTTGCTTCTATGAAACATTTGTTCAGAGTGCCACTTCAAGCAAGTCAATTATTCACAAGCTGCTTTTTATTAATTTTGGCAAGGTCACATTAGGGTTCAATTGTTTCCAGAAGTCTTCACTCTATACCCTGTATCAATAACACTGATCTTGTGTAATTGTCCTTCCGTGTAAGCTCCATGATTTTCTTTAGTCTGAACATGATTTGTTTTATGAACAAACACAATTTTCTGGATTGATGAATTTGCATTTATTTTCTTCACAGTTGCAACCTAAGCATTTTCATTATCAATGAAGCTATCTTATAGCTCCCTAAGTTTTGTAGACTTTTTTCTGTTTTCTTACATAAACTGGATTGTTGTGCCCAAAGCTTGCACCGTCATAAATATGGAGATCCTGGTTTCTATTTCATTTCTCTAAACTCCTTTATGGTTATTTCTCGCCTTGTAAGGAATCCTTTCTTGTTGTTTTATCGCTGATATATAAAAGTAGAGCAGTAAAAAGTGCATTCATCTTTTATAACTCTTGAGAATGTAATAAAATTAAAATGATGTCGAAATGAATATGAACATTTACATTTTCCTATATGAAGCAGAATAATGACAATAGTTATAAGTGGTGTAAACTTGGCAACTATGGCACAATTTTTTTTCCAGTAACATAAACATAAAAACTCAGTAAGTACACGATACCAAAGAAAAAAGCGCATGCCTCATGTTAAAAAGTGCATGGCCGATCTTACAAACTGCACGGCGCCTAATAGAAAAGAAGTTTTTTTTTTTGAATAAAAAGTGACCGAAGTCACCAATCTCATTAATGATCGATTAACGGGATTACAACAACAATCTCACACCATCTAAAACAACAAACTGTGCTCTTTGGCACTAAATAAAACAAGTCCAAAATAACCCAACATCTCTGATTATCATAACACAGCATGCCCTAAGGCAACAAAAAGATAAATCTGTTCCCGGCTCACAGCAATCTCCTCCATGATCGATCCTTAAACCTGTAGTCAAAAGAGAACTGCTTCCCTGCCCCCCTCCGTCACTCATCCCCCTCTGCTCTGCCCTTTTTCCTGGAACCTGTATTACCTGCCCAATCATGTATAAGGACAACAATTTTGCACAGTAAAATATAAAATGGACATCTAATATTGCGAAACAAACATCGTTCCTAATAGAAAAGAAGTTGCCGATGGTTCAAATATGGATATTTGGGAGATTCTCATTCACAAGCCACCCAACCACCATGAAACAACACCAGAAACAGTAACAATTCTATAATCTAGCTGAAATAACTCTAAATGTAGGGCAAATAGGTGATCATACACTGATGCACTCAAACCAATTTGAACATACTCCGCATTACTCCAACGTCCCCCCTCATGTAGAGCAAACGAAACCTACAAAAAATCACCACATTCAAAATCTTCAACTGCAACACTGATTCACTAGCATTGAATTAAACAAATTTATAAAAACATTTTGCTCGCCGATCGAATCAAAACCATCTCGTCCCTCTTCGACCAATTTCGTGTCCTCCCATCACCGAAGAGGTAGTCATAAATTCTAATACACCAAATTTGAACATTCTGCACTTAAAATAATTAAGAATTTTGAATGAAGAATAATAATAATCAAGAATCAAGAAATTAGAGAAACTAATCATAATGTTTTGAACCTTTCCCTTCTGGATCGTCTTGACCATGACGGCACTTCGACCAGATTGATCAGGGACGATGGCCCCTTTGTTCCCGGTTCTGAGGGTGAATCGAGTGTCGGAGGAGGTGGGGACCACGAGACCGCTAACGGCCACGAGGATGCCGTCATCTCGGCCGTCGGATCGGAGGTCGGAGTTGTGGACGGTGGGGATAGACGGTGGAGGTAGGAGTAGATTAGACATTCGATGGCAGTGACGACGAGGACGGTGCCAATGAGTGCGTCGTCTGTCAAGGACGTCGGGAATCGGTTGCAGTCATGGCAGTCTCCGGTGACCAGAGATGAGAGAGATGGACAAGAGGAGGCGAAATAGGATCGGCGGCGAGGGTCGAGCAGCACGAGGGAAGTGCGGCAAAAGGGTGGTGTGGCGCGAGGGTCGTGCGGCGTTTAGTGATGAGGGTGAGAGAAGGGCTGCAGCGGTTTCGATGAGAAAGCGGCGAGGTGGAGGAAACTAGGTTAACAGATTTGGGAAATTGGAGGGAAACGAAAACAGTGCGGGATTTTAGAGCGGGTTTAATGAAGAAAAAAGAAATTGGCCTATCACGACGTTTAACTTATAAACCGCCGTTGTATGTCGAATATATAACGGCGGTTTATATGTAACACGCCGTGATAGGTGTATTATATTTTAAAGGTAAGTTATATATATATATATATATATATATATATATATATATATATATATATATATATATATATATATATATATATATATATATTATGCGTTCTATCGGTTCTACTCTTTAATAATTATAAATTTACAAACGAACAAAGCTCAATATTGTCAAAAAAATATAAAATACTATAATTTTTAATTACTCTTTTCAAATTCGAAAATTAACTAATTCTCAAATTTATTTTTTGTGATACAAAACTGTATGAATCTTGCAAGTTGTGAGTCGAAACTTTCGTATACGAGTTGAGATAGGTTGTGTGTGGTGAGTTCTAGTCTAGCTGAAAGTTACGTAATTTTAAGATATCGATCGATTGTGCACTTTTCAATTGTGTCGCTTTCTTTTAGTTATACTGTTTAAAATATTGATCGAGTTACAAGTGATACATGACCGTATATTGCAAATCGGGAGTCAAAACTTACTTCTTCAAGTTGTGTTAGCAAATGTATGGAAAATTCTATCATATCGCAATATATATCAAGCTTATTCTCTATTTGGTAGATAATACTAACATGATGACTACTACGTACGTACTGTAACTGATTGTAAAAAATTACAATTACATAATGAGATTTTTGATAAATGTATGCATAACAAATATTTTATTAGTAATGAGATTAGGTATAAAATATTTAATAAAAAAGAAATAATATATATTTGATAATTTATATATTATAGAGTAATATTGTGTATAGTAATGATAATCCTATTCATTAATGTTAACTACATAAATACAGAATCAAAATTCTTTCATGCATTTTTCATGATAATATTCGATAACCAAATTTTATGCTATCTACATGTAAAATATTATTTAAATATATATATATTAAAATATAGAAATATATATAAGAAATTTAGAACAATTATTTTACAAAATCTATCTCGGCGTTTGTCACGTAAACCCCGGGATAGGTATTTATTTTATTTTTTAAATAATGCTATCCCAGCGTATTTAGCGACCACGCCGTTATAGCTATTTTATTTATTTAAAAAATTAAAATAAATTAGTGTTCGCACGATAGAGAGGGGTTGCCCCGACGTTTATATGTAACACGCCGCTACAGTTTGCACCTATAGCGACGTTTCTCCAAAAAGCCGCTATAGAATGTGTGTTTTCTTTTAAGAAAAAATCTTCCACATCTATCGCGGTGTGTAGCGGAAACTCCAGGAGAAGTATGCCGCTACAGGCCTTGCGGTTTGTAGTGGCGCTTTCTCAGGCGATTTCTCACCAAACAACTATCTCGCTCACCCCACCAAACACCACGCTTCAGGAGAGAGCCGTGGAGAGGATACCTTCACATCTCTCACGCACAAGCTCTCTCCGGCGATTTCTCACCATACAGACTTATCTCGACTCCTACTCCCAATCCGAGGAAAGATTCGACGCTGTCACGAGCCAGTGGCGTAAGCTGGAGGGAGGTCAATAGCCTGATAGAAGGCGCTGTGAAGACTTCACCGGCGACCTCGTAGGACCAACCAAACCCAAACCCCACACCCCATCACCCCCAACACCAATAACTACCGGCCTGGCCCCACAGGCCCCAACCTGAACCACCTACCTCACACACTTGAACTCCAAATCCATGGTGTTCGCGACAACAGGTGCAGGAGGATGCTCTGGAGCGACATAGTCGCTCTGCGACAGTTGAGACAAGCACCCTGGAAGTTGAGATAAGTGAGCACACATCACGGAGGGACTTCATGTTTGGGCCCAAGCTCCACAATCGTGCAAGACAACCTAACTCCCGGCATCTGCACATGCACTACCAACCCTCGCAAAAACCAAATCAAAGCCGTAGATCACCGTGATTGGCCCCTAGAGTGTGGACATGGTGGCAAGCGCACAGAACATCCGGGCAAATATCTAGCAAAGCCACCCAATCCTAATCTAACCCAAACCCCCACCCCAAACAACACACCCCCAAACCCCCACCAATAGATCAGGAGTACGACGGGGTGGCTGGCAACAGACCTGGCCGTCGATCATCGCTTGACGGCCCACCACGGCGCGCTGGCAGACAGGGCTTCGACGAGAAGGGAGATCGGGGAAGGGGAATGTGACAACGGAGGTCTGGGAGGGGCCTTCGACGACGGGCGTCGAGATCTCGGCGAGAAGGGAGAGAGAAGGGAGATCTGGGCGAGAAGGGCCTTCGACGACGCGTGATGGCCTACGACGGCGCGAAGGGGAGGTTGACGTTGCTGCTAAAGACGGTGGCACGACGTAGGAGACTGGATGGGAGGGCGCCGACAGGCAGGGAGATTGGAGAGGGGAAGACGTGGAGGGGAGGGGGCGTCGCCGGCGGTCGGGGAGGGGGCGGCGCGATCCCGGCCGCCACCCCCTCCAACCTCTCTCTAGATCTAGGGTTTTATTTTTGGGAGATTTTTTTTTGGAGCTTCTCTCTCAAAAAAATCTAGAGAGAGAAACTCTGTTTTTTGGCTACCGAAATGTTATACTCCTCAATATTCATTGGAATTCTTTGTAGTTCCTTTTTCCTTTTGTCTTTCCTTTTGTTTTGCCTAGAAAAAAAGTAGGTGAAAACTAATTTAGGCCCAAAATATATTAAAAAAATAACTTAATTTAAAAGCCAATGTAATTTAAAGATACTGATAAACCTAAAATTTTGACTTGGTTTTCTATTAAGCCCAATCTGATTCATACTCATAGCGATAAAGTTCGCGAATTTGGCGAAGCGAAGTTTTTATTCGCATTTTAATCACCAATTTTCATTTAAATCACGCATTTCATGAATTATTCGCAAATAATTTGTGAATTAAACAAATTAGTCTCTAAGTTTATTACTATTTTTCATATTTATAATCTAAATATATATACTTAGGTAATGAATACTGAGACACATTAAATTTTCTTTTTCGTTTTTCTAAATTTTTGTCTGAGTTTTTTTGCCGAATTTACCGGATTTTTGTCGAATTCCTAATATTAAATTTTGACAAATTATTTTCGAACCCGAATTTGTGTCTATGTTCATACTGTATATTGCCCTTACTTAGTATTCTGCTTATAATATTATTGTCAATTTTATCCTTCTCTTCCTCAGCCTAACTTGCTGATGAGTTTATAGATATGCTGTGGGTAGTGGCGTAGGCAGGATTTTCATCTAGGGGTGTGATACTTATTTTTTAAATTTTTTTTATAATAAACACATTTGTAATTCTCAAAATATTGTATATTAATACCAAATATCATAAACTATTACAATCACTAAATATCTATTTTTTTAGCAATAAAACCATTCGAGACTTCATATTCTGAAAAAATTGAATGATATCTTCATTGCCAATGGCATCTAATACGTCTCGTTCAATATATACGACCAAAAATTTAAATAGTGTAGTATTTTTCATTATGAAACTATGTCCAATTTCAACAAATCAATGTCAAGATGAGTATTTGATCCAATTTCATTGTCAGTGGCATCCAGTACGTCTCGGTCAAATTTTAAGTGCATAATGTTTTAGTCAGGGAATATCAAGATGAGTAACATCTAAATGCTTCATACATGAAAATAAATCACTATTATAATTTTATAAATACACTAATACAGCACGAAAATTAAGAAAAATAGAACCAAATATGTTCATGTTTGGCTGTTTTGATAGTAGAGAGTGAAGGCAACAAAAGCAAGCTCTTCGAGTTCGACCAACATTAAAAAGAGAAAAAGGGAACGGATTGGATCAATTTCTTTGATCTTGGATTAATTTCAAATGGAAGAAAGGAAAGCAAGCTCAGTTATGAAGATTTCAGCATCCATTGTGTTGGGATTCAAATTTTTAGTGTTTTGGTTTGGTTTGGGGAAAAAAGAGACAAGTAGAAGACGTATTGGAGACGGGATTAAGAAAAGAGAAAGAGGGTCGGGAGAGGGTCAAATGAGCTTCTGGGTTGTTTTTTTTAAAAACTTATGTTTCAAACTTTATACATAACTCTTTGATAAATTTTTATTTAATATATATGTATATATAATTTATTTTTTTTCAAATCTCAGGCGGCGCAGCCGCACCCCCTTGGACCGCATGGCTACGCCCCTGGTTGTGGGCGCAGAGACTGGGCCTTAAATTAATTGATTTATTCGAATTTGTACTTTAAGAAGGCAAAACCTTTCAATGCAAAAGTAAGATTTCACAATTGGTGATGAAATACTACTTGTGGAGAAAAGGTATTCGTTTGGCTGGAAGTCCATTGCTTAAGATAGGCTTATCAAATTCTACAGGGCCAGAGCGGCTACGGCCTTGTTCAAAAGAAATAAAAAGAAGAGATCAAGTGTATTAACATTTTTCTACCAATTTACAATTGTATTAACGATATGATGCTTGAAATCACTAAGCATGGATATTTAATAATCTTCACGATAAAGAGGAAAGCTATCTGCAATTTATATGCTATACATCTAGAGAATGCACAGTTCATGAGTATATTTAACTCTCTAGTAATGTGCAAGCTGAACCTTCTGGGAATGCTAAACATCATAACCTAAAGGAGCATATATCGTGATATAGAAAAATAGTGGAAACTAGTTAAGTGTCTTTAAAAGAGTAATACTACACCCACTACGTACCAGTTTTATTACATTTCTCTTTACTATCTTAGGTGACACATCATTATTGGAGAATTCCCCTACCTATTCTACACCAACTCTCCAATACTAGTATACCATCTAAGATAGTAAAGAGATTGATAATGGGTGTAGCATTACTCTATCGTATATCAAATGAGGGTATTATGGTATAGATATTGAGGTGGGATAAAAATGACTCAAGGCCTAGCCAGGGCCCAGGATTGCTTCCACTCAAATAGCACGCCAGCTCGGCACCGGACCGTCACGCCCTCGGCGCCGAGCCTATAACTCGCCCCCACGAACCCGGCCTCCTCACTCCGACGATCCGCCACGGCCTCCGGCCTCCGATCCTCGGCAATCCCGTGGTCCCCCCATCAGCCTAGTAAGGGATAAGGATGACCTGGCGCTACCTAGGCCATCCGATCCTCCCAGAGGCTCAGGGGCCACACGATCCGCACGTCAGCTTCAAAACCACTTGGAGCCTTGCCACGTCAGCCCTAAACCACCCATGGTACTGCCACATCTGCCCTAAACCCCCTGGGCCTCCTGCCACGTCAGGCCCATGGGCTTTCGGGTCCAGACCCGGCCCCCGAACGGATCCAAATTCGGTTGGGATTATCTATAAATACCAGGCTCTCTCCCACCTTTATGGGTAATCAATCTTTTACCACCTAAAAATCCTAGTTACTGCTACTCTCTCTCAGAGACTAACTAGATCGTCGGAGGGTCTGCCACTGGGATCAACCCCGGTGTTTCAAGACCGTCTGCAGGTATGCGAGGCGAGGCATCCCGATCCGAGCCGATCCTCAAGTGCCGAAGCGAGCCTCCCGCTCACCGTCCGGCACCGCATCCTTCCACCATTACAAATAGAGTCTGAACTCACACCTGGTGCACCCACACTCTCCCCAAAAATAAACCGCATCAGATATGTTTTTCGCCAAGTATTTCCTGTAGAACCTTCACTGCAATCAGGCATAATCGACTGCATCCGTCGCAACATCGATCTATTCGCCTGGAAGCCCTCCGACATGTCCGAGATATCCGAAGACCTGATCATACATCGGCTGAGCGTCATCCTGGGCTCCAAGCCGGTCGCCCAGAAGAGGAGCAAATTCGCCCCGGAGAGGCAGCAAGCTGTGAAGGAGGAGGTGGACAAACTCTTGTCCGCTCGGTTTATTCAGGAGGTCAGCTACCCCGAGTGGTTGGCGAACGTCGTCATGGTTAGGAAGGCGACCGGGGGATGGTGGATCTGTATAGACTTCACGGACCTGAACAAGGCATGCCCAAAAGATCCTTTCCCCCTCCCCGGCATCGATACCTTGATCGACGCGACCTCGGGACATGAGCTACTGTCCTTCATGGATGTCTTCTCGGGGTACAATCAGATCCGGATGTTCCCACCGGACATTGCGAAGACCTCGTTCGTCACCGACCAGGGTCTTTTCTGTTACCGCATTATGCCATTCGGGCTTAAAAACGCCGGAGCCATTTACCAACAGCTCGTGAACCGAATTTTCAAAGACCTGATCGGCCGCAACATGGAGGTCTATGTCGATGACATGCTCATCAAGAGCCGGGAAGGACCAGACCACGTCGCCGACCTCGAGGAAGCCTTCGGAATCCTCCGACGTCATAACATGAGGCTCAACCCGGCCAAATGCGCCTTTGGCGTCTCATCAGGAAAATTTCTGGGGTTCATCATCACCCAGCGTGGCATCGAAGCGAACCCAGAGAAGATCCAGGCCATAATAGACATGGCCCCGCCCCGGAATGTCAAGGAAGTTCAAAGGCTCACGGGTAGATTGGCGGCCATCAGTCGTTTCCTCTCCAAGTCGGGGGAGAAGTCTCTCCCCTTCTTCAAAGCTCTGCGCGGGAAAGGAGGCTTTGAATGGGGCACCCATCAACAAGAGGCCTTCGAACAGCTGAAGCAGTACCTCGCCAACCCTCCTCACCTCAGCAAACCCAAGCCGGGCGAACCGCTGTGGCTCTACCTGTCCGCCTCGGATAGCACCCTCAGCGCCGTCCTCATCCAAGAAGAGGACGGAGTTCAGAGACCGTTATACTATGTAAGCAAAGTCCTACTTCCCGCCGAGACGAGATACGCAAAGATAGAAAAAATGGCCTATGCTCTGATTATGGCGGCCCGGAAACTCCGCCCTTACTTCCAAGCTCACTCCATCCAAGTACTGACCGACCAGCCGTTAAAAACCGTCCTCCATAAGCCCGAGAACTCCGGCCGCTTAGTCAAGTGGTCGATTGAGCTGAGTCTGTACGACATCGGCTATCAGCCGAGGACTGCGATCAAAGGTCAGGCCCTCGCCGCTTCATCACCGAATGCACTATTTTTGAGCCGCCCAATGTCGAAGGGTCGGATCTGACCTGGGAAGTCTATATCGACGGATACTCCTGTGAAACCGGGAGTGGCGCTGGGATCATCCTCCGAGGCCCCGACCAATTCCTTCTTCAATACTCCCTCCGCCTCAACTTTCCTACCTCGAACAACGAGGTGGAATACGAGGCCATGATCGCCGAACTGACCCTGGCCCACCGAGCCAGAGCCAAGCAAATTCGGGCCTTCAGCGATTCTCAGCTTGTGGTCAATCAGATCACCAGAGAATACGAGGCCCGCGACGACCGGATGGCGAAGTATTTGGCGGTGGTCCGATGACTCCTAGCATCCTTCTGCTGCTCCACGGTCGTTAGGGTCCCCAGGGAGCAGAACGCCCAGGCAGATGCATTATCAAAACTTGCCTCTTCCTCCTTCGAGGGTCTCGACCAAACGGTACTCATCGAAATCCTCTTAAAGCCCAGCATCAGTAACCAAGACCAAGAGACGATGTGTGTACAAAGCGGTGCCAGCCCGGACGACTGGACCACTCCCATTCGGAAATTCTTAATCAATGCCGAGCTTCCCGAAGACCGGGCCGAGGCAAGAAAGGTCAGGATCCAAGCTGAAAGGTTCGTCATGATCGACGACATCCTCTTCAAATGCTTGTACACACTGGTAGACGGGAAGCCATACCTCCGTTGCCTCGCCAGTGACGAAGCTAGTTACGCCCTGAGAGAGCTTCATGAGGGGATCGGTGGATGCCACATGGGGAGCAGATCACTCGCTCGAAAGGCCCTGAATCAGGAGTACTATTGTCCAACCATTCTGCAAGATTCCCAAGAGCTGGTCAAGAGGTGCGGCTCGTGCCAGAGGTTCTCCCCTATCAAGAGGCTCCCTCAAGCCAACCTCCGATCCCTGGCTAGTCCCACGCCATTCGCCATGTGGGGCATGGACCTGGTCGGCCCCTTTTCCATAGCCACCGGACAGAGGAAGTTTCTGATAGTCGCCATCGACTATTTCACCAAATGGCTCGAGGCCGTGCCACTGTCCAGCATCACCGAGCGCCAGACCCAACAATTTTTCTGGAAAAACATCATTTGCCGGTTCGGAATCCCACAGGTCCTCATCACGGACAACGGGACCCAATTCGCAGGTCAGAACTTCCGAAAATTCTGCGAAGACATCGGCGTCCAGCAACGCTTCTCCGCTATATGCCACCCTCAATCCAACGGCCAAGCGGAGAACGCGAACAGGCAAATCCTCGACAAGCGTAAGAAGCACCTCGACAGTTCCCCCAAGGGGCAGTGGGTAGAAGAGCTGCCCAGCATGCTGTGGGCACACCGAACCACCAAGAGGATCCGTATGGGAGAAACGCCGTTTAGCTTGACCTACGGAACAGAGGCGGTGATCCCCGTCGAGGTCGGCCTACCTTCTCCCCGGATCATGGCCTTCGACGAAGCAGACAACTCATCAGGCCTAAGGGCCAACCTGGACCTTATTTCCGAGGTCAGGGAAAAGTCTTCCGTCCGAAGGAGCATCTACCAACAGCGGATCGAGAGATTTTACAACAAGAAGGTCCGCCCAACAGACTTCAAGGCCGGGGACCTCGTACTACGCAAGTTGTCCGTCTCCGACCCGGCCAAGAAGAGAAAGCTGGCCCCAACTGGGAAGGCCCATATAGGGTAGCCGAGGCTATACGTCCCGGTACGTACCGACTGGTGGATTTGGAGGGTCGGGCGATCAAGCGACCCTGGAATGCCGAGCACCTAATGAAGTTCCTAGAAGAGCGGATATAGGTTTCTTGCTTGGCTAGTGTAAATAATGATCTTTAAGCTTTCTTATATAAAAGGCCGTTAGCGCCCCTCTCTATATGTATGAAAGATATCACTTTTTGTTAACTCCAAACGCCTCGGTAGGTCCGACCCAACACCGGACAAAGGAATCACTTCCTCAAAACGGCGGCACCCGAGTCATCACTCTAGTGCCAGCCACCGAGGCCTCGGTAGGTCAGAACCGGCTCCGAGCCAAGGAATCACCTTAACGCCCCACGGTGCCCAAGAGGCCAAACCCGGTGCCGATCCCCCACGGATCGACGGGTCCGACCCTCAACTCCTAAGACAATCAATTAGCAAATTCATCAGAGCAAAAAGTGAAAAGAAACCCCTTATTCATACTCCCTTATTACTTCTGAAAACGAATAAAGACCGTTACAGAACCACTCTACTCATCTAAACAGAAAGAAATTACTGGCTGAAGGACATCTTAGGGCCCCCGGGTTCGACAGAGGGTAATCTCACTCCGACCGAAAGGCTAGGAGCCCTCTCCTCGTCACGGTGATCCTTGGACTCTGCTAATGTCGACACGCCGACCACGAAGCTCTGGGCGTCAGCCGGTCGAACACGCTCCAGCAACAGCAATGCCGAGGGAACCCCCTCCATTCGCTGGCCTCCCGAGGAGGATCCCGTCCTTGTCCCAAACATACCCAGCATCATCTTATAACAATGTATCTCCATCTCCTTCTCCACTATGACGTCACGAAGGAGCCTCTCAGACGAGGGCCGCTGCACCGACGCGCTCGACATGGTGTACCCAAGGCCGGCG
This sequence comes from Hemerocallis citrina, assembly GCA_017893485.1. NCBI lineage: Eukaryota > Viridiplantae > Streptophyta > Magnoliopsida > Asparagales > Asphodelaceae > Hemerocallis > Hemerocallis citrina. The sequence continues at coordinate 26,178,127 of CM030362.1, read as the reverse complement.
CTTCTGAGGTCCCGATCCACCATCGCCCTCTTCAGCCGGGTCGCCTCCGCGCTCAGTGCCTCGGACTTATGCCGGTAATAGTTGAAGGCGGCATCCTGATTGCGGCCCCCCTCGCGGTAGCGGACCAACATGGCCTCCAGGACCCTAATTTTACTCCGGAGCCAAGCCACGTCGGAGCGACGGGGATCCGCCTCGGGAAGGATAGCCGTTACCAGAAAGGAAACCAACCACCACTCAAAATACATCGGTAAAAGGGTCCGGAAATATCCGAGGTCAAAATACTTGGCCAATCAAAAAATCCTTTTTATATAAAATGAAATTCAGTACAAAAATGCGGTGGCCAGTCCGCGGTCGGCAAATACAACGAAGAAAAGAAAAAAGACAAAAACAGGGAGACAAGCAGCCTAGTTCCCCACCTCTGCGTCGGCCGGGTTCACAGGAGGGTCGACAGCCGATCCGACGACCGTTTGAAGACCCACGTCCCCTTCGGGGGTCTTCAACTTCGGCTCGACTTCCAAGTCATAATCGAGGCCGTCAGATCGATGGTCGGATAGAAGTGCCTCACGTGGCTGAGAGCCTTCTCATAAACCTCGTTCTGGGCCGCAATCACCATGTCCTGGCCCGTCGTCGTCAACACCTTCTTCTCATTCGCAAACTTCTTCTTCAGGATGCCCACCTTCTTAGCCCACTCGGCCTCCTTGGCCTCGAGCTCGACCTTCAGTTGCTGCTCCCTCTTGTGCGAGTCCTCGAACTCGATCTTCATCTCTTTCATCTCCTGCTGATATTTATCCGCCCGTCCTCACTCCTGCTCCACGGCCGCCTCATAAAGGCTCTTCACCTTAGCCGCCTGCAGACAAACCTGCGGCAACCGAGAACGACTCAGAAAAAACTCGCAGCACGAAAAATTACAAGGCAAGGGGGTCGGCAGACTTACCAGCACGCTCGCCTGCGACAAGCGCGTGAACGCCTCCTCCACGGTCTCGCCGCTCATGTTCTCACGATCCCGGGGAGTCGCCAGCTTCTCCACCACCTCGATGGTGTTGGGCCCGCGAGTCAAGCTGTCCCCCTCCCGTATCGACCAGGAAGGCGCCCAAGGCCGCTGCACCTCCACCACGACGTCCACTCCCTCGGCTCCGACCATAGGGGCCTTCCCCTTGCTGCGATCAAACGCCTTAGCCGGGACCGGGCTCATCGGAGCGACCACCTCCTTGCCCGTCTCCGAACGCGTCCACTTCGCCCGTTGGTCGCCCGGGGCCTCGGAGCCGACCTGGGACGACTCCCTCGTCCTTTTCACTTGGCCCCCCTCCTCGGCCTTCTGCTTCTTCAGGGCGAGCCTCCTTGCCTTGATCAATTCTGGGTCCATATCTGCAAGAAGACCCATTAAGGACAATGAGCTCGAAAGAACGACCAAACAAGAAAAAAGAAACGACTACATACTAGACTCGGCCGGGCTCAGTCCGGTGCTGACCAGATGACTCTCCGTCACCCTCGGCCAGCTGATGCTGTGCCCGAGATGCAAGTGCTCGACATGTCTCCACTCCTCGGCAGACAGAACCTTCTGCCTCGGTGCTTTGAAGTTCGGCTTGAAAAAGTTCCATCGGGTGGGGATGTCCCAAGGCTCCACGCTCCGAACCACGAAGTATTTCCGCTTCCACTCTTTAATGGAGTCCGGATGACCGTGGACTATCTTCCCCTAGCTCCGAGGAGAGATATAAAAGATCCCCTCGGACTCCCCCGACGAGCTGATCCCCAGCATTGCGCGGAACACCTCCAACCGGAGCGGTACCTTCCTCTCCTCGCAGAGCAACACGAAGCATACCATCTGCTTCTAGGAGTTGGGTCCATACTGCATCGGGGCCAGAGATGCCCACTTGAGCACCTTCCCAATGAACGGATGAATCGGCAGCCTCAGCCCGGAACCGAACGCGTTTACAGGGAAGATGCAGTACCACTCAGGTAGTGGGTCGGTGGGACGGAGATCTGGGCTCGGCAACATCAACTCCTAACCAGAACCAATGTGGAAGGCCGACTGAACAACCTCCAGATCACCCACCTCCAGGATCGTCAGCAGCGCATCCATCCTCACCCTCTTCCGACTCGGCGAGGAAGGCTGCACCCCGTACAGCTCCTTGTCAGAGAGGTCGTCCGGATACCGCCTAATCGGCTTCGGCCGCACTGGTGACCCTGTCACTATGTTTCGAACAGGGGACGTCTCCCTCGGACGGCTGGCCTTCCCCCCCTTCTGCCTTGGCGCCTTCTTCTTCTTGGCCCTCTCCGGCGAAGGGGTGGCCAGGGGCTCCAGGACGGTCGCCACGAAAGAGGAGCTTGCACCCCGATCCCGCCTCCGAGCCAGAAATTTTCTCCCAGCACCCTTCCTCTGAGACTCAGCCGCTTCGGCCTCCCCATCACCCTCGCTGCAACTACTGTCCTCCTCCGACACCGGATCCAATATCTACACCTCGTCTGAGCCATCACTACTACCCTCCTCCTCAGAGTCGCTGCTCTGTACCACGTACGGCTTCCGGACACGAAGGGGCTTCACATCATACACCCTGGTGTCCTCTGACCACGACGTCGAGTCTGAGAGCTCTGCACCAGGGTTGTCCTCCCCCCTCGAGGTCGAAGCTGACGAGCCAGACTGAGCCCTAGACATGCTAACGGAATAAATCTAAAACTAACCTGTGTTGCCTTGGAAAGACGAGCCGGTGCTGCTAATCGAGAGGGCGAGCGCCGAGGTGCTTTTGTTTTTTCTTTTTGAGGAAAATAGCGAGAGAGAGATAGAAGAAGACAGGGGAAGAGTGGGGGGTATTTATAGAGGAAATGGTGACTCCTCGATTCTCGCATTACTGTTCCTCGATTTACGTGAGACAGTTCCTTGGGAATCACGCCACTCCTCGATTTTCTCGTTACTATCCCGTGACGTCACCCGTTTGGGCGGTTGGCAACTCCTCGGTTCCCCGCTCAAATGCTGCCGGACACAGGGGTCGGCCCGGAAAGAAGCCCTCGGCAAACGAGCGCCACTACTTGTTCTTATCAACAGAAGAAAAGTTTTGCTTAAAGTTTTAAGGCGCTCGCCTTGGACGAGCGCCCCGGGCTCCAGAACTCGGTCGGATCCCCTCTCACCCGTGAGCAACTCGGGGCTTACGACCTCGGAAGCCGAAACCCCGAATTGTTCGAGGGTGGGAGAAAATCCACCATCGCCTGGGACCCTATCGAAAAACGGATCGGCCCACCTCCCATCACTGCCTCCTCCGGGCAGACAGCCCTCAGAAATCGTCGGCCCGGAAGGAAGACAGTGATAATTGAGGAGCCATCCGTCCGAGGCTCCTTATCTACCGGGCCCGAACCTCGGTCGATACCCCTCCCGTCCCGACCTCTCTTGGGCAAACAAACCCATCGGGGCCGTCGACCCAAGAGAAGATTCGGACGACAGAGTAACCACCAATCCGGGGCTCCCAGAGTTGAAATTTTTTTATGTATCAGGCGTCCGCCCAAGGCAGACACCTCTGAGGGTCGGTGGACCACTCCCGATGTGATCGAAAGGGCAGTGGGGGCGTGGGGGTATTTATAGCCTCCGCCAGAACCTGCCATTATGGCCCCTGGAAAGCCAAGCGACGGGAGCCCAACCGTCACGCCTAGGGAATTGAAGCGCCGCATTATTAGGAGACATCATTAATGCCCCTGGGAAGTTGGAACGCTACAGACACCCCGGAGCTCCATTAATGGTCCGTGAAACAGTAATCAGCTCGGGGCAACCTTCCCACGAAAGCACAACGGCTCGCCATCGTCCTTGCCGACCCATAAGCCCTCGCCAGCCCGAGGTCTGGCCGCGCACCAGGGCAGCCTTCCCACGAAGGCACAACGGCTCGCCATCGTCCTTGCCGACCCGTAAACCCTCGCCAGCCCGAGGTCAGGCCGCGCACCCGGGCAGCCTTCCCACGAAGGCACAACGGCTCGCCATCGTCCTTGCCGACCCGTAAACCCTCGCCAGTCCGAGGTCAAGCCGAGCACAAGGGTAGCCCTCTCACAAAGGCACAACGGCTCGCCATCGTCTTGGCCGATCTGTAAACCCTCGCCACCGAGGTCAGGTCGGGCACCAGGACTCACCGTCCAGCACCGGCCCCAGAGGCCCTCGGAAAACCTCTCCCGTTTTCTTCTCCACGACTAAACATACTCCTCCACGGCTAACTCTCGCATCCCCGCAGGAGTGCGGGGCTTGTGAGGTGGGATAAAAATGACCCAAGGTCCAGCTAGGGCCCAGGATTGCTTCCACTCAAATAGCACGCCAGCTCGGCACCGGACCGTCACGCCCTCGGCGCCGAGCCTATAACTCACCCCCACGAACCCGGCCTTCTCGCTCCGACGATCCGCCACGGCCTCCGGCCTCCGATCCTCGGCAATCCCGTGGTCCCCCCCCATCAGCCTAGTAAGGGATAAGGATGACCTGATGCTACCTAGGCCATCCGATCCTCCCAGAGGCTCAGGGGCCACACGATCCGCCACGTCAGCTTCAAAACCGCTTGGAGCCTTGCCACGTCAGCCCTAAACCACTCATGGTACTGCCACGTCTGCCCTAAACCCCCTGGGCCTCCTGCCACGTCAGGCCCATGGGCTTTCGGGTCCAGACCCGGCCCCCGAACGGATCCAAACCCGGTTGGGATTATCTATAAATACTAGGCCCTCTCCCACCTTTACAGGTAATCAATCTTTTACCACCTAAAAATCCTAGTTACTGCTACTCTCTCTCAGAGACTAACTAGATCGTCGGAGGGTGTGCCACCGGGATCAACCCCGGTGTTTCAAGACCGTCTGCAGGTACGCGAGGCGAGGCATCCCGATCCGAGCCGATCCTCAAGTGCCCAAGCGAGCCTCCCGCTCACCGTCCGGCACTGCATCCTTCCACCATTACAAATAGAGTCCGAACTCACACCTGGTGCACCCACACTCTCTCCCCGAAAATAAACCGCATCAGATATGTTTTTCGCCAAGTATTTCCTGTAGAACCTTCACTGCAAAATTTTGCAACAATTGTTCTCAACTAACCATACAAGAATAAGCAAGATCTAGATTCACACTTTAAGGCTTCTTCATAATCATTAAAATAAAATAAAAATTAGAATTTAAATGAATTAATTACAGCAACTTCGTACTGGATTCTTCTCTGTTCAAAATCTGGCAACAAAGTCCACCGCAAATCTACCCTGTCCCTGACTGCTCGGTTTTTCTCTTTTCCTCTCGGTACGTCCTCCTGTGTCTCTTTGTTTCTCTCTGTTTGACATTTCCTTATTCATCAATGACCGACTACCATCTTTCACTGTTTCACCTCAATGCCATCGGACCACAAATAGTTGCAACTTTGCAGCACTTCATTGTGTATTGTGGCCCTTGTTCTCAATTCTCTCTCTGAATTACTAACTCTAGCACTGCATGCATGCATGCATGCATGAGGTGAAACAGTTTAATCTTTTCTCTCTCTTGATTGGGAAAAAGACAGAGGCTTACTTAATTTCCACCTTAGGCCCACTGAAAATAAACTTGTTTGGTGCATCTTAAATTCTTAATGGATGAGTTGGGCACGTTATTTAAGGAGTTCCTCAACTTCTGAACTCGACCGACACTACTGGTTGCTGGTTGCATTTATCAACATGCTTTAATTGCCACAATCACCAAGTCGGACGAAGATATGTAATCATTGACTTTGCCATAAATAAGCCCAATTTGAAACTAATTTCAACCGAAAATTCACCCTAAAAGTATTTCCAACCCGTAGGTCTATGACAATGAAACCATAACTGGCATTTATTGGCATTTATGGCTAAAATGTACCATAACTCGCAATTTTAAACATTGGCTACTTTTTTTCTTTTCTTTTTTGATTTTTGTTGCCGGCAAGCAATTTTCTTGGGCTTAATTACCAACTATGGCCTCGTCATACGTGACTACTACGTAGTTCACTTCTGGAATTAAATTTTTTTTAAGGATAATGCTACACCTACTATCAAATCTACTATCTTTTTCTTTACAGTCTTAGGTGTCACACTATTAGTGGAGATTATTGTAGAGTGTGACACCTAAGATTGTAAAGGAAAAGATAATAGATTTGATAGTAGGTGTAGCATTACTTTTTTTTAAGGCTTCAATGAGATTTTGTTTGAAAATGGAAAAAAAATCAGTAATAAGTGGAGCTAATGCGCCTATACTTTAATTAGCAAGAGTTTAATGAGACGTAAACAACCAATGTGTATGTGGATGGGGATGATGCTCATACTACAAATAAGCTACTCATTCGCACAAATAGATACAACCCAAACTATAACACCCGATTACAAAAGGGAAACAAAAGTATCAATGGAAGTCCGAATGAGTGTGAGCACTCGCCCCCTATTCCTCCTCAAACTTTGCCTTGTAGGTAGAGGTGTGGCAGAGATAGTGAACTTTGCGTTTGACTTGTTCCTTGTCGAAGTTTCTGCTATAGTAGACCAAAAGGTTATTGGATTGAAGTTTAATAACTTATGAGTTATGAGTTTGATAGTGGAGCTCCATTTTTAGTTTGAAGATGTGAACCTGTCGAAGATCATCAGCTGACCTCATCTATCAGGATCTCTATGTGACGGTTATGTATTAATTTTGGGTTTTTTATTTTTTATTTTTTTATTTATAGAATAAGGTGACTGCGTGAGTGCTTCATTAATAAATAATTAACGAAATAACTATTACAAATAATATATATATATAGGGCACTTCAGTTGAGCACTACTTTCGTGAGCATCCCGTGAGCACTTGCTCTTCCGGCCATTGCATGGATGATCCAAACCGTTCACATTGATCTACATATTTAAATTGTTCTAAATATGTAAAACAAGCCATTTGAAATTTATTTGCCCATCCACCATGTGATTATAAAAAACACAATATTCATGTTGGGATTGGGTGGTCAACCAACACCTCTGGTCGCAGCGGAACTAATAGAGCAATGAGGAAATCGAAGTAGATAAGACGAATAAATTGAGCAAGCAAGTAGATCCACCAAACTAACACAAATACACCGATGACTTATCTCGGTTAGCTTTTGCTTAATCCGGAAGAAAATATAGAGAGATCTGATATTCAACTAGAAGAGATTACAAGGAGTTACTGATTCACTTAATACAAGAAATTAAACTCACCCACCAAGAACTATCTCTCTCGAGCATCTCTTTGCAATGGAGAAAAGAATATATGAAGTACTCTCTCTCATATTGGAGGACATTACAATATATATAGAAGAATAGAGAGAAACCTAGGTCATATCTTGATTCTCAGTCGTCTGATATTACCTGAAAAAGAAGTAACTGAATAGGAACCGTACGATCTAACTTGGAGTTGAAGATTGGGCTGAAACGACCTAACAAATCGAAGCCCAAAAATGAACACAGTGTCGCGGTCGGTCGACCGTCCAACAAGACCGATCGACCGTACCACTCTTTGATATTTCCTGTACTTCGAGCGGTCGGGGGGGTGCGGTCGACTGCAACATAGGACAGTCGACCGTAACTATACCTGCACCTTGCTGCTGCTGTTTTCCCTTCTACTTACTTCGACGCTTCGACCTCTGTGCTTCATATTACCTTCTTCTAATCTGAACAACGAGTATAGACACAATCCTAACAAACTCCACCTTGGATTGCATACGAGTGCTATCACATGATGTGTTACTCATCTCCAAACTCAAATAAATTTCACTTGCAAAGAAAACTTACAACAATAGCTTCTTCTTCTAGTTGAACTGATTTCTACTCAATCTCTCCAAATCCAGTATACCCCTTCAGGGGTACACCTCCATAGATGTACTTATGAAGTTGCCAAACTCCGCACGAACTCCACCTACCCTTAGGCATTCTCCACATCTCGAAGATATTCGAACGCCGTGGTCGCATCTCAATGATTCTAGTTGCGGCAAACTAGTTGAGCTTGCGGGAATAATGGAAAAAGAACTATCAACCCCTGTGCAGGATTTTTGAATTCCCCAAAGCTTGTAGAGATTGTGTTGGCTTGGCCCAACCACTCTCATACCTCTAACCACTTCACGATGACCTTGAAAAACAGACAGAACTCCACCTCGAGCTGTGTACCTGTAGCTCCGTGCATCAAGAGTTCCCAAGGAAATCAGATTCTGTTTCTGCCGAGGAATATGCAAAACATCCCTTAAAGTGAACATATTTAGACCTGGCATCTTCAACTCAACTGTTCCCTCACCCACTACTTCACAAATCTCTTCAGTTCTCGTTGTCACACAACGCCCCGTAGTAGACTTATAAGTAGAAAAAAACTCCCTCTTGGAACAAATATGAGAAGAACTACCTAAGTCAAGAAACCAACTAGAATCCACTTCTAAAGAATTTGAAATAAGAAGATACGAACCACCTAAATCAAAGCCACTAACCACATTAGCGGCTGAACTCCCGTTCTTGGCGCTCTCCTGATTCTGTAATTTCCAATAGTCTTTCTTGATATGCCCTGGCCTCTTGCAATATCGGCAACAGATCGAATCCTTTTGCAAAGCACTTTGTCTTTCCCCTGAAGGACTATCCACTGCTAGACAACTTGTAGGAATAGACAATGATGATTTATGGGTCTCCTTCCTAAGTTGATTTTTCTTCAATGCTTTGGTTACACCATTTACCGAAATACTCTCCTTGGCAGATCTACCATGTAGCATGGTAGTGATCAAAGGCTCGTACGAATCTGGTAGTGAATATATCAGGTTGAAAGCTTTATCTTCCTCACACACATCTGTGTTGATCGCCTTAAGTTCAGATAATACCTTATTGAACTCTATAATGTGGTCTTGGAGATCGGTACCTTCCTTCATAGATAAACGAAACAACTTTCTCTTTCAATGCATCTGATCTAATAACGACGAATCAGAGTAGTCAGCTATGAGTTTTTCTCACAAACTCACCACATCAGTTTCTTCAAGAAATCTGCACTTGACCTCGTCCGCCAAGGATAGTCGGATCAGACTTATGGCTTTTTCACGAATATCTTCCCAACCGTCATCCTTCATATCAGTTGGCTTTTCTTTCTTCTTAACGGCTAACTGCAAACATTCTTGAACAAGGACATCATACATGTCAGTCTTCCAAAGATTGAAATTGATCTTTCCATCAAACTGCTTGATCTTCAAAATACTGTGACCTGTCATCTTAACCAAGGAACTCGACAACCTGAGGCTCTGATACCAGTTGTTGGGACTGGGGCGTCAACCAACGCCTCTGGTCGCAGCGGAACTAATAGAGCAATGAGGAAGTCAAAGTAGATGAGACGAATAAATTGAGCAAGCAAGTAGATCCACCAAACTAACACAAACACACCGATGACTTATTCCGGTTAGTTTTTACTTAATCCGAGGGGAAATATAAGGAGATCTGATATTCAACTAGAAGAGATTACAAGGAGTTACTGATTCACTTAATACAAGAAATTAAACTTACCCACCAAGAACTATCTCTCTCTCGAGCCTTTCTTTGCAATGGAAAAAAGAATCTATGAAGTACTCTCTCTCATATTGAAGGAGTTTACAATATATATAGAAGAATGGAGAGAAACCTAGGTCTAATCTTGATTCTCAGTCGTCCGATATAACCTGAAAAAAGAAGTAACTGAATAGGAGCCGTATGATCTAACTTGGAGTTGAAGATTGAGCTGAAATGACCTAACAAATTGAAGCCCAAAAACAAACACAGCGCTGCGGTCGGTCGACACTCCAACAAGACCAGTCGACTGTACCACTCTCTGACATTCCTATAACCGCAACATAGGACAGTTGACCGCAATTATACCTGCACCTTGCTTCTGCTGTTTTTATTTCTACTCACTTCGACGCTTCGACCTTCGTGCTTCATATTACCTTCTTCTAATCCGAACAACGAGTATACAAGACACAATCCTAACAATTCAGCCATACAATTTTTGTAACACTTCAATGAATGAGCAAATGAATTTTAAATGACTTGCTTTTACATATTTAGACTAATGTTGACGTTTAGATCAATGTGAACGGTTTGGATCATCCATACGATGGCTAGAAGGGTGAGTGCTCACGGAAAGGAGTGCTCAATGGAAGATATATATATATATATATATATATATATATATATATATATATATATATAACGGAACTAGTCCCTTCCCTAGCTAAACTTGTAAATGAAAGCATCTGCCATGTTCTCCCACCCATCCCTACTAGATGTAATTCGAATTTCCAAAAAATATAATTTGAAATTCAAATTCCATAATAAATGTCTCTCTACAAAGACAAAATTGTGTGCTTGTCTATTTGATTTTAGTCTACGTTGCTTGGTTGTTTGTTGTAATTGGTTGTCGCCTCTCGCTCCAAACCCCTGCTGCGCTTAAATATTCTAACAACTGGTATCAGAGTATTATATTGCACGAGTTTCTTGGCGAAGATGATAGATTTCGAAGATCAATCAGTTCGATGATAAGATCAATTTTAATCCCTGAAAGGTGAACATGTACGACATATTAGTCCAACAGGGTTTGCATATTGCCCTAGAATGAGATAAAGGAAATCCGACCAGTATGAAGCATGAGAAGTAGGATGATATTTATTTAAAAGTATTTGAATTTAACCGGCTGTTATTAGTAGACAATGTCAAGTGCAACTTCATTGAGAAGGCAGACATGGCGAGTCATGGGCGAGACTCATAATTGACTATTCATAATCATTATTAGATCGAATGTACTAGAAGAGAAAATTGTTTCATTTCTTAATTAATGATGATACCGCTCTTCATGGTCATATAGTGGAAATGTTATCTGAATTGAATGCGATAAACGCAAATGATCTAAGTAAAGAGGATAAAACTTTCAACTTGATATATTCCCAACCAGATTTGTACGAGCATTTGATAACTACAATGTTACACTGGAAATCTGCCAAAGAGAAGCTCTCGGTGGCTGGTATGATCAAGAGCTTGAAGGAGAATGAACTTAGGAAGGAAATTCATAAACTGTAGTATACTTCTTTGAGTTGCATAACGGTGGAGGGAACTTCAACTGGAATGGGTAGTGCGCGTAGGGGTGGTGTCCGTTACCACCATTGTAGTTGGATTGGACATTAGTCGAGGGATTATCGCAAGTAGTTGAATCAGAAGGGTGCCAACATAGTCAGTGCCGCTGAAAGACTGTCTTCTTATTTTAATTTCAAAAGATGTTGATTATGGTTGGTATCTTAATTCGGATAATTCTTCTCATTTTTGCTTCAAGGGGGAGATATTTTCTACTTACAAGTCTATAGCAGGCCGTTCTGCTAGGACGGTGACTGATGAGAATTGTGACGTTGTAACACCCCACAAAATAAAAATATTTGTTTTGCATTATTAAATAATATTAAATTTGTAAGGTTGACTATTTTGACTATTTTCTTGAAACTGCAATTCTGCACGTGCAACACACGTGCAAAGTTATGAATTTTAAATTATTAAAATTTTATGGTTAATTATTGATTTTCCTTATTTATTTATGATATTTTATTTTTCAGATTTATTTAAATTAGTTTGACTATTTTACAAATTTGTCGATTTTACACGTGCAAAACATGTGCGAATATTTTTGGAGCAAATACCCAATTTTAAATTTTTATTAAATTCTCCTACTTATAATTGAGTCTATCCTAAATTTTGGGATTTTTCTGAAAAAAGAAACTATTTTTATAAATACCTCGAAAGAGAGGGGCCTTTATGTAAAAAGCCGTTTGGATCTCAAACAAATAATGAAAATTTGTTTTTACTGATTTTTGGGCTTTACATGGTCATCATTGAAAATAAAATCTATTTAAGTTTTATTTAGAGTTGATTTGGTAAAGATTTAAACAAACATAGTGTTTTTGCAAATATGGAATTTATGTTGGATCTTGTGCAAATATTTTCTTGGAAAGTAAAAGTCAGAAATTTTAATTGGAAAATCTAATATGTATTAATAGATATTATTTCTTATTTTTCTGGATTTTTACGAATATTTTATAATATATTTGCAAATATTACAAAAAGATGGACTTTTGTGCAAAATTACAACTTTTAGTACAAATCCGAAATTTTTATTTGAGTAATGCTTTAGCCACTACCAATTTCACTACCATTCTCTTCACTACCTTAGGTGGCATACTCCTATTGGAGAGTTCCATCACCTACTCTATCTTCCCCTACCTATTAGAGTGTGCCACCTAAGGTAGTGAAGAGAAATGTAGTGAAATTGGTAGTGGATGTAGCATTACTCTTTTATTTTTCTGGGCTATGCTGGATGGCTGGACAACTCAGTAGTAAAAAGATTTGGTTTTATTTTAAATTTATTTAACTTATTTAACTACTTTATTAAAGAGTTTATATATGTAAAGTAATAATTTATTAAGGGATGTTTCCATAAACTTGTAAAACCCTAAAAAGTCAAGATTTTGGCCTATAAAGGATCCCTACAGCCATCCCTCTCCTCTGGAAAAAAATAAAATATATTTTTACTATTAGTTTCTTGGAGTTTCGAAGCGATAAACTTGGATTTTGCAAAAGAAGGAATTTTTCTCATTCTTTATCAATTCGATTGATTTCTTCATTGAGGTGGGTGACTTGTGATTGTTTTCTTATTTTTCTAAGAATGTTGTATGTGTCGATTTATCTATTAGAAAACAGGATAGATGATTGTATGAAGATATAATAAATTCTTATGAGTAGATGAATTAAAAATTGAATCTTTCATGAGACTACACTATTGATGATTGAAATCCTAATTTAATGACTTGAGATTGTTAAAGAACCTAATAGAAATCATGAGTAGGATGTTTTCAATCATATTGTCTCTATTGTGATGATTTGACCATAGTTGCCTCACGACATATATGACATGATATAACCTAGGATTGACCACATCTTGATGAATGTATACGTGTTGTTCATATGATTTCTTGTGCCCATTCATGTTATTCATGATAGACTTGCCTTGGACTTGTGAAATACCCTATACCATGTTGCTTGGACATCTTTTACACCATATTTCGTGTTTGGTTGTGTTAGGAACGAGTTTCATATGTTGTATGTTGATTTGTTGTTAAGAGAAAAATCTGTATTTTGTCAGTGATCAGTTTTGATTACTATTTTAGACCATACTAAAGTCAGTATCTTAACTTCAGTATTAAACATGATTTTTAGATAAATTCGTCTTCTTTTCAAACTCTCTGACCTTGATCAATTTCGTTTTCATATGTGTGAGATGTGATTGTTTTACTACAGAGGTGTATTTCATTTCCAGATTTTGTTCCTTGATGATTTCGATAACTAAAATATTTTGATACTAGTGCTAAGAATATTATTTTGATCTGAAATTTTGCACAGTATTTCTATATCCATTTAGGGATTTCTCAGAAATTTTGTGAATTTTATTGATGAGTTTTATATACTGTTTCATGCTTGTTTAAAAGACTATACTTGCTGAATTTTGTTCGCTGTTCTATAAAAAGATTTGTATTTTCACTCTAATTCCTTTTCCTGTATAAAAAATATTAATGAAATATGAAAGTTAGCTTATTTTGTCTATTTTTATCTCCCTTTGGCGGATTTGGATTTCATTTCACGGTTTGCGAGATATTACAGTTTTCGTACAACAGTGTTGGGAATTCCAGATTTGCCAAACTATCGTTTCTTGATATTTTCCGATTTTTTGTTGGCTAAACTATTCTTACTGGAAAATTATGAAACTTTATATTCTGATACTAGACATATAGGGGAATATCCCTAATTTCTCCTGAATTTATTTGAGGTGTTTTTATGCTGTTTTCCTGACTTTGAATTCGGTTTACTGATTTCTGGCTGAACGTATTTTCTGTTTCAAATCAGTTTTGAGTTATGATTTTATGAAATACTATATGACTTATATGTATTCGCTGGATTCGGTTGGAAGTCTATTTTCTAGACCTTTCGACGGATTCAGATTTGCATTTTTGTAACAATGGGAATGAATGAATTTCTTTGAGTAAGTTAACAATTAAATGAAGTGATTAAAAATGAAAGATTTTGTGTTGATGGTTGAGTTGTGAGTCCAGCGATATTCTTGAAATCACTTCATTTATTCTGATAATTTCAGAGGTCAATCCCACACTGCAGGTAATTTCGGAGACTATTTTACTCACGCCTCGATAATTCCGGAGATTATCACACACCACAAGCCATACTGAGGTCCATAACCCATGTTCTCATTTCATCATATTACCATCTAGTGTCTGTCCTTATCTTTTTAAGTTAATTAATTAATTACGAATCTCCTAGAGTTGGTGTACCCTACCGGACTTAACTCAACTGATCAACAACAAAGCCACAACTGGCCAAACCAAAAAAATCTTAACTGCCGGTATCTAAGGTCCCACACACCCTCATTATTAATCAACACAAAATCTTAAAATCTTTCATTTTTAATCACTTCATTTAATTGTTAACTTACTCAAAGAAATTCATTCATTCCCATTGTTATAAAAATGCAAATCTGAATCCGTAGAAAGGTCTAGAAAATAGACTTCCAATCGAATCCAGCGGATACATATAAGTCATATAGTATTTCATAAAATCATAACTGAAAACTGATTTGAAACAGAAAATACGTTCAGCCAGAAATCAGTAAACCGAATTCAAAGTCAGGAAAACAGCATAAAAACACCTCAAATAAATCCAAGAGAAATTAGTGGTACTCCCCTATATGTCTAGTATCAGAATATAAAGTTTCATAATTTTCCAGTAAGACTAGTTTAGCCAAAAAAAATCGGAAAACATCAAGAAACGATAGTTTGGCAAATCTGGAATTCCTAACACTGCTGTACAAAAACTATAATATCTCGCAAATCGTGAAACGAAATCCAAATCCGCCAAAGGGAGATGAAAATTGACAAAATAAGCTAACTTTCATATTTCATAAATATTTTTCATACAAAAAATGAATTATGGTGAAAATACAAATCTTTACAGAACATCGAACAAAATTCAGCAAGTATAGTCTTTTAAAACAAGCATGAAACGGTATATAAAACTCATCAATAAAATTCACCAAAATTCTGGGTAATCCCTAAATGGATATAGAAATACTATGCAAAATTTCCGATCAAAATAATATTCTTAGTACTAGTATCAAAATAGTTTAGTCATCGAAATTATCAAGGAACAAAATCTGGAAATGAAATACACCTCTGTAGTAAAACAATCACATCTCACACATACAAAAACGAAATTGATCAACGTCTGAGAGTTTGAAAATAAGATGGATTTCTCTAAAAATCATGTTTAATACTGGAGTTAAGATACTGACCTTATTATGGTCTAAAATAGCAATTAAAACTGATCACTGACAAAATACAGATTTTTCTCTTAACAACAAATCAACATACAACATATGAAACTCGTTCCTAACACAACCAAATACGAAATATGGTGTACAAGATGTCCAAGCAACACGGTATAAGGTATTTCACATGTCCAAGGCAAGTCTATCACGAATAACACGAACGGGCACAAGAAATCATATGAACAACACGTATACATGCAACAAGATGTGGTCAATCCTAGGTTATATCATGTCATATATGTCGTGAGGCAACTATGCTCAAATCATCAAAATAGAGACAATATGATTGAAAACATCCTACTCATGATTTCTATTAGGTTCTTTAACAATCTCAAGTCATTAAATTAGGATTTCAATCATCAATAGTGTAGTCTCATGAAAAGATTCAATTTTTAATTTATCTATTCATAAGAATTTATTATATCTTCATACAATCATTTATCATGTTTTCTAATAGATAAATCAACACATACAACGTTCTTAGAACAATAAGAAAACAATCACAAGTCACTCACCTTAATGAAGAAATCAATCGAATTGATAAAGAATGAGAAAAAGTCCTTCTTTTGCAAAATCCAAGTTTATCGCTTCGAAACTCCAAAAAATTAATAGTAAAAATATATTTTATTTTTTTGCAGCGGAGAGGGACGGCTATAGGGGATCCTTTATAGGCCAAAATCTGGACTTTTTAGGATTTTACAAGTTTATGGAAATATCCCTTAACAAATTATTACTTTACATATATAAACTTTATTTAATAAAGTAGTTAAATAAGTTAATCTTTTTACTACTGAGTTGTCCAGCCATCCAGTACAGCCCAGAAAAATAAAAATTTAGGATTTGTACTAAAAATTGTAATTTTGCACAAAAGTCCCTCCTTTTGTAATATTTACAAATATATCATAAATTATTCGTAAAAATCCAGAAAATCAGAAATAATATCTATTAATACATATTAGATTTTCCAATTAAAATACTTTCCAAGAAAATATTTGTACAAGATCCAACATAAATTTCATATTTGCAAAAACACCATGTTTGTTTAAATCTTGACCAAATCAACTCTAAATAAAACTTAAATAGATTTTATTTTCAATGATGACCATGGAAAGCCCAAAAATCAGTAAAAACGAATTTTCATTATTTGTTTGAGATCCAAATGGCTTTTTACATAAAAGCCCCTCTATTTCGAGGTATTTATAAAAATAGTTTCTTTATTCAGAAAAATCCCAAAATTTAGGATAGACTCAATTATAAGTAGGAGAATTTAATAAAAATTTAAAATTGGATACTTGCACCAAAAATATTCGCACGTGTAAAATCGACAAATTTGTAAAATAGTCAAACTAATTTAAATAAATCTGAAAATTAAAACATCATAAATAAATAAAGAAAATCAATCATTAACCATAAAATTTAAATATTTCAAAATTCATAACTTTGCACGTGTGTTGCACGTCCAA
This sequence comes from Hemerocallis citrina, assembly GCA_017893485.1. NCBI lineage: Eukaryota > Viridiplantae > Streptophyta > Magnoliopsida > Asparagales > Asphodelaceae > Hemerocallis > Hemerocallis citrina. Next base: position 26,161,289 of record CM030362.1, on the reverse strand, counting down.
AATTGCAATTTCAATAAAATAGTCAAAATAGTCAACCTTACAAATTTAATATTATTTAATAATGCAAAACAAATCTTTTTATTTTGCGGGGTGTTACAGACGTAGTGGGTGAGGGGATAGTTGAATTGGAGAAAATAGATTCACATTGGAGAATGTCATGCATACTTCTTTGTTGATGCAGTACCTAATATCTTTGGGAATGTCGGAAGTACGAGGCTGTAGGTACACAGCTCGAGGTGGAATTCTATTAGTTTGGGAAGGTCGTTGTAAGGTGATGAAGGGAATGAGGGGTTTTTAGCACAACTTCTACAAGCCTTGTGGAAAATAAAAATCTTGTTTAAGCCTGCTCAAGCCCAGCATTTCTAAAATATCTAGTCAGCCATCACTAGAATTTTTGAAGATAGATAAACCATCTTATCTTTTAATAAATTAGTTAAAGACCATACTAATGAGAAGTGGTTAGATAAGGACAACGATATTATGCTTAATTGATTTGCAATTACCAATTTCATAATGTGGATTAGGTCTCTACTAACAATTATTTAGTGACGGCTGGCACCGCTTCAAACAAACGAGAAACTCGATTGGGATGCTTCTTTGGATTTTTCTATTACAACAAAAAAAATTTAATCATAATGCTCGGCATTGGCAATCAAAGTGTCAAGATCCAAGCACCTCAAAATAGACAATGAGATAATAAGTTTTTTTTTCTCTCCATATGCTACAAAATTTTGCTTGTTATATTCCGAGGAATGATATGGCATGCATAGTTTAGTGTAATATATCGATACAAGCATAACTCATTAACACATGTCACGAATCAATGTCTCGTAAACTCTCTTTTTTATATAGCTTACAACAAGAATCAATGAATAACTTAAGCTTATTTACTCGACATTTACTTTTATTTAATCGAAAAGTTTAATAAAAAAATATTTCTTCTTTTTCCGTTGCAGATTCTAACCATTATACAGATCCTAACCTTGATGGTGTTCAAGAGAATCAGCAACAGTTTTACAACAATTAAGAATTTATTGATGTCTCTGACTCTAGTGATGCTACGATGTGACTATTGAAGGTGAAAATGCTGCGGTGGGAGAAGTTATTTTTGATAACTTTGCTGGTGTTGATCCTATTTTTTCTACTTTAGACTTGTTAGATATTGTATTATATACTTAGTCTCATATCGGATTATATATCATTTTAGTAATTGGTTTCCTCCTATGTATATAGGAGATATTGTACTCAATTATACATCATCCAATAATATTCTCCAATTTCTCTGTTAACTTTATCATGGTCTTAGAGAGGTAACCCTAAATTTCTTTCTCACTAATTCCTAACCCTGAACACACAAATTTCCTTCTTCTCAACAACAACTACTCCAACCTCACCATCTGCAACCTTCTTCTCAACAACAACTCCAACCTCAACATCAACCGCAACAACACGCTTCATCAACTTCGGCAACAGTTGGTCGTCATCACCATCAATTCCAACTCAGATGAACTCTTTGAAACCCATCACCATCAATTCCCTTTTTGTCTTCAACCCGACTCTTCTTCTTTCGTCTTCAACCCATCAACCCGAGCTCTCTTCCGCCACCTCATCCTCCTACTCCACTCCATCATCATCTCCTCAAAATTCACATACTCCCGCAACACCATCACCACACATCACAGCCATGCAACCCTCCAAACCCCCCGACCTTCTCCGTCGCTCGAAGCATCAACCACCCGACAACACCTCTACACCCTGTATCCTCCGAAATCACCTCCGCAATCCCCTCCAAAATCCTTGGCCGCCACCCTCCCACACCAACACCGATAACCACCTCCAAATCACAATCCAAACTCGAGATCAAACTCCAAATCAGTTAACCCCTATGCCTGTTTACTACTGTTGTCGTCACAGTCACCGCTACCGCCGTCGTCGCCGTCGTCGCTAGTCGTAAGAAAAAAGAGCAAAATAAAAATAAAAATGCAAGTACTCTTTTTTTTCCAATGGAACCTTAGTCTCACCAGTTTCTTTCACTCTTCACCGACTTCTCTGCTGCTATATTTTCCTTTTCACTCCCTCTCACATCCTGATCTCCAACCAGATTTAGACAGATGCAGTGTCGTCATCATCCTGATTTTGAAATCCTCCCTTCTCTTCCCAACATCATCTCTAACACTACCCCACTCCTTCCGCAACCGGAAGCATAATCCAGCTCCCTATCCCGATCCTGACACCAACAATAGTTCTGCCCTCATTTTGATCCCTGCCACAACGACACCAGTCTCATTCCTCATCGCAACAATTCTTCCATTACATCCTCGGCCATGATCGTTACTCCAGCATTGTCGACTCCTGCTGATTAGGCTAATCTCTAGCATAGCCTCGCTCAGCTGGAACTCCAGCTCTTGGGTCAGTCTATCACCATTGGCTCCACTGCTCCTGCATTCTCTGTTACTCCCCGTAATAATTCTTCCTGGATTTTATATTCTAGTACATCACATCATCTTACTAGTAATTAAAAATTGCTCACCACCAGCATTGCACTTCCCTTTCCCTCTCCATCCATACACACTGCGGATGGCTCACAACTTCTCACTACACACTCAAGGTCTATTAGCTCTCCCACTCTCACATTGCCTTATGTCCTTTATGCTCCTCATTTATTTATGAACCTTATTTTCATTACTGCGTTGTGCGATAGTGGTCTTGTCGTTACATTTGATTCTTTAGGTTGTTTTATTACAGATTCTCACACTGGTCAGGAGTTTGGGTGTGTTAGTCGAGAGGGTCGTCTATATCATCTAGAATTTCTTCATACACATAAATCTCATCCTCATTTTTTTGGTGTTGTGCTCTCTGATGCTGATCTGTGGCACAGACGTGTAGGAAATATTAGTGAGTCTCGACTCAAGACTTTAGCCCGTAGTGGTGCCCTTGGTACTCTTTCTTTTACCCATTTGTCTGATTGTCAGGGATTTTATTTGGCCAAATACATAGCACTCCCTTTTAATAATAAAAGTAGAGTTGCTATCGGGTCCTATCGGGCCGGGTCCTCCACTACCCGACCCGGTACTTCACGGGTCCAAAAATTGGACTCAGACCCAGATTTGCGAGAATCAGGTCCGGATCCGGGTCCTAATTAAAAAAATCTACCCGTCGAGTCCGGTAGCGGGAAATAAATATTTGTACTTAAGTATTTTTGCGCCTGATACCCTCCTGTTTCAATATTTTATGCACTTAAGTACATAAATAAATATTATATTTACACATATATCTTCAACAATTACTATTTACATGTTTATCCTTATAACTCTATTATTCAAATTTCATATTTTGGGGTATTTTTTAACGGGTCCGGGTCCGGGTCGGTTCTAGTTTGAGCGGATCAGGACCCGGACCTGGAAGTGCATCAGGTCGTATTTTAGGACCCGGACCCGGACCCGTATAGATCGGGTCGATTCCGGTCCAATGCCGGGTCTGGGTCGGGTCCGGGTATCAGGTAAATGTGACAGTGCTAAACAAAAGCACTTCTCAAACCACCCATCATTTTCAGCTGATTTAGTCTGACATATGGGGACCATCTTCGATACATTCTCACAAAGGTTATTTCTATTATGTTAGTTCATCGAAGACTTTACTCGATACACATGAGTGTTTCTTATGCGCCAACGCTCTGCGGTACCTGACATTTACCGATTCTTTACGAACATGGTTCACACTCAGTTTGGTGTGCGTACTAAAACTTTTTGTCAGACAGTGCTCGTGAGTACACTTCCGCTGCAATGAGATCGATCATTCAATCTCATGGCACACTCTTTCAGCAATCATGCCCTCACACGCATGAGTAGAATGGTGTAGCTGATAGCAAGAACTGTCACATCCTTGAGATGGCTCGTGCTCTTCTACTCTCCTCTTCTGTTCCTCGTTTTTTCTGGGCTGAAGCTGTCGTGACATATGTTAGTCTAATTAACATCACCCCCTCGTCTGCCATATCTGGCAACTCACATTCTAAGGCTCTTCGTCACTCACCACTAGACTACAGCATGCTTCGTACTTTTGGGTACACATGTTATGTCTTTCTCCTTCTCACTAAGCGCACGAAGTTCACCGCCCGAGCTACCAATTGTGTTCACCTAGGTCTCAGTCCTAAGCATAAAGGATATCGTTGTTTTGATCCTGTAGCTGGTCGTATTCGTATTTTCTAACATTTCTCCTTTGTAGAAAACTCTCCATGCTACTTGATCTCCCATGAGAATGCTAAGTTTCTCGACTCCCAAGTTGTTGGGCCTATCTCCCCAGCCATACCTTCACGCATTCCATTTGATCCCACTCATTTGCCTCCTTTTCCATCTCATACTGACGTTTCACATATTATTCCTCCTACGGAGACACCATCTGCCTCCCCACAGCACCACCTGCATTTCCATAGCTGCATGCGCCTACACTACCTATTTCACCCCCACAAACTGTCCATCCGCCACCAGTTTGTTAGTCTACACGCTCTACGTTGGGCATCCTTCCGACATGTTACACACCTGATGCCGCTAGTCCTTCTGACCAGTTTTGTTTTGCCACCATGGCCTCATACTCACCACAGTTTCATGTGTATCTCATTGTTATACACTCCACACTTGAGTCTAGAACCTATCAAGAAGCTATTTAATATTCCGAGTGGCAGAAAGCTATTGCAGAGAAGTTCAGTGCATTTGATCAGATTGGCACTCAGGATGTTGTTCCACTGCCTGTGAGTGCCCAACCTGTTAGCTGTAAGTGAATCTTCAAGGTCAAATACCATCCTGATAGCTCCATTGAGTGGCACAAGGCTCGTTTAATTGCCCGTGAATTTATGAAGAAGCATGACAATAATTATGATGAGACTTTTATCCCAGTTGCGAAGATAACTACAGTTTGCACTCTCCTTCTCGTTGCCTCTGTTCGTCAGTGCCCATTAAACCAGATGGACGTAAAGAATGTCTTTTTTCATGGTACCTTATCTGAGGTTGTTTATATGCATCATCCTTCTGATCTTCCCACTCCTCCTCGTCATCTTTACTGTCTGCGTCGAGCTATATAGGGTCTGAAACATGCCCCTCGAGCCTGGTTTGAGTATTTTCACAATGTCATCACACAGGCTGGTTTCTGTCAGAGTTCACAGGACTGCTCTATGTTCATGCGGTCATCACCGCAGGGGATGGTACTTCTATTATTATATGTTGATGACATGATTATTACTTGGGATGATTTTGCATGCATTGCATCCACCCAGAAATATCTTCACCAGCAGTTCCATATAAAAGATCTTGGTAGATTACACTACTTTCTGGGTCTAGAAATTGCACAAGGATCTTAGGGGATACTTATTTCTCAACAGAATTACACATCAAATATTATCACCGCTGCATGTCTCTCTGACAGTCGATCAGCAGATACTCCATTAGAGCTTCATGTGAAGCTTCGTCCTACAGATGGTGAGCTCCTTCTCGGTCCCATTAGATACATGCAGATTGTTGGACAATTTATCTACTTATGCATGACTAGACCCGATATTGCTCATGCAGTTAGTATTGTTTGTCAGTTTGTTTGCTCCTACATCAGTTCTCTACGGTGCTCTTCTTCGAATCCTCAAATATCTTTGGTGCACTATCACTCGATTCTTATTCATGCATTCTATATCCAAACTGAAGCTCAGTGCATATTCTGATTCAGATTGGACGGGTGATCCTACAACCAAAAGTTCTACCACAGATCTCTGTCTATTTTTTTGTGATTCGCTGATGTCATGGCGAAGCAAGAAATAGGCAGTTGTTACATGTTCTTCCACCGAAGCTGAGTACAGAGTAATGACAGTTATTACTAGAGAGATTGTTCATATTCGTTGATTGTTATAAGATATATGGGTGTCACTCTCACAAGAGCTTCTCATCTTCATTGTGATAACCGGAGTGCATTACACATTAAAAGCAACTCGGTCTTTCATGAGCGAACTAAGCATATAGGGATAGATTGTCACTATATTCGTGAGCACTTTGAAGCAAGGACAATTTGTCTTCACTCTATTGCCTCTTCACAACAGGCAACAGATTTCGTCAACAATTCCTACACTGTTCAGAGATTTTGTTACTTGGTGGGCAAACTCACACTGTTCGACGCACCATGAGTTTGAGAGGGGGTGTTAGATATTATATTATATACTTAGTGCTATATCGTCTTGTGTAACAATTTAATATTTGGTTCTCTCCTATATATATAGGAGACATTGTACTCAGTTATACATCATCCAATAATATTCTCCAATTTCTCTGTTAACTTTATCAGGACTCAATTTCTGCGATGACTCCCAATCAGTAAGAGTATATCTCAGGGATCCTGCTTATTTCTTCTCTTCAAGTTGCTTATGACATAAACGAGATTACAAGTGATGGAGATCATTTGCTTGTTCTTGACCCTTAATTGATTTTTATCATTCATGTGTTTTTGGGGTTGTTGTTATGATACTTTGTTATGTTAACTTTCATTGCATTTGGATACTATTTTGTTTAATGAAGCTTAGTGTTTCATTCAACTCCAGTATGTAATCATGGGTTCTATTTGTTGCATGACTTCTATTTTGGTTTTAATTGTATGTTTGGCTAGATTCCAGGTCCGGACCTGATATGAGTTGAATGAGGCGGCCGCCTCGGGCCTCCAATTTTTTGCCATTTTTTGGGACCCCAAAACACTTACAAATTATATAAATAATAGTACTCTTATAGATAGTTTACCCAACTGGTTGGATTGGTTAGAGTGTGTGTTTGTTAAATAGTGCTAGGTTGAACTAGTTCGAGCCCTTTTGGAGTTTTCTTATAAAAATTTTGGCATACTTCGAAGTCAAACTTTCCTTCTTTTATTTTATTTTTTTAATTGAAACCAAATCATTACAGGCCTTTTTGTCAAACCTGTGGTCGTGTGCTTTGGGACCGTGTAAAGCACACTTCACTTAAGTCAATAACCTTCATCCCCTCTCTGCATTTTTTTATTTTTGTAGCCTCCTTTTAAGGTTTATAATTTTTGCAGCAGTTTGATGATTTTTTTGAAACACTAGTAGTACTAGAAGGTTAACTTCTCATCTTTTCCTCCTTCCTAATTTTAATTTCAAATCACTGTATGTTTTTAAAACTTGGTCATCACTCTTTTTCTTTACAGAATTTTTCAAAGGGCCAATTTTTTCAAGTCGGCAATTCTTCTGAACTATGGATAGCCGATAGCCGGATAGCCGATAGCCGATAGCCGATAGCCGAGAAGATACGATTATCATCGTCCCCCCTTCAAAATTTCTAAATTCTATTAAGTTTTGGATAAAATCGAGCTGAAATAAAAATTGAGATAATTAGTATAAAATTGAAATGGATGGCTGATATCCAAATGCCTATATTTCTTACCAAATTTTGTTGACTATACTAGTTATGGTCGCATCTGCAGAAAGAAGTTTTTCGAAGTTGAAATTGATCCAAACTTATCTCCAATCAACTATGTCACAATAGAGACTGTATAACTTGGATATGTTATCCATTAAGAAAAACATGGTTGAGAAAGTTGATTCTGCAAACTTAATCAATAATTTCGTCTCCAAAACTGCAAGACGAGTAAAATTTAAGGGACTATGTAATGCCTCTGAGGAAACATTTGGTGGCCTAGGGATTTTTTTTTCTTTTTTATATTATCATTTTGAATTACCCCAAACAGTTTTTTTATTTTTAGTTTTTAATGTATTGGTCTAGAACATCAAATTTATTTTTTTGGTTTGAAACATCTTCTGTTTTAATAGTATTTAATTATAACATATATTATTTTGGATATTATATTTTGTCTATTGTTTTATTTATCGAATTTTGTTTTGATCATACTATTGTATCATCGTTGATGAAAAATAAATTTATATGAACATTAAGTTTTGAGGGCACCATTTTGGAGTTCGTCGCAGGTTTCAAAATCTTAGTCCAGACAGCTAAAATCCCTTATGATTCTTTCATTTTATTTAAAAAAAACAATAAAATGATTCCATACTATTTACTCTTTATTTTAGCTAAAAAATTCAATACTATTGATCAAATGATTGAGCATTTTCATAATTTTTTTTGTTCAAAGATCATTCTCTATGGAAAAAGAGACAAGCTAAAGCAATTGATAAATTGGTGCTACATTAATTAATACTACAGGGTTTGAGTGATGCTTCTTAATTTTTCTGCTTAAGCTAATTTTTAGCTATCTTTTTGCAGATGTGATGTATATATATTTTTTTGGAGGAAAATTGGCAGATGTGATTGTTATAGGTGATTGAAATGCAAATTCAAAGATAGCTAGTGTGCGTTTGGTTTGTTGTTTTGAAAACAGTTTTCTGAAAATGTTTTGTGAAAACTGTTTTCTGAAAATGAGAGTGTAAAAGCTGTCTGGAATAATTTTCTGAAAACTGTTTTCTGAAAATGAGATTGTAAAACCTGTTTGAGTAAAAAAAATAGTCTGAATGCTGTTTTCTTAAAACTAGACGGTAAAATGCTGTTTGGTAATAATATATTTCGAAATCCCTTTTTTTCTTCCGTTTTTTTTCCAGTTTGGCAACATTTTTTTTTTTAGTTTTCTTGAAAAGGAGCTTATGCAGGGTGTATGTTTAATGAATTTGCATTAGTTTTCTTATGATTTTTTTTTTTTGCAAATACAGACCCAAGTTCTACCAATATTCGAACAAGCAACGTGCTACAATATGGAAGTTTCCTTCGCTAGGAATTTTTTTGGTTTCTTCTTGGTATCTTCCCATCATTGGCAAGCCTTCGACTCTGTAATATTTTATTTGAATTGTGTAAGAGTCGGCTAATACAGCAATTGGACACAATATGCAAATTTCCAATAAATGTACAAAATATCCATTACAAATTTGTGTTTGGTTACATTTATTTCACAATCTGGGATAGCCATCTAATGTGAATTCTACACTTAAACCTCTTACAAAGCAAAAATAAAAAAATAAAAAAAATAAAAATAAAAAAAAAATCCAATCCATCAGTGTCCATCATATGCCTTTAGCAGCATCAGAACTCATCATAGAAAGGTAATTGTACACTCTATCGACAGAGTACAAATTGAAACTGATAAAAAATTTGCAAAGAAGCCCAAAGCAGCCATTACATAAGTCCATCAGCAGCCATCAAATCCTTCACAAGTATCAGAAGCCAACACAAGTATCAGAATCCATCAATATCAGCATGCAGCCAGAAGTAGTCATCACAAACAGCCAGAAGCAACCAGCTACCATCAGCAGCATCAAAACTATCAGTAGGTGATAATCTCCCACCATGCTGGGCATCAATACTCATCACAGCATTGTATTAGTTTGTGTACAGTATAAACCATCGGAATGTAATAATCTCCCACCATGTTGTTAATAATATATAAACCATCAGTAGGTGATAATCTCCCACCATGATGGGCACCCATACTCAGCACAGCATTGTATAGGATTGTGTACATTATAAACCATCAGTATGTGATAATCTCCCACCATGTTGTTACTAATATATAAACCATCAGTAGGTGATAAGCTCCCACCATGATGGGCACCAATACTCAGCACAGCACTGTATTAGATTGTATACATTATAAACCATCAGTATGTGATAATCTCCCACCATGATGGGCACCAATATATAAACCATCAGTAGGTGATAATCTCCCACCATGATGGGCACCAATACTCAGCACAGCATTGTATTAGATTGTGTACATTATAAACCATCAGTATGTGATAATCTCCCACCATGATGGGCACTAATATATAAACCATCAGTAGGTGATAAGCTCCCACCATGATGGGCACCAATACTCAGCACAGCACTGTATTAGATTGTGTACATTATAAACCATCAGTATGTGATAATCTCCCACCGTGATTGTTACTAATATATAAACCATCAGTAGGTGATAAGCTCCCACCATGATGGGCACCAATACTCAGCACAGCACTGTATTAGATTGTGTACATTATAAACCATCAGTATGTGATAATCTCCCACCATGATGGGCACCAATATATAAACCATCAGTAGGTGATAATCTCCCACCATGATGGGCACCCATACTCAGCACAACATTGTATTAGATTGTGTACATTATAAACCATCAGTGGGTGATAATCTCCCACCCTGTTGTTACTAATATATAAACCATCAGTAGGTGATAATCCCCCACCATGTTGTTACTAATATATAAACCATCAGTAGGTGATACATTGGGGCACCATGATGGCCACCAATACTCATCACAGCACTGTATTAGATTGTGTACAGTATAAACCATCAGTATGTGATAATCTCCCACCATGTTGTTAATAATATATAAACCATCAGTAGGTGATAATCTCCCACCATGATGGGCACCAATACTCAGCACAGCATTGTATTAGTTTGTGTACTGTATGGAAATTAAACCCAGTTAAACTCACGCTGCTTTCTCATATCACAGAAGAAGTCATCACAAACTGATATAAAATGCAGGCCTTACTTTCGTTTAAAGCAAACAACAATAATTACTCCAAAGAGTATTAAAGGATCAGAATAAAGCATCATCACTTCCAAATTTTGAAAGTGGGTAGTATCCATTACAAAATTCATCATATCCATTGTTTGCCTTATTTGCCAAATTCCAACATATTCTGATGGCTTCCTCAAATCTGTGATGAGTTCTTCTGGTTTTGAGGAAGGTATCAGTTTAACTGGGTTTAATTTTCATTAGTGTACACAAACCAATACAATGCTGTGCTGAGTAACAACATGGTGGGAAATTTTTGTCAACACATCATAGTTGGCCAAACCCTTCGTTTTGAATTCGGAAGCTTTAGGGTGTGCCTATTTATAAATTATTGTGTTGTTAGTTTACAACTATAAAAGTCAGTAATAAGTATATTACGATCATAATCCCACAGTAGCATAAAAAAAATTTATATGTGAACCTTGACATATGCCTGCCAAACAACGGGATCGCAAGTCACTGTCTAATTCTCTTCATCCCAACCCATACCACTTTGATTCTTCAAATCGTGAAAAGCTTTCCACTGCATCTTAAGTCGTCCATATTTATCTTTTATTTGTTTAAGCGTGTATGCACGATTACATTGTTGGTTCAAAGAAGCCATCAATTGAGACCATTGTCTTGCATCAAATTTAGCACTTTTCAAACTATTTCGGTCAACCTCGGCCTCCATCATCTCAATAAATGTACGCACATTAATTGCTGGCCAAAGCCCAAGATCACTATCAATCTCAATCTCCTTTCCCTTAACGATCAATATAAAATAACAATCATCAATTGGTAAACATTAACAGTGAACAGTATTAATTTGAGGTCACTATAACAATTGTAGATGATGTGCACTATCCACCTCCACTTCAATCGAAATCAAAGTAAAAAAAATGAACTCCATTTCCAGTTCAGCCACCACCATTAATCCTGTCTACTTAAAATATCTAATTTCAACTACTAACAAAAGCGACGTCGACCGTAGGGTGAAAACACCTCATTCCGAAATTCAATTCAGTACAAAAATAGGTCTCCATTCAGTATAGGCCCAGTATTAAAAGAAAATAATTTTTTTTCCCGGATCTGGAATAAACAAATCAGTACTCAAGATCTCCAAATCACAGCAAACCCAGAAAAAAAAATAATTTTGGACCCTCAATTCGTCAGTACGTCCATTAAATTAACCCTAAAAAAGGGATTTTTTATGAAGTAAATGTGGAAATATAGACCAAATACCATAACAGAAGCAAAAAAATTGAATAGATTTGAAACATACTCTGGATTGCTGGTTTTCAAACCTGAAGAAGTTGTCTCCGACAGATTCCCTCGACCGGCGTCTGATTCTAGAACTATGTTTTCGAAGAGACCTTCTTGCAAAAGCAGATCTGGTCTCACAGACCATGAATCGAGCTTCATGCGGGGTGAGAAGGGGCCCGAAGAGAGACACGCTATCGTGCGGGGTGAGAAGGGGTGAAAGAGGGCGTTAGGGTTTTCAGATCTGACGAGGGCGTTAGGGTTTTCAGATCTAACGTTGCCTGTCAGCGAAGAAAGAGGAAGGGGGAAAACTTCGATAGAGGAAGGGTGGCGAAGAGGGTGGCGAAGAGGGTGACGAGAGAGGTGACGAGTATGGGTGACGAGAGAGGAGGAGTAGTGGTGAATAGGGAGACTTGTTTCCACAGTGAGATGGGGATGGAAGAAGGGGAAAAGGCAAAAGGGGAAAACAACTAAAAATATGTTTTCTCAAAAGATGCACTGTACAAAATATAACCAAACGCATTTTCAGAAAAAATTTTTCTGAAAATATTTCCAAAAAAGGGAACCAAACGCACTCCTAGTCTTTGGTCTTGCTATCCTCTTTTGTAGTAGATTATTATTTTTAAATAATTTTGTACGTAGTAGATTTTTTACTCCACTGAAGCTTGTGCTGCTGAAGGCCTTTGCTAAATGCCTAAGGTGTCTTTGCTGTTAGGGATTTCTACCGAAAACCCCACTTAGGATCTTGTTGAGTTATTCGGTACAATCAACATAAACCACCAAGCACATGTCATAGATCATACCAAATACACCAAAGCACACACAAGTTTGTCTCGATTAGGGCTTTCATCTTATTCAGGGGGAAAATAAATTCAAGATATTATTCAACTAGAGAAGATACAAGAATATTACAATTCTCACCACGACCCTCTCTCAAGCCTCACCAGCAAGTACTAGTTGTTTACAATTAGAGAATCACTCAATCTCTCTTCCTTAGCTCTCAATGAATGCCAATAACAACAATATATAGAGATCTAGAGAAACTCTAGTTTGATATCTTGATACAATAATCACTGGATATTCCTGAAGAGATAACCCTACGATAAGAGTTGTAAGATCTGACTTGAAGGGCAAGTTGGGTCGGTTGACTAGAATCACCCAGACCCGACCCAAATAATCCATCAGTACCGCGTTCGGTCGACCATACCCCAAGGTCGGTTGACCGTCCCCCTCTCGGGAACTTCTTCATAGTAGGGCAGTCGACCGACCTCATACAAGTACGGTCGACCGCAACTCCACCTGCTGCTAACTGTTTTCCTTGCTTCCACTCCGTTTCCAATCATCTCGATTTCTCCATTGTCTCATCATCTTCGTATCCAACATAGTATGCAAGACATAAACCCAAAAATTTTCACCTTGTATTGCATACTCATGAATCCACACATGCGTGATTTAAAAATTTCTAGACTCTTTTCTTTCTCTTCTTGCAAACAACTCACTTCAATGGCTTTCTTTGCTAGTTGAATCTATCTCCATATGTTTTTCTCCAACTGTATGCCCCCCTCAATGGCACACCCCAGTAGATGTAATCATGGAGGTGCCACCCTCCATACGAACTCCACCTATCTCAAGGCTCTCTCCACCTTCCGACGATATTCGAACGTCGCAGTCTCGTCCGGATGATTCTAGTGACGGCATACTAGATGGTGCTTTAGGAACAATGGGCTTCGAAGCACTTGCGCTAGTTTTTCTGTTCCTCCAAAACTAGTAGAGGTTGTGCTGACCCTGCTCAATCTCCCTCTCGCCCATCATCACCTTGTGATAACTTTTCCAAACTGAATGAACTCCACCTGGATCTGTGTACCTGCAGTTCCGTATTTCTAGAGTTCTCATGGATATAAAGCTCTACTTCATCAAAGGAATATACATGCCCTCCTCTAGTGTGTATTCCATTCCGTCTGTCATCTTCGACTCATTTATTTTCTCACCCCTTACTTCACAAGTCTTGTCATTCTTCATTCTTACACAACGACAAGAGGCAAACTTGTAAGTAGAAACCATTACTTCACAAATCTTATCAACCTTTGTTCTCACATGACGACATGAAGCAAATTTGTAAGTAGAAACCATCTCCATCTCGGAGCAAATTTGAGAAGAACTAACCGAATCAAAAGAACAACTGGAATTCACATATAAAGAACTTGAAATAAAAGCACTGTTTAAGCCATCACCTGATTCAGCGGCACTAGATATGGCACCCCTCTGACTCAACCGCTTGCAACAGTCTCTCATGTAATGCTTAATCTCTTTGCACTAGTGGCCACGAACCTTACCCCTACATACACTTTCCCTTCCATCTGAAGTACAATCCACCTCCAAGCAACCTACAGAAATTGACACCAATTTCTGACTCTCCTTCCTAAATGCATCCTTCTGCAATCTCTTGATCATACCTGCTGCGAAAAACTTCTCCTTGGTAGATTTCTCGTCTAACACAGTTATCGTGTTGGATGGATTTGGTGGTAAATATATCGAGTTGGAAACCTTTAGATCATTTGCGTTGAACGCCCTCAGTTCAGATAACTCCATATTGAACTTCACTACATGATCTAGAAGAGCAGTACTTTCCTTTCTGATACATCCGACCCTGTAATGACGAACCTGAGTAGTCAAATCTGAATCTTGCCCAAAGACTCACCGCACTTCTCCTACACCTAATTTCGCTAATCGAATACATACGGATAAAACCCAAGCCTTCAGAATAAATCTCCTCCCAATTCTCCTTCTTTGTGCCGATTGGTCTCCCTTTATCTCATTCTAGGACTAGATCCAAGTCTTGTTGAACCGATGCTTCATGTGCGTCCACCTTCAAGAGATCAAAGTTGATTTTGCCTTTGAACCGCTCGATCTTCGTGATCTGATCTACCATCTTCGCCAAGGAACGCGAACAAACTCTTGAACCCGAAGCTCTGATACCAATTGTTAGGGATTTCTACCGAAAACTCCACTTAGGATCTTGTTGAGCTATTCGATGCAATCAGCATAAACCACCAAGCACATACCATAGATCATATCAAACACACCAAAGCACACACAAGTTTGTCCCGGTTGGGGCTTTCGCCTTAATCCGGGAGAGAAGAAACCCAAGATGTTATTTAACTAGAGAATATACAAGAATATTATAATTCTCACCACGGCCCTCTCTCAAGTCTCAATAGCATGTACTAGTTGTTTACAATTAGAGAATCACTCAATCTCTCCTTCAGTGAAGTACTCTCTCTCTTCCTTGGCTCTCAATGGAGGCCGATAACAACAATATATAGAGATCTAGAGAAACTCTAGTTTGATATCTTGATACAATAATCATTGGATATTCTTGAAGAGATAACCCTACGATAAGAGCCGTAAGATTTGACTTGAAGTGCAAGTTGGGCTTCTCACGAATCACCAAGACCCAATTCAAATAATCCATTAGCGCCGCGTTCAGTCGACCGTACCCCAAGGTCGGTCGACCGTCCCCCTCTCGGGAACTTCTGCATAGTAGGGCGGTCAACCGACCTCAAGTACGGTCGACCGCAACTCCACCTGCTGCTAATGCTGCTGACTGTCCCCCCTGCTTCTACTCCGTCTCCGATCGTCTCGATTCCTCCATCGTCTCATCATCTTTGTATCCAACATAGTATGCAAAACATAAAGCTAACATTTGCTGCTTTCTTCTACATACATGCTATAGCTTGCAGCCAGCTAGCTCTTATTTGCAGTTTTTCTTGATGACTTTCAGATATCAATCTAGGAGGCTTGAACAAGAAGCTGTTCTCAGTTCAGCGTTACTGTTTTCCCTTTTCCTGTTTTTTGCTTGGTCTATATGATACTTGTTCTGACTTTATACTACTGTTATTCTGTTTTATCATGCTGTCACCTTTCTATAAAACACTTAGTTAGGCTTATTTTGTACACTTGATATTTTATTTTATATGTTATTGGATTTTATTCCGTTATTCTGTTTGATTATGGTGTCACTTCTTTGTGGTTTATTTTGCTCCAAAACGTGTAGTTGGGTTTATTTTGTGTACTGAATCTTTTATTTTGTATGGTATTGGCTCCAGCCATTAGATTATAACCTTATTATTAAAATAAATAAAAATAATTGAATAATTTTTTCTACGTTACTGTTCTTAAATATCACATGTAGAGATGTACTTGCTCCATTAATTATCAATGCTTTAACGAGCAAGCATAGTCCAGACCGGAGAATATTTCAACAAGGGCTTGGTCCAATGGTTGTTTCTAACTCGTTTTGGGAAAGTGGTGAATAGCCTACTCTTGAAGTCAGCTAGCCCTAACTGTAAAATTGTTTTAATAATGACTTCAATATTAAGGTGACATAAATTAATGTTTATGATCGCCATCAATTTCCAGTTTAGAATTCAATATTCCACTCGTTATTGTGTATGTATTGATATATTAAACACTCACCCTTATTACAATTTTGGAGTTTTGACATATCGGTATGATTTTTAACATGATATTAGAATAACCCAGATTCTAATTCTACTGACTGTGCATATTAAAATGCTGGTTTAAAAATAAAAATATCATTATGTACAGTTCATGTTTTTGCCTTCAAAGACGACCCTCTATTGGTAGAATCTTTCATAGTAAGTGTGTGTATATATATATACTAGTAGTTTACACGTGTGATGCACGTCTTAATAAATATAGATTTATTAAAAGTCAAAATTCAGACGTAGTCTGGATTTGATCTCAAATCACATTTACAATAATTATGCACGTGTGTTGCACGGGTTGGTAGATAGACAAATTACACTAAGGCCTTCTCTCATTACAATAGTGTGTGTGTGTGTGTATATATATACATATATATATATATATATATATATATATATATATATATATATATATATATATATATATATGGCAAATGCTTTGTTGAAAACGAGTTTGTTTTCAACCGGGTTGGAAAACGCCCATCTTAGCCCTCCGATCGCTCATGATCTTGATGAGCGGATCAGATCGAAACACGTTAAAGTCTCCCACTAACGGCTCTAAAAGCGGAGGGGCAATTTCGGAAATTCACACCAAAAAACATTTCACACTTAGCGTTATTTTGGCGTGAAGTTTTTTTTTCTCAGTTACCTATACTTAGGCCGTTGTTGAGAACAACGGCGTAAGTTAAGAAGTTTTTTTTGAAGAAAATTGTACTTAGGCCGTTATTTGGAACAACAGTCTAGGTTGTTTTTTTTAACAAAAATTTCAACCTAGGCCGTTGTTCCCAACAACGGCCTAAGTATGTACAAGTGTTTTTCCAAACACTTGTACATACTCAGATCGCCATCTCCCTCACAACTCTCTCTCTCGCTAGTGAAGCTCGAGAAACCCATTTCCCCAAACCCTAGCTCTCTCTTGCTCGTTGCTTCTCACTGAATCTCTCCTTATTCTCACACTCTTGCCCTCTTTCGTTGAAGATCCGAATTACAAGAAACGAAATCTCACCAACCCTAAAACCCTAATCCTAAAGGAATTAGCCAAACCCTACTCCCCTTCCTTTCTCTACAGCAGCGTGCAAGGGCCTCATCTATCTCCTTTCCGAACACCCTCATTGTGAAAGGTATTAATTTGTTCCTACTTGAGTAGATCTAACTAGGTTAATTGGTTGGAAATTTTTTTTCAATGTTTGAGTGTACAATTTCTATATTATGCGTAGTTATTTATAGAGTAGGTAATTCTAGTTTTATTGTGGATGTAGATGTAGTATTAGTTGTTGTTGGTCATTGTTCGATGTTAGTAATAGCGCACAAAGAGAAGAAAAAAAATTATGCAACTTTGCGAGTACGTCGGGCTCGCTACGCACAAGCCAATGCAGCTTGTAGAAGTGTGTTTGGATTCACGGTTTGAAGTGTACGGCCGTGTATCGCTTTTGAGTATTTCCCGTGAGTGAAAGCGATACATCGGCGTATTTTGCAAACCGTGAGTCGAAACTCACCTCTACAAATTTTGTTGGCTTATGTGTTTTGCGTCCGTCCTACTCCCAAAGTTTCAGAATTTTTTGATCTCATTTGTGCGGATTTGTACCGTATATCAAACAACAACCTCGGTTAATGTTTAATTTCTGTCGAGGGTACTTTTCAGTACGAAACGACATCAAAAAAAAAAAAAATTTGCAAGCATATTGGGCTTACCGCTCGCTACCAAACGGTACTTGTAGTTAAGAGTTCGGACCCCCGGTTTGGGGCTTACGTCAATGTATCGCATTGTTGGCATTTTTCATGAATGAATGCGATATACGGCCGTATCTTGCAAACCGTTGGTCGAAACTCGCTTGTATAAGTTGCGTTGCCTTGTGTGCAGGGAGCCCGACCCAATCACAAAGTTTATTTTTTTTTTTCTGTCGATTGTGCGGTTTTTTCATGAATTTTGTTATGTTTTGAGGGAGTTTTCAATAGAGAACCCACTTGAAAGTCCTTAATTTTGAGAGTAGCTTGGTCTCGCCACTCACAAGTCATACCAACTTGTAGTTGCGAGTTGTCACCCACGGTTTGCTATATGCGTCCGTGTATCGCATTCCCCTCATTTTCAAGAGTGAAAGCGAGCGAGACACGACCGTATTTTGCAAACCGTGGATCGGAACTCACTTGTACAAGTTCCGTTATCTTGTGTGAGGCAAGCCGGACCCAATCACAGAGTTTCGTATTTTTATGACGTCATGTTTTATGTTTAGTCACTTTTTTTGTTTTATATGTATATATATCACAATCGTTTGTTAAAAAGCTGTTTTATATATGATGTGTATATTAATTTACCAATAATATATTTTTACCCCAGATGAACAACGATGCGGAAAGTTCTGCTGTCGGCGATAATTTTGTGCGGGTAGAACCAATCATTGATTCCATGCCATTAGTCGAAGAACATCTAAAACCAAAGTTAGGTATAACGTTTCCCACTTTAGTTGAGGCCAAAAATTTTTATTCTTCATATGCTCGTTGTGGGGGTTTTGCAATGCGTAAGGATGAGAATAAATTAAAGGAAGGAGTTGAAGTAGATAAGTCATATATTTGTAATAAAAACGGGTCGTCGTCGAGTCAACATAGTGATGGTAGATGGGGAACAACCTGTAGAACGGGTTGCAAAGCTTGCGTTCGTGTAAAATTGAACGAAGCAAGTAATACGTGGGTGGTGTATTCATTTTACGAAGAACACAATCATGAATTCACCTCACCTGGTAGAAGGCATCTTTTGCCCCGAAACTGTTCCGTGTTAAATACGGAGAAAAGGATAATAGAGCAATTCAACCAAGCTAATATCCAGACATGACGACAAATGCACTTCTTCGAAAGTGCTAGTGGTAGTCACAATCAAGTAGGATTCACTGAAAAAGATGTTAGAAATTTACTTAGAGATTCGCAAGAAGCATTGAAAAGACATGATTCTACAATGATAATTGATTTTTTTGAATCTAAGAAACAGACAGATCCTTCATTTTTTTATGACATTCAAGTAGATCCCGAAAGGCGGTTGTCATATTGTATGTGGGTTGATGGTATTTCTAGATTGAATTATCAAGAATTTGGCGATGTACTTTTCTTTGATGCCACGTACAATACGAACCGGTATGGAATGTTATTTGTTATCTTTGTTAGAGTAAATCAACATTGGCAATCGACTTTGTTAGGAGGTGGGTTCATTCCAAAAGAGACGGCCTCTTCGTTTGAATGGTTCTTTGAAAAGTGGTTAGGGGTTATGAATCGTGCTCCATCCGGTATCGTCATCAATCAAGACTGTGGGATCGCCGTCGCAGTTAAGAAAGTTTTTTCCTAGACTCGGCATCATTTTTGTATTTGGCACATTTTGGATAAGTTACCGCAGGAGATGCGTATATCGAACGATGTCGACAAGTTTAAGAAATCTTTGAAGAATGTCATCTACAATTCTGAATATGTACATGACTTGTAGGAAAATAGAATTTTTTGATTTTGCATACAGATTAGAGAGTAACAAATGGTTAAACGATCTATTTGATATCCGTGAAAGATGGGCACCCGTCTACGCTAATGATTCTTTTTGGGCCGGCATGTTGAGTAGCCAACGGGTTGAGTCAGCACTGCCTTGAAGCATCATACAGAAAAGAAATATTTCTTGCATGAATTTGCCGTCATCTTCGACCGTTTTTTGGGAAGGCAAAGACACGATGAACTGAAAGAAAATCATCGTAACCATGAGAAGAGACCGAAGTTGAAGAGCGAATGGGCTTTGGAGGCACAAATGGCGAAAACATACACTTTAATTTTTTTTACAAATTCTAAGAAGAAGTTATAAAAAGCTTCATGTACAATGTGAGTTACGTTGGCGATCTTGAGACACCAGATAGTTCAACCTTCCATGTGATACTCTGTGGAGAATCAGAACCGGCTCGCCTTCTTCAATTATGCAAAATCAACGGAATTATTACATGTGCATGTCACTTCTTCGACTTCGTTGGCATTCCTTACAGGCATATTTTAGCCGCTCTTCGATTCAGCCATCAAACTTCCTTTCCGGATGTATACATTAAAAGTAGATGGACCTGAGATGTGATGAGAAGAAGATATACATCTGTTCCAACCGAACCCATTATCGAGAATTTTGCTTCTCGATATTGTGAGTTGAGCTACCATGAAAAACAGATTGTCGATCTCGGTTGTTCCTCCAATGAAAGCTACAAATACATGTTGGAGAATTTACAGAAGATCATTGACGGCATCTCTCGGCTACAACCCGGATTGGGTGAACAGCCAGAACATGCCTCATAACCACATGACTGTGTAGAACCGGGAGGTAGTTCACAACCGCATGGTAGTGCACAACCTCATGATGAAGGGATTGGACTACCTACACGCGTAAGTGACACACAGCAATGCACGACAAAGGGAAGGCCTCACGCCAAAAGATTGAGGCCGATAAGAGAGCAACTCCGCATAAAAAAAACGAGACGGTGCCGAAGATGCGGCATTGTCCAAATGAATCATGATTCAAGAAATTGTCCAACATTTTTTGAGGGGTAAGACTCGTACTTTATTTGTTTGTCCCTCTTTTAAATTTATTATACTTCATTTGTGGTAAATGAGTTTATCACTAACTAAAACTTATCTTTGAATGAAGGCTAAACAATCCGCAAGAAGTGATTTGATGAGAGATATGATGATCCATTCTGAATTGGAATTTTTTTAATGTAATGTTTCAGTATATTACATATTGATGAAAGTATTGTTAATTACTTTTTGTTGCTAACTGTAAATGTTTTTGAGACTCAAGTGTCGTTGGTTTGTGTCGATTGTTAATATTGTTGTTATTGTTGTTGGGAGATTGTAGCTGATGGGTTGTATATAATTTAGCTGCATTTTGGGGATGATTCAATTGTAGCAGCTGTAGTTGTTGTTGGAGTTGTAGATTGTTTTTTCTTTTCTTTTTTAAACCTAGGCCATTGTTTAAGACAACGACCTGGGTTATTTGTTGAAAAAAAATTTCATCAATAACTCTCTGTGTTTTGGAACATGAAGACAGAGAGCAAGAACCTTATTTTTTTTTTACCTTAGGCCGTTGTTGGAGACAACAGCCTAGGTTGTAAGCCAAAAGTTGAAGTTTTTGGGGTGCTCTCTGACTTGGACATGTTAAAAAGAGCAACAAGTCAGAGAGCAACACCCTAATTTTTTTATACCTTAGGCCGTTGTTGGAGACAACGGTTTAGGTAATAGTTCAAAAGTTGAAGTTTTTGGGGTGCTCTCTGACTTGGAAAAGTAAAAAAGAGCAACAAGTCAGAGAGCAACACCCCTATTTTTTTATACCTTAGGCCGTTTATACCTTAGGTTGTAGGCCAAAAGTTAAATTTTTCGGGGTTCTCTCTGACTTGGACAAGTTAAAAAGAACAACAAGTCAGAGAGCAATACCCTATTTTTTTTAATAACTTAGGCCGTTGTCTCCAACAACGGCCTAGGAAATAGGCCAAAAGTTGAAGTTTTTGGGGTGCTCTCTGACTTGGACAAGTTAAAAAGAGCAACAAGTCAGAGAGCAACACCCTAATTTTTTTTCATACCTAAGGTCGTTTTCTCTAACAATGGCCTAGGTTATAGCTAAACATTTGAAGTTTTAGCTTTTTACAATTTTCTCTTCACTCTTTACGAACAGTCTCTGTGGAACTTTATACCAAAGACAGATGATCTATGCTTGTATATCGTTTATATATTTTTTTATTTTCCCATTTTTTCCACCTAAGTAACCAATATAAAATCATGATGGTTAAATATTTAAAAAAAATATCAAAAAATAAAACATAATCTTTTATTTTGTAAAAAACAATTTCTTAAATATATTCTTATCCCTAATATGTAAGTTCTTCTGCATAGCGTACACCTATCCAGTTATTGGTTAGTGTAGGGTTTCAACCCAAGTAGTAACATCTAGGTTGTTTAAGGATAGGGTTAGGGTAAGGTTAGGGTTAGGGTTATGGGTTTTTTGTTTTTTTTTCTTTTTACAACTTTCTCTTAACTCTTTACGAACAGTATTTCTGGAACTATATACCAAAGACAGATGATCTATGCTTGTATATCGTTTATATTTTTATTACTTTCTAATTTTTTTACCTATCTAACCAATATAAAATGATAAAGGTTATATGTTTAAAAATAATTCCAAAAAATAAAATGATAAAGGTTATATGTGTAAGGTTAGAGTTAGTGTTAACGGGGTTAGGGTAACCTAGGGTTATGGCAGGGTTAAGGGTTATTGTAGGGTTAGGAGTGTAGGGTTATGGGATAGGGTTAGGGTTACGGTTAGTGTTAGGGTTAGTGGTTATGAAAACATTCCAATCTTCGAACCATATGAATTTTCCAAAAAAATGGCTTATTAACCCTAACCCTACCCTTACCCTACTTATAAGTACGATTAAGGTAGGGTTATGGTAGGGTTAGGGTTGAGTGTTTGGTTATGAATAGGGTTATGGTAGGGTTAGGGTTGAGTGTATGGTTATGAATAGGGTTATGGTTGGTCCATTAATTAGGTTAATATTTGTAGTTGGAGGTAGTACATCGCACTGAATCTTTTTCCTTATTGGGTTATACATGTGGGGATCTACATGTGGTGCCCACTTTGTAGAGTGAAATGTAATAGTAGGCAAGTTAGGGACTTTAGATTTTTCCCATGTTGGATCTGATGACTCTCTGTCCTAAAGCGCACTGAATCTTTACTCTTATTAGGTTATACATATGGGGATCTACATGTGGTGCCCATTTTGTAATAACAAATATAATAGTGGGCAAATTATGGACTTTAGGTTATACATATGGGGATCTACATGTGGTGCCCATTTTTCACATATTGGATCTGATGACTCTCCGCTCTACAGCGCACTGAATCTCTTTCCTTATTGGGTTATATATGTGGGGATCTACATGTGGTGCCCACTTTGTAATAACAAATGTAATAGTATGCAAGTTATGGACTTTAGGTTTTTTCCACATTGGACTTGTTGTACATGTGAGTTTCTATATGTGGTGCCCACATTGTAGAGTCTCCATTAATAGTAGGCAAAGTTATCCTAAACAAAATGAACACTCTATTTCTCGACATAGACTTAGAAAAATCCATCCGAGTGAAGGGGAAACTATGAAGAGAAAAAGAGTAAGGACCGAGTTTGCTATATGAAGTGATAAACCTCCAATGTGAAGTTAATATATAGCTATTTCCTTGGTCTTTTTCCTTATTGGGTTATATATATGTGGATCTACATGTGGTACCCACTTTGTAATAACAAGTGTAATAGTAAGCAAGTTATGTACGTTAGGTTTTTCCTATATTGGATCTACTAACGGACTGCCCTAAAGTGGGGATCTACATGTGGTGCAACTTTTGGAATCCATGAGTTGATAAAACTCCATTCCATTCTCATTCACATGATCCTTGTAATACTACTCTTTGTACTTCACAGATTTTGCATATATTGGCCACAAAAAGCATTATAACCACTAACCCTAACCCATAACCCTACTCTCCTAACCCTACACTAACCCTTAACCCCACCATAACCCTAGCTTAGCCTAACCCTACCATAAATACCATATTTTATTGATTTTTACGAATGGAAAAATCATATTTTATTTTTTCTAATTTTTTTTACATTTAACCTTAACGATTTTATATTGGTTAGTTAGGTGGCTATAAATGGAAATTAATAAAAAATATAAACGATGTACAAGCATATGAATGTCTATTTTGTAGAGTTCAGGAGACAATGTTCGTAAAGAGTGGAGAGACGGTTGTAAAAAACAAAAAAAACATAACCCTAACCCTAACCCTATCCTTAAACAACCTAGAAGTTACTACTTGGGTTGAAACCCTACACTCACCAGTAACAAGTTTTAGGTGTACGCTATGCAGAAGAATTTACATAGCAGGGGTAAGAATATATGTAAGAAATTGTTTTTTACAATTGAAAAGATCATGTTTTATTTTTTGGTATTTTTTGTAAACATCTAACCATCATGATTTTATATTGGTTAGTTAGGTGGAGAAAAAATGGAAATAAAAAAAATATATAAACGATATACAAGCATAGATCATCTATCTTTGGTATAAAGTTCCATAGAGACTGTTCGTAAAGAGTGAAGAGAAAGTTGTAAAAAGCATAAAACTTCAAACCTAGACAACAGCCTAAGGTATTAATATAAAGGGTTGTTCTCTGACTTTTTGCTCTTTTTGAGTTGGTCAAGTCAGAGAGCAACGCAAAAACTTCAATTTTTTAGCTATAACCTAGGTCGTTGTTGGGGACAACGGCCTAGGCTATAAATAAATAGGGGTGTTGCTCTCTGACTTGTTGCTCTTTTTCACTTGGCCAAGTCAGAGAGCATTCCAAATACCTCAAAATTTTCCCAATAACCTAGGCCGTTGTTGGAAACAACAGCCTAAGGTATAAAACAAAAGGGGTGTTCCTCTCTGACTTGTTGCTCTATTCAACCTGGCCAAGTCAGAGAGCACCCCTAAAAATTAATTTTTTTTGCCTATAACCTAGGCCGTTGTTGGAGACAACGGCCAAAGGTATAAAAAAAATAGGGTGTTGCACTTTTTAACTTGTCCAAGTTAGAGAGCACCCTAAAATCTTCAACTTTTAGCGTATTAGGTATTAAAAAAAATAGGGTGTTGCTCTCTAACTTGTTACTCTTTTTTACTTGTCCAAGTTAGAGAGCACCCCAAAAAGTTCAACTTTTGGCCTATTACCTACAACGGCATATGGTATTAAAAAAATAGGGTGTTGCTCTCTGACTTGTTGCTCTTTTTAACTTGTCCAAGTCAGAGAGCACCCCCAAAACTTCAACTTTTGGCCTACAACCTAGGCCGTTGTTGCAGACAATGGCATAAGGTATAAAAGAAAATAGGGTGTTGCTATCTGACTTGTTGCTCTTTTTAACTTGTCCAAGTCAGAGAGCACCCAAAAAACTTCAACTTTTTTCCTACAACCTAGGCCGTTGTTGGAGATTCCAACAACGGCCTAAGGTTAAAAAAATAAGGGTCTTGCTCTCTGTCTTAATGCTCCAATACAAAGAGAGTTATTGATGAAAAAAAAATCAACAAACAACCTAGGCCGTTGTCTTCAACAACGACCTAGGTTTTAAAAAAAAATATCTACAACTCCAACAGCAGCGACAACTGCTACAATTGACTCACCCCCAAAATGCAAACACTTTCCCATCACCTACACTCTCCAAATAAATTTCTACGTACGGCCACCAAAATCACCAACATAATTGACTATTACCAAGTAATAACAACAACATCAACAACACTTAAACTTGTGAACAACAATTATCACATAATAAGTTACAACAGGAAAGAAAACAAAATTTGAATAAAATACTACAACAAAAAATTGTATCGGGTATTAGCTAAGAACCGGGCGTGTATGGTTGTGGTGCTTGCCTCTTCCGAGCAGGATTTCGTCACCGGAGCGGGGATGACGCCTCAGGAATTTTTTCTTCTTCTCCCTCCACTTGTACGTCTCTAACAACCCTTTCTTCATTCTCATCTTGTTGCTCTTCTTCTTGAGATGGAGGTGAAGATGTAGCTTGTTGTTCTCTAAGTTATTGTTCCCGTTGTTGCCCTAGCACTGTAGCTGGCCTACCCCTCACGCTCTTACGTCGCCCTCTCTGTGATCTTAATGCTCTATCCAAACGTTCAGCCTCTCCCAAAATATCCAAATTGGTATGGCATGAAGAGAGCATCTTCTGAGCAAACTTCTTTATAGGCGTGCCAGCATTACTTTTGATTACCTCTGCGCATTCTTTTGCCATGTCCATCGTATTATCAATCTAAAACAAAAAACCAAAAAAATATAATTAAACACATTCGGAAAAGTAAACAATTTGATAACTTTAAATATAACGAACATTCAACAAAATTTGAACATTATACTCACCAATGTACATATAGCTGAGGCCTTCGGATGGAACATGGGTTGTGAACTAGAATAGGCGGGTGGGGTTCAATCTCCCTCTCCTCAATTACTCGTTGAACACCAGCAGGTAGTTCTGTATCGGGAGAGATGTACAAACGTGTAATTGATCTGAACCATTGCATGTACTTCCCTTGTAGCTTGCCATCGTACTCTGGAACATTAACAATTACAAGTTAAAACCGTCGCTCGTTCCATTCTGCAACGTGAACACGATGGAAATCTGCCCAATCATAAGTAGGCATACGACCGGTACCCCTTACGGCGTGTAACTCATGGTTGTATAGGTCTGCGCACCTTGGGGAACTATCTTGTTAAGACCAAACTACCGAAGGACTCTCTCCGGCCGCGGATGCTCCACTATACCAAAGTTGATGAGTGGAGCCGTCGTCATCCACAACTGCGACCCGGTTGTGCACATCAGTGGTAGTCTTCCCACCCGCTCGGGTGTATACGACACCCAAATCACGAACTCTTCTTGTAGTTGGTCGAGCTCGTCTCTGTAGTACGTTAGTACACCTTTTGGGTTGTCTTTGTAACTCCAACTACCTACCCAATATACCCCTAAGGGTGCTAACATATGAGGATTTGGTGGTTCGGACATCAATCGTCCGCCGATCTCCTAATTCGGGAACGACCCAAGTGCAGTCGCTCCCATGACCAAATCTGTAACAAAACCATCGGACCGGTCATCTCGGTCCCAACTGGCGCTACAAAACACAACGACTTGTATAGCGTTGCCAACGCACAACTTTTCCAGC
Organism: Hemerocallis citrina; assembly: GCA_017893485.1. Classification (NCBI taxonomy): domain Eukaryota; kingdom Viridiplantae; phylum Streptophyta; class Magnoliopsida; order Asparagales; family Asphodelaceae; genus Hemerocallis; species Hemerocallis citrina. Next base: position 26,134,232 of record CM030362.1, on the reverse strand, counting down.
TGTACCGGCCAGCTAAGCCTAGGTCGGCGAGCAATCGTAGATACATGAGGTGCACCGTATTCCCAGATGAGTTAGGCAAGAGAACCCCTCCGAGCACCGTTAGAATGTACCCTCTGGTGTAGGACTGTACATAGTGGTCGGGCGATGCATCGGTCAATGTCCCTTTAAAATGTCCTTTCAACCAAGATAGTCGGATTGATTGTCCGACAAAAATATCCTTATCTTCCGCGGCCTCCTCATCAAACTCTGTACCGAGGAGTTGATTACACAGCTCTATTTTATCAAAGTTTATATTAGCCGTCACGGCCAACCCATCTATTGGAAGACTGGAGATCATCGCTATATCCTGTAGTGTCACCGTCATCTCTCCAACCGGTAGATGGAAGGTGTACGACTCTGGCCTTCATCGCTCAACGAGTGCTAAGAGAAGTGCTCGGTCGAGTTTAACCTGACCCATTATGCTGATTCCGTAGAAACCGACCGGAACTAGGTACTCGACAATACGTGGGTGCACCTGCATGGTCTTGCGGCTGCGGAAATTACACATCCGCGTCGTCCTACCCCATGCTACCGTGGATCTGTGGCGGTCTTACAAGGTCAGTTCACCGGCATATATTGGTTCTGGACCACGACGTGGTGCCATCGAAGAGGATGCACCAACCTACACGAACACAAAACACAATTATTATTAGTGTACTAACAATATCACTAAATACAAAATGCACAATACAAATTAATAGTTCTCTTACTTCTGTGGAATGTTCTCCCCATGCATCCCTAGATGTCCTTCCGGTTCTCCTTGTTCTAACCATTTCTTGTAAGAAAGTTCGCATATATAAAACAAATTATTCACAAAAAAAAGCAAACACAAGCCAACGAGATGCAAAAATTTCAAAAGTTCGCTTATATGCGTCAAAACAACACAAACAACATGCAAAAATTCTAAAATTTGGCCGTCAAGTCTAGCACACCAAACACAAGCCAACGCAACTTGTAGAAGCAAGTTCCGACCCACGGTTTGAAAGATACGGCCGTGTATCGCTTTCACTCTCGAAAAAAGAGCGGAAAGCGATACATTGACGTATCTCGCAAACCGCAGGTCGAAACTCGCAAATACGAGTTGCGTTAGGTTGTGAATGGTTAGCCCAACTTACTAGCACAGTTTCATATTTTTTGGACTTTGTTTAAGCATTTTTCTATTGAGACCGTACTGAAAAAGTTCCGAGGTATATTGAATTTTTTTCATACACGCGTCAAAACAACACAAATGAGATGCAAAAATTTCAAAATTTGGCCGTCAAGTCTGGCATACCAAACACAAGCTAACGCAACTTGTAGAAGCGAGTTCCGACCCACGGTTTGAAAGATACGGCCGTGTATCGCTTTTACTCTTTTAAAAAAGAGCGGAAAGCGATACATTGACGTTTCTCGCAAACCGTGGGTCGGAACTCGCAAATACAAGTTGGGTTGGGTTGTGAATGGTTAGCCCAACCTACTCGCACAGTTTCGTATTTTTTGGACTTCGTTTAAGTATTTTTCTATTGAGAATGTACTAAAAAAGTTCCGAGGTAGATTGAAGTTTTTTTATATACGCGTCAAAACAACACAAACGAGATGCAAAAATTTCTAAATTTGGCCATTAAGTCTGGCACACCAAACACATGCCAACGGAACTTGCAGAGGTGAGTTCCAACTCTCGGTTTGAAAGATACGGCCGTGTATCGCTTTATACCCATTTTATTGAATAAAAGTGATAAACGGACGTATCTTGCAAACCGTGAGACGGAAATCGCCTATACAAATTCCGTTACCTTCTACGCGGTGAGTCCGACCTACTCGTAAAATTTGGAAATTTTTGGATCTCGTTTGTTTGCTTTTCCTATATTCCACAACTACAACTAACACTACATCTACAAAAATGTCAACAAATTATATACAATATACATGATCCGAGCTAATTGTACACTCTCTAAATTATAGACTACTACGCATAATACAAAAAGTCAAACTCAAAAATTGAATTTTTTTTTAATAAATTAACATAATTTATTATAGTAAATTATGATTAAGTAAATACCTGGTCCAAAGAGAAAGAGAGTTGGCGAAGATGTGAGAAACCGCTGCTGTAGACGAACAAGTTGTAGAGGCTAGGGCGTTGGAGAATTTCTGCTAGGGTTCAGGTGATTTGGGATATCGGGTTAGGTTAGGGTTTGGGGTATTCGGGAGAGGGAGAGAGAGATACAGAGGCTTCAACAAGAGGGGGAGATCGAGAAGGCAAAGAGATTGACAAAAGGAGTTTGGAGAGAGAACTAGGGTTTGGGGATGGGTTTCGGGAGCTCAAGAGAAAGAGAGAGAGAGTTTGTGACGAAGACAGAGTGAGGGAGATCTGGGTATGTACAAGTGTTTGGAAAAACACTTGTACATACCTTGGCCGTTGTTTACAACAACGGCCAAGGTTAATATTTTTTATAAAAAAAACAACCTAGTAAGTGATTTTTTCGACAAAAAAACTTCAGGCCAAAAATCCGAAGTGTTTTTTGGCGTGAAGTACCAAAAATACCCCTCCGCTAAAACACTAACGAAACTCTTCGATCAGAGCGGAGCGAATCTGATCTGCTCATCAAGATCTCGAGTGATCGGAGGGCCCAGAATGGAGTTTTCCAACCCGGTTGAAAACAAACCCGTTTTCAACCGAGCATTTGCATATATATATATATATATATATATATATATATATATATATATATATATATATATATATATATATATTGGTGCAATGATACACAGTCGGGAAGATCGATTTTCAATGTCCTTGGATTCCTTTTTTCTATTAATTGCGGTGATTAATACTACATTGTTCGTGAAGAAGACTTTGTTACTGGATCAAAAATTCGAAATTGTAGTAATGATTAACTGTTTTGCAGTTATATTAATTTAAACACATCCAATTAGACTGAGAGTCATCTTTAAAGTTAGTGTTAGATATTATAGTCCTACATTGGGTATTGGGCTAATTATGTATTTGGTTCACTCCTACATATAGGAGATATTATACTCAGTTATTTCTCAATTCAATATTCAGTATTGTTTTCATCTCTCTGATTTATCTTAACATGGTATCAGAGCCAAGATATACAAATTTTTAGTTCTTCCCAAAACCCTAGAATTCCAACAGCGCCCCCCCCCCCCCCCAAAATAAATAAATAAAATAAATCATCCCCAATCATCGTCGTCATCATCAACCTCATCATCGTCATCCCAAATCACCGACGACCAAAAGCAACCTCTTCAATCTCATCATCTCCAAATTGTCATCCCCAAATCACTGGCGATCAACATCAACAGCAACCTCGTCATCATCATCAACCTCATCATCGTCATCCCAAATCACCGACGACCAACAACAACCTCTTCAATCTCGTCATCTCCAAATCGTCATCTCCAAATCACTGACGACCAACATCAACAGTAACCTCCTTCGCCAATCCTCGACCACCATTCCCGTCGATCTCCAATCATATCTCCTCATTGATATCCCCATCGACCTCCAATCCCGTCGACCTCCAATCCTCCTCTACCAATCCTCGTCGACCTCCAATCAGATATCCTCGTTGATATCAGACCTCCAATCAGATCTCCTCATCCCAAATCCTAGCTGCCACCCTAAACTCCTCATACCCAAACTCCTTATACCCGAAACCCACAATCTACCAGACCCTACCCATAATCCAAATACCTTTTTTCTTTTTCTGTTAAAAATATATATATATATATATATATATATATATATATATATATATATATATATATATATATATATATATATATATATATATATATATATATTATATATATACAGGTACTACTACTTGATGGCATCTCAGTCTCTCCCACATATTTCCACCTCCGCTGACTTTCCCGATGCAACCGCCTCTCGTTCTTCCTCCAGATTCAGAAAGTAGCAGTGCCACTTTCAGTCTGCCCCCGGACTCCTACCTTCTCCTCACCCTACCCCACCTCTACTTCTGCCACTGGTAGCACCGCCCTACTCTCTACCCTGATCCAGACACCAACAGCAACTCCCTCCATATTGTGCTTTCAGTCACAGCAGTGCTAGTATTATTTCTCCTCGCAGTGCTTCTTCCCTCACATCCTCGGCCATGCCCATCACTCTAGCCTTGTCATCTCCTGCTGATTGGGCTAATCTTCAGCAATGCCTCACTCAGCTGGAACTACAGCTCATGGGTCAGTCTATCAATGCTGGCTCCTCTGCTTCTGCACTTTCTGCCACTCTCGGTATGAATTCATTCTGGATTTTAGATTCCGGTGCATTACATCATCTTACTAGTAATCAGGCACTGTTCACCACCTGCACAGCTCTTCCCTCTCACTTTCCATCTCTACACATAGCTGATGGCTCACCACTTCTTATTACACACTCAGGGACAATTAACTCTCCCACTCTCACATTACCATATGTTCTTTATGCTCCTCATTTATCAATAAACTTTATTTCTATTAGTGCGTTGTGCGATAGTGGTCTTGTGACTCTTGTCGTTACTTTTAACTTTTTAGGTTGTTCTATTACTGATTCCTCCACTGGTGAGGAGTTTGGGCGTGCTAGTCGTAAGGGTCGTCTATATTATCTAGATTTTCTTCGTGCACATCTCTCCTTCTAGTTTTGCCGGTATTGCTTCCTCTGATGCCGATCTGTGGCACAGACGTTTAGGTCATATTAGTGCATCACGACTCCAGACTATAGCTTGCAATGGTGCCCTTAGTTCTCTTACTGTAAAATATTTATCTGATTGTCAGGTTTGTCATTTGGCCAAACACATTGTTCTACCCTTTAGTCACAAAAGCACTTCTGAAACCACTCATCCTTTTCAACTTGTTCATTCTGACATATGAGGACACTCTCCCGTACCTTCGTGGAAAGGCTATCTCTATTATGTTGCCTTCATCGATGACTTCACTAGACATACATAGATTTTTCTTATGCGTCAGCGATCTGAGATACCTGATATTTACCGGTTCTTTACAACTATGATTCACACTCAGTTCGATGTGCGCATTAAGAATTTTTGATCGGACGGTGCACGTGAGTACACTTCCACCACTATGAGATCGATCCTTCAGTCTCACGGCACCCTCTTTCAGCAATCATGCCCTCACACACATGAGTAGAATAGTGTAGCTGAACACAAGCATCGTTACATTCTTGAGATGACTCGCGCTCTTTTACTCTCCTCTTCTGCTCCTCGTTCTTTCTGGGCTGAAGCTATCATGACCTCTGTTAGTCTCATCAACATTACTCCCTCGTCTGCCCTAGCTGTTACGACGCCTTATGAGGCTCTTTATCACTCACCCCTCGACTACAGTATGCTCTGTACCTTTGGATGCATCTGTTATGTCATTGTCTCTCCTACTGAGCGCACGAAGCTCTCCACTCGTTCTGCTAAGTGCATTCACCTAGGTCTCAGTCCCGAACACAAAGGTTATCATTGTTTTGATCCATCAGCGGGTCGTGTCCGACTTATCATTGTCTTCTCGACAGGTATCCTTTATAGAAGACTCCCCTTACTACCTGACCCCCTCCCCCCCTCCCGAGGATACTAGATTTTTTGATTCTCCAGTTGTTTCTAGCTCCCTGACTTCATATTCCTGCATTCCTTTTGATCCCACTCCTCTGGCTCCATTCACATATCCTGCCATCCTTACACCTATTGTTCCCCCTACCGAAATACCACCTGCATCCCCACAGCAGCCAGCACCCACCCCACCTACTTCCCCACCAATACATGCACCTACTCTACCGTCCTCACCGCCACATCCTGTCAGTCTACCACCTCTTCGTCAATTTACCCGTTCCACTTCTAGTATTCCTCCGGCATGTTATACACCTGATGCCACTGGTCCTTCTGACCAGTTTGGTTTTGCCACCTTAGCTTCCTACTCACCACATTTTCATACATATCTCAATGCTATACACTCTACACGTAAGCCCAGAACCTATCAAGACGCAATTCAATATCCTGAATGGAGGAAAGCTATTGCAGAGGAATTCAGTGCATTTTATCAGACTGGCACTTGGGATGTTGTTCCTCTGCCATAGGGCGTTCAGCCTATTAGTTGCAAGTGGATCTTCAAGGTCAAATATCAACCTGATAGATCTATTGAGCGATACAGGGCTCGTCTAGTAGCTCGAGGATTTACTCAGGAGCATGGCATTGATTATGATGAGACCTTTGCTCCCGTTGCACAGATGACTACTGTTCGCACTCTTCTTGCTGTTGCATCCATCCGCCAATGGTTGTTATACCAGATGGACGTAAAGAATGCTTTTCTTCATGGCACCTTATCTGAGGTTGTTTATATGGATCCTCCTCCTGGCCTCCCTACTCCTCCGCGTCATGTTTGCTAGTTGCATTGGGCTATATATGGTTTGAAGCAGGCCCCTCGAGCCTGGTTTGAGTGTTCGCCTTGTCATCACCAAGGCTGGTTTTAGTCAGAGTTCTCAGGACCATTCTATGTTTATGCGGTTATCACTGCAGGGGAGGGTAATTCTACTACTCTATGTTGAAGATATGATCATTATTGGTGATGACTCTGCAGGTATTACATCCACACGGAAATACCTTCATCCGAAGTTTCATATGAAAGACCTTGGCAGATTACGTTATTTTCTGGGCCTAGAGATTGCTCATGGATCTCGGGGGATAATCATTTCTCAACAGAAATACACATCAGATATTATCTCTGCTGCATGCCACTCTGACAATAGATCAGCTGATACACCCTTAGAGCTTCATGTGAAGCTTCGTCCCACTGATGGTGAGCTCCTTCCTTGTCCCACTAGATACAGACAGATTGTTGGACAGCTTGTCTACTTATGCATAATCAGACCCGATATTGCTCACGCAGTCAGTGTTGTCAGTCAGTTTGTTTCTGCTCCTACATCAGTTCACTACGGTGCTCTTCTTCGGATTCTCAGATATCTTTGGGGTATTATTACTCACTGATTATTCATGCATGCTACATCTAAACTAGAGCTGAGTGCATTTTCTGATTCAGATTGGGCAGGTGATCCTACTACCAGACGGTCTACCACCGGTTTCTGTCTATTTCTTGGTGATTCGCTAGTCTCATGGCGAAGTAAGAAACAGGCAGTTGTTGCATGTTCTTCGACCGAAGCTGATTACAGAGCAATGACAGCTATTACTAGAGAGATTGTTCATGTTCGTTGGCTTTTATCAGATATGGGTGTCACTCTTTCAGGACCTACTCCTCTTCATTGTGATAACTGGAGTGCACTACACATTGCAAGTAACCCGGTCTTCTATGAGCGAACGAAGCATGTAGAGATTGATTGTCATTATGTTCGTGAGTGCTTTGAAACAGAGACTATTTCTCTTCATTCTATTACCTCATCACAGCAGACGGCAGATTTCTTCACCAAATCTCATACTGTTCAGAGATTTCGATATTTAGTAGGCTGAGTTTGAGAGGGGGTGTTAGATATTATAGTTCCACGTTGGGTATTGGGCCAATTTTGCATTTGGTTCACTCCTATATATAAGAGATATTGTACTCAGTTATTTCTCAATTCAATATTCAGTATTGTTTTCATCTCTCTGATTTATCTTAATAGTTCGATTATGACTACAAGTTCAATACAAATTTCCAGTTTCTTTTAAGCATGAATTGTAGTTGCAGCTCGAAAGTAAAAATTTAGAGTTTACCTTCTTTGTCTCAATCATTCAAATATTATCAAAGTTTTGGAAGAAAATGATGAAAACCGTGGTGCTAAATATAGGTAATGTTAAAGATAGGAATATTTTGGTGACTGGATTAAAAAGTTCCTAAATAGATCTTTACCTGCAATTGGAATTTACTAGTACTTTATACGTGCAATGCACGTCTTAATAAATATAGTTTTTTAAAAGTAAAAATTTCGATGTATTCTGGGCTTGAACCTGAAACCTTCTTTATAATAGCTATGCATGGGTGATGCACGAGTTCGTATATTTACAAATGATAACTCCAACTCTCTCATTATAATATTAGAGATTTTTGAATTTTTAACATATATACCCTTTACAAATGTTTAAATCTCATAATTATCTCCCACAAATATAAATTTTCATATTTACCCCAATAATTCATATCATATTTCATATTTGTCTCTATGTCTATTTAAATGGATAGCAAGAAAATAAAGAACACAATGGGGGGAATATAAAAATACCTTTCTACTTAACACAATTGTTCCAATTTCGGTTACAGTTAACTTTTGAAGCAACTGAAATACGATCGAATGTTGTTGGAATGGGGGGAATAAAAAACACATATTTGTGGGGGTAAATATGAGATTCAAATATTTGTTGGGAGAATATTGATAATTAAAAAAATATAGTGAAATTAATAGTGGGTGTAGCATTACTTGATGCATAACCTCCTTGCAGTTTGCACTTGCAGTAACTAACTTAGACAACTAGAGACGAATTTTTTTCCAAAATGACCCACCTTTTGAAAATATTTACTAGACTGACTTACTTTCGAAAGTATTTATCAAATTGACCTGCTCGCTATCTCAAATAGCAAGTTTGGAGGAAAAACATTCGCTATTTGAGATAGCGAGTAGTTCTATGATTTTCTCCAACACTTGGAGAAATCTCACGAAGATACAAAAGTCTAAAGATAGTGATAGCGAGTTAATTTGAACTAGACTCGCTAGAACAGAAAGCAAGTGTAGTTATATTTATTTTCCAGAAAAATTTTGAACAAACAATTTCTACTTGAAATGTATATAACTACACTCACTATCTGAGATAGAGAGTTAATTTGAAGTAGACTCGCTATCTCAGATAGTGAGTGTAGTTGTACTCATTTTTTCA